>OX422223.1:473297762-474547762 GCA_949130495.1 Sambucus nigra | reverse complement strand
GGTTCTTCCTTTCATAGCTTTCTGTGTGACGTACACGATATCAAACTCGGTTAGGAGCATAAACCATCGGGCCATTCGCCTAGATAAGGTAGGTTTCTCGAGCAGGTATTATTTGGGGTCCATTCGATATACAAATTTGATGGGGCAGGCGAGCATGTAGTGCCGCAACTTTTAGGTGACCCAAATAAGCGCGACACATGCCTTTTCCAAAGAAGTGTAGTTGACCTCGTACTCGGCCAATTTTCAATTGGCATAATAGATGGCTCTTTCTTTGCGGGAAACTTCAAGGTATTGGGCTAGCAAAGCCCCATCTGTAGTGTCGGTTATGGTTAGGTATAGGAGTAAAGGGAGACCAGGCTATGGTGGCATGACTACCGGAGGTTGAGTTAGGTATTGCTTGATTCAGTCGAAGGTTTCTTGGCAGGCCTCGTTCCAAACCTTAGTTCAATCCTTTCAGAGGAGTTTGAAAATTGGTTCGCAGATGGAAGTTAACTGGATGATGAACCGACTGATATATTATAATTTTCCAAGGAAACCTCGGACTTCTTTCTCTGTTCGAGGAGGTGGCATCTCAAGTATGTCTTTCAGCTTGGCAGGATTTGCTTTTATCCCTTTCTCACTGACCATGTATCCCAAGAGTTTTCCTTTTGTAACGCCAAAGATGCATTTTTGCGAATTTGAGTCTCATCTGATACTGTCGCAGTCGTTCGAAGAACTTTTGGAGAGCGAGAAATTGACCTTTTCTAGTTTTAGGATTTGATAATCATATCATCCATATATACCTCAACTTCTTTGTGAATCAAATCGTGCAGGATGGTTGTCGCAGCCCTATGGTTGGTATCCCCAGCATTCTTGAGACCAAATGGCATGATGGTGTAGCAAAAGGTTCCCCATAGGGTGATGAACATGGTCTTTTCTTGGTGGTTTGGGTGCATTTTGATTTGGTTGTATCCTAGAAAATCATCGACAAATGACTTAAGAGCATGACTGGATGTGTTGTCCATGATTATGTCGATATTGGGTAGCGGATAATCATCCTTTGGAGAGGCTTTGTTCGAGTCCCGATAGTTTACACACATCCGAACCTTCCCTCCTGATTTTAGTACGAGCATTATATTGGCTATCCATGTGGGATATTCGATTACACGAATGAACCCTACATTTAGCTATTTGACCACCTCTTCTTTGACCTTGAGCGACCATTCGGTGCGAAGTTTTCTTAACTTTTGTTTAATCGGCTTGTAAAGAGTGGGGATCTCATGCTGAGCAATTTCAGGATCAATGCCGGTTATATCGTCATAGGACCATGCGAATACATCCATAAATTCCTTTACCAATTCTTCGAGTTGTGCACGCTCATACTCGTCAAGGGTAGCCCCTATCCTAATCTCACGTTGTTGGCTACTAGAACCGAGGTTAATAACAACAGATTCTTCTTCATTAACTTGAACGCGGTTATGTTGTTTATTATTAACCTTATTTAGATCAGTTAAGAATTACTCATTTGCAAAATCATCATCATCAAAAGTTTAATTAGAATCTAAGCAATTAATGTAAGGCACAACAAGATACTCAAAATTTTTGTTTACTTCATTGATAGGAAAAACAACATTGAGAACCTCATCAAAGGAGGTCTCGATTACATTTGAGCAAGGATAGATAACAGAAGAAGATATTGGGTAAACATTGGGGTTAGGTGGGACTTGAACAGGTAGAATCGGCGCAGCATGCCAATTGAGGAGAGGTGTATCAGCATCTTTAATCATATGGGATGGATCCAGTGATGTAGTGCCTGAGTGAATCATGCAGAGTGTCAGCCCCAGTGTCTACAAATTGAATGAGTCCTCGGAGTCACCTTCCTCAGAATCTTCGATATCTTTAATGAGCGATTGTAGACGGTTTTGGGAACTTTTGGCCCATGGGTCTCTATCTTGGAAAAAGATATCCAGTCCAGGCTTCATCTTCTTGTCTATATGGTCATACCATGGTTCTGAAAAGTCATAAAAGGGGAAGTCTTCACCCTCTTTGATGAATCGTCCATTCAAGGAGTCACCTGGGATAGTCTGGATGCAGTCTAGTTCTCTCTTTGGTCGAGACTGGAAGATCATTCTGAGCTCTTATTTTGATGGTTGATACCCCAACCCACAATGAGGGAAAGCTTTCTTCAGTTCAATAGGCTCAATTATCCCTTGTTGCCTTTGTCCTAGCCCCAGTCCGAGCATGAAGTGCATGTTTCTGAACATCTGAATCACATTGACGTTGCCATGAGGGTCGTATTCTGGACAAACCCTTTCTTTGAAGTCGTCCCCTGCCAAGAGTAGAAGTGGGTCAACTCAGAATCTTGATAGGAGCATATCATTTTACCCATGTTGTATCTCAAGGATCGGACTACTGGTACTTGCACCCTCAGCATTGTCGTCGTCGCCCAAAAAGGTGATGACCCGTCTGTTGGCGAAGAACTTCAATTTCTAATGGAGTGAGGAAGACACACCCTTGATATTTTAGAGCCAAGGTCATCCTATAAACAAGTTAAAATAAGATGGGATGTCAATAACTTGGAATTCGACGATAGGGTTTATAGGGCCATCCCCTATTACAAGCTTTATAGATCCCATCACCTCCCTACGAGTATTATCGTAGGCATGTACAGCACCGGAGGTTGGAGCGAGGTCACTTTCTTTTAGGCCTAAACATCTGAAGGTCTTTAGTGGGAAAACATTCAAGGCGGATCCATTATCGATAAGAGATAGTGGTATGACCTTCCCCATAACAATGTTGAGTGCATGATTGTGGTTTGGCCCAATAATGGGGATTTCTTCTTCAGAAAAGGATAGCATTCGGGTAGAGGTTAAGGATCCGACCAAATTTATCGCTTCTTCTGGTGTGGTAGAGGGAGGAACTGTGGGTCCAGTGGGCAACTTGATCAAAGCATTTCTGTGCAGTTGAAAAGATATGAAAATCCCCTATAGAGTGATGTTAGCTTAACTTTTCTTTAGTTGATCGAGGATTTTGCTTTTCTCGATGGTCATTTCTGGCATAGGAATGTTTTCAATGCCCTTCCCTTTATCATTGGTTGGTAATGAGCTTGGGATCTGGTAATGCCTCCCTGATCTGGGCATGTGATCTACTGAAGAAGGGAAGAACATGAATCCCATTTCCTCATCAATCTCGGGTTATTCTGCCACCTTATTTATTTCTCTGAGGAGTTCTTCAAATGATATCATCCCACACATGTCGGTTACTAGGCCAGTTTTCTCTGAAGCTTTCTCTTCATTCAAATCTTTGAACTCTTCCCCCCATTCGGTGGCAATAATTATGTCTTTCCATGTAAATTCGATGCATTCCAAAACTTCCATAGCTTCTTCATACAGGTCTTCCCATTCTGTGGGGATATGTGAGGGTGAAGGGACTAGGCGCCTTTGTAATTTCAGAGTATTAAGTAACTCGGTTATACTGTAGATATCGTTGGTTTGCCTAAATAATTTTGCCATAATCTGGACGACATCATCTAGGTTGACTTTATCGATCGGTACTACCCAACGGTCTAATTCTCGAGCCCATTTTCTTGCTTCTAAGAATAGCGTGCCGAACCTCTGGCAATCAATGATCATCTGTGAGGGCAATTTCATCCCGAACTCTAGGAGTTGGTTTAAGACTACTGATAATTCCATACTTCTATTTTCAGAATGGGTACGGACAGCAATGCATGCTCTGGTAAGGAGTGACAGTGCCTGATCAGCGAGGCTAGCAGGGTGTAGGAGGAAATATGGGCAGGTTTGGAGAGCTTTAGGAGAGTATATGGGTGTGATTTGTGTTGAGAGATAAAATTCTAGGTTCCCTTCTAAGAAGATGGCATTGGCGTGATTTAGGAGTGGGTTGTGAGTAGTGTTTGGCTTAGGATTGGATGGTGGGGAAATGGTACCCCGGTCAATTAGACCTTGGATTATGTTTTGGAGGTGAAAGCATTGGTCAGTGGTATGGCCAGCAGTTTGGTGAAAGGCGTAATGGGCATCTTCCTTGAAGGTTCTTGGGAGTGGATTTGGAAATGGACGGGGATCCAAGGGTTTGATAAGGTTTTTGCTTAACAGCGCCTGGTAAAATTTAGAGAAGGGAGCATGGAGCTCGGTGTATTTTTTTCAGATTGGGACAGGGTTAATTTCTGATGCCCATGATGTGGTCGGTTGAGAGATGTTTTCGATGGTTGAGACTGAAGCACCGGCAGGTTTGTCATATTTTCTGGGGGTGAACTGTCTGGACACCTTCTTCAGTTCAATTTACGTTTTAGCCATACCCTCCTCGATTTCTATTCCTGCTTCTTTGAGAGCTCGGAAGTGAGGATAGTATTGTCCTCCCATGGTTGCTCGGACATGGTGTAAGAAATTCTTCTTCACTATACTGACTTGTTCTTCCTCGGAAGGTCGATTGGTCATTGTAGTTGGTTTTTCCCTCCATAGGGCTATGAAGTTACTGATTGATTCCCCAGAGTTCTGCTTGAGAAGATCTAAATCACGATGGATAACCTCAAGCTCTTCATTGTATTTGTATTATGACATGAATTATCGGGCCACATCCTCCTAGCTACGAATTCTGGACTCTTCGAGAGATAAAAACCATCGGAGGGTGCTATCCTTCAAAGTTTGCTAAAACATTTTTGGGCCATCACTTATTCAGAATCCCCTAGTAGAGTCATAGAACAGTGATAACTACGGAGATGAATAATCGGGGGTCCACTTCCTCTGAATTGCTTGATAATTAGCATCTTAAACTTCTCGGATAACCTTGCCTTAGGATAAGGATACATGTGGTTGTAGTCCATGTAATTCCGAGAGATTCTAACTTGGCCAAACTTCTTAGTGAGCATCTTGAGGTCTTCTTTGACTTTTTTCAACTCTTCCTCTTTCGGATCAATGATTATAGGCAAGTTGGCCCCATGCTGGGCAAGGTTTGGCTTCGAAAGTTTGGCAGGCGGAGGCCCATTAGTAGGAGGGGCATGTGGAGCGTGCTGATATTCTTTGAGAACCCAGATAGGCTCGGGTGGACCCATAGCATGAGGGAATAGGGCCTCGAGTTCTTGAGGAACAGGAACTTGGTTTCGTTGCATCTCTCGAACCTCAGTTTGGAGGTTGTCAATCTTGGACACGATCTGAGCTAGAACTACCATCGGATCCGGCTGCATAACGGGTACCTGATCTGTATTCTCCGTAGAAAGTGGATGGATACCGGACTCGAAAGAAGTAACAGGGGAACGGATGGAACTCCGAGGTGATTTGACTGAAGACCGAAGCCAATAAGGAGCCAGGCCAAGGGCATGCGATCGACCTGAGAAGGCGCAAAATGGGATTTACTTTTGAGAAAAAGAATGAAAATATTTTTGTCATTTTTTTGGGCAGATTGGAAGACAAAATATTTTTAGCTTTTTGATAAAGAAAAGGATAAATGTCTTTAGATTTTTGATAAGCAAAGGAGAAATGTTTTTTGGATTTTTGATAAAAGACAGGAGAAATGTTTTTGGATATTTGATAAGGAAAGAAAAAAGAAAAAAAATTGGAGACGGTCTCCACATGATTATTACGATTATGTTCTCACTTGTATTAAATTCTCCAAAATGCAAAATGAAATGCCGAACGGGACCCGAGCCTGAAAAATTTGTGTTAGTAATATATGCAAAGCTATGACTGGACTTGTGACCAGAATCACGGTCAGGGTCCCGTTTTAAAAATGCGCAAAAATTTGGTCGGCAGGCCGACTCAGAATTTCGGCAGAGTTTCGGGTTAGAATCGATAATCTTATATGTGTGTCCTAGGCTTGACACCTATATGCTGGTATGCAGTTGGTTGGGTGAATCGGAAAGGGTTCCCCCCTTTGGTGTGACTTCCACGATATACGTCTTGCTCTTACGGGTAATCGGTATGTGTAGACAAGCCATTTGATATACCTGAGTGTACGTGAATTGCCTCGCCATATACCTCGTGGGGATGATACGTGTGAGAGCGAAGTCGATATACTCGGCGTACGTGAACGAGTTCCCTACGATATACCTCCCATCATGACTTCGGTCAAGCGGTACGATACAGGGGAACCGTTTTATATACATCGAAGGTACTTGGCCAATGGAAGGTGAGAGTCATAGCGCTTAGGCTAACTGCGCCCTACCAGAGCAGCGCCCATCACGAAGTGACCCTCCAGTTGCTAGAAAAAATTTGTTCAATCACAATGCTCTTTGGTGATGTCGTGTGAATCATGCATGATTCTCTTATTAGTATCTTATAAGAATGTCTTTCTTGATCATGCCAAACAGGGAGCAAAGTACAAGTACAAATGGTATACCAAGTATGGGTGATGCGTGCAAAATGAGGATATATGTGATCCTAGGTGCACGTGGTGAGAAGTGTACATGGATAATTTTCTACAAGTGTGTGAATTGAAGCATAAGTATGGGGGACACATGGAAAAAAGGGGAACATGCAAAAATGGGGGAAAATATAAACAAACATAACACCCATGTAAATAGAGTCTCGCCCTCAAAATAATATCCCCAGCGGAGTCGCCACTGTGGTCATCCCCGATCCTCGCGACGGGCGGGAGAGTGAGGAATCTAAGTCCCGCGTATCCCTCTCGGGAGCACTTCGGCCAGCGTCATTGATGAGGTGAAAAATGTAGAGAGATGGATTCGCCAGTCTATTTTACTCAAAACAGACAAAATAATGGGAGCCATCCCGAAGGACAACATCCAAGGACATACTGATACATACGAAACCAAAATGATTCGAGAAGGGTCCGGAGGTTAAGTTACGAAATGGGAAGGTGTTAGGCACCCATTCCGCCCTTACGGTCTCTCATGGGTTTTCGCTATTTTCCCCGTGATATGCGTGCATGTGTATATATAATGGAGATAGTATTCCTCGACTTGTATCATGGGAGAGATAAAGCGAGTCATTCATAGGAAGGTTCATAGAAATAATATTAGAAAATAGGATTTACGCGACTATCCTAGCGTTGATTGTTATAATGGAACGATAACGTATGTGGAACAATATGCCACTAAGATCAAATATATGCATATATAAATATATGTAATCTAAGAGAGTCGAGTTTAGAGAAAATGGGAAATGTGAGAAAAAGTGAGAATAGGACTCGAGTCTCGGGTTTTTTCCCGAGACGCCTACATAGCCTATAGAGGCATCAAAGTCCACGTAGTTCGCATGCAAAATGAGGGGTGGGGTTTATCCCATAAATCCAACCGGGTACTTCTCTTATTTGTGTGTTGTGTGTGTAAAAAAGTGTTTTAGTTGTGAGAAAAGTGTAACAAAAGCGTGAGAATTCCCGTTTGGAATTTATGAGCAAACCCTCTTTTTCTTATTTTTTGGGTTTTTTATTTATATGAAAATAAGAGATGTGCAATAATACTAAGTAAAAAGTATATTAGGATATGTGAGATGATAGAATAAAAGCGCTAAATAATAAAACAAATTAATACAAATTTATGAGAATTTAAGAAGAGAATTGAGAAAATTGGACCTTCTTGAAGATCTTGAGCTTGATCTTGAGTGTTGGAGAGAAAACCTTGCACTTGGATGATGATGGAGGGTATTGAATTCACCAAGTTTGATGAAAATGATGATTAAAAGTGAAGGTTGGAAAGGGATTTGAATGTGGAAATCACACTGACTTCGAGAGAGGTTTTCTGGATTTGCTAGGAGTGATGTCTATCTGATCTGGGCTCCCTTTGAAATGAGGTCAAGGCCTACTTTTTATAGGCCCAGGAAATTACCGATTGGCATAGCCCTGGTCCTGCCAATCGACATGTGTGTTTAGGCACACTGCCGATAGGCAGGGCCTGGACCTACCGTTTGGTAGTGTCTTTCAGGCCTTTTGGAAAATCGGTCGCTGAGCGCAAACCGTTGATTCGAATCGCATACGGAGTGGACCGTTGGAAAGGTAATTTAAAGAGCTTCGAAAGTCCTTGGGACTTCTCCCGGGTTCAAGAGTTGACTTTGGGTCAAATATGGCTCGGAAGCGCTCATCGGTCCTTTGGACGGGAAAACTTCAGACGCAAATGGATCGTTCATCCGCATGGTAAGTTAGAATCGTGCACGGGATGGACCGTTGGAAAGGGGTTTTAGTTCCCTTTAAAGATTCATTTAGTCTCGATCGAGCTGAAGAGTTTGACCTTTGGTCAAACGGAGCCTGGGAGCATTCGATGGCCTCTAGGTCGGTACTCGGGGTATGACCTGGGTTTGCAGTGATGAAGGGAGGTGCTAGGGACCTAAGAAGAGTTTATAGAGTAATATAATGGGGTGTCTACAATACTATGGGGCCATGGTCTTCTAAGCAATAGATTAAGACAAGCCAGGAGGTATATGACTTGGATTTTTATGATAGGATTTATAGGTCACGCCCCTATTGCAAGCTTTATGGATCCCATTACTTCTCAGTGGGTATTATCGTAAGTGTGTACTCCATTAAATGTTAAAACGAGGTCGCATATTGAGGGTCCTCAATGGGAAAACATTATGAGTTAATCCATTATCAACAAGCGAAAGTGGGACAGTCTTCCCCATGACTTCGATAGAGATATTGAGAGTGTAGTTATGATTTGGACCAATCTCAAGTATTTCTTCTTTGGATAAAGAGATAATTCTAGTGGAGGTTAGATATCCAACCAGATTCACTACTTCTTTTGACATGGTGGAAGGAAGGACTGTGGGCCAGGTAAGTAGTTTGATCAAGGCATTCTCATATAGCTGGGAAGAAATAAAAATTCCTCATAAGGTGATGTTATCTTAGGTCTTCTTCAACTGATCGAGGATCTTATGCTCCTCGAGGGTCATTCCTGGTGTAGGACGATTCTCAACACATTTTCCTTTATCAATCGTTAATGAGTAAAATGTAACAACCCGCGTAATTTTTGGGGTATTTTCGAAATTAAGAGGAAAAATAAATTTTGAGAGAAAGTTATTTTTATTAATCAAATATGTTGGTTATTATTTTTAAGGGCGAGAATTTCAAACGGTTTCGAAATCGGAATTAAAATGGAGATTTAATTGAATTTTTATTATTTAGAAGAGTCCTCGGAACATAAAACTCTCTAGTAAAAATAATATTTTTTGAAATCCGACCGCCTGATCAAGCTGAATTTTTGTCAGCAGTCCTGTCTCACCGTTTGCTACAATATACTAAAATTTCAAGCGATTCCAACAGTCCGATCGTCCGGAATAAAAAAATTTAGTGTTTGTATCTGATTAGAACTCTTTTCTTAATCAAACTCTTAACTCTTTATATATCAACTAATTCGTGGATGGACTTTTCAAATCACTTTTTCTCAAACTTTTCAACCAGAAGACCTCTCCAAAATTACTCCCTTTCATCTACAAACCATAGCCCCAAGCTTATTCAAGATTTCAACTTTAGATTAGAAGGCTTATTTGGTGTTTTCTCGAGTTTGGGCTAGAACTTGATTGAATTATTTTCGCAAGAGGAACGTGATGGTGTGATTAGATTTTGAGGCTGAATTATGTGATGATTTTAAGGTATGGGGTTTTACACAATATGCTCCTTAATCTCGCGAGTGTTATTCCCATTGTTTTCTTGTGATTATTGACTCATATTCGAATTGATAAATTCTTTAGAATCTGGAAATTTTTGTTGGAATCTAATTTTGATTCATGTGGTATTATTATTTTGTTGAGCATGTTATCATGAGATTTTAATATGGCACTGAGGTTGGGCACCCGCCAAGACTCCTTTTCCGGCTACTTGATAAAGTATGGCGCGGTATGGTGAGGCCTGGTGACTCTGATTAATGTGTTGTTGAGAAATTATATTGATAAAAATGCTTGTGAGATTCGCATTTGATTTGAATATTCGTATTCGTATTGTGACGTTGTATTCATCGCTAACTTTTTGTTGAGCATCTTCCTGTCGTATTGTGTACTTCCCCATATTTTCTTTTAGTGGCAGGTTAGCGCGGATTTTGGGGCCCTATGGAGATTGATTTTTAGTGAGGATTCTTTTAGGAAGATTTTTAATACAAGAGAGAAGACTTGTATTTATTTATTTTGATGTATAGAGCATTGGAGATTTATTTTCGGGATAGTTAGATTGTTGTAATTATTTCGAGAGATTTGTTGTATTAATTTGAAGATGAGATTAGTGGTTTATTTTCTATTATGGGATTTAGATGCTCTATACCTTGTTATTTGTGGATTAGTTTAGTTTTATCGATAGTAGCGCTCCGTTCTCTCTCCCTGGGCGGGCGGGGTGTTACATAAAAGTTTAGAACTTGGCAATGCCTCCTTGATCATGTCATATGGTTTATAGAAGAGGGGAAAATAGAAATCTCATTTCCTCATCTACCTCGAGTTGTTCAACCACCTTGTTGATTTCTGCTAACATCTCCTCCAATGATATCATTCCACATATGCTCTATTGTTCTAGTCATTTCTAGGCTTTGCAGTTCATCTAAACTATTGAATTCGTGTCCCCATACGGTGGCAATGAAATTATCTTTCCACAAAAAGCCATTCAATGGGCATTCGTGTCACCATTCAACGGGCAGATGTAGAAGTGAATGGACCAGGGGCCCTTGTAGTTTCAAAGCATCAAGTAGCTTGGACATACTACAAATTTCATCGATCTATCAAAAAAGTATGCCATGACCTAGATGACATCATCTAAACTAACTTCATCGGTAGATACAACCCAACTACCTAACTCGTGAGCCCATTTTCGAGCTTCCAAGAATAACGCACTAAATTTATGGTCGTCAATCGTCATCTTGGAGGGCAATTTCAGCCCAAATCTAGAAGCTGGTTCAATATTATTGATAATTCCATATATTTTCCTCCAGAGTGGGTATGGACAGCAATGCATGCTCTAGTAAGGAGTGATAAAACTTGATTGGTAAAACAGGTAGGATGTAGGAGAAAATACAGGCAAACTCGAAGGGGTTTAGAGAAATATATGGTTATGATGGTCGATTTACTTGGTACGATATGGATAAATAGATCAAACTTCATGTCTTCTTTTAGGAAGATGGCATTTGTATGATTTGGGAGTGGATTGTGGGTGGTGTTTGGTTTAGGATTGGCTGGTGGGGCGATGATACCCCGATCAATCAGACCTTGGATTAAATTTTAAAGGTGGAAACACTGATCAATGATACGATCGACAGTTTAATGAAAGTCACAATGGGTATAAGGTTTGAAATTTTTGGTAAGTGGGTTTGGTAATGGATGAGGGTGCAATGGCTTGATATGATTTTTGTCTTAAAGAAGACTTGGTAAACTTTAGAGAGGGGAGCATGAATCTCGGTGTATTATTTCTTAACTGGGTTAGGATGACTTTTTGGTGCCCATGACGTAACAGGCCGAGATATGTTGTTGATGGTCGAGACTGCGGTATTAGTTGGTTTTAAATACTTTCTTTGGTTCAACTTTGTTCTTGGCAAGGCTTTCTTCGATTTCCACTCCTTCTTCTCAAAGGGCGCAAAAATGAGGGTAATGTTGTCCCCCCATCGTTTCTCAGATATGGGGTAAGAAGTTCTTCTTTATGATGCAGACTTTATCCTTTTCAGAAGGTCAGTTAGTTATGGTGGTTGATTTCTCTCTCCGCCTTACTATGAAGTTACTGCCTGATTCCCTAGGGTTCTGCTTGAGAAGCTCTAAATTGCGGTGGGTAATCTCCAACTCTTTATTATACTTGTATTATGACATGTTCGCGAGTAACATCCTCCCAACTACAGAGTCAGAATTCCTCAAGCGATAAGAACCAGCGGAGAGCACTGTCCTTAAAAATATGTTGGAACATTTGGGCCATTATTTCCTCAAAGGCACATTGGAGAGTCATGGCTTGGTGGTAACCACGGAGATGAACAATTGACGATTCGCTACTCTTGAATTTCTCGATGTTAGGCATATTAAATTTTTTTGATAACCTTGCTTTAGGATAGGGATACATATGAGTAAAATCCATGTAGTTCCCAGAGATTCGAACTTGGTCAATATCTTGAGGTCTTCCTTAACCCTTTTCAATTCTTCCTCCTTTGGATCAATAGTTATGTGTAATTTATCCCCTGATTGGGAAAGATTCGGTACATGAAGAGCCCATTAGCAAGAGGGGCACATGGAGCGTGCTGATATTCCTGGGTACCCAAATAGGCTCGGGTGTGGGATAACCCATAGCGCGAGGGAAGAGGACCTAGGGCTCTGTGAGAATAGGGACCCGGTTTCGTTGCATCTCATGAACCTCGATTTTGAAGGTTGTTGATTCGTATCGAATCTTACACATTTATACGCTTGAACTTATACATTTTAGTCCCCTCGGGTACCATAATTGATATTATTATGCTCGTTAATTCTAAAAACTCCGTTTTATGTGCCAACATTTTATATTAAGATTTTGTAGCTGTTACGGTGCTTAGTATGAAGTTTGAGCGCGTTCCAGTAAAATGTCATCGTGCTTCGCACGTTCAGGGGCATTTCGATAATTTCACACTTCGGGATTTTTGCCCGAATAACGAACATTGTAGCTCTCAGGCCAAGCTTTGTGTGGCCACAAACGGTGATCGAATTGGAGTAGAAATGAATATTCCACGGGCCTTTGATCCGAAGAAAAATTAAAAGAAAAATAGCAATTCAAATAATTCCCCATATATCCCATTTCTCTTTTAATAACATTTTATATAATTCCACCCATGTCCTCTCTTTCATTTTTTGTAGCAAACACAAATAGTGACATGGGTTTTGTCCCAGGATTGTGCTCGGGCCTTTGATTCTTCCAATTGGAGCTTTGGTTAGTGAAATCGAGGCTCGAGTTTTTGCCCACGCATATGTGGGAGTGGAGGTCTTTGACCAATTTTTCCATGGTGGGTCTCGGCTTATGCGATTTTGCAATGGTGGTCTTTGGCTATGGCGCTTGGGTTTTATTTTGTGCAGTAACCATGAAATAGGCTACGAGCTATGGTGTGTATGCAGAGTGAGATGTGGGGTCTCGAAATGGCTGCTATATGGAAGTGGGGTTTTTGTTTTTGCGTCAATGGAGGGATGTTATTTTAGCTTGCATTGGGAAATTTTTGGGGAGTTTACAGCAGTGCCGATCGACCAGCTATGGGCCCCCGATCAACCGGGAAATCCATTTTTGCCTTGGTGCATAGACAGTGCGCCTCTTTCCCTGCTCGCGGTCGACCGGTCCCCTGTTTGGTCCGACTTATGTGTTGTTGTCCCTTTTTCATATGTTATTTTATGTTTGTTTCTCTTTTGTTAGTTTAATTAGAGACTTATCCCTTTTCATTTATTTTTCTTTTCTTTTCTTTTGTGTAACTTTGTATAAATAGAACACTTTGTTTATTTTAGAATATATCTTGTAATAATAGATTATTTAGGTTAGGCTTTCTCTTTGGGAGCTAGGGTTTCGAGATTTCATGAGTGTGCCATTTTCTCCCTCCGAGGGTTTGCTCGTATAGAGAAGTTTTCCCATCGAGGTTGTGTATAATACTATTCATCATCTTCTCTATCAATCCAAACTTCCATTGTTTGTATTTCCATCTTTATTTTCGTGCTTTGTAGTGTAGATTTACTTGCTTTCTTTATTGCTTTCTTTAAATACATGTGATTTACTATGCTTTCTAGCTATTTTAATTCGAGGTTGTGTTGGATTGAACTCACCTAGGGTTGATTTGTTACTTTGCTTTGGTGATGGAGTTGCCGATTAGGTTGTTCTAGTTATTACACCTAGGAGATTTAATGGGGTATATCATGTATGCTCCGTATTTACGACCTTGCGTGTGTAATTTTTGGGGTATTTGTTGATGCCAAAGTCTTATTATACTTTTATGCGAATTTAGGGGTGTGACAACTATTGATTTAATTCATTGTTAAAACGAGACGCAATCTTGCTAGATGCGTCGACCCATGTAACCATTTATACTAATTAACTCGGGGTGAGGGATATCCGGTGCAACCTATAGTTTTTATTCCTTTTATAAATCTAGTTTAAATACCCTTGCCTAGAATACTCTTCTCTCTTTATTATATTTTCTTTTTATTAAGAATACCTTTTACACTTTTATTTTAGAAGTATTACATCGAGTAAATTCTAGCAACTCGTCTCTATGGATTTTCAAAATTCTTATATTAATGATTTCGATTATAAGTGCGATAATAGTTTTGATTGTTTGCATTTTCAAGATTCCACACCTCGGCCTATTACTTTCTGCGAGGTCTTGCGCATGCTTGAAAATGAGAAAATTGAAAATCATTATTGGGAAGAAAATTTTTTGTGAGAGCATGAATTGGATTTATTATTTGAATCTTACGACGATTTTTCTTCCGAGACTTTTGAAGTCGAGGAATGTTTTAAACCAAATGAGAAATTTTTCCCTACTTTGGAACAAACCATCCCTCACTTAGCCTATGGTATAATAGAGAATGAAATGGATGTAATTTCCATTTTTCTTCTTTGGTCTTCAAAGAAGAATATTTCATTGAAAATGATCTTATTTTCTTCGAAACTCAATCTTCAAGCGATGATGACTCATCTCGTAAGTGTTAATTTCATTCCTCCTTGTCTTTATTCTATATTGTCACACCGATGCTAGTACCCGATGAATTAGTTTCAAATTTTAAAGTGTTAAACCTTTTCATTGATGAGGAGTAATTGCTCGATTTGCCTTCCAAAAAGGCATATTTGCCTCCATGTGTGCCACCTCCCATTCCAATTGAAAAAAAATTGGGAGAAAATTTAATTTTTCTTACCCCCCTTGTGTATTTGTCACCCGTTTTATCCAAATCCCCCATCCTCCCTCCAAATTTTTTTAATTGGGGATGGTTCATTTTTTCAACCTTACACACGCCCTCCGTTGTTTGAACGAAATTCCTATTTTCCAGAAGGTATGACTGTAAGGGAGGGTCCACCATTTATCTTCCAAAGTCAAATCTTATTTGGGGCAAACCATCAAAAATTTTAAATTGTACTGTATAGTTAGTTAGAAGTTAAAATTTTAGGTTGTAAATAGTTAGTTTTTATTTTTCTTATTTTTATTTATTCTTACTTGTTGTCTAGTGTAATCAGCTAAAGTTGTATTTCTTCTTTTTTGTTATGTGTTGGTACTAACCTGTTTTGTAGAATCATTGGACTTGTACTTTCACGAGATCGCTCCATTTTGGCTAATATCACTATTTTCCTCTCTTTAACTTAGTTCTTAATTTACGTCGAGGACAATGTCAGGTTTTAACTTAGGGGATGTGGGGTGTGCTATCCATTGTTTTTCTTAGTCCATGATTTTGATTATATGTTATTTCCAAGCATGCTTTTCTTGTTAAAAATAAAAATTTTGAAAAGATTGTCTTTCTTTTTTCTCCTTTGTTGGGCATTTTTCCTCTGTTTTCGATGATAAATTTTAATAATTACCCGATCCAATAGACAATTCAATGATGCTTGTTCTCAATTTTAGAAGTTATTATACTTTAGTCCTTACATGATTTAAACTTTAATCCCATGAGAACATGAACTTTTCTTGCTTTATTGATTTGGCTTAAGATTTTTATAACTCGGTAATCTTTTGTTGCATTGTATATACTTACACCGAGCGAGATTTGGGCTTTTTCTTCGTTTGTGAGTGTTATACACTTCTCTTTCCTCTTTGATAACGTTGCAGCCATTGGTAATCTCACTATTCTTTCATTTGATCGTTCATTAATTGAGTTCCTTTTTTAAATGTGTTACTTGAGCATGATTTTCATATATTGTTTTGACTCGGGAATTTCATAAAATTTATGAAATGATCATAGGCACTCTTTGTTATATCACCTATATTAGCCTTAACCTCGCCTTATATGTTTTCCCTAGTCAACCCCTTTGAGCCTTAATATAGCCTTACATTTCGTAACCCCAAAATCCCATAAACAACTCCAAATTGGAGTTTTATACCATACATATTACCTTACATACCTTTGTTTGGAATGTTACTTGGAATTGAGTGATTTTATTGCCTTGTGGTTGCAATTTAGGCATGTGAGAGTAGAAAAGTGGAGAAAAAGTGAAAAAGAAAAAGAAGAAAACAAAGGAAAAAAGTGAGAAAAAGAAGAAAAGAAAAGAAAGAGAAATTTGTATATGTTGTATATAGTGATTCAATAACCTTTGTTTACTCTCCCTATTGTTATATTAAATGCCTTTAATGGAAGTTATTTTTCAATTTTTGATATTGCCCACATTTTTCCATTATCCCAAGTTTTCATGCCCAAACACTTTGAACCCATATATATTTACCTTCCTTTCATACCCTTATCCCCATACCTACATTATAACCCTATAAAGTCCTATGTGATCCTAGGGTGATTCAATTTAAAAGTTTAAATATTTTCGATAATCTGTGAAAATATATTTCGCCTATTTTAATGTGCGATATCTTCCATTGAGATTACAGTTTTTAATTTCGTATATAGCATTCTTGATTTGTGATATGTGTGTGGCCTAGTTTACATTTACATTAACTCTTTATGCCGGCATGTTTCGTGTGTTACCTCCATGTTTCGAGTGAATTCATTTGATGAGTGTAATGCCCGTGAGGATTGAATATATGCATGCTTTTATGTTTATCCGGTTTATATAAGTTTTTTCCAAATCATACTTTGCTTGTGCTCGCTCCCTTCCCACATTTTAAGGTTTCAATTCTATGAAGTTCATTTCATAATATTAATACTATGGACTATTGTGTGAATTCTTTCATTATGCTAATAATGTGTATGGAATATTGTTCGTATAGTTGGGCTTGTCGCATGTTGGTTTGGGTATATATTGAGGAAACCATATAACGTTTGTGGGTTTCATCCCAAAAAAGCCCTCATGAGACGACACTCGTCCACTAGGGTAACCTAGGAGTTTGCATATGCTAAATTCAATCGTTCGCCCGCGAAAGTTTATTTTATCTCTTTTGTATATATCTCCTATTTTGTGATTTTCTTATAGTTCTTCTTGATTTTTATTTCATTACTAGGGACTAGTAATGTGTAAGTTAGGGTGTGTGATTCGTATTGAATCTTGCACATTTATACTCTCGAACTTATGCATTTTAGCCCCCTCGGGTCCTGTAATTGCTATTATTATGCTCATTAATCAGATAACCTCCGTTTTATGTGCTAAAACTTTATTTGAGGTATTATTGAGCTTTTATAGGTGTTAGGGTGCTTAGTATGAAGTTTGATCGCGTTCCGATAAAGTTCCGTCGCGGTTCGCACATTCAGGGGCATTTCGATAATTTCACACTTCAGGATTTTTGCCCCAAAGTATTCACAGAAGTTGTAGCTCTCAGGACAAGATCGCGTGGTCATGAACGGTGCTCTTATCAGAGACCGAACGAATATTCCACGGCCTTTGATCGGAAGAAGAATTGAAAGAAAAATAACAATTCAAATAATTCTCCTTGTATCCCATTTCTCTTTTACTAACATTTTATATAATTTCACCCATGTCCTCTCTTTCATTTTTTGTAGCAAACGCATATGGTAATATGGGTTTTGTCCTCCAATTGTGCTCAAGTCTTTGATTCTTCCAATTGGATCTTTGGTTTGCGAAATTGGGACTCGGGTTTTTACCCACTCACATGTGGGAGTGGAGGTCTTCGACTAAATTTTCCATGGTGGGTCTCGGCTTTAAGATATTTTTCAATGGTGGTCTTTGGCTATGGTGCGTGGGTTTGATTTTGTGCAACAACCATGAAATGGGCTACGAGCTTTGGTGTGTATGAGAAGTAAGTTGTGGGGTCTCGAAATGGCTGTTGTATGGAAGTAAGGTTTTTGTTTGGGCGCCAATGCAGGGGTTCTATTGTAGCTTGCGTTGGGAAATTATTGGGGGTTCGCAGAAGCGTCGGTCGACCGGGAAATCCATTTTTTCCTTGTTGCGTAGACAGTGTGCCTCTTTCTCGGCTCACGGTCGATCGGTCCCCTGTTCGGTCCGACTTATGTGCTATTGTCCCTTTTTCATTTGTTATTTTATATTTGTTTCTCTTTTGTTAGTTTAATTAGAGACTTATTCCTTTTCATTTCTTTTTCTTTTCTTTTCTTTTATGTAACTTAGTATATATAGAACACTTTGTTTATTTTAGAATATATCTTGTAATAATAGATTATTTAGGTTAGGTTTTCTCTATGGGAGCTTGGGTTTAGAGATTTCATAGGTGTACCATTTCCTTCCTCCGACGGTTTGCCCATCGAGGTTGTGTAGAACACTATTTATCATCTTCTCTATCAATTCAAACTTCAATTGCTTGTATTTATTGCTTTATTTATGTGCTTTGTAATGTAGATTTACTTGTTTTATTTGTTGCTTTCTTTAAATACATGTCATTTACTATGCTTTCTAGCTAGTTTAATTAGGTTGTGTTGGATTGAACTCACCTAGGGTTTATTGATTGCCTTGCTTTGGTGATGGTGTTGTCTTGTTCTAGTCTCAAATGGGTTGTCTTAGTTATTATTGCTAGGAGATTAAACGAGGTATATCATGTATTCTCCGTATTTACGACCTTGCGTGCGTAATATTTGGGGTATTTGTTGACTCCAAAATCCTATTACACTTTAATGCGAATTTACGGGTATGATAACTCTTGATTTAATTAATTGTCGAAACGAGACGCAATCTTGATAGACTCGTCGACGCATATAACAATTTATAATAATTAACTCGAGGTGAGGGATATCCGGCGCAAAGTATAGTTTTTATTCATTTCGTTAATCTAGTTTAAATACCCTTTCCTAGAATAATATTTACTCTTGATTATCTTTTCTTTTTGTTAAAAATACCTTTTACGCTTTTATTTTAGAAGTATTACATCGAGTAAGTTCTAGAAACTCGTCTCTGTGGATTTTTGATACCCGGACTTGGCCGCTATACTCCCTTAAAAGAGTATAGTCAATAGTTTAGATTTTTGTATTGAGGAGGTAAAAAGAAAACAACGATTAACATCTTGACACGCGCTACTTTTCACACCCTTAATCAGTTTTCAATCGTAGCAATGAGTTAGGCTCGAACTGTAATCGAATCTGGCCACACATTCGGTACTGGTTATGTGTTCTCCATGAAAAGTGGATGAAAGTGAATTCCGAACTCAGAGGAAGTAGTGAGGGAATAGACGGAGCCTCGGGGTAATTCGACGAATGATAGAAGCCATTAGGGAGCTGGGCCAAGGGTCGAGTGTACGATCGACCTGAGAAGGAGAAAAACTCAAATTTATTTTTAAAAGAAAAAGGGGAAACTGTTATTTTTCAAAAGGAAGGAAAATATTTTTGACCTTTTCTTTCGAAAAAAATAAAGACAAAATTTTTTGGAAAAAGGGAGGAAAAATATTTTTGGATAAAAATAAGGAAAAAGGTTTATAGTAAAGGAAGGAAAAATATTTTTGCTATTTTTGATAAAGAAAAGGGTGAAAACGAGAGATGGGTCTCAGCATGATTATTATTTTATTTATTACGTTCTCACTTGTATTAGGTTTACCTAAATGCAAAAAGAAACGGTGAACGGTACTCGAGCCCAGGAAAATTGGGCTTCAAAAATATGTAAAAAAAACATGGTTGGACTTGTAGCCATGCTCATGGACAGGGTCCCATTTTAAAAAAGATGAAATCATGAAAAAATTTAGGCGGCATGCCAACCTGTCATTTCGACAGAGTTTCGGGTCGAAATTGACAAACTAAATATGAGTGTCCTAGGTTTGACACCTATATGAGGATATGCAATTGTTGGGTTAATTGGAGGGCTTCCGCCTTTGGCATGACTTCCACGATATATGTCTTCCTTTTTAGGGCAATAGGTACGTGTGGACAAGCCATTTGATATACCTGAGTGTACGTGAATTTCCTCATTATATACCTTGTGGAGACAGTACATGTGAGTGCGAATTCGATATACTCGACGTACATGAACGAGTTTCTAGCGATATACCTCTCATCATGACTTTGGTCAAGTGGTATAATGGGGGATAACCGTTTAATATACGTCGAAGGTACTTGGACGATGGAAGGTAAAAGTCATATCATTTAGGTTAACTAAAACCTTTCGGACCATCGCCCATCACAAAGCGACCCCCCAATTACGGGACAAAATTTGGTCAATAGCCATGCTTTTTGATGATGTAGTGTACAGAATGCATGATTCTTGATTATTATATTATGAAGAGATTATCTTTATTTGTCATGATGAGAATTATATTAAGCAAAGGATAATATACAAGTATAAAAATTAAATCTAACATGGAGCATGAATATTATACTAAGCATGGATATGTGAGTGATTTTTGAATACCTATGAGTGTATGTGGTAGTGAACCTAAGCATGGATCAACTACAAGTGGTGTGTGACAAGTGTGAGTAAGAATGGATATATGCAAGTGTGATAAGTGGAGGTGTATATTAGTGACACCTAAGCATGCATATTCTAAGTGGTGTGTGCAACATTTGGATATAAGTGATCTTAGGTGCACGTAGTGTGAAGTGTACATGGAGAGTATCTACAAGTGTGTGAGTGAGTAGTGATATAAGCATGAGGTATATATGTATAAGAAATAATAGAGGAGAAAAAAGGAAGCATATAGATAGGTGCATATGCACACAAGTAGAAAATAATAGCAACCATACAAATAGAGTCTAGCCCTCTTATAAAAAAATAGTCCCCAGCGAAATCGTCACTGTGGACATTGCCATCATATACCCCTCCTCTATCCTTATTCCCAAAGGGGTGGGAAAAGAAAGAGGCTGAAAGGTCTCGCTCCCTTTCTGATTTAGGAATGCTTCGACGTCGTCGGTGTGGGGTGAATGTAAAGAGATGGAGTCACCAGCCTATTTTGGCACAAAATAGGCAAAAACAACATGTAGCCGCTTTGAGAGAGTGACATCAAAGTCAAACTGATGCTTACAAAACCAATAGTTCCATGGGTACATTGGCTAAGTTACAGAATGGGAAGGTGTTAGGTACCCATACCCCCCTTTCGGTCTCTCATAGGCTTGTATTATTATTTTTCATTATTTCTTAGTGAAGTGTGTGTCCATGTATATATAATGAAGATCAGAATTGCCCAACTCATACCTGGAAAAGATAGAGTGAGGTCTTCCATAGGAATGTTCTCAAAATAATATATAGAAAATACGATTTATCCTTTTATCATGATATTGATCGTTATGATGAAACGATAATATGTGTTAGATGAAACTCTAATAATAATCACAAACATAATATGTATTAAAATAATGTAAAACTATGACAAATGTGGAAATCGGGAATTTGGAAAAATTGAAATTTTTTTAAAATTGGAAAATGGAAAATTATAAAAGTGGATAATTAGACTCGATTCTAGGGTTTTAACCCAAGATGCCTACGTAGCCTATAAAGGCATCAAATTTCACGTAGTTCAAATGCGGCATAAGGGTGGGGTTTATCCCATAGACTCTAACGAGATTTTATTATACATGTGTGTGTATAAAATGTGTTTTAGTTTTGGGAAACTATGATGGATATTTTTGTTTGGAATTTATGGGCATAACCCTCTTTTTTGTTTGTTTTACTTTTTTTTTTATAGAAAATAAAGTATGTACAATATAATTAATAAAATGTGTGATTTTATTATGTATGAACTAAAGTAAGAACTAGATTATGAATATAATGTAATTAATGCAAAAATAAGAAATTTAAAGGGAGAGGGAAGGATCTGGACCTTCTTTGAAGAATTAAAGCTTAATCTTGATCTTAGATGAACTCCCTTATATCTTGATATAAATGTTGGGTGTGAGAGAATGAGATTTTTCCAAATTGGGTATGAAAAGGATGGGAATGTAAGATTGAATGAAATTTCACGTGAGAAAAATTGGTTGATTGCAAGAGAATGTTGCTAAGATCACTGATGTTGATGGATATGAGGTTTGTCTTAGGAGAGAGGTATTGACCTTTATTTATAGGTTAGGGGGTTTCGATCCACATGGCCCTAGCCCTATCAATTAGCATGTAACCCTAGAAACACTGCCAGGGAAATGGACCTACCAATCGGCAGTCTCATGCAGATTTTCTTGGAAAAATGGTCATAGAATGCAATTCATTGATCCAAATCGCACCAGGGCATACCGTTAGAAAGATAATTTAGAACCTTAAAGAGTTATTTGGATCGCTCATGGGTCCGAGATTTTATATTGGGTCAAATATGGCTCGTACGCGCTCGTCGATCCTTTAGAAGGGATATCGTCAGACGAAAACGGATCATTCATCTGAACGGTAAGTCAGAATCATGCATGGGATGGACCATTGTAAAGTATAGGAAATGTACTTCGACTTTCCAAAGATATTTGCTCAGTTTGTAAAGTTAACCTTGGTGAACTTGGGCCCGAAAGTGCTCGATGACCTATCGGAATAAAATGAATCGTTCGCTCATACCATAAGTCAAAATTACGCATGGGATGGACCATTGGAAAGGGTATTTAGTGAAATTTGAATATTCATTCAGTCTCATTCCAGTGGAAGAGTTGACCTTGGTCAAATGGAGCTTGGGAGCGCTCGGTGGCCTTGGATCAATTTTCAGGGGAAAACGGATCGTTCGTCCGAATAGTTATGTCATTTCAAAGATGGGGTGGACTATTGGAAAAGTATTTTAATTCCCCTAGAAGATTTAAATACCTTTAACTCTGATGATGAAGTTTAATGGTGTGAAATTGGGGCTTCGGAGTGATCGGTGGCCTCCAGATCAATTTTGGTGGTAAAATGGTCCATTCGTTCAAACTGTTAAGCTGATTCGCAAACGGGATCGATCGTTGGAAAGGAGATTCAGATACCTTTAAAGATTAATTGAGATTTTTCCCTGATAGTAGAGTTAACTGGAGTCATATGATGCTCGGGAGTCCCTAATGGTCTCTAGATAGGTACTCGGAGTACAACCCAGGGATTGTAATGAAATGGGGAGGTGTTAAGGACCTAGGGAGAGACTTAGGGGGTCCTAGAATGTGGTGTCTATGGGCTCAATCAATATTTTGGACCGTAACCTATTTGTTCACGACTCCTGACCAAGACCATCCCCTATATGTTGTCACCCTAAACTCTAGTCACATATTTGGTCACGGTAATTACCCAGGGCTCACGATTTTGGACCGTGATTATTCTAGATCGTGACTCATTATTGTGACCATTTTTTATTTTTAGTGTACCGAAACTTGCATACGTATTGATCATAGCCTCTAGAAGGTTAAAACACAATTTAAAGTACACACCCTCATTGTTTTAACTTTCTTTCCTCTAAAGGCAATGCTTAGGAAGGCCGAATGTCTAGACAGATGTCCACATGGTTAGTAAAACTCGAAAGGTTTGATATCCAAGTTTAGTCTAGAATCTCAGTTAAGGGTCAAGTCTTAGAAGACTTAATCACCGAATTTTATAGCAACCAAGAATCCGTGGATACTAACACCGAAAGTAAGGATCTAGTTTGACAATTGGTTGGAGAGGGTGAGAAATTCATACTATACATTGATAGAGCCTCAAATTCTAAGGGAATGAGTTTTATAGTACTAGTATACCCAAAGAAAACTATTCTTGAGCAAGCAATTCGTTTGGGATTCGAAGCCTCCAATAACAAAGTTGAGTATAAAGTCTTGATCGGTGGATTACATAAAGCACTTTCCCTAGTCACCCATCACTTTGACATCTTTTGTGACTCAAGAATACTATCGAATCATATATTTGGAGACTACAACACTAGGGATGAGCGTATGTCCACATAACTTGAAGAACTATAGCACCTCATCACCAAATGGGTACAAATGTAACAATTTCCAAGGGGGAATAATAATCGTGTAGATGCAATGGCCACTCACACTTCAGTTGTTAAGGGAGATATGAAATGAACAATTGAAGTAAAATACCTCAACTAACCCAGTATCAGCAATAGAAAATTTTTTGAACAAGTTATGGTCGTTGATAGAACCCCAAGATGGATAGATCCGATCATGCCTTACCTAATGAAATATGCCATGCCAGTTGATAAGAAGGAAGCATATAAAGTACCAGTGAGTCGATCGCTTCCATTTAGCAAAATATTATAAGCTTCTTCATCAACATTGTTTTTTTACCTTACCTCCAAATTCATGCACTTAGATGACATCAAAAAGACACTATATGAGCTCCATAAGGGGGTATATCAAAGCCACACGTGGGGTAGGTCACTAGCATTGAGAAAAATGAATGAAGAATACTGGTGTCTATCCATGAAAAAGGACACAATTGCCTACACCCAAAAATGCAAAAACTGTTAACTTTTCTCATCTTTAGTGAATCGGCTCACCAGTGACCTCAAGTCCCTAATAATCCCTTGGTCTTTTTTCCATTAGGGGTTTGATATCATTATCCCATTTCCTCTGACCTCTAACAGCAAGAAGTATACGTTGGATGGTATAAATTACTTCTCTAAATGGATTAAATGATAACCCTTGGCAAACATCTGAGATGACAACATGATCAAGTAGAAGAACATTATAGCATGGTTTGGAATTTCTCAAATCATTATCATAGACAACTAAACTTAGTTAAAAAATAACCTCTTCTTCCAAAGATTATGCAACAAACATGACATTAGTCACTATTACAGTTCAGTGGCCTATCCACATAGCAAAGGGAAAGAGAAAACCTCTAACAAGACAACCATCGAGAGAATAAGAAAGATACTTGAGAAAGCGAAGGGCACATGGGTTGACCAACTCACCCACATTCTCTGAGAATTTTGAACGACGCCTAGGGGATAAACGAGGGAAACGGCCTTTGCCTTAGCCTGTGGAATGGAGTCAGTCATCCCATTAGAAGTAGGTCTACTGCCCAAGTAGTCCATCTTTTTTAAATAAGACCTCAACGGTGAAGCTATTAGAGTAGAACTTGACTTGGTTGATTAAAAAAGAGAATTGGCTCTTGTAAAGCATCCCTCCTACTATCAACAGTTGTCCATGAAGTAAAATAGGGGGGTCAAAATAAGGAGCCTCAAATTCGGGGGCTCGTACTCAAAAAAATTATGGGCAGTTCGAAAAAGTTCTAATACGGGGAACTCGAGCCTAATAGAAAGGGCCATTTAAATCATTCGAGACGAATTGATGGGAGCCTACCACTTAGGGAAGAGAGGTTCCCCGAGCATAGAATGCAAAAAAATTTAAAACGTTTTAATTTTAACTCTTAAAGTCTAAGTTTATTTAATTTATTTCAATTTTAATTTTTTTAAAGTTCTTTTAGATTTTTCACATCTATCTCTATGCATAGTTCCAAGTGGAAGGCACATGCGTATTTAATGAAGATCAATTAGTTGAATATCTTTCTCTCTGACATGATACTTATTGATGTGGTGATTATCTTCTTTCAAAAGTCTTCCTTTAAAACAGATTAATGGGATGACCATAGACCAACTCTAAATTTAAATGTCAGTGTATAAGACTAACTATGTGGTCTGCCAGTGATCAACTATACCCAAGATGTTTTGGCAATCAACAAACCATAAGCAATGGCCCACAGTCGATGAAAGGACTACTGGGAAACCATAGGCACCAATGACCAACTAGGTTATAAAACTCCTCGTTGGGGAACGTCCCTCAAGGAAATGCATTATTTTCTTTTTTATCTCTAGGTCTAAGTTTTCTTTGTACAGATCACCTAAAATGTAAGACTAGAAGAACACACTCCCTAAAGCGAAGAAAACTGCAAAAAATTCCATTAACAATTTAATTTAATACAAATAATTGAAAAGAAAACAATTTACAATAAAATGATGAATACAAGTAGATCAATTGCGTAACTATGATAATTCATTCGTTAAATTTTTAAATTCGATAGGCAGGATGACCAACAAACAAGGAGTAATGGCCATAGCCATATCCATGATTCTTGATGGCCCCCGATATTCACCTTGTCAACCAGGTGCCGCAGTCACCGAGGTACTTCATTATCAAGCTAAGTGCAATGGAATCCGTTGAAATTCATGAAACATCAAGATTTTATGGAAACTCTTATTATTTAAAGAAACCTAGGTCATACTAATACCATAACTCAAAATCTTGTGGCAAATTCATCATCGTATGGGTATTGAACCTCCCATTCTTATAGACAATATTCCAAGCATCATTCAAAGTGGAGTCCATAATAAATAGGGCCTCACTGTAGTTGTCCATCTATGCTTGGCAAGGTTTCTTATGGAATTGTAATGTGATATGGTTAAGCTTCTCACTCATATTCTTGATGGTCTTTACTTAATTGAACAAAGACTTTTTATCCTTATCTATCTCTTTCGCTAAACGACCATGCTTCTGCATTTGGAAGGAAGAAAGGACCATAACAAATATAACTTTTTCATTCAAAGACTTTTGAGTCTTCTCCAATTCCTCTTTTAGTTGGGCATTCTCTTTTTATAAAAAGGAAACTCCCTATCCAACCTTCTCGCTCAGATTGGACTTGTTATGTCTTTTAAGTTCTCCCTTAGATCATTGTTCTCTTTCTCGAGGTTAGTGGACAAATCCCTGGCATGCATATAGTCAGCATAAAGAATGAAACTTTTTTCTCTCATGAGCAGACTCAATTTTATCTAGATTTTTTTTTATCAAATCCTTTCTCCTTATTCATCTCGACAAGCCTCTGGTCAAATTCGATCATCAAATTGTCTAAGGACTCCTACAGATGACTTTAGTAATTTGAAATCATGTCATTAATGGCATCACTGTCTGCCACAGCCCGATGGATAAGGCAATGAAGTTATAAGTAAAACTTCTTTTCTTGTAAGGACATATCATGACCTACGTGTTTATCGAAGTCATAATCCTCATCAACTTTGACGTGAAAGATTGCAAATAGTCTTCCACGTCTATCTTGAAAGTCACGCTGAGAAGTGACCATATCTGAAAGTTTTATGTTAAACTATATGAACGAGTGGTCGAATATATAATCTTGGGGCAAAAAATAAGAAAAAATGCGTGGAATAAGAAAGAATACAAAAGAGTAACAGATGGATCAAAATATGCATTTCATTAAAGATATTGCAGGTTGAACAATCCCTTATATCATTCATTTAAAGGAAAGAAATAAAATGTTTGCTGAAAATCTCATAAGAAGAACCCTCATCAACCTTCTCCTTCTTGGAAGCCTACTGAGTTGTTGTGGATTCTTGGTAGTCTCCCTCACTTATAACTATTTGATTAATTTGCAACTAAGAAAGCTCTGTGGAAGTACCCTTATCTTCGACCTTCACCGCATCATCATCCTCGACCTGATTCTTGAAGTGATGAGGGGAACATATGTGGTTCTTTTGGTGTTATATGTAAAAATTATTCTCCTACATGGACAAATGAATAATAAACACTTGTCATCCTAGGTGGTCATCCAACTATCTTGATCGGCATCAGAGGTACCTAGTCAGCTTGAATGCCGACCAACTGCTAAAATGTGAACCATCATGAATAACAAAAGTTACTCAGATGGTAGGGAGACCAGTATTAATTGTCAAGAGTATCATTTATTATACAAAGATGTAATTTCCTGAAGATATAAAGGAATTCCGTCTCAATGGTTTTGGGCCACTATTATTATATAATCTCCCTTATCTCAAGGGGACAATTCAATCAATCTCAAGCACACCATATTGCGCTCTTGTAAACATCAATAAAAATACCCATAGTGGATGTAGGCTTCTAACAATTGAACCACTTTAAAAATCTTTTCCTCTTGTGTGTTTGTTTATATTAGTCATATTATTTATCTGTGATTATAAAATTGGACCCACTCCATTTTTAGACAATAATAGATTAGCGTTGTCTGTGGGAACGACTGCTTTTTATTGTTCTCCACACCTTACATTTCTTTGTTTATCCTTTGTATTAAATAATGACCACTGTTCCTAAAAGCAGTCTGGTGGCTATAAGAAACAACTCAAATATATCCTCTTTCCTAGTGATACAGACATCCAAAGAATTTTACTCACCTTAGCTAAAAGGCAGGAAGTCATGCAAGAGTTAGTCAGATAATGAGCTCATATGATGCACAAAAAATTCTTTAATTCCAAGATAGATATGCCACCTCCAACAGCCAATAATGAAATAAGTTATAACTTTCGATCTTCTCATGGCAGGTCATACCGTCTTGGGGAAACATCTTCATTTTTATCAATCAATTACTATGATAATTTTCCAATGAGAGGCCAAGCGTACTGGAGAGGATAAGTAGGGAATCTTATTTTAACCATTTAGTTCCTGGAGTAACTAAAGGTCATCACAGAGAGTAAGAACATCAAGTATTGAGATGGATCTATGAGATCTAGAGCTAGCATGAGGGGCTGTGTGCATGCTGAGAAGACTTCTTAAGAAGGGATTTTAGCACATATGCACAGAAAAGCCACAAAATCTTCTTCTGCCAAATACAAACTAGAGAAAAATTCCTGGAAGGGATCCATCCAGTGAGTGGAAGATCGGCTGGGGAAAATGGCAAAAATAAAAAATCATTTCCAAAGAAGTATGTTAAAGGCTCAACTTTTATCGAGATTATTGTGGACTACTCCACACCTTCTAAATTCAAGCCGACATTCTTCACTCCTAAATATGATGGGAAATTGATCCAATTCTACACTTGAATAATATCAAGCAACTGTCGACATTTACTATGTCCCTGATGAGATGAGGTATAGGGTTTTCTCCAGTTCCATCATTATTCTTACTCAAATATGGTACAACAATCTGCCTAGAGGTAAAATGTGTAATTTTCATCAGTTGGCTGAATTATTCATTGATAACTTTTTATTTGGGGCTTAGATGATGAAGAGTGTTACTCATATCTTAATCGTGTGCGAAAAACATGGAGAAAGTACCCGAGAGTATATCAACAATTTTAATAATGAGAAACTAGAAGTTGTAGATTATGAGGAAAAGACAACCATTGTGACCTTGATGAGTGGATTACTGGACAAGGATCTTTATGATGCTTTAGCAAAAAATATTCCCAAAACTATAATAGAGTTGATTGCGAAAGTTGGAAAGATTATGAATGCCAAGGAAGCTATGGTAGCTAAAGAAGTTCCAAAGAGAAAAGCTGAAGGACAGAAGACAAATTCGTTAAAAAAAGATAAAAAAGACAAGAATATTGACAGGATCAAGGAGTGTGACAAGTATAATCCACTCATTAAAGGTGTCCATCACATCCTGGAGGAACTCAGAGGCAATAAAGATTTGAACTAGCCTGGGAAATTTAGGTCACCTCTCAATAGGGGGACAAATCAAAATATTGCAATTTTCATTGAGATCATGGATACACTACTGATGGTTGCATCACTCTAAAAAATAAAGTTAAGGCCATTATTCGACATGGAAAATTATCTAAATTTGTTTATTAAAATGGTAGCCGAGATTCCAGGAGAAGATTTGAGTCACCCGACTGGGGAAAAGATGACACCAAAAGAGCGCACAACAATGAATATAAAGATGATCCTGGCCTGCCAAAGAAGCCCGATAAAACTGAGATGGATGTAGGGATGATTTCCTTTGATTATCATTTCATTGAAGGGGGAGACATCGGAGGAGGAGGAGATGGACCTGCCAAAACAAAAGCCTACCTAAATGAGTCCAAAGTGTGTCCTACTATTAAGAAGATTGACATGTTCGAAAGCAGTGACGATCGGTCTAAAAAAGATAGATTGGTGATCGACTTCTCCAAAAATAATCTGAGTGGGTTGCTCTATCCTCATAATGATCAGTTAGTCATCACTTACAAAGTTCACCATGATAGAGTGGAAATATTTTTAGTTGATAATGGGAGTTCGGAGGACATAATGCTCTATAATTATTTCTAAAGCCCAGAGCTACGAGACAGTAAGATAGAACTTTATCATAGGCCTCTTATAGGGATCTCAAGAGAAAGGGTATATCCCTTGAGAAC
The DNA here is from genome assembly GCA_949130495.1 of Sambucus nigra. Classification (NCBI taxonomy): domain Eukaryota; kingdom Viridiplantae; phylum Streptophyta; class Magnoliopsida; order Dipsacales; family Adoxaceae; genus Sambucus; species Sambucus nigra. Next base: position 474,517,858 of record OX422223.1, on the reverse strand, counting down.
AATCAATCTGGTTGTGTTGGTCGACACTTGGCCAACGAATATAAAGGAAAGAATTTGTTTCTTTAAACTAGACAAATATGTACCTTAAGCTTACAAAAAAATCCTTGGCAGATTTGGGATGAAGAAATTAGAGGCAGTGCCATATACTGTGTGACAGTGCATGAAGTTTCCTACCAATTATGGAGTCGGTATAGTGAATGGTGAATAAATGGACGTTAGGGAGTGTTACTATACTTCAGCCGACCAACAAGAGATATAGAAGGGAGAAACTACTTTTCATATTGACACTTTGAATCCCCATAAATAGGAAGACCTGGTAAAAGGACATGTTATGGAAAAAATAAAAACTCTTTTGCTTGACGATGAGAAACCATAAAGGACCACTCAAATTGGCTTAATACTAACACCATATCTTAAACATGAATTCATCACATTCCTTAGAGATAGGAAGAACGTTTTTTCCTGGACCTATGAGGATATGCCATGGATTGATCCTAACTTCATCTATTGTAAACTCAATATTTATAAGGATACTAAACTAATTGTGCAAGAGCATAGAGTTTTTAGTCTCGGGGAGAAAATGGCAATCCAAGAGGAAGTGGAAAATCTACAGAAAGCACAGTTTATAGAGGATGTTAAATATACGACTTGGTTGGCCAAGATGGTAATGGTTAAGAAGAAAAACAACAAATAACACATGTGTGTAGATTTCACTGACCTCAATAAAGCGTGCCCAAAAGATCATTTTTCTTTTCTAATGATTGATCAATTGGTAGATGTAACAGTGAATCATGAGCTACTTAGCTTCATGGACGCTTATTCTGGTTACAACCATATTAAAATGAGGTCAGAGGATAAAAGGAGAACACATCCTTCATCAGTAGTCGAGGAACCTACTGCTACAATGTTATGCCCTTTGGGCTAATAAATGTCGGAGCAATATATCAAAGGCTGGTAAACAAAGTATTCGAGGAAAAGATTGGGAAGAACGTGGAAGTATAAGTAGATGATATGATAACCAAGAGAAAATTTGTTGCTGACCATATTCTTGATTTGACCCAAACATTTCACTAGCTGAAAAACATTAAATGAAGATCAATCCGACCAATCATATATTCGGACTATAGGAAGGTATGTTCTCGGGGTACATAGTAAATCAAATGGGAATTGAAGCTAACCCTGATAAAATAAAGGATTTACTGGAGATGCAATCCCCGACCAGCAAAAATGATGTGCAAAAATTGATAAGAAGAGTGGCAACTCAAAATCGCTTTGTTACTCGAGTGACGAACAAATGTTTTCTATTATTCAAGGTGCTTAAAATGACCATTGAATAGAACAACAAATGTTAAAAGATTTTATAGACTTGAAGAAGTATTTGGGATCTCCCCCACTACTCTTCCGACCAGTTTTAGGTGATAAGGTGTACTGATATTTTGTTATTTCAGCTGTCAGCTCGGCCTTGATCCGATTCGAGGAAGGTGTTCAAAAACTAATGAATTACACCAATAAAGCATTCGAAGGAGAGAAAAATCATATATTCATGCTTGGAGAAGTTGGCGTTCGCAATCATTGAAGTTTCCAGAAGAATGATGCCATACTTTCAGTCCCATGCCATTATAATATACACTGACTTACCACTGCGACAAGCATTGTACAAACTTAAAAAGTAAGGAAAACTACTATCTTGGGAGGTTAAACTTGGAGAATATAAAATTATTTATGAGCCAATAACCTCATTAAAAGGTTAAGCAATGGAGGATTTCATAGCAGAATTAATTTCTGTAGAGGTACCAAGCAAACCAAGTTTGCCTGTGGAGATACTTCTCCGAAAGATAGCTCAGCTCAAAAGCGAACTGAGAAGATCTATGAAAAACCAGAATCATCGACGGTTCAAGAAAGGGCTTTATGACTAGCTGGACAAATTAAGAAAATATTCAAATAGGGTGTACTGGGGGACGAAGGCTTCAACAGTGATGTCCTAGTTTGGAAATTATTCGTAGATGGCTCTTTGTGCACTACTAGAAGTGGAGCTAGACTCATTATTAACACCCCATACGATTTAGATGTAGAGTAAGCCTGGAGATTTCAATTTTAATCCCCAAATAATAACGTCGAATATGAAGCTTTAATTACTCATTTGGACCTAGCCTCATCATTAGGTGTCGAGCAGGTGATAGCGCACAATGATTCTCAACTTATTGTTCACCACTTACTTCAGATATATGGAGTGAAGGGAGAAACAATGGTTAGATACCTGAATAAAGCCATGGAAGTTACCTTTTCATTTCCTATAGTTAAAATGGTTTGGATTCCAAGAGTAGACAATGCTTGATAGGATGCTCTTGCTCGGCCAACCTCAACAACTTCAATGGAGCTCAGATGAACCATTCCAGTAGAGATTCTCACCAGTAGAAGTATTTAGGTGGAACCAGTTAGTATCATTTCTATAGAATTGGGTCCTTACTGAATGGATCCAATTAAAGAATACCTTAAGAAAAGACTTTTACCAACCGACTAGAAGGAAGCAAGGAAAATGAGATACAAAGCAGCCAATTATGTCTTAGAGAAATGAGTTCTGTAGAAAAGGGGCTAAACGGTCTATTTACTTCATTATGTACATCCAACTGAAGTAAATGATCTGACTAAGTAGGTTCATGAGGTCTCATGTGGTGCTTATTTAGCTGGAAGATCTTTGGCATAAAGGATAGGCATAAAAAACTATTATTAGCCAACAATGAAAGAAGACGGTGCTTCCTTTGTAAAGAGGTGTGACAAGCGCTAAAGGTATGTTTCTATTCATAAAAAACCAGGAGCTTCCCTAAGTCATATTACTTATCCTTGGCCCTTTATATTTGGCGAATAAACTTGGTCAAACCATTGTCGACCACCAAAGGAAGGTTACAGTATTTAGTCCTCACGGTGGATTACTTCACCAAATGGGTGGAGGCTGAGCCCTTGATAAATATTCCCTATAAAAGAGTGTTTCCGTTCATATGAATGTAGATAATCTATTGCTATGGAATGCCCTATGATTTTATCACTGATCATGGTAATTAGTTAGACAATGAAGAGTTTAAAGAGTATTGCATCCAATCTAAAATTCATAAAATACATTTAGCACCTGGACATCCACAATGCAATGATAAAAAATATATCACTATTAAAACTTTGCTCGATGGATTAAAGAAACTATTGGATGATGCTAAGGGGAATTGGATCGGCGAACTACAAAACATTCTTTGGGAATATAGGACTACACCAAGAATGAAAATAGGAGAGACTTCGTACATGCTCGCTTTTAGCAGTAAGGCAGTGGTACCAACTAAAATTGGTCTATCAACTCACAGAGTACTGAATTTTGACTCTCCTAAGAGTGATCTAATAAGGCGACTAGATCTGGACATGGTTGAAGAAGTAAAAAAAGATGTTGTAATTCGGATCGTAAAGGACTATTATGTTCTACAATCGGTGAGTCAAGTCGACCAATTTGAAATAAGGAGATCAGGTACCGAAGAAAGTGATTTAGAAAAGAAACAAGTTAGAGCCTAACTAGCACGGTCCATATTGTATCTCAGTAGTTATCCAACAGGGCACATATCACCTAAAAACATTGGAAGGCGAAGAGTTTAAGAACCCATCGACCGCCGACCATATCAGCAAATATTAATAATAATTCGATTTTTGATGTAATCAGTTATTCAGGTTAACGAAGTTGCATGTTTCTCTCCATTATACTTCCTTTTTATGTTTTGTTTTTCGTCGTATGGTGTGATACCACCTTAAAATTAAAGTCCATCTAATTTTAATTCGAACTTTTCCAACTTTAGAAAAGTCATTTTCAAACTTTTTTAACATCAGAAAGTTTCCCTTTAAAAACTTCATGTATGATTTTGCCTTCAAAAAATTAAAAACAAAAAGTTATTAAAACCTCATGTAAGACTCAAAGTCAAACACATGAGGTTTTACCCGACTAAGTTAAAACACAGGTATAACTATATATTCCTAATACACTTGGTCGTCGCAGATAACTAATTCTACAACTTGGTTCAACAAAACTATTTTCAGTTTTATCTAATAAGAACAACATTAGTAGAATCTAAGTCACTATAATCATATTCAATCACGAATAAAGAATTTAACATTTAAGCAAGTCAATTAGTCAATAAGACGACTAGCTAGTCATTTTACAAATTACCTAGTCAACAATAAGATTAATAGTAACCAAAAGCTTAAATAAAGAAGACAAAATATCTCAAAGAACATCATTTCATTCCAATGAATATAAAACAAAGTGAAGATAAACAAAGCACATAATACAAGTCTATTATATTAGACGTTCTCCATCAACTTTGTTAATCCTAATATGATGTTAATCAAGAGTGCTCGAATGATTGATAAATCTAAAACCTCTCCTCATAGTTTCCTTGTTGTTGCCTGGACGATCAAATAGATACTGGGAACGAACATACTCCACTTCTCCTTCAAGATTGAAATCCCCAATTTATTTTTTAATCAAGCTCTGAGGAATGTCATTAGGAGGAATCCAATTAATGTTAATAGAGAAAAGAGGATTAGGATATTCCAATATTCTTAGGATGTGAATACCACAATTCATTGCCCTTAGGTATCTTCATCAGAGCAAGAAGGTTCATCCAACCCCATTTATATCCCTCATTCTTGGCCTCCTCTATGTGCTTGTCCAAGTAAATCAGGGGCTCATCATACTCGTCCATCTAAACTTATTTGGGTTGCGTATGGAAATGGAAAGTAAGTCGGTCTACGCTATCTTTAAGCTTTATAATGGCATTGTCCTTCTCTTTGATCTTAGTAACTTGGTCGGCCATAATTTTCTTGGTTCTATCTTCATCAATGATTGTCCGAACAATTATACATTGATTAGAATACTGACATGGCTTAGTTTTCTTCTTCTGAAAGGCCTTCAACTCTTCCAATAGTATAGAATTTTTAGTCTCCAAAAATAATTCCCCCTCATCTGGACCAGTGGTGGTTAATTTCTTCAAACTATTAAGATCATTTCGCAAAGCATTATTTTTTTTTCTCTTAGAAGGTAGCAATTGATCGGGCACTCTCTAGTTCTTGGATCAAAGCCAATTCCTTCTTATTCATGGAAGAAGTTATATCTTGTAACTTCTTATCAAAGCCCCAGCCATCACTTAAGTTTTGATTCTTAGCCTCATAATCGGAATAAAGTAGTGCCTTAGAGAGTTTGTGGTCTTCCTGCATCTACTCAATCATTTCGCAATAACCAGTATTATTCTCTACTACTCTGTCCAAAAGGCAATGAAGATGAATATAGGACTCCTTTATTTGGTCGGATGTATCTGGACCTAGCAGCCCCACTAGATCTTCTTCGAGCAATATGATATGTCCGGCCTCAAGAAGATTTCTACACTGCCTGAGTAGATTGAAATCAGCATAAACTATAGCTTTCTTCTTGGCATCAAACTAAAAATTTACAAGTATAAGTTTATGGGGTCGATCAAGAAAAATAAATAGCATACATAATATTAAAGACAACAACTAGCAAGAAATCAACATCACTTGAAGTTAGAAGATGTGTTTTCATTAATCATTCCATGGTTACAGAGTTGAGAACATTAGAAAATGAAAAATAAGAAATGAAAAATACATAAAGGAAAAGGAAAAAATAAACTAACTAAAAGGAACAAAAACTTCTCCTTGTCATAAGTCTTGTCTTGGTCGACAGCAGGTAGGTCAAAATTCTCAGCAAGCACCATAGAGGACTCCCCAGAACCCTCCTCATCATCTTCAAAGTCTTCATCGAGGTTGGGAGGAGTTCCTGGGTTATGTCTCTAAACAGTTCAGAGTCTGCCTGAGGACCAACCTTCCTTAAAGGACTGCTTTCTGACCTATTCTATCTAGATGGGAAAAATAGTAAAGGCTCTCTCCCACCCTTTATTTGAAGCCTCCTCCTTATCCATCACGCCCTTGACCAGTTAGTAAGATTTATCAGCAGTCAAGACAACCACCTTATCTTCATCAGCCTTTACTTGGTGCTCAGTTTTAGAAATTATCAACTTGGCCTAAGTCAGCTCATTAATAAAAAAATTAAGCTTCTTCTACTATCATGGCCTTGTCCTTGACTGTCCTGATTTTGTTTTATCAGGCTTGTTTTTCTCTCTCTAGAGCTTCACTAAAGGCTTGTAAGGATTTGTACAAGCCCTAAAGAGATTCTTCAACGTCGACTGAGGAAAATGATCTCATTTAGTCATCCTTCTCCATTATCTGATTGAATTTGACCAAGAACTGCAAGAAAATGGAAGAGTTATTAGAAGAAAAGCATTTAAAGTTAGTGCATACCAATAAAAATGTTAAAAACTTTTCAAAGATAAATTGTCAACATACCTTTTAGTTAATCGGGCTCCTATCAGAGGGGCTGGAATCGACCTATTCTATAGGCAGAATCCCAGTTTTTATCAACTCCCTAGCCAACCCAAGGTTGATGGAAATAGAAGCATTTTCTATTATGACATGATCTATAGAAGACTGTTTATCTAATTTAGCAGCTTTGGCCAACTGAGAAGACTTTTTGGCCTAATATTGCTGACCAGGAGGAGGGGACTTGGTTAACAAGTTTAGAATTTTTCTTTTCACCACCTCGGTAGAAGGAGATGTGGTGGTGGTGATAATATACAAAGACTTAAATGAAGAGGAGGTTCCTACTTGAATGAATTCAACTCCAGCTGATTCTGCATCCGAAGAGGTGGATATAGGTTCTTCATCAAGATTGACAATAACCTGAGGTAATACAAGTGGTGGTCGAGCAACAAAGGAAGTAATTGATCTCTTGTACTCTAATAGTACATAGGTAGCTATAGGGTGTTCTTATCCAATTATTTGATTAAGACCCCACAAGTATTTAAGGTCTACAAGATTGATTTCTCCCTTCATGGGACACTTATTCTTAGTCTCCTCTATAATAAAAAAAAAATTAAGAAAGTTAGTCAGCAGATCTACAAAAAGATGATAAACAGAAAAAAGTTGAGAATAAAGTTATAACCTATGCCACGCCCTTCTTGGGGGCACCTGGTACCAATATAGGATACCCCTTCAGGAAAGGGGCATATTTCCAGTTCTTTATAACACCACCATAATCCCAATAATCTTTATTGGGTTCTGATAAATTAATTATTAAAGCCCTATTGGCTTGCCTAGTCTTCAAACAGTAAGTGCTACCTCCAATGGTTCCCCATTTATAGTAGAACATTAACTAAAGGATTACAATATGAGTTCCATAAATCTCATTCAATTAACTTACTCTATTCACCACCCTCCATGTGTTTGGAGTTATTCTAGCAGGAACAACATCGAAATATTGCTAAAACTAAATAAAAAAATATATTTAGTGGAAAGGTAATGCCACAGTTAGCAATAAAAAGAGTGAGAATACAATTACCTTCTGCTAAAGAATATATGTTCATAGGAACCTGAGTAATTTCTAGACCTACCCTATCTAGAATTTTCCTTTTCTCTATTAACTCCTCGAAGGAATCCTCATCAATGATATAAACTATGATTGAAATAGGGTGAAAAACAAAGACATGGGAGGGAGAAATTTTATAGAAATCTAAAGACAATAGTAAGGATTGAAAAACGATGATGGGTAGAAGGCAGCAAAAGATCACAGAAAGAAGACTTGAAAACGAGAGAAAAATCTAAGTGCAGGTGATTTTAGGTAAAAAGAAATGGAGCAAAAATTCTTCCTATTTATTGGTTGCCTTGATAATAGAGACGAAATGATTAACTGCACAAACGATTAAACTATCGTCGGTTACACACTTCCCAAAGCACAAAAGACCAACGTACCCTTTGACGATTCTAAAAAAGTTTGAATTATTTGCAAAAATGAAATTATCAGCAATGCCAGTAAATTTTTTTTTACAAGTTCGGAAGGTCAGTTGTTGAGCAACACTCAGATATTACGTCAAGCTACATTTTAAACAAATACTCTATACTTTCAATCATTCAGCAAGCCTGGAGTATTGGAGGCTTTTGTTGTATGTCAAAATCATTCTCCTATGTGGATCAATGAATAATAAACACATGTTATCCTAGGTGGTTGTCCTCTATCTTTATCAGCATCAGAGGTCCCTAGTCGGCTAGAATGCTGACCAAATGCCAGAATGGGAACCATCAAGAATAACAAAAATTACTCGGATAGAAGGGAGACCATCATTGAATGTCAAGAGTCTCATTTAATTTACAGAAATGTAAATGCCTAGAGGAATTTTTTTGGTCATAGAAGGGAAAAATTCCATGCCAACCGTTTCTCTCTCCCAAAATTCCATACCAGTCGGCCCTAACCCTAAACCTCCAGATCCAAGAAGGGAGGAAAAAAAGTCCTTTTCTTCGATTCTTGGGGTGGAACTAACCTTCCGTCCTTAAACCTTATACCTATTGGTCAATATAAAGGTAAACTGTCCCTTTTTTTTCAGTGAGAAGGAGATCGAGATCTTGGCTACACCCTACAAACATTCACTGATTGGTGAATTTCCATATGGCAGACCTTCGATGGAAACAATGAGAAAGGTATTTCTAACCTTTTCTTTAAAGGCAGGTTTTGATATTGGGCTAATTGATCACAACCACGTTCTCATAAAACTTTCATCAGAAGAAGACTATCTTAGACTGTGGTTGAGAGAAAATTTGTTCATTTATAAGGCTCCTCTCAGAGTCTTTAAATGGACTCCTGACTTTAACCATAATATGGATTCTCCTATATAACCCATCTGGGTTTCAATGACACTGCTACCTGTTCATTTGTTTAATATAATAGCATTATTCTCTATTTTGAAAGTTGTTGGTACCCCCCCTTAAACTGGATGAAGCCACTGTGAATGTATCCAGGCCAAGCCAGGCTCGTGTATGCGTTGAAATAGATATATCAAAATCCTTACCAAAATGAATATGCATTTGATGCGGTTCGAAGGGTTTCTGGCAATCGTTTGGGTATGAAAATCTCCCTTTTTTCTGCAAGTCTTGTATGAGAGCAGGTCATTCAGATGGATCATGTTCAGTAACAAGGGATACGGGCTTTAATGCTAACGAATATGGGACTGTTGATGTTATAAACAAAGAAAAAGAGGTTTCACAGATCACCAACAATCCTAAGGCTTATCTTCCAAACCAAAAACGACAGGAAAAGAGACCAATAAAACCAAGAACTTCCTCTCAACCCGCACTTAAACCTCAGACATTAACTTCTATACCCAACACTATAATTATTCCTTCCAAACAGTTTAGCCATGCAGATGTTAACCCTATACCTATTACCACGACTTCACCAAATTTTGAACCTGGAGAATCTTCAAACACTGATACTATCCTGACCTCACCCACCCATAAACGTGACCCCCGGACCACTATTACCGATAACCGCTATCATGTCTTGTCAACTGAGCTTCCCATTTTACTCGAAAATAAAGAATCATGTGGACCGATTTTTGACTTAGACATGTCTCTTATACCAAGCCTTATCAAAGTCCCAAAAAACCCATATCTACTTAATAACCTTAACCTGTCCCCAGGACTTAAAAAGTTTCATGCAGGCATCATAGCCAGAGACAAGTGGAAACCAAAATGGTCGTCAGATAATGAAGAGGAAGATATTGTGGCTGATTTCTGCACAGTGGACTCCCTAGATTTCTCGAATGAATTAACAGAAAAATATCCTTATTTACGTGGGGAACAAGAATTCACAGTGGTTTCAAGGAGGAAGCGAAAAAACTATAAAGCCTTGGCTCAAAATTACCCTATCACTACCAGGTCTGCAGGTAAGGTTCCAAAGAATAAAGATTTAAATAATCTTAATGATTAATCTTCTATTCTGGAATATTCGTGGGGTGGCTAACGCGCCTGCTATTCGTAGACTCGAACGTATCATTAAAAAACATCACATTGGTGTTGTTGCAATTATGGAACCAAAGCTGGAGGAAACTAATCTGCATAAAATTTGCAAACAAATAAACTTTTGTGGGTGTGTCGCTAATGCCAACAACAAAATTTGGATATTTTGGAAATTTGATTGGCATATAAATATCATCCAAAATGAAGATCAGATAATTTCCATTAGAGCTGAACATTCTAATTTTGATAGACCAATCATTTTCTCAACTGTATATGCTAAATGTGACAGACTGGATAGAGAGGAGATGTGGGATAATATCCTTGATATTGCAAATAATTTGAAGGAGAGATGGATAATTGGAGGCAATTTTAACATTGTCAAAAACCAAGAATAGAAAGCTGGGGGTAATGCAATAGATGTTAGAGGAGCTGAGGATTTCAAAAACACGTTAATTCAAGCAGATCTGCTAGAATTCTCTTTTAATGGGTCTCGGTTTACCTGGTGTAGTAACCGTGATGGTATTGCTAGAATCTGGGCTCGCCTAGATAGAGTTCTTGGTAATAATTAATGGTTTCTTATGAACACTATCACTACGGTTCAACACCTGCCTCGTATCAAATCTGATCACAGCCCTCTAGTCACTACCATTTCTTTTCAAAAGAATAGAAGTCCCAAACCATTCAGGTTCATCAATGCTTGGACGTCCCACCATTCGTTTGTTGAAGTTGTAAAGAATGCGTGGAACTTGCATCAAGTTGGGAGTCCAATGCAAGTCTTTGCTTTGAAACTCAGATACTTAAAGCAGATTTTCAAATCCTGGAACATATCAAACTTTAAAAAAATATATGCTCAACTTATTGATGCCGAGGACAGTCTGTTAGCGGCGAAAGCTCTGGCAGACAATGACCCCACTGATTTGAACAGGTGTGAGTGGCATAAAGCTCAAGCGACTTATTTGCTAGCCCTTAAAAATGAGGAATCTTACTGGAGGAAAAAAGCGGGAATTAAGTGGGCGGAAATAGGAGACCTAAATACTAATTTGTTTCACTCATACGTGAACCTTCGTCATTGCATCAACACCATACACAAGATTAAAAAAAAGATGGCAACTGGAATTCCTCTGATTCTGAAATGGAACAGGAGATATACAACCATTTCAAAGACGTTTTGGGTGATCAATCAGCTATGGCTAGCGATGATGGAATTTTCACTTGCATCCCAAGGTTGATAGATGACACAACGAATGAGAGGATCTCAAAAATTCCAGAAGAAGAAGAAATCAAGGAAGTGGTATTCTCTATGAATAAAGAAGGTGCAGTAGTCCCAGATGGATATAATGGAGTCTTTTTTCAAAATTCTTGGGACATCATCAATTCAGACCTTATTGTTGCTATTCAATCTTTCTTCCTGGGAACTGATATTCCAAGAAGCTGGTCAGCCACAACAATAGTCCCCATCCCAAAAATTCAGAACCCAACAAGAAGCACTGACTTCCGGCCTATAAGTTTGTATAATTTTTCTAGTAAAATCATTTCAAAAATCTTAAACAACCGTTTACGAGATATTCTTCCTAATATCATTTCGTTATCTCAAACGGGGTTTATCAAAGGGCGTGATATAAATGAAAATATTCTTTTAGCCCAAGAAATAATGAAAAGTTTTAATAAAAAATTTTGGGGTAAAAATGTGATCTATAAATTAGACATGTCTAAGGCATATGATCGACTCTCATGTCATTTTATTATTAAAACTCGTCGATTATTTGGTTTTTGTGAACTGATCATTGATTGGATCTGGAGATGTATTTCAGGTTGCTGTTATTCTATAGCCATTAATGGGAAGCTATGTGATTTATTCAATTCGAAACGAGGAATTCGCCAAGGAGACCCTCTATCACCCACTCTATTCGTCATAGCAGCTGAAGTGCTGTCTCTTGGCCTGCATAATCTGATGGAAAAGGGAGATATTCAACACTTTGGTAAGCCTATATCATGTCCAATCATTTTTTCCTTATCATTTGCTGATGACATCCTTATTTTTGCTACTGGTGGAAAAAATAGTACCAGAAATATCCTGCATTTTCTCACAGAGTATGAAACTAATTTGGGGCAACTAGTGAATCACGGCAAAAGTTTTTTTTTTATGCCGAACAACACCTCCAAGGAAAAGATCCAAGAACTGACTAACTCGACGGGTTTCAAATACAAAAGGCCTCCTTTTAAATATTTGGGAGTCTTAATCTATCAAGGCAGGAAGAAGAGAGTTCACTTTCAGTCTCTAGCGGAAACAATTAAAAATAGAATTGTAGGTTGGACGTCCAAGTCTCTAACTCAAGCTAGAAGAAATATTCTTATTAAGAGTGTTTCTCATTCGATGACTTTCAACTACTTGGCGGCCATTGATCCTCCAAAGAAGACTTTTCAAGACATCAATACGATCTGTGCAAATTTTCTATGGGGTTCAGAGGAAGGTAAACTTAAAAAACACTGGATTAGTTGGGATAAAGTATGTTTACCAAAAAATGAAGGGGGCCTTCATATTAGATCTTTAAAAGATGTGTGTAAGGCATAAACTTGCAAATTATGGTACTCATTCTTTAACAAAGATGGTTTATGGTCAATATTCATGAAAGAAAAATATAGAAAACTACAAAATCATGAATTTAGTGGTAATCCATCTTTTTCCAGCCACACTTGGAAAAGAATGCAAAATGTTCTTACTACTTACACCGAATTGGATATGAGGGATAATTTCAATCTTAATATTACTTGGGATTACATTAGGAAAAAAGATTGTGTTCAACTTTCTTTCTCATCCATTTGGGATAAACGCATCGTACTTAAAGTTTCTACTTTCATGTGGAGACTCCTACATGATGGATTACCCCTTGACGAGAATATCAAGAAGCTAAAAATCCCTTTGCCTTCGAGATGTAGATGTTGTCATGTACCAAAAGAGGAAAATCGAGACCATCTCTTTGCAAATGGTGAAATTGCTTTAGAAGTTTGAAATTTTTTCTAAAAAAGGATGGGCTTAACTTTTAATTTTAATAGCGTGAAAGGAGGTCTTATGAATTGGTGGTTATGCACTAGGGGAAAATCGATCAAGTTTACTCTTTGTAATATGATCCCTGCTTTCATTTGTTGGAGAATTTGGTGTGCTAGAAATAAAATGGAATTCGATGATGTTGCGATGAATGCCCGGAATATTATAGATCTGATATACGATGACATTAAGGTGGCTTTCAAAACAAGACCTTTCAAATCCCCCCATGTCCTTTTTACATAGACTTATTCAAAGAATTTCAAATTTCATATGTTTATATTCTTCAGTTTCTTTAGTTCGTATCTTTGACTTTGATAGCATTTATTTTCTTGTAATTCCACCTTGAGAGGGCTTTTCTCTCAAATCTTAAATAAATTCAATTTTCGACCCAAAAAAAATGCCTAGAGTTATAAAGGCATTTAGTCTCTAGGATTTCAGACCACTATTACTATATAATCTCCCTTAGCTCAAGTGGACAATTCAATCAATCTCAAGAACACCATGTTGAACTCTTATAAACATTAATAATTGTACTAACAGTTGACAGAGGCTTTTAACAACTAGACCACTTTAAAAATATTTTTTCTTGTGCGTTTGTTTAGAATACTCTTAATATTTATCTGCGATTATAAAATTAAATTCACTCCATTTTTAGACATCAACACTTAAAAAAGTCAAAATCTTCAGTATTTCCAACCTTGGTAAAATTCTCATCCTAACCGTTTTTAAGAACGCCTTTCTAAGGTAGGCAGTCTAGATCTGGGCATTAGCGATGGCCTTGTCCCAGCCATGAGTGAAGGCCTCGTATTTAGACTTTGAGGCGTTGGCTAAGGCCTCCTGAGTTTTGGTTTTGGGATAAATGGCTTGTATCTTAGCAATATCGACCTCGACCTTATCATCCTTGGCATCCTTCATATCCTATTTGATAGCAGCCACTAGCTTGGCAGAGTTATTAATATTCTTCAGAAGATTGATCTTCTTATCCCAAACTCTTGACCATTTCACCGAGCTTTAAATTCTTAGTTGCTTGGGCAGTGTTAAGATTATGAAAATACTTTAGATACTTGCCCAGTTCCTCAAGAGAAACCTCTACGTAGAGGATTTTTTCAATGCATCACTCCTCTCCAATAATTGATCATAATCTATCAAAAACTTCCATACAATGGGCGAAAAAAGATAAGAAAGAAGTAAATAAAAGGAAGCACAAAGAGAAGAACATATATAAACGATAAACTTATAAGGGAGAGATTATGGTTGGCATGCTCCAACAATAAAAAAATAAGGAATGTCAGACGAAACCTCCTATCATCGGGAAATAATTCTTAACTTAATCAAGACACGGGTCATCTCAAGGCGAGAAACTACGGATTGGATGAGCTTATCATTATTCTTCTTTCCTATAATGTCCAGTGGTAGAGGATGGATATGATCTTTCTGTTTCCTCTTTGAAAGGGTCTTGTAGTCCTTGAAGGGATCATCCTAACTGTCCATGGCATCGATAGAACCCCAACTTCATTTTTCTTACTCGCCGACCGAACAAGTTCTTTCTCTTTTCCCGACTGGCGAGGAGGGGGGAGCTCCAGTACTAAAATTCGAGGCGATAAGGTTTAAAACTTTCCACATTACCATGAAACTAGGAGAAATAGTAGAATGAACCAACGAAACGTCAAACGACTCAAAGGAAGATAATATTCTTTCCTCATTTGATTCATCCCCTTCTAAGTTTTCGGAGGTGGAGGCTTATTGGTCTTCCAAAGTGAAGCACACTATATATATGACACACTTGAGTCTAAAATATCGGAGTTTATATAGTTTGGAAATAGAGACAAAATTGTGTCATCCTATATTCAACCCTAAACCTCATGCCTCTTCAATGTCTTCATCAATAATTATCAAAGACTGAAAAACGTAGTAACTAACACAACTCCACACCTAGGACTGCATTTATTCTTTATTTTGTGTGTATGAGGTGTGTGTGTGTGTGTTCATATTGGCTTAAAATATTTTTTAATATTTTTAAAGATTTTTAGGAATTTTTAAAACATTTAAAATCTATTTTTAATATTTTAAAATTATCTTTTAAAATTGTTTGGGTTATTTTGTAATATCTCTAAGTTCTAAAAAAATTTCCATGGGTAGAATTCGAAATCAGCAGAGACATTTAGAGTGGAAACGGATATTTTAAAAACTTCGAAAACACGCATCTCAATCTTCACCACACACGTGTTTCACTCTGGATGGCTTAGATTATATTTCTTCACTCACATAACTGAGAGTTGATCTGGAACGTTGGTTTGAATTCATCAATGGCCTGCATGTGATTTATCTTAATCCATGTCTCACCTATTTGAGCCAATCAGAAGGCGTTTAAAAGCGGTGCATTATCAAACGTAAGATTTTGAACCTTTTGCTAGAATCAATCCTAGCCCTTGATTTTATACTCCATTCCAGATCCTTCCATCATCCACTATAAATACGGCCTAAGGTTCAATCGTTTTTATTTTTGGAGAGTCTGAGAGTTGTGTCTGTGTGTGTATGAGAGACAGAGAGAGAGAGAGAGAGAGAGAGAGAGAGAGAGAGAGAGAGAGAGAGAGAGAGAGAAATCAAAGATAAAAAGAAAAATTAAAACCAAACTCTGGCCAAAATTCCCTTAAAATTTCATTAAGAGTTTGAGAGTTTTACTTGTTCGTGGTTCGAATCCTCTTTGGTTTACATCTCTTGTCCAACACCTTCACTGAGTTGAGATCTCGTCTCACTTCATTGGAGACTTGTACATCTAACTAAAGTGATAGAGTCACTCTAGTTGATTAGGGTTGATTGCTTTAAGTTGAAACCATCATTTTTTTGGGTTTTTAGTTCTTAAACATTTTTATCAAATTTATCCCCAACAAATCTCCTTTTTCTATTTTTAAGTTTAAAAAAAAAAATAGACTTCAAGATTTTTCAAATCTAAAGAATTTTATGTCTCCTAGTTTATATTTCACATTTTGTGAAATAAATTTGTAAATACATAAGATTGAGACATATAAGATCTTGGCTCTTTTTATTAGTAACATTTTTTTCTGATCTGATATTGAAAAGAAGTCTATTTTTCAAACAAAAGTTGATTCACACTCTTGCATGTCATTTTAGAACAAATTTTATAATTTGTAGGAAATCGTCCATATAAGTGTGAGTGAGTATCATGCCTGTGTTAGGCACATCACTTCACTAAACTTTCACATAACATCACTAAAGTTGTGTTGGTAAAGAGGATTTTACCATTAAAGTCGACGTAAAGAAGGAGCAAAGGAGTAAAGCTTGGAGGACGTTAAAGACAAAAATCAAAGCTAGAAAAGTCAGAGAAAAACTAGGAGTGCTGATGTAATTTCTGGACTTAGGTTTAGGTCTGATTTGGTTGGATAAGACGTTGCTTGCTTGTACTCTAAAAACTCATTCTAGTCGAATTTTTGTTTTACTCCGTAGAGGGAGTCATGGATGTTTCCCCAGTTTGATTAGGGTTTTACCATGTTAAAATCTTTGTCTTATGTGAATGTTTTTTATACCTGCTTTACTCTTTCTATTACTTCTATAGGTGTTTAAATTTCTTTTAAACCTTTAAGATTCTAAGTAACTGAAATTTCTTGTTCAGAAATATTTTATAACATAACTTGTGTTTTCATTGGTATTATTAAAAGAGTTTCCTCAAAAAAATAATTCGGACCCTTCTTAACTGTTTTAAATTTTTTATTAAACGACTTAGTAAGGTATTTTCAATTTTTATCAGAGCGGGTTCTTATTTTTCTAAAAAAATTGTTCATAATCCAGTGTTTTTTAAACTGTTTTAAAAACACTTCATGGATGAGAAATTTGAGATATTAGGAAACTTAACCAGACCTCCCCTCTTCAATGGGACAAATTTTCCTTACAGGAAGGTAACGATGATTGCGTTCATCCAAGGGTCTTTGGGAGACGAAATTTGGGATACCATAGAACAAGGATATACTTATCCTACCAAACCAATAGCAGAAGGTAGTGCAACAAGAATAAAAAAAAAATCACTAATTTTACTAAAGAGGAGAAAAAGGCCTCCCTCTGTAATATTAAAAGCAAAAATGCAATATTCATGTCTGTAAATGAGCATGAGTTTAAAAGAATCTCTATATGTATCACTTCTAAGGAAGCCTGGAACACATTGGTCACAACCCATGAAGGTGATACACATGTTAAGGCTGCCAAGACTCAAATGCCCATTCAACAATATAATACCCTAGTTATGAAAGAGACTGAGACCTTTGATGATTTTTATATTAAACTGACTGATGTTATAACTAAATTACATGCAAATGGCATTATCCATGACAGAAGAGAAATTGTCTCCAAAATTCTAATATCACTTCCACAGAAATTTAACAGTAATCGATATGCAATTGAGGAAATGGAAGATCCAAATCTTATACCTGAACTCCTCAGTAGCAAATTAAGAACTGTGGAAATGGAATTGAATTATAACAAACAACTTCTTGGTAGTCAAAAGAAAAACAATAGTCCCAATGTTATATTTCAAACCAAAGTAATGCCTAATCTTGATATGCAATCTGATGATGACTGTTGCTTGGATGATTTGGATAACCAAATAGCCTTAATGTCTAAACATTTTAAGAAAATACTGAAGTTTAGAAATAATGTTGTTGTTGAACAAGGAATGGCTTGTTATTCAAATCAATGCAATAACGACCTCATGAGAGAAGACTAGAGAAACACAAAAATAACACCAGACCTGACAAAGACCATAGCAAGTCTGAATGATTTAGATGTGGTAAAATAGGTCACATTTCCATTAATTGTAGGATCATCCTCAAAAATAAACATACTAAGACCAATTTGTTCAAAATATGGGATGATTCAAGCGATTTATAATGACGAGCTTGAATCATCTAACATATTTGACCCATGTATGTCATTTTTTGCAAAGATAGTATATTCTGATGATAATATCAATAATAGTCTGCCTAATGATGCCTTAATTGTTCCTGTTAATGGTTTATTGCTTTGTGCCAATGGTTATACTGATAATAGTAGCTCTACTTTCGTGTATGTGAGTCAAAGGGATCATATGAAGAACGAATTGAACGTGTGTGTGTGTTCAAAAAATGAATCATTAGGGAACAAATCACCCACCACAGTTAGTGAGTCCGATAATGATCACCTTACAGACATCCACACACTATACACTAACACACTTAGGAAGAGCACTAGATTAGAAAGAGTCATTAAAGACCTGACGGAAAAGATATAATCTCTTAGTCTTGTGGTTAAACAAAATGTTGAAGACTACACTAATCAATGTCTAGCCCATGAAACTCAAACTAAGGCTTTTTCTGAAAAAATTCAAGATCTTTCTGAATCAAACGAAATTTCGAAAAAGAAATACAAGGACACGTTGTTAGAATTGGAACAATTAAAAGAAAAAGCTTTAAGAGTCTTCAAAAAGTTTGCAAAATTTGAAAACAATTCTAATTATTTTAAAGACTTTGTAGCATCCAGTAAAACCAATTCTAAGGACAGAACTTGTATTGGATTTATCACTAACACATAAACTAAAAATTTACAAACAATAAAATTTGTGTCAGGAGGAAAAAGACCTATGGAAACTTGTCCAGACTTTCAGGCTATAAAAACTGATTTTGATAAAAAAAACATAAGAGAAAGATATTTTGATAAGTAGTAAGTCTAATGTTAATGTTGAATCTAAGACTATATATGTTTGACTTCCCCCCCCCCCCCCCCCCACATTCGGCAAGGAGAGTCCTCGTTCCAACCTGTCGATATGAGACATAGGACTAAAACCCCACACTTAGACAAACCCATTTTTAAAGGTCTTAGAGATAACAAGAAACAGTCGAGCCACCTTTATTTCTCCTATTGTTATGTCTATGGACATTCTCTTGAAACATGTATTCAAAAGCGTCTACGCCAATTCATCTCTTACACTCCCGTGTATAGAAACTTCAACTGTTCTAGGCAAAACAGAAATTACTACGTCTTTCCTAGACATCCTAATAAGAACTCTAACTATCGAAATAGGAACAAACGATCTAACACTAAAAGAAAGTCCAAGAGGAAGAAACCTAGATTCATAACTAAACCAAATGCTCAACAATCTTTCAAAAATCAGTTTAATGTGCAAAAATCTTTTAAAGAAAAAACTTATTCTAGCAAATTTTATCATATTTGAGCAAATATGCGCACACATTTTAAAACTAGAGCAATTTGGGTTAGGACAGATGATCTAATACCCCAAATGAAGTGTAATGTGGTGATTAGTGATTTAAAAGCTGAACACTTCTCTGTATGGGATTTAGACTCGGGTTGTTCCAAACATATGATCGGGGACAAGACTAAACTAACCAACAAAACTAACTTCGTAGGAGGAAAAGTTTTGTTTGGAGATGGAGTATCGGCCCATATCATAGGTAAAGGGACCCTCCAAAAAAGGGACTACCTACTCTTGAGGATGTTTTTTTAGTGAAGGGTCTTAAGCAAACTTACTGAGTGTATCACAATTTTGTGACTCAAACCATACCGTGACATTCTCAAAAACCAGTTATAAAATTCTAAATGAGAATGGAGACTATATTATTACAGGCCTCAGGACACCTGATAATAGTTATATAGTAAACATAGGAACTGAGATCTATAATATAGCCAGGATGAAAGATAATGAAATTTGGCACAATATGTTAGGTCAGATAAATTACGATAGCCATGGTAAATTAAGCTCACAAGAAATTGTCAGAGGTCTTCCCAAGATCAAAACTATTTCTAATGTAGTATGTGGACCCTGTCAAGAAGGAAAGATAGTTAAAACTCCTCATAAGAACGTTAAAAATGTTTATCCACCAAACCTCTAGAACTCATCCATACGGACCTAATGGGTCCTTCTCGTACTGTCAGCCTACATGGTAACAGTTACATCTTGGTGATGGTTAATGATTTTACTCGATTTACTTGGATTTCCTTTTTAAAACAAAAATAAAAAAAAAATTCATAAATTTTTGAAAATGAAAAGTTCTCCCACATAAATAGAATTCGTAGTGATAGAGGAGGTGAGTTTGTATATTTAAGAATTATTTGATATTATGACTACAATGGTTACAAACATGAACTTAGTGCCCCTAAGACGTTTCAACAAAAGGGGACAGCTGAGCGTAAAAATCGCACTATTTAGGAGATGGCTCGCGTCATGATCTACGCAAAGGATTTACCTAAATATTTTTGGGTTAAAGCTGTTCATACATATTGTCATATAATAAATAGAGTATACCCTAAAAAGAACACCTAACAGACACCTTACGAACTTTAGTACGGGAAAAAACCTCACCTAAAATATTTTAGAACCTTTGGAAATGTATGTTATGTATGTAAGGACAGAGAGCATCTATCTAAATTCGAAACCAGAGGTGATAAATTAATTTTCTCCGGTTATTCTCCAAATAGTAGAGACTACCATGTCTATTATTTTCATACCAAAACCTTAATGGTATCCATCAATGTAGTAATAAGTGACACAAATACAGATAATAAGAGCACATAACCAATTATAGTGTATGAGTCTGAAGGCACTCATCACTTAGACTCGTCGGAAGTAACTGAGTCTTTTCCAAGTGATAATCTCGATGTGCCCAGCTGGGTTTCCAAGGATCATTACCTAGATAATGTGGTCAATAACCGAGAAGAACATGTGCGAACAAGATCCCAATTACGTAATACCACTCATTTCACGTGCTTTGTGTCTTTAATAGAACTAAAGAATGTGAATAAATCATTAAATGATTCCTATTGGATAGGTTCTATGCAAGAGGAAATTATTAAATTTAAAACTCATGACGTATGGTATCTTGTTCCCAAACCAAAAAATAAATAGGTTATTGGCACTAGATGGATTTTTAAAAATAAAACTGATGAAATAGGGATGGTAGTTAGAAACAAAGCCAGACTTGTGGCCTAGGATTATTCTTAAATTGAAGGAATAGACTTCTAACAAACTTTGCTCCTGTAACACATCTCGAATCTGTTCACCTTCTTCTCGCCATTACGTGTCTTTAAAAAATTACTTTATATCAAATGGATGTAAAGTCTGCATTCCTTAATGGTATTTTAATTGGGAAACTAATGTAGAATAACCTAAAGGGTTTATTGACCCTCACCATCGAACTCACGTCTATCGTCTGAAAAAGGCGCTATATGGGTTAAAAACAATCCCATCGCGCTTGGTATGAACGATTGTCTACTTTTATCTTAAATAAAGGTTTT
Source organism: Sambucus nigra (assembly GCA_949130495.1). Lineage (NCBI taxonomy): Eukaryota > Viridiplantae > Streptophyta > Magnoliopsida > Dipsacales > Adoxaceae > Sambucus > Sambucus nigra. The sequence continues at coordinate 474,496,626 of OX422223.1, read as the reverse complement.
AGGAGAGGTGGGAATTACCAAACTCTTTTTGTAAAATATTTTGACAAAAATTTTATAATAGCCCAAGTGTACGTAGATGACATTACTTTTGGATCTACCTCCCCGTTTGAGGTTAAAACGTTTTCTAAAGATATGCACGAGGAGTTTCAACTGTATCTTATGGGGGAGTTACAATTCTTTTTAGGACTTCAGGTAGAACAAAACTCAGAAGGTTTGTTTACATCGCAATCCAAATACGCTCTAGAGATAATAAAAAAATTTGGATTAGAAAATGCAAAAGATGACAGGACACCCATGAGTACTTCAGTAAAATTATCTAAAGATGAACATGGGAAATCCATCGATCTTACATTGTATCGTAGCATGATAGGAAGTCTATTATACCTAACTGCCTCATGCCATGACATTATGTATGTTGTTTGTGTGTGTGCTAGATATCAAAATACTTCTAAAGAGAGTCATTTACTGTGTGTTAAAAGAATAATAAAATATGTAAAAGGAACTCTCAACTTAAGACTTTGGTACACAAATGACATATCCATTACGATAATAGGATACACCCTGCTGATTGGGTTGGATGTACCGATGATAGTAAAAGCACCTCAGGAGCATGTTATTACATTGGTAATAACTTAGTCGGGTGGAATAGTAAGAAACAAAATTGTATTTCCTTATCCACAGCTAAATCCCAATATATAGCCGCAGGTAGCTGATGTGCTCAACTATTATGGATAAAGTAGATGTCAAGAGATACGACATTAATGAAGATAAATTACATCTCTATTGCGATAATCAAAGTGCGATTAACATTTCCAAAAATCCCGTCCAACACTCACGTACCAAACACATTAAAATCAAACATCATTTTATATGTAAGTTAATTGAATCTAAGGAATTGAAAATTAATTATTTACCTACTGATCTTCAATTAGCAGATTTATTCACAAAATCTTTGGATCACACTCGTTTTGAATCCTTAAGGAAATCCATAGGTATGGGTTTGGCATATTCGAATATCATCACTTAAATCTATATCTTCCGGTTATTTACATGCTAATAAGTAATCTTTGTGTATATAAGGCATAGTTGTTAGATAAATATCAAAGGACACCTCTTATATCTACTTAATGTAGTAGATTCATGTATTTTCCTGTTGTATAAATTTGGGATGATATGATTATTTCAGATATCCACTTTTGTGATTTTTCCCTTTGTCCATTTGAGACAAAATGGGGAAGAATATTTGAATCCGTCTTGGACATTTAGTGTACATTTCAACTAAAAAGCTTGATCTTAGCTATTTTATTTCAGGAATCAATACCATATTGTGCATCAAAGTTATTTTTAGGGTATTGGTCTATAATTAGTTGAGTTATGCATTTTTCATTACTAGGATATGGGGTAGATATAATTTTTTGTATAGGATTAAGGTTTTCTATTTTTTTATCCCTACGAGTCCTAGATGACTCAAAGGAGATTTTGTCTCACATTTTCAAAGGAGGAGATTGAAGAACACTATATATATGACTCACGTGAGTCTAAAATATAATAGAGACAAAATTGTGTCATCCTATATTCAACCTTAAACCTCATGATCTTCATCAACAATTATCAAAGACTGAAAAAGGTAGTAACCAACACAACTCCACACCTAGGACTGCATTTATTCTTCATTTTGTGTGTATGAGGTGTATGTATGTTCATATTGGCTTAACAATATTTTCTAATATTTTGTAAGAATTTTTTAAATGTTTAATATCTTTTTTTAACCATTTAAAATTAGGTTTTAAAATTGTTTAGGATATTTTGTAATATCTCTAAGTTCCTAAAAAATTTCCTTGGGTAGAATTCGAAAGCGGTAAAGACATTTGGGGTGGAAACTGATATTTTAAAAACTTTAAAAACACGCGTTTTTAACTCAAACTTCACCATACACGTGTTTCACTCTGGACGGCTTAGATTGTGTTTCTTCACACTCATATAACTGTGAGTTAATATGGAACGTTGGTTTGAATTCATCAATGACATGCATGTGTTTTACCTTAATCCATGTCTCACCTATTTGAGTAAATCAAAAGGCGTTTAAAAGAAGTGCATTATCAACCGTAAGATTTTCAACCGTTTGCTAGAATTAATCATGGCCCTTGATTTTGAAACCCATTCCAAATCCTTCCATCATCCACTATAAATAAGGTCGAAGGGTCAATCGTTTCTATTTTTGGAGAGTCTGAGATTTGGGAGAAAAAAAGAGGGAGAGAAAAATCAGAGGGAAAAAGAAAAATTAAAACAAAACTCCGACCAAATTTTTCCAAAAAATTCTTTGAGAGTTTTGCTTGTTCATGGTTCAAATCCTCTTTGGTTTACATCTCTTGTCCAACACCTTCACTGAGTTGATATCTCGTCTCACTTCATTTGAGACTTGTAGATCTAACTAAAGTGATAGAGTTACGATAGTTGATTGGGAATGATTTCTTTAGGTAGAAATCATCTATCTGTTGGGTTTTTAGTTCTTAAACATTTTTGTCAAATTTATCCCCAACAAATCTCTTTTTTCTATTTACAAGTTTTTTTTTTAAACAGACTTCAAGATTTTTCAGATCTAAAGATGTTTATGTCTCCCAGTTTATATTCACATTTTGTGAAATAAATTTATAAATAAATAAGATTGAGATATATAAGATCTTGGCTCTTTTTAATAGCAAGATTGTTTTCTAATCTGATATTAAATAGAAGTCTATTTTTTAAATAAAAGTTGATTCAGACTCTTATATGTCATTTTAGAACAAAATTTGCAATTTGTAGGAAATCGTCTGTATAAGTGTGAGTGAGTTTCATGCATGTGTTAGACACATCACTTCACGATAATTTCACATAACATCACTAAATTTATGTTGGTAAAGAGATTTTTACCATATGAGTCGGCGTAAAGAAGGAGCAAAGGAGTAAAGCTTGGAGGATGTTAAAGACAACAATCAGCCTAGAAAAGTCAGAGAAAAACTAGGAGTGTTGGTATAATTTCTTGACTTTGTTTTAGGTTTGATTTGGTTGGATAGTACGTTGCTTGCTTGTACTCTAAAAACTTATTCTAGTGGAATTTTTGTTTTACTCCGTAGAGGGAGTCGTGGATGTTTCCCTAGTTTGATTGGGGTTTTATCACGTTAAAATCTTTGTCTTGTGTGAATGTTTTTTATACTTTCTTTACTCTTGATATTACTGCTATAGGTGTTTAAATTTCTTTTAAACCTTTAAGTTTCCAAGTAACTGAAATTTCTTGTTTAAAAAAATTTGCTAACATAACTTGTGTTTTCATTGGTGTTATTAAAAGAGTTTCCTCAAGAAAATAATTCGAACACTTCTTAACTCTTTTAACTTTTTGATTAAATGACTTATTAAGGGATTTTCACAAAGAAATGGAAATGATTGGTGTTCGTTCTATATGCCTCACAACATAAGAGGAGGTGGAACTCTTATAACCAAGCAGGAATATTGCCAATCTCAGATGATCAATAGTTATAGTCCATTGTTAGATAACCCAAGTTGTTCGAATATCAATAAAATTAACGCCACTTTCATGAGAAAAATTATTTTTTTTCGCAAAGAACAAACAAAAGCACACAACGTTAGCCTCAATCGGGAAATGATGGCAGAGCTAGAAATATGACTGCTTCTTAATCTATCCGTTGCCCTTCTTGAGGGGGTCTTGGTTCTTTGTTTGCTGCATCAATAGGAAGGGAAGAATACGGCCAGTTTTTCACAATCATACCATGATCCCTCTAGTCTTTATTGATATCATAGAGATTCACGACCAAGTCACGGTTCGCCTCTCATGAGTTTTAGTCCATTGGTAATAATACATTATTTTATTAATACTAAGATGGATTTCATATAGCTCATTAATGCAATGAAACTCATTAACGATTCTTCATATTCATAGTGACTTGGGCTGGAACCATATCAAAATATTGACAGAACTCCAAAAATAAGCGATCTGGAGGGAAAGGGGTCCCGCATTCAGCAATAAAGATTTAAGGCAACTAATGGCCTTCATAAAGGGCACAAGGATCATATGGACCTTCAACTAATCCTAGAGTTACCCATTGGGGAGTTAATGATCAATTTTGAATTTTTTTTGTGGGTTTTCCATCAATAATATACACTATGGTTAAAAATGACAAATTAATAAAAAAAATTGAAGAAGCGGTGGAAAGTGATTGAACTGAAGTTGAGAGTTTTGAAAGTTCTTATAGACAAATTAAGACAGCGAATAACTCTCTTTTGAAGTTCGCACGTTGTTTAAATCAATAGAAAGGTGAGGAAAGAAGGGGAAATGTTGTTTTGCGGTGAGAATTGGCCTCACAATTCCCCCAAAAATGTAATGATCACATGCGCATGTGACGGTTATCGAGTCGACGGTTTATCGCCAAAAAAGAGGCTATATTTACCAATGTGCCCCAAGGGCACATAACGAACAAAGAATCTCAAGTTTCGAGGACTTTTACTAAATTACCCTCCAACTAACCAACGAAGATTCCAAGAAGCAATCAGGTATTGTTATTCCAAATAATATTATTATTCCTTTTAAGTATGAAGACTTGCCACGATCAACAACCTACTTAGATGGAACAAAGCCCAACGACTTCAAAGTAATCCTAAGTTTTGGGGGAAATTATGGGGATCGTAATTACTCTAGCACGTGCTCAGCACGAGTGTCGAGGCTCCATGGGCTCAAAGTTATGAAAAATTCCAAATCAAAGAAGAATACCACATATCAATCATTTAGAACGGCTGGAGTTGATAAAGGATAGGTCCGAGTTTTTAGGAAAAACTATTGATGGATCTTAGGACTCTGCTAAGCTTCTCTATATATGTAAACTCGTACACCATTGAATGGTGCATATGATATTATATTGTGGAACAATATTATAATTTTTCTCACCAGTTCTATAAAATAATAAAGAGCAAATCCTAAACCTCATGAACGTAGGCATGTTGTGGAACCACATATATCTTGTATTGTGTGTGTGATTTCATCATTCTCTTTGATATTTATTCTTATTTGTCTTGTGAGTATTGAATACTATCATGTGAAGAAAGTTACAACCTACACCTAAAAACAAGCCTCATATCCTGTTCATGAGCAGCACATTAAGTTTGTGTTTAACACATTCAACCCATTCCCAATTCGTGTAGAGTCATGTTTAGCTTGGTCCATATCATATTATACCTTTTTTTGTGTAATCGAGTTTCTGTCACCAATTTGTGTTATCGTATCTAATGGATTAACCTAGTGGTGATGCACACGCATCAAAGTTCGACGAGTCAATCGACAATTCAATAACGATTAATGTTATAGTATCATGTCATGCTTAATTTTGTCACGGTTAGATAGGAGTTGGGAAGTTGTGCCATGGTGTTGGAGCTGTATAGTGTTTAATTTGAGGCTAGTCATAAAAAAGGGATTATTTATACTTTAACACCATGTAACACTTTTGCGTGCGCAACACGTGTCACTAACATATTATGTACTAGGTGGGGATGAATGAAACTTCCCACGCAAATTTAAATTTCCTTACAAATTAATTATATGATGACCTAATTGAAGGGTACAGTAAACACCATACAAGTAGTGGGATTAGCGCTCCATCCCGACCTACAAAATGATGATTATAAGGGAAACAAGTACACGCCATGCTATAGTGGGTTGAAAGAGATGTAACACAAATATTTATACACACAATCTTTCTTTGCTTTTATTGACGCATACTATTATTTGTGTTTGTGATTATGATGAGGTGAATATTGAGGGTTGTGGGGGCATGCCACTAATTCAAAGTCAACTCGGAAATACACAATTGTCATTATAAATATGAGCCCAAACCCACTTCTGACTTTATCTCAGAATCACTAAAGTTTTGGCTTTGGGGAGAAAGAGAGAACTATGTAAAGATAGATAGAGTTGAGAGAGGAAAAAAAGATATAGTAGTGAGGGACAAGAAAGAATATGAAGGAAAAATCAGTGTGTGGTGGTGGTGCTGGTGGTGGTGGTGGTGAAGAGGAGATGTGTGTTGATTGGAGAGGCAGACCCTGCAAACCTAACAAACATGGTGGAATGCATGCTGCTCTTTTTGTCCTTGGTCTCTCTCTCTCTCTCTCTCTCTCTCTCTCTCTCTCTCTATATATATATATATATATATATATATATATGTATGTCTTAAGGGTGTCAATTTTGATAGTGTCGTCCCGAAATGACGTCGTGATCAGGTTATATGTGTTGGAATTTTCAAACGAATTCGTGTCATGACTTATTCGTATTTGAATTATAACTCTTGTTATTCGTCTTGTTTCGTATTTTTTTTTTTAATATATAGAGTTAAGGTCGGTTGATATCTGGCTCTTTCAGACCTACAGTTAAACAAGAGCGCTCTCTCTCTCAGGGTGTCAATTTTGGTAGTGTCACGAAATGACGTGGTAATCAGGTTGTATGCGTGTTAGAATTTTCACACCAAGTCGTGTCATGACTTATTCGTGTTTGAATTTTAACTCGTGTTATTGGTCTTGTTTTGTATATTCGTTTTTAATTAAGGTTTAAGTGAGTGTGAAAATCATTCACTGTAAGATAAATATGATTTTATGTCGTGTTGTGTTTGTACTATTGAAAACATGGCCCAAAACACAGAATTATTTATGATCTCTCTCTCTCTCTCTCTCTCTCTCTATATATATATATATATATATATATATATATATATATATATATATATTCTCACTCTTTATGAGCACGAAGACTGTACAAAAGATCTACTAATAGTTAGTGGTTACTGGCTTACTCTTTTTGAGAAAAGTAGTTTGTTTGTTTGTTTGTTGCACCTCTCTCTCTCTCTCTCTCTCTCTCTCTCTCTCTCTATATATATATATATATATATATATATATATATATATAATTCCCCTCCCCCCCTCCTAAGTGTTGGATAGCCGTTGTTTTGGTAGGCCGTTAGTTTTGCATGTTCTATTAATCAGCATACCACTATATGTCCCTATTTAGCAACTAACGTAGATATATAGTTGATGGAAGCAAATGGAGTTTCCATTTTAAAAACTTTCTATTTATTAATCTTAGTGGCTGCTCATTCATTTCTTTAGTTTAAACAATATCCTATGATCCCTACTTCCTAAATTAAAAAGTAATAGTCCTAATTTCATTTTTAGTGTATCTCAAATTATTAGCGTTCTTTCCACAAATAGTATATTAAACAAGGTGAAACTACAATGCTAATTATTCAAATAATCCTCGTAAGGCTACAATGATCCAAGTGCATGTTTTGAGTTTAGATGTATTACCATTGTTATGAGGTTAAATTTCAAAATAATTTTTTTCTGTACAATGTCTTAGACTCAAAACATCCACTATTAATTTGGGACTTTTAGTAACTTTAATCCTTGTAGAAAGAATTTTTGATGTCTCTAAAATTATTAAATTTTGATGTTTTAGAGACGCGATTGATTAATGTCATTGGCACGAACTCACGTGAATTTGGGCCACTGAATTAACCATAGGTAAACAGAAAACCCCGCGAAGTGACACTATATTATTACTGGACTCATGTGACCTTGTCTCATTTATGAGTATAGTTAGTGTTACTCTTCAAAATCAAGTGATTATAACAATAAATAAATAAATATATATATATATATATATATATATATATATATATATATTAACTGTTGTTGGCCGGTGGGTGCATGAAACAGGTCTTCAGGCATTTGAGATGATGGCAATTGCTGCAGTTGGGAACAATTTGATAACCTATGTGTTCAACGAAATGCACTTCCCTTTGTCAAAATCAGCAAATATAGTTACCAACTTTATTGGCACTGTTTTCCTGCTCTCTCTCCTTGGTGGCTTTCTCTCTGATTCTTATCTTGGCAGCTTTTCTACCATGTTGATCTTTGGCTTTGTTGAGCTCTCAGTAAGTCTCTCTCTCTCTCTCTCTCTCTCTCTCTCTCTATATATATATATATATATAAATATATATATATATATATATATATAATAATACTTTTGTACGGAATAGTCCGCATTTTGAGAATGCGGATCGGACATGTGTCACCTGGCGGTGAACCGAGAAAAGAGAGAGAGTGTGCCTATAATTTATTATCGCCTAAATTAAAGGCATACTCTCTCTCTTTTCTGGGCTCATCGTCAGGTGACACATGTCCACCCGCATTCTTAAAATACGGACTAATCCGCACAAGAGCATGATTGTGTATATATATATATATATATATATATATATGATCATGTGCAGGTTTACCCGCACAGGTACAATACAAACCCTCAAAATTCTACCAATTTCTTCACCCCCAAAAATTATTGGTGACCTCTCTCTCTTTTAGATGCTCACCACCAAGTCACACATGTCCAGTCCGAACTGTTAATATGCGGATCAATCCGCATAATATATATATATATATATATTAATGACGTAGTAGGATATAAAATGAGCGCTTGAAATAAAAAGTATATTTTCTCGGCTTTAAAAGTAATTTAAGCCATATTTCATAGAAAAATACCCAGTGCACAAGACTCTTGTGTAACTAAAGGTGTCGATTGGACTTACCTTCATATATAATTATATATATATATGGAGAGGCTACTCCCATGTCTCGAACCCGAGACCAACTTGGGCGAAGGCGCTTGCTATCGCACCAAGGTACAACCTCTCCATATTTCATAGAAAAGTCCGAAAATATTATTTTTTGTATATTTTTAATTATAATTATGTAATATGATAGAAAATGTTGTGTTATTTTGATTACATCAATGTTGTGTAATTAATATTTACTACATGTATAAGTAGGATTTATTAAAAATATATATATATTTTAGTAGGATCTATCAAGAAATTTGTTTTGTAAATAAAGATTTATTTCTCGAGTTCCCTTACTAATTTATTGATGTATTAATACTTTTGGGTTTTACAGGGTTTTATATTACTATCTCTACAAGCTCATGTGCCAAAACTAAGGCCACCAAATTGCAACATGGTAACCAATGCAGGGGAGTGTTTGGAAGCCAAGGGTTACAACGCATTAATTTTCTTTGTGGCTCTCTATTTAGTGGCTCTAGGAAGTGGGTGTTTGAAACCCAATATTATTTCTCATGGGGCTGACCAGTTCAAAAAGGGGAACTCTAAAAAACTGTCCACTTTTTTCAACTGTGCCTATTTTGCCTTTTGCACTGGTGAGCTTGTGGCCCTAACAGTGCTTGTTTGGTTGCAAACACACTCTGGGATGGATGTGGGGTTTGGTGTTTCAGCCATTGCTATGACAGTTGGGTTGATCAGTTTGATTTCTGGGACTCTTTTATATAGGAATAAACCACCTCGAGGAAGTATATTCACTCCAATTGCACAAGTAATCTACTACTACTTTATCCTTTTGTTCTTTATAGTCTTTATTGGGTTTTTGTTGTATTCATTAGATATAATAATGGTTCATTGTTTTTGTGGCTTTCCAGACATATAATGTGTCACGTTTCTATTATTTTAGATTAAATAAGTTCATTGGGATTTAATACTTATATTCCCACTACACAAGTAATTTTGGATAACTCTATTCTTTTTTTTTTTTAAGAAAATGCATTTCTGACACAACCGATCAAATAATGATACAACAAAAAAGTCAACACCAAAAAGTGCTACAACGATCAACAATATGGTAAAACGGACTCTCCGACTACCCGTAAAATGGGATATGGGAAAAATATACCATACATTTGGGAGGAAATGTTCAATCGGCCTAATAACCTTTAGAAAAGCGGGGATCATCCTAGATAAGTTTGACTTAAGTTCGTCCCCATGATAGGAGGAACACTAACTGAGATAGATAAGACAATTACTCTTAGATTTAAAAAATAGCACTGAATCTCGACCCAAATTGATCGGGGACGACAATATAATTGGAGGAGGAAGAGAGGGGGAAGGGGGCTATTGTTAGCGAAGGAGAGCGACTAGGGTTTACAGAGAAGGAGGAGCACCAGGGGTGTTTGTGTGTGTTTTTTTCGGATAACTTTTCACTTTTAAAGGAAAAAACATATTATTTATTTAATGTATCATGTTGCATGCAAAAGTATTGAGAGTGCCAACATGTGAATCATGTAATACTTTCTTGGGCAATTTACAGTTAGGTCCTTGGTAACAATTTTTAAACATTTAAGGACAATTTACTATTAGATCCACTTGTTATACCACTAGCGTGGACTTCTACAAGAAGAGAATTAGTGTACCTAAGTGTTTAAAATTTATCAAAATTCTTTGTGTTTAAAGTTTATTCGTGGTGGATCTAAGAGTACTTTCCCCTACTTTCTTTGTCGTGAATTAATATCCAATATTTTTTTAAATGTGCTTAATAAAAAATATCTTTTTTAATCAAACGTCTATGGATCAAATGTCACCATAGTATACATTTTTATCTTAGCAATTGATATCTGAAAAACGCAAAAGTTAAATCGCGATCGGAGAGTAAATCATTGGAGTGGTGCTATGGGTACCAAATAACTCCCCTAAATCTATCCCAAATGGCATTGATGAGTTGTGCCCTGGCGGGACCCATACTATAAGGTATAATACTTAAAGCTATTTGGGGGATGATTTGGGGGAGTTGTTTGGGACACATAACATTTTCCAAATCGTTGTCTTGTTGTTATAAATGTTAAACAAGAATAATGCTACACTTTTCGGGACTTAATAATGAATTATTACTCACCATGTATTACATGGCTTGGATCATGATAAGGCCCACTCCATAATAGAAGTCATATAATGCATAATCGGTACTCGCCCGATACTAATTACCGGTACGCATACATACACTTTTTTGGTTAAAGAAAGATACTTAGAATCACGGTGCATAGAACTGTTTTAACTTTTTAGATACTTTGTAGGCTTATCCCCTTTTGTTTCTTTGGCATATTATTAAGGTCGGTTGAGCAACTTTTTTTTTTTTTTTTTTTTTTTTTTTTAACAATATAGCTATCCGATAAATTATATTCTTCAAAGATGGATTCAAATACATTTAGGCAATATTTAGTTATGCTAATTATTTAATTATCTAAATTGATTAATTATAAATTAGTGAATTGAAAATGATTGAATTTAAAATGACTTTTAATCTAATATAATAATCTAAAATTTATGTTAAGGTTCAATCGTAAAAAAAGTTAAAAAAGATTGAAAATTAATGAAATGCTTAAATTTTTTATTTTACACACGAATTAAAAAGTATCAATTAATAAATAATTTTAGTAATAAAATCAGACACAGTTAATAAGCTAATTTATAAATGAGACAATTAATAAATGTGACAATTGACAATTAATAATAGACAGTTTCTTTTATTTCACTAGATATCATCAAAATTCTAAATTTTCCTATTACTTTTCCTTTTCTTTTCCAGCCCTTCTTACTTCCGAAAAAAAATCATTAATTTTGATCTTATTATTCTTTTTTATCTTCCACCAGGTTTTTGTAGCTGCAATTACAAAGAGAAAGCAAATTTGTCCTTCAAATTCAGAAATGCTTCATGAGCACGTTTCTGTGACCTCACCCAACGTCAGAAATTTTCTCCACACAGAAAAGTTCAGGTAGGGTAAACCATATCACACAAACTATGCTTTTGCTTTTACTAAAGACACCCATATCAATGTTACACCAATTATAAATGTGGTAATTGAAGTTTCTTAAATAGAAAGCAAATGAGATAAAAACAAAGATTAGTGAGTTTAGCACTGAGATATTATAAACATGAATTTGAGTTATCCCCTTTTATTTTTTAAACATTTTTCAAGTGAGCATAAAATTATTATTTATGTGATAAATTTAGAAAGAAACAGGTCAATTAGTGTTAGTGCATAGGAGATAAGTACAAATTAATTTTTTTTTTGAAGAAAAAATTTAGGATTTAAAATTTAGGGTTTAGATTATTATATTTTATATTATTTGTTAGTCTTATTTTGGATTCAGAATGTTAGAGATTAGTTTGGTATTTTTTATCTTAGTTTTATCATTTAATTTTATTTAATTTTATTTCATTTAGGTTTAGAATTTTAGGGTTTAGAGAAGAGAGTGTTATGTGTATTTTTTATGGCGAGAGACTTTTGAAAACAAAGAAAATGCTTGAACTAGAGTTGAACAAAATAATGTCCTCGACTTTTTGTCAAATGCCCAAAGAAAGAAGAGTAGATAAGAGTTTTTTTTTTTGCATAAAAAATGAAATAATGTATGGACGAATTTCTAATTTTGGTTTTAAAAACTACCCAGCATGCGCTAATAGTTCAATATTTAGTAAAAAATATTATCTCACGTGTGAGTGTAGCTAATCCGAAACTTAAAAGATCGTATCCAGTAGACAAAGCTCTTGCTTAACTGCAGAATCTGGAAGAGACGAATGTCGGGTAATCTTACCTCTTTTTATAAAGAGGCTGGTTCCATGTCTCGAATCCAAAATCAATTAGTTCGAAACTCGAGGTATAAAATTTAAGTACAAGTCACTTAAAAAGTGGTATGTTCCTATTTTGAACCCTTTTGTTAGTTGTTAATCATCCTTCATCGCATTTTCACGCGGAGACGATGAGCTTCAATTGTGTTACTCATCTTCTTCTTTTAATCAAAAAAGATTATTTTGGAAATAAATTACTTGTAATAATTTACTCTAGTCCTCAAACGTTTGTTTTGAACAAGTTGAGTCGGAGAAGAAAATTGCTATATTCACCATAGTACAAAGTCATGCAATGCATAATAAATATTAAGGACCGATAAGTGTAGTATTATTACTTGAAAGAATAATTGTAAGCGGATAGATGAATAGAAAACATTTAGCGTGACAAATTAATTTATCTTATTGATATTGATTCGTGTCTGAAATTTACTTTTTTGAGGATTATGTAAATTTCGGACACAAGTCAACAACAATAGGATACATTAGTATATCACATTAAATGCCTCCTATGATTCGTATATATGTATAAAAGCACTCTACTTGATAATGGTTTTCTACTCCTCTTAGACAATAGTTTAGTGACACGTTATTTGACCTTGGTGTTAGAAAAGGTCATTTAGGGTCTAAAGGTCCAAAGAAAGTAGGTAAAAAGTTATACTTGATTATAAAAAAAAATACATGGAAGCTAATGTCAAAATAACTTTAGAAAAACAATCATCATTGTTAAATTTTACAAGAGAAAAGAAAGCATCATGGCTAAAAGCTTTGGATTCTAATCATGCATTCTATTTAAAAATAAATAAAAAAGTTGAAACGTGCATAAATGCTACACTTTTTAAGTTAATTAGCAAAAAAAGAAAAAAGAAAAAGTATAAGATAAATGGGTGTTCAATAATCTCGGGAAAAAATTCTTCAACTATATATATTCAGTATTAGGTAAACATATTAAGATTCATTATCAGAAAATCTTTCGGATATTTTTAAATACAGGTTTAGTTCAAGCCTTTTTAATTTAATTCATTTAGTCCTTCAAACACTCATTTACTCAATATTCTATAATTTTATAAGGTCTGCTCCAGCTACACCCCCTCCTCACCACCCCTCTGTCGGAGCTCCGACGACCTTCACCGGAGCTCCGACAGCACTCACTGAAGCTCCGTCAGTGGGGAGTGGGGTGGGTGGTGGTGGGGTGGTGATAGGAGGTTAAATGGGTTTGTGTGTATCATAGTTTTGAGTGTTTTTATTTGATGAGTAACTTTTTAGAATAAAATAAAAAAGTTTGTACTAAACGTGTATTAAAAAATATTTGAATGACTATTCAATATATGCCCCGATAAATTAAGTAATTTTGGATTTGACTTTCGTTAATTTTGTAATACAAGGTTTAACTTCAGAAATTGTCATAAATACTTATATGCAACACAAAATATTCTCACAATTATCAAAAAGTTTATTTGTGACGCTAGTCGAGGTCGAATCCCAAGAAATATAAACTTAAGGACTCGAAGTTAGTATCAAGAAATTAATGAGGGTCAAACACTAAAAAGGTCGATCAATATTTTCCTTTATTGCAATTAAACCCAATTTTTCTCATAAATTGAAAAATTGCATGCAGGTTTCTTGACAAGGCCTGCATAAAGATTCAAGATGGAACTGAGAGAAGTGAAAGCCCATGGAGATTATGCACAGTCTCCCAAGTAGAACAAGTGAAGATTCTCATTTCAGTAGTCCCAATTTTTGCTTGCACAATAATCTTCAACACAATTTTAGCTCAGCTCCAAACATTTTCAGTCCAACAAGGAACTTCCATGAACACTCACCTCACAAAAACCTTCCAAATCCCACCAGCCTCTCTCCAGTCCATCCCTTACATAATTCTCATATTTTTAGTCCCACTTTACGAGACTGTTTTTGTCCCCATCGCGAGGAAAATCACTGGAAACGACTCGGGAATCTCCCCTCTCCAAAGGGTTGGCGTCGGATTATTTATCGCGACGTTTTCGATGGTATCGGCCGCGGTTGTGGAAAGTAAAAGAAGAAGGGATTTTTTGGAATTAAACAAGACTTTGTCTATTTTTTGGATTTCCCCACAATTTCTGATTTTTGGGCTATCAGAAATGTTCACAGCAGTGGGGCTAATTGAATTCTTTTACAAACAGTCCTTGGAAGGAATGGGGTCATTTTTAACTGCCATGACCTATTGTTCTTACTCCTTTGGGTTTTACTTGAGCTCCCTTTTGGTTTCATTAGTGAACAAAATTACCTCAAGTTCTTCTAAGGGAGGGTGGCTAAGTGATAATGACCTCAACAAAGATAGGCTAGACCTTTTCTATTGGTTGTTAGCTGCTTTGAGCCTCATCAACTTCTTCAACTACCTTTTTTGGTCAAGATGGTACTCTTACAACCCTTCATTCTCACCAAATAGTGAACAGCACCATGAGCCCTATGGGCAAGACCTAGAGAACCCAAATTTCAACTCCCCAATAAAGCATAGTGAAGCTAAGAATACCTTTATATCTTCAATGGCATCATCTGTATAGGGTTTGAGTCCTTCTACGCCGACACACCGCGACACGCTGACATGACGTATCGCAATTGGTTAGTGTCATTGTCATGGATCTACATCCACAAGACACTAACCAATCGCGACACAACATGAATATCATGTGTCGGCCTAGACTTATTGATAGGGATTTTTGGTATATCTCAATAATTTGCAATTTTAAACTTTGATACATAAAAAAACAAATTAGTTAATATAAGGGTTTGGCTCCATTTTGTCACATTCAGTTTGACCCCCATAGATTTTACTTTTTTGACTATGGCACCCCAACATTATAATTTCAAACTTAGGACGCTTTATGGGTGTCAAAAAGTCCAAAAAGGGATATATTTGGGGATCGAAATGAATTAGGGCCAAATGATATATAATCTCTACTTTTTCGATCGATGTATTGTTACTATTTTGTCAATTGAGATAACATTCAACGATGAAAAAGTACTATAGTCTAAAATAAACTAAAAACGTATCAAAGTCTAAAATTGCAAATTAGTGAGGTACCAAAAATAAATAGCATCTTTTTATCCTATTGACTCTTGTATGAAGAAAAATAACATCTAGAATGATATGATTGTTGTGATAACCTTATATCCCACCAAGGGCACCTTCTAGTTTGTTAACTTTAGTACAACACTACTACTATTTACTTTTTCTCTTCACTTTTTAAGGGTCCCCAAGGTCTTTTAGATTTAATAATATTTCCCATCAACTAATAGGATTCAATGTATATTCAATGTATTCTCTCTATATATATAATCACGGGCTTTGTATATTTCTCTTTTTGTTGTGGTGGAAAGTTGAGATGAAAGTGGTGGGGTTGTGCTTTATGTATAATTTGGTTAGTTTAAAGAAGAGTCATTCCAAAGCAAATTATAATCTATTGTGATGTGAATATTCAAGAATGGAGATGTTCCCTGTAATCTTATTCCTTTCACAATCACTTTTATCATGAATAGAGTAAATAAAGAAACATGTCCCAAACATGTTTACTACATGGACACCTAAGGCCTCCCATGGCATTGTTATCATAATTATTGTGTATCCTCATAAAATCACTTGTTGTGGGTGGGTGATTTTCATCTCATTTTTCATCCATATGTTTGCTAAAATAAAAAATTCATGGTCCCCATTAGTTGCAACTTTCACCAACACATATTTTTCAAGCTATTCCTGAAAGTCAGGGCCTTGATCATAGCTTGGATAAACATTACCAATCTAAATTTATACAAAATTTATAAATTTTTTACTAATCAATTATTGTGTGAGATCTATTATCTTTCTTACGCATCACTTAGAATAAAAAAGTTTCATGACGAAACCAAAATTTACTCTTTAGGGGGCGAAAATATAATTAAGAGTGATTTTCCCAACAAAACATTATATATTCTGTCAGTAATTCTATTTGTTCTTCCCATAATTTTATAACACAAAATCTGCAATAAGAGCTCATTTAAAGGCTAAAAAATATTTTTGCAATTAGATTAATAGAAAATGTGAAATATTAGGTAAAGAAATTTCAATTAGGATGAAATTAAGGGTCAAAAATCGATTTACAATTGAAAATTAAAAATAAATTGTGCAAATGGATAAAAAAATCTATGATTAATATAAATATGAGGATAAATACTATATACATTTATATAGTGGAAGTTGGGAATGAGTTTGGCTAAATGTCCCAAGGTATTTTGGTGGGCCGATCTTTAGTGGAAATAAAATTTATTAGATAATGAAATCAACCAAAAAGTTGGGCACTCTCACCCTTCTTCTTAAAAAAAAATAAGTTTTTTTTTTATTGTAACAAAGTGTAATCTCTAGGTCAGCTTGTGTGCATTTCGAGACTAATCTCTTCGAAAGTGACTAGCACAACATCTCACCGCCATTGACCTCCACTTAAATTTGAATTGCCTAAGTGGGAAATCGAACCTGTGACCAATGCGTCTAACCATATAATTACAGCTTCGCCCTTAATAGAGCAACTCATGATGAGTGATTTTTAAAGTTAGCCTTTGAGGTTTTGCTGAAATCTGAATCATATTTTTTCTTTTGAATGAAAACTTAAGGGCGGCCATGGCGCCCTTTGGCCCTTAGCTAATTTCATCAATAAACGTAATGTAGTTATAAAGCCTGAATACTTCGGTTTCGTATCACCACGTGTATTGGATTTGTCTTATAGAGATACGTGTTTATTATGTATATGAAATGTATGAAGAAATTAATCAGAAAGAATAGCACGTATCTATCACGACTCACAAATCCAAATTTTTCAATTTATTTTTAACTTTTTGGATACGCCTCAAATAAGTGACAAATGGTTTAGGTACTTGAGAAATGCAAGTGCACACTTTTGCAACAGTGGACTGTGGTCATTTTATAATTTTAAATTTGTCTCATGGGAAATAATTCTTCACTAACTAATCACAAATCAATCGTTTATCTCATTAACCTTCAGACTTGATCTAGTGGTAGCGTACTAATACTAACGCTCCAGGTCGACTGGATTTGCTCCCCAGTTCGAGTCTCGGCAGCTGCAAACAATCTGGGGGCTAGCGGCTGGCCACTAGTTCGCGAGTGAGGATTAGTCGAGGTGCGCGTACACTGACCCGGACACCTCATGGTACCTATAAAATGGAGGAATAAACCCAAAAAAAAAAAAAAATCGTTTATCTCATTTTGAAATAGAAATCCTGCTGTTGCCTTTCTTTCACCATGGGACATTAATGGACAATAGAACATGAATGATCATGATTTGTATCTAACTTGCCTATGAACATTTGTGATGAATTTTAAATTCTTATTTTTGTTATATACAATTATGATTCTCTTTTGTCATTCAGTAAACTTTAAGACTCTAATTACTTTTTTAATCATATCTCAGTCGTATTGTATTCTAGTTTTCTAAGTTTGGTCATATCTTATGATTCCTTATTTTATAGACTATCACTATTCCCACTCCTATATTACATTCTCCCACTCCCACTTTATATTAAATGACTATATTATTCATAAAATCCACAAACTCTTTTCACTCATTCAAAATTCATCTCTCACTTTAATTAATTTAAGACAAAAGGGAGAAAAACCTATAATAATAGTTTATTAATTTTTTTGTAAAAATTAAAAACTGCTTTGATTATAAAAAAAAATTATTTATTATAGCAAATTGTTTTTAAAAAAATTGTATAAAAAACTCTTTAAAAAACATGTTAATTTTTTTTTATTTTTAAAAATTGTTTATAAAACTAAAACAATGATTTATATAATATAAAAAACTACTTGTTTACAAAAATAAACTATTTTAACCATTAAAAACTTGTCTTTTATATATAAAAAACTGTACATTTTATTTAAAACTGTATTATAAAAAAAACTTAACACTGTTTTCTATAAATATAATTAAAACACTAGAAAAGCAGTTAATGTTTTTTTTTACAAAAAGTCATGTTAAGAAAATGTTTTCGTTCAAAAATAAAAAAAAACATTCCAACTGTTTTTTTAAATTCCATTGTTGTTTTTAATTTTTTTTATAAAAACTCAAACAATGGTCTAGATAACACATAATCTATTTTTTACAAAAATAAATTGTTTTAACGACTTTTCTACTGTTTTATTTGTATTTATAAAAAAAAGTGTTATTAACTTTTATAATCAGTTTATAAAAGCTACAGTTGAATTAAAAAAATAATTGAAATGCTTTTGTTTATTTTTTAACGAAAATAATTTTTTAACACGACTCTTTTGTAAAAAAACTGTTTTAATTGTTTTTTAGTGTCTTATTTGTATTTATTGAAAATAGTGTTATTTTTTTCTAAAATAGTTTTAAATCAAATGTACAATTGTTTATATAAAAAAATAACAGTTAAAACAGTTTATTTTTGTAAAAAATAGTTTTTTATATTATATAGAACGTTGTTTTAGTCTTAATAAGAAGTTTTTAGAAAATGGACTTTTTAAAATTAGGGCATATTGTAATATGTATTATGAAAATTGGACAACAAACATTACATTTATAATTTTAGTCTCTATTTTTTAATAAAGCCGCTGGCGTGGTCCCACATTAATAAAACGTTAACAAATTATAGCAGTCACGGCAATTGATAATGTGAAAATAGAGACTAAAAGTGCAAACTAAATGTTTGTTATCCTATATCAATGATTGATATTATTTTTTTAAAACGTTTTTTTAAAAAAAGAGTTGAAATGTTTTTTTTAACAGTTTTAAAAAGTTAAAAACAGTTTTTAAACAAATTTTAAAAAAATATATTTTTCTATAATAAATATTTTTTTATAATCAAAACAAGTTTTAATTTATATAAAACTTTTTTTAATAAATAAATACGCTGTTGTTTATACGTATATATGCTTTTTTCTCACTTTTTATCTTACACTAAAGGAAGTGATGAATTGATTTTGGATGAGTAAAAAGAGTTTATGAATTTTAAGGGTAATATAGTCATTTAATATAAATGTGGAGTGGGGGAATGATGTAGATGAGTGGGAATAGTGTGACTCTATTTTTAATATGAATAATATTGTTCATTTATGTACTTCAACTTTACTACAATGTTTAAATTTTAATTAGACGTTATCTAGAATATGTTAGTGGGTTTTTGGACTTAACTACCAAAAGGCATTTTGAAAAAATGATTATGTCTTCATATTGATAAAACACCAAAAAAAAAATTAAAAGCCCAAAAGGAACCTAAAAAATGTACTTGAAAAAATAAATAAATAAACCCCCTATCCCCCAAAAGTTACCAATATCACATGCTCGCTCTCTTAACTCTGCTTCGAACTCGCCCCGTTAAGGAATGCACCAAACCCGATCCTTCCCAAAAATAAATCCGACTTTATCATTTTACATTCAAATAGCCCAAAAATGTTATTTATGAAAATAGCTCACCCTCAACCCGTCATGTTTTTTAAACTTGTGTAGGTTAATAGAATTAGGTTCTTACATATGTAAAATAATACATAAATGCATCACTATGAGTCAAACTTATATGATTATTAATGGACAGATAGACAATATAAATATTTTTCTCATTATAATTACTGATAATATATATGTATATTTCTAAAAAATTATTAAAACACGTAAACGAGGTTTGGATTGAGTTGGGTTTTTTTACGCCTAAATCTTAAACCATTATGATCTTGGCCGATTTTAATTTTGTTTACCCAAACGTCCACCCCCACCCCCGAAGCTCGGAAAAACTTTAGGAAACCCGGCCCATTAGGGCATAATAAGAAGGAAATTGGGGGAGCCAGTTAAAATTTCCAATGATACTAACAAAACCCAATCCGCCCCACCCTTCCCCAAATTGCATGATGATTGAAAAAATTCACAAGTTTGAGAGGTAATAATTTCCTGAGAGGTTTCATTTCAAAAATGTTCTACCACAGGCCTACACATTGTAGCCATTGGGTTTATCCTTTTTGGACTAACAGCGAATTACAAATGCAAAAACTACGGGCAATGGACATTAGTTTAATTGGGGACAAAATCTATGTGATTAACTATTGTTATGAGGTTGTCCTAACCATGTGATTCTAGGATGATTTATATACAACTAGTGTAAACCCGTGATGCATAGATCTTGTTTTACAACACAAATGAGTTTTAAATATTTTTAAATGGGTGGTGATAAAGGAATCAGAAAAATTTATGTCCGACACCACACACTAAAATAAATTAGTTGGATTATGGCACTCACAAAACACTTAAAAAAACTAAAAAATCAAACATTTCATCCACCGACTCTCGCTATTCCACTCGACAGAACTCTACCAAATTCCATTGTCACCTAATGCAAACAACCTCTATTTGAGCTCCTATTTTTCACTACAAAACTCATAGAAGTGTTTAGAAGTTGTTTTGTTCTCATAAAAGTCATTTAGATAAGTATTTCAAGTCAATGGATCACCCATTAAAGAGCATCAAAAATGACAATAAACCAGGAAGATCAAACTCGAAGAAAAAGACCAAAACATGTCATCTAGAGGTATATAATCACAACCCTAAGCTTATTTAACAGTATTTAATCGAATGAGGGGAAAATTGATGTTCCAGCTTCATTCGGCAGTATAGTTCCGAAAATGATGACGGGCTTCGACATCACACTGCCGAATGAAGTTGATTTAAAGTGAAAAGTCTCATTCAACATTATGGTGCTGAAAGTAATGTTAACATTTGGTAGCGAAATGCCGACACGACGCCACACCACCGACTCGACATTACAATGTCGAAATACCCACATTTGGCCGGTATTTAGATGTCGAGTGGAATAATTTTTTTCCTTTTTTATTGAAACTTTTAATTTTTGTTATGTAATACCATTCTATTTAGGATGACCCCGTGTTTGACGATGACTGGAGAAGAATTTGAAGAAATATGATTTGATAGTCGTGTTAATTGCAATCAACCAACACTTGATATCATACCCAACGTAAACACACCCGATTAACATGCTAATTGTAATAAAATTATCGCTCTTAATGAGTCGATACCAATGATGGTTAACTACTTGATAGAATTTTACTACGGATGAAGTAAGTTCGTTATATTATGAAGTACGTTTATTATATTATGTTTTCTAAGAACTTTTGGTTTATATATGCAAATATTTTCTGACCGAAATGTTTTTATGCATTGGGCCCAAGAGCGTGGCTGAAAGTTGAGGGTGGTAATTATAACATCAAACTTAGAGAATCCATTGCATGGAAAAAGGAAGGGGATGTTGATTATTGATTGTGAAAGGGGAGGAGTCTACTCGTTGTATTTTAAGAAAAGGACTAAAAAACCCCTCACAGGTACCCAAAGATGATAAAGACTCATCTACAAGAAAGTGTGAATGCTTATTTTCCTTAAAGGGTGTACCATTATAGGACGAACAGTGGAAGGTTGAAGTGGTTAATGGTCTCCACAACCACGATATTGTTAAGTCCCTAGTCGGACATCCTTTTGTTGGGAGATTAATCTATGAGGAATATGAACTTGCAAAGGGTTAAGCCGAGACATGTTTTGAAGACTATAAATGAGAGATCAGAAAATAGTTTTTCCACCATCCGTACAATTTAAAAGCCCAGCGGAAAGTTCAACTATAAAGATATGCAAGGGAGGACAATGATTCAACAACTACTCAAGTTCATTTCGGATCACCATTATGTTTATTGGTCAATTAGCGACTCGAATACCGATGAGTTAAAAAATTTGTTCTTTACACACCCCAAAATTAGTTTTTCATTCAACGTATTTTTCCGCCCTTGTCTTGATGGATTGCACATATAAGACCATCTGATTTAACATGTCTCTAGTTAGAGTGACATCAATGGGTTGGATATTTTGCAATGCATTTTCTTTATTCTCTTTGGAGATGGAAGACCGATTTGCATGAGCACTGAAATGTTTGAGGATGCTTTAGGATCGTGCGAACATTCCTTAAGTGATGATAACGGATCGATAACAATATCTCATCAACGCCATTCATTAATTTTTTCTCCGAGTTCGAACGATGTTTTGCCTATTCCACATTAACAAGAATGTGGAACTAGAGTTTATAAAGTTTGGTATGGAACGATTAGAAATTTTTAATGCATGAGTGGTCTTTTGTATTGGAGCAGGAGACCCCGATTCAATTTCTAGATGTGTGGGCCTAGTTAAAATTCAAGCATACAACATTACCTATTGTGGTTGACTGTTGGAACACGAGGCCCCCAATTTTAAAAAAAAAAACTTAACCAAAAAGCTAATTTTTCAAATTCCTTTTAAATAGATATGTGGAAGCCAGATGGTTCAAACACAAACAACAACTTACAACAAATATTAATTTATTTTCAAAATAAAATTAAACCAAGTGAAATATGATGAAACACACACACAATTTTAATTCCACTCAAAGACAATTAATTCAATCCAAGTCCTAGAAATTTGCCTAACAATATTAATGAATCATTTTTGCAATCTTAGGACAAACCGAATTTTATCAAATTAAATTAAATGACTTGAACTAAAATTAATTAAACATTTAATTAATATCAATTTTACCCAAAATATTATTTAGAACCAAATTAAACAAGTAGTGATATAACCAAATTTTATCTTTTTACCTAAGCATGCGATCTAGGTGTTTTTGCAAAAGATAAAATAAATAATAAATCACGACGCCGCGATGTACGAGGAAAAACTCACAACGGAAAAAAATCTCGGACGGCCCTAGACTTAAGTCCACTAAGTATGATATTTTACAAGTACAAGCAAAAAGACTTACAACACTCGACTCGACTCCTTTCAAGCTCCGATGCTCCTTCTTGTACCGACCTCCGCTTAGTTGACAATCTCGAACTCCACCGAAACCTTGGAATCCACCAATGAGGAACTAGGAAGCAACCGTCAACCACACATAGTGCCTTTAACAATGTGAGAATGCCGCCGCCAAAACAAACTTCTTCTTCTTTGAGGGATTTAGAAGTAAACCCAAACACTCTTCTAATGGTAGAGATAGAAACTGATGCCAAAATTCGAAGCAATGTATATATATATATATATATATATATATATATATATATATATATATAGGAACTTGGATAAACTAAACAAATGGGTGTAACACAAGTGTTTTAAAGATTTTTCTTGAAAAATAAACACTCAAACTTTGAACTTTTTCTTTTGGAATTGGAACTCTCTCTAGGAGATGGAGGATAGTGAAAAAGTTAAGTTTAAAATGTTGGTTCCCGCACATGATAAATTCTGTCAAAAGATAGTGAGAAAAAGAAGTGGGAAACATGGAAAAACTGTTTACCAAATAAATTGTTCCCGCCAAATTTTGTCCGAACGAGATTTTCATTCGAACGAAGTGTCGTTCAAACGACCCTTCTAACGATGTTTCAGTGTATAAAATATGAAGGCGTTAGTAAACTCGTTGGAATTCTTGTTCTAACATCATTCTCATTCGAACGACAATTCAGACGATATTCCAGTGGCCAATCAGGGAAATCGTTGGCAAAACCTCGTTCGAACGACATTCTCGTTCGAACGACAATATCGAACGAACTTCCAGAAAGTATAAAAATTTAGTTTTAGTCCAGAAACTTTATTTTAAAGTTTTAATGAAACTTTCTGAAAATAAACAACAGTTTAAAAACAAAGTACACCCATATAAATATTATTCCAGGCTCATATATATATATATATATATATATATATTAAAATTCATTCATACCTTAGGAGCAATGGAAGCATGTTAATGACGTAGAAACGAGGCACAATACACACGGCATTTGACGAAGCTTTAATATCTTGGCCGCTATGTCTTCAACTACCTTATCATAGGCTTGCATGGATACAATTAAAAACTATCTTATGACATAAACGTTTTTGTCCGGAATTGAGCCAAAACTACATTAAGACTCAATCAGAGAATTGTTTCCTTACATTGACTACATTGAAAAGACTTGGTTGCTAAGAGTTTGATATACCGTGGATGAACAAGATTCGGCACCATGGAAATTGCACAACCAATAGAGTGGATGGTACACATGCTCAATTAAAAAAGAAACTTGGTTCATTAAATTGCTTTTTGTAGAGTCCTGGAAGGAAGCTCATGTTATTTTAGCAGTCCATGTCACAAGAATACAACCTGATTTTGAGACGGACCACAGTCGCAATCGTCACATGCATATCATTCTTCAATTTAAGTACTTAGGGGGGTATTCTTCACATTACGCACTTGACTTACAAGGGAGGGATATTGATCTAATTGGGGTTGTGGGTGTTAATGAAAACGCATATGGTTATGTCTTCCGTTATGTATTTAATTTACCACGCGCTCATGAGATTGCCTTATATGATGCCCAAGGAGTAAGACTGATCCTTCTTTGTGCAATAGATGAGTAGTGGAAAAAGATTAAGATTATGCTAAATTTTCCAACAAAAATACAACGAGGTTGACTATAAGCTGGAGATAATTTCCTTCAGAAAGCGATGATTAGATTCAATCGAGAATTAATGAAAGGTATATATTTATAAGCTTTGAGATCTTACTAGTACGACCCATATCATTTTGTTTGAGCCAATGATGATTATTCCTAAAGGTAGGCCACATGAAGAAATGATGGCTAAAGAAAAAAGGTATGTCGCGTCAACTAAACGTGATACTTGTTCTGGGGAAACACCCAAGTCACTTAATGACTTGGTTGTCAAATGAAACTTAAAATACATTCCTTTATTATTTCGACCATTTGAGAAGAATATGACGGATGTTAAGGGTGATGAAAATTGTACCCATAGCATGTTAGGGATCTTTTAAAATAGGATCTTGAATCATCATAATAATCACATCTTTAAATTCATGTTTTTCACATATAAGGGTTATGTGGAACATAAATCAATAATCTAATTACATACTTCAATCCATAACTATGAATTTAGAGATTGTTTTTCTGCCCCCATTCTATCATTGCTGAAAAAATTAGAGGAGATGTCGAGATTATCGATGTCCAATCGGGTTGATTTTTGATCTTGTCTACGAAAAGAACATATTCTAGTTTGGGCGCATTCCAGCGGTTAGATCGTGTTTTATTTCCAAATTACTATTCCAAAAATAAACACACACTCAATCTTTGGATTTTTGTCCCTTATCTTATAATTTCATTATGTTGTCTTTTAGTGTATCTGAATGATGAAAAATCAACCACTTATTTATAGGCAAGGGCATGGCCTAAGAGTCTCCTCATTAATCTTTTATTTTGCTTAGCCATCAGAGCAAACTCTTGATATATCCCAGTAAAATCTTTCATTATTCCCATGAATTCTCAAAATTTCAAATTATACCACCATATAATTTTAGGTTTAATTTTAGTTTTGAAATTATAATTAAAGTCTAACATTCTCCCATTTGGTCCAAATAATAATCCAATGATTTATCGAGTAACATGAGACCGATATATAAATTAGAATAATTATAGATCATGGTTTGTAATACCTTATTTGAACAAAACACTATGTGTGTCATAGCGATTGCACACAAATTCAAGGGCATGTTCCCTTCCATATACCACAACAACAATGACTTATTTAATAAGGCCTATGAGCTAGGTTGTCATTAATGGTCTACAAATGTCTCATAAGAGACTATTTATATCACATATATCAATAATAACATGCATGTAATGAATATTACAAGGCATAAATATGAATATCCAGAAAATAATTATATTTAGATCATAACATGATGTCTTTCAATAACAAGAACCAACAAATTCACAATATTTATGCTTAATTGGCTTCACTCAAGACTTGTATCTTATAGTAACCCGTCCTTTTGGGGATAATTAAAATCCATAATTAAGTGCAAATTGGGAATTTAAGAAATTATCGTGAATAGTAATTTCTAGAGTTTTCATGGATTAAATGGTTTTCGATGTGTATTATTATTACTCTGGGGATTAAGTAAATGAATCGGAGTATATTTTTATGTATCGCAACTGGGAGAAGCGACAAAGGATAATATTTTAATGAAAATATCGCATTAAGTTGTGTTGGGTTTAAATAGTGAATTACAGTCAAGTACCTCGGATCGAAATTCCGATTGTGCGGTTGGTCTCGAAATGGCCTATATAGTCAGAATTGAGTATTCGGGTGTCGAAATTGAGTTTCGGGAAATTTTAAATGAATAGGGACTCGTAATTTAGTAAACGAGTCATTTTTGGGTTTTAAGGGGTATAAACCCTTTTCTCCCTATATAAGGAGGGTGAGGGGGAGAAAAGAGAAAGAAAAGAGAGAGAGGAAGGAAGAAAAAGAGGAGAAAAGGGAGATTTCGGGCCAAACTCCGTCGGACTCGACTCGAGATCGTCAGATTTTATCCACGAGGCAGGTGTTTACTTGCTTTATTTACTTTTGAGCATAAATCTCATATCGTAGTTTGGTATTGACAAACCCTAAAGATTTTGGGTTGGGTTTTCGTGGATAAAATGGGTTTTCGGGAGTTAAAACGAATAAACCCCAATAATTTTCCAATTCGAGAAACTTAGGATTTAATCGAAATTAGTTATTGGTTTTGGGTTCTAGGATGTTTATAACCCTTGTGATATGTGTATGTGTTGTTGGTTGAGGTTGGAGGAGGTTAGGAGAAGAAACGTTAATGGTCGAAACAGTCTCGGAGAAGACGATGAACAGTATCCAGCGTGCTTTCCGAATTGATTTGGCCTAGAGACGAATTGATTCGTCTCTTGGTCAAAAATGAAAATTGTAGATCTTTTCGATACGGTCATGTGAGCGCCCACCGCGTATTTTTCTAATTTTTTTTGGATTTATAGTAATTTTTCTACGAAAAGCTGTCCGAGATCGAAATCGTTAGTCAGAAATTAAGGTTAGAAATTATTGGAGAAAAATATTAGGGGTTCTCAAATGGATTGTTAGGACCTCTAAAGAATTTGAGGAGATATGAAAACCTTGGTTTTGTAGAAATAAATCCGAGTTATAATTTAAATGGAGATTGGATTGATATTTGGGTATTTTGGAGATTGAAAAAAAAATCGCCCAAACACTGCCCCTCGAACAGGCCGAATCGATTCGGGTCTTGGCCGAATCGATTCACCTAAGGGGATCTGTAATTCTGTAGTGGGCCGAATCGATTCGGACTTAGACCAAATCGATTCTCCATTAAGGACCTGTTTGCATAACACTTTCCGAATCGATTCAGATTGGCGGTCGAATCGATTCGCCCACCCGAATCGATTCGCAATAGGGGCGAATCGATTTGCTTTGGTCAGATTTTCCAGTTTTCTCCCCTTAAGAGTATGGGGAGTTAAATTAAAATTTAGGGTCTTATATGGGGGATCTTAGTTATGATATCGGGACTCCTAAATGATGGTTTTGAGGGTTAGAAAACCTTTAGATGAAAGAGAATGCATTGGATTTGTGTAGGGCATTACTCGGGGAACAGACATAGTTAAAGTTCAAGAAAGAAAAATCCTTGGGGATAATTTCAGGGGGCATTTAAGCCTATATAATTATGTGTGTAGGAAAACATAATTATAGCGCTATGGGTTGAGTAGATCCTATGAGATTATTAGGATGAATTGGAGAATATGCTCATTTAGTTAATGTAAATTGGTATATTTGGAGATATCCGCTAAATCCTTGGATGAGAATAAGGTATTTATTATTCATAAAGTGAGGAAATACTTTGGGTATAGTATCATGCGTATATGAATGCATGATTATAATTCTTTGAGAGAATCTTTGGGATTATTGGTCATCGCTAGATGTGATTGGCAATTATGGCCATGTATATATATTCGAGGAGGAATATATGGTATATATATACTATGTGATTAAAGTATATATATGATATGATATAAATGACTTTTGAAAATGAACAAAATGAATGTTTTCAAATGGAAAAAGAAATGATTTTCATAAATGATAATTTATGTATACACACCTCTCTAAATCGCTATCATAAGGGAAGTTGTGTGCATAAGATGAAGCCCCCTGGCTAATGAATGCAGGGTGGATATAGTCCTAGGCCAGTGAGAGATTATTGTATATTTTCTGCGCTGGTGAGGTAATTCTGGGTGTGGTTATGACTCTCCCGCGGGCATATGGCCGCTTCCCGGCGTCTTGCGTTGTAGGATCCGAGGTTGTCTTGATTGATTGGCCCTGGAAGATGATAGCCATTTAGGGGCACGCACAGTGGGGAAACCCGAACGGGCGGTCTTAGAAAATGTTATATGATATGTAATATAACTATTCTCAATAATGTGGGACATTATTGGTGTTAAAGCATTTTATGATAATAAAATGGCTTTAAATACATTTCCTGGATGGAAGAAGGGAAATGGGAAGTTAAATACATTCCTGGATGGAAGAAGGGCAATGGGATGTTATGAAATGAAAAAGTATTTTTATGATAATAAAACTTTCTTTAAATACATTTCCTGGATAGAAAAAGGGAAATAAAAAGTTTTGAAATGAAATTGAATTGGTAAATATTTTGTGAATAGAATAAACCTCTGTCCGGGAGATATTATCCGGATGTATATTGAATTTTATATATTAGAATAAGTATGCTATGTATATCTTTACATAGTATGTATATACGTTGTGTACTGAGGGTCTAATGGATCTCGACGATCAACCTCGTCGCGTAGTAGTGTATCGGGGGGTTCCTTGTTTGGATTCCGCTTTGCGAGACACCCCACGTACGAACATGGCATAGTGTTGAGACTGGGGAGAAGTCTAGCCATTAGTACTTGGGATAACTTGGGTTGTTAGAAGTTTGGATAACAGACTAGTTAGGCAGGGTAGCTTGACTAGGGTACTTTGTTAGGATGCGATAGGAGTGAACCATTATAAGAGAGGTGAGGGGTATCTCATGGGAGCACGATACCAAATTTAATTATGAGACAAATCTATTTTTTTTAAATAAAGCATTTATGCACTTGCTAAATATTTTCAAAATCGGGCTCTGACCAGCTTATCTACTTTTCCCTCTCTTACTATATATGTATATATATATATATATATATATATATATATATATATATATATATATATATATATATATATATAGGTATCCAGCCACAGGGACGCCTGGATGACACTTCTTTCGAGTCAGACGTCTGCTGTAATAGCTGTTGATGCATGCAGGTTCTTGATAGACGCTTCTATCCTTGTAATCTAGATAGGAGGTAATGTATAAATATTCGGGCCAATGGCCCAAATGCATTTATTTATTCTTTTCCTCCTTTTAGTGCGGCATTCGACATGGTTGTGTTACATTTGAACCGAGTGTTCGGTTATTTTATTTCATTTTAGTTTCATTTATATATACTGTGTGGATGTTTTAATCGTTCAGTCGTTTAAAAAGAGTAGTTAAGTAAAATTTTGACGCTAACCTAATAGGATACTAGTAATTAAATTGGTTTTCGACAGTGATGCAAAGAGTGATCCATATGCGACTCCTGTTTTAATTTCATATAGGAGTGATCGCTCGGTATTTTATTAGGCGGGGTGTCACTGATGGTATTAGAGCATTAGGTTCTAGTGTCCTTAGGAATCTGTGCAGACGTACTGCGCTTTCAGCGTTGCTCTCGATTTGATATAGAGCCTCAGGATTAGGATTGTTGATTTCTCTTGTGAGATTTTGTTCTCCTGCCATAGTGTAAGATTATAGTAAATCTTTTGCGCTCTCGTTCGAGATTCGTATGCTGATCGAGGAAGGCCGTGGTGAAGTTTCCTTTTCATGAAGAAGTTAAGGGGAATTAGTAAAGTGATTGTCAGGATCACGGTAATGGAGTCCAAGATACTGATAATTTTATCATGGTCAAGAAGGCCAGTGATGAAAATAATGACGTGGAGTGAGGATCCGCACGGGTGTCTTTTCCCGATAGGAATAAAGGACAAGGTTAGAGTGCCTAGTTGGGGCATAGAGTTAAGAAATTTTGGGTTCAGTTAGGACAAATGTATTAAGTCCAGGAACCATTTGGAGTAGCTAGAGAGATTGGTGAAGTTGTTGTTGCGAGTTTCACCTCAGAAGGAAGAGGTATAATTGGCATGGCTAGATAAAGTCACGGTGTTCGTTAGCTCCAGACTCGTGTGTGTAATGGAGCTTCGTGGCAGTATCGATAAAATTACGTAATATAAGCCTATGTGTTTTCCACGGCAGCGGAGTTTTATTTTCCTTCATTCGCTATAAAGGCGAGTGTTGATATTTTAAATATATATCTGGCTTATGATACTCGTCCTATATGTTTATACGAGTATGGTAATATTATTAGATTATTATATTCTTTATTGTTCGGAGCGATAACAGGCTAATGATGGCAAGGCTATCGTGTCCGCAGTTCCAGGGTGGAACGGGTTATTGTTACGATATCTCGCTTGGATACAGGCTGAGTTTGCCTTTATTATGTGCATAGATGGAACATCGATGAGAAGAGGTTTTATTATCATAATTTGAGTATGGGGAGACCTTATAGGTGCGATTTAAGGTATACAGGGATGATTATTAAGCTGTGAGTTTAAACTCATTATTGATTGCGCAAGGACTGAGTGGGGTGTGAGCTCTTAGTGGTATGGCTCCTGGATAGAGATGGGAGTTCAGACCACGTTTGGTTGAAAGAGGTGATAAGATTATCTCGGTTGCATATTCGAAAATAACAGACCTCCGACAAAGTTAAGTAGTAGTGTGTTGGAGGGGTTCCTTGTTTGGATTTCGCTTTGCGAGACGCTCCACGCATGAACCTTAACGACATCGGGAGTGGAAAGATGTTATAGGATGCGAGGATAATGGTTTTGTTGATAAGTCATATAGTATGGATGAAACACTATAGACTATGAGCCATGTGATGATGGTATGCTTATGGAAATATTGTGATATGGAAAAGCACTAAAGTGGTCCTCTCACCACAAGTGGGTGGGTGAAGTAGGACTTAAAGAAATTGATTCGAGGATTATATCCAGGCCTTAATGAAAAGGCAAATTTCGAGGAAGTATATTTTGGGTATGATGATCGTAACGCTTTTGCAGAGAGCGGACACTTCGATTAGCTAGATTTTCCTTTTTGCTCAGGTGGGAGGATAGAATAGTATAAATGCGTTCATAGGTTAGAGAGGTAGGATTTAGTATGTCCCACTGGTATGCCTTGGGTCGCTATATCTCGATGACCGACAACGCGAGGGAGTAGTGTAACGGGAGGGTACCTTGTCTAGATTTCGCTTTGCGAGACATCCCACACATGAAACCAAGAAAATGTCGAAAGTTGAGAGAGGCCTTGGGCACTAGGGATATACTTAGGAGTATAATCGTTTCGCGAAGGTATGGTGACGCTTAGACTGTAGCATTTTTAGGATGTAAGTTCAATAGAGTTAGTGGCGCCGATGTAAGGAGAATTGAATTTCGCGAGTTGGGAGGACCCATATGTGAGTATTACACCGAGGAAATGAGGCCCTTATTTAGAGAGAGTGTTACGTGTCGAGCGTTTACAATGGGTGTGCATATGTGCATGGGTTAAAAAGGTGTATGGGCACCTTAGCAAGTTGGTTTTATATACTGCCCAAAATAGAAAAGGCTTAGTGTAGAAAGTTGAAGTTTATGCCGGGAGACAGTCACGAATGAATTTGGAGTGTGTTGGATGGAACGTCGTGCCCAAGATTAAGGAAGGACACTGACGAGAGTGGTCGAGCGATAGAGTAATTTCTTTTTGGAGGGAAATTAGATATCCAGATTTTGATGAGTGAATGCTTAAAATTGTGTTTGGACGTTAAAGCGGCGGCTGTAGGCTTGTCTTTCCACGTGGGGCACTAGAAATGATGGGTACGATGTGACGTTATTGGAGTCACTTCACGACCATGATAACCGTATAGTAAATGGTTGGGAACCATTGGGTTAGTATCGTTACCCTTGAGGTATTAGGATTTGGAGCGATCCTAGGTTAGTACTGGTAGCATCAGTTGTATCTGAATTTCGAGGACGAAATTCCGTTGTAAGCGGGGAGTATGTAACAACCCGTCCTTTTGGGGATAATTAAAATCCATAATTAAGTGCAAATTAGGAATTTAAGAAATTATCATGAATAGTAATTTTTGGAGTTTTCATGGATTAAATGGTTTTCGATGTGTATTATTATTACTCTGGGGATTAAGTAAATCTTAGTCATAAATTAAGGTTAGAAATTATTGGAGATAAATATTAAGGATTCTCAAATGGATTGTTAGGTCCTCTAAAGAATTTGAGGAGATATGAAAACCTTGGGTTTCTAGGAATAAATTCGAGTTATAATTTAAATGGAGATTGGATTGATATTTCGGTATTTTGGATATTGGAAAAAAATCGCCCAAACAGTGCCCCTCGAACAGTCCCAATCGATTCGGGTCTTGGCCGAATCAATTCGCCTAAGGGGATATGCAATTCTGTAGTGGGCTGAATCGATTCGTATTTAGACCGAATTGATTCGCCACTAAGGACCTGTTTGCAGAACACTTTCTGAAACGATTCGGATTGGGGGCCGAATCGATTCGCAATAGGGGTGAATCTATTCTCTTTGGTCAGATTTGCCAGTTTTCTCCCCTTAAGAGTATGGGAAGTTAAATTACAATTTGGGGACTTATATGGGGAGTCCTAGTTAAGATATCGGGACTCCTAAATGATGGTTTTGAGGATTAGAAAACCTTTAGATGAAAGAGAATGCCTTGGATTTTTGTAGGGCATAACTCGGGGAACGGACATAGTTAAAGTTCGGGAAAGAAAAATCCTTAGGGATAATTTCAGTGGGCATTTAGGCCTATATAATTATGTGTGTAGGAAAACATAATTATAGCGCTATGGGTTAAGTAGATCCTATGAGATTATTAGGATGAATTGGAGAATATGCTCATTTAGTTCATGTAAATTGGTATATTTGGAGATATACGCTAAAGCGTTAGATGAGAATAAGGTATTTATTATTCATAAAGTGAGGAAATACTTTCGGTATAGTATCATGCATATATGAATGCATGATTATGATTCTTTGAGAGAATATTTGGGATTATTGGTCATCGCTAGATGTGATAGGAAATTATGGCCATGTATATATATTTGAGGAGGAATATATGGTATATATATACTATGTGATTAAAGTATATATATGATATGATATAAATGACTTTTGAAAATGAACAAAATGAATGTTTTCAAATGGAAAAAGAAATTATTTTCATAAATGATAATTTATGTATACACACCTCTCTAAATCGCTATCATAAGGGAAGTTGTGTGCATAAGGTGAAGCCCCCTGGCTAATGAATGCAGGGTGGATATAGTCCTAGGCCAATGAGAGATTATTGTATATTTTCTGCGCTGGTGAGGTAATTCTGGGTGTGGTTATGACTCTCCCGCGGGCATATGGCCGCTTCCCGACGTCTTGCGCTGTAGGATCCGATGTTGTCTTTATTGATTGGCCCTGGAAGATGATAGCCATTTAGGGGCACGCACAGTGGGGAAACCCGGACGGGCGGTCTTAGAAAACGTTATATGATATGTAATATAACTATTCTCAATAATGTGGGACATTATTGGTGTTAAAGCATTTTATGATAATAAAATGGCTTTAAATACATTTCCTGGATGGAAAAAGGGAAATGGGAAGTTAAATACATTTCCTGGATGGAAGAAGGGAAATGGGATGTTATGAAACGGAAAAGTATTTTTATGATAATAAAACTTGCTTTAAATACATTTCCTGGATAGAAAAAGGGAAATAGAAAGTTTTGAAATGAAATTGAATTGGTAAATATTTTGTGAATAGAATAAACCACAGCCCAGGAGATATTATCCGGATGTATATTGAATTTTATATATTAGAATAATTCTGTTATGTATATCTTTACATAGTATGTATATACGTTGTGTACTGAGGGTTTAATGGATCTTGATGATCGACCTCGTCGCGTAGTAGTGTATCAGGGGGGTTCCTTGTTTGGATTTCGCTTTGCGAGACACCCCACACACGAACATGGCATAGTGTTGAGACTGGGGAGAAGTCTAGCCCTTAGTACTTGGGATAACTTGGGTTGTTAGAAGTTTGGATAATAGACTAGTTAGGCAGGGTAGCTTGACTAGGGTACTTTGTTAGGATGCGATAGGAGTGAACCATTATAAGAGAGGTGAGGGGTATCTCATGGGAGCACGATACCAAATTTAATTATGAGACAAATCTATTTTTTTTAAATAAAGCATTTATGCACTTGCTAAATATTTTCAAAATCGGGCTCTGACCCGTTTATCTACTTTTCCCTCTCTTACTATATATATATATATATATATATATATATATATATATATATATATATATATATATATATATATAGGTGTCCAGCCACAGGGACGCCTGGATGACACTTCTTTCGAGTCAGACGTCTGCTGCAACAGCTGTGGATGCATGCAGGTTCTTGATAGACGCTTCTATCCTTGTCATCTAGATAGGAGGTAATGTATAAATATTCGGGCCAATGGCCCAAATGCATTTATTTATTCTTTTTCGCCTTTTTGTGCGTCATTCGACATGGTTGTGTTACATTTGAACCGAGTGTTCGATTATTTTATTTCATTTTAGTTTCATTCATATATACTATGTGGATGTTTTAATCGTTTAGTCGTTTAAAAAGAGTAGTTAAGTAAAATTTTGACGCTAGCCTAATAGGATACTAGTAATTAAATTGGTTTTCGATAGTGATGCTAAGAATGATCCATATGCGACTCCTGTTTTAATTTGATATAGGTGTGATCGCCCGGTATTTTATTAGGCGGGGTGTCACATATCTTAAGCATTCTTCATGAATAGCCTCTCATTATACCCCATTTATTAATGGATATGCTATGTTAACACTTGTACAAATGTTATCAAATGACACTTGTTATTTCTGAACTTATTCTTTCACAGATAGGTAGTATATCCTAATTTTCCTAGGTTCATTAAAATTTTATATCAGTACTTCATAGTGAAGATTATATAGGCATTATCATATACTTTAGCAACTTGGTAATAGTGTCGATAACTCAGAGTTTTGAAATAAATTTTCTCACTCTCAAGGAATACTATAAGTAAGATTAAATTGTTTCTACCCCTTTCATAAAATTAGCCATCAGGCCAAAACAAATATACTTAACCAAGAATGAATTGTCAGTGTTGATCATATTTCTATGAACATTGTCATAAGTGTGAGCATATACTTTTTTAGGAATATCATTACTTCATACTCTTAAAATTTTTAATTTCTCTAATTTATCTTTCATTACTAATGTATAGAGAAATCCAAAATGCATAAACTTTCTCCCAGTGACTGTAAGGTATATATATACTAATATAAATACATAAAGTATTCTTAAAATGTATTTGGTGGGAAACTCACATAAGTTTATATAGTACTTTCACACCATATACAGTTCTTTTCTTAAACTCTAATAAGTTTTCACACTAAATGTAACTCTTAATAAAAAAAAAGGAGCTACTAAAGCCACGAGAATTTCTCACATTTTAAGATATAGGTGAAAATGTTTATTTACACCCTTTCACTATTCGTAATGAAATCTTTAACCATAATTCTAGTTGTATATGAATTATAATGACCAGAGTGTTTAGTCTTAAAGATGCATTTAGACTAGACTCTAGTGTGTGAAGTAGATAATCCATCATGACCTTAAACTTAATTTTGGTAAATTAATGGCATTATAATTTTTAAAACTTGCAAAAATGAAATCTAATATTTTCTTACTCTTATGTAAAATTCACATTCTTGTGATAAATCTCATAATAATTCAAAATAGCAAACTTGTTTAAGAGTTTCTTAAAATTATTCATTCACTGACCAAAAGAACAACTACGTTGGATGTTATGGAAATGACATGAGTATCTTAACTTCATTTATAACCATGTTTGATAATTTGATACTCCCATTGATTTCACCATTCTTCAAACAATTTAACATTTTGGATTTCAATAGTAAATAGTGTACCCTTTTGAAAGTGTAGAGACATATCTAAAATCCAATTATCTTAGTGGATTCTAAATTTGTGAATGTACTAAACATTCTCAATCATGCGGGCATGTCAAATTGGGGAAAGTAGATTTTATATAATATAATTTTAACCATATATATTCTTTTTCGAGTGAACAATTCTTGTGGCGATATCGACATTGGTGCATTTGGCTTATTATATTATAATAACATGATCAATGGAGGTTCACTATCCAATGAATATAATCTCCCACTTGGGCCACATAGATCATTCTAAAATTGTTCAACCTTATTAGCCTAAACGTCACCTGAGTGTCACGATTCATAAGTGACAACCCCAAGACAGTCTAGTCTATTAAATCATCAAAACAAGCCTAGATTTAAAAAAGATCTCATTCAATTGTGTCATATGATTCGATAGTTTTAATAACAAAGATACTTGTAAGTTCAACATTATGATATAGGATAAAAATCATTTTTCGTTGCAAAAGTTTTATCAAAAACACAATTGTAGAAACTACCAATGAGAATAGCATAATTAAGAAAAATACATTCTCATATAAACTGAAAAACATTTTACATACTCAAGATAAATATTTCAATATCAAATTTAAATAAATATTCTGAAAGGTTATTGGGGGATTTTATAAATTATTCTATATAACATAAGAAAAGGAATCCAAGAATTTATGATTTGTCTTACAAGCATCCTCATATCGAATTAGAACTATTTTCGTAGCATTATAGATTTGAAAAATAAAATAAACTATTGTCATTCATATCGAACGACACATTATATTTCACACAATATAGCTTAAAAATATATATGTTACATAATGGGTACTTATATTTTAGTCTCTAATATTATGAGATTTCACATGAACTTTATGCTTAATCCATTTAAGAGTTTAAAAAAATTAATTAGTATCCCACACTAATTTAGGCTTTAATAGTGGGTTCATAAAATAGAAATGAATTGTAACAATTCAGCACTTGTAAGGAAAACTTAACTTCTTCACTTCATTCTAAGAAGTTAGTCTCGAGAGAATTAAATGAATAAAACGTTCATTTTTAAAGAAATGAAATGATATATATTTAATTAGATAAACAAGTCACTATATTAATGCTATGAGTTGACAACACATACATTAATAAAGTTTATAAATATTGGATTTCTTTAGTAATAACTTTGAATATTTATGTGTGACTTAATTGAGTACTATGTTATGTAATTTAGATGTATATATTATCTAGGATAACCTTTCACCGTCAAATTGCATGATTCTCTGATATTAATATCAGTTACTCAAAATCAATTTCCTTTGGAAAATTATGTTGCTTGATGAAATAAACCAAATATACCCCATTAATGTCTTTACTACCACTTTTATCTTTAAATTCAATATTCACAAGATTTATAGTTGGGTCACGTTGGTGACTACCAAATTATTCATTATATGAATATTAAATTATTTTATGGATTGTATAATAATTTAAACATATATTAATGCTTTCAAATAGAATCGTGAGTAGAAAGTGTGCTTAAAAAGTAAGAAAAGATACAGAATCGGAGCAACCAATATTTACCTAAATTAACAAACATATTTCCTCTTATTTTAATTCAACAATTGCAATCGGACTATCACAATTTCTTAATTACCATAATAAAATCATTGTTAATCCGAACACTCAAAATCATATCCAGATACTTTGGACAACCAAAACATAATATTTGAATTTATAGTTTATTAGATTAGACTACTTTGCTGGAATCATAACCTAATCATGACATAAATACTAAGATAAAAACCTTAAGGCATTCTTTTAATATTCCATAACCCATATTAGATATAATAAGCATATGCATTAATATAATATTTACAATTTTGGAGCAATTTTGAGAACCTATTTAAACTTCACGTAAATATTAGTTCTACGAAAAAATATAAATCTTTGGAGGTTAGATTGATGCAAAAAAAAAAATTGCTCATCAATGTTCATTTAATAATCGTAATTGTACCTTTGGATTATCTTACAATGAAAAAGTTACATCATCATTGCATCAACATCATAACATTCATAATTATATTTGGACCTTCAGGCACCTAAATTTATAACAAAAATTTAATATCTACCATTATAGACTAGGGCACTTTTATGAAAACGTAATCTAACACGATACAAATATTAATGTCAAAACATTAATCATAAATATAATATGCATAACAACATTTAGTGTATACTAAAAACATCATATAATATGAATATTGTGATACCCAAATAAGGCAGGAAATTATGTAGTTATTATAAAAAATATATAGGAGAAATCTAAAATTTTCAATAATGGAATTTTTTTTGTTAATCACTACAAAAGTATTAAGAAATTTTTTTGAAATACTCCCTAATAAGAGTAATTTAAAAATAATTTGAAGAGAGAAATAGTTGTCAAATTTATTACCAAATATAATAAATTCAAGGTTTCAATGGCTCAAATGTGTTCAAATAGCCAAAATAGCATCTATCACAAAAAATAGTGAGTTTTGATCATTAGTTCATTTGGATTGACATAAAAAATTAATGAAATTCCTAAGATGACGATTTTAATTTTTTCTATTGCTTATTAGAGGCATAAGAAAACTATCACTGAAAATGTTTCAAAATTTCAGATTTATAGTTTTATGATTTTTTTTAACTAAGCAGACTTAAAGACAAAAATCACAATAAGTGGACCAATTCCAATTTTAATTTGATCATATTTTTTTTGGAAACCAACAATCCCATCTTATTATATATCAATTTATGTGATTATATAGATATGCCAATTGATTCATTTGGTTTCATATATAGAGATCATAAATTGTTTCATTATTAATTATGCTTTAAATATTTTATCCATGGATTGTGCCAAATTATTTTTTTACTTTCATGGAACATGTGACACCCCGCCTAATTAAATACTGGGTGATGAGTCCTTTATTAACTTATAATCAAGGTGAACGGTTGGTTCATTCTTAGCATCACTGTCGCAAAATAAACTTTCCAATTTAAACACCCTAAATAATTAAGCTAAGTGTCAAACCCATTTAAACCATTATTTCCATTTTATTAAATCCAATTATGAAAACCTTTAGTAAGTAACAGTTTAAGAATCACACAATTATAAAGGATGAAAAAGAACACCCAATAATTTAACCATTCAGACAACTAATATAAACTTTAAAACCATAAAGGAAAAACCATCCTGACAGTAATTAAATCCCAACGAGTAAAATATGAAAGATAAATGGATAGAGTCTCCGACAAATCCAACTAAATAAGGAAATGGGCGATACATGCCCAACCATTTAAAATTGAACTAAGAGTGGAATCAACAAGGACGTCATCTAAGAAAATGGCCTGTAACTCCCACATAAGCTGCAGTACGTCCTGTCAAAAGAGACTAAACATGACGCCCCTGTGGCTGGGCACCTATAATATATATATATATATATATATATATATATATATATATATATATATATATATATATATATATATATATATATATATATATATATATATATATATATACAAGAGAGAAAAGATGACAAGAGACGGGTCAGAGCCCGATTATAAAATATTTTGAATTTAGTTTAGCAAGTATTTAAAATGCTTACCGGCTAATGTAACAATCATGTTAGTATGCGACACTCTCTTGAGAAATTCTCACCTCTCACCTAGTGTTCACGCCTACCGCACTATTAACCTCGAAAGTTCATTTTAATGTAAATCTCCCATAAGGTTCCATGTTGACAAAATCTCTGGCTAAGATAATTATTTTCTGAGAATAAGGTTTGCACAACTATCTAATTTCGTTTTAAAAATACTGCAGTGTTGTCACAAGATTTCCAAAAACTTATATTAAAGTCGGAGTATTGATTTGTTACTAAACAACTTTTTATACACATATGAAAGTTCCCAGTTCCATGTCTATATATATATATATATATATATATATATATATATATATATATATATTAAATCACTCATATAATATATATACTATCGGCACCCCACATAAACTTTATGGTGCTGGCATACTCTGCTATCAACTTCTCGTATCACTCGTACTAAGGGAAATACTAGTTCGGAATCCCTCTCGAACTGCATTAACACAAAACACATACAAATGGAGGTGAAGCATAGTTCCAAGTCACTAAGAGGTGATCACATACCCTCACGTCTCTTAGGACCGTCTGACTTTAAATTAGATAGCCTGTACCAAGGATTCCTATGTTCTACGGTACAAGTTTATATCCCCCATATAGGTCCCATCGAGAAAAGACCATCCCGACGCGGTAACCGTGATAGCAAGTAGCGCGGGCATGATTTGTCACATATATAACATATGCACAAACACAGAGTCATATATATATGTGTATATATATATATATATATATATATATATATATATATATATTACTATCCATACTTCTAAATTAGGTATACCCACGACCCATAATTATGATTATTCGTTCTTAGTACACTTTACTCGATTATCCCGTATAACGGACTCGTTCCTTTTATTCTTATTTATAGGATAATCCAAACTTACTTCTTTTCTCTCGAAGTGTTCTATCACCCTAAGTATAATTTCAGTAGGTACTCTCACTTACTCTCTAGGCTAGCTTCCTTATGAGTCTCAATCGTTTATTTGAACGTTCGCATAATTTCATAAAAATCACTCCCCGTTAACCCTTAAATTCATATTACATTAAGTACACTTAGGGGTGTTTAATAAAACCCTAATGATACTATTTATGTCCCAAAATGTTCTAACAATAATGCTCAAGGGTTACCACACGTATTAACCAAAATAAGTTATAAGAAGAGGAATATGCAATTTTCCAGGAGGGGTCGATCGATCGATGGGAAGGGGTCAATCGATCGATCAAACAGTTATGGCGAAACTGCAGAAACCCAGTTACGGGAATCCTCCTCCAACCTCCACCAAAAATCACCATTTTTAACTCCCAAACTCCCATAAAATGATACTACCAGTACTATATATCCAAATACATAATTTTCTACGTAAAAAATGTGGGTTTTTATCACGATTACAATTTAAAGGGCAAAATCTTCATAAACCTCAAGAACCCTAATCTTTTCTTTAAGTTTCAATTATTTTTCCAGATTTTCTACTTCTAAAACCATGAAATTTCGTGGTATATTCTCTACATGTCGATTGGATTCCCAGAATATGATTATCACCTCTACAATATGCGAATTCTAATCCCCAAATTACACTTTCTTTCATGAAACTAGTTCTAGCCAACCCTAGACTAACAAAATTGAAGCATCAACTAAAAATAAAGCAAGATAGATACTTGCCTGGAAATTTTGTTTCTGATTTGTGGGAGAAAGTGGTGTGGTTGTGTTCCTCATCGCGCGATCTATAATTTGGCGATGACGGTGGTGCAAATGGCGGAGTTTTTTAGCCTAAAACTCCTTGGAAAGTTTCTCCACTTCTTCTCCAATGGCCTTCCTTTGGTTTTGCTTATGTTAACCCTAGATGAAAACCCCTAGCAGCTGATATAGCCTTGGTAAATTCGTGGGTTTAATTATCCAAAAATACAAAATGTTCAGAACACCCTCCCGGGATGCTAATTAAGCCTAAAAATGCCCCGAGACGCAAACTAAACTCCCGGGTACATTACTTTGACTATCTCGACCCTTCTGGACACGTTGGCACACTTAAAATGATCATACAGGTGACTTATAATTTATTCACTTTTAATAATGCTAATTTAATCCCGACACGACACATGCGCATCCCGATTAAATTTCCAAAATTATCAAATTAAAAACTCGTGGTAATTTTAATAAATTTGGTTACACATATTACTTTATCCATTAAGTACTTTTTAAAAAAATTCAAATAATTACTAACTCTCATCACGCTAGTAAATATTTAAAATAATTTCTCGATTAATATTAAATTAATATCTCAAATTAACTTCAATAAATCCCCAAATTAAAAAGTCATAAAAATACGGGGTATTACATACTTCCCCCCTAATAACGGAATTTCGTCCTGAAATTCGAAGAATAAGACATACCTGGTAAGAATAACTCTGGGTAGTTCTCTCGCATATCTGCCTCATACTCCCAAGTGGATTCCTCCACGTTATGATGCTCCCACTGGACTCGTATAAGTGGAACTACCTTCGACCTCAATCTCCTCTCACTATGGTCTAGGATAGCCACTGGTCTCTCCTAGTAAGAGTTGTCGGGCTGTAAGTCAATCTCCTCTATCGCAATGTGGGTGTGGGCCATATCATCCCGAAGGCATCGTCTTAACGACGAAATGTGGAATACAACGTGAATGCGGTGCAAGTGCTCTGGCATCCCCAACCTATATGCTACCGGCCCAATCCTCTCGATAATGGGAAATGGTCCCACGTACCTTGGGTCCAACATACCCTTCTTTCCAAACCTCATCATTCCTCTCATAGGAGACACGCACAGTAATACTTAGTCCCCCACATTAAATTCTCGAAAAAAATGTTTTGCATCGGCATAGCTTTTCTGCCTGTCCTGGGCTATCCGAATGCGACTCCTGATAAGCTCAATCCTAGCCGAGGTTTCCTAAATCACCTCTGGTCCGAGCAACTTGTTTTCCCCCACCTCTAGCCAACAAGTTGGAGAACGACAAGGCCTTCCATACAATGATTCAAATTGATCCATGCCGATCGTGAACTGATAGGAGTTATTGTAAGCAAACTCCACCAGTGGAAGATGTGGCTCCCATCCTCCTCCAAAATCAAGGACACACATGCGTAGCATATCTTTCAACATCTTATTGGTACGCTCTGTTTGTCCATCCGTCTGTGGGTGATAAGCTAAACTCAATCTCAACTCTGTACCCATGGACTCCTAAAAGCTCTCCCAGAAATGCAACACGAAAATCTTGTCTCTATCTGACACAATATTCAGGGTCACCCCATGTAGCCTAACAATCTCGATAATGAACAACTGAGCATGCTGGCCCGTGGTATAGTCTATCTGTACTGAAAGAAAATGAGCCACCTTGGTCAAACAGTCCATAATCACCCAGATGGAGTCGTGACCCCACTGTGATGTAGGCAGCTCAGTAATGAAGTCCATGGAAATACTCTCCCACTTCCATGTAGCTATCTCCAACGGCTGAAGCAACCCTGACGATCTTTTGTTGGTCTACCTTTATCATCTGGCAAGTAGAACACTTGGACACAAACTCAACAATGTCCTTCTTCATCCCACTCCACCAGTACTGTCGCCTCATATCCTGATATATCTTATCTCCTCCTGGATGTACCGCAAATCTGGACCCGTGAGACTGTGTCATCACTGCATGATGTAAGTCTTCTCCTGTTGGAACCACCAATCTCCCATTAAATCTCAAACCTCCATCGAAACTTACTGAATAGGACTCAACGCCCTAAGATAAGAGCCGTACAATCTGCTCCTGATAGAATGAGTTCGATAACTATGCCTATTTCACTCTCGTAACAATCTCGGGTGTGACTGTCATGACAGATATAAAGGAACGGGCTACCGCATCTTGGTGTCCCAACTCTTTCCACTTCACTTTCCAAATGTTCACTACTTCGCCTACCGATCTACGGCTCAACGTAACCACGTTAGCCTTTCCCAGATGGTACAGAATTTCGAACTGGTAGTCTTTCACAAACTTTAACCATCTGCGCTGACGCATATTCAACTCTCGCTGGGTGAACAGGTACTGCAGTGATTTGTGGTCTGTGAACAAGAAAAACTTCTCCCTCAATAGGTAATGTCTCCATATCCTCAATGCAAAAACAACCGTTGCTAGCTCTAGGTCGTGGGTGGGGTAATTTATTTCGTGCGGCT
The DNA here is from genome assembly GCA_949130495.1 of Sambucus nigra. NCBI lineage: Eukaryota > Viridiplantae > Streptophyta > Magnoliopsida > Dipsacales > Adoxaceae > Sambucus > Sambucus nigra. Next base: position 474,452,183 of record OX422223.1, on the reverse strand, counting down.
TAAGCTTGCGGGAGGCAAAAGATATATCCATCTCTTCCTACTGAAGTACTCCCCCGAGTCCCCTTAAATAGGCGTCGGTGTAAACCAGATATTCCACTCCCGGCTTGGGTAAAGAAATAACTGGTGCCGAAGTCATCTTATCTTTCAACTCATCGAAAGATAATTGACAAGAATCATCCCAAACATACAGTACCCCCTTGGGAGTTAGATTCATCAATTGACCCGCTATCTTGGAGAAACGTAGGATGAATCTCCTGTAGTACCCAGCTAACCCCAAGAAACTACGCACTTCCATCAGTGTCGTGGGTTGTCCCCACTCCCTCACTACCAACAATTTTCCCGGGTCAGTGGCATCAAGTCTTTGATAAAATCTATCTCTCGACAGGGGGGTAGGCCCGGTATATCCTGAAATACATCGAAATACTCACGAGCGACTGGGATCGAATCTAAGGGAATCGTGACCTCCTTAGAGGCATCGCTACCAAAAACATCTCTTGCCCCGGAATGGCAAAGATAATACTCCCATCGAAATAATCTATCACGGCTCTGTATACGGCGATCCAATCCATGCCAATAATAGCATCGTGCTCATGCATCTCTAAGACTAACATGTTTACTTGTAAAATCAAGCTACCAATATCTACGTCCACACCTCGGTATATAAAGAAAATCAATAACCCATTCCCTAGTGATGAGTCTACGCATGTCACAGTACTCTCTGTTGTGGCTAATAATCCTAGGGCCTTTGAAAAATGAGTAGCTATAAAATAGTGCTTCACCCCAGTATCAAATAAAACCTGACCTATAGTGCCATGGATAGGAAACGTACCCTCAATCGCGGGTAGTACCTGAGGAGCTGTCGCTTGGTGGACGTTGTAGACACGTTCGTACTGCAACTGCCCTTGTTGTACTGGAGCTGTTGGTATGTCTAGTAGGACTGGTACCTGAGATAGCGCTGGGAGGGCGGCTAGAAAGAGTGGCCTCTGTGGATCATTACGGGCACCCTGCTACTGTGGGGCCTTATCCCCCTTTGGGCAATCCTAGCGCCTATGGCCATTCTTGACACATCTGAAACATTGGCCCCTGAAGTTACCTCCCCTCTATCCCTGCTGACCACGGCTCTGTTGGCCGTTCACACCCTGCTATTGGCCCTGTTAGCCCTGTTGAAAATGCTATTGATCCGGATGGCCCTACTGCTGTCCTTGATGCTAACGGTGTTGGACCTACTGATTAGACTGGCCCTGCCTAAATCCCTCAAATCCCTATCTGGAGTCACCTGATCGGAACCGCTTGGCAAAGTCCCCCTGATGGAGACTCTCCTCACTATGACGAGTCTGCCCCTGGGCTGCTGGTGTCCCACTAGTACTACTGCCCCCTACCCTACCCTGCTGGATGGAATCTCTTTCTCGTTTGCTTCCCTATAAATGGAAGCGATGACCCTGATAGTGCAACAACGCAGAGTTGAGTACATCCATGTAGGTACTCAATGATAGATTGCCTATGAGATGCTGACGGATCCTCCAGGCCAATCCATCAATAAAAAGTAGTATCTTCTTCCCCTCTGTGGGTGCCTCATCTGTAACTATAGTGAGAAGTCTAGTAAACTCCTCCTCGTACTCAGCAACAGTCATATTCTCCTGTTTCAGATTCAGTAACTTTCGCCTCATCTCAGTCTGCACGGCGGATGGAAAGCATTTGCGATCAAACCGCGCCCAGAATGACTCAATCGTGATGATGTCCCTCTCCTCCAAGGTGGTGGTGGACTCCCACCACTACAAAGTGGCCCCCACTAGCTTAAAGGAATCCAATAGTCGTCTATGTACGTCCATGCACTCGTACATGCACAGATGCCTCTGTATATCTTTCTTCCATTGGCTGGAGACTATGATATTCAAACTACCCGAGAACTCTGGGGGATACGCCTTCTGAAAGGCATCTCTAACTCGCTCCCATGCAGATGGAAGTTGTGCTGGTACTGGCGCCCCTTCCTGAATCTGGGGTGGAGCCTGTTGTACCATCGCCAATGCGGCATTCACCACCTGAGCAACAATAGCTCCTACCTCAGTTGCGTTCATCATCCCCTGAGTCGGAGTTGCTGACTGCTCGGCCTGGGCATTTCTTTCTCATGGTACATATCTCGGAGGCATCTGAAATAAGAAGGAAGTTTATTAGTCTAGAGTTAATATCAAATCTCGAATAGCTGAAGAAGTAAGTGTAAATAAAAGAATACAACAAACCTAAAAATAGGGCTCTATATCAAGAACTCTAAGCTGGAAGCGAAATAAGCCGTACAGATCCTAGAGGACACTAGATACTGATGTTTTGATACCACCTATGACACCCCGCCTAATTAAATACCGGGTGATGAGTCCTTTGTTAAATTATAATCAGGGTGAACGGTTGGTTCATTCTTAGCATCACTGTCGCAAAATAAACTTTCCAATTTAAACACCCTATATAATTAAGCTAAGTGTCAAAACCACTTAAACCATTATTTCCATTTTATTAAATAAAATAATGAAAACCTTTAATAAGTAACAGTTTAAGAATCACACAATTATAAAGGCTGGAAAAGAACACCCAATAATTTAACCATTCAGACAACTAATACAAACTTTAAAACCATAAAGGAAAAACCATCCTGATAGTAATTAAATCCCAACGAGTAAAATATGAAAGATAAATGGACAAAGTCTCCGATAAATCCAACTGAATAGGGAAACGGGCGACACATGCCCAACCAATTAAAACTGAACTAAGAGTGGAATCAATAAGGAGGCCATCTAAGCAAATGGCCTACAACTCTCACATAAGCTACAGTACGTCCTGTCCAATGAGCCTAAGCATGATGCCCCTGTGGCTGGGCACCTGTAATATATACATATATATATACAAGAGAGAAAATATGATAAGAGACGGGTCAGAGCCCAATTGTAAAACAGTTTAAATTTAGTTTAGCAAGTATTTAAAATGCTTACCGGCTAATGCAACAATCATGCTAATATGCGACACTCTCTTGAGAAATTCTCACCTCGTGAGCACGCCTACCGCACTATTAACCTCAAAAGTTCATTTTAATGTAATTCTCCCATAAGGTTCCATGTTGACAATTTCTATGGCTAAGATAATTATTTTCTGAGAATAAGGTTCGCACAGCTATCTCATTTCATTTTAAAAATACACTAGTGTCGTCACAAGATTTCCAAACACTTATATTAAAGTCGAAGTATTGATTTGTTACTGAACTACTTTTTATACACAGATGAAAGTTACCAGTTCCATGTCTATATATATATATATATTAAATCACTCATATAATATATATACTATCGGCACCCCACATAAACTTTATGGTGCTGAAATACTCTACTATCAACTCCCCATAGCACTCGTACTAAGGAAAATACTAGTTCGGAATCACTCTCGAACTGCATTAACACAAAACACATACAAATGGAGGCGAAGCATAATTCCAAGTCACTAAGAGGTTAGCAGATACCCTCACGTCTCTTAGGACCGTCTGACTATCAATCAGATAGCCTGTACCAAGGATTCCTATGGTCTAGGGTACAAGTTAATATCCCCCATAAAGGTCCCATCGAGATAAGACCATCCCGGCGCGGTAACCTCCGTGATAGCAAGTAGCGCGGGCATGATTTTTCACATATATAATATATGCACAAACACACAGTTATATATATATATATATATATATATATATATATATGTGTGTGTGTGTGTGTGTGTGTGTGTGTGTGTGTGTGTGTGTATATTACTATCCACATTTCTAAATTAGGTACACCCATGACCCATAATTATGATTATTCGTTCTTAGTACACTTTACTCGATTATCCCGTATAACGAAATCGTTCCTTTTATTCTTATTTATAGGATAATCCAAACTTACTTCTTTTCTCTCGAAGTGTTCTATCTCCCTAAGTATAATTTTAGTAGGTACTCTCACTTACTCTCTAGGCTAGCTTCCTTATGAGTCTCAATCATTTATTTGAACGTTCGCATAATTTCATAAAAATCACTCCCCGTTAACCCTTAAATTCATATTACATTAAGTACACTTAAGGGTGTTTACTGAAACCCTACTGGTCCTATTTATGTCCCAAAATGTTCTAACAATAATGCTCAAGGGTTACCATGCGGATTAACCGGAATAAGTTATAAGAAGAGGAATATGCAATTTTCCAGGAGGGGTCGATCGATCGATCATCGATCGATGATTATTCTTGGGTCGGTCGATCGATCAAGCAGTTATGGCGAAGCTGCAGAAACCCAGTTACGGGAATCCTCCTCCAACCTCTACCAAATCACCATTTTTAACTCCCAAACTCCCATATAATGATACTACCAGTACTATATATCCAAATACATAATTTTCTACGTAAAACATTTGGATTTTCATCACGTATAACAATTTAAAGGGCAAAATCTTCATAAACCTCAGGAACCCTAATCTTTTCTTTAAATTTTAATTCTTTCAATTCTTTTTCCAGATTTTCTACTTCTAAAATCATGAAATTTCATGGTATATCCTCTACATGTGAATTTTAATCTTTAAATTACACTTTCTTTCATGAAACTAGTTTTAATCAACCCTAGACTAAAAAAATTTAGGCATCAACTAAAAATAAAGAAAGATAGATACTTGCCTGGAAATTTCGTTTCTGATTTGTGGGAGAAAGTGCTGTGGTTGTGTTCCTCATCGCGCGACCTACAATTTGGCGGTGATGGCAGTGCAAACGGCGGAGTTATTTGGCGTAGAACTCCTTGGAAAGCTTCTCCACTTCTTCTCCAATGGCGGTACTTTAGTTTTGCTTATATTAACCCTAGATGACAACCCCTATCAGCTGATATAGCCTTGGTAAATTCGTGGGTTTAATTGCCCAAATATACGAAATGTCCATAACGCCCTCCCGGGATGCTAATTAAGCCTAAAAACGCCCCGAGACCCAAACTAAACCCCCGAGTACATTATTTTGACTATCTCGTCCCTTCCGGACACATTGGAGCACTCAAAATGACCATACGAGTGACTTATAATCTATTCATTTTTAATAATGCTAATTTAATTCCGACACGACACATGCGCGTCCCGATTAAATTTCCAAAATTATCAAATTAAAAACTCGTGGCAATTTTAATAAATTCGGTTACACATCATCACGCTAGTAAATATTTAAAATAATTTTCGGATTAATATTAAATTAATATCTCAAATTAACTTAAATAAATCCCCAAATTAAAAAGTCATAAAAATACGGGGTATTACAGAACATACATGCACACACATATTATATGATACATATAAAAATCAATACCCTAAGAAAATTATATGTAAAACTTAATGGATAATTATGCGATCCCAATACAACGCTCTCATACCACATGATGAAATGCTTTAATTAAAGAACACAAATAGAAGTTATAACACATAATTTAATTAATCTAAACATTAATCGATTAATTAATTAAGCATGTTGAGGTTCTTTAAAAATAGGAGCTTGAATCATCATGATGATTACATCTTGAAATTCATGCTTTTCACATATAATCGTTGGGCAGAACATAAATCAATAATCTAATCACATATCTCAATCCATAACTATGAATTTATAAGTTGTTCGTATACCTCCATTCTATCACCACTAAAAAGACTAGAGGATCATTCGACATTAACGACGCTTGATCGGGCTAATTTTTAGACCATGGCTTTATCTTTTCTACGACAAGAACATATTCTAGTTTTTGCGCATACCAACGGTTAGATCATCTTCTATTTCCAAAATACTATTCTAAAACTTAACACACACTTAGTCTTTGGATTTATGTCCCTTATCCGATAATATCATTATGTTGTCTTTTTGTGTGTCTGAGTGAAGAAAAACAACCACTTATTTATAGGTAGGGACGGGATCGAGAGTCTCCTCATTAATCTTTTATTTTGCTTAGCCATCAAAGAAAACACTTGATATATCGAAATAAAACCTTTCATTATTCCATTAAACTCTATAAATTTCAGATGGTATTCAGGTGACATAACTGTAGGTTTAATTTTAAATTATGAAATTAGAATTAAAGTCTAATAACGCAAGGTTCAAAATCTGATGTTACCAAATCCAATGATAAGTACACTATATTATAAAAGTACATGACATAGTAAAATTAGTTAAACTTAAAGTAAGTGTTCAGTGCTATGGCATGTAACCAAAAAATACCACTATTTCTTTTGTGTTAAAGAAAATTGCAACCAAACACCATTTGATGTTATTCTCAACAACATCATCAACCATTCTTCGCAAACTTAGAATGTTTTGCTACATAAAGCCACATATATGGAGAGGAAGATTGAAAATTAATGGACTCAGTTTTTTGGAATAACATTAGGAAAAAAGATTCGTACTCTAGTTGGACATGTTATATAAGATATATACTTTTGTGTTTTATCAAATTTAAAATATGAAATAAATCATATTTATGCAATAAATTAATACCACTAGAAAACTTACAAACGAAGAAGATGACCGAGTCAAGTGTTTGACACTCTCTCCTTAAGACAAAATGCGCTCCCGCTACGGTGCTTACGGCAATGAACAATGAGCGTTTGCCTCCCAGGATAAAACGGTCTCGACACGCGCAAGAAGCACTTCAGTGTGCGTGTCCCACGAACCAATTATGTTTGATACTCTATCCGACTCGATCGGGAATGGAAAGTATAGAAAATATTTTTCCTCATTTTTTCTCTCTCTAAAAAAATGAAGACAAGTCTTGTATTTATAGAAAACAAAGTGTTTTTTCATGAAAAGACATGTCTTTTAGGAAACAGTCACTTTAGGGACGTTTTTCATGAACTGTCACAACTTATGGTGAACAGTCACGACCTTTAGGGACGGTTTTGAAAAACAGTCACTATATAGCGAACAGTCACAACCTTTAGCGACAGTTAGGAAAATCCGTCCCAGAAAATAAATGAAATTTCCCAATAAACTTCATACATAAATGGGGCACTTTGATACCAAATTTCTTATTCATCATTTATCCGTTTTAAACAAATAAATATATCGCGTGACTCGTCATGCTACAAGGAACGCGCACGTACTTAGTCCTACTTTGACCAATATATTAATTTGGTCATAAAATAATTTGTGTAAAAACACAATATTTTCCAACAATCCCCCACATGAATGAAATTTGGGTGAAGAATCAAATGAACATGAAGACAAATTAGACAGAGTATCAGTGGAAAAGAGCTGCATCGGTAAAGATAGCTTTTGGCCTTGAATCTTTCCTAGTGAGAAACTATCGGGTCTACTGGCCAATCAATGAACGCGATGTCTTGAATTGATCAACCTTTTTGTGTAAACCGAGACAATAGAATTCACACAGTCCTTCTTCGAACATTCTTGGTTCTCACTTTTGTGTCCGTTTTGGCCTTGGACACCTCCTGGTTTCATGAGTGTGTTAGAGAATTTAACAATGTAGCCGTTGGTTATTCTCATAGAAGTGGCCCCTTCTCACTCACTTAGGTGATTTCTATAAAGAGTATCCTGCTAATACCCCACTTGATCCTTATGTTCAAGATATAGAAATCATTAAAATAAAATTTATCCTATTACACGCGGCAGATAGTGCACTGACTCATCCTAGGAATGGGAGGAAGAATTTATTTTCTTCTCAGTGCTAACTGAATCGCACATAATTAGGTTGTCCCGTTGAACCTAATTCTTGGGATCTCCAGTCATTTAGGTTGGGTTTCCATTATGGCAATTCTTTTAGGTTTTAACCGCCTGTAAGCCCATTCCCCTTGATGTACGTATCTTACTCTCTTGTTAGCGGATCCGCAATGATTTTATTAGGCCTAATGTTATCACTAACAAAGAAAGATTTCTTTATGGTCTTATGTCATGACTAATAAGTCGTGACTTGCCAAATTTCTTTATGCCTTTTCAAGCAATGATTTTCAATTGCAAGAACATGCATTATAATTGTTATCTCAAATCATCCTCTTTAAAATTGTCAAGGTACCTTGCTTTTTAGGAAATAATATTCATATTCCGTCATAAGAGGATTTCCAAATATTAACACCTCTAATCATGCTAATATATCACTCGGAATACAAGTCTCGAAAGTCATATATTGTTTAAAATATATTCAAAATTTCCTAATGTTTATGTCATTTGTCACTTATATCTTAGTATCGATACTGAACGACTCATTTGTACTTTAGACTCTTTGATCCATTGTGTACACGCTTAATCATTTCCAACCTTGGAATATAATCAAAGTACTTAAGTATTAATTATCGTTCAATCCATGAAGTATACACTTCTTTAGACAAATGCACATTGGAAATGCTATAGTACATTAAATGCACTTATGCAACCAAATACTACATTTTTAGTAGTGTTTATCCTATTTTCAATAGGAATCATCTTTGTTTCTATTTTTGGATAGAAATTATCGGCCTTAGATAAATACCCCCACATTTATCATAATTCATACAAAGGTTCTCAACCTTTCCCATAAAATTTCATACAAAGGTTCTCAACCTTTCCCATAAAATTTTTATCAAAGGTTCTCAACCTTTCCCATAAAATTTTTATCGTGGGTTAATGTGTTGAGAATATAACTCATAGAAAACACAATACTTCCCCCACAATTTCAAACATAAATTTGAAATTATACAAAGCTGATACATTTATTCTCAACCTCCAAACGCTTTATTTTTCTTTAAAATGAAATGATATTAATGTATATTTGGACCAACACATATGTCCATTCATTTCATTGTAAATAAAATTTAGTTGAGATAAGTTTCTCTACTTTAGTGATTTCGACATTTAATGGTATATTCCTTATTGTTCCATAGGCCTACAAATTCACTTGTCACAATTCTTAGTATTAAACTAAAGTTGTGTCACACGTAATTTTGAGTTTACTAGTTGTGGTGTCTTGAGATTACGCCTAAATCTCCAATGAGATCATAATTTGATTCTACCTTCTTTAAAGCAGTTGTGAAACCGCTCGGTTCTGAATCCCTTGATCATTTATATGGATTTATGATTTAATTCTATACCATCTTTAAAGCAGTCTTTAAATCGCTCGGTTCTGAATCTTGAATCATAAATTCAATAAATAAATTTGTAATCACGCCACACTAATTTTTCTCCATTGAAGAACACGTTCGACAAACGCATTAATTGGAAGTATAAGATTCTTCCAAAATGAATTTATATATTACGGAAAGGAATGTAGCACTTTATATCAACTAAAGACTCTCATATCTTTTGCAATCTTCATCGCATTTGATAACATTCAATATAGTGAAGGGGAGTAACATATTGAAATTAATCATATCCACTCTTTCAAGTCTATGGAAAATTGAGCACCACGATATCAATACAAATTGTATTTATTTTTCATCAACGTTAACATCAATTGAATGTTACATAAAAATGTAATTCCCCCTAAGATTAAAAGTCGCATTATGCTATATGGTTAATGATATACAATCATGCCACAAATATCCAATAGACTTCTACACGTGAAAATAGTATGTCTTTTCTCTTTTTCGTGACACGGGAGATTAAAACAAATTTAAATGTAATATCAAGATTACATAAATTATCACAATAATTAAATATTGACATTCTACAAGGAATGCAACTTAAATCATGTTTCTAAGTATATCACATTTTCGTTCATGTAATCTAATTTAATTAGTGCACAATACATCAATGAATAACTAATTGTGTCACCATATTTCACTAAATTTGCATTAATGGAATAATGCAAAAAATTATGTAATGACACTAAAATAATACTATCACACATACATGGCTACGTCCTCAATATCATCACATATATTATTTTCACATTAATTCGCATAAAGTGCACTTAAAACATATGAATAAATACATCATCAAATATTTGACTAAATCTCAACACATAATCAGACATTCGATTATCATGTGATAACATACATACATGTCATTACACATGTAGCAACACATCATTGTTTACTTATTTATTTTCGATGTAAGAGCTCACCAAAATTGGTATTTAATTTTGACTATTTCCAAGTGAAATTATCACTATTAATTCGAATGGGATAAAAAAAAATTATGGCTCAGATATTATATCACACTCCATAAGCTATGCATATGATCTTATATGTCAATATATAGTGTATTTAAATATACTTTAAACACACTTTTATTGTGCATTTGAACATTTGGACAAATATAATTTCAGTTACATGAATAAATGTATTCAAAATCACTTTATTCGGGACGCACCTTTTTAATTTTAGATATTCAAAAGAATGCCAATACAAAATAATCAATATATTTAATCAAATTTCTAATATTGAAACTGAAACATGCAATCGATATAATATTAAAAAAAATTATTACTAAAATTATACTAGCACATATGCATGTGACCACACACGTGACCATTACGTCATTATAAATGTTATTGTCACTTTACGTCACTTATAGCGTCTCACAAGAGATATGTGAACATATACATCACCAAAGGTGTGATCAAATTTTGACATATTTAAATGTCCCAACATATTAAACACATGCAATATTTGTATCAACACAGCACCACACTTTGTTATACCAAAAAACTACTATCACGAACACATTCAACAGTAAGAGATAGTCATATCAATTCACGACGCAATAAGAAAATTGACTTGAATGATTTTAGTTTCCAAATGATTTTAACTACGAAATTTTAACATGACGTCAAGATCCATGATAAGAGGTCCATAAAGAAATGCATGCAACAGGTTGCACTTCATTCCGTTAAGAATGGGTAGACCATGCATGCTCCGATGATTAAATAGAAAACTTCAAAGTTCATCATACAAATTAACAATAGGTAAAAGTTTCTTCCAGTAAATAAAAGTATCAAAATGCTACAAATTGGGTTTTAACAGAAAACGGATACTTCATGGAAAAAAAACTTCAAATATTTCTAGAATTAGTTTAGATGATAAAACACCACAACACAAAGTATCAATGATAATTTTGTCTTAAGATTGTTATATAAGATATATACTTTTGTGTTTTATCAAATTTAAAATATGAAATAAATCATATTTATGCAATAAATTAATACCACTAGAAAACTTACAAACGAAGAAGATGACCGAGTCAAGTGTTTGACACTCTCTCCTTAAGACAAAATGCGCTCCCGCTACGGTGCTTACGGCAATGAACAATGAGCGTTTGCCTCCCAGGATAAAACGGTCTCGACACGCGCAAGAAGCACTTCAGTGTGCGTGTCCCACGAACCAATTATGTTTGATACTCTATCCGACTCGATCGGGAATGGAAAGTATAGAAAATATTTTTCCTCATTTTTTCTCTCTCTAAAAAAATGAAGACAAGTCTTGTATTTATAGAAAACAAAGTGTTTTTTCATGAAAAGACATGTCTTTTAGGAAACAGTCACTTTAGGGACGTTTTTCATGAACTGTCACAACTTATGGTGAACAGTCACGACCTTTAGGGACGGTTTTGAAAAACAGTCACTATATAGCGAACAGTCACAACCTTTAGCGACAGTTAGGAAAATCCGTCCCAGAAAATAAATGAAATTTCCCAATAAACTTCATACATAATGGGGCACTTTGATACCAAATTTCTTATTCATCATTTATCCGTTTTAAACAAATAAATATATCGCGTGACTCGTCATGCTACAAGGAACGCGCACGTACTTAGTCCTACTTTGACCAATATATTAATTTGGTCATAAAATAATTTGTGTAAAAACACAATATTTTCCAACAGGACATGTAAGAGTAATTCGTAGATGGAGTACTCATTTACTAATATAGTTAAAAATTCATAGTTTTATAGAAAATTTATATCTCATAAATATTATACACTATCAATTTTGGATATTAGAACTACATCACCAAAACATAAAACATTTTATTGTACAGAGTAGTAATATGGTGGGAAAGAGGTTACATAATGGAATAAACAATTTCATCTTGAACACAACCATCATATAATTGTGTAAGAGAAAATACAATTAAACTATGCCAATCACACAACTGAAATATAAAATATTTCTACCTAATCATCGAACTAGTTTTTTTTTTCTCACGCATCAAAAATCTGATTGTGAAAAACCTAAATCTCAAGTCAAACACATAAACAGTCTAGAGGTTGGATAACCCAAAATCATTTATGCATGAAAAACGTCAAAAAATAAAAATAAATCTCAAAATACAAAAGAGGGATAACACACAGTGAGAGGGATGGCATGGCGTGCTTGTCTAGAAGTTAAACTATGGAAATTTTCGTGTTGGTTGTCAATGTGAATCTTAGGGAGGATGTTTTCACTATATTGTCCATAATTAGTCTAATCGTTGCTGACTCCGTTGAATCGGTATTCTCATAAGCCATAAATTATGTGATAACAGTCTATGAGAGTTTTGGGAATTTATAGCTGGAATTAAAGCAAAGAGGATGGAAGAAGATGAAGATAAGATGCTTATAAAGCTGGAGAAGTGATAGAGTTTCATAGAACTACTATTAGGAGAGATACAAAATTATAGTTGCACCAATTTTATGCATAAGGTGTATAAAATGCTTGTAAAGTTGATTAAACAATAAAGTGTGTATTTTGTTAGTTAACTGTACAAGCATTTTGTGTACCAAGTGCACAAAATCGGTGCATGTAACATAGGAGAGATAAATGATAGAGAAAGAGGGATATTTAAGAGAGACACGTGGCATAATGTGAATTGCATCTCTTGTTATTATATTATGTTACTAGCATGTAGGGCACGCGATGCATGATCTAATTTATTTAATCCATATTATTTTCGTACCTTCTTTTCAAAATTAAAATTATTAAATTTCATAATTACATCATTAGCTTTAAACCAATTCAATATTGGCAAAAATACATGAAATAAACCTCATATTTTTTTCAAACTAAATGAAAAATTTAACATCGTGTTGATAAATTGACAAAATGGAACGACAATGAGCCTCTCACGCCAAATTAAGAACTATTGATCAAAAATATTTAAATCAATTACAAAATAAAGATAAAAAATTTCCACGTACTAAAATCCCTCTTATGGGTTTTTCAGTGGGTTTCAGGGGACGAATTTTAGTGGCTTGGAGGAAAAAGGGTCTGCGATGGCAGCATAGAAATAGAGTCAATGATGCATGGGAAGGAAAGGAAACTGGGGCTTTTATTTTTATAGAGAGAGAGCGGCAACAAATGGGTGTTTTAAGATGTCAAAAGAGAGAGGGTCATTTGAGTTGTTTGATCCAACGGTGGACGATGAGAAAAAAGGATAGTAATTACAAAGAGAAGCGGAGGAGATGTTTTGGAAATTGTAGAATTTTTTTTTTTTTTGGTAAAGAAGGGTAATTCCGGGTCAGCTTGCGCGCACCTCGGAATAATCCCTCCTTCCCCGAACAAGGCTTTCTATAACAGGCGTTTAATTTCTGTGGTCCGTGGCCCCAAGACGCAGCTGTCAAGTTTCGAACCCAAGTGCCTGGATTTACAGCTACACCCTGACGCTACCAACTTGGACAACCCTTAGGGTTTGGAAATTGTAGAATTGAAAAGATAAACATCACTATCATGGAGGAGAGAGAGTAATGAGCAATTATTAAGTCCACATGGCAAATAGAGGTTAAAAGTTACAATTTTAGGCTACAATTATATATATATATACATAGATACGCTTAGTCAATAGTTGACATCAATTTTTCATCAAAATTGAATGAAGTTTCTATTGGGATTAAACTATGTACATCTATTTATATGTGCATGCACAGTTAAAGTCTACATTTATTGTTTAATTCAGAACTTAAAAATGTCTTTTTTGTTTTAGAAATATATGATTTGTAAAAGACTTTTTTATGCATTATAGCAAAAAATATTTATTTGATAAAAAGTGGAAAATGCCAAAGAGACATTACATTATTGTTGTATGAAGGGAGTAGCAAAAGATTTTGAGCCATGACCTAAATGTAGATTAACCGTTTACACTTTTACGATAGTACAAAGTTTCATTAGGTTACTATTAAGCATACACCAAATTTATTATTATGTCCCCTAAATTGTCTTATAAATTTGGGGTTGGAAATCACAAATGTACTAATTGAACAAAGTTTCAATGTGTTGTAATCAAATGAAAAATATAGAGAGTGTAACATTCTCAATTATAATATTAGTAAAAGTGAGAAAAAATTTGTGTAAACATGTAAATCTTTATCTTGGGTATTTATTTGATTTTTTCTTGAATTATTATTTTATCAAATATATAAATTGGATTCATGCCCCAAATAGTGGTGCTTTCAAACAAGTGCTATTTTATTATTCTCTTGGCGCATAGAATAGAAAATTTATTGGCGGAACTATTAGCATCTAATTCCCTAACATTTGATATTAGATATTTTGGTTATAACTTTTTGAAACTTGTGCACACATAAGTTGTTTGACGAAATTATTCTATGAAGTTCAACATGTTTTTTTATGTGAGAGTCATGGTATGAGATAAAGAGACATCCAAAATCGAGAAAATTGATGATTTGAATTTTATATTTTAAAAAATGTAGATAAAGGATTATATCTTCTAGAAATATTTGTATTTAGCACTAGGTTAAAAGACAGAAGAAATGAAGGATTTTGAATGGAGTTTGGATGATAAAAAAATATCCCGAAACCGTTAGGCTACCACTCTCTATGTCGGTAGAGTTCAGCATAAAAAATGAGAAAAAGATAGTGTCTTTTATGAACTCCTTATTTAGTATATTGGAGAAGACTTCTTTAGAGAAACAAGTTTATTTGATTAAAAAGTTATTTAAACTAAAAATGGATGAATGAATTAACTTGGAGAACATATAAATGTGTTCAAAAAAGTATTCAAACAATTAGAATCATTTCGAACCAATATTAATGATGAGATTCAAGCTACATTAATTTGTGGCAGTTGCTGAGAAATAAGGCGAAACAGTTACTGCAACTAGTAATTTTGCAAGAAAGTGCAAAGTGATGCTCGATGATGTTGTCAGTACTACACTAATACAGGAGACACAAAAGCAGTTGGACGATGCTTCTAATTTGGCATCAACATTGAACATGGAGAGAAGATGTAGAAACTTAAAGAGGAGGCTTGTGGGTGGAAGATTTCACTTAAGAAATGGTAGGTTATAGTCTCGGAATCCTAGAAATTCTAATAATCAAAACTAAATCCAAAACAAGATTAAGTGTTGAACTTGCAGCAAGATCGAGCATTTAAAGAATTTCAATCTCCAAAACAAGATATGGAAGATAATATTTAAGAAAACATTGCTTCCAAAGAAGTAAATGATGCACTAATATTCCCTTTCGAGAGAAAGGCAGAGTCGTGGGTGTTAGACTCTAGGTACTTAATTCATTCTACCTTAAGCCACAAATTATTTGATATTTGTGTATTGGGTAACCTTGTTAAGGTGTATCTGTATGATTACCATCCATGTGATATGGTTGGCAAAGGCGGGGTGCAAATAAAATTAAATTCATCCTCTTTGAAAACCTTAGAATTATTGTGTATCTTGCGTTATACACGCAAGGTGTATCTTTCACTTTTGAAAGACAAACATGGTTTTTAGTGTTGTTTGAAAGCTTAAGGACCTATCTTCTCTGAAAAGCTTAAAATTGTTAATGTTTCTTTTTTGGATATTTTAGACTTTCTTGATGAGTTAAAATATAAGATCATTATTTCAAAAGCAAGTGATGAAAGTTTCATCAATCTTGAATAACAAAGATATTTTTTACTTCGTCTATTTAAATTTTGAAAATGGATCTTCAAGTTTGTTAGAGTCCAAAATATTTTGATAAAATTCTTCAAAATGATTCAATCCTTGATAAAAATGCGAATTTATATTTAGAGGCAAGATCCCAATAACTTGGAGGAATACTTTTGATCCCAATCCAAAGTGCAAAAAATAAATAATGGCGCAACTACTCGTAATTTTTAGTTAATGAAATTAAATAATGACATGGAATGTGGGAAAATAATTAAGAGGATTTATGATTGAATATCTTTAACTAATAGAATAAGTTTAAATTATGTTAATTTATAATTTTTTAGGGTGACTGGTGGGAAAAAATATAAACCATAGGGGCAAAGTGGTCTTTTTGGTTGTCTTGAGGACCAAGTTAAGGTTCGGAGGTACCTAGATTGTGTGCATAGTCTTGTCTAATATCATGTTTCGATTAGAATGAGACAGAGGAGAATAGATGGGGAGGACCATGATTGGAGTTAAACTCAATCGCAACTGCGGCCTTAGGCTATAACTGCAAGGGTTATTATATGCGACCGCGACCATCCTATCTTACAGCCTTGTCATGGAATGATCTGGATGGTTCCACTTATAGAATCTTATCCATGATATTTGATTTATTAATTTCACCAACCTTATAAACCATACTACTTCGTTAAAACATCTTTTCAAGCATGGATTTAGGGCTCTTACATTTAGATTTTAAAGGAAAGAGAAGGGGATAACTTGCAGATCTTGGAGAGGAGAACCCAAATTTTAATCTAGATCTCACAGATTGATTAAAAAGAAAGAATAGTCTACTTTTCCTAGTAAGTTCTTTATGAATTATATATTGGCTAAACCATATCTAATATTTAATTTATATTAATCATAATATTAATTAGGAAAATATGAACCTTGATGAGTGTGAAAATCGCAAGAGACCTTAGACTCATAAGTGCTCCCCTCTAGACCTTAGACGAGTAAGAGGGGAGATGTGTCAATGTCTAACACAATGATTTAAAGTGGTTTAAACCCGAAGAGACGTTCCTACGTCCACTATAAATGATGGTATGATTATTTAATTAGAATGTAAATGAGTGTTACAATCGAGGAGGACTTAAGTCTTAGTCATGGGTGTCTGAGGTATCGCATCCTTTATTACTAGTTCAGAGAACCTTAGGAGGTAACTGAATGATTTCTCTAAAAGTTCCTAAGTGTTACCTTAGGACTCAACAAATAAGTGACTTGTCTATCTTGGGCCAAATTGAGATTTTGAGTCAACATAGACTATCCTGGGCCAGAAGGTTGATATTCATGTCTGTAGGATAAACTTCACCATATTAATGGATAGGTGGGGATTTTGAAGCAGCCGGTTGGGGAGATTTCTATTATAATGGAATATTTGACCTTCAAAGGCTAGGAGTTATGGAAGGAATATGATAAGGTATCTGTGCATTACTCTTCTATTCAGGGGAACATTCACTCTGCTTTCAAAAGTAACATGGATGCTTACTTCAAGTATGAGTCATATAATAAATTTCTTCTTCAGAATTTTAGTTCTGAGTTTTTAAGCCTATAGGCCAAGGTTCAAAAGCTATGTCCCGAAGTGGATGTTTTAAGCGTGTTTGCTTAGGCCACCCAACTTGGTTAATGTTCTGACATCAAAAACTCTAAAGGAGAAGAAAATTTCTTTGTTCCATGGACCTAGTCAAGCCATTTGAATAAGTAAATTGAAGCTCTTGTGAAGGAAACCTCTACGATCCCCTAGCCTTGAAAAGGCTTTATATAAATCTTCTTTTATTTTCTTTGTTTGAACTTGTTAGTTGGACTTGATAAACCTAATGTAATATCCAATTCGTTTATTTTTTGTAATAAAGGTTGATATTTTCATACCGCAATGTTCTCCTCTTATTCAGTCTTTACTTCATACATGATTTATTTTTTCTTTTCATAGGAATGTTATGCATTGTCTGAGATCTACGTCTTGAGAGATAGAGAGCCCTTAGAAAAGTTCGACTCCCGAAGCGAGGAGGGGATATTTTTAGGATATTTATTGATGATTACGGCTTACTGAGTTTATAATCTGGCTAGCTCTAAGGTTATGGAGTCAATAAATATCACGATTAGAGATGAAGATCCATTGAATTTTGTTACTCCTAGCCCGTAATGTGGGGATGATGCACCCCCTAGTAATGATCCCATCCTTCCTCATGCTACAACGGTGGACCCCGAACCTACTTTGGGGGAGACACCATATTGGGTTCAAAAGAGTAATGACCCTTCCACTATACTTGGTGACCCTATACTAGGTTTTAAGACTCGTGCTCAACTCGAAAATGTTGTTAGTTGTCTGTGCTACATATCCCTAGTCGAACCCACGAACATGAAAAAAAACACTCAAGTATGAGCATTGGATATCATTCATGCAAGAAGAGTTGATTCAGTTTATAAAGAACGGTGTATAGGAGTTGGTCTCCTGACCTAGCGATACCAACGTGATAGGTATAAGTGGATTTATGAATAAGGTGGATGAAAAGTACCATAATTCACAATAATGTTAGGTTGGCCACTCAAGGCTACACACAGATTGAGGGTGTAGACTTTGAGGATATATTTTCTCTTTTTGCTAGGCTTGATTCCATCCATTTACTACTCGCCATAGCATGTCATTAATACTTCAAGTTAAATTTGATAGATGTCAAGAGTGCCTTTCTGAATGGCATTCTACAGGAGGGGGTTTACGTGGAGCAATTGAAAGGGTTTAAAGACCCTAAGCACCCAGGACACGACCGATATCTTAGGAAAGCCTTATATGGTTTGAAACAAGCACCCCATACTTGGTACGAGAGGAATACTTCCTATCTCTTAGCTCATAATTTTAAGAGAGGCGGAGTAGATAAGACGTTATTTGTGACGAGAGAGAGTGGTGTTATTTTGGTTGCATGGGTCTATGTGGATGACATAGTCTTTAAATCCACATGCTCTCACCATTCTCACACTTTTGAGGAGGAGGAGGAGGAGATGGAGAGTGAGTTTAAGATGAGCACGGTAGGTGAGGTTACATTCTTCCTAGGTCTCTAGATTTGTCAGCTTAAGGATGGGGCATTTATATCTCAATCCAAATATGCAAGAGACCTTGTGAATAAATTCGGTCTAGAATACTCTAAGCACGCTCGCACCCCTCTGTGTTAATTGAAAAATATTAGCAAAGATACTTTAGGGAATGTTGTAGCGCAGACTTTATATCGTAGAATGATAGTTAGTTTTCTATACCTTACTGCTAGTCGACCCGATATTGCATTTAGTGTTAGAGTTTGCACGTTATACTAGGCATTCTCGGAAGAGTTACACTTGCACGCTATTAAAAGTAATATCATATACGTGAGTGGGACTCTATCATTTAGTATTTGATTAGGCCGGGGAAGTTGATTGGGCTTGGGATATCGATGGTTGTAGGAACACTTAGGGTAGGTGTTTCTACTTTGGGAGTCCTCTTCTCTCTTGGATGACCAAGAAGAAAAACTCCATATCTTTATCCACGAAGGTAGATGAATATATATTTGTTGGGAGTTGTTGCATGAAACTCTTATGGATGAAGCAAATATTGAAATATTATAACATGTCACAGGGCACGATGACTATTTCTTGTGACAATACGAGTGCCATTCATATTTCACGTAATCTAGTTCAACATTCATGTACAAAGCACATTAGGATATGTGAGCACTTTATTCGAGACCTAGTTGAAGGGAATGTCATATCCTTGAGCTTTGTGAGCACCGATTATCAGTTAGTCGATATTTTCACGAAACCTTTGGATGCACTTCGATTTGAGAATCGTAGGAAGGGTTTAGGTATTTTCACCGTTAACTAAGATTGGATATGTAATCTAGTATAGGATGTTCTTCATGCTTATTCATATTTATTCCTATTGCTAGATTATACTACCATTGTATTATCATTGTATTTATCATTTTACA
Source organism: Sambucus nigra (assembly GCA_949130495.1). Taxonomy (NCBI): domain Eukaryota; kingdom Viridiplantae; phylum Streptophyta; class Magnoliopsida; order Dipsacales; family Adoxaceae; genus Sambucus; species Sambucus nigra. The sequence continues at coordinate 474,432,387 of OX422223.1, read as the reverse complement.
TTTTGATATATTTTTTGAAATATCGAACAGTTTTTATTTTTCTTGAAAAATTTTGGAAAAATACAAAAGGATTTTTGGTTTCCTTTTAAGAAAATTTAAAAAGGCCAAAAAGATTTTATTTTTGATAAATTTTTTGAAAAATCCAAAAAGAGTTTTGAATTTCTTTTACACCATATGTGGATGAACATTAAAGATGTTCGAGTCACCCATTATTCCATATCCACGTGGCTATTTTGTAGTGTTTTATGACTTGATATCATTTCATTTTGTGCTTTATAATGTGTGGAGTCATTAAGATGTGATATGATCACTACTTGTTACATTTTTTACTCTTTGTCACCTTTACTGCACACGAGCACAAATTTATCTGAGTATTGCACTTACCTTTCACGTGTCAGTTGTAGTGTTTTCATCTCAATCCTTCTTTTAAAATGAACCAAATGTGAAAAACGAAATAATAAAAATAGTCCTTGTAATAACCATTGCCCAGATTGGAAAATTGAACATCATATCTCCGGTACATTTGGTATTTTTTAAAGCAATGGAATCGGGCTGCGAAAGACGGTTGACTTTATGTGAATATCCACCATTTGTAAAAAGAAAAGAGCCTAAAAGATTAAAGGCACATAAAAATAAAATATAAAGTGTCATGCCAATTTTAAAGAACATTGATGCTTCGCTATATATGAGCATTGATTTCTTCAAAAATAATTGAGAGAAAAATTCAATATATGAGTTTTGAGGGAGTTAGGTTGAAGATCAATGGGTTTGCACGTCCTGAAAAAACCTTGTAAAGTCATTATATAGTTTTGGGCGTTATTGGTGTGAAAATTACTTACGGTCTTGATAAGTTGATTAGGTTAAGTCAATTTCACTTGAGTTCACAATTTTTTACACCTAAGGTAGACTTTGAGCTCTTGCGTTAGTAGTGTCTCATTATTTAGTGCACATATGTTATGTTTGTCTACTTTAATTAACATATAGAATGTATTCATACCCCTACATCCTGTTTCCATGATTCGGTTATTTTTATATTTCTCCATGGTGTGTTATTTATGTGAAATTTTTTTTACTTGAAATTTTTGAAAAATCAAAAATAGTTTGTGATGTCTTTTGAGATTATCATCACATGAATCCTCATTCATATCTATTTGCGATGATATATTTTTATGCTTGGTGATGTTACCTATATTTTTCATGATTAGCTTTTACTCCTTATCAATTTCGAATAAAATAAAAGGGGGAGAACAAATTACGAGGGAGTTTGATTTATGAGGGAGAATTTTCATATCTTTGTGAACTTATTTGATATATTTCAAACTCGATGCATCACGGGTTATTTGCTTTATTTCATGTGTGTAGATATTTTGGAAGATCATATTTCAGTTGGACTCGATGAAGTTAAAGTGCCCAAGAGAAGACCAAGAAGTGAAGATTTGAAGATTTTGTTTTGAAGACAACTCTATTTTGTGCCTATCCATTTTAGGGTTTGGGATGGAATTAGGATATTGTATTCATCTTAGAGGATTGTTTGTAATTTGGATTTTGGTTTTATACTTGTACTGGAATAGCCAAAAAGGGAGAGATTAAACAAATTATGGGGGAGTTTGATTTATGGGGGATAATTTGCATATTTTTATGCACTTATTTGATATATTTCAAACTCGATGCGTCACGGGATATTTTCTTTGTTTCATGTGTATAGGTATTTTGGAATATCATATTTGTATTACACTCGATGAAGTCAAAGTTCTTAAAAGAAGACAAAGAAGTGAAGATTTGAAGACTTTATTTTGAAGACAACCCAATCTTTGTACCTTTCCATTTTAGGGTTTGGGAGGTTATTAGGATATTGTATTCATATTAGGGGATTATTTGTAATTTGGATTTAGGTTTTATATTTGACCCGGAATAGCCAAAAAGAGGGAGATTTTTTAGAGCATGATTTCTATCATTTGCTCATAGCTTTGACCCGTCACAAAGAACCGATTTTTCATCATCTCAAAATTTAAGAAGATCTTCACAATACAAAGGTATAAAATAATTTTGGATATTGAATATATTTATGTTTATATTTGGGAGTTATTTTATTTAAAATCAAGGCATTTTTCTAACATTTTTCTAGATTTAAAATTTTTTGAAATATGCGTTGGGAATCTCGTTCGAAGTGGTCATTTGAAGTTCCTTCAATCGAACATTTAGCGAGGGCGTACTGTTTTGTCACGTTTGAAGCTCGTTCAAACTAGATTAGGATTTTGTTCAACTGACATTGTTGTCATTCAAATGAGAGTCTTTTCTCGTTCAAATGAGGCTTAGTTTTTATTTGAACGAGAGTTTCTGCCTCGAATTTGTGCCAACTTATAAATACCTATTTCGTACAGAATTTTGACAAGACTTTTGCGAATTCGATATATGAAAACCGAATGCAATAGTTCTCACCTTGTTTAGGTCAAAAACACTTTTGATTCACAATCATCACTCCCAACTATATATGTGAATCTGTGTAAAACCCTAGATAGCTTTATATCTAAGTTATACTCATATAGAGATTCTCTTCACTACTGACCCGTTGTGGTTCTTGGGGGATCACCGCTAAAAGGAAGATCGAGGCTGATCGATGGATACCAAGGTGGACCACCACATGTGGATAACTTTGGACTAAGTCGTATTCTATAGAGATTTTTTTAAGTTATGTCTTGGAAAAACTCTATATAATGCTAATAAAAGGTTTTACCCGCAAGGGGTTTTCCCTCAATTTACCTTATCATATTTGGATGCTTAAGTTTATCTGCTTTATCACCTAGTTTCTTTTTTAGGGTAATAAGTTAAATTTGGACTTGTGTGTGCTGGACACTTAATTATAGAAATTATCCATTAAGATTGCAAGCGCACTCTCAACACAATCAACATTTTAACGTCAACATCATTAAACATTTATACGTTGAAAGACTCACAACCAACGTACCCATTTTCATCCCCGCTCGAATCATTATTCTCATCTTTTCTTTTATATGGAACATCCACTTCATCATTGTCAACCAATTTTTTATTACTCTTTGATTTACTTTTGTGACTTTTAGCACGGGCCCACATTGCTGAATACAATTTATGGACTCCTAATTGCTTCAATTTTGCTATATTCTCTTCTATTGTCTTGATCTTCTACCTCTCGTACTCCTTCATTGTTCAATACACTTTCTAATAAAACATATGTAATTATATAATGAATGAGGAAGATAGAGAGTTAAAGATCAAGTTTATCGTTTTTTATTCTTTAAAGATTGTGACATTACATTTTAGTGTTTACTAAATTTTTGTTTAAACTAGAATTTTAACTAATGCTAATATTTTTATTTATTGCTTTCGCGCACCACCTCATTTTTTTGAGTTTGTAACCCAAAATTTAGTGATTGGAATGTTAAGATTCAGCATCGGATGTTTTGGTGGATAACATTGCCGATTTTTTCAACGGTGATGCATGTTTGAATTAATTGGATCCATCACATATATCACAAAATAAAATCATAATCAAATAGTAAATCAAATTAATGGAATAAACACTTGAAAAGGAGATGAATTAATTAATACAAACAAATATATCAATAATTCTAACTAAAATTCACACAAATAGGTATACAATTTTTCTCCTAAATTAATCTTAAAACTATACTACAATAACCAATTGACATCCTGAACCTCATATTACCACTACAAATCAAGCGAGTATAAAAACTAATGATATTAATCAATCACCAAGAATTAAAATTACTTTTTATCCATATCAATTCGATAATACCATAACATTTATGCCCGAGATTTGATCAAATATTTAAATGCCAATGAACCGTGTCAAATACCCATCAATGAAAACCATTTGATTTCCATTAAAAGAAAATAATCATGATATAAGGGAAAAAGATTATAATTATCAAATTATAAGTAATTTCAATTATAACAAGAACTCCAACTATCCCAATAACTAAGAAATTACTTTATCATTACTCTTCCTTTTATTTTAAAAGCAAGCAAACAAGGAAATTTACAATCAATAGATAACCTCATTTTTTGAAACCCTACCTAGATAGCAACCTACACCACTATAACCCCACAAAAATAAAACAGAATACGACTGACCTTATCTTGTGAACTTAACCAGTGGTGAGGGAGATGGATTGGGCTAGGGTTAGCGAGGGTGAGGATAAGATGAGTGAGGGCTGGAGGCGAGTGAGGGCTGAGAGAGGTTAGGGATAGAAGAGTGGGGTAGAATGATATTGTCTCGATGAACAATTGACGTTGGGTGGGGGGGTTTGGTGTGTTTTCTTTCTTTTTTTTGTTTTCTTGGGTTAATAGTTAGAATCGAATAATTGAAAAGTTAGAAACGAAAGAGTTAAAATTACTAAGCGATAACGCAATTTGGTTTTAGTTGTATCATAAGGTCTACTATTTAGGAAAGATACTAATATGCAGTCTCATTAGTATTACCTTTGGGATGGGTAACAAAAGGGGTTTTAAATACTATAAGTTTTTAAGACCACTAATTATACCCATCCTAAAATGTGTTTTTTGGGGAATTAAATTTTAGCTCTCTCAAAAAATTGAGTCCCTAAAACTACTTTTTTTGTAGTGCTCGTTAAGGTCTTTAAGGACATAGCTGGCCTCTAATAAGGTGTTGAGAAGTATCCATTTTTTAATAGAACCCCATTATCCAGGTAATACCTGGAAGCTGTGCACTTCACCAGTGTGGCATGGAGCCTATTTTAGGACAGGGCACCATCTTTGAGGTAGAATTAAATGGGGGTAGTCCAATATGAGCTCTGATGGACCTTGACAATGTTGATATGTAATGGAGTAATGATTGGTTGGTCAGTTTATGAGTTCTTAGCTCGTGGGACACTTCAGATACAAAATTTTGGGACACTCCTAATGAGGTGTTGTACAATGGCTAGATACCTTGACATCTTTTTGATTTTTTTCCTCAGAGAACACTATGACCTTGTTTTCCATAAGATGAGAGTCGCAAATAGCCTCCACCTGTTGGGATTTTAGGCAGATGGACAACCCTAAGACTGCTACCTAAGCTTTATAATTTGCCTCATTATTAGAGGCTTTGAATTTAAAATGACGATCAAGAAAATAGTAGATACTTTTAAAAAAATTGGTGAAGCCTAGCCATGGGGCCTGATTTGTTTGAGGATCCATCCAAGTGCAACACTCATGTTGGAGAGTTGAGGTATGTTTCTTTGAATAGGGGTTGTCTAGGATATTTGGGTAATGTTTTGATCTCAGCCTTAAGCCCCTTGGGATCTTTTTCTTCCTCGTCCAGGTTATTGAACTATGAAATGAAGTTAGCTAAGGCCATCTTCTCTATCCTTGGGTACTTTATTTTATCCCCTGGAAGGATCAAATGATGTAGTAAATAGGTTACTAGATTCCAAATCCTTCTCTTATGGGGGTTGAGCTGATAGTAGTTTGTGAAGAAGCATGGTGTAGACAAAGATTTTCCCTAGTGATGGTCCGAGATAGTAGATGTGAGGTCCATAGGTACCTTATAAGGTTCTTAAAGGCTTCATCAACCTTAGTAGTCCCTTTAAAGGTCTTCTTGAGAATTTTGAAGAAGGGCGGGTATATGTCCGTGGATTTTGAGATAAAGCGATTGAGAAGCACAACCTTTCCAGCTAAACTTTGGACCTCTTTAATCGTTCTTGGAGACTACCTATCAAACATAACTTTGATATTTTATGGATTCGTTTATGTGCCTCGTCTGGTGGCCATAAACCCAAGGAATTTTTCCCCTGCAATGCCAAAAGCACATTTATTTGGATTGAGGATCATTTGGTTCTTACATAGGATGATAAAAACTTTTCTGGGTTTCTGCACGTGGTTATGAGCGTAGGAGATTTTAACCAACATGGTACCGCCAATGAGGTCTTTGAATATGGAGTTCACCGCCCTCTGATAGGTAGCCCTTGCATTTTTTAGTTCGAAAGGCATATGATCAGGAGGGTGAAAAGTAGCGTGTGTCAAATGTTGATCGTTGTTTTCGATTCACCGCCTTAATACAAAAGCCTAAACTTATGACTAGACTCAACAAGGGAGTATAGCGGCCAAGTCCGGGTATTAAAAATCCACAAAGACGAGTTGCTAGAATTTATTCAGTTTAATACTTTTAAAATAAAAGTGAAAAAGATATTTTGCTAACTAAAAAGAAAGAAAAGATAAACTAGGCATGAGTGTATTTAAACTAGATTAAAAAAATGAATAAAAATTATAGGTTACGTCAAATATCCCTCAACCAGAGTTAATTAGTATAAAATAGTTACATGGGTTCGCGAGTTATTAAGATTGAGTCTCGTTTCGTCAATTAATTAAATCAAGATTTGTCACACTTAAATTCGTATAAAAGACTAATATGATTTCGGCGTCAACAAATACCCCGAAAATTATGCCCGCAAGGTTATAAATACGAACTATACATGATATACACCGTTAAATATCCTTGGCGTAATAACTAGGACAACCCACTCGAAATAAACACGTAAAACTCCATCACCAAAGCAAAGAAACTTGTCAACCCATAAGTGAGTTCAATCCAACACAACCTAGACTAAATTAGCTAGAAAGCGGGGTAAATGACATGAATTAAAAGCAAGAGAGTAAACCTAATTAACAAAGCAATAAATAATAAGAAATGAATGTTAACTAGGCGAGGAAAGGAAAGGAGGCAAGTAAAGAAAGCATTAAACAAATGAAAGAGACAATGGAAATGAAGCTTACATACATAAAAATGGGTAAAACACCCAAAGGAAATGGGGTAGGGCAAAGCTCCCAATACAAACCCTAAACCTAATGTAATATGTAAGATGTTTACAAAAGAGAACAAAGGTTCTCTTATATAGTAAGTTCGAAACAAAAAATAGAAAATAAAAGGAACAAGTTGCCAAATATCTACTGCTACCAGTCGACCGCGGCCAGAGGGTGATCAATCGGTCCCTTAAGTTGATGCCCACTGGTTCCCTCACAAGTCAAAAACCCAATAAACGATCGACCGGCCCCCTAGGCATGGCCGACCAGTACTATGTTTTCTGGTGCTCTTTGGTCTTCACATGGGAGAAAAAGTTTATAACGGAATCGGCCATAACTTCTTCGTCCGAACTCGAAATGACGCACCATTTATGGCCATGCGATGCTAACTCAATGAACTGAAATTCCATGAGCTAGAGATGAAGCGTGAATTAACTAAAATGCCCTTGAAGTAGCGTCTAGTGACGAAACTTCTCTGAAATGCAATCGATCCTCACTTTTAGCATTCCAATACCTATAAAATCACAATTAACCCCTGCAAAACATATATATGTCCAAATTTAAGGTTGTCTGGTTAACGAGCATACATATAGGAATTAAGAACGTAAAAGTTCTAGAATGCATAAAGATAAAGGGCGCAAATGCAATATTCGTGATATATCAACATAACATTATAATAATAAGTAACTTTTTATGTAATAAAGGAGGTTTCTCTTCATCCGTAGGTGCCATTCAAATCTGGTGGTATCCATAATAGGCATTTAAAGGATAGGATATTATTACCAACCGTCAAGTCTGGCGAGGTTTCAATCTAATGTAGATGATAGCCATCTTTAGGGAATGCCTTGTTGAGGTCAGAAAAATCAATAAAATCCTCCATTTTTATCATCCATAGCCACCAACATCACGTTAGAAAGTCATTATATGTACTTGACCTCTATGATGAAGTCGAAAGCTAATATCTTATCAACTTATTTAGATGCATCCTTGATAATTTTTGGGCTAAAAATCTTTTCTTTTATTAAACTCGCTTGTGATTGTGTTCCATGATTAGGTGATGGACCATGACGTCAAGATCCACCCCCATCATGTCGGAGTGGTTCGAGGCGAAGTCATCCTTATTTTCTATTTGGAACTGGGTAACTTACTCTTTGAGTGGGGGGGGGGGGGGGGGCTAAGGGCAACCCCAATTTGATTTTCTTTAGTCAGATCTTCTTCATCGATGCATGCATTGATCAAAACTTCAACATGCTCACCCCTTTGTGTTTATTTTCCTATTATGGGTCTAACGTTTCCACATTTAGTAACACCGTACTCAAGGTTTTTAAAAGCTGAGAAAGAGTTGTATTAACTGACATCTCAGGGGGAGTGAAATGTGTATTCGAATGAAATGAAATTGTTGTTCCCATAGACGGCTCCAAATTGATGAGTGTTAAAATCGTAAGAGAACTTAGAATCATAGGTTATCCTCTCGACACCTCAAATGGGAAAGAGGAAAGGTGTGTTAATGTATAAGACAAGGATTTGAAGTGGTTTTAATCTTAAAAGATTGTCATATTAGAATGTAATTGACTATTATAGTCTAAGAGACCCTTTGAGCTTTAGTAAAGGGTGTCTGGGTCATTGCATCATTTGTTAGTAGTTCAGAGGACCTTAGGAAGTAACTGAATGACTTCTCTAAGGGTTTCTACGTGATATATTAGGGATTAACAAGGTTTACAAAGTGTATATCTACTAGAATATGCTTCGATTTGCAATATATCTTCAACAGTAGGTTGAGGAGTGAAATGAAGATTAAACACTTATGGATAATGATAGAAGTCTATCTTATGTCTAAGTTTGACTATTTAGACCCCATGTATCCTTCAACCAGCCCTCTATTAATACTCTAGCACCTAGACAATGACTCGCACAACATGTTCAGGGTGTCCCTAAAGTCTGCCAGAGTTAGTCAGGTGGTGGATTGTTGGTCAACATATTTGCAAGTGGGTTAAGGGAGTTGATGGGTGCATTAAATGTAGATGGGAGTTTTTATAATAAATGGGCATGCAAGGTGGATGTAGGTGAAATAATGTTATGTGTTTCACCTACATGGCAGACTGATGGAAAAATTCATATCGTTAGTATAGGAGGTATCAAACTTATGGGGTATTGGCCCATAGTGGTATTGAGGTGTCATGAGATATCTTGTCATGGTACTAGGGCTTGGGAGTCAGTTAGAGGCTATTTTTATTTAACTTGAGGCCTAACTTGGGCATTATATGAGATGGAACTATTATGATCTAGTCTCTGATGTTCATTGGGGAAGTGTGCTGGAATGACTAACTTTTAGTATAAGGGAAGAATGGAGCTGATGTATGATCATGTACTATAGCTTGGCCTTTGGGGCAACGAAGATCTTATGATCCAAGTAATAATATGTCTTAGATTTAGGGTCAATCGCGGAAGTAGTAATGTTATTAAAATTGGTATAACTCCTATCACATGAGATAATTTCCAAGATTTTATAATGTAGTTAGGTTATGTAAAATTGGAGTTCAATACATTAATTAGTTATTAAATACTTACTGTGCTATATTGACTCTCAAAATGATGAAATGTGAGGTGTGAATATAACTTGTCCCGTGGTTACAAGATATTTTTTTACATGCTTATCTTAGAACACGGTTATACTGTTGGAAATTTCATACGACCCCCCATTATTAACTTGTATGAATTAGTGTATCATAGATTTTAGCATAATATTATATACTGTTGAAAATATACACATAATTATTAATAATGAACATAATAAATGAAAGGGGATGTGGTTGAGGAATTCAGATACGAGATGTTGTGGTTGGGACTTATATTGTTAGTTATTATTGTTAAGGAGTTTTATTTTATTGGTGTAAGGAAAAACAATTCCATAATATCTCATTCTAATGTTTACATGAAAATTTGTAATATTGTCTTTATTTAATTTGGACAAAACTATTTGAGTCATAGGTTACGTTGAGTTCGATTTGTACCATCAAGCTTATCCACTTGAAGGCGTGAAGCGACTCAAGTGAAAGCTACATCAAATTCATGACAAGTTGTCTTAAACCTACGAACCTCAAGGAGGGTATATCTGGTGTATTATGTTGATCCCAAGGTTTTTAGTTTGGGTGTCTATAGTTTACCGAGGCTCATTATTGAAAAAAGATGTTTAAAGAAAATATTTTTGTTTTTTTTAATATCGTTCAAACGAGCTTTTATTTTGTTCAAATGAATTTAACGATTTCGTTTAAATGAGTTATATATCTCGTTCAAGCGAGTTTTGAGGTTTCTTTTTAATGAACTTCAAACGAGTATCGATCAGAACTTTTTATCTTGGAAGAAATATTTCGTTAGAAGGTTGTTTGTTCCCCATTCAAATGAGATGTGGTGTCTCATTCGAATGACCTTTGGGTTTTTGTTCGAATGACATGCATTGAAGTTTTTCATCTTGAGTATTATTTTATTTAAATATTTACAATATCTTAATTATGCGTATTTTGTAAATATGATTAGGAACGTAATTGGGAGAGGTGATAACCTAATTAGGATTATGTTTTTAAGAACTTGTGGTATTAGATCTAATACTTGGAATCTAACATGTTTAGAATATTATGATTTGTTAAAATTGGAAATTAAATCATATCACATGTTAATTTTATACAAATCTCGAAAATATGATAATAATTTATAAAACCAATTAATTGATAAATATTTAATAGAAGCTTGAAATATGTTATTTAGGATTGGTAATTCGCATGTTTAGATCAATATATGCATTAATTTGGCACTCCGACAAATTAGATTATGGGATTTTGACAACTTTTCAGGACATTATGTTGAAATTACAAATTTTATGATAAATTGATTTGATTCACATATAATTGAGCTTAAATTAATTAGTAATAAGAGAATACGACTTAGTCTTAGATAATATAGTAGTTATAGAAACTGGTTGTAAACCCCCGTATTTTCAGCATCGATTTAATGAGGAATAATTGTGCACTTTATGGATTTTTTATTGTATTTAAGATATATTACTTGAGTTGTATTATTTGTTTTACATTATGGATTAACATATTTAGTTAAGAAAATTATTTTAAATACAATTAGTGAAACTTTTGTTATGGTTTGTTTAGTGAATTTTGATGGAGACTTAATTTGGAAACTTTTTGGTGAACTAAACACACACAAAATAATAAAAATAAGTGCACATGGGTTATGAACCCATTTGGACTAGTTATTAGTTGATAAAAATATGTATTTGGAGCCCATTTGAACATCTTAATGGAGGCCCATGTGAGAAAATATGATTTATAATATTAAAACCCGAGTTAATCACCTCTAGTATAGATATGATACAATACAACACCTAAGGCTTGATAATGTAATATCCCGTCCAAAAGAATTTAATTAAAACTATATATGGGTCATGATTGAGGAGGCGTCAATTATAACTATGGAAGAATTGTGGATAAGATTGGAGGAAAATAAGAAGAAAGAGAAAAAAGGTCGATCAAATGACATGGGAATGTCGTTAGAACGATAGTGTGAAGGTCGCGAGATACAGGGCTTCTAACGACGTGCTATTGACTTACAGTAGTCGGTTGTGTGAAGGGTCGCACGATCGATAATTCGAATTACATAAGCTAAGTCATTCGAATGGCATAGGTCAAGTCGTTCGAATAACGCAAGTCGATAATTTTATTCCAGTTTGCCCTTGTGCGTTGTCACGTTTTCAACCCTTGATTTTGTGTGCTATCGAGACCAGGTCTGTCCAGCATGGGCAAAACGTCTATTTGGAGTCTTAGAGATTTTTTATAAGGGTTTGTTTGTTGTGTTGGGGTTATTTTGTTAGGAGATAATGGAAGAAGGAGAGAGAGAGAGAGAAAGAGAGAGAGAGAGAGAGGTGGGTGGTCATCCACCAGCAAGCCACCACTCCTCCACCATAGACCGCCCATGAAAAACTAGTTTTAAGGTGTATTTGTCCACATTTGAACCAAATATTCCCATTTTCACCATATACAAAGAAGTTCAGTGAATTTTGGAGATGTACTTGGGGGGGGGGGGGGGGGGGGTTGGTGAAGATAAAGGGGGTTTTTGGTGGAAGTTTGATGAAGCATACTTTTAGAGTTGGGAAACCTCCTTGATCCCACCTTAGGAGGTGGGAGGTTGCCATATTCTTAAACTTACCATGCCTATCATTTTAGATCTCCAATAGAGTTAGGAAAAACCTTACTCTTGTATTTAGATTTTAATTGCATCTTTTGATCTTGGTAGTTAGATTACATGAGTAGAGTTCATTTGATTAAATGATGGAAAATTGATGTGTAGAGACAATAAAAAAATTTGTGGAATAAAATTTTTGAAAAGGGTGTGATTTTGTGGGAAATTGGTGAAATAATATTATTTCAAATTCTTGCAAAATGGAGGTTTTATGAAAAATAGATATTTGTTGAGGTTGAAGAAATAAAAATGTCTTTTGGTGACTTAAAAGTGTATTTTGCAAGTTGTGACACCCCGCCTAATTAAATACCGGGTGATGAGACCTTTATTAAATTAAATCAGAATATCCAGTTGGTTGAGAATATGCATCACTGTCGAAAAATTTATTATTAACTCTAACCACCTAATATTTAAAAAGGTTGATGTCAAAATTTTATCTTTTAATTAATATAAAATCAAATTAACCAATTACTAAATATACACCATTCAAACTAACCTCATATGAAGTAAAATGATTGAAATAATAAATGTGACTGGAGTAAACACTTCCAGCCTAAATACCAAATACAATAATCCAAAAAATTAAACCAAAAACTAAAAGAAGTAAATAAATAAATTCCACAATCTCTGATTGTCTAAATAGAAAAGGGGCAACATGCCCAAACTGAAGTAAATAGCTGAAGATGAAGGAATGAGAATCATGGAGGTGTCTACTACCGAGGCCCTATAACTTCCATAGCAGCTACAGCTCGTCAAATGAATGTAACTCCTATACTTGGTGTTCCTGTGGGTGGGCACCTAGAATAATTTGACAAAAGAAAAGAGATTCGAAATAAACGGTTCAAATCACGAGTTGAAAACGGTTCAAAAATTAGCAAGTGCTTAAATGAAAACAATAGCACATATAGTGTACATGTTATATTCTCGTACTCTCACCTGAGATACTAACCGATCATCTAATGTGCACACCTAACGCGTATATTTAACCCATCCTAGTTATGATACCTCTCCCAACTAGTCTGAAGATGACTATTATCACACCAATAATCTCATGTGTTTACCCATATCACACATATTGCGTATTACCATATGTTTAAGGATAGTTATTCATATACATAACCGTTATTATCATAGGTTTTCTCTTTCACTAAGAATAGTTTTAAATATCGTTATTTCCATATCTACTAAATACGCACAGTAGAATAAGTAACAGGTATATATATATATATATATGTTGATTATGTGCCCCTGGGTTAGGGCCCCCTTGGTGCAATACATACTCTGCTATCATATTCAGGTGCATCGCTCATGATGGACTATAGGTTAAATCTCTCGTGAACCATAAAAAACACCTATTGGAGGTGAACATAGTTCTAAGCCTATAGGTTACGCACATACCTACGCACCCATATGACCGTAAACACTATCGTTCTCACTGATAGCCCATACCAAGGTTCTATGTTCTAGTAATACGAATCAAAATCCCCTCGAAGGCTCCTCAAGATATGTCCACAACGTGCAACCACCCGATAGAAAGCAACGTAGGTATGTTATACACACAATAATTCAATCAATAGGTAAATACACAGCCTATAATAATCATTAGGTATTCACACAACCCAAATCCCCGAATTTACATGTAGCATTATTATCTTTAATATTCACGTTACTCTATCCGTACGACTAATCTCTCTATTGTATTTAATCCATAAGGCCCTCTTATTCCAACATATTCCTTTAGTAGTTACACAATCATATCACCACTAGTCAATGTAATGAAGTCACTCAAAAATAGCGTCGGTCATTCTCTCTCACTCAAATTAACCTCATTAGATTTTAACTTTCCGGGAAAAAATTAGAATTCCTGAAATCTCATTAGAAGCTGGGAAATTCCCGTTCGAACAAAACTTCGAACAAACTAGGCACTGAATTTTCGTTCGAACGAACTACTTTCTGAATTCTCGTTGGATAGGACGTTGGAATTCTCGTTCGAACGAGAATTCCGCAGTTCATCGTTGTCCTCTAAAAACTGCATTTTCTCAACTTTATCAACACCCAAATCACATCAGACTTTACCTAACTCAAAACCAATGATTCTACTGTGGCCATCCCCGATCCCCGCCGCGAAGGGAGGAAGGGATCCTTCGGGTCCCGCGCGCCCCCTCTCGGGAGAGCGCTTCGGCCGGCGTCGATTTTGTGAGGTGTGAAAATGTAGAGAGATTTAGAGTCGCCAGTCTATTTTACTCAAAACAGACAAAAGAAAAGGGGGAGCCACCCCGAAGGTTGGCATCCAAAGACATACTGGTTCGTGCGAAACCAAATGATTCGAGAAGGGTTCGGAGGCTTAGTTACGAAATGGGAAGGTGTTAGGCACCCATTCCGCCCTTTCGATTTCTCATGGATATTTGCTATTTTCCTTTATATTTCCCCCCGTGATATGTGTGCATGTGTATATATAGAATGGAGGTAGGAATCCTCGACTTGCATCATGGAAGAGATAAAGCGAGTCATCCGTAGGAATGTGAGGTTAGTGTAGAAAATAGGATTTGCGCGATTACCCTTGCGTTGATCATTATAAGGGAACGATAACGCGTGCAGAATAATACGCCACTAAGAACGAATATATAGAATATTATAGAAAATGAGATAAAGAGGAGATAGAAAATAAGAGAAAAAGTGAGATAAGGACTCGAGTCTCGGGTTTTACCCCGAGACGCCTACGTAGCCTATAAAGGCATCAAAGTCCACGTAGTTCGCATGTAAAATGAGCGGTGGGGTTTAACCCATAAATCCAAATGGAGAAATCTCTTATTTGTGAATGTGCGTGAGTGTGTGTGTGTGTGTAGAAAAAGTGTTTTAGTTGTGAGAAGAGTGTGGAAAAAGTGTGAGAATCCCTACTTGGAATTTATGAACAAACCCTGTTTTTCTTATTTTTGGGGTTTTATTTATATGAAAATAGGAGATGTACAATAATACTAGATAAAAAGTATTTTAGGATATGTGAAATAAGATAATAAAAGGGCTAAGTAATAAAAACAAGTTATTGCAAATTTAAGAAGATTTGAAGAGAAAGGTGAGAAAGATGGACCTTCTTGGAGACTTTGAGATTGATCTTGAATGTTGAAAAGCAGCCCTTGCACTTGGATGATGATGATGGAGAGTGGTTAATTCATCAAGTTTGATGAAAGGGATGATGAAAAGTGAAAGTGAAAAAGGGATTTGGAAGTTGAAATCACGCTGCCTTCGAGAGAGGTTTCTGGGATTCGTTGAGAGTGATTTTCTTCTGATCTGAGCTCCCCTTGAAAATGAGGCCAAGGAATCCTTTTATAGGCCCAAGGGTCTGCCGATCGGCATTGCCATGGCACTACCTATCGGCAGGTGCCGATAGGCAGGGTCTGGGACCTGTCATTTGGCAGTGTGCCTCAGGCTTTTTCAGAAAATTGGTCGCCGAGAGCAAACCGTTTGTCAGAATCGTGCACGGGGCATACTGTTGGAAAGGTATTTCAGAGACCTTTGAAAGTCCTTTGGACCACTCCCGAGTTCAGGAGTTGTCTTCGGGTCAAATGTGGCTCAGAAGCGTTTGTCGGTCCGCTGGACGGGGAATCGCTCGGACGCAAATGGACTGTTCGTCCGCATAGTAAGTCTGAATCACGCATGGGGTGGACCGTTAGAAAGGTTAGGAGATTTAATTCAACATTCCAAAGAGTTTGACCCAGTTTGGAAAGTTGACTTTGGTCAACCAGTCCCGGGAAGCACTCGGTGGCTTCCCGGAGTCAAACGGATCGTTCGTCCGCATAGAAAGTCGGAATCACGCACGGGACGGACCATTGGAAAGGGTATTCAGTGACCTTAGAAGATTCATTTACCCTCAGTCGAGCTGAAGAGTTGACTTAGGTCAAACAGAGCCCAAGAGCGCCCGGTGGCCTCTGGGTCAGGTTTCGGACGCAAACAGATCGTTCGTCCACATGGTAAGTCGGAATCGCGCACGGGAAGGACCGTTGGAAAGGGTATTCAGTGCCCTTCAAAGATTCATTGAGTCTCAGTCAAGACGAAGAGTTTGACTTTTGGAAAAACGGAGCCTGAGGGTGCCCGATGGCTTCCAGGTCAGTGCTCGGGACATGACCTAAGGAGAGTTAGGGGGAAATAGAATGAGGTGTCTACAATAACCACTAGTAATTGAATGCTTTCTAACACCTTTTTAGCATAAAAAATTTATAATTACATCATAAATTCACTTTAATCCCTTAAATCCTCAAAAAGCCCTAAGTTAACATAAACACTATTCATGACCAACTAAACCCAGATTAAATTTCGTGATTTCAACATAAAAATCCAGATTTCTTTTCCCCAATAAATGGTTATTCAACTACATGTAATACCTATACCACAATGATAGATTAATACCCAATTTCAATCCTAAATTTCATAATATCATGAATAAATCGTCAACTAATATACATGAACATTATATGCTCTAAAATTTAGCAAGATAAACACTTACCTTTTTCGTAAAGGTCTGAACCGTCGAACAAAATTAGTATAGATGCGTTCCTTTCTTCCCGACCTACACGTTGATGATGCTTTTTGTGGAAGGTGACTGGGTTTGGCCTTAGAACTCCTAGGAACCTCTTCTCCTCCTTCCTCTTGGACTCTCTCTTGGGTTTTCCAGTTATTTACCCTAACTATCCCACGTAGAAGAAGATATATTTCTCCAATTTTCGTCCATTAATTAAGCCAAATTTTTCAAAAGACAAAAATAACCCTTCGGGGTGTCGGGTTGGCCTAAAATTGCCCCGGACCACAAACTAATCCCTCGGTTAGACTTTTTTGACCATTTTGACCCTTCCGGACACACTCGCGTACTCAAAACGACCATCTGAATTACTAATAATAAAATTACATTATTATTCCTCATTTAAGTCTCGACACTCCCAACTAAGTTTACTGCAACTGTCGTATTTTTCACACACAAAAATTATATTGTATTCTCATTATTGTTATTACTCGTTCACTAAGTAATATTCAACATAACTAAATATTAATCCTCATCTCGCTAATTAGTATCAATTTTTAACCTGGATAAATTTCTCAAGTAATACCATATAATTAAATTAATCCCACATTTTAAATATCAGAAAATTATGGGGTATTACATACTTCTCCCCTAATAACGGCACTTCGTCCTGAAATTCGAAAAAGAGTAAAAATAACGGTATATGCTGTGACACCCTACCTAATTAAATTTCGGGTGATCAGTCCTTTATTAATTAATTCATAATATCCAGTTGGTTCAGATTATGCATCACTGTCGAAAACTTGTTTTAAAATACTAACCACCTAATATTTAAAAAGGTTGATGTCAAAATTTTATCTTATCAATTAATATAAAGCAATTAAACTAAATAACCAATTATTCACCATTCAATTCAATCTCATACGAACTGAAATAACTGACATAAAATAAAGAAGCTGGAGTAAACATATCCAGTCAAAATCCAATACAGTAATCCAACTAAATGAATCCAATAACTGGTAATAGAAATGAATTAAATCTCAAATCTCTGAATGTATAAATAAGAAGGGACGACATGTCCAACAGATGCAAATAACTCAAAAGTGTGCAATGATAGACTCAGAGGCGTCTACAACCAAAATCATGTAGCCTCCACTGCAACTACAGCTCGTCGAATGAATGGAACTCCTAAGTCTGGTGTCCCTGTAGCTGAGCACCTAAAATAATTTGACAAGAAAAGAGATTTGCAAAAAACGGGTCAGAGACGGAGTTGAAAACAGTTTAAAAATTAGCAAGTTCTTAAAATGGTTTATTAACACATATATTTATCATGTTAAATTATCGAACTCACTTAGGAATGCTCACCGCTCATCTAGTGTGCACGTCTGGCGAATATCCAAACCCCACTAGTTTTATTCCCATGCTAACTAGTTCTTCCTGTCTAAACCCATCATAGTGCAATAACGACCCCGATTATTCCCCTCGTAAGGTACACTACATATAATCAATCCCACTTTAGCATAAATAAGTGTTTTCAGTTTTAATCCAATTAAGTGGCCGTTACTTAATTCATTATGTATTTTATCATAAATTTTACCTACTAAATACACACAGTAGATATCAACACAAGTGTATACATATATTCACTTTAGCTCGTATATATATATATATATATATATATATATATATATATAATACTGCACCCCGAGACACAGCTGCGGTGCCTGCATACTCTGCTATCCTTTCCTCTTGTATTGCTCATTTGCATAAAGGACTAAAGGTTCAATCTCTCGCGAATCCTCATAAACATAACACATATATTGGAGGCGAACATAGTCCCAAGCTGAAGGCCTACGCACATACCTACGCACCCATACGACCATCATCACTACCGTTCTCACATATAGTCCGTACCTAGGTTCTATTCTCTTAATGATACCAATCAATATCTCACCTGAAGGCTCCTTAAGGCATGATTGTCCACAACGTGCAACCTCCGCTCGATAGCAAGCAGCGTAGGTATGTTATACACATAATAGCTCAATCAATAAGTGTGCACACAACTTATTATATTCATTAGGTATTCAGGCAACCTAAGTTCCTGATATTATAGATAGTATCATCGTCACTACTATTCACTTTATCGCACACTTCGACTTATCTCCCTAACATATATCTTTTCTCTAAGGCTCTATTACCCCGCTATATCGCCTTGAGGAATCGGCCCATCACTCATTACTAACTAGGAGTTTAAGTCATTCGTTAATAGCATAGATTAATTTCTCTCACTTGGACCAACCTAGGAGGGGTCTAACTTGTCCGACCCAAAAATAGGCATTCTGGAGTCTCGTTAGAAGTTCCAGGATTCTCGTTCAAACGAACTTCTCACTTGGAACGAACTCAAGAATTTCGTTAGAAGTCTCGTTAGAATTCTCATTTCGAACGACCTGGGCAGGTCTTCGAACGAGAATTCCGAGATCGGCCCTAATCTTCCGAAATTCATTTTTTTCCAATCTTTTTCCCATCCAAATCCGTCTCGAACTCATCCAAACTCTTAATAAATGATTCTGAATTGTTCCTACTTATGACGAGGTACTTTCTAACACAATGTAAATGAAAATTCTATAATTAATCAAAGGAAATCCAAACAAAGTCCTAAACCTTTAAAAGTCTTTTAATAATGAACCCACCATTAACAATCACTCATACTCCCGATTATATTTCGTGATTTTAACCTAGAATTTTTAGATTTATCATTACTATAACAAGGTTATTCTTCTACATGCAAAACTATCTCTTAATTTCACAATTTTGTTGGCAAATCAGCTCCAAATTCCTAGTAATATGGTTATTTCATCAATTAAGGTTAACATGAATCATATATGCTCAAAAACACATCAAGATAAACACTTGACTTTTTGTGAACCTCTGAATTGATGAACGAAATTGGTATGGGGTTGATCCTCTCCTTGCAATCTACACGTTGGTATGATATTCCGGTGGAAAGCTTGAATCCTTAGCCCAATTCTCTATGCCTTCTTCTTCTTCTACCTCTTAGGATCTCTCTCTCTCTCTCCCGTGGGTTAGAAACTCTCATATAATCTAATGCCCACGTTCCTTTTTCTTTTTAATTCCTATTTTTGTCCATTTAATTTCCCAAAAATATCAAAAGACTCAAATACCCCTCCAGGGTGTCATTTTGGGATAAAATTCCCTAAACTCCAAATAAAACATCTGAGTAGTGTTTTCTGACTATTTCGACCCTTCCAGACACACTAGAGCACTCAAAATGGACATACGAGTTACTAAAAATAAATCATCCTTTTTAGCTCACTAAAGTAATGTTGACACGACTCACACGCGCGTCCTAACTAAGTGTATTGTAACAGCTGTATATTCCACTCTCGGCCAAAATAATATTTTTATATTCATATATTACTTTACTCGCTAAGTAATATTACACGTAATTATTTTTGATAAATACTAAATCTCGTCACGCTAGTAATTATTATATTTAAATCCAGATTAATTATAATTTAAATTTTCTCCCTTTAAATGAATTAAAGATCCCATAATTAGTATAAAATTCCACAAAATTATGGGGTATTACATGCTTCCCCCTAATATCGGAATTTCGTCCCGAAATTCGAAAAAAGGCTAAATCGAAGTATACCTGCATTAAACAACTCTGGATACTTTTCTTGCATGTCATCCTCACGCTCCCAGGTAGACTCCTCTACATTATGATGTCGCCACTGCACTCGTACTAACGGCACAACCTTTTACCTCAGTTTCCTCTCACTACGGTTAAGAATAGCTACTGGTCCCTCCTCGTAGGAACTATGAGGCTGAAGATCAATTTCCCCCAATGCAATGTGGGTGTGGGCTAAATCATCCCGGAGATATCTCCTCAGCGAGAAAATGTGGAATACATCATGAATCCTATGCAAGTGCTCCGGTAATCCAAGTCGATAAGCTACTAGCCCAATCCGCTCAATAATAGGGACTGGCCCCACATATCTTGGCGACAACTTCCTTTTCTTCTCGAACTGCATTACTCCTTTCATAGGAGATACTCGCAACAGCACCTGATCCCCAATGATGAACTCTCTGGAAAAAAAATTAGCATTGGCGTATATCTTCTTCCGATCCTGAGCAACCCGAATTCGACTCCATATCAACTCAACCTTAGCCGAGGTGTCCTGAATCACCTCCGGCCCAAGTAATTTGTTGTCCCTCACTTCAAGCTAACATGTTGGGGAACAACAAGGTCTGTCATATAATGCCTCAAACGGAGCCATGCTAATTGTAAACTGGTCAGAGTTATTATAGGCAAACTCCACCAGTGGAAGGTACTACTCTCATTCCCCTCTAAAATCCAGGACACATATCCGCAACTTGTCCTCCAACATCTGATTCGTCCGCTCTATCTGCTCGTTTTTCTGCGAGTGATAGGCCGAACTCAACCTTAACTCCGTACCCATGGCTTGCTGGACACTCTCCCAAAATATGGATACAAAGATCTTGTCCCGGTCGGACACAATATCTAGGGGCACCCCGTGGAGTCTCACTATCTCGGCAATGAAGATTTGAGCATACTGCCCCATAGTATAGTCTGTCCGAACTAGAAGAAAATGAGCCACCTTGGTTTACCGATCCACAATCACCCATATGGAATCGTGACCTCTATGCGATGTAGGTATCCCTGTAATAAAATCCATGGAAATGATCTCCCATTTCTACATAGGGATCTCTAACGGTTGTAGTAGTCCTCCCGGTATCTGATGATCGGTCTTCACCAACTGACAAGTGGCGCACCTCGAAACAAACTCGGTGATATCCTTCTTCATTTCGTTCCACTAATAATGTCGCCTCATATCCTGGTACATCTTATTCCCTCCGAGATGTGCTGTAAATCGTGAACCGTGCGACTCTGTCATCACTGCATATTGCAACCCCTCCCCCTCTAGGACTACTAGTCTACTATTAAAGCATAAGTCCCTATCTGAGCTCACAGAGCCCTCGAATACAAGCTGGATAATCCTATCCTGACAGAAGAAATCCACTACTTGAGCCTATATCACCCTAGTAACTATCTCGAGTGTAACTGCCATCGCTGACATGAATGAGCAGGCAACTGCATCCTGATGCCTAAGTTCTTTCCACTTCGCCTTACACACCTCGGTCACCTCACCTATTGGACTATGGCTCAATGCGTCTACTACTACGTTAGCCTTCCCTGGGTGGTAATGGATATCGAACTGGTAGTCCTTCACAAATTACAGCCACCTTCGCTGACGCATATTCAGCTCCCGCTGTGTGAATAGATACTGCAGGGATTTGTGATCCGTGAACAAGCAAAATTTCTCCCCCAAGAGATAATGCCTCCATATTCGCAATGAAAACACGACTGCCGCTAACTCCAAATCGTGGGTGGGGTAATTCTTCTTATGAGGCTTAAGCTTACGGGAAGCATAAGAAATTGCCTTATCCTCCTGCTTAAGTACACGCCCAAGTTCTAACAAGGACGTATCAGTGTAGACCAGGTACTCTAACCCGGGCCTGGGTAGTGCTAGAACTGGTGCTGAAGTCAGCTTGTTCTTCATCTCATCAAAGGCCAACTGACAGACATCATCCCATATAAACGAAACTCCTTTATGAATTAAGTTTGTCAACGGACCCTCTATCTTTGAGAATCCCTGAATAAACCTCATGTTGTATCCTGCCGTCCCCAAGAAACTACGAACCTCAGTAGGTGTAGTGGGTTTCCCCCACTCCCTCACCGCTGACACCTTTCCCGAATCTACTGATATCCCCTCCTCAGAGATTATGTGATCTAAGAATTTAACCTCCCTCAGACAGAATTCACACTTTTCATACTTTGCATACAACTCCTGCTCACACAGTGTCTGCAAAACCATCCTCAAATGCTCGGCATGCTCCTCCCCAGTCTGTGAATAGATCAGGATGTCATCAATGAAGACGATGATGAATTAATCAAGGAACTCTGTGAACACCCTATTCATTAAGTCCATGAAAATGGCTGGAGCATTCTTCAGTCCAAAGGGCATCACCTGAAATTCATAAGACCCATATCTTGTCAAGAATGCGGTCTTTGATACGTCATGTTCTCGTATCCATAGATGATGATAACCCGGCCTCAAATATACCTTTGAGAAAAAGGCAGATCCTCTCAGTTGGTTGAACAAGTCATCGATTTGGGATAATAGATACTTATTCCATATCGTGACTTTGTTCAACTCTCGGTAATCCATGCACAACCTCAACAACCCATCTATCTTCTTTACAAACAATACGGGAGCACCCTAACGTGAGGTACTCCTACGGATGATGCATTGTCCTAACAGCTGCTCAATCTGGTCTCGTAGCTCTCTCTTCTTAACTGGATCCATACGGTACGATGCTCGGGCTATCAGTCGAGTTCCCAGCATCAAATTTGTGATGAAATCAATCTCTCGACTAGGTGGTAGTCCAGGTATATCCTAGAACACATCGGTAAAATCGCGGACTACGATAATCGAATCAATGGTAATCACTATCTCTCTAGAGGTCTCCTCGTCTATGTAATATAAATGTGTGGATAATTCTCCCTTGGGATGAGACATCGCCACTAAGAACATCTCCTCTCCTGGTATAGCAAATATTATGCTCCTACTAAAACAATCTATCATGGCTCTATAGGCGGAAAGCCAATCCATGCCAATAATGGCATTATGCTCGTGCATATCCAAGACTAGCATATCTTCTGGTAATATCAAGCTCCCAATCTCTATACCTACTCCCCGGTATATAAAGAAGATTAACTACCCATTCCCTAGCGGTGAGTCTATGCAAGTCACTGTACTCTCTGCCGTGTCTAACAACCCTATGGACCATGGAAAATTAGTGGCTATAAAGTAGTGTGATGCCCCCGTGTCAAATAAAATGTGCCCCATAGTACCATGGATAGGAAACATACCATCAACAGCGGGTGGCACCTGATGAACTGGGGCCTGATGGACGTTGTAGACTCGCTCGTACTGCAATTTCCCTTGCTGCACCGGAGCTGCTGGAACAGCTGGCAAGGCTGGAACCTGGGGTGGTGCTGGGAGGGCGGCTGGAAATAACGGTCATTAGGGCTCCTGACGAGCGCCCTACTGCTGCTGTTCCTGCTATTGTGGGGCTCTACCCCTCTGGGGATAGTCCTGACATTTGTGGCCAGTATTTCTATAAGTAAAATACCTCCCTGGAAAGTGTCCTCCCCTCTGTCCCTGCTGCCCTCGACCCTGATGGTCGTTACCTCCCCTCCCTTGGCCCTGTTGACCTGGCTAGCCCTGATGGACCTGCCTAAAACCTCCATGTCCCTGTCTGAAGTCTCCAAAACGGAATCTCTTAGCAGGATCTCCCTGCTGAAAAACCTGCTCACCCTAACGGACCTGTCCCTGAGCTGCAGGTGTCCCACTAGTAATACTACCTCCTATCTATCCCTGCTAGCTGGACTCCCCAACTCGTTTGCTTCCCTGCTAGTGGAAGCACTAGTCCTGACAATGTAGTAGGGCAGCATTAACCATATCATAGTAAGTGGTCAATGAAAGATTCCTTAACAAGTGGTGGCGAATCTTCCAAGTCAAACCACCCATGAATCTCTGAATCTTCTTCTCCTTTATCGGTATCACGTCGAGAACTAGATTCAGAAGTTCTGTGAACTCCTCTTCATACTCAGCAACTATTTTTCCTTACTGCTTAAGGTTCAGTAGCTTCCACCTCATCTCGATCTGCACAGCGAAAGGGAAGTACTTGCGATCAAATTGCACCCAGAAATCTCTGATAGTCAGGTTATCTCTCTCCTATCTTGTGGTGATGGACTCCCACCACTATAGCGCTGCTCCTACCAACTTAAAGGTAGCCAGAATCTGCTTTTTCACCTCGGTGCACTCATACATCCTCAGGTGCCTCTGTATATCTTTCCTCCATTGGCTCACCTTTACCACATCTGAACTCCGCATGAACTCCGGAGGGTGAGCCTTCTGAAAAGCATCTCTGACGCGCTCCCATGCATAAGGGAGAGTTTGGACTGCTGCTGGAGCCACTTCTGGTGCCGGTGGCAGAGCTTTTTGTACCACGGCTAATGGGACATTAACTGTTTGTGCTACAATGGCAATAACTTTTGCAGCATTCATCATTCCCTGGGCCGGAGTTGGATGGGTCTCGGGCTGGGCATCCCTATTGGCTCATTGTGCACGTTTGGGAGGCATCTAAAATGAGAGAGAATCTTTATAAGTCCGCAGTAAATATCTCAAATATCTAAAGATGTAAAAACGCAAATAATGAATACAACAGTCCTAAATATAGGGCTCTATATTAAAGATAGCTAAGAGGAAGACATAATAAGCCATACAGATGCTAAGGACTCTAGAACCTGATGCTCTGATACCACCTGTGACACCCCGCCTAATTAAATACCGGGTGATCAATCCTTTATTAATTAATTCAGAATATCCAGTTGGTTCAGATTATGCATCACTGTCGAAAACTTGTTTTAAAATACTAACCACCTAATATTTAAAAAGGTTGATGTCAAAATTTTATCTTATCAATTATTATAAAGCAATTAAACTAAATAACCAATTATTCACCATTCAATTCAATCTCATACGAAATAAAATAACTGACATAAAATAAAGAAGCTGGAGTAAACATATCCAGTCAAAATCCAATACAGTAATCTAACTAAATAAATCCCACCATTGGTAATAGAAATGAATTAAATCTCAAATCTCTGAATGTATAAATAAGAAGGGATGACATGTCCAACTGATGCAAATAACTCAAAAGTGTGGAATAATAGACTCAGAGGCGTCTACAACCAAATTCCAGTAGCCTCCACAGCAGCTACATCTCGTTTAATGAATGGAACTCCTAAGTCTGGTGTTCCTGTGGCTGAGCACCTAAAATAATTTGACAAGAAAAGAGATTTACAGAAAATGGCTCACAGCCCGAGTTGAAAGTAGTTTAAAAATTAGCAAGTTCTTAAAATGGTTTATTAGCACATAGATTTATCATGTTAAATTATCGAACTCACTTGGGAATGCTCACCTCTCATCTAGTGTGCACGTCTGGCGAATATCCAAACCCCACTAGTTCTATTCCCATGCTAACTAGTTCTTCCTGTCTAAATCCATCATAGTCCAATAACGACCCCGATTATTCCCATCGTAAGGTACACTACATATAATCAATCCCACTTTAGCATAAATAAGTGTTTTCAGTTTTAATCCAATTAAGTGGCCGCTACTTAATTCATTCCGTATTTTATCATAAATTTTACCTAAAAAATACACACAGTAGATATTAACACAAGTGTGTACATATATTCACTATAGCTCGTATATATATATATATATATACACACAATACTGCACCCCGAGACACAGCTACGGTGCCTGCATACTCTGCTATCTTGCCCACTTTCATCGCTCATTTGCATAAAGGACTAAAGGTTCAGTCTCTCGCAGGCCCTCAGAAACATAATACATATATTGGAGGCGAACATAGTCCCAAGCCGATGGGCTAAGCACATACCTACGCACCCATACGAACGTCATCACTACCGTTCTCACAGATAGCCCGTACCTAGGTGCTATTCTCTTAGTGGTACCAATCAATATCCCACCCGAAGGCTCCTTAAGGCAAGATTGTCCACAACGTGCAACCTCCGTTCGATAGCAAGCAGCGTAGGTATATTATACACATAATATTTCAATCAATAAGTATGCACACAACTTATTATATTCATTAGGTATTCACGCAACCTAAGTTCCTGATATTATAGATTGTATCATCGTCACTACTATTCACTTTATCTCACACTTAGACTTATCTCTCTAACATATATCTTTTCTCTAAGGCTCTATTAACCTGCTATATCCCCTTGAGTAATCGCTCCCTCACTCATTACTAACTAGGAGTTCAATTCATTCGGTAAAAGCAGAGATTAATTTCTCTCACTTGGACCAACCTAGGAGGGTTCTAACTTGTCCGGCCCAAAAATAGGCATTCTGGAATCTCGTTAGAAGTTCCAGGATTATCGTTCGAACTAGGTCATTGGAACGAGGTCATTCGAATGAACTTCTCACTTTGAATGACCTCAAGAATTTTGTTAGAAGTCTCGTTGGAATTCTCGTTCAAACGAGAATTTCGAGATCAACCTTGTTCTTCTGAAATTCATTTTTTTCCAATCTTTTTCTCATCCAACTCCATCTCAAACTCTTCCAAACTCCCAATCAATGATTCTAAACTATTCCTACTCATAATGGAGTACTTTCTAACACAGTGTAAATGATAATTCTATAATTAATCAAAGGAAATCCAAACAAACTCCTAAATCTTTAAAAGTCCTTTAATAATGAACCCACCATTAACAATCACCCATACTCGCGATTATATTTCGTGATTTTAACCTAGAATTTCCAGATTTATCATTACTATAACAAGGTTATTCTTCTACATGCAAACCTATCTCCCAATTTCACAATTTTGTTGACAAATCAGTTCCAAATTCATAGTAATATGGTTATCTCATCAATTAAGGTTAACATGAATCATATATGATGAAAAACATAGCAAGATAAACACTTGACTTTTTGTGAACTTCTGAATTGATGAACGAAATTGGTATGGGGATGATCCTCTCCTTGCGATCTACGCGTTGGTATGATATTCCGGTGGAAAGCTTGAATCCTTATCCTAATTCTCTATGTCTTCTTCTTCTTCTTCTACCTCTTAGGTTCCCTCTCTCTCTCTCTCTTGTGGGTTAAAAATTGTCAGATAACTTAATGCCCACATTCCTTTTTCTTTTTAATTCCTATTTTCATCCAATTAATTTCCCCAAAATATCAAAAGACTCAAATACCCCTCTAGGGTGTCGTTTTGGGATAAAATGCCCCAAACTTCAAATAAAACACCCGAGTAGTGTTTTCTGAGTATTTAGACCCTTTCGGGCACACTGTCACGCTCAAAATGGCCATACGGGTTACTAAAAATAAATCATCCATTTTAGCTCACTAAAGTAATACTGACACGACTCACGTGCGCGTCCCAACTAAGTGTATTATAGCTGCCGTATATTTCACTCCCGGCCAAAATAATATTTTCATATTCATATATCACTTTACTCGCTAAGTAATATTCCACGTAATTATTTTCAATAAATACTAACTCTCACCATACTAGTAATTGTTACATTTAAATCCAGATTAATTATAATTTAAATTTTCTCCCTTTAAATGAATTAAAGATCCCATAATTAAAATAAAATTCCACAAAATTACGGAGTATTACATATACCTATTAGGAACAACTTTTGATACTTATAGTGCATCTCATCCTCGTGCTCCCAGGTAGACTCTTCGACATTGCGATGCCGTCATTGAACACGTACCAACGGCACTACCTTTGACCTCAATTTTCCCTCGCTACGGTCTAGGATAGCAACTGGCCCCTCCTCGTAGGAACTATCGAACTGTAGGTCAATTTCCTCTAAAGAAATATGAGTGTGATCCATGTTATCCCGAAGATATCTCCTCAGCGAAGAAATATGGAACACATCATGAATCCTATGCAAATGCACCGATAACCCAAGTATGTAAGCTACTAGCTCAATCCGCTCAATAATAGGGAATGGCCCTACGTACCTCGGTGCCAACTTTCCTTTATTCCCAAATCGCATTAACCCCTTCATAGAAGATACTCGTAATAATAACTGGTCCCGCACATTGAACTTCTCAAAAGAACCGCTTGGCATTGGCGTAACTCTTTTATCTATCCTGAGCTACTCGTATGGGACTCCGAATCATCTCAATTATGTAGAAGTATACTGAATCAACTACGGTCCGAGTAGGTTGTTGTCCCCCACCTATAATCAATAAGTAGGATAATGACAAGGTCTCCGTACAATGCCTCAAATGGGTCCATGCCAATAATAAACTGATAGGAGTTGTTGAACGCGAACTGCTCCCAACCTCCTCCAAAATTAAGGATACACCTCCGCAACATGTTCTCTAACATATGATTGGTCCTATTTATCTGCCCGTCCATCTGCGATTGATATGCCATACTCAACCATAACTCAGTACCCATAGCCTCCAAGAAACTCTCCCAAAAATTGTGACATGAAAATCTTGTCCCGATCAGATACACTATCGAGTGGCACCCCATGAAATTTTTATTATCTCAGTGTCACTCTACTAACGACACCTTTCAGTCGAATGGTCTTCCCTTATCGTTCCATTCTAATGACTAATTCTCTTTAGTCATCACATATCAAAGTATTTCATCATTTAAGTCCAAAAATTCACCTTGGTTCTTACACGACACTTTGCAATTTTGCTTCTGTTTTGTCACTAATATGAGCCTTTCTATGCACGGCCAAAGTATTTCCTCTACTGAATTTTTTTTTCAACATCTCCATGTGTTAACTCCATTAGTCATCAGTGCTCATCACACATATATTTCCACTTCTTTTTATATTTTTGGAACATTACGTTGTTCTCCGTGTCTCTTCATTAATGGTACTTTTCAGTTCGACGGTCTATACACTACCATTCGAACTAGTGATCCATCTATTCGTGGTATATATTTGCAATCATCCACTACTACTCGTGACAGACTTCAAAATCTTCTAAATTTGTTATGACAGCTCTCGTCATATTACTCCTCTGTACCGGGTGACTGTTGATTATTTTTTAGAATCTACATCGTACATTTCTTACACCTTACACCACTATAACATTCCTTATCCTTCTACTCTTCGGTCTCTAGTGATTCCCTTGCCCACTAAAAATTCGTTCCTCTTTGGCTCATTCTAATTCCACATCAAATCTATCCATACGTCTACGTGTATTCTCATATTTCCACGTCTTATCCCCGTAAATGTTATTGAAGATACACTTAACTAGGGTGCCCATACACCCTATACTTTGTGCATTTCTACACAATAATACTAGACATGTTACATTCATCTCAAACTATGCCTCACATACTTGGCATAACTATATGGTAAGGTCATACTAAGCCACCCTATATTTTCCAAGTAATTATATCCTATGTCGTCCCACCGGTCTGCTCGTGGTTCAACGATTAATAACATTTTCGCATATTAACATAATAAGGCTCTACCAGCCTTAATTCATAATATAACTATTAACTCACAGTTATAACTACATATACGTGTAATCACTACGTTACCAAACCCATGCACCAAATACGGAACATCTCCCAACTTCCAACATTCGCTAAGTTTCATACGTGGATTGTCTCACAGAGTGAAATCCAAATGAGGAACCCCCTATTACACTACTATCTAACATTGTTGGTCATCGAGATCCGTTATGCCCTTAGTCCATAACATGTACCCCCGAATTTCCATCTACGAACAAAAAGTTTACTCGTCCACTCTCATGTCTCTAAGATGACTTCTAACACGGTGCCCTCACTATCAAAAAAAAATCTCAACGCTATATATAATTAACGAGCTATATCTCTCCACTCGATAATAAATCAATATACTTTAAATCACATCAGTAAATTTCCATACTCACTGGGATCAAATATAGTAAGACAACATACTCACTGAAGTCTACGATACAATACAATATATATATATATATATATGCAGGCTTAACCGTCTTTTAGATGATGCCTCGCAAAGCCAAATAATTTACCCTGAAATAAAGAGTACGATAGTCTTACTACCAACTTACTATTGCTCAAACCCTTGGTATCCAGTCAGTACATAATATAATAATAATATGTTCTACTATTATAACACCCTAAAAGGGGCAAAAATTGTTACGTAATATAAAAATTTTCTTAGTGTCCACGCCTACTCCTCCCCCACAGGCGACACCAACAGTCTCGCCACCCAATGGTAATCATATACATAATAAGGCTACTATCTCCAGTGCACCCACTAAACTCTATGCACACTCGAATTTTAGTGTTACTAATCAATTATTGTGACTCACTCATGTCACCCGCAACATCATCCCTTCCTTATAAGGGTAAGGTAATTATTTTATCTCCATTTTCCACTTACCTTGCATGGTCAATGGGTCCCTGAGCATAAACCTCGTGCTGGAACTAACCCCTTGTTCAACTGTAACGGTTGCATATCCAAGATCTCATCTTGCGGTTGTCCTCTGTCCCTCTTTAGGCAATCCTTCTTCATGTGGCCCATCACTTTATGACCGTAACAACTTGCCAGAGGAACTCTCTTGCTTCTGGCCTTATCCCTACTGTCCTCCCTCGCCATCTCCTCAGTCCTGATGGGTTTGAGGAATGTAAATGTTGTTATTGATGTTGAGGAATGTAAATGTTGTTATTCTTATCAAATGATCTAAAGCATTTAAGTGGGTCCCCTATCGATTATACCCTCTTGTGGTAACTCACTAGTACCGATAACTTCAGTGTTGCTCTTTGATTAGATCCTCCAATCCTCTTGGCCCCCTTCTCCTGGAAGCATTAATGTACTCTTGTAAACGTATGGCTTTGACGACACTGACTCTAGTCACCTTAGCCGTATCTCCCATTTATGCTTGGGTATTTCACCCACAAGTACATTCTCAACTTACGGATTCTTGTTATTCTATGTATCCCCTTTCTTTTCCTATTAAGTTCATTAACTTAGTTAACTTATCTTTCACGATCGATCTCTACTTGACCTACTTGTGATAAGTTAGCAATCCCATTCGCATCTTTTTCTAAACAGTAGATGGAAGATCTTACGGTCAAACTGCACCTAATCTCTCATTTAAATCCATATATGCTACTTTATATGCGACGACTGGCTATCATTGCTCTATGCTGCTCCTATGA
Organism: Sambucus nigra; assembly: GCA_949130495.1. Classification (NCBI taxonomy): domain Eukaryota; kingdom Viridiplantae; phylum Streptophyta; class Magnoliopsida; order Dipsacales; family Adoxaceae; genus Sambucus; species Sambucus nigra. Next base: position 474,400,955 of record OX422223.1, on the reverse strand, counting down.
GCTAAAAATTTCATTTGAAATTAAATTCCGAGTGTCACTGCACTCCACCCTACACTATTGCCTTTGGATTATCTTCTTCCATTGGCTCATCACACTTCATCTTTTCTTCAAATCCCATAGGTGATTCTGCAAAAGAGTTCCTCCGACTCTCTCCTTTGTCGACTACGTGGGTGAGTCTAAATTTGCACTATTGTTATCTAAGATAGTGTTTTGGAAGTTATTGTCCCCGAGTGCTTATCCTTTTGTCATTTACCTAGAAAATAATTTCGGTGACTTCTATTGTGATCACCATTCCCCGAATACTCGATGGCTTACTGAGCCTCTCCTCCTACAGTCCTTCTAACGGCCCTTTGCTGGTCATCCCATATTGTTCGGTGTACCAAGCCCACCAAAACTCGTATATAAATCACATCAATTAATCTTAATAGTAGGAGAATGTAAGTCGTATGCGTAGAGGAATACAACAATCCTATAATAGGGCTCTATATCAAAGAACTCTAAGCTGAAACGTAATAAGCCGCACAGATCCTAAAAGACTCTAGAACCTGATGCTCTGATACCACCTGTGACACCACGCCTAATTAAATACCGAGTAATCATTCCTTTATTGAATTAAATCAGAATATCCAGTTGGTTCAGAATATGCATCACTGTCGAAAATTTTATTATTAAATCTAAACACCTAATATCTAAAAAGGTTTATGTCAAAATTTTATCTTTTAATTAACATAAAATTAAATTAACCAATTACTAAACATACACCATTCAAACTAATCTCATATGAAGTAAAATGACTGAAATAATAAATGTGAGTGGAGTAAACAATTCCAGCCTAAATATCAAACACAATAATACAACAAACTAAACCAACAACTGAAAGGAGAAAATAAATAAATTCCACAATCTCTGATTGTCTAAATAGAAAAGGGGAAACATGCCCAAATTGAAGTAAATAGATCAAGATGAAGGAATGAGAATCATGGAGGCGTCTACTACTAAGGCCCTTTAACTTCCACAGCAGCTACTGCTCGTCAAATGAATGGAATTCCTCTACTCGGTGTCCCTATGGTTGGGCACCTAAAATTATTTGACAAAAGAAAAGAGATTTGTAATAAACGGGTCAGAGCCCGAGTTGAAAATAGTTTAAAAATCAACAAGTGCTTAAAGGAAAATAGTAGTACCTATAGTTTACATGTTAGATTCTCGTACTCTCACTTGAGATACTTACCTTTCCTCTAATGTGCATACCTAACGCGTATATTTAACCCATCCTAGTTATGCTACCCCGCCTAACTAGTCTGAAGATGACTATTATCGCACCAATAATCTCATGCGTTTACCCATATCACTCGTATCGCGTATTACCATATGTTTAAGGATAGTTATTCACATACATAACCATTGTTCTCATAGATATTCTCTTTCACTAAGAATATTTTTAAATATCATTATTTCCATATCTACTAAACACGTACAGTAGAATAAGTAACAGGTATACATATATTTATCTCTCTATATATATACTAATTCTGCACCCCTGGGTTAGGGCCCCTTTGGTGCAATGCATACTCTGTTATTATGTCCCGGTGCATTACTCATTGCATGAAGGACTATAAGTTCAATCTCTTGCGAACCATCAAAATAAACACACATATTGGAGGCGGACATAGTTCATAGTCTATGGGTTACGCACATACCTATGCACCCATACGACCGTTAACACTATCATTCTCACTATTAGCCCGTACCAAGGATCTACGTTCTAGTAATACAAATCAAAATCCCCCCAAAGTCTCCTCAAGATATGATTGTCCATAACGTGCAACCTCCACCCAATAGCAAGAAGTGTAGGTATGTTATACACACAATAATTCAATCAATAGGTAAATACACAACCTATAGTAATCATTAGGTATTCACGCGAGCCAGATCCCCAAATTTATATGTAGCATTTTTATCTCTATTACTCACGTGACTCTATCCATACGACTAATCTCTCTATCGTATTTATTTCATAAAGTCCTCTTATTCCAATATATTCCCTTAGTAGTTACACAATCATCTCACCACTAGTTTATGTAATGAAGTCACTCAAGAATAGCATAGGTCATTCTCTCTCACTCGAATTAACCACGTAATATTTTAACTTGTCTCGTCAAAAATTAGAATTTTTGAAATCTCGTTAGAAACTGGGAAATTCTCGTTCGAACGAAACTTCGAACGAATTAGCCACTGAATTTTCGTTAGAAGCTCGTTCGAATGACGTCGTTCGAATGAACTACTCTCTGAATTCTCGTTGAATAGGTCATTGGAATTCTCGTTCGAATGAGAATTCTGCAGTTCGTCCCTGTCATCTAAAACTGTGTTTTCTCAACTTTCTCAACACCCAAATCACATCAAAATTTACCAAACTCAAAACCAACGATTCTAAAACATAACCAATAGCAACTAAATGCTTTTTAACGCCTTTTCAGCATTAAAATTTTATAATTACATCATAAATTCACACTAAGCCCTTAAATCCTCAAAATGCCCCGGGTTCACATAAACACTATTCATGACCAACTAAACCCAGATTAAATTTTGTGATTTCAACATAAAAATCCATATTTCTTATCCCCCAATATATGGTTATTCAACTACATGCAATACCTATACCACAATCATAGATTAATACCCAATTTCACTCCCAAATTTCATAATATCATGAGTACATCATCAACTAATCTACATGGACATTATATCCTCTAAAATTTAGCAAGATAAACAGTTGCCTTTTTCGTGAAGGTCTGAATCGTCGAACGAAATTAGTATAGATACGTTCCTCTCTTCCCGATCTATAAGTTGATGATGTTTTTGATGGAATGTGACTGGGTTTGGCCTTAGAACTCCTAGGAATCTCTTCTCCTCCTTCCTCTTGTACTTTATCTTGGGTTTACCAGTTATTTACCATAACTATCCCACATACAAGTAAATATATTTCTCCAATTTTCGTCCATTAATTAATCCCAATTTTTCAAAAGACAAAAATAACCCTCTGAGGTGTTGGGTTGGCCTAAAACTTCCTCGGACCCCAAACTAAATCCCCGGTTAGACTTTTCTTACTATTTCAACCCTTTTGGAGAACCTGGTGTACTCAAAACAGCCATCTGAATTACCAAAAAAAATTATATTATTATTCCTCATTTAGGTCCCGACACATCTCACATGCGTGTGCCAACTAAGTTTACTGCAACTGCCGTATTTTTTACACACGATAATTATATTCTATTCTCATTATTATTATTACTCGTTCACTAAGTAATATTCAACATAAATAAATATTAATCCTCATCTCATTAATTAATATCTATTTTTAACCCGGATATATTTCTCAAGTAATACCATTTAATTAAATTAATCCCATATTTTAAATATCTGAAAATTACGGAGTATTACACAAGTATGATGATCTTCCAAATGAAATATATGTTTAAACCATGTAGTAGGATTTTTGGGTTTAAAATCCGTCCTCTCATGTATATGAACTTGTAGTATTTTGGCACTAAATACATAAACAAGTTTAAAGTTTGTTGGGTTTAAACATAAAATAAGAAAGGTTAAAAATTAGTCTTCAAAGTGTGTGAAATTGGGACTAAAAGATATAATGAACATGAGATTATAAGAGTACATGTGTTGATAAAAAGAAATGGTATTTTCTTGTAAATGTAGTCTTTGGGTGTAAGTAGATTTTTTAAGAAAGTAAAGAAATGTGTAGTTTAGTAATGGTTAAAAATGTATTGAATAAGTGTTAATGGATAAACATTGGAAGGGTGGTGTGTGACTTAGTAATGTTGTAAAAGATTAACACTTAAGAAATTGGAAAGGAAGTAATGAAACCAAGGTATTTCCAATTAAGAAGAATATTACTCCTAGGATAAAAAGGGTGTTAATGCGTTAAACACTTAAGAAGTTAGTACGGATGACTTAATCGTGTTTTGGGAGAAATTAAGACTAGTGAAATGGAGTAAAAGGTGATTTTTAGACAAATGGGTAAAATGGTAATTTTACTTATAGTGGAACATTATTACGAAATAAAAATGTCGGAATAGGTGTTACACAAAGTGTTCTTAAACGAATATGAATTTGGAATAAAATCACGGATAAAGTGTAAAGGACATAAAATGGTAAAATTTCAAAGTGTAACACAAATGGGGTGGTAAAGTCCCGGGTTTGGCTTCGACTGGGTAAAATGGAAAGTGGAATAACATGGATATTTATTAAATGTAAAACATATAAAAGGAACTTGGATAACACCGGAATAAAGCAAGAAGGACCCAGAGTCCTTGGGTGAAAAGCCCTAAAACACTGGCCAGAGAATATGGTGCGCACAGCCGGGGGTGGAGAGTTTGCGGTATTGGAAGATTCCGAAAAAAGATAAGGAAATTTGGAACATGTAAAGAAATGGGCTGTGTGGTAAAATGTGTTAATGCAACCTAACTTGAATGAATGTAATAAATGTTCTTATAAAGATGACATAGACAAGTAAATTCATAAATCTATTAATGTCCATAAGATAAGGAAAAAGGGTAAAGTGTGTGGGTAAATGGGTGATTAAGAAATCTAAGCGGTTAAATCCATAATTAACACAAGAATGTGTTGTGAAAAGGGTTTTCAAAGATTAAATGAGTATTTCGTGTGTTTTGAAAGGGTGAGTTTCAACGAAAATACTAAAGTGTATTGGAATGAATAAAACGGAGAATTTCAAAAAAGAAATGTGTTTTGATGAAGTAAACATAATGGTTTCAAGTGTTGAAACGGGTGTGTTAAATGAAGTGAGGAAATGATAAGGTTTAAGAAAGGAAATCTCTATAAGATTAAGGTAAATTAATCTGGAAAAGAAACTTTTTCGGAAGTAAAACGTTTATGCATCGAAACATGTATTTTCAAAGTTATACATATGTAAATATATACATATTTTTGCATGCATGTGGTTGTAGCGTGTGAATATACTTTTTTTTCATTTGTTTATATACTTCTTATGTATTCCCACTGGGCATAGGCTCACACCCTCGCTTGTTACGACAAGTTGGGAGCGGTTCCGTACTTTGAGGGCGTTATACAGGTAAGTCCTTTGTTTATTTTACGTAAGTAGCTCTGTTTACTTGGACTTAAGGGTTATTCCCATGGATCCCTCACGTTGTTATATTTGAAATTTGAATTGCATGCTAAACAAGTGAAACGTTAATTAAAATAAAATTGGACTAGCAATATTAAATAGGTTGTTTTATTGCACTTCACAACTAAAGCTCGGATCGGACCGGGTTGACTCATGAATAACCCATAAATTTGGGTCAAGGCATTACAGATAAAAGGATGTGGGAGACTACATAACATTAGATCTGAAAATAAAACACAAGGAATATGAAAGATGGAGAGATTTCTATAAATTCAAGGGTTAGACAAGAATATGAAGGGAGAAAATGAGAAGTTGAAATTTTCTGGCAGAAATCCATCACTTTCAGGCCATTTTTTGCATGGTATATTTGAGAATTTGAATTTCTCACCAGCTAAAGATTATAATTAAATTGAATTAGTAATGAGTGGGCACTAATTTTGTAATTTTCGGAGCTTCCATGAATATCTTATGCATACTTTCCCAACAGCGCGCAAGGTTAAGAATTCTCATATACATTTGTTGGATTAGTTTGCAAATGAAGAATAGGAAGGTTCAAATCACATATTTTGAAGAGTTAATAAAATCAAACTTTCTTATTTTCGCGACACGGACACAAACGAGTACTCAGAAGGATATTTAATTCCCAGATAAGAATGTCACTATTGTTCTCTTTAAGTATTATTTGATTTAAATGTTTCCTAAACTTTAATTACGCATATTTTCTTAAAACAATCAACAATTTAATTAGGAAAGTGAGAACCTAATTATAAATTTGTTTTTATCAAATCTAAAAATTAGATTTTAGGCTTGAAATACCACATACTTAGATAGATGTACCCTGTTATGGTGGGTTTTGGGGATGAATCATATGTTATATTAAAATATGTAATCCAAAATATGTTTTGACTTGTAAAAATATTTAATTGATGTATATGATGTAGAATTTTTTTATATGTTGCCAAATATTGTTATCATACATGTTTTAATTGGTCTATTTGTTAGTTTGATTAATTATTACTCAAATTGAAATAATAACTTTGGACCATTTGCGTGGATACTTTGTAGAAATCGATTATCATATGATAAAATTGGTATAATGAGAATGTATTTTACTTGGTAGTAGGTCGTTGCGTTATTTTATTCCTTGGTGTGAGAGTAGGAGGTAATTTTGATTTATCTATTCTTTCTAATTGAGAGACTAGGTGATACTTATGGTTTGATGATATCTAGGTTTGGGACTAAGGATGGATTATAGTGCTGATGCCCGAATTCTAGGTGGGGGATAGTTGAATTAAAAAATAATAATAAAGAAAATATCATTAATGCTTAAGATAATAAATGTGTAATAGGATGGATTATGTGACGTCACGAGTATGTGGACAACTAAAAAAATTAGGTCATCTGACTATAGTGATAGTTGCATGTGTTGGCATCACGAGTATGTGCAGGGCTAATTAAAATTGGGTTGACTGACTATAGTGACATGGTATGCGTTGGGACATCATGAGTATGTGCAGGGATAACTAAAATTGGGTGATCTGGCAAAATTGATGGATGCATGTGTGATGGTTTGAGGAGTTATGACTGCGTGGAGTATATGCAGGGCCAATAGAAAGGTTGTCTGGGTATAATGGTGTCGCATCAATCATTTATTTAATATTGAGAAAGATAATTTAATGATGTTAAGTTAAAGGTTTTAGATCTAATTAAATGTTAAAATAAACATAATTGAACTTTGGTAGTGAGATGGCTTAGTTTATGTAGGTAGTTAGTATTATTTTACTTTGATCGTATCTTATTATATTTCTCGTTAATGTAGAATACTCTATATCGATATTTCCCTCTTATAATGCTTTTGACCAGATTCGCAGATCCTATATGGGAAGAGTAGTTGGTATTCCTATGGTGGGATCTGACCCATTAATTTAAATAACATTTCAGGATAGATTGTTGGGGTAGAAGAATAGTATTTGAACATTGAGGACATGCAGCTGGAGTTACTTTATCACATTAGTAGTTTAAATTCCTTTCCATTCGTTGTATTTATAAGACCTTTATTATGAATTTTTTGGGTCATTTGACTCCACAGTTGTTTACAATTTTCAGTTGGGGAGTTTTATAGTTGGATTATTTTATTTGAGTATTATTACTTAGTGTTTTATATTCATTATTGGAGTTTAATAGGGTAATGGATTTATTCTAGTGGATGTTTTATATTCTTAGGATTATTTAAAATTTTATCTTGTTGGTTTTTTTATTGTCCCGTATTTCTATCACATGCTAAGAACAATATTTCATTCTAATGCCCGACATAGTTAGTAGTGGCGGAGCTTGGTCATCTTCAATGCTAAAATACATAGGGTGTTAATGTGGGTATTAGAGCATGGTCTTATGTCTCGAAGGTTTTGAGTCTGTTGTAGCTTTCACATTACGGATCTTTAATTTTGTTTATTGATTTATACTCCCTAGTCTTTGGGTCTAGCATACGTGTTAGTCTTGTCTTTGTGAACAGAGAGAGTTTGTCTTAGGGCTATTTTGGGTATTGATTTTAGATATAGTTACCTTGAGTTGAGGAATCATTAGTATTTATATTAGAGATGAGATTGATGTTGGTTATATGAGTATTTAGAATTTTTGCTAGGACATTTGAGATATAAGCTAAAAGTGGTTAGTGGGGTATCTCGGTATGCTCCTTATATTTTTATTTATGATTGATATATATAATTTTGATATATATTGTCTTATTTTGTGTGCGGGGTGTGTGAGCATGGGATCGGGTGTATAGGCGTCCAAGTTGTGACATACGAAAGGTGGAATATGCCAACCTTAGTTTAATGTTGCGATAGTACATGTGTTGGTTAGGTATATATGGACATCCTCGGGCTTCCCTCCAGATTCCCTCTGGTGCGCGCGCGGGTTTGCATCCTTTCTCGAGGCACTCGATCATCATCAATGTGGGGGATAATGTGTAGAGATAGAGTCTCCATCCTATTTTCATAAAACATGCAAAAGAAATATCGCTGCCTTGAGAGAACAGCATCAAGGACAATACTGATGCTTGCGAAACCAAGTAGTTCTAAGGTCCGGGGACTAAGATATGGAATGGGAAGGTGTTAGGCACCCACCCCACCTTTTTGGTCTCTCGTGGGCATGTCTTAACCTTCTCATGTTAGACTCCGTGAAGTGTGTGCGCATCTGCATAATATAGGTAAATAATTGAATCATTCAACTGCATCATGGAAAAGGATTGAGTGAATTCATCCTTAGGAGTGTTACCGAAAATAAGAATTCAAAATACAATATGAGTGTTTTCCAAATGATAAGTCGATATGGAAGAGTGAATGTATATATCGTATGAAACACAAGCATGTAAGAATAAGAGATTCATAAGGAATACATATATTTGATATGAGAAAAACATATACACATGCCTAAAGGAGGACTCGAATCTCGCGATTAGCCCAAGACGCATACGTAGCCCAAAGGGAATCAAAGTCCACATAATTCGAATATAGCATAGGGTGGGGTTAATTCATAAATCCAAGCGAGGGATTTTTCTTATGTATATGTGTAGAGAAAATTTGCTTTAAGAATGAGAGTGGGATATGAGAATCCCTCCTTTGGAATTTATAGATAAACCCTCTTTTTCTTGTTTTGGGGTTTTTATGAAAATAGATTATGTGAAAATGCTACTAATAAAGAGTTGAGATTAGATGTGATGCAATGAAGTAAAATGCTATGATATAAATAAAGTAAAAACACTAAAATTAGAGAATTATAGAAAGGGGTGGAGAATTTGACTTCCTTATGAGTGCTTGATGTTGTTACTGAGATGTAGATGTGTTGATATTGCAATGGTATGATGGTGGTATGGAGAAGTTGGGGTAATTTACCAAGTGCGGTAAGAAAGTGATGGAAGGGAATATTGAAAAATGGGTTTTTTAGGAAAGGGAACAACTCTGAATTCCAGAGAACGTTCACTGACTTATTAAGAGGGGTGTTAAGGGATGCCTTTCAAAGTGAGTTCATGGAATCTATTTACAGGTCCATGGGAGTGAAAATCTATAAGATTCTGGACCTACCTATCAATATAGCACCTCAAACACACTACCCATAGGCAGGGTCCCCTAGGTGCCATTCGAAAAAATGGTCGTAAAATGCAAATCGTAAGTCAAAATCGTGCATGGGGTAGACTTTTGAAAAGGATATTCAAAGCCCTTCAGGAATCCATTGAGACACTCTCAGCTCTAGGAGTTAACCAAGGACAAACGGGACCAGAAGCACCCAATGGCCACTACACCGGAAGTTTTTGGAGGAAAATGGATCGTTCGTCAAAAATGTAAGGCCAATTTATATAAGGACTGACCATTGGAAAGGGTATTCAGTGACGTTTGAGATTTCATTCAGATTCATTCGATTTGGAGAGTTGACCGAGATCAAACGGGACTCGGAAGTGCTCGGTGACCCTTCGTAGTAAAATGGGTCATTCGTTCGTATCATAAGGCTGATTCGCGCATAGGATGAACCATTAGAAAGAAAATTCTAAGACCTTCAAAGATTCATTGAGCTTCGCTCGAGCTAGCGATTTATTCAGATTCAAATGGGGTTCGAGAGTGCCCGATGGCCTCTAGATCAGTTTTTGGAGTAAAATGGATAGTTCCTCTGAACCGTAAGGTCAATTTATGCACGGGGCAGATTGTTGTAAATGGGATTCAAGGACCTTCAAATATTAACTGAGATTTCACTTAAGCGAGAGAGTTAACACGGTCAAATGGGGCTCGAGATCCCCCGATGGCCTCGAGATCATCTTTTATTAGTGAAAGAGATCGTTCCTTCAAATTATAAGCCCGATTCATGCAAGGAGTGGATTATTGGAAAAGATATTCAGAGCCCTTTGAAGATTCATTAGGCTTTTACTCAGATGAAAAGGTTGAACGGAGTCAAACAGGGTTTAGGAGTGCCCAGTGGCCTCTAGATCGTTACTTAGAGTATGAACTAGGTTTTATGGTGAATGAATAAGTGCTAGGGATGTAAGGAGGTACTTGAGTGGGTCCTAGGATGGGGTTTCTATAGAGAGACCCTTGATGGGATAGCATGGAATAAGTGAAGGTTGTTGAATGATAGACACCACATCGACATTGGGGAAGAGGATTTTAGGTTAATTCTATGGACCTAAAGGATGAGGGTGACCGATTCAAAGGGTCGAGGTCCGTTATGAGGACCTAAAGAGATGAGGATGTTTGATTCAGCAGGTCGAGGTTAATTATGAGGACCTAAGTTGATAAGGATGACCAATTTAGCGGGTCGTTGAGTTGTTAAGGTTGATTTTAAGGGGCTAGGGTAACCAATTCAGTGGGTTGAGCTCAATTCTGAGAACCTAAGGAGACGAGGATGGCAATTCATCAAGTTGAGTCCAATTCTGAGGACCTAAAGTTCTGATGACCAATTTTATGCACCGAGATTAATTTTTAGGACCTAAATTTGTGCCGGGGATGACCGATTCTGAGGTCGAGGTCAATTTAGACCTAAACCCATGACGACAGATTCTGAGGGCCAATGTCAATTCTGAGGACCTAAAGTTTTTCTAACCAATTCAATGGGTCATGGTCGATTCTGGGAACCTAAAGTTATGACGAATAATTATGTGGGTAGAGGTCCATTCTGAGGACCTAAAGTTAGGATGAACAATTCTACAGACCGAGATCAATTCTAAGGACCTAAAGATGGGATGACCAATTCTATGAGTCGAGGTCAATTCTAAAAACCTAAAGTTGTGACGACCAATTCTATGAGTCGAGGTCAATTCTGAGGACCTATCGTTGTGATGAGAAATTATGTGGGTCGAGCTTAATTTTGAGGACCTAAAACTTGGGAGACCAATTTTGTGGGTCGCGATCAATTATGAGGACCTAAAGATGTGACGAATAATTCTACAGGTTGAGGTCAATTCTGAGGACCTAAAGTTTTGACAACCAATTTTACAAGTCGAGATTAATTTTGTGGACCTTGAGTTGGGATGACGAATTTTGCGGGTCGAGGTCAATTCTGAGAACCTAAAGTTTTGTCGGTGACTAATTCCACTAGGGAAAATGTATATGATTTTGGGTGCAGGTGAACTTTTGATTCTAGTGGGGAAGTTGTGGTCTTGAAATTCTATTGGGGAATGTTTGGTTTTGATGTTCTGGATGAGGAATTGTAGTAGACTTGGATGCAGGTGCATCATTGGTTTCGATGTGGATTATGTTGGGGATCAGAGTGTAAGATTGATCCAACTAGGTATTTTGAGAGTTTGTAAGGGGATTAGTGCTCAAAAAATGATTTTCTCCAGGGAAAATAATGTTCCATATTTTTCAGAGATTTTTGGGATTTGTTTTCAGGCAATTTCTATACGAAATATGAAGGGGATTGTCGATAGGCAGGCCTATGAAGGTTCCAATCAGCAGAAACATGGACTCTTGGGCTTCTCTAAGAAGATGAAAAGGCAGATGTTGATCGGTATATGAAGGGGCTTATTTCTCGGTAAGACCTTTAACCTTCAATATAAAGGGGCAACTCCTTCTCAATTTCACACCTAAGTGTTTGAATCTTCTGCTTCATCTCTCTAAATGTCGTTCATAAGTCCTTTATTTTTCAAGACTTCAAATGGTTGGTACCTCAAGTGATGTGTACAACAATGAGTGGTTGAATATTAATGACTGTGCTGACCTAGAGTGGCGGTCTATTGTTTCCCTTGCGCTGGCCAGTGACAATGCCTTTGAATCACCTGAGATAATTAGTGATGAGCAAATTTTGCTGCGTGAGCCTGCACACCATCGATCGGCAAGGGTGAAAAACCCTAGTGGCTATGTAAGTATGGTGGCTTTTTGTTTTTCAATTTATTTTTCTCTTTTCTCTTCTTGTGCTAATGAGGGGTTTTCTTTTCATTTTCTTGCAGACTGATATAGCTCCATCGAGCATTCGGTCTAGGGGGATGACTGGGTTAAAGGAAGTTGGGGAGAATCTCCCTAGGGTTGGACACTAGATGATGCCGTATGCTGGGTTTGTCCCGTTGGAGGAGGTGTTGGATGAGACACCTCATTCTATTGCAGTGATATTTGCTCTTGGGGAAAGATAGTGATACACTAGCCACACATTCCATCTTGGGTTCGAAGGGATGAATGTTAATCCCATTGATGTCCAGCAGTTGGAGGGTTTGGATTGTGAGGGGTCCCAGATTGTGGTGGATCGCACTCTAAGGGTTACACTGGAGGCGGTGCTGGCAGCTTTGGGAGACGTGGGTAGAATCATGTTGGGGAATTCTATCTGAATTTTTACTTTAAGGGGGACTCTTTTGAGGAGCAGGGTGGATTCAATGGATGGGAGGAGGGTGAGACATATGGCTCATCTATTTATTTTGCTTTTGCTTAGTGGTTTCTTGGTGGTGATGAGCGGTGATGTCGTTCATCTTTGGGTTCTACTTTATCTGAGGAGAATTTCGGATGTCCTGATGTATGATTGCGGAAGCCTTACTTGGTCATCCCTTTGTTCATCCATGGATGCATTTAGTTGGTGTTGTTGGAAAACTATTACGGGAGACACGTACCTTCTGGAGGTGATTTTAGGCTTATTTCCTTTTGCATTATTTTCTTGTAGTCTTTTTGTATTCTCTTTGTTAATTTTTATCTGTTAGTAGACATTGTTCTACAAGGTTATTGGGCACAATGTGGGGTTATTGTTACATAAAGGATGATGATTTGGGTGACTTCTACTGGATGTTTCGGTGGCAGAAGTCCAATCGGAAGTCGAACCAGTCCTTCTCCCTGAAGGATGTGCGGAGGGTCTTGAATGGCCTGACAAGTGATCAAGTTAACATTCGTCATTTCTGAGTTATTTTGGCAAATTTATTTCTTAATTAGATATTTTTCTTTGCAGGTGTCCTTCTACCCTAGGGGAATGACTTTGTAGAACACGGGTGTTACTAGCATGCATGTGCAGATGCGATAGTTAATTGCACACGAGTTTGGGTACATCTGGTACCTGAGAGAGGGAGTTCTGAGGGATATAATGGATGAGGAGGTGGAGGTCCCACCATTGTCTCCCCTATGTATATGAGGCAGATGATGGAGATGTCTAATGATGCCAGGGTGCCAGCAATGATAGGTGCGCCCTACACGCACTACACGATACGGTGGCGAGTTACGATTATTTGGATTTCATGACGAGTTGGTTGATGCCATCTTGTATGTATGATGTGGAGACTATGCTTCCACCCTCCACTGCTTCAGGGAGGGGTACAAGTGTATCTGTGGGATTGGCCCATAGCACAGGTGGTGGTGCGTTGGCAGTGACAGAGGAGTCTCATCTCATTCAAGTTACTCCCCCTTCTTATAATTTTTGATTGAGTAGTGGGGAGTCATTGAGCGTGCCACATCGTCCTTATATGTCGATAGCTACGTTAACAGATCTTACTAATGAGTCTTTTAGTCCTAGGGTACACTTCTTCTTTTCTTTTCTGTTTCCAGTTTCTGCTTATTTTCCTTGCCTTTTACTGACTGGATTGTCTTCTATTTGCTTTGCAGTATGTACGGGTGCCAACCAACTAGTTACGGGACAAGAAGGATTGGATATCTTCCATGTCTAATTATATAAATAAGTCAGCTCCTTCTTATTTGGTCCCATCGACCACCTTAGACAAGGGTTCCAGTTCTAGGAGTGGAGGAGCTCATCGTCGAGGAAAGCATGTGCACCGCGGGGGCTGAGTGTTTTTGGGATGGTCTGAGGGTTCGGGCGAAGTCCCATTGTATTTCCTTTTTTTTCTTTTTTTTTTGTACCTGCAAAATGTAATCTTGCGAAGAAAGAATATATATATATATATGAAAAATATGCATGTTGTTTTTGGTATTTTTCTTGATTTAGTGACTTATCCTATATGCACTTTTGATTTTTGCTGAGATTGTTTTATTTTGCGAAGACAGAGATGAGAATGAAAATGGTTTTGAGAAAAATGTTAATTAAATGAGTAGTAATAAAAAGGAATGACCCGGGGGTAACTTTTCAAAATAAGTTTTTTTGGAAATTAATTTTGGGCAAAAGAATGGATTTTTTTCTAAAATAGGGGTTACCTATTAGCATGCCCCTTGACCTGCCTATCGGCATAGGGGTGAAGTGAAATAACTCAAAAGCTTTGATTGTACTTTCTTGCACACCTGTGGTACTTGGTAGGGCAGAGAGTTAAATGGAACTCCAGATGATTTGTGTTTTACAAGGGTTTTTGGGTATAAAAGGAAAGTTAGGGGTTGTTTTCTTTTCACCATCAATATTATTTCTTTTCTCGTCTCTTCTTTCTCTTTCTTAAAATGGCGTTACCCATGCATGAAGAGTTATCTTCTTACTTCAAAAGTTTAGAGGCCATGTTCCTTTACAATGTTGATTACAATAATTTCAGTTCATCTCGAGTTTCTCTATGGTCGTAATCGGGTCATAGACTGGAACTTGCTAGCAGTGACAATACAATTTTGGTACCTTGAGGACCATGTCATTTGGTTTGTCCTGGACGAGGCATGTCCTACCTATGAGGAGTCTCAAAAATATTGAGGGTTAGCCCTGGTGTTGCGACGGCTATGCTTGATTTTTCTCATTCTCCCTGGGCATTTATGGCTGAGTTGGTCCATATTTCCCTTCGACAGCTCGGTTGTTGGTTAATGGAGGGACTATTTCTCTTTCGGTGGTTTTGTATTCAGCGTGTCAGAGGGGCTTCAATGATGTTGAATTTTCTAGAGCTGTTGCTTTAGGCCTCACTGCGAGACTGTTACTGGTGACAGGGACTTGATTGTTGATCCTCGAGTGAATGCAATAGCGACGTGGATATCTTACTGCCATAGTCTTGTGGAGGTGGAGCTGGCGGAGACCTTGAATGTTCTTTAGGGTCATTTTTATTTCCTAATGGGGAGCCCTGTGATGTGATGTTGTTTTTATGAATTTTTGAGACATTTTGCCTGGCAACCCCTCTTGAGTATTCCCTATCAGGTGTGCCTAATTTCTTTGTCCGCACTTTCTTTAATTTTAGGCCTTTAATAGAGAACTGGTTTAACTGGTTTGTCGAGCATGAGTTTCGATGTCTTCACTGGTCTATTCCATGATAGGGGGACTTACAACCCGCTTTGTAGCAACGAGAGTACCGCTATGTGCAGTGGGTTTGCCTCCACAAGACTTCCTTTTATTTTTCATGGCGGCTTCTGCACCATGTGGGGTGGGAACAGATAGTGACTCCTCGCATAATGAATTTCTTCCCGATAGAGGACTTGACTAAATCTTAATGGATGATATTGGGACCTTTATGGAAGCGTTGCCGGCCATCTACCAGTCCACCACAATCTGTTAGAGGGGCCTAACATGTGTCTGGGGATTATATAAAGTGGTCGTGGAAGCGGATATTTGGGAAGTTATTGGAGGACGACACTGGGAAAAAGGTGGCTTGTCTCCTCCGACACCATAGAGGAGGGTGTTGTGGTTTCAGCCAAACTTGTCAGGGCATATCACTGCATGGAGTGCATACAGAGTGTTAACTAGGAGTGGGAGACTTGGCGACCTCCGAGGGTAGGGAATGATGATGAAGCGAGGCCTTATGAGAGTTAAGGAGATTGCCTATGAAGCCAATGGTAGTGTCTGTGAAGCTTGGATAATTTGTGTTTTGGGTGATTTTTTAGTTTTCTCTGGGATTACGGATAATTTTTATGAAGATGGTTGGATTAAGTAGGTTTTTTAAGATGGCTTTGTCAGTGGAAAGGGGTTGGGCTATTTAACTCCCTTCACTGATACTTCATATAAAAGTTGTATTCCTTTATTATAAATAAAAATGATTTTGATCATATTTTTTTATGCCTCTTGAAGAGTTTTGCATTTTCAACTATCTATACCAATCACTAAGGCATATACAAAAATTTTAGGGTTTGGTTGACGTTATAAGCCCACATATGTTCTCAACAGCCTAAAGCTAGGGTTTGAAACGTGCCAACTCCATTAAAAAAATGTTGAAGCAAATCCCTGAGATCAAGTATTTTCTTCTTACTGCCAGAAGAAAGGATGCACGTTCCGTAAAGACCATGGGAAGCAAGGATGTTGTTAAGTTCAAGGTCCGCTGCTCAAAGTACCTCTATACACTATGTGTGAATGATCGGAGAAGGCTAACAAGTTGAAACTATCCCTCCCCCCAGGTTTGAGTGTACAAGGCCTTTGAGAGAGCATTAGAGATTGAGATGAATGATTAAAAGAGCACAATAAATGAGAACTATTTTTCTTTCAATTTCTGATGTTTTCACATTAGTTAAAAAACCTTTGTAATGGATAATGGATCTGGTTCTGTTCTTAAACTGTTAAGGTTGATGTCGTTTTCCCCCAAAAAAATAAGGCATATATAATCCTTTCGTTCATGTGAATGATGCGATGGTCTGACATTCTCGGAGGTTAGAAAAGAATAGCAATTTGTGAAAAAAAGGGACCGTGACCATGTATGGTGTATAGGATGCCTGCGTACCTCTGAGGTTTTTGAAAATTTTCATGATGAAAAGAAATGTTTTTTAGAGGATCAGATCCCACGTAGTTCTGGGTAAGAGAAAATGAAGATTTATTTTAGAATAGAAAGGGGATGAGAAGAGTCGTAGCACCCCGAGATTTCGGACTTAAGGGTAAAAAAAATTTAGACGGTCCAGATTGACTGGATGAGCCACCTCCTGTCCGTCGAGGTTTGTGATCATAGTGGCGCTACTTGATAGAATTTTCTTTACAATGTAAGGGTCATTCTAATTCGATTTGAATTTCCCTATGGGGTCCCAAACGGGTTCTACGATCTCCTTAAGGGCCAGGTATCCTTCCGGGACACCGCGGTCCTTGACTTTTAGATTGAATAATTGCACTATTTAGCAATTATATTCATGTATATGGAATAGATCCTTAAGTCTCTTTTCATTCAAGAGAGAGAATTCATTATAGCAACTCTGATGCCAATCTTCTTCTCTAACATTGCTCTCGAGCATGATGCACGGGGAAGGTATTTCTAGATCAACTGGGAGAACAACTTCCATGACATACACTAGAGAATAGGGGTAGACCCAGTAGGTGTTTTGATAGAAGTGAAATAGCCCCGAATGGCGTATGGGATTTTATAGGACCAATCTCTACAACTCTCGGTCATCTTGCTGATAAGTGTTTTAAGGCTTTTGTTGGCGGCTTCGACAACACCATTGGTTTGGGGTCAGTAGGGAGAAGATTTGTGTCTCTGAGTCCCATACTCATCGACCGGTTACATGACCTCAGCTTTGAAGTGGATTTCATTATCTGATACTAACTCGTGGGGAACCCCGTAACGTCAGATGATGTTCTTTCTGATAAAATTAGCCACTTTCTTAGCAATCAGCACTGCATATGACTCGGTTTCGACCCATTTGTTAAAGTAATCAACAGTGACTAGGATGAACTCATGAGCGTTTGAAGTTTTAGGAGTAACCTTCCCTATGATGTCTATGACCTAGGTAGAGAAAGGCTATGGATAGGTCATGTTGTATAGTTCTTGAGGAGGAAAATGTTGGAGATTCAAAAATTGCTAGCATTAGAGGCACCTTCGAACATAGGCAGTGCAATCTTGAACCATGATGGGCTAATAGTAGCTTTGATGGATGATCTTCTTAGTAAGCATGTGAACATTCATGTGGGGCCCGCATTCCCAACTATGGATTTTCTACACCATTCCTTCAATATCATCCCTTGCTATGAAATACAAATGGGTTCCATTTAAGTTTCTCTTAAAAAGTGCTTTATTACTAATGATATACTGGGCAACTAGTTTATGAAGGGTATCACGATCTTTCTTGTATGCTTTTCGAGGATACCTACCATGTTTGAGGAGGCACCAAATATCATAGTACCATAACTTGTCCAAGTCGGAATCTTCCTCGATGAGGAGCTCAATATGATAGTAGTGAGTGGGCATAACTTTTTTCTGAACCAGAAAGGGGCCATTGTTATTCCCTTAGGCATGTAGACCATAGAGGCCAGGCTTGAAAGGGCATCATCTATATTGTTCTTTGAATGATAAAGGTAGTGGAAGGTGACACCTTTTAACTGGGAGGCCCAAATCTTCTAGATGCGTGTAAAAAGGTAGGGGCTTCTCGTCTTTGACTTTTGATTTTCTAATAATTTGGCCGACGATGAGGGCAGAGTCCCCGTAGACATCTAGGTGCCGAATTCCTTTTCTAAGGACACATTAAGGCCTATAGTTCATGCCTCATACTCAGTCATGTTTTTTGTGCAAGGGAAGTCTAATTTGATATCAATGGGGTGTGAGAGATATTTGGGGTGATCAGGAGTATCCTAATGTCGTATCCTTTCTTATTGGTAGCTCTATCAAAGAATGTTTACCATCTAAGGTCGTCCTGAGAGGCGCATAGTATATTTTCATCTGGGAATTCGAAGACCCAAATATCGGTTCCTTCTATGGGGTAATAAACAAGGTAATTGGAGATTGGTCACCATTTCATGGATTTTTGTGTGACATACACGATGTCAAACTCAACTAGTAACATTAACCAACGGGCCATTCGATGGGCCAAAGCGAGTTCTCTAGCATGTATTGTGGCCATCCCAAGGTGGATCCCTCCTTCCTTCCCCTTTTTCAGCATGCGCATGGTAAAATTTCGGACTCAAGTAATAAATTAGACTCCTCAAATTTATGGGACTCCTTCTTTAAATTTTCAATTACACCTTGAAGGATATCACGCTCCCCCTCAATGTGAGCAAAATTGCCCTAAGAGTTTTTTCACGAGTATCACTCTCTTTCTTGGACATTTTTAAAATATTAAAATTGTGGTTTATGTCCATGAGCTTTTCACGAAAAATATCTTTTTGAGATAGGGAGATTTGCAAAAACTCAACTTTAGATTTAAAATAAGAATTTTTTTTTCAAGAAATTTAATTCTTTTTGCAAATCTCAAATTTAATTCTCTTAATTTTCATTACTCTTATTAAGCCCATTAAATTCCTCTCAAATAGCAAAAACTTCATTATCATTAGAAATGGACAAATTATCATTAAGACATCCCATCGAGAGATACAAAAAAATGAGAGTGAGTAGAAAATGAACCACCTAAAAATGCAAGGAGCACAAAAACTATAAAAGCCGGAAAAAATGGATCTTTGACGCGATAAATTAGCGCTCCGTCTCTGATACCAATTTGAAAAAGGATAGGACCCCCGATTTTTAAGTCTTTACTACAAAAAGTAATTTCAATCTCCTTTTAAATATGCAAAAGCGAGATGGTTCAATAAAACACACACAAACGTCAAATTTTAATTTCTTTCAAATTAAAATTAAACCAAGTGAAATTAAATTAAACGACACATGGATATTTCACTTAAACCAATTTAACCCAATTCCTAGAAATTTTCCTAAGTCATATTTTCAATATTACCAAATTAGGCCAAACCAATTTTAACAAATTAAATGACGACTTGAATTAAATTAACTTTTACCTAAATTATTATGTAGCACCAAATTAAACAAGAGTAGTGATTTAAACCAAATTTTATCTTTCTTCCTAAGCATGCGTTCTAGATGATTGTGCAAAAGATAAAATAAACAATTAATCCACTACGCCGTGATGTACGAGGAAAAACCCACAACGAGAAAAAACCTCAGACGGACCTAGCCTTAAGTCCACTAAGTACGGAATTACAATTATAAGCAAGATGACTTACAACACTCGACTCGACTCCTTCAGGCCCCGATGCGTCTTCTTATAACTACCTCTCCTTAGCCGACAATCCCGGAAGTCCACCGGAACCTTGGAATCCACCAATGAGACTTTAGGAACACCGTCAACCACACATGGTGCCTTTCACCATGTGAGAATGCTACAGCAAAACAAAATTCTTCTTCTTTGAGGGATTTAGAAGTAAACCCAAACTTTCTCTTCAATGTGGTAGAGATAAACCAGGTGCCAAACACTCTAAGCAATGATATATATATATATTGAAACTTGGAATAAACAATATGGGTGAAAACAAGAGTGTTTAAAGGATTTTCTTGAAAAATTTGACACTCAAAACATTAACTTTTTCCTTTTTGAATTTTTGCTCTCAAACTCTCTTTTTGATTGAGGATAGTGAAAAAGTAAAGTGGAAAAAGTTGGTTCCCGCACTAGATAAGTTCTGTCAAAAGTTAGTGGGGTAAAGAAATTGGAAACATGGAAAAACTGCTCAAAACTGCCAAATAAACTGTTCCCGCCAAATCTCGTTCGAAGGAGATTTTTGTTCGAACGAAGTCTCATTCAAACGATACTTCTAATGAAGTTCCAGTGGTAGGTTGTTGGCAAACCTCGTTCGAACGACAATTTCAACGAACTTCCAGAAAGTTAAAAATTCTATTTTTAGCCCAGAAACTTTATTTTAAAGTTTTAATGAAACTTTCTGAAACTAAACAATAGTTTAAAAACAAAGTACACCCATATAAATATTGTTCCAAGATCCTATATATATATTAAAATGCATTCATACCTTAGGAGCAATGGAACCATGTTGATGGCGTAAAAACGAGGCACAATACACATGACATTGGATGAAGCTTTAATATCTTGGTCGCTACGTCTTCAACTACCCCGTCATAGGCTTGAATGGATACAATTAAAAACTATCCTATGACATAAATGTTTTTTTCCGGAATTGAGCCAAAACTACATTAAGACTCAATCATAGAATTGTGTCCTTATAACTATCCTAAGCTTCTAGAGCATTATCAGTTCTAGGGGAAACATGAGGAGACTAATCAGTCTCTGGATTAACTTGGGGAATAGTGGTAGCAGGTGTTCCAAGCAGAATTGAGTGTTGAGAAATTTTTATAGCCAAAGCAAGGGTAGTCTCGACAGCAAGAGTATGGTCTACATCACCACTCATCACTTTCCACTGCAGACTCATCCACCTCCATCAGATACTGAGCGGCCAAGGTCATGGCTACCTCATCATATGTTTTGAATTTTGCCACTCTAGCCTCCTCAACCTTAACCAGAGCTTCATTATCTCTTACAAGCTCTTGGTTAACACTAGTAAGATCTTGGCTAATCGTATCAATCTCTTGTTTAGACTTAGCAACCTCATCATTATCTTTCTGAGCGCCTCCTCAAAGATTTAAAATTTTATAGCGATAGTTCCATCTTGATCCTTCAGCTTTTGGATATCCTCTTCTGCCTTGGTGAGAGATAACATTTTGGTAATCACCTTATCATCCCTCTCTTGGAGTTCTCCACAGGTTTTAGGTATCTCATCAACGGATTATTTCATCTCATCTTTTAGGTGAGTGTTCTGTCGGGTAAGTATTGTGATGGTTTTATTTACCCTCATAGTCATAGTGATTGGTCACAACTTTTTCTCTTAAGATAGTGGCAATAGTTGTACCCTGAAAGAAAATGTAAAGATATCAGCAAGTAATAAATAATTCGACTAAGGCAGATGAGCATAAATTTATCAAACTTACCATCAACAGGCGATGTCGAACTACCTTCCACGGGGCATCGGGGTCATGGTCCCTTAGAAATTTAAAATATTTTATATGCCCGTGATAGACTGGCAAATCCATTGCATTTTTCATATGATGGAAGATGGAGTCAGGTTCATTCTTTATCCCCTTTGGATAAACTGGACGATCACGATCAAACTTGAAATCCTCTACCTTGCCATAATGTAGGGACGAACCCTATCTAAGAACATGCTTACAAGTTGGATGTCCGTTAATTTAAACCCTTTCCACATCATACATATCTAGCCTAGCCTCATGAAGCATTTGGATTTTAGGGTCACCTTATATACTGAGGGCCTTAAAAGACCTTTTGTCACTAGTAGTGGGGGACCAGAAGACATTGGAGCCTTCCCTTTGTATTTTTCCTGGGTAGAAGCCTCAGCGTCGGCCTTTCTTCGAGCATTAATCTAGGCTTACTTTTGTTCCTTAGATTTGAATTTATTTTGAGGATTTATTTTCTTCTTAGCTTTAGCATCAACATATCTTTCCTCTTTGCCTCCTGCTCAATATTTTTGCAACAAGCAATATCCATTTTAGCACGATCGACTTTCCAAGGTGCCATCCCAGTAGAAGGTTTAATAATAAACTCGAGGTGTTGGGAGTAAAATCTTCTCAAGAGAATAAAAATTAGTCATAATTACAGTTCATGAACAAAAGACAACCTGATATGGGAAAATATTCTCATTTGCTTCAACTTCGGCCTTCACACCTCGGTCATCTTCAACAGGGCCTTTTGCTACCAAGGGAATTAATGTCTCCCAAGGAGGTTTTCCACCAGGAGGAGTGTGGTATCCAATACGTGTGAACATGGAGATAAAGAAAAAATCCTCAAACTTAGGGGGTTGGGAACACAAAAACTTTCAACTGCGTCTCGCGATGCCGAGGGCAGTATAAGAGCTTTAATCACTGAAAAAGTTGAACAAAAATGTTTTCACAACAAACAGTTAGAAAGTAATCAAAAATCAAATAAGAAAATGTTTACCAATTTTTTTCAGCCCACACCATTTGTGGGGAACAATATAATACATATTATTCTCATGGGCTCTGAATTCCCAATCACCCTTTATAAAAAACAAATTAGTTTTCCCGGCTATAGTTGCTCGTCTTGATAACATTTACCATTCTCAGATGTGACTTCCTGTGTGCAAAGTAATAATACCCAAAAGACTTGGCATTGTCCTTTATGCCATGCACAAAACTAAATATATCCCTAGAAAGGTCAACACCAGTTCAAAATGTCTACAACATCATTGCCTCAAGAACTGTTCTATAGGAATTAGGGTTAATTTGGGTAAGAAAAACCCTACCCAAACACTTTGGTATCCAAGATTGAAACTTTTATGCTAGATTAAAATCTCCAGTTTTGTGTGCACTAAGGCTTATACTCTTCATTGAGGCTTTTTTTGTACGGTGGACTTCGTACCTATTCCAGTTTACACATGTTGGACTCTGTGTTGGTGTAGAGATTAGAAGTGGAGGTTTTCATGTTCGATCCGTTGATGGTTAATGAGCCTGAATCGAAGGATACCATGGTGTGTGGTCTCACGTATTGTGGTAACTTCACAGGTAGACTCATGCATGTCACTATAGTGAAGGTTAAAGGAATGTATAAAGATCAAGGCTTATAAAGTCATCGAATCGGTTAAGTAAGTAATCTATCATTTCCTTTTGTAATTCCGTATATAGTGAATTTGCATGGCTAAGAAATCCGAGGTTTTTATCATTGTAGGTTTTTCTATTAAAACTTGCACCAATTGAAGAGATTATTGTTTAAAATATAGTGAATTTGCATGGCTAGGAAATCCGAGGTTTTTATCATTGTAGGTTTTTCTCATACATCGATGTGTTGTGTGATTAATTTATTTTATCTTGCTACCACCTTGATACATACTTTAGGAAAATATAAAATTGGTTAATTATTTTAAACAATAATCTCTTCAATTGGTGCAAGTTTTAATTGGGAAATTTATTTAATCGAACTTAAATTTGAAAAAATAAGAATAGTGGTTTATGTTTATCTCTTAACATTCTCCATATTTAGAGAACCCTTTTAGTTGCAGTTGCACTTACAGGGGAGTTACTTGATGTTTGTTCTTTGAGGTCTTGAGCATGTGGAGAATATCGAGCAGGATGGTATACTAGGTGTTTTATGTTATTGGTTGTGGGGGTGATTTGGCAACAGGTTGCGTGGGTGGGATTCATTTGTGGTGGTTGACATTCTTGGTGGATTTTTCTCAATTTTTCTCAGATTCTGAGGTGTGCATGGGGGAGGATGGGGCTGGCCAAGATGTATCAGTCCATATCTCTCTTCTCGACATTTCTTACTAATAGTTTCTTAGGCTTCTCGTATTTTTGGGTGGTACTTATTATTTTAGTTTTATTTGCTTTAGTCAAAAGTTTCATCTTTATTCCTTTACTTATGTTATATCATATTTTCTTTTTTTGTTCAGTTATAGTTCTTTGCTTTTGTTTCTTTATCTATTTGGATGGATTGTCTTTAAGGGCCAAAGGATGAGATTTTCCCCGTTTTTACTCCATATGCATGGGGGGATTTGGGAGAGGACTAGTCACTATCGTTGTCGAAATAGGAGGTATTTGATAGGGATGACCATAGAGAGGGAATTTTTTTTAGGTACTTTACTTTTTGTAGCCTTCATTTCTCCATCATTGGTATATACTAGTTTCTTGTTCCTCACTTTTTCTTAGTTCTATCTACCTTTAACTTCCATGGGAAGTGACCTACCACATATCAGGGGTGTCATGGCTTGGATATTGTCTGGATGGAGGTTGCTCACGGAGGAGACTTATGGGGGCCATTTACATTTGGGGGAAATGGTTACCCACCAGCATATGTGGGACCTACCCGTACAGGTGTAACACACCACGTGCTCGGAGAGACACGCGGCGTGCTACTACGATAAAACTAATCAAATCCACAAATAACAAGGTATAGAGCATCTAAATAAATCCCACAATAATATAAATCCACTAATCTCAATACTCAAATTTAAATACAATAATTGTCTCTCGAAATAATATAAATCACCAATGTTCTATACAACCCAATAAAATAATATAAATCATCCAAAAAATATTTTTCACAAAATAATCCAGGCTAAAATCATCCCAATTGGTCCATAGCGTCCCAATCCACACTAACCTGCCAACTAAAAGAAAATATGAGAAAGTACACAATATGACAGGAAAGATGTTCAACAAATATATTAACGATGAATAAAGCGTAACAACACGAATACGAATATGCAAATCAAATGCGAATCTCAATAGCATTTATCAATAAATTCCTCAACAACACATCAATGGATCACCAGGCCTCACCCCATCAGCATATGCTTTATCAAGTCATAGCCCAGGAACAAGGAATTCTTCCGGGTGCCCAACCTCCGTGCCATATTAAAATCTCATGAAAACGTGCTCAACAACAATATAATGATGCCACATGAATCAAAATAATTCAACAATTATTTCTCCAGATTTCAAAGAATTTAACAATTCAAATATGAGTTCAATTAAACATGAAATCAACGGAATAACACTTACGAGATTTAAAGAGCATATTGTGGAAACCCCCATACCTTAAAGCCATCGCATGAATCGTTGCATAAATTCAACCTCAAAATCTGATCGTACCATCATGTTCCACTCGCAAAAATAGTCAAATCATGTTCTAGCCCAACACGAGATAACCCCAAATAGGCCTATTTTAAAAACCCAGAAAAATTAGATCCAAACATTATTCAAATCGCTGATCCGACTTCATATTTGGATTCTACACAAAAAATTGAGTCAGGTATATGTTTTGTATTTTTCTCAAATCTCATTCGAATAAACTTAAAAAGAAGATCTAAACATTCCAAATTGGCTCTTCTCATTCCACTCGTTTTTTGCCTCTCTTTTTCATCTTCTTTTCCTTATAATCACCCATAATATTCCTTATATAACCCCTCTCTCAAACCCTAGCTTGGAGACTAAGCCAACGCATATTACTATATTGCACTTTAATACAAAATTGTCAACTTTACATATTTAAACCATTACAAAATGTCCAAAAACAATTTAAATTTAAATTTAAATGTTTGATTCGATTCCAAACCAAAATAAATAATAATATCAATATCCCTATTAATAAAATAATAATATTATTGAAATTATATACCTTATTCATAAATAAAGCCCTCAAAATTACGGGGTATTACATACTTCCTCCCTTGAAAATGAATTTCGTCCTCGAAATTTGACGAAACCTAACACTCGAAATAAAATGCTACTCGATTCTATTTCCCAAAATCACACACACAAGTCCTCAAATCAATTTTAAACATCCTCACCAAGACGCCTAACACATCCTCAAAAATTTTCTATCTCTAAAGAAAATATGTCTAACCCGCATGCTAGACCCAATACCCAAGACCCAATGGTTGTCGTATACGTAAGCTCTGATATCATCTGTAACACCCCGCGTGCTCGGAGAGACACATAGCATACTACTATGATAAAACTAATCAAATCCACAAATAACAAGGTATAGAGAATCTAAATAAATCCCACAATAATATAAATCCACTAATCTCAATACTTAAATTTAAATACAATAATTGTCTCTCGAAATAATATAAATCACCAATGCTCTATACAACCCAATAAAATAATACAAATCTTCCAAAAAATATTCTTCCCAATATAATCCAGGATAAAATCTTCCCAATTGATCCATAGGGTCCCAACAAACGCTAACCTGCCAACTAAAAGAAAATATGGGGAAGTACACAATACGACAGGTTAGATGCTTAATAAATAAATTAACGATGAATAAAACGTAACAATACAAGTACGAATATTCAAATCAAATACGAATCTCAATAGCATTTATCAATAAATTCCACAACACATCAATGGATCACCAGGCCTCAACCCTTCGCATATGCTTTATCAAGTCATAGCCCGGGAAGCAGGAATTTTGGTGGGTGCCCAACCTCCGTGCCATATTAAAATCTCATTATAACGTGCTCAACAACAATATAATGATGCCACATGAATCAAAATAATTCAACAATTATTTCTCCATATTTCAAAGAATTTAACAATTCAAATATGAGTTCAATTAAACATGAAATCAACGGAATAACTCTCAAGAGATTTAAAGAGCATATTGTGTAAAACCCCATACCTTAAAGTCATCGCATGAATCGTCGCATAAATTCAACTTCAAAATCTGATCGCACCATCATGTTCCTCTTGCAAAAATAATCAAATCACGTTCTAGCGCCAACATGAGATAACCCAAAATAGGCCTATTATAAAAACCCAAAAAAATTATATCCAAACATTATTCGAATCGTTGATCCAACTTCATATTTCGATTCTACACGAAAAATTGTGTTTTGCATTTTTCTCAAATCTCATTCTAATGCACTTAAAAAGAAGATCAAAACATTTCAAATTGGCTCTTCTCATTCCACTCATTTTTGGCCTCTCTTTTCATCTTCCGTTCCTTATAATCACCCATAATATTCCTTATATAACCCCTCTCTCAAACCCTAGCTTGAATACTACGCTAACGCATATTATTATATTGCCCTTTAATACAAAATTGCCAACTTTACATATTTAAACCACTACAAAATGTCCAAAAACAATTTAAATTTGAATTTAAATGTTTGATTCGATTCCAAACCAAAATAAATTATAACATCAATATCCCTATTAATAAAATAATAATATTATTGAAATTATATACCTTATTCATAAATAAAGCCCTCAAAATTACGGGGTATTACATACTTACCCCCTTGAAAAGGAATTTCGTCCTCGAAATTCGATGAAACCTAACACTCGAAATAAAATGCTACTCGATTCTATTTCCCAAAATCACACACACAAGTCCTCAAATCAATTTCAAACATCCTCACCACGACGCCTAACACATCCTCAAAATTTTTCTATCTCCAAAGAAAATATGTCTAACCCGCACGCTAGACCCAATACCAAAGACCCAAAGGTTGTCGTATACCTAAGCTCTGATACCAGCTGTAACACCCTGCGTGCTCGGAGAGACACGCGGTATGCTACTACAATAAAACTAATCAAATTCACAAATAACAAGGTATAGAGCATCTAAATAAATCCCACATCAATCTAAATACACTAATCTCAATACTCAAATTTAAATACAATAATTGTCTCTCGAAATAATATAAATCACCAATGCTCTATACAACCCAATAAAATAATAAAACTCTTCCAAAAAATATTCTTCCCAAAATAATCCAGGCTAAAATCATCCCAATTGGTCCATAGCGTCCCAATCCACGCTAACCTGCCAACTAAAAGAAAATATGGGGAAGTACACAATATGACAGGAAAGATGCTCAATAAATATATTAACGATGAATAAAGCATAACAACACGAGTACGAATATTCAAATCAAATGAGAATCTCAATAGCATTTATCAATAAATTCCTCAACAACACATCAATGGGTCACCAGGCCTCACCCCATCCGCATATGTTTTATCAAGTCATACCCGGGAAGCAGAAATTTTGGCGGGTGCCCAAACTCCGTGCCATATTAAAATCTCGTGACAACGTGCTCAACAACAATATCATGATGCCACATGAATCAAAATAATTCAATAATTATTTCTCCAGATTTGAAAGAATTTAACAATTCAAATATGAGTTCAATTAAAAATGAAATCAACGAAATAACTCTCAAGAGATTTAAAGAGTATATTGTGTAAAACCCCATACCTTAAAGTCATCGCATGAATCGTCGCATAAATTCAACCTCAAAATCTGATCGCACCATCATGTTCCTCTAACAAAAATAATCACATCACATTCTAGCCCCAACACGAGATAACCCCAAATAGGCCTATTTTAAAACCCCAGAAAACTTAGATCCAAACAATATTCGAATCGCTGATCCGACTTCAGATTTGGATTCTACACAAAAAATTAAGTCAGGTATGTGTTTTGCATTTTTCTCAAATCTCATTCGAATGCACTTAAAAAGAAGATCTAAGCATTTCAAATCGGCTCTTGTCGTTCCACTCGTTTTTTGCCTCTCTTTTTCGTCTTCCTTTACTTATAATCACCCATAATATTCCTTACATAACCCCTCTCTCAAACCCTAGCTTGGAGACTAAGCTAACGCATATTGCTATATTGCACTTTAATACAAAATTGTCAACTGTACATATTTAAACCATTACAAAATGTCCAAAAACAATTTAAATTTGAATTTAAATATTTTATTCGATTCCAAACCAAAATAAATTATAATATCAATATCCCTATTAATAAAATAATAATATTATTGAAATTATATACCTTATTCATAAATAAAGCCCTCAAAATTACGGAGTATTAAATACTTCCCCCTTGAAAAGGAATTTCGTCCTCGAAATTCGACGAAACCTAACACTCGAAATAAAATGCTACTCGATTCTATTTCCCAATATCACACACACAAATCCTAAAATCAATTTTAAACATCCTCACCACGATGCCTAACACATCCTAAAAAATTTTCTATCTCCAAAGAAAATATGTCTAACCCGCACACTAGACCCAATACCCAAGACTCAAGGGTTGTCGTATACCTAAGCTCTGATACCATCTGTAACACCCCGCGTGCTTGGAGAGACACGCGGCACGCTACTACGATAAAACTAATCAAATCCACAAATAACAAGGTATAGAGCATCTAAATACATCCCACAATAATACAAATCCACTAATGTCAATACTTAAATTTAAATACAATAATTGTCTCTCAAAATATTATAAATCACCAATACTCTATACAACCCAATAAAATAATACAACTCTTCCAAAAAATATTCTTTCCAAAATAATCCAGACTAAAATCATTCCAATTGGTCCATAGCGTCCCAATCCACACAAACCTGACAACTAAAAGAAAATATGGGAAAGTACACAATATGACAGGAAAGATGCCCAACAAATATGTTAACGATAAATAAAGCATAATAACACGAGTACGAATATTAAAATCAAATGTGAATCTCAATAGCATTTATCAATAAATTCCTCAACAACACATCAATGGGTCACCAGGCCATAACCCATCTGCATATGCTTTATCAAATCATACCCGGGAAGCAGGAATTCTGGCGGGTGCCCAACCTCCGTGCCATATTAAAATCTCATGACAACGTGCTCAACAATAATATAATGATGCCACATGAATCAAAATAATTCAATAATTATTTCTCCAGATTTCAAATAATTTAACAATTCAAATATGAGTTCAATTAAACATGAAATCAACGGAATAACTCTCAAGATATTTAAAGAGCATATTGTGTAAAACCCCATACCTTAAAGTCATCGCATGAATCGTCGCATAAATTCAACCTCAAAATTTTATCGCACCATCTTTTTCCTCTCGCAAAAATAATCAAATCACGTTCTAGCCCCAACATGAGATAACCCCAAATTGGCCTATTTTAAAACCCCAGAAAAAGTAGATCCAACTATTATTCGAATCGCTGATCCGACTTCAGATTTGGATTCTACACAAAAAATTGAGTCATGCATGTGTTTTGCATTTTCCTCAAATCTCATTCGAATGCACTTAAAAAGAAGATCTAAGCATTTCAAATTGGCTCTTCTCATTCCACTCGTTTTTTGCCTCTCTTTTTCATCTTCCTTTACTTATAATCACCCATAAATAACCCCTCTCTCAAACCCTAGCATGGAGACTAAGTTAACGCATATTACTATATTGCACTTTAATACAAAATTGTCAACTTTACATATTTAAATCAATACAAAATGTCCAAAAACAATTTAAATTTGAATTTAAATATTTTATTCGATTCCAAACCAAAATAAATAATAATATCAATATCCCTATTAATAAAACAATAATATTATTGAAATTATATACCTTATTCATAAATAAAGCCCTCAAAATTACGGGGTATTACATACTTCCTCCCTTGAAAATGAATTTCGTCCTCGAAATTCAACGAAACCTAACACGCGAATTAAAATGCTACTCGATTCTATTTCCCAAAATCACACACACAAGTCCTCAAATCTATTTTAAACATCCTCACCACGACACCTAACACATCCTCAAAATTTTTCTATCTCCAAAGAAAACATGTCTAACCCGCATACTAGACCCAATACCCAAGACCCAAGGGTTGTCGTATACCTAAGCTCTGATACCATCTATAACACCCCACGTGCTCAGAGAGACACGTGGCATGCTACTACGATAAAACTAATCAAATCCACAAATAACAAGGTATAGAGCATCTAAATAAATCCCACAATAATATAAATCCACTAATCTCAATACTTAAATTTAAATACAATAATTGTCTCTCGAAATAATATAAATCACTAATGCTCTATACAACCCAATAAAATAATACAAATCTTTCAAAAAATATTCTTCCCAATATAATCCAGGATAAAATCTTCCCAATTGATCAATAGCGTCCCAACAAACGCTAACCTGCCAACTAAAAGAAAATATGGGGAAGTACACAATACGACAGGTTAGATGCTTAATAAATAAATTAACGATGAATAAAACGTAACAATACAAGTACTAATATTCAAATCAATTGTGAATCTCAATAGCATTTATCAATAAATTCCACAACACATCAATGGGTCACCAGGCCTCAACCCTTCCGCATATGCTTTATCAAGTCATAGCCCGGGAAGCAGGAATTTTGGCGGGTGCCCAACCTCCGTGCCATATTAAAATCTCATTATAACGTGCTCAACAACAATATAATGATGCCACATGAATCAAAATAATTCAACAATTATTTCTCCAGATTTCAAAGAATTTAACAATTCAAATATGAGTTCAATTAAACATGAAATCAACGGAATAACTCTCAAGAGATTTAAAGAGCATATTGTGTAAAACCCCATACCTTAAAGTCATCGCATGAATCGTCGCATAAATTTAACCTCAAAATCTGATCGCACCATCATGTTCCTCTCGCAAAAATAATCAAATCACGTTCTATCCCCAACATGAGATAACCCCAAATAGGCCAATTATAAAAACCCAAAAAAATTAGATCCAAACATTATTCGAATCGCTGATCCAACTTCATATTTCGATTCTACACGAAAAATTGTGTTTTGCATTTTTCTCAAATCTCATTCGAATGCACTTAAAAAGAAGATCAAAACATTTCAAATTGGCTCTTCTCATTCCACTCACTTTTTGCCTCTCTTTTCATCTTCCTTTCCTTATAATCACCCATAATATTCCTTATATAACCCCTCTCTCAAACCCTAGCTTGAAGACTACGCTAACGCATATTATTATATTGCACTTTAATACAAAATTGTCAACTTTACATATTTAAACCACTACAAAATGTCCAAAAACAATTTAAATTTGAATTTAAATGTTTGATTCGATTCCAAACCAAAATAAATTATAACATCAATATCCCTATTAATAAAATAATAATATTATTGAAATTATATACCTTATTCATAAATAAAGCCCTCAAAATTACGGGGTATTACATACTTACCCCCTTGAAAAGGAATTTCGTCCTCGAAATTCGATGAAACCTAACACTCGAAATAAAATGCTACTCAATTTTATTTGCCAAAATCACACACACAAGTCCTCAAATCAATTTTAAACATCCTCACCACGACGCCTAACACATCCTCAAAATTTTCCTATCTCCAAAGAAAATATGTCTAACCCGCACGCTAGACCCAATACCCAAGACCCAAGGGTTGTCGTATACCTAAGCTCTGATACCAGCTGTAACACCCTGCGTGCTCGGAGAGACACGCGGTATGCTACTATAATAAAACTAATCAAATTCACAAATAACAAGGTATAGAGCATCTAAATAAATCCCACAACAATCTAAATCCACTAATCTCAATACTCAAATTTAAATACAATAATTGTCTCTCGAAATAATATAAATCACCAATGCTCTATACAACCCAATAAAATAATACAACTCTTCCAAAACATATTCTTCCCAAAATAATCCAGGCTAAAATCATCCCAATTGGTCCATAGCGTCCCAATCCACGTTAACCTGCCAACTAAAAGAAAATATGGGGAAGTACATAATATGACAGGAAAGATGCTCAATAAATATATTAACGATGAATAAAGCATAACAACACGAGTACGAATATTCAAATCAAATGCGAATCTCAATAGCATTTATCTATAAATTCCTCAACAACACATCAATGGGTCACCAAGCCTCACCCCATCCGCATATGCTTTATCAAGTCATACCCGGGAAGCAGGAATTTTGGCGGGTGCCCAACCTCCGTGCCATATTAAAATCTCGTGACAACGTGCTCAACAGCAATATAATGATGCCACATGAATCAAAATAATTCAATAATTATTTCTCCAGATTTGAAAGAATTTAACAATTCAAATATGAGTTCAATTAAAAATGAAATCAACGAAATAACTCTCAAGAGATTTAAAGAGTATATTGTGTAAAACCTCATACCTTAAAGTCATCGCATGAATCGTCGCATAAATTCAACCTCAAAATCGGATCGCACTATCATGTTCCTCTAGCAAAAATAATCAAATCACATTCTAGCCCCAGCACGAGATAACCCCAAATAGGCCTATTTTAAAACCCCAAAGAAATTAGATCCAAACAATATTTGAATCGCTGATCCGACTTCAGATTTGGATTCTACACAAAAAATTAAGTCAGGTATGTGTTTTGCATTTTTCTCAAATCTCATTCGAATGCACTTAAAAAGAAGATCTAAGCATTTCAAATTGGCTCTTCTCATTCCACTCATTTTTTGCCTCCCTTTTTCATCTTCCTTTACTTATAATCACCCATAATATTCCTTATATAACCCCTCTCTCAAACCCTAGCTTGGAGACTAAGCTAACGCATATTACTATTTAATACAAAATTGTCAACTTTACATATTTAAACCATTACAAAATGTCCAAAAACACTTTAAATTTGAATTTAAATGTTTTATTCGATTCCAAACCAAAATAAATTATAATATCAATATCCCTATTAATAAAATAATATTATTATTGAAATTATATACCTTATTCATAAATAAAGCCCTCAAAATTACGGGGTATTACATACTTCCCCCCTTGAAAAGGAATTTCGTCCTCGAAATTCGACGAAACCTAACACTCGAAATAAAATGCTACTCGATTCTATTTCCCAAAATCACACACACAAGTCCTCAAATCAATTTTAAACATCCTCACCACAAAGCCTACACATCCTCAAAAAATTTCCATCCTCAAAGAAAACATGTCTAACCCGCATACTAGACCCAATACACAAGACCCAAGTGTTGTCGTATACCTAAGCTCTGATACCATCTGTAACACCCCGCGTGCTCGGAGAGACACACGGCATGCTACTACGATAAAACTAATCAAATCCACAAATAACAAGGTATAGAGCATATAAATAAATCCCACAATAATCGAAATCCACTAATCTCAATACAATAATTGTTTCTCAAAATAATATAAATCACCAATGCTCTATACAACCCAATAAAATAATACAACTCTTCCAAAAAATATTCTTCCCAAAATAATCCAGGCTAAAATCATCCCAATTGGTCCATAGCGTCCCAATCCTCGCTAACCTGCCAACTAAAAGAAAATATGGGGAAATACACAATATGACTGGAAAGATGCTCAACAAATATATTAACGATGAATAAAGCGTAACAACACGAGTACGAATATTCAAATCAAATGCGAATCTCAATAGAATTTATTAATAAATTCCTCAACAACACATCAATGGATCACCAGGCCTCACCCCATCCGCATATGCTTTATCAAGTCATAGCCCGGGAAGCAGGAATTTTGGCGGGTGCCCAACCTCCTTGCCATATTAACATCTAATGACAACGTGCGCAACAACAATATAATGATGCCACATGAATCAAAATAATTCAACGATTATTTCTTTAGATTTCAAAGAATTTAACAATTCAAATATGAGTTCAATTAAACATGAAATCAACGGAATAACTCTCAAGAGATTTAAAAAGCATATTGTGTAAAACCCCATACCTTAAAGTCATCACATGAATCATCGCATAAATTCAACCTCAAAATTTGATCGCACCATCTTGTTCCTCTCGCAAAAATAATCAAATCACGTTCTAGCCCCAAAACGAGAAAACCCCAAATAGGCCTATTTTTAAACCCCAAAAAAATTAGATCCAACATTATTCGAGTCGCTGATCCGACTTCAGATTTGGATTCTACACAAAAAATTGAATCAGGTATGTGTTTTGCATTTTTCTCAAATCTCATTCGACTGCACTTAAAAAGAAGATCTAAGCATTTCAAATTGGCTCTTCTCATTCCTCTCGTTTTTTGCCTCTCGTTTTCATCTTCCTTTCCTTATATCACCCATAATATTCCTTATATCTCAAACCCTAGCATGGAGACTAAGTTAACGCATATTACTATATTGCACTTTAATACAAAATTGTCAACTTTACATATTTAAACCAATACAAAATGTCCAAAAATAATTTAAATTTGAATTTAAATATTTTATTCGATTCCAAACCAAAATAAATAATAATATCAATATCCCTATTAATAAAACAATAATATTATTGAAATTATATACCTTATTCATAAATAAAGCCCTCAAAATTACGAGGTATTACATACTTCCCCTCTTGAAAAGGAATTTTGTCCTCGAAATTCAACGAAACCTAACACGCGAAATAAAATGCTACTCGATTCTATTTCCCAAAATCACACACACAAGTCCTCAAATCAATTTTAAACATCCTCACCACGACGCCTAACACATCCTCAAAATTTTTCTATCTCCAAAGAAAACATGTCTAACCCGCATACTAGACCCAATACCCAAGACCCAAGGGTTGTCGTATACCTAAGCTCTGATACCATCTGTAACACCCCACGTGCTCAGAGAGACACGCGGCATGCTACTACGATAAAACTAATCAAATCCACAAATAACAAGGTATAGAGCATCTAAATAAATCCCACAATAATATAAATCCACTAATCTCAATACTTAAATTTAAATACAATAATTGTCTCTCGAAATAATATAAATCACCTATACAACCCAATAAAATAATACAAATCTTCCAAAAAATATTCTTCCCAAAATAATCACGGCTAAAATCATCCCAGTTGGTCCATAGCGTCCCATTCCACGCTAACCTGCCAACTAAAAGAAAATATGACTAAGTACACAATATGACAAGAAAGATGCTCAACAATTATATTAACGATGAATAAAGTGTAACAACACGAGTAAGAATATTCAAATCAAATGCGAATCTCAATAGCATTTATCAATAAATTCCTCAACAACACATCAGTGGGTCACCCGGCCTCATCTCATCCGCATATCCTTTATCAAGTCATAGCCCGGGAAGTAGAAATTTTGGCGGGTGCCCAACCTCCGTGCCATATTAAAATCTCATGACAACGTGCTCAACAACAATATAATGATGCCACATGAATCAAAATAATTCAACAATTATTTCTTCAGTTTTCAAAGAATTTAACAATTCAAATATGAGTTCAATTAAACATCAAAATCAATGGAATAACTCTCAAGAGATTTAAAGAGCATATTGTGTAAAACCCCATACCTTAAAGTCATCGCATAAATCGTCGCATTTATTCAACCTCAAAATCTGATCACACCATCATGTTCCTCTCGTAAAAATAATCAAATCACGTTATAACCCCAACACGAGATAACCCCAAATAGGCCTATTTTAAAAACCCAAAAAAATTAGATCCAAACATTATTCGAATCGCTGATCCGACTTCAGATTTGGATTCTACACGAAAAATTAAGTCAGGTATGTGTTTTGCATTTTTCTCAAATCTCATTCGAATGCATTTAATAAGAAGATCTAAACATTCCAAATTGGCTCTTCTCATTCCACTCGTTTTTTGCCTCTCTTTTTCATCTTCCTTTCCTTATAATCACCCATAATATTCCTTATATAACCCCTCTCTCAAACCCTAGCTTGGAGACTAAGCTAACGCATATTATTGTATTGCCCTTTAATACTAAATTGTCAGCTTTACATATTTAAACCATTACAAAATGTCCAAAAACAATTTAAATTTGAATTTAAATGTTTGATTCGATTCCAAACCAAAATAAATTATAATATCAATATGCCTATTAATAATTTAATAAAATTATTGAAGTTATATACCTTATTCATAAATAAAGCCCTCAAAATTACGGGGTATTACAACAGTTTCCATTTCCATTCTTATCTCATGAGGCATGTATAGGGTTTCACTGCGAAGGATAGAAAGATGTTTTTGTGTGGAGTCCCCTCTTTAAACTTTCTTAGGAATGATATAGACTACCAGGGCTTCTTTGAGAGAAGGGTGATAAAGATCCCCGATCCGGTGTCCCATGAGAATTTGTTGACATAAGCTGGTGTAAACCGACGGTGGGGCATCCTTAGATAGCATATATAAATGAGGTGGATCTGGATGGGGTAGAGGATGGGGATCGTGTGGCTCCTGGGTGTGAGAATGAGGAGGAAGAGGTTTTTCCAAGGGTGGATATCGGGACTCTCAAGGAGGTTCTTGAGGAGTCAACCAGGGGAAGCGACAATGTTCTTAGGAGATATTCAGAGGGGTGAGAAGCTTGATATGGACATTGTTAGTTTAAGGAGATCATATTCGAAGGTGCCAACTAATTTGGTCAGGTGGGTCGGGGGTCATATGGGCAGGTTTACATCTAGGTATTGAGGTGTGGGGTTCTTCGAGGCATGCCATTAGGAGTTCTCATCTTGTGGCTTGGAGATTTCTTTCTTCACGAGGTTCACAGACTTCGAGGGGGTAGACCGAGCGATCGATTCAAGGGCAGGTGAGGGTTCCCACCCTCTTCCTAGCATGGATCAGGATGATACTAAGGCCTGGAGTCTTCAGATGGGGGTCAACTTGCGGGTGACTAAGGTGAAAGAGGAGGGGATAACATACGTTGTGGCCCAGACGGAGGATGTTATCATTGATCGTAATGTTACGCTCGAGGCCAAGGTAAGGTAGATGTAGGAGGTTGTTGT
This sequence comes from Sambucus nigra, assembly GCA_949130495.1. Classification (NCBI taxonomy): domain Eukaryota; kingdom Viridiplantae; phylum Streptophyta; class Magnoliopsida; order Dipsacales; family Adoxaceae; genus Sambucus; species Sambucus nigra. The sequence goes on along the minus strand of OX422223.1, from coordinate 474,363,122 downwards.
TAGGAGGGGTTAGGTAAGGGTGTTGCCCAACGGGTTTCTCCAGTTAGGAGGATATAACTCTTCATTTTACTTAAGGATGTGGTGTCTTTATGGCGTGGTATGCCGACTAGATATTATGTCCCTTTGTCGACTCTTGCTTTGGATCGTATTGCTTCCTATTTCCATGAATATTTAGAATAAAGAGGGTATGTATTCCTTCTTATCCTTATTTAATTTTGTTATCTCTACTTCCTTTTCTATCCATTATTTACTTGTTTTATGCTTTTCAAGAGGTGACGGTTTCAGCATTTAGTCTTCAAAGTGTGATGAGCCTTTGGTCCCCACTATAATAGGAGTTAGCCTATTCGATACAAGTTTATCTTTCTATGGAGGCTTATGAGAGGAAAATTTTGGTTCGATTATCTCATTATTTCTCCTATTTCCTTGTGTCTACACGTCCCTAGGTGGTCTCATATTCCATCATGACATCATTCAACCATCCGCTAGTTGGCTGTATGCTTCCTCCTGAGCTCAGCCTATCCCTAGACCCTATGAGGACCCAGATACAGTATGTGACTATGTTAATGACATTAAGTGATCCAAGAAGCCACATCATGATGATTAGGTGTTGGTTTATTGTCTAAATGGAGGGCCTCGACTCATACATTTGACTCATTTTCATTCGCTCTTTCATTCATGCACATATGGTATTCTTGTTGGTTTTCAGTGGTTAATACCACGGATTTGATAGTTTTCAGTTTTTATGACATTTATTTAGATTTCATTTATGCATATGCTTTTTATAATTTCCATGGGGGATATTACTAATGATGTTTTGAGATAGTATGTGCAATATTGCTCTTATATCCAAGATAAATTATGCCAAATATGTGAATGAATAGAGTGAGCATAAACTCTTTTTATTAAAATCGTGGGGACATATATATACTTTTACACAATAAAAAAGGGTACATATACACATGAAATTAATGAAGGCCCTTATGTATTTGTTTGAGAGTATAGAGCTCCATAAGCCTTCATCTAGTTAGATCAAATTTTGATAAGATATTTTGTACTTATAGTCTAGGTTAGATACCAGACCCAGCTCACTCATGACCCAATACTGATTACCAAGTCAACACTTCAAGAAGTCCAAGGAAGGTATTTTCTCACACTTTTAGTTTTTAGGAAAATCTCAATAGGATCACTCAAATACACAATCACATCACATACTTTATATTGTTACAAATTTTTATTGTATGTGTTAGTAGCTTGTTGAATTTTTATATGGTTTAAAATAATTTTAAATCTAATTAAAATTGAATATATACCTATTTTTAATTTAATTTATTTAATTAATTCATGAACTAAAATAGGGTGAAAATAAGGAAATGTCATTTTCAAGTGTAAAAATACTAATAATAATTTATCATATTTTTTTGTAATTTTATAATTATTTTTAAAGTTTAATTTGGATTGATTTTATCATTAAACCTCATTTAAAAAGAAAAGAAAAAGGCTGATTTTAAATAAAATGTAAATATTGTATTAATACATGTTTAATGGAAATCGTATGGATAATAGTACATGGACGAGAAGTTTCTAATGTGTAACAGTTGTACAACATATGTTGAGATCTTAAGCTATTAACTTGTGTTTCTTTTCAAACTCTTTGGTCTAAACTTAATCTAAGGGTATTGTTTTAAGTTTGCAATCCATGTGATTCGTTGCTTAACCAATCAGCTCACATACCTTCATCTATAAATAAGACCCTCATGTTCTCACTTTTTGAGCATGAACGAGAGTAAGGAAACTCTATCAAAATATTTCTAGAGAGAGAAAAAAAGAGGGATAAAGTGTTATAAACACAAACACTCACATTAAACACGTTTGTGATGTCGATGAACTAACTTCTCAATAGTTTGTTTCTTCAATATAAACACACAAACATCCATAATTTCTTCAGATTTATCTTCTATTTATGATAAAGCTTTTCGAAATAAAAAGAGGTTCATCTTGAAACATATTTTTTGTGTAACAACTCTCACTTAGGGAGAAGTTTATTATGTAAATTTTTCAAAACCCTAAGTTATTTTCACAAAGATTTTTCATAGCTTAAATATTTATGTTTTGTAAAATCCCTTTGTTATACTTTTTCTTGATGTTCTTGTTTGTTTAAAATGGTTTTGGCAAATTGAAAGGTTGATCTTGGATTAAGACATTTTGTCCCTGAGTTTGAAGCCAAACCATCTAGTATTTTTTAGATATGTCTTTAGATCCATTATGATTACTTATTCTTGATCTAAAATATCACACACAACACGTATGTAATTGAACTAATCTTGTGCTAACTAAACTTGTTATCACTTTCAGGATATTAAAAATGTGATAAGTCTAGTTCTCAACTTAAACATTGAACAACTTTAAAAGAACCTGCGTGTACAGCTGAACAAGACCTGATCAAGACATTTTTTGGACAATAACTAAGGATTGTTTAGACATTTTGACACTAGACATAGCTACTTAGGTTTTATATTAAAACCTTTTTCAAAAACTTATATAAAAATTGGTTAAGATCCTAATAAAACAAAACATCTTGTTTTGATCAAACAATCTAGTTTAAATTGAGGTATTCGTTTTATATAAGCCGTAGATCAACCACATAAATTTTTCCATGGGGAGGATGCTGATAAGTTGTTATCTCCAGATTAAAAACAATCCCTACCCCAAGTCACGGTACTGACGTGGTGCACCAGATCCTAAGATCAGAATTTATGATGTTGGAATAAAGAGAAAGGGTGTTGATGAGTTCCCATTCTGCGTGCATTTGGTCCGTTGGGAGAAAGAGAACATCTCAAGTGAGGTATTGGAAGCTGCACATATTGCATGCAACAAGTACATGACAAAGTTCATTGGGAAGGATGAGTTCCACTTGAGGGTCAGGGTTCACCCATTCTATGTTTAACATATTAACAAAATGCTCTCGTGTGCGGGAGTTGATAGTCTCCCGATTGGCATGAGGGGGCTTTTAGTAAGCCGTTAGGTACATGTGCATGCTTAAGCAATGGATAAGTCCTCCTTTCAGTCGTTGCAAAGACACAAAAAATCATCATGCCCAAGAGGCCTTGCATCGTGCCAATTTCAAGTTTCCTAGTCGTCAAAAAATCATGATCAGCCGAAAGCGGAGATTTACCGAGTTTAACCGTACTGATTATTTGAAGTGGAAATCAGAAAACCGTATCTTGCCAGACGATGTCAATGCAAAGCTTATTGGGTGCCATGGAACACTTACAAATCATAAGCCTGGACATGCCTTCATAGATGCATTTGCCTAGACATATATTTTATCGGTCTAACTTTGAGATATCTAGGATCAAGCAATTTAGTAACAACTACGTTCTAGTTGTGCTGAATGTGTATTTTGAGACCAAACACTTGTACTGTTTTGATTTTTCTTCTATGCATTTTAAGTTTCATCCAGTTTTCCTGAACTAGCACAATGTATCAAAAAACTTGTTCATTTTGATCAAATTCTAGATATGCTTTTATTATTGTTGTAAGTTGTTTTACCTAGTAAAAAAAATCTGGTTTAAATTGATAATAAAGAGTGATTTTAGAATAACTCTACATAAAAGATTATTTGCATATGTTGTGTGGGTTATATATATATATATATATATATATATATATATATTGTGGTGACAATAAATGTCAACACAAAAATAATAAGCAAATGCGATCACCAGAATAAATAAAGATAACAAAAATAAATGTAATCACACACAACACAAGATATACGTGGTTCGGCAAAATGGCTTACGTCCATGGTGGTGCTCTTTGTTTCTTCTTTCTCTTTACTCCGGGGGCGTGTTTACCAAAAATGTGTGCCCTTTACCCTGGTCTGAGGGTTTAATATATACATGTCATTTCTCGGAGAGTGGGGGTGTTGGACTCCTCCACATTAGCCCATAACTCCTAGAATATCTCTTGAGAGATTTTAGGAGTTGAATGGGTCATAACTGAATCAGTTATGCATGAGGCCTTTATACTTTGGGCCGGACTTAATCGAGCTACTTATCTGGGCCGGAATGGTTAATCGAGATACCCATAATTGCCCCTAAAATTTTTAGGTCACAATTTGGGCTCAATAATTTTACATAATAACCTTCATGGCATTTTTTTGAATCACATGGCACTTTGGGATTAAAGTGTCTCTCTTGAATAGATTTAGGAGGCATATTTGCTTCGTTTCCTATTCATCATGATTGAGAGGGTTTAAACTAGTTTGGAGAAGCCATTTCCTGACGTCGCTTCAAACTTCTTTGCATTCTCAAGATTTCTCCAATTCCTTACTGTGTTTTCTCACTTCCAGGTCTCATTTTTCGCCTTCAAGCTTCTTCCTTATCTTCCCATTTCCTCTGTTTGTGGCTTTGCATTATCTGAAGCTGACTCTTACTTCGTAAGTTCTTTAAACTCCTTCTCCTTTGTTTTTTGTTGGAATTTGTTCATTATCGATACTAGGGTTTCTCTTTTCTGATGGAAAAAATAGGCAATAGGTCGATAACTGAGTTTAGGAAGTGTTAAAATATTCTAAACTAGGTAGACATTGAATGTGCCCCTGTTCCTCGTAATGTCAGGGACATTGAGGTTGGTCACTGGATACATGCTCTTATGTTATCTTAGGGGGGGTCTTACTTTTCCCCCAAATCACTTGTTTTTCCATTTTTTTCGTTACTTCTACATAGTTCCTGCACAGTCCTCGCCAAATGTTTGGAAATTGTCAATGGTGTACATAGAATTAATTAGCTCTATGGCATCAATCTAGGTCTTGCTAAAATTTTCTATTGTATTTTTTTTTCTTGAACAAGCTCTGGTCTCCTTTATCTCAAATCTAGGAGTCCTGATAGTGTATTGGTAGTAACTCTACCTGATTCCCACAAGGACTACTGGCACGAGGGGTTTATTCCCGGAAACTGGCAGTTCCCTCCCCAACTGAAGGGGAGAGGTACAGGGGACTTGAGATTCCCTTTTATGGGGAGGAATATATAGGTAAGCATAGCCCTTGTTCTGATCGTGGATATTTGTTATTATACTGTCTTTCCCATATTTCCCTCTTCATCTTTTTTAGTGAAGTCAAAGAACACAGAGCCTGCTCTTCGCGAGATTCGAGCTGCTGAGCTGGTCAAGGCTTGGAAGATCAGGTAAATACTTGGCTGACGATGAGGATCCGTGATCGATCGCATTCGTTTTGGATTACAAGAACATTGGGTCCAGCTTTATTCCCCGTCCTATGGATAGTATTCCACAGCTAGATATCACAGAAGAGGTTGTTGCATACCCCATTCAATTAGATGAGGAGGAAAGCAGTTATGGTAAAGAGAGTGAGGGAGCATCCAGGGGTGGAGCTGAGGGCGGTTATAGCGAGGAGAGTTCAAACAGCGAAGAGTCTTCCAGTTTGAAGGAAGGTTCAAAGGTTTCGGAAGACTCAGAGGACTTTTCGGATAGCTCCAGTGAGGAAGCTATAGCTCCACCTAGGAAAAATCTGATCCAGAATGATGATGAAGATAATGTGCTGCTCGCTCGCAGGTTGAATAAGTAAAAATCTGGGAGTGGGGATATTGCTACTGTCTCCCAGACTAATGCTCATAAGCAGGAGAGGAAGAAGAAAAAGGAGGCATTGGTGAAAAAGACGGATAGAAAGAAAGAAGAAGAGAGGAAGAAGAAAGAGAGAGAGGAAGAGGGAAGGAGAGAAGAAGTGAGGACCAAGATAGGGTAGTCTTTGGTGCCCGTGTTTGCCCTAGCTAAGGGGGCTTCTGTTGCCCTTTCCTCATAGTTAGCTTCGACAGTGATTGAGAGAGCAGTTTTTCCCGCTGATCGCCAGAGGTCGTCTAGCATGAGGACCGATCAGTTATCCCCGAAGGCAAGTCAAGGGCTAGCCTTGTTGAGTTTCTTCTAACTCTTATATTTTTTTATTTCTCATTTTACTATCTTTCTCGCTAATGTTCTTTTTCTTTCTGCAATTTGTTTTCGACTTCACCGTCCTCTATCGCAACTACGATGAGTTAGCGAGGAAGAATGTTGAGTTACAGGCGAATCTGAAGGCTACCACTGCTGCTCAGAAGTCTTCTGACCTTGCCTTGGCCAAGGCTAACAAGGCAAAAAAGGCAACGGCTAAGGAGATCAAGGAGCTGAGGGCATTTTATGACTTGTTCTGCACGAGTAAGATGGCGGTGATCGAGGAAAATAAGGTGCTCGTTGTGAAGGTGAAGAAATTAGAGTTTGAGGCTACTACTCTCAAGGAGAGTTGATGGGCTGCAGCGTACGAGGATGCTGAGGGACAGATTGGCTATATTAGTCATCTCAACTTCAAGAAGGGTTGGGATAAAGCCTTTCTCACTACTGAGGTGGACGTTGATTCCCCCCTATTTGATGAGCACGAACCTGGCCCAAAGCCTGTTGTGGATGAGATGCCCCCTCATGCTGCCAATGATGGTGCTTCAGCTATTTAGACCACTTCTGCTGATGCTCCCCTTAATCAGGGGACGGTGACTGCTCCACCTGAGGGGGCGCACCTGGGACTGTTGTAAATAAGGGAAAGTAACTAGCGTCCTTAGAGCAGATTGAGGTGGCCAGTTATTCTTCCTTAGGGAACTTTTTGTATTTCTTTTTTTTTCAGTTGTTCTTTCTTTTCGCTGATGTACTTGAACTTTGTTTTAATGAAATTAAATTATGCTCCCTTCTGCATACTGATTCATTTGTTCTTTACTACTCATATGGTTTGTAGCTCATTGATGTTGAGGAATATATTCCTGGTTCCTCTCAACTAGGATAAATTCTTGGTCCTGATGCGAAAAATCGAGTTCGTCATGCTTTTGTAAGAATTTACAAGTCACTTAGGTCGAGTAACCAAGAGTATAAGGATCAGTCGGATCTTGTTGCCAAGCTGAAGGACAGGTTCCAAGAGATGGAGGAGGTCGGCGCTTCTGTTCAAGAAGAAGTGGATGCTCTGAAGGCCAAGCTTCTGAATGCCTCTGTGGTTAATCAAGTTAGAGAGGTACTTCAACAATATAATGATGCTCTAAGGAGAGAAGTCTTATGGCTTAGGGAAAATGCACCGAGCACTGCCCCTCGAGTTTTGCGTGGTTCCGCTTCATCGGCTGGTCCGCGACCTGGTATTGATGACAGTGGTTAGCTATGGAGATTATCGAGCCTCGAGATGATGTTCGCAGGGTATGCGTGATATATGCATGTCTTCAAAGAGATGTTACCCTGCCGAGGCACTTGTTCAAGAAAGGTCCTCGATGGTTGTGGGCTGATGGTTATGACTATGCTTGGACCGATGCTTCGACAAAGTTAAAGGAGGTTGAAGAGTTATCCTTTATTAGAGGATGGTTGAGTGCTCTTAGATAGTTGCAGATTCCTAGGAACTTCGTCCTCTGGTATTATCATGAGATCTCCCCCTTAACTTTGATGCCGAACCCATTCAGGAGGGATGATCGATGGGTTCCCATAGATGCGATCCCAAGGCAACTCATAGAGCCAAACTCAAACGAAGTCGAGGAGGAATTATCTCCTTACCCAGATGATGGCCGAAGGGCACGAGTGGCTGACTATCTTGCTCAATGACCTAGTTCCCATTAAGAATTAATTTACTCAACACATGTAACTGCTTGTATATGCAAGGATGCAATAAAACAGTTATGCTTTGGGAAATTTGCCGACTTAACATGTGTTGCATATTTTTTACTTCATTGATTTCTTGTTCAGTTATCTTGGGCCTTTCGAGCCGACTAGACTTTATATAGGCGGAGTTGGTTTATTGAGTGAGTATCCCCCTAGTTCAGTATGCTTTCATTATACCATTCTGCCTTACTTTACCTTTTAGGTTGTGTCGTCACACTTCCTTAGGCCAAAGTGTGGCAATGGCAAGGATACACCTAGTGTTGAATGTTCCATTCGAGTAGGATTTTTGAGCCAAACAATATTGGTGACCAACCTAGGTTGGCCATGTTGCCTAAGGGTACCCTATAGGGCTTTATATATTGCCAGGGGCAATGCTAAGACTTCATTCGTGCTTGATGATGAAGGCCTGAGGAGGGTTATTACCTACTGACCCTGCTTTAATACGTATCTCATGATCTTAGTTTTGTGCGTTAAGGGGGGAGCCTGTAACTTGGAAAAGGTCCATGAATCATAATGTATTTCAATACTTCATAGAATGCCATGTCAAACATTTCTTTATTAATCACAAATGAAATGGAAATTTCAACATTGAGTTCAAAAAGCAAAAAGAAAAACTAGAAGTAGAATTTCTTCAAATTACCTGCATTCCAAGCTCGAGGTATCTCCCTGCCCTCCAGCTGTTCTAAGTGATAGGATCCTTGTAGGTCGGCTCTTACCACCTTGAATGGCCCCTCCCATTTTTTTCCTAGCTTCCCATACGATGGTTTTATAACGCTGCCAAGAACTTTTCTAAGGACATGGTCCCTGACCTAGAATGCTCTTGGATTGACCTTTTTATTATAGTGCCTTGCTAGCTGCTGCTCATAAACTGCTAGTTTCAGTAGAGCTCGTTCTTCAGCTAGGTCAAGTTCAGCGAGCAGAGCTGCATCGTTCTGGCCTTGGTCGACCTGGGTGGTTCTCATGGTAGGAAGGCCAGCTTCAAAGGGATAATTTCCTCAATTCCATATGTTAGTGCGAATGGCATTTCTCCAGTCGCTTGTCGTGGGGTAGTGCGGTAATCCCATAGGATGTGGGGCAGTTCAGTTGACCATGCCTCCTTGGCTCACTCCAAGAACTTTTTCAATCCATCGATCATTGCTTTATTAAAAGCTTCAGCCTGTCCATTGCTCTGAGGATATGCCACAGAGTTGAAGTAGTGTTTGATCCCGTGGTCGTTGCAAAAACCTTGGAAGAGGCCACTTTCGAACTGGGTTCCGTTTTCAGTGATGATGGTCTTGGGGATCCCAAAGCGGGTGATGATGTTCCTCTATATGAATCTTACCATGTCCGTGTCTCTAATGTTTGCCAACGGCTCTGCCTCTATCCATTTGGTGAAGTAGTCTGTTGCAACCAACAGATACTTGAGATTTTCGGCTATGGTAGGAAGAGGGCCTACGATGTCCATTCCCCACTGGGCGAAAGGCCATGGGTTAGAAAGCGACTTTAGATCGCTGGTTGGCGGGTGAACCATAGGAGCGTGGAGTTGGAATTTTTTGCATTTATGAGCATATATTCCAGAGTCTCTCTACATGTATGGCCACCAGTAGACTTCTTTCATTGCTCGGAAAGCTAGAAACCTGCCCCCAATGTGGCTTCCACAGATTCCCTCATGGAGTTCGTGCAGAACTTGCTCATCGTCCTTTAAATGAACGCATTGGAGGTAAGGCCCAGTGAAGGATCTCTTGTATAGCTTTCCCTCAGAAGATAAGTGAAAGCGAGCATCTTTGCTTTGACTCTAGTGAGGAGTCTTCTTATCCGCTGGTAGTGCACTATCCTTTAAATAATTCCTTAAGGGGTCCATCTAACTGGGGGTTGTCTCAATCTGGAGAACATGTCCCACGTTTGGTAGTTCATCGATCTGGTTGATGCTTGGCTGGGCAAGGAAGTCAATCAGAATTGTTCTCTTCAAGTCGGAATTGATCGTTGAGCTTAAGACTGCTAGGGTGTCAACATGGCTGTTCTATCCTCTACGAAACTGTTGGACGGTGACTTGTTTGAAATTGGCCATTAATTTTTAGGTTGTGGTGAAGTAGGCTTCCATCCTCTCATCCCTAGTGTTGAAGTCACCACTTATCTGGTTGGAGACCAACTGTGAGTCATCGAACACTTGGAGTTGCTTTTTGTAGGCCTGCTATCAGTGCTTGATATTCTGCTTTGTTGTTAGAGTATTCAAATCCAAGTCTGATCCCTTGCTCGAGGATTGCATCTTCATACGTAATTAGCATGATGCCTACTCCTTCCCCCTTAGAATTAGAGGCATCATCAGCGAACAGTCTCCAGATGCCTAATGCCGAGGGAACTTCCTGCTTATGAATAGTTTGAGGTTGGTCACAAGGATGTTCTCTAATAAACTCCGCGATGAAATCGGCGAGGACCTGTCCCTTGATGGCATTCCTTTGCTGAAACTGGATGTCAAATCGCCTAAGCTCGACTGACCACTTTGAAAGTCTACCGGACATATCTATTTTTCTCAGGACTGCTTTAAGAGGGTGGGATATAAGGATGATGATGGAGTGGGCTTCAAACTAATGTTTCAATTTCCTTGAATCTACCACTAGTGCAAAGGAGAACTTTTCTAGTGGTAGGTATCACTGTTTGGAATTTAGGAGGGTCTTGCTCACGTAATAGACTGGGTGTTGGATCCCCGTTCTTTTGCATACCACTGGAGAACTTACGGCATGACTGGAAACTATGAGGTACAGGTATAGAGTGTCATTATCTTGAGGGATTATGAGTAAGGGTGGTGTGTTGAGGTAATCCTTGAGTCCTTCTGGCACCTTCGATCAATCCTCATTCCATTCCACACCTTTGCTTTTCTTCAAGAGTTGGAAAAATGGTAGGCACCTTTCGAATGACTTTGAGATGAATCGGTTCAGATCGGCAAGCATCCCTATGAGCTTCTGCACGTCTCTTATCGTATGGGGGGTTGCACCCTTTTAATGGCAACAATTTGGTCTGGGTTGGATTCAATGCCTCTCTTACTAACCAAATACCCAAGAAATTTTCCTGACTGGACACCGAAGGAACACTTACTTATGTTAAGCTTCATTCGGTATTTCCTGAGGATTTAGAAGGTCCTTGATAGGTCAGAGAGGTGGTCTTATTTGAGTTTGCTCTTGACGAGCATATCATCGATGTAGACCTCCATAGTGCTTCCCATTTGGTCTTTAAAAATTTTGGTGACCAACTGCTAGTAAGTTGCTCCTGCATTTTTTAGCCTAATGGGCATGACCTTGTAGCAATATAACCCAACTGTGGTGATGAATGCTGTTTTGTCTTGGTCTGGCTTGTGTATAGGGATTTGGTGATACCCAGAGTATGCGTATAGGAAACTCATTCTTTCATGAGCTGCTGTGACATCCACCAACTAGTCAATCTTTAGGAGAGGAAAACTATCTTTAGGGCAAGCTCTGTTAAAGTCGATGAAGTCAATGCAGACTCTCCATTTTCCATTGCGTTTTGGGACCACTACTGGGTTGGATAGCCACTTAGGGAATTGAACTTCCCGTATGGATCCTGCATCCATCATCTTTTCCACTTCCTTCTCCATAGCCTTGGCCTTCTCAGGTGCAATTCGTCGTGCCTTTTTTGTGATTGGCTTGAAAGTCGGGTCAATGTGCAGTCGATGAAAAACCACACTAGGATCAATCCCAGGAAGCTCATAGGATTCCCATGCAAAAACGTCCAAGTTATTCTGCAAAATTACTGTCAGTCTTTTTTTCTCTTGATCCGTGAGAGAGGCTCCGATTAAGAACATTATATCTTTCTTGTCGTCATCGGCTGTGACTTCCTCTAGGTTCTCAATGACCCGTTCATAGGGGAGAAGCTTGGTCTCCTCCACTCCAGGTCTTCCATATTTTAGCTGCTATTTAGAAGGTATCAAACCTTCCTGTTCTTCGACCTTCTCATTGACTTTCTCGACCCTCTTCTCTGGTTTGGGGTGGATGGCTGCTATAATGCACTTTCTCACCATCGCCTGATCTCCATGGAAATTTGTCACTCCTCACTCAGTCACATATTTGAGTTTTTGATGGTAGGTAGAGGGGACGGCCTTCATCGCATATATACACCCTCTGTCAAGGATCGCCTGGTAAGGTGAGTCAATGTCGACCACCAGAAATTCGATCATCTTGGAGATATTTCCTACCCTCACTGGCAGTACAATCTTTCCCAAAGGGATGGTTACTTTTCCAGCGAAGCCAAATAGAGGAATGGTGGCTTCCTTTAAGTCAGAGATGCTTAACTTTAACTTTCTGAATAGGTCGAGATACATTACTTTGAAAGAGCTACCTTGGTCGACGAATAACTTATCGACGTCATATTTAGCTATCTTAAGTTTAATGATCAAGGCATCATGATGTGGGGTCCTTACTCCCACTAGGTCTTCATCCGTGAACATAATATGCTTGGTGTAGTCGATGTCCTCTGCTTGCCAATGCTTTCCTTCTTGCATTTTAGCTGGATCGATTTAAAAAGCTTGCATAACTGCCGTAAGCTTTTTGACTTCCATCCGAGATGAGTTTCCTTGAATATTCTTTAGAATGAACCACTGTGAACTCATGGCCGACGTCCTCCTCGAGCACGTTTTCAGGTCTTTGATCTCCATTGGCAAGGACCTTCTCTGCCTTATTTTCCACAAATTCATTTAAGTGTCCAGTTTGAGCTAACTCTTCAAGGTGAGACTTGAGGGCTTTGCAGCGCTCGGTTTTATGGCCACCCTCTTTATGGAAAGCGCATCTCAGTGTGTTGTTCCTTTTTGAGGGGTCTCCTCCCATCTTCCTGGGCCACTTAATGAATGGCTCGTCCTTGATTTTTGTTAGAATCTTGTAGATTAGTTCTTTAAAAAATGTGTTCACTGCGTGAAATGCTTTTGAGGCATCACTTTTGTTCCCATTCTTAGGGCCGCTCTTACCCCTGTTCTTGCTTCCTTTCCTTTGGTTCTCAATTTTGTCACTGCCCTTGGCGCGACCATTCTCCCTTGCACTAAGACGGGTCACATCTTCAACTTTAGCGTATTTTTCAATATGATCCATTAAGTCGTTAATGGTCGTGGCCTCCTTCTTAGTGAGGAACTGGTGCAAGAGGCAGGAGCTGGGTAGACCAATCTTAAAGGACGCCATGGTGACCTACTCCGAGCAGTCCTTGACCTCGTTGAATAACTCCCAATATCTCTTCGTGTAGTCTCTGAGGCTCTCCTAGGGTGTTTTCTTCATTGTCAACAAAGCATCCATCCTCTTCGGATGGGAGCTACTAGTAATGAAGCGAGCTGTGAAGAGTTCTTCAAGGGATCCAAAACTTCTGATGGATCTGTGAGGGAGTTTTTTGAACCACTTTTAAGCTACGTCATGCAAGCTCGATAAAAAGATCTGGCACATCAACGCGTACTTATGGTTCCAGAGGGTCATGGTCTGCCTTTAATGCCTAACTTGGTCAATAGGATAAGTATTTCCATCATAGGTCTTGAATCGGGGCATCACGAATTTCTTGGGGGCTTCTTCTTCTTCTATTTCCCTTAAGAAAAGGGATTTCATCTGGGTCCTGAGAGCTCGCCTGGATAGCTCTCTGGTCGACCTGGCACCCCAATGTGTGGGGTGTTGGTCCATTTCTCTTCGAACCAGGTCTCGTATGTTGTCGTTTCCTCGGCATGGGCTCTTATAACGAAGAGCTGATTATTGTTGGTCGGGAAACTCATCATCTGACCTGTGTACCTCAAATCTTTGAGATCCACATCTTGGCCTCTTTCCTCGACTGCAAGACCTGCTCAACTGAGGTCTAGGAGTGCGATAGTGATGTTGCCTTGTGTTGCGATGGAGTTCTCTCTCCATCTTCTCCAGTCTTCTCTTGAGGCGAGCGTTCTCGGCCTCCTACTTGCGAGTGGCTTCCTCCTGCTCTTGGAGCCTAGCCTCATAGGCATCGATCATCCTGGAGAGTTACGTGGACCTGGTTGGTCCCTGACTTTCTTCTGAAGCTTGCCATTCTGGGTGAGGCCTAGGATTTGAGCATCGAACTTCATATCTAACCCTACGAGGGGCTTGTTCCTCTTGAATATCCCCTGCTTGGGGGGCATTGATGTTGTGACCGGACATTTTAGGTTCTTGTTGGTGAAGGATTTCTCAAAGGAAAACAATCGTTTCCCACATACGGCGCCAATTGTGGTGACAATAAATGTCACTACAAAAATAATAAGAAAATGTGATCACCAGAATAAATAAAGAACACAAAAATAAATGTAATCACACACGACACAAGATATACGTGGTTCGACAAAATGGCCTACGTCCACGGTGGTGCTCTCTGTTTCTTATTTCTCTTCACTTCGGGGGAGTGTTTACAAAAAATGTGTGCCCTTTGCCCTGGGCAAAGGGTTTAATATATACATGTCATTTCTTGGAGAGCGGGGGTGTTGGACTCCTCCATGTTAGCCCATAACTCCTAGAATATCTCTTGAGAGATTTTAGGGGTTGAATGGGTCATAACTGAATCAGTTATGCACGAGGCCTTTAGACTTTGGGCCGGACTTAATCGGGCTACTCATCTGGGCCGGAATGGTTAATAGAGGTACCCACACACACACACACATATATATATATATATATTGAGAGAGAGAGAGAGAGAGAGAGAGAGAGAGAGAGAGAGAGAGGAAGGCTTACCCACATCATGCACTATACATCACACCATACATCACATCTAATTCTAGGCCCTAGAAAACTTTTTTCTCAAATTTTATATTTTTCCCTTGAAATTAACCTTCCAATCAACCCATATGCAAAAAATTAGATCAAAATACATTTTGTAGCTATTTTTAAAAAATCCACAAAAAAAACTGCTGGCGCAGACCCTTATAAATAAGGTATTTTTAGCAGTTTTTGTGGATTTTTTAAAAATAGCTACAAAATGTATTTTGACCTAATTTTTTGCATATGGGTTGATTGGAAGGTTAATTTCAAGGGGAAAATATAAAATTTGAAAAAAAAAAGTTTTTTAGGGCCTAGAATTAGGCATGATATATGGGTGATGTATAGAGCATGATGTACTATAGCCTGGCTCTATATATATATATAGTCGTAATCAAATTATTTCCCTTGTCTTATAGTATTTTGAAATTGAAATTGATTTTGATATTTGCTTTGTGATTGATCTATGTTTTACATAAACACACACACCACTATATTCTGTGTTGTTCTTGTTGCATAAATCTCACTAGTACACAAATAAGCACTAAGCTATTCTGAGAGTTTGAGAGTAATAAGCAAGAAGTGAATAATAGACGACATAAACAAATTATGGACAAGGCAGAACATTGTCAGACCAAAAGAGTGGAAGTTTTATTGGGTAACTTGGCTATCTCAATTTGTCAAATTTGTTAACTGGTTGTAATTCGTTATTATTTTTGTTCTAGTGGACTTTGGTAGATTATGTGATCCTTATAAGCGTCTGTGGTTTTTCCCCAGGGGAATGGTTTTTTCCACATAAAATAAATACTATATGCTTTACAATTTCTGTCATATTCACCTCACATAAAAAGTAGGATAAACAAGATTAGAAACTCACTTAAATAACTGGAAATTATATAATTTGTTTAATCACGTGTTTTAGTTACAAAATGACCCCTAAACTTTAAATGTTATTTAAACATCCTAAATGAACTATGGACCCTAAAGTTTTTACATATTTAACTTTCTACCCTTCTTAAATTACAAACCATGCCTTAAGAATACTATGCCTAATTTAGGAAATTACATTTTAGCCCCCAAACTTTTAAAAAGTATTGAAATTGTACCATATACTCAATATAAACCTAGCAAGGACCAAAAACTAAACCCTAAACAAGTTACACATTAGCCCAACTGACTAGTATTCCACCTAGGCAGCCACATAAGCTTGGATCCATAGGTTTTTGTGTGGAAAAACCCATGTCTTTTCCTTATCCCCTAACTAAAACCAGCCTAAAACTCTCTGAAATCCACCTAAAACTACACAATAAAATGACCTTAACCTCCCCTACAAAATGCCTAGCATTCCCCTGCATAACGAAACCAGTTAGTGTTAGAAAAATAAAGGTCCAAATTTGAGAAATTTTGGAATTTCTATATTTTATGTATCAAACTCAGTTCTGTCAATTGTGTATAGTTTATGCACTTCTGTAGTATTCATTCATGCTTTTACGTGTGGAAATTCACTTAGAAATACCCCAGAAAACACCATTGAAGCTTGAGCTTCTTCAATAGTTGAATTTATATTCCTGTCCTTGAACCCACTTCAAGGTGGGAATATTTGACCTTAGAACTTAAAGAACTTAGGTGCAACACTTAATTTGATTACAATATAGTTAGAATCTTCAAATTATAAATATTCAATTTCAGCAGTGAAATTTTCAGAAATCAAATTCTTCTTCAATGTTATGAATTAGACCTTCAAGCCAAAATCATTTTGTTCTAAAAACATGCAAGAACAAAACCCTATACCTACCATAGATTTAATTTCGTTATGAAACCACGAATGTTAAACTGAAAATTTGTAAAAGGTAAAAAGGGGGGCTACAATCCACCTCAATCCATAAGAGTTATATTTTCGGATTCCTTATGAAAAATAGGAAGAATGACTTTTGAATCACTCAAAATGGTATTCTATATTAAATTTAATTAAAATTCAAAGTTTTAAACCCTAAACTCAAAAATTCAAAGATTTGAGATGAAGTAGTCAACACGCGTCCGAATGAGGTCAACAATAGCGCATGGGAAGTTTGACCCAGCGCATGAGGGCGCGTGCCATATTAGAAAATTCTAAAATATTATTCAAAAAAAATATATTATTTTTTTGTTCAATACATTAATCACCCTGTTTTGTCAAGCAAAAACCCAATTCGAAGAAACCCAAACTTTGAATTTAAATTTCAAAAATTTATTTTACACATAAACCCCTGACTTTTTTAACTTTTGAATTTCAATCTCAAATTTCACCCATTGATTTTTGACACCTTTAGGAAGAAAAAAGTCTGTTTCTACTAAATTCAAAAATATAAAGAAATGGGTGTAATTAAACAAGAAAGAAATTTATGAATTGCCCCTAATAGTTAGTTTTATACGCAAACATGCTTTTCACACTATAGTATTTTCAAATAGAGACCCTTAATTCCTTTTTTAAAGTTCAGACCATCACGGACCACGGCTCTAAACATCTCAACCTGAACTTAAAACTCATAAAGCCCTAAACAAGTAGGTGATTGTTATTCAGTATTATTCCATGCAATGCTTTTGTATACGTCAATTGTTCATATCAGTATGTGATAGCCCCATCTATCTTATTCTCATTTATGAACTCATTTGCATAGTTCAAATTACGTTACAATTGAATCAAATTTACAAACCCTGTATTGATTATAATACACTGATGTCAATTTAATCTGATTTCATTAAACCTGTTCTAGCATAGCATACATTATAATTAGGGAATAAATTATTGTTATACCCACAACAGGATTATTTAGCCTATAAGTTTGAGGGTATTGAGATCCTAGTTTATGCTTACTATATGGATGTCATTGTGGATCATCATGGTTACTTTATCTCCAAAAGTTTTGGATTGATTTGTTATTTGTATGTCTTTTAACCCTAAACCTCTTTCATAGATAATTATGCGCTATCTTGTTTTAGAAACTATCTACAACCTTAACTATTCTAAACCTAATATTTCTAATTGTAGCAATATTATCATATTTTGTTATACTCTATTTCAGATAAATTATTGAATCCCACTATTTATATTCATTTGATGGTACAAATATTCAAAGATTATTATTGCAAATTGTTATAGAATCAAAATTATCAACTGGACAATCGCTACCTCGAGCGCCAAACATAACAGGAGACGAAGGATTGAGAAAGCAAGCAGGTCGTTCGAACGACTTGAGGCGTCGTTCGAACGACCCGGGGCATCATTCGAATGACGCTGCATAATTTTTATTTTTTTGGGACTGATGCTTTTGGGGACTTTTGAAGTTTTTGGGATAACCGTTTATGTTGGCCTAAGAATTTTAGGAAGAATAGAGATAACCGTGATGAATTTTTGGTCTCACATCCTTTGTAAAGGAAATACAAGTGTGAATTTTAATTGCGGAATTTGGGGTGATAAATTCTAAAGTGTAATTTACGGGCCGAGTAAATGTGTTCGGGTATTATATTTGAGTGGCAACACTTTAATAAAATTAATTAATGTGAAATCCTAAAAGGTTAAATTACAGACCAAGTAAGGGAGTCCGGGCATTTTGGTTGAGTGACGCCTCTTAGATAAAAAATTACTGAGGAGAAACTTATTAAATTAAGAGTCGGGGTTGTGACTCGGGTGTTTTTAGGATGAGCGCTACGGGAGTTAGGCATGGGATATCCGGTTCAATTTATTTTAGGGTGATGTAATAAATTATTGAATATTAAATTTAATGGGTGGGGTTAACTTTAATAGTGGAATTTTGTGAAATAAATTCTAAGAGATGAAGCTAAGGACCGAATGAGTGAGTCGGGGTATTGTAGTCGGGTGACACAACTAAAATGAAAAATTAATTAATGTGTGATTAATTATGTTACAAGTCGGGGTATAGACTTAGGTATTCTTGAGCTAGTGCTACGGGTTAGGCACGGGTTAGCCGGACATTTATTTAAATATATGTATACGGTAGTGACAGTATATGTGTATATATATATATTTATATTATTTATAAATATCAGTGTGAATGATATTTATGTGAAAGCATACCCCTCTAGTGCTATCATTGGAGGTTGCGCGATGTGGGTGAATTCCCTGGCTTTAGGAGCAGGGAGAGTATAATCCCTAGGTCATATCGCCTATTTTTATATTGCGTGATTTATTTTCAGATGTGAACCTCTTTGGGTATGATTCGGTTTCACTTTCGATGAAGAAATATGACCGCCTCCACTACGCTTATTATTTTTTCTCAAGTTCGGTGTGAGTTAGTCCGAATTTAGGTGGCCGGGTTAGAATGAGCATGCCTGGGATATGATAGCATTTTAGAAAAAACATCCGGTGAGTTATTACTTAGAAATGGATGGTTATTATATGCGACGTGTGTGTGAATGTTGTAGTATACTAGTGTGTATATAATACGAGTAGATAATTATATACGGAATTAATACATAAGTGTAAATGTATTTCTTATATAACTAGTGTGAACGTTATGATTTAATATAGTTGAATCGATTAATAAGTTAATGAGTAGATAACTTAATAATCAAAGTAATAATACTCGGGTTAGAGCAGTGTGGTGGAAAGAGGTGTGTTACGGCTAGCTAGGTGGGTAGCTTAACTAGAAAGGTTAGCAGGCAAGCGTTAAGTGTGCACATTAGATGAGGGGTGAACTATACCTCAAGTGAGTGCGACACTAGCTTAAATATGAAGCGTGTGCATGCGTATTTAATCATTGTAATTTAATTGCTTGCTAAATATTTTCAAAATTTTTTACTTGGGCTCTGACCCGTGTCAAAACCTTTTTCCAAAATATTTTAGATGTCCGGCCACAGGGACGTCCGGTTTGAGGATTTTATCTAGGGATGCGCAGCTGCAGCTCATGTGGAAGTTGCAGGACTTTTCTATAGACTCTTCATTCATTTATTCATAGTGTAGGGTCTGATTTCTGATTTTGTATTCAGTTATTTATTTGATTTTGTGTATTCAGGTTATGGTTTTCATTTTACTATTGTATTCTATTGTTGAACCGATAGTTGATTCGGTCACCTTTATTTATATTATTCATATATATTGGATTTATTTATCAGTTTGTGTTGATGATTTATTTATTTTTATTTCAGTATGTTGCTATTTAATGAAAGATAAAATTTGGCACCAATATAATTAAATTACTTGGTGGTTAGTAACTTTAAAAAGTTTTCGATAATGATGCTAAGAATGAGCCATATGAGACCAACGTTTTATTCTGATCACGAGCTGGCCACCCAGTATTTTAGTAGGCGGGGTGTCACAGATGGTATCAGAGCATCAGGATCTAGAGTCCTTAGGATCTGTGCGGTTTATTACGTCTCAGCATAGCTTTCTTTTATGTAGAGCCTTATTATAAGATTGTTGTATTCCTTTACGTATGTGACTTACATTCTCCTGCTATTAAGTTTAGTTGATGCAATTCATACACGAATTCGGTTAGGCTTCGTACCCCGAACAACTTTGGGCAACCAGCGAGGGCCGTTGGAAGGACTGTAGGGGGAAGATTTAGCAGAAGCCATGGAATATTCCGAAAACGGTGATCGCGGTAGAAGTCACCATGTCAATAGAAGGAGAAAACCCAAAAGCAGTTGTGTAGGGTTACGTACAGTGGCACCCAGGACTTTATTTTGAACAAAAAATTTTTGGCTCAGAGGAGCGGTGTTGTAGTGATGGGAGTTAGTCACCATAATTATAGAGAGATACCACGAATTACGAGAAATTTGGGGTGCGGTTTGACAGCAAATCGTCTCATCAGCTATTTGAACAAAGAGGTTCCTTATGTGTAAAGAATAGGAACACATGGGTGGATATTGTTCGCGGTGAATTGGGGGACAAGAACGGGATGCCCAGTAGGGGTAACAATTATAAGAAGTTTTTGGTTAGGTTGGGACTGAGGTGTTATGTCCAGGAACCATTTGAACCGCCAGTACTTTTGGCAATTGCAAGTATGATTTTTATTCCGGGGTGATTGGGGTTTGTTTTGTGTTACATAGGCGCGTCACAGTAATTTATTAGTACTGTATTCGTATGAGAAACGAGTTTAGTAGAGGTACCATTAATATCATCATAGTGGGTGTATATTTATCGTTGAGATAGAGGGACGCGCTTCAGTTCCATCTGCAAGGGGGCGGGTGTGGACACTGAGAGGCTATATATTTTATAAGGTTAGCTTGTTTTGAGAGGTGATATTTCAGATATGATTTTATCCTGGGTACGAACGGTTAAGCGATGGTGGGCAGTTACAGCAAGACTATCGTCTTCGCTATTCCGGGACAGGATGTACATTATTGCGATGTTTCACTTAGAAGAGCGTCAAGCTCGCTGTGATATTTTTAATGAAGTAGACTTCAGAGAGTACGGTTATCTAGTCACATTGGATCCTGGTGCATAAGGACTTTTTACTGATGTGATTCAGGGTATATCGAGTTTATCGTTGAGCAAAGATTTTTACTCACTATTGTTTACGCGCTGAGAACTTAGTGATAAGTGAGAGTGTCGTATCTTGTGATGTCTTGAGAGACATGGGCATAAATGATTTGATTTATGTGTCGGGAGATAGAATTGGTGATATCTTAGTTGTGTTTTTTGGACTCAAATATTTCGATGATCGACAATGCTAGGGGATAGTACATTAGGAAAAGTTCTTTTGAGAATTATTACGGGATGTTGTACGCATGAACCTTAATAAACGTTGGGAGTTAAGATATTGTTGGATGCTATTGCATTGGTCTTAAATGATAAATTATTAAACGTGAAGAGGAAACACTTTAAGCTGGGAGCTATTATGATATATGGACAGGAGAGTTGAGTAGTGCTGTGAAGGAAGCACCGAGAAAACTTGTGTACCACAAGTTAATGGGTGGGAAATATCAAGAAGAATTAAATCGCAATTTAAGGGGTAATCGAGAATACCTGTATGATATATCCAGGCTAAGGGTGCGGGGCTGAGCCTGAGATAAGTATGTTACGTACGAGACGTTAGTGATATTTATGTCGGGATGTTTGGTCTATAGTATATAGTATGGTGAGACTTTGTGTTCGATGTTCTGAGATATGAATTACTTGTGCTAGTTATCACCTGAAAGTGGGTCTATTTTATATATAAGTGTATGTATGTTATTGTGTGTTGCATAATAGACTTAGAAGGAAATGTTTGTGTTGTTATATTTAATCCCGGTGAGTGGGGATTTTTCCTAATGGGATTCAGGGTGGATATGTTTATTATCTACCGGGGAGATATAGCTCGTGATTGATTCGCGCTAAGAAACTAGTTATAGTAAGGGGCTCAATATAGTATGATGTTTTTTGTAACATGAAAGTCGACGATTATACATTTATGTCAGGAGACAAGAATTTAGAGCTACATGTTATGGACTGGGGGCCTAACGGATCTCAACGACTGGCAATGTTAGGTAGTAGTGTATCGGGGGGGTTCCTTATTTGGATTTTGCTTTGCGAGACGTCCCACGCATGAAACTTAGCGCAACGTTGGAAGTGGGGAGATGTGTGGTCATTAAGACATGGGTTTGGTACCTTTTTATTATACATATATGTAATTATAACTGTGAGTTTAAAGTTATATTACGATTTAAGGATAATGGAGTCGGGTAACATTGGTGCGGTTAAGCACGGGTTCAGGGTGTATCGGCGCCCTGTGTAATTAATTTAACTTTAATATAATTCGTGATTAGAAGGTGTAGATATATATGCATCGATCATAAGGGCATGTGAGTAAGGAAGTATTCGAGGCTTGGAGTACTACACTCATTTTAATTTTGAGAATGAAATTCCTTTGTAATGGAGGGAGTATATAACACCCCGTACTTGTGAGGACATGGAATTTAATTATTTTTGGGTGAAATAGAACGTATATAATTCGGAGAAATCTAAATTAATGGTCCGAAAAAATAATTTAAATTTGCGGATTTATTTAATTTGGGGAATTGAGATTTAATTAATTCGGATCATTTTTAGATTTCATATGTTTTGCATTTTGAGGTTGAAATTGGAGAATGTTATAAGTAATTCGGATGACAATTCTAAGTGCACACTTGATGCCGAATAGGTCAAGATAGTCGAAAAAGAGTACCCGAGGGTCGTAATTGGGTCTCGGGGAATTTTTTGGCATAATCGGGCCCACACGGGGGTGTTTGGGTCATTTTAATTTAGCCCATAAGCTTTATTTAGGGATTCACATGATAAAACCTAAGTTAGAGAGTTTGTGGCAATTAAAACTCAAATAAGAAAACCCTAGTTCCAGAGGATAAAAGAGGGATCAATTGGGAGAACTTTTGGGAGCCAAACCAAGAAGAAATTGATGTGTTATTCGTCAAATATTCGTCTACAACAAAGGAAATCAAACCCTACAAATTTATTCAGGAAAGTAGTTAAACTTTCTTTCATTTAAATTACGGTATTGCGATTCGTTATGGTGGGTGTAAACCATATTCATTAAATGACAAATAAATTAATGTGTGATTAATTAAGTTACAAGTCGGGGACTTGGGTATTATTGAGCTAGTGCTACGGCTTAGGCACAGGTAAGACAGACATTTATTTAAATATATGTATACGGTAGTGATAGTATATATATATACTTGTATTATTTATAAATATCGGTGTGAATGATATTTATGTGAAAGTATACCCCTCTAGTGCTATCATCAGAGGTTGCGCAATGTTGGTGAATCCCCTGGCTTGAGGAGCAGGGAGAGTATAATTCCCAGGTCATATCGTCTATTTTTATATTGCATGATTATTTTCAGAGGTGAACTGCTTTGGGTATGATTTGGTGTCACTTTCGATAAAGGAAAATGATCGCCTCCACTACGCTTATTATTTTTCCTAAGTTCGGTGTGAGCTAGTCCGACTTGAGGTGGCCGGGTTAGAGTGTGAATGCCTGGGACATGATAGCATTTTTTAGAAAGCACCCGGTGAGTTATTACTCATAAATGGATGGTTATTATACGCGACGTGTGTGTGAATGTTGTAGTATACTAGTACGTATATAATATGAGTAGATAATTATATACGGGATTAATACATAAGTGTAAATGTATTTCTTATATAACTAGTGTTAACGTTATATTATTTAATATAGTTGAATCGATTAATAAGTTAATGAGTAGACAACTTAATAATCAAATTAAGAATACCCGGATTAGAGTAGTGTGGTGGAAAGAGGTGTATTACGGCTAGTTAGGTGGGGTAGCTTAACTAGGAAGGTTAGCAGGCAAGCGTTAGGTGTGCACATTAGATGAGGGGTGAGCTATACCTCAAGTGAGTGCAACACTAGCTTAAATATGAAACGTGTGCATGCATATTTAATCATTGCAATTTAATTGCTTGCTAAATATTTTCAAAATGTTTTACTTGGGCTCTGACCCGTGTCAAAACCTTTTTCCAAAACATTTTAGGTGTCCAACTAGAGGGACGCCTAGTTTAAGGATTCTATCCAGGGATGCGCAGCTGCAGCTCATGTGGAAGTTGCAAGACTTTGCTATAGACACTTCACTCATTTATTCCTAGTGTAGGATCTGTATTTTAGTACTGGTATTCAGTTATTTATTTGACCTTCTGTATTCAGGTTATGGTTTCAGTTTACTGTTGTATTCTATTATTGATCCGATAGTTGATTCGGCCACCTTTATTTATATTATTCATTTGTGTTGCATTTAGTTATCAGTTTGTGTTGATGGTTTATTTATTTTTATTTTTGCATGTTACTATTTAATGAAAGATAAAATTTGTCACCAGTCTAATTAAATTACAACGTGGTTAGTAACTTTAAGAAGTTTTCGACAATGATGCTAATAATGATCCATATGAGACTAACATTTTATTTTGATCACGAGCTGGCCACCCGGTATTTTAGTAGGTGGGGTGCCACAATTCTTCTACAAAACAACGGTAATATCCAGCTAATCCTAGAAAACTCTTTATCTCGGTAATATTGGTAGGATTTTTTCTTTCTAAAATGGATGAAATTTTGATCGGATGGGCTTGGATTCCATTTTCAAAAATCACATGTCCTAAAACTTTTATTTCCTTCATTGAAAAATTATATTTTCTCTTCTTATAGCATATAACCAATGGTTTATGAGAGTAACTAAGGTTGTTTTCTAAATGTTGGGCATGTTGTACTGGATTATGAGAATAAACAAGAATATTTTCAATGAAAACGATAACAAATTGGTCAGGAAAGGGCCAAAAGATTCTATGCATTAGATCTATAAAAACTGCGGGCCGATTGATTAACCCAAATGACATTACATAAATTCGAAATGCCCATAACGAGTTCAAAAGGCAGTTTTTAGAATATCTTCTTCTCTAACTCGCAATTAATGGTAACCGGATCATACGTTAATTTTTTAAAAGACCCTTGCTCCTCGAAGTTGATCAAACAGATCTCCTATTCGGGTTAAATGATACTTATTATTAATAGTTACTGAGTTCAGTTTACGATAGTTTAAGCATAATCTAAATCTTCCATCTTGTTTATTGACAATTAATACATGAGCTCCCCAAGGAAATGAACTAAGTCGAAAAAACCTTTTCAAGAAGGTCATCTAATTGGTTATGGAGTTCTCGAAGTTCTAAAGGATCCATTCAATACAAAGGTATTAAAATAGGAAATGTATTAGGATAAAGATTGATACTAAAGTCGATTTCTTAGGAAAGGGGTAATACTGGTAACTCTTTGAGAAAACATTTTTGAATTATTCCGAAAGGTTTAGAACTAAGAAGATATTTGAATTTGGAAACTTGATGGTTCAGATGGACCTGATCCTTTAAATACAAAAGAACAATTATCTTCGTTTCGAAAATAAATTTTCTTGGCATGACAATCGATATAAGCATGATGTTTTGACAAAAAATTCATTCCGATAATAATATTGAATCCACAAATATCTAAAATTATCAAATTAACAAGGAGCGTTCCTAAACCAAGTTGAATTCTACAATTGTTATAATCTTATGTTGGTGTATTGATTTCACCTGTTGGTAATTTAATATCCAATGGAGCAGTTACAGATCTAGGTAGTAATTGCAATAATTTAGCTAGTCTAAGACTGATAAAGTAATGCGTTGAACCTGAATCAAATAAAACATGTGTAGGAAGATGTTGGAAAAATATCATACCTTTTATCACGTCATGGGAGTTTCGTGTAGGCAGTATTGCATAATCCTTTCCACGATTTGGGATTGACACAATTTCCTTAACATGATTTGGCTTAGGTTGATTTTGGACAGGACACGATTTTGGATTTTTTGAGTGATTGTTTGACTAACGACGAAATAAAATAGATCTTAACTTAGGATGTCCTACTTCATGACATTCATGACAACGAATCACTAAACGCGTTGTGTTAAGATGGATCTGGGAGTATGCTTATCCACTTGAATTTGGATAGAGTTTGAGATTGAGTTAAGGTTTTAATAATATGATTTTTTTAGTAATGGGGGAAAATATTGTACTACGGTGGAAGAATTTCGTTCTACAATGCCGCAACGTCGATAAGTTGAGAATACTCACGAACTTGCAAAGGAGCGACCGAATTCTTGATTCTTGAGCGTATCCCTCTTTCAAATTTCTTGCACTTCTTTATTTCAGTATCTACATACTCAAGGCCGTAACGAGATAACTCGATAAATTTGGCTTCATATTGGGCTACAGACAGATTAGCTTGTTGCAATTTTAAGAAATCAACGGTTCGTTGATATCATTCAGCCTCAGGAAAATACTTGTTGAAGAAAATATCTTCAAATTTCTCCCTAAGTAAAATTAACAACTTTTTGGTTATATGACACCACTTACCACCAGAAATCAGCTTCACCTTAAAACATATAGGGTATTGAAGTACTCGTAGACTAATAGTTATACCTACTCCATTCAAAATTTTCACAATCAGACATATCCATTTCTCATCTTCACTGGCACCTAGTTTTCCAAGAAAAGACGGAGGTCATTGTCTCAAAAATTCTTTAAGGGAATTCATATTACAGATTTCTTCGAAGTTTTCCTCTGGAGTAGAATGAGGAGTTGGTTGTCGAGCTAAAGAAGTGAGTTCCTGAAGACATCGCATGATTCCTTCAGTTTGAGTTCCAGCGGAGGGAATTTGAGTACTAACCATCATAAAATATACTAGAACAATTTTAATAATAAGAATCATAAAACAAGGATATGTCGCAAGCCTATTATATTAAACAAGATAAGTTGTATGAGATATTAAAGTTATATCTCACATACGAGTTATACACTAGTGTTTAACTATAACAGTTAGTTAATCTCCTAGGGCTTAGTATGACACATTATGTACAATACTTTATAATGATATATACGTTAGGAGATAACTTTAACTTTGGATTTTAAGAAGGAACAATAGCCTCGTCATCAGAGCTGGATTCTAGATGAACTATGTAATCTCACTTGTGGAGAATCATCAGTCGAGTCATTATTGGTGTCAGGAGAATAATCACCATGCACTTCGCCATTTAACATCGCATCTGGATACATAGGCGGGGTCAGTGGGGAATTTGTGAGTGCAATATTGATAGCTTCTTGAAATATTACTAGATCATTTACTTAGTCATCTACTTTTATTATAACTTTCATTTCACTTAAAACTCTATTAGTTAGTATTAACCATTTGACATCGTTACTGGCACCTGCCCAATCTTCTTCTACTAAATGAATCATTTCTCTTAGCCTTAATAACGCTTCTTCCTGGATTCTAGTTTTGCAACGGTTATTCAGCTCAATCTCCACATTGAACAAAAATGTATCCCAAGTATCCATACTGCAAAATGGAATTACCATATAATAGTAAATAAAGAAGTTACGAAAAGATAAAATAACTAATATCTTATAAATTTATTTTCCCGTATAGAAGGCTACCCCGACAATATGTTAAATTAAAACATGCTCTGATACCAACTTGTCACATCTTGCTTTTTGGTATGAATGCACGAGCAATTATATATAAAGCGATGAATTAAATTTAAGTTGGAATAACAGAACTTTATTCATTATTAAAATTGTATACATAGGTTAGTACTACCGCAGGGGTGAAATACATTTTTTTAATACGAACTATAGAGTAGAAAATTGAAAAGTGTCACTCCTTGCTCCCATCTGGCTTATTCTCTGCCCACACAGTCACGTATGCAAACAGGTGACGGTATCTATCGCTAAAGGGGAAGGGATATTATCCGCTTTTTCTTGATTTATATAGAGGAAAAAGGAATTAACACATATATGCTAGGCAGGCTTTACCAGTTCTATAACAAGTATATGTATAGATGAGAGTTGGAGTGTGTATAGAATTCGGTGTTTGTATAGCAACGCTAAAGAATTAAAGCTGATAATCCCATACTTATCAGTTTATTAAGAGTTACATAAAGAAAATCAAGGATATTTGAACTAATAATCCTGTACTTACCAGTTCAATAAGGGCTATAGAAATAATTAAGCCATCAGTGAAACAAAATAATAATTAGCCCAAAACCTTTAGGGAAAAGTAACGGCTAGGCAAACAATCAAAGTGGCACTCATAAATATATAGGAATAAAATCGGCTCTCAACATCGGAGACTATAGGCCAAGTATAAAAATTTCATGGGATAACACAACAGTCTACTCCCTAGTTATTACCGATGCTTTTAAAATAAATAATAATGCACAAAGGTGCAAGGTGAACCGAATCGTTACAATGAATTGTTATGATATCAGTTACTAGGTGAGAAGGGTTAAATCTGATATGAATGATCATAAGTAAATCAGTCAATTTATATAATAACATATGAGTATGGTAATTTCTACACATACTTGAAATCAAGTTTGGCTATGATCGAATAATATCAATAGCAGTTATCAAATACGTAAAGTTTACTATTGAAAAGGTAAAAGAAACCTACTTGCTCGGTATTTTGTATGGCTTATTGATCAAAAGAGGATATCGGGATAACCTACTATTTGATTTTCTGTACACAATGTTTGGTTATATAAGTATTTGTTAGAATTAGGGTTGGATTGGTCAGTTTAAACAAAATATAGTATATTTTAAAATTTTGGGGGTTTAATTGTAAATAATTTAGGACTTTAAAATCTTGGAGTTTATGTTATATTTGAACTTTGGTGTTGGAAAATTTGTCTTAAAATATTTTGAAGTATTTATAGACAAAGTTTGGGGTTCAAATTCATAAGCTAAAAAAGTCAGGAGGGGTCAAAGTGCAATTTAGGAAAAATATTTCAAAGTTAAAATCTCATTTTTCCACAACTTAGGCTAGGCTTAACCAAACATGGCCTTACCTCATACCATTTTGACCAGAAAAATAAAATAAAAATATTGAAAAAAAAATTTAAAAATTATTGGCCACGCGCCCTCACGTGCGTGGTCAAAGTTTCTAGTTCAAAAACTTCATCTTCTTCCCCTCGACAATTGACCTGGTTTTTTATTTTTGACCTTGAATATCTCATTAATTTCTACACCATTTGAGATGATTTCTTAACCAATTTAGCCTAAATTTTCATAAGGAATCCAAATATATAAGTTTTGTGGATTGAGATGCAATATATCTCAAGTTCTATAGTTGTGTGTTTTATCAAAATTTTAACTCAACCATCGTGGCTTTCAAGGATATGGCAGGGATTCTTGTGAACATAGTTTGGTTTCTGCTATGTTAAGGAGTAGTTTGGTTTTTATTTCAAGGTTTGAGATGGATTATACAAGGAGAATTTAAGATTTTCAATTTTCTGGTTCAAAATACACTTTCAATCGATTAGATCTTATTATGCATATTCATGGGCTGTGATGATTACACTCGAATTCCGCAGGTTCTAATGAAGATATACAAATATTTAAACCTGAGTTTTGAACATTATCGCATATCTTTCATCTAGGTTCTATTTTCTTCGTAAGGTTTCTACTGTTTTGATGTATTCTAACATTGTAACAACTCAGAAATCGATTGAAACTAAAAGAATACATAAAATCATAGTGTACTTGTTTGGAGGGAAAAAATTGAGTTTTGAAACTGCTGTTGATGTGAGTATTTAAGGTTGAGCTCGAGGGGCATTTATAGTGTTTGATCAGGAGAGTTCATTGGTTAAGATGGGTGGTGGATTTGAACTGAATATAGGGAGTTTTCAAACTTGGTTTATGCACCTTACATGTGTGCATGGTGTAAACATGTGATTTTTGTCTTTTAGTGCTGATGTGTAGGCTTATTTGGAAACGGGGTAATGTGAAAGTATTCGAACTTTGGTGTTTGGTCCTTAGTTTGTAAGATATTGAGGTGTATAGCCTTAAAAGTCTAGGTCTAAAGAAAGTTTAGGGGTATTTTTGTAATTTCAGAACGTTTCAAGGACTAAAATTATAGTTTTATGTTAGTTGAAGTCTAGAGGATTAATTTGATATAAATTTGAGGTTTAGGGGTTAAGTATAAGTCAAGTTATGTTTGGTTGAAATATTCAGGGGCTAGTTTATAATTTTTAAAAATTCTGGGTGTTTGTGTTAATTTATTAAAGATGTAATTTGAATACTTTATGAGGGTTGAAACAATGAGTATATGTGATTTGGGTCGATTGATAAATTCGATTCGAAAGTCTCGTTATTACAGCTTCAGCATTTAGAATATGGGTATGAGGTTCTTCAGATTCTTCATTAATTAATTCATACAAATTCATGTGTTTAAAACATTGGGTTGATATTTCTACTATCTGAGTATCTTTGTCTTTTTCCATTTCCTAAGAATCACCTCCAGCCTCAGATGATCTATACCCTCTAGAACACGCGACTTCCTTATTTTGAGAACCATCAAAATCTTTAACCTCCTCGACACTTTTCTCTTAAATAATAGGAGAATCCAAATATTGTGGAACATTTCACTTAATCAACAATTTGAATAAATAGAAAATTAAGGTCAAGGTCATGTTCCTTCTTATATTTGGATCTTTAGGACAGTAGTTTTCGGGTTTATAAATCTAGTCCATGTGGAACAATAGCATTTATTTATGTGGTCCTTTTAGAGTTAGGAGTACACAAAACAGGTAATTTCATTTGTTTTAGTTAAAGAGGTATTTATATTTATACCCTTAGTCATACTCATTTAAAACTCATTCTAAAAATAAACACATAACTCCACCTCCACCCCACCCCACCCCACCCACCGAAATCCTCATCGGGACGCCGAAATCCTCGCCTGAAACCGCCGAAATTCTCGTTGGATTGTCTCTCTCCTCGTTTCACTCTCCCTTCATCTATTTCTTTCATTTTTTTAGTTCGCACCAGCGAAACCATTTCCAATGCCAAAGAAGAAGGTTTTTCGTCGAAAAAAATACAGTGCCGAAAAAAATGGAGTTTTTAGTGAAATAGTAAATTTATCGATTTCGATTTTTTTGTCAAAAAATATCAAATATGGGTGTTGTTGAATAGATCTCGACGAGTAGATTTCAAATATATAAATTTTGTGAATTTTAGATTTGTAGATTTGAAGTTATGGACTTTTAAAATTTTGACGTTTTTTTTTTTTGTTTGTTTGAGTTGTCAAATGTAATATGATCATTTTTCATGGTTTTTTTAGTGCATGGACTAAATTTATAAAATTATATGGAGTGTCCTATTTTTATACACTTTGAGTTAGATTGGACCTTTCCCCAAAAACCCCTTGAATAAAACTAAATTGTTGAACTTCAGTTGGTGTACCTTGTTTTTCATGGTAACTCGTGGTAATATGAATGGAATTATCCTCCACGTGTGATGACAATCCTTCATGAGATAGTTTCTCAACTACACGTAATTGTCATGGAGCATTAAGAGCGTTGTTTTGATCCAACAGTGGTATTGCATCACCTTGTGAAACTTGTTGATCATATGTGCTTGAAGTGTGGTTAACTAGAATCGCGTCCTCATCCATATTTTCAACCAGTTTATTTCACATCAACGGTAGAGGATTCCATGACATTTTGGATTGGTTTTTTTGGACTCAAATTATGTCTTTAGGATTGTCATTGTGTCTTTTACAGTAGCACCATTCTCATTGACTAGATCCCATTCTTATCCAAAAAATGATTTCAACTTGGAGCATGGCCATCATTCTGATCTTGTAGAGCTTTATGTTTTTCCCTTGTTGCTAATCTAAGTTATCATACAATGTGTTTTTCAAATTGTCATGTATTTTAAGTTTGATATTTTTGCACGTTGTAATTGGGTGACCAATACAACCACAATGGGTACAAAAGGAAGGAGACTGTTCAATGACAATTTTAATGGGAATTTTCATCTCCTCGTTATCAACTACAACAAATTTTGGTAAAAAAATGAAAAATCAACATCGATAATAACTCTAGCAAACAACCCATATTTTTTCTCTAACGTGGCTTGATCAATCCTAATACGAATGCCCACCCCTCCAGAAATCTCCAACAACAGTCTTGGGTGACAAAATTCATCTGGTAAGTCCATGAACCAAACCCAAACACTCACATTAGACGAAATAAAATTTGTTAGGCAAACGCTTGGAATTTAAAATTTATCCAGTAAGTATGAAGCTATTGACGAATTCTCTCGGTCCTTGTTTGAGAAACTAAAGAACACGAATGGTCACTTTTCTTTCCTCGTTATACTTGTATTGAGCCATGAATTCACAGGTGATATCCTTTTATCTTCAAATACGGGATTCTTCTAGAGAAGGAACCAACAAATGGCACTTTCTTTGAATGTTTATTTAAACATTCGGTCCATGATTTCTTTAGTTGCGCCTAGCAAGATCATGGTTTGATGAGAACTGTGGAAATGTAAAATGGGAGGACAACTTCCTTCGAACTTCTTGATGTAAATCTTTTTGAACTTCTCAATAGCATGGGTTGTAGGATAAGGGGACGTATGTGTATAATCCATATGGTTCTCAAAGGGTTTTATTTGATAAAACTTGAGAGAGATCATTTTGAGGTCTTATTTCATCATATTGTGTTCCTCTTTATTAAGATCCACTATAACACACTTAGTTAGGTTAGCCCCTGATTGAGAAAGGTTCGACATAGGCAGATGAGCAGATAAAGGCCAATTAATAAGGGGAACACACAGAGGCATTCCGATGTGCTGAGAATGATGGTATTCTTCAAGGGAGAACATAGTTTCGACATTTTTTAACCCATAATAGGACGGGAGGAGGAATTTTTCTTCCGTAAAGCTTCTGGATTGGGAATCTATAGAATTTGAGCCTAGTTTCTTTATAATTTCTTGCCATCAGATTGTAGCTTGTAGATCTTTGGAGTGAGTTAAGCTACCATAGTCATTAAATTTGGTTGATAGTTGATTCTTGATTATAGTTCTCCATGAGGTAGATGTTATATGACATTTATGTTTTTTCTAAAGTGGGTGAGATGTAAGATGAAGTAAAAATCTTAGGTAGCCCGGAATGGGAGATTTTAACTAGTAGGGATACAATCCATGATAAGGGGAATGCGGTCACCCCTGAGAGAGAATATACTATTTTTAGAAGACGATGTTTTTATTATCTTTGAAAAAATAGAAAGGGGATAAAAGATGCTCGGTGTAGTTACTTTTAGTAGGTTCCACTTATATAATTTTCCTCTTAGGGAGCAAGTGAAATGTCAGACAGAACCCGACTCTAGGAGAAAATAAGGTCCTTAATACAATGATATGCCCAAAGTGTATCGGACAATCCAGAGATCTCAACCTTGGCCTTATAAAGGCCGAGGTAATAGAAGTTCGAAGAATACCCATCAGCAACATCGTATTACTGAGGTCGGAAACATTCGACGCCGCCGTCACTATAGACCTCATCTCGGCTTGTAATAAGCCGAGATAATCTAGAACCTTGGAGCACAGTTATTGTTAGGTCGTCCATAGCCGACATCGCTCTTACCTCAACCTCGGCTGTTCATCTGCCGAGGTCAGCAAGGACTCATGGGTTAATCACCCTTCAACATCATCATCGGCCCCAGCCGACGTTGCAAGCTCCATATGAGGATCAGAAGTTCTGCAGGCTCGGCTTTAATTGTCAATGTCAGCATCGGCCCTGGCCGACGTTACACATCTCTTTCCTCGGCTAGGCATCCCAACCAAGGTCATCATATAATTCCCAGCTAAAGCAGGGGTCATACCTCACCAACGTCGTACTCACTCAGACCGAGGTTGGGACCAAGCAAAGACAGCCGAGCTTCTACGCGTACATATATGACTTGAAGCACGTGGACAAATCTATTATAAGTGAATCATTCCCTCCATGTGAGGGAATATTGAGGTCATTATTACTTAGTTAAAGATTAGCCAGGTGTCACCCTTTCACTGGCTAGATCTCCATTCACATGCTCATTGTATGCTTGAGGGGTACATTACACCCCCCAAACACTAAATATAGAG
Organism: Sambucus nigra; assembly: GCA_949130495.1. Taxonomy (NCBI): domain Eukaryota; kingdom Viridiplantae; phylum Streptophyta; class Magnoliopsida; order Dipsacales; family Adoxaceae; genus Sambucus; species Sambucus nigra. The sequence continues at coordinate 474,329,305 of OX422223.1, read as the reverse complement.
GTCATCCTCTACCATGCAAAGGGGATCCGAAATTAATAACCCTAGCTAAAACTCTGTCCAATTATACAATAGAGAGAGAAAGCTTGAGAGATTGTATCCATGGCCGTTAGTGCCTTATTCTGGTGACCTTACTTACACACTTGCACGGTGGACGTAGGCCTAATTGGTTGAACAACTTATATATTGGTGTTTATCCTCTTCTCCTCATCTCCATCTCTTATATTCAGTATATACTTGAACTGCCATTGTTATCACTGATTTGAGCTTACAAACACCTTGAAGGGTGGTGTTGTTTCCAGCATCATCATTTTAGCGCCGTCTGTGGGAACGAGAAGTAAATCTCTTCCTTTTTTCTGCTTAACCTCACCGGAGACTCTGGTGGTGAACCAGGCCTCACCCCTTGCGTGGAGCTATTTCACCATTGAAAGAGGTCCTTTAAGGTATTGAGCTCATCTACTTCACAAGATCTTTAGTTTTAACATATGGCACCGAAATTTCCACCACCTCCTCCACCATCTGGTTCTTGAGGACCTAGTTCTAGCCAGGCACCACCCCAGTCCGAAATGGCTGAAGTGGCGGCAGCCTTGAGGTCCTTGGCTACAATGCAACAAGAGATGAAGGAGAAATTTGCACAACTCAGTCAAAATATAATGAGGCCACATGGGGTCTCACCATAGATGATTACTCTGGCGGCTGCTCAACCACATCATGAGGCCAAGGGACCACCCCAGGCACCGTGGAAAGACTAACCTACACCTCAATGGAGGAGGGACGTTGCTGACCCTAAGTATTTGCGTCTGGGGAGGCAAGGGCACCCTTTCCATGAGGATAGGTATGATGATATGGAGGTAGAAGACGCTCCAGAAGATTATTGGGAGCGGTATGAGGTTTTAAATAACACAATGCATCCTATCCAGTAGAGTCGAGGTTGCGGAGGCAGAAGAGGTGAAGGTTCCTAATAAAGAGGATTAGCTTTTTATCGATTGGGCAGAGGGTCAGACTTTAAAAGGCTCGGCCCAGTAAATGATCTGAGGCAGAGGTTATCCAGGTCACGAAGTGTCGCTGGCTCTCCAAGGGGAGATGGGGAACATCGGCCTCATCCTAGCCGACCTCATCATGGTCGACCCCATCAGGTCCGAGACAGGGAATAAGAGGAGTTCAATAGCTAACATTTTTCTGCGACTGGGGAACCCTCAGTCAACCCTTTGGAGGTGGCTAGGGACAACCTCGGCGAGGCCGACGTTTCAAGGCCATGGAATGACTCCATCCAACGTCTTGAGGAGAAGATAGGAGACCTCATCAAAATCCAAGACCCATTTCAAAGAGGGTTCTCAGAGGGTTCTCCATTTGTGGCTAAGATAGTGAGCTTCCCAACCCCTGCCAAGTTCAAGCCACCTACGGTCTATCCCAAATATGATGGTAGTACCAACCCTGTGCATCACATTGAGATGTACCAGTCTGTGATGAACATTTATTCAATCCCAGATGAGATGAAGTATCGAGCCTTCTCTGGGACTTTAACAGGAGCTGCGTACATCTGGTTTACCTCTCTTCCAAAGAACTCAATTGAGAACTTTAAGGACTTGACTGAACGGTTCATTCACAACTTCTGTTTGGGGGTAAGACCTCAAAAGAAAGACACTCATCTGTTGTACGTCAAGCAGGGAAGGAATGAGAGTCTAATAGACTACATTTCTAGATTCAACAAAGAAAAATTAGAGGTTGAAGATTATGAAGATAATATATCCATGACAGCCCTCATTGGAGGACTCCAGAAGGGAAAGTTATTATGGAAACTTGGGGAAGACCCTCCCAAGTCTATGGCAAAGCGGTTGGAAACTGCAGGAAAGGTCATGAACACTGAAGAGGCCATGGCCACGAAGTATGAGGATGAGAATGGAAGTGGCAGCGGAAAATTCCAAAGAAATAAATATGGAAATAAGAGGTTAACTAAAGACAAGTTCGCACGGTATACGCCTCTAACTGTGAGTTGCGAACACATCCTTAATGAGATCAAGAATGACCGGTCCCTGAGATGGCCAGAGAAGATGAAGGCTCCTCCGCATAAGAGGAACAAAAACTTGTGGTGAGAGTTCCACCAAGACCATGGCCATGTGACAGACAAGTGCTTCGCCTTAAAGGATGAGATCGATAAGATGTTGAAATTCGAAAAGTTGAGGAAGTATGTCGATGGTAAGGCTCCTAAAAGGGGAAGAGATGACCCTAAAAAGAAGAAGGGTGACAGATGTCGAGATGACACGCCAGCAAGAAGAGAATATGACTCAGATGGCGATGATGAGGATGATTCAGACCTCCCACCGAAAGATGACAATGCTCCCATGAAGAGGATTGGTATGATCTCCTTCGGTGTTAGCACCATATGTAGAGGACTCGCAAGGGGGTGGATCGAAAGTAGCGGATCGTAAAGCTCATGTAGAAGAGGCTAAGTCTACGGCCAAAGTAGAGGTTATAAATCTAGCATCTTCATAGGCCAAGCAGAAGAGAAAGAAGGTCGATATGGACACTCTTATAGTTGGGTTCTCCCGACTCGACTTCAAGGGTATCTTAGCTCCACATAATGACCCTTTGGTAATTACAACAAGAGTGCATGGATGTGAGGTGCAGAGAATTCTCGTAGATGGAGGAAGTTCAGCAGATGTGATGTTCTGGCCCCGTTTCAAAAGCCTTGGTCTCAGCAGAGCTAGGCTGGTACCCTATCATCATCCATTAATGGGCTTCAGCGGTGAAAAAGTCCATCCGTTGGGCATGTATGAGATGGACGTGTGAATGGGAGATGAGTGGCCTAAGAGGTTGACTCGAAAGATCAATTTTTTTGTTATGGAAAAAAACGTCTTCCCAGCCTATAACCTCTTCATAGGAAGAGTAGCCCTTAAGGAGTTTGAAGCTGTGCCGTCAACGGTCCACCAAATGCTAAAATTCTCGACCCCTATGGGGTAGGGGAAATGCAGGGGGACCAGACCTCAGCGCGAGAATGCTACTTCAACTCATCTGAAGAGAGAGAGGCCCATAAGAGGGCCATAACCACTATAGCATTGATACACTTGACCCTAGAGATGAAACGAAGTTAAAGAAAGGAGAGGTCGCGGAAGAGGTAGAATCTATCATCCTCAATGAGGACAAACCAAAAAAAGCTGTCCAAGTTGGCAAGGCCTTAAAATCGAAGATCAAGGAAGAGCTGATAAATTTCTAGAGGAAGAGGCAAAGTGTCTTCGCTTGGAGCCACGCGGACATGCCTGGTATCGACCTGGAGGTTATGTGCCACAAACTCAACGTGGCAGAAGGTGATAAGCCAATCAAACAAAGATGAAGAGTTTATTCTAGGGAGAAGTATGACATCATCGGAGAAAAGGTTAGAAAGTTATAAGAGGTGGAATTTATCGGGGAGGTAATATACCCGGAGTGGTTATCAAACGCCATCATTGTGCCCAAAGCCAATGGAAAATGGAAGATGTGCATAGATTTCACCGACCTGAACAAGTCTTGCCCAAAAGGCAGTTATCCCTTACCTCGAATTGATCAGACGGTAGATGCCACAGCAGGGCATGAGCTCATGAGCTTCATGGATGCATATTCAGGTTATAACCAGATCTTCATGGATGTTGAAGACTCAGAGAAGACAGCCTTCAACACTGACAATGGGATATATTGCTATAAGGTTATGCCCTTCGGCTTAAAAAATGCAGGGGCAACGTATCAACATCTTGTGAATAAGATATTTGAAAATCAAATTGGCAAGACTATGGAGGTGTATGTAGACGATATGTTGACGAAGAGCTTAAAGGCCTGCACTCACGTGGCCGACCTAGAAAAGACCTTCGATACCATGGACTTATACAGAATGAAACTCAATCTCACAAAGTGTGTCTTCAGGGTAGGAGTTGGAAAATTTCTTGGATTCATTGTCAATCAGAGGGGAATAGGGGCGAACCCTGAGAAGATCAAGGCTTTTCTTGACATGAAGACAACAAGAAGTATTAAAGACGTTCAGAGGCTCACTGGAAGAGTAGCTGCACTCAACAGATTTGTTTTCAGAGCGACGAACAAGTGTCATCCATTTTTTAAGGTGCTTAGAAAGGCCTTCGAATGGGACAAAGAGTGTGATGAGGCTTTTAATCAGCTCAAGTCCTAACTTGGATCTCCCTTGATCTTATCTCGGCCCATCATGGGAGAGAAGTTGTATGTATATCTAGCAGTCTCAGAATCAGCAATTAGTGCAGCTATAGTACAGGAAGACGTTGGGGTCCAAAGGCATGTATACTTCAATAGTAAGGCCCTTCAAGGGTCTAAACAGAACTATCCTCGGATGGAGAAGTTGGCCTACGCATTGATACATACTTCCAGGAAAATAAAACCCTATTTTCAAGCACACTCTATGGCCATCCTCACTGACTCCCCACTAAGGCAGGTCCTCCACAAGCCTGAGAAGTCGGGCAGATTGATGACCTGGTCCATTGAGTTAGGAGAGTATGACCTTACTTATCAAACCAGGGTGGCCATTAAAGGGCAAGCACTTACAGATTTTGTAACTGAGTTCATGTGGGAAGAGGCTGGGGTTGAGAATAATACAGTGATTGCAGAGGGATCAAATAGTAACATCTTCTAAGACCCCGAAGAGGTTGTGTCCAACAGAGCCAAAAATGGAATAGCTGAGAATGAGGAAGACAGGTACCTCTTCAAGAAAGGAACCCTATTAAATGCGATCTTCACTTCAAATGAAGACATTTGGAACCTCTTCGTTGATGGGCCTTCTTACGAAAGTGGAAGCGGTGCAGGGCTGATACTCTCAGCTCTGGATGGTACCAACGTTGAATATGCATTAAGCTTCAACTTTAAAGCATCAAACAACGAGTCAGAATATGAGTCCATGATAGCAGGCCTCTCCTTGGCAAAGACCCTTAGGGTTGGATGACTCCTACTTCATAGTGACTCAAGGTTAGTTATCAACCAAGTGTTTGGAGTTTATGAGGCCAAGGATGAAAGGATGTCCAGATACTTGAAGAGGGTAAGAATGATGCTAGAAGATTTCGAAGAGGTAAAGATAAAAAGGGTGCCTCGAAAAAATAACAGCCACATTGATGCACTAGCAAGGTTGGTTTCAGCAACAAGAATAGACATCAGGAGGACAGTACCAGTCGAGATCCTGCTAAAACCGACCATCGAGGAAGAATAGGTCACCATCTCTTGCCTCAACTTGAACCTAGGAGACTCATGGATGGACCCACTCATCAGGTATATCAGAGAGGGAGAGTTATCGAAATCAAAGCTAAAAAGGAGGAAACTAAGGTACAGAGCTACAATGTTCTTAATAATAGGAGATGTCCTATATAAGAAAGGATTTCTGGTACCTCTCCTCAGATGTGTTCATCCCATAGAGGTTCCTCGCATCCTACAGGAGGTACGCGAGGGTTATTGCTCCAGTCACATAGGAGGAAGACCTTTGGCCAAGAGGATTATCACACAAGGATACTGGTGGCCGACCTTGGCCAAGGATGATGTAGCCTACGTGAAGAGGTGCGATAAATGCCAAAGATTCTCCACTATTACCCATCAACCTCATCATCATATGATGTCAATCAGTTCCCCTTAGCCATTCGCAGTATGGGTGATTGACTTGGTGGGTCCCTTGCCAAGGGCTACAAACAATTACCGATTTATGATAGTAGTAATTGACTACTTCTCCAAGTGGGTGGAGGCTGAGCTGATGATCACGATCACAGAGCAGAAGACCTTCCAATTTATCTGGAAGAGTATCATATGCAGACATGGCCTCCCTAATACCCTTATCTCAGACAATGGAACCCAGTTCAAAAATTCTTCCTTGGAAAAGTATTACGAGAGAGTTGGGATCAAGCAATTTTTCTCTTCTCCTGGCTGACCTCAGGCAAACGGCCATACCGAAGTCACGAATAGAACAATCCTCGATGGGATAAAGAAGAGGTTAGAAGAAGCTAAGGGGATATGGACTGAGGAGGTTTATGCTGTGTTATGCGCCTACAGAACAACGGCTAGGGCACCAACGGGGGATACCCCATTTATATTAGCACGTGGCTCAGAAGCCATCATACCAACGGAAGTAAGACTTCCCACTCATAGAGTTCAGACCTATGACCCTGAAAAGAATGGGGAGGAGAGAAGACTTGACCTAGATTTGATTGAGGAAAGAAGGGAACACGCCGACATCAGAAAGGCAGCTTACCAGTAGAGAAGAGCAAAGTTTTATAATCAAATGGTGAAATCAAGACCATAGCCATAGGAGACATAGTGTTGAAGAAGACGTTGTAGAAGGCAAACAATCTTCACCCAAATTGGCATGGCCCTTACAAAGTGATCGAGGAGGTTGTACTCGGGTCCTACATGCTGGAAAACCTTGAAAAGGAACCTTTCACCAATCCATGGAATGCTGATCATCTGAAAAGGTATTACATATGATGTTGCAATAGTTTCTATGTAAATATATCACCTTATGAAAAGATTATTAATGAGAAGATCAGTTCTTGTGTCAATCCTTGGTTCATTATGCTTTAATGGTAAAATATATGGGGGTAACATCTTAGTTTGATGACCTCAAACCTTAAACATCATAATTTGGTGATAGGGTTTGAGGTGAAACATCATATCTGGATGACCTCAGACCTGTAACATCATTAATTTGGTGAAAAATTTATGGGGGTAACATCTTAGTTTGATGACCTCATACCTTAAACATCATAATTTGGTGACAGGGTTTGAGGTGAAACATCATATTTGGATGACCTCAGACCTTTAACATCATTAATTTGGTGAAAAATTTATGGGGGTAACATCTTAGTTTGATGACCTCGGACCTTAAACATTATAATTTGGTGACAGGGTCTGAGGTGAAACATCATATTTGGATGACCTCAGACCTTTAACATCATTAATTTGGTGAAAAATTAATGGGGGTAACATCTTAGTTTGATGACCTCAGACCTTAAACATCATAATTTGGTGACAGGGTCTGAGGTGAAACATCATATTTGGATGACCTCAGACCTTTAACATCATTAATTTGGTGAAAATTTTGTGGGGGTAACATCTTGATTTGATGACCTCAGACCTTAACTATCATAATTTAGTGATAGGGTCTAAGGTGAAACATCATATTTGGATGACCTCAGACCTTTAACATCATTAATTTGGTGAAAAATTATGGGGGTAACACCTTAGTGTGATGACCTCAGACCTTTAGAACATAATAATTTGGTGACAAGGTCTGAGGAGAAACATCATATTTGGATGACCTTAGACCTTAAACATCATAATTTGGTGACAGGGTCTGAGGTGAAACATCATATTTGGATGACCTCAAACCTAATAACCATTAATTTGGTAATATGTTACAAGGTTAACATCATAGTTTAGTGATGAAGACACTGATGCACGACATATAAAAACATTCAAAGGCTAGAGAAGCAAAGTTCTCCTCAGAGAATGGTATAGCACAAAGATGTTAGAATTACAAGTCAAAATCTAATTGAAAATGTTATCAAAGGTTACAGACTGATACGAATCAGAAACAAAAATTACAAATAAGAGCTTCGCAAAGTACGACCTAAGTGTCTGCAATCTCAGGGTTAGTGGCCACTTCCTTGGCCGATGTTGGTCACTTCTACCCCATCATCTTGAGGATTAACGTCTTCAGTCCTGGTAGCTTCCGATTGAGTAGTCTCGACAGGCGCAGCACCTCCTTTCTCCTCAACCTCTTGTAAGGTCTGAGCAAACCGAGGATCAGCGTAGCCTAGACTAACGAAGTCCAAGGCTGTCAGGCTCTCTAACTCCTTCTTTTTCATTGTAGCCCATTTTCCAGTGGCCTTAACACCCCTTTCGAGGTATTCAAAGCCAAAGCTAACAAATTCGTCAGATACCTTGTAGTCCTCCAAGATCTTCTCTGAGGCGTCCTCCACGGCAGCTGTGATAGCGGCATCCACCTTTCGTTGAAGGACTTCATCCTTGGCCTTCATAGTAGAGTTGTGATCATTCTTAAGTTTGGCAATGTCTTTATCCAGCTGCGTAGCCCTAGCTTCAGACCGCTCAAAGGCAATCTTCAGACGCTCCACTTCGCCATTAAGAGCGACTTCTGTCTTCTGGGCCTCTCTCCTCTTCTCAATCAGGGGCAGTTTCCTCAAAGTCCAGTCGACAAACTGGTGCATGGTGAGGATACCCTGCAAAACACATTCAGACACATGAGTTCAAGATTCAATGAAATTCAAAGCCGATGTTACACTTCTACAATAATAGCAAAAGTCTTACTTGGATAGATCAGTGGAGGCAGAACTCGGCTAGTAGAGGGGTGTCCAGAGAATAATAGAACCATTTGTCAGCATCGGTCATCACGGAGCCGATGGCGTCCAAGGCCTTCATACTTTGGCCAAGAAGGCTATCGTCGATCTTCAGCTTCTCCAAACGAGCAACTAATGCGTCCTCAGAGGAGATGGGGATCGCACGATCCCCTGTAGAGTTTTTTTTCTTCTGCCTCTGATCCTCAAGGGCATGGTCATTAGATTTCCTTTTTTGGAGGCATCGTCCCTTGAACTGGTAGGAGGAGGAGGAGGCGCATTCATGCCTGCTTTCTTACTTATTTGGTAAGGCTGGGGGCTACCATTTCCCAGATATCGTCTGATACTCCTTTCGGACGCTCTTCGAAAAGAAACGACTTGAGTTAAAAGATCAGAGACATAGCAAAATCGGAGGTATAACTTGTTGAAAAAATAAAGTAACTTACGAAGCTCGATCGGGGAACTCCCCCTAATGCCAGTTTCAGAGAGGTAGTAGGGGGTCATTAAATGCTTGTACTTGATCGGCAGACCATGCTTCCCCTGATCTTGAAGGTCTTTGACCTTCTGAAAGTTAACCTGGCTTAATCCAGGGTCGGCCCTGGCATCCATTGATACCTTTCCCCACCTCAGAGGTATTCTCGGCTCTAAATATGAAGAGGTGGCATAGGGACCAAATTTCCATGACCCTGAGGTGAAGAAGTATCGTGGTTTCCAGTTATGGTTCGAAGTCTGGGTAACCAGCAACATCTTCTTATGGACTTCCGAGCTAGAAAGTGGTAGTAACTCGGATGATTCCTAGCAGAGGAGGGCACGTATCACCCTATGAAGACCTGGATGGGAAGGTCTGAATGATGGACTACCCTCCATAAGACGATAGCTCCAATCATCACCCTCCGGGCATTGGGGGATAATTGGGAGGGATCCAAGTTAATATGAGACAATATGGACCTTATTATTGGATGAATGGGGAGACGAAATCCTAACTTGAACATCTGCTCATATAGGAAGATTTCACTATCTCGGCCGCCAAAGGCCCTTTCATCCCTCAGAGGCCTCCTAAGTTTTATGGAGGGGCCTATGGAATAAAGATGCCTAAAGGCTAGGACGTCGAATTCGTTGATAGTGCTCTCTATCTCGGCCACCTCTGAGACATCAACATCACTCTCGTGACCATCATCCTCATCCCGGGCAGCATCGGCTTGGGTAGGGGTGGGAGCACCAATGGGGAATCTCTGAGCAAACTCAGCCCCTATGGCAGACGACAGGGGGATAGCGCTGATAGGTGATGGAAGGGCCACACTAGGTCCTACAATCTCGACATCAGAGGAAGTATGTGAAGTGCTAGAACCTGCATTGGACGAGACACAGCTTGAAACCTCGGCCTGGTCAGGGGCTTGATCCTGCCTAATGGAATAATTCATTGCTCCTTGAAAAGAATCCACAGACATAGGGTCTAAGGAGGAGGACTCAGACTCAGACATCGGAGTGGGTTCTACTAGGACCCCTGCTGGCTCAGCTGGCTCAGCTGGATCAGGGTATACCACCTTCAGAGGGGGTGGAAAGATAGATCTGAGGGGGAAGGCCTCATCCCTACGAGCTTCCTCTTGGGCTCACTCTATTTGCCTAATCTTATCTAAAGTCTTCTCTCTAAGAGAAGGTAATTCCTCTAAGAGCTGATAAAGGGGTCTGAGCATAAAAGGACGACCCTACACTTGAGATTGTGAATCAAGAACAAACAACTTTGCCCAACCTAATGAAGGATATAACTGATATTTTAGAGCAAGAACAAACATAAACACGCAAGAACAGTCACCAAAAAACTCATAAACTCTCACCGAAAAACACGAGCTATCACCGAAAATTGCAGAAATGAAAATTAAAGGCTAAAAATGATAAAGCAAGGTGGAGAGGATACCTGGATGACCACGAAATAAGAGGGGAAGAAGATGAGAGTCAAAGAAACCTCCGAATACAGTAGCAACAGAACTCTTAGAGAAGAGAGAGACTACACAAGACGCTCAGGCGAGAAAATGAGAAGAAATGGGAAAAATAAAAAGGAAAGTGGGGTTTAAAAACCCCAAACCCATATGCACGCGCCCCAAGGCCCATCATTGCCTTGGGGGCCTAAAAAATTAACCATCGTGGAACTTGCCCAACACGCTACCTATTGCAGTTCTTGACACTTGTCAAAAGAAGATTGGCACACCATGAAGAAAGGTCTCAGAGCTGCATACCCCATAGTTACCTATTCACATAAGTAACTAAGGGCTAGGGGGTGATTGATATGCCCAAAGTGTACCGGATAATCCAGAGATCTCAACCTCAGCCTTATAAAGGCAGAGGTAATAGAAGTTCGAAGAATACCCATCAGTAACATCGTACTACTGAGGTCGACTACAGCCGACACCCCCATCACTATAAACCTCATCTCGGCTTGTAATAAGCCAAGATTATCTAGAACCTTGGAGCACAGTTCTTGTCAGGTTGTCCATAGCCGACATCGCTCTTACGTCAACCTCGACTGGTCATCTACCGAGTTCAGTAAGGACTCATGGTTCAATCACCATTCAACATCATCATCGGCCTCAACCGACGTTGCAAGCGCTATATGAGGATCAATAGCTCTGCAGGCTCGGCTCTAATTGTCAGTGTCAGCATCGGCCCTGATCGATGTTACACATCTCTTTCCTCGGCTAGGCATCCCAACCAAGGTCATCATATAATTCCCAACTAAAGCAGGGGTCATACCTCACCAACCTCGTACTCACTCAGGTCGAAATTGGGACCAAGCAAAGACAGTCGAGCTTCTACGTGTACATGTATGACTTAAAGCACGTGGATAAATCTGTTGTAACTGAATCATTCCCTCCATGTGAGGGAATATTGAGGTCATCATTACTTAGTTAAAGATTAGCCAGGTGTCACCCTTTCACTGGATAGATTTCCATGCACATGCTCATTGTATGCTTGTGGGGTACATTACACCCCCTGGACACTATATATAGAGGTCATCCTTTACCTTGCAAAGGGGATCCGAAATTAACAATCCTAGCTAAAACTCTTTCCAATAATACAGTAGAGAGAGAAAGCTTGAGAGATTGTATCCATGGTCGTTAATGCCTTATTCTGGTGACCTTACTTACACACTTGCACGGTGGACGTAGGCCTAATTGGATTAACCACTTATATATTGGTGTTCATCCTCTTCTCCTCATCTCCATCTCTTATATTCAATATATACTTGAACTGCCATTGTTATCATTGATTTGAGCTTACAAACACCTTGAAGGGTGTTGTTATTTCCAGAATCATCATACAATACATGGTTTAACATGTTTCCAGACACATGCAAAGCATCCTGTTTTAAAAATGAATAAAAGGGAATAAAATTCGGAAGTAAGGCAACCCAAAAGTTTGGTATCATTTTGCATTAGAATCGATAATTTAGATAAAAGTCCTTGGGCAGACATTTATATGAGGGATATGCATTGGGAGGTTATTATAAGGGATCCCTCATTTTATATGACTTCTAAGACATACGTCTTGACCATTAGGGAAATCATTCATCGATAGGTGTGGAGATGCCATTTGATATACTCGGGTTTACGTGAATTTTCTCACTATATAAACCTCTTGATGACGATACATATGAGCACGAAATCGATATACTCAATGTACATGAATGAGTTCCTTCTATATAGCTCCCTTTGTGAGTTCATTCGTGAGGTATGATGCAGGGGGAACCGTTTGATATACGTAGATGGCATATGGCCAATGGAAGGTGGGAGATTAATTTTTAGATTAATCACACCCTAAATAATTAGCAACCCATCACGAAGTGACCCCCTAGTATAGGATAAATATAAGGTCAATACTCAATGCTTGTGTGATGTCGTGTACAAAAGCATGAGTCTTACTAGTATTTATATGCAAAGTATTATGTATCATAAGATAGATATGTATACCTATTAATATTAAAGTAAATGGATAAGTATATACAAGTGGCATGTGATAATGAGGTACTATACAAGTGAAGTAAAACATGTCTATATACAAGTGGAGTGTGTGAATATGTACAAGTGAAGTAAATATGGAGACACGTACAAGTAAAGTAAAGCATGGAAATATGTATAAGTGGAGGTGAAACATGGAAATATGTAGAAGTGGATTAAAGCATGTGATAAATAAATAAGTATGTATGTGAGATGGAGATAAATATACAAGGGTGACATAATATGAGCACGACATATGGAACATGTGAGAATATAAAATAGAAAATGAGATAAATAATTACACAAGTGAGGAGATATATACGGAAATGTAAAAATAATGCAGTGAAAAAAATGAAACTAGTGTAAATAGAGTCTAGTTCTTGCTACTTCCCCAGAAGAGTAGCTACTGTAGCCAACCTATCCCCTTACCAGCAATGTGCGTGCTCTCTGAGGAGGGGGAAACACTCCCTCACATATGGTGGTTTGGGAAAAAGAAACAAATGCCCTTCCTCATTGATGTGAGGTGTGTGAATGAGTATAGATCACAGTCGTTCGCCTATTTTGCTCAAAGCTGACAAAATAAGGAGTAACCTCCAAAGATATAGATAAAAACACACCCTCATATGAGGATGTTTGCATGACTTCCTGGGTAAGTAATCCCAGTCTGCCTATAGGCAGGTGAGGCATCCAATAATAAAGATCATAAATGTTTTCGGCCATAACTTGTGAACTATAAGTTCAATTCACACATGGAATGGACCGGTTGAAAGAGAATTAAGATCTCTAAAATCTTTTGATGGGGACTTCTAGTTTCTAGATTTGACCATATTAAAACGAAATCTATGAGAGTATTATTATTCTCCGATTAGTTTTTGAAGGAGTATCGAGGGTCCGGAATTGAAGGGAATTTTGTTTGGACCCTATAATAGAGTGCAGGGGTGCTAGAATACAGTGTTTTCACATCAAACTTAAAATGAACCAATTCCAACACATTTTTGGCACTACAACATCTGTCCATGAAGGTATCCTTGTCATTTTACCTTATAAAAATGGATTCACATGTTGGAAATGTCTCCATTTCCAATGGATTCAATTGTCCACTTAAAATCAGTCTTTGAATTCTTTTTCTATTAATATGACCTAATTGTATGTGCCAAATATATTTTTGGTTCAACATAGAATATTCCCTTTTCTTTTGGCTATTTCCATTTAAGTTACTCAATTCAGTATATATTAATAATGGTGAGACGAACCTTATAATATAAAGATCATTTTCTAATGCACAAGAAAAGATAAGAGATTTGTCATTTTTGATATATAAAACACTGTGATTAAAATAAATCAAATATCCATTCAAATGGCAGAGGGTCTCTACTCTTGCAATGAAAGGTGACTTTTTCCTGGTGGGAGTATCCTCATTTTTTGTGTTTTTCGGTTGGTTGGAGCTTCGTTTAAAAATGTTGACTTTTGTAAAATTTATGTCTTCAGTTGGGCAGAGCTTTGTTTTGAAGTGTTGAATTTTTTAAAATTTCTACTGATGTTTAACTCTATTTGGGACTCAGAAGCGACTTTGCAGAAGTACGAGATTTTTTCAAGGAAAAAATGACTTTTCTAAAGTAGGAGCTTCCTCGAGACTTTCAGGATGAGCTCGACTATCTTCGAGGATCGGGGGAGAAGAAAGTTAAAAAATCGGATTGTGGTCGGATTTTGGTGTCTTCAAAATGGGTGGGGGTACCTCTATTTATAGGATTCTGGGTCAGTCCTTCTATCGATTAATAGAAGACTGAGGGTTGGATAAGGCTACCACATGGTCGGTTGGGAAATAATGCCCTAACAATCCTTCTACCGATCGGTGGAAGGACCTTAGAACTTTTTTACGATCAACAGAAGGTTCCAGGTAAAGCTTTTAGGCATTTTTCATAAATATATTTTTTCCTTTTAATTTTGATCCTAAAATTTTTGTATTGCGAATTTTTGGTCTTTGGGGGGTTTATTTAAGGTGGTTTTACCTCCGGGACTTGGGTGAGGCTGGGTTTAGTATATTTGTTGGGTGGGATAAATGAAACCACACCCCAATTGCAAATCGAGGTGTCCACGCCACAACATTGACACTTAAATGGGAGAAGGATACCAATGTTGAATAAGGCTTCATCTATGTGCATTTTGTACTGGATAAGTTTCCACATAACTATTGAGACTTTGAGATGTATATCTTCAATACAAATTTGTGAGAAAACAATGTAAAATGAATGTTTTTATCTAATGATATCCCAAGCAGATGATGAGGAGAAATCAACTTCCACCGTGGGTTTCCATATGAGGTTACCTTCTAAGAACTCAACATTATCTTATAAATTTCCCTTACATTGAAGCGTCAATCGTTAATCTTTAGAATCTAAGGGTTTAACAAACTAAATTAGGGGGGCAACTCTTGATAGAGTGGTGGTAGGTATTGGTGAGAGGGAAAGCCTCCGATTGACTTTTGTCACTTTGTCCCGCACTAGAAAATTGAAAGACTTTGAATTTAGCCCAGTGTTCAGTTACGAGAGGCTGTAAAAGATTTTCAAGATACGATGGTATTAAAAGGCAAAGACTAGAGGAGGAACGATTGCATGTTTTGGGGACTATGGCCTTAGCATTTGAACCTCGTAGGTATTTTGGTATCTACCATGTGCCATTTTATGCGATTAAGGGATTAGACTTTTTTTTCTTCTGATAGGATGGAAGAATATGGCTTGTATGTGGTTTAGTCATCTTTGATGAATACTTTTATTAGTGTGTTCCTTCCGTGTGTTCGAACATGATAAAAATCATATATTTATGAAAATCTTATTAAGTTGACAAAAAATGTTTATATTTCTCTCATTCAATTGCTTGATCTTACAGATTTGGCAAGGAAACGATCGGTATCATCGTATATCGGTATCTTTTATATCTTATAAAATGCACTACAAGAGTTAAGACTCCTTCTCATTCATCCTTCCACGTGATACTATGAATGATAATAGCAAATAACCGTCTCCTAAATTCTTTATGTGAGATGAATCTCCTCTCTAACTCCTAACTTCCTCCACCTACTTAACTCTTCTTAATGCTATGTCCTTTTGTATTCCTCTCCTCTTAATTATTTCGCATCTTTTTTTCTTCTTTCTTTTCTTCCTCTCAGTCTATAAAGACTCTACCCTTACCACTTTTATCCATTGATTGAAATCGCCCCACTTATATAAAAGTAAGCGGTTTGAGATTTGCAAATCGGTATGAGAAATGGGTTTTTGTTTAATCATTTGATTGTATTGTTGATTTTGGGTAATTAGTTTATGTAAGCTCCTTGCATTGAAATCACCCCTATTTGAATGTAATCGATTTTCAGATTTGCAAATCGGAATGAGAAATGGGTTTTATTGAATCATAAGATTGTATTGTTGATTTTATATGTATGTATATATGATATCATCATGTTAAAGAAAATTGTTATAATATATGACTTGGACTGAGATTTGGTATTGTTGATTTTATTAATATATATGATATCATTATGTTAAAGAAAATTATTGTAATCTATGATTTGGACTGAGATTTAAAATCGAGATAGGGAAACTAAAACTGATTTATAATTTACAAAAATTGGTGCAGGTGACTTCAATTAAGAGGGGTTACGCGCGGCGGCTGCCATGTAGAAGAGGGGGTTAGTCAGCGAAATGTGTTCGGTGGTGGGGCAAGGGATGAAAATTTAGGTTTAATTATATTCTAGTGGTCTCAGAAACAATAAGAATAGGATAAGATATGTAATTGGAATTGCGATTGTAATCTATTTACAAAATAATTGTCAATATTACTGTTTTTTAATGTAAAAGATTAAGGCATCATACCTGTTTGTACTGTGGATACCATATATAATTTTGTGATAAGGCTCTTTAAGATCAGAATGTTGGCCATGATCCAAGTTGAACTCATTTTTTGGATAAGAATGGGATCTAGTCATATGAGAATGGTGCTACTATAAAAGACACAATGACAATCCTAAAGACATAATTTGAGTCCAAACAAACCAGTCCAAAATGTCATGGAATCCTTTCCCGTTGATGTGAAGTAAACGGGGTTGAAAATATGGATGAGGATGTGATTCTAGTTAACCACTCTTGAATCACATATGATCAACAAGTTTCACAAGCTGATGCAATACCACTGTTGGATCAAAACAACACTCCTACTGCTCTATGCCAAATACGTGTAGTTGAGAAACTATCTCACGAAGGATTGTCATCACACGTGGAGGATAATTCCATTCCTATTACCATGGGTTACCACGAAAAATAAGGTGCACCAACTAAAGTTCAATAATTTAGTTTTATTCTAGGGGGTTTTAGGGAAAGGTCCAATCTAACTCAAAGTGAATAAAAATAGGACACTTCACATAATTTTATAAATTTAGTCCCTGTACTGAAAACACCATGAAAAATTATCAATATGACATTTAACAATTCATACAAAAAAAAACTCATCAACATTTTAAAAGTCCATAAATTCAAATCTAAAAATCTGAAATTCACAAAATTTCTATATTTGAAATCTTGTCGTTGGGATCTATTCAACAACACCCATATTTGATATTTTTTGACAAAAAAATCGAAATCGATAAATTTACTATTTCACTAAAACCTCCATTTTTTCAGGCAAAAACTCCATTTTTTCTGACACTATATTTTTTCAGCCGAAAAACCTTCTTCTTCGGCACTAGCAATGGTGCCGATGACACGGACCAGAAAAACAAAAGAAATAGACGAAGGGAGAGTGAAACGAGGAGAGAGACAATCCGACGAGAATTCCGGCGATCTCCGGCAAGGATTTCGGCATTCCGACAAGGATTCCGATGGGTGGGGTGGAGGCGGAGTTATGTGTTTATTTTTAGAATGAGTTTTAACGGGAGTTTCTAATGGCACCACACTTATTGCTACAAAATACCACAAGATTAAAAAAAAAAAATTGCTAAGGGCCACCACATTGTATATATATATATATTTCACAATTATTTCAACACAAAACCCCACACATTATCTCTCTCTACCCACTACACTCCAAACCCTACCTTTTATCTTCTTCACAAAACACAAGACAACTTTATCTCCATTAATCCAACCTTCTTCAAGTTTGTCTTCTTCTACCAACCATCTTCAACATTATTAAAGTTTTCTTCCATTGGTCCCCACAAACTTATTAAATTTCTTGTCCCCCAACACACCAACCATTTTCAACTACATTATTAAACTAGGGTTTTATTGGTAAATACACAAATACCAATGGATAATCCAACCAAAGACAATGACAACACATTCAAAGCAAATGAAAACTCCACAAATGACATTTATGAGGTAAACTTTGGGTCCCATTATATAAATATTTGTATATTCTAAGGGATTGAAGAAATAAAAAAAAATCAAAAATCGTGCGGACACTGTTCAGTGATTTGGGATCCGGGCCCCGAAATGAAGTCCAAATTTTGGGGTAACCATCCCGAACAAAACTTATATTTTTTTTTCCGAACTAGGTCCATTCGGTATTATCACCCCGATTCTACTTATATTATTCGGCATAAATATGTCGAAGTGTTGAGCTTAATTCGTGATAGTTATCCCAAATAAACAGGTATTGACTCGGGGTAGTTACCCCAAAATACTGTAATAATTTCGGCAGATGCATGACGAATGGAATTCAAACATTTAAGTAATTCAATAGATATTCAAATATTATTATTGTGATTCGCACATACAAACATCATATCAACCCTTATATTGATTGAAATATAGTTATCGTTATTCAACTCATAATATTTTTACTTATGCAGGATGCCTTCTTGGATTTCAACTCCGTATTATTTGACGATGCATTAGCAAATATGGAGATACCCAAAAACGGGGATGATGCTTCTTTATGAGTTGATGTTAGTATGATATTTTTTACAGATAAGATATTTGCCACGCGGCAAGAGTTGGTTGATTGGGCTCAATAGCAAGCCCGGTCCGTTAAAATAATAATAGTCATCACTAAGTCCTAAATACCTTCTGCAACGCATAAGGGACGTCTACACATTAGTTGTAAGAGGCGAGGTGAGTACCGTGATCATCATGGGAAGAATTTTGGGAATGAAGGTAGTATCCAAGAGAAAAAAGGTAGGAAGAGGGACACGGGCACTCGGAAGTGCAACTATCCATTTTTATTGAAGGTCATTCCGATTGACAATTGACAGTGGGTGTTGTCTATCGTTAACGGCGTTCATAATCACCAATTGTCGAAAACATTAGTTGGACATGCATATGCCGATCGACTTACTTCGGTGGAAAAAAATTGTAGAATAGATGTTCTTGAGCGGTGTAAAGCTGACCACCATTCTAACAACGATTATAAGTCGTAATGTTAGTAATATTTCGACCATGAAAACAATTTACAGTGTCAAGGGGAAGGGGAAGTTGAGGATCTCAGAACGAGAGGGTAGAACGGCGATGCAACAGTTAATGAAGTTGTTTGGGGATAAACATTACGTGTATTAGTATAGAACGAATGAGTCTACCATGGAGGTGGAAGATATTTTTTAGGCGCATCCAAACTCAATCCAACAAGCCAAGTGTTTTTCGTCCATTGTCATTATTGACTGCACATACAAGACCAATCAATACAAGATGCCTTTGTTCGATATGGTTGGAATAACGTCGTGCAGTAGGACTTTAAATACTGCCTTTTCTTTTTTAGCAACGGAGAAGGTGGAGAACTATCGATCGGCACTGGGACGTTTGAAATCCCTATTCGATCCGTCTGCATATCCCACGTTTTTCATCACAGACCGGGAATATGCGTGCATGAACGCGTTGCGGGTTATGTTCCTCGAGGCGAGAACTATGGTTTGCACCTTCCACGCTCATCGCAATGTGGAGCTTCATGCTAGGAGAGAGATCAACGATGAGGACACATTGAAGAAGTTCAAGAGGGATTAGATGTATTTGGTTGAATCCCTCAACGAGAGTGACTTTAACAAAGAATGGACTCTTTGTCACTGTGATTGGGTTGCGTTCCCGAACACGATTCAGTACATAAATTGTATATGGTACAATCTAAGGGAGAATTTTATTCATGCATGGACAAATATGGTTAGGCACTGGGGCAACAGAACTACTAACCATTGTGAAGGAGCACATAGTAAGTTAAAAAGGCAGTTAGAGAGTTCTCAACTTTATTTTGACAAGGTTTTTATCGGCATACACAACTACATTGAGTTGCAAGTGACAGAGATTATGAGGGAGTTTGAGGATTCTTTGCAAAAATTAAAGCACTCCCACAATATTCATGTTTTTTGAGAGCTTATAAGTCGGGTTTCTCATTATGCCATTGACCTAATTCTTGAGGAGATGAAGACTTGTGATACCATTGGCGTGGATGTTAAATTGTGCCTACACTTGGCACGCGACATCTATGATCTACCCTGCACTCATGAATTGGTCATCTACCAGATGGAGGGTAGGGAAATACTATGGAGGGATGTTGATGCACATTAGCGCAAATTAACAATAGTCCCCGAATTAGTGAAGTACCATATGGTTGACTACAAGCCAGAGATGATACTTTTTAAACAAAAGTGGGAGTGGTTAACTATCAATGAACAAAGGGACATGTTACGAAAACTCAAGGACATCAAGTGTCCCACAACCGCTAGGCTATTTGAGTCATCTATGCTAAATAATTGCAAGGGTCACGTAAGAGGTCAAAAACAAACTGCTAAAGATCAAAAGCACGAGAAGTCAACTAAAAGGGATCCCTCGGGCTTCGAACTTGCTAGGCAATCAATAGAAAAGGAACACCCCGCAGTCCAAAGGCCTAAGAAGAAAATTGATTTTACAGAGTTCACCCGCCCAGCTCCATGGTGCCCCAACTACTCCCCCGCATATAAACAATACATCAATGAGATATCGGTCTTTTATAATTATTGCGTAGAATATATCATCGAGGTTGAAGCTAACGAAAATTGTGGGTTTAGATGCATTGCTAAATGCCTCAGATTTGGGCCCGATGGATGGAGACAGGTAAGATCGGACTTGATTGAAGAAGTCACGGCAAATACTGAATTATAGGCACATTGTTTTAGTTATTGGTTTTCGAACACTGTTCTACATGTGTTGGACGATTATTCAAGCCCATGTATTCCCAAGTCTTGGACGATCATGCCCGAGTGTGGCTATCTTTTGGCAAAAACTTACAAGTATGTGTGCGTCCTCATTTCGAACAGACAGTTATCACATTTCTACCAATGAGATATGAATGAACCATGCATCCCATGTTCATAGAGATTGCTCCTGTACGCGGGAATCACTTTGTAGCTTTGAAGTTGAAGTTCGATTGTCCAACTCCCCCGGTAGCAAGTCATTGGCATAGTTGCTCACTTACAGAAGCAAAATCATGGATTGATAAATATACGCAACAAGTAGCGGAGTTCCAAAAAATCTGCCCAAATGATGGAGCAACCAACGATGAACCTATCCAGATCGACTAGTTTGGTGTATGAACCGTTTTTGTATGATGTGAAACGAACTTGTGTGATATGATATTCAAATGAAGTTGTATGATATTCAAATGTAGTTGGTTTATTGTATGATTGATTGTAGTTGTAGTTAATGAAGTTGTATGATTGTAGTTGGTTTATTGTATGATTGATTGATTGTTGTCTTGTCTCCTTTCCGTAATTAAAGAAGTTGTATGATTGATTGTTGTAATTAATAAATGAAGTTGTGTGATTGATTATTGTAATTAATAAATGAAGTTGTATCCAGGACTGGTTCGGTGTATATATGTCGAATTAGTATCCTTATTTTGCTATAATGATGTTGAATGGACCTCACTCTCCAATAAAAAAAGGACACTGTTTGGGATATATATGCCGAACAAAGTTTCCCCAGGACTAGTTCGATATATATATGCCGAATTAGTATCCTTTTTTCGCTATAATGACGCCGAATGGACCTCACTCTCTAACAAAGAAAGGACACTGTTTGGGATGTATAAGCCAAACAAAGTTTCCCCAAGACTGGTTCAGTATATATATGCCGAATTAGTATCATTTTTTCGCTATAATGATGTTGAATGGACCTCACTCTCCAACAAAGAAATGACATTGTTCGGGATGTATATACCGAACAAATTTTCCCTAGGACTTGTTCGATATATATATGACGAATTAGTATCCTTGTTTCGCTATAATTGTGCCGAATGAACCTCACTCTCCAATAAAGAAAGGACACTATTCAGGATGTTTATACTGTAATAATCCAAAACCAACAATTAGGGATGTTTAAACAAAATAATCCATAACCAACAGTTAGGGATGTTTATACAAAATAATCCACAACCAGCAATTAGGGATGTTTATACAAAATAAGCAACAACCAACAAAAAAATTGCACATTTATCAATAAATATTATAATTAAACAATAAACCAAACGTTCATAAAATATTGTTCCACTTTAATACAAATATTCAATGACATCCGGCCTATTTCTTTCTTTTACTTTTATGCGACCCCTCAACTACTTTCTGTTTTCCCTTGCCTTTGGACTTACTTTTCCTTGCCACTCGCTCCTCAACGACAACCGGCCTGCCTACCCCAATGGTCGTAGCTAGGGTATCGTAGGCTTGCACATTGCGTGCAATTAATTTGATCGGATCAACAACAATTCCATCATCAATATTATTCTTCATTAAGTCCATAGCCTTGCGCACCTCGCCCGCCTATGGAACAGATAATAACACCATGGGATTAGACTAGATAAAAAATTATATATAATACCAGAAGAAGTTTAGACAAAAAACTTACCAACGACGTTTGTTGTTGTTTCACGCTGCAAAACTTGGGGTTTTGGACTCTATGATGGGATTTGGACATGAAACAATCCTTATAATCACTGCTACAATCCCACGGGCTAGATATGGGCACAAACCTAGATTTCTCGGATAAAAGGTGGTATTGCCAATTTTCTTGGTACCATTTTTACATATCGAATTTAACTTTGTAACAAGTCGTCTTGTCTCCCCTATCACTCTCCACAAAATATCTCGATACTTAATACACTTATCATTTGAAATACATTCGAAAACTCACGAACGACTGGAATCGAATCCAGGAGAATCACAATTTCCTTAGAGGTATCCTCCTTTATATAATAAAAATAGGTGGAAGTTCCCCCTTCTGGGCGAGGCATCGCCACTCAAACATCTCCTGTCCCGCAATGACAAAGATAATACTCCTATCGAATCAATTTATCATGGCTCTGTGCATAGCGAGCCAATCCATGCCAAATATTAACGTCGTTCTCACGTATGACTAAAACTAGTATGACTGCAGGTAAAATCAAACTACCAAACTATATACCTACACCTCGGCGTATACAGAAAATAAATGGCCCTCTCCCCAATGATGAGTCTACGCATGACACCGTACTTTAGTAATGTTTAAAAATACTAAGGTCCATGCCAAGTGAGTATCTATAAAACAGTATGACGCTCCAGTATTAAATAAAATGTATCTCATAATACTAAAAGGAAAGAATGTACCATCAATGGTCGATGATGGCTGCTGGGTTTCAGTATGCTAGGTGTCGTACACACATTCGTGCTGTTCCTGCCCCTGCTGCTGGGGTATCTTACTCTTATCTGGACAATCCTACCTCCGATGACCCATCCTGCAGCAATTAAAACATCTACCTCTAAATTGTTTCATTTTAAGGCTCTGTTGGTTTTGGTCCGGTTGTATAGTTCTACTTTCTCATTGGCCTTGTTGAGTATCTTGATGAAAAATGACATTTGTTTGAGGACAGTCCCTCCACTTGTGACCCATTTGTACACACTTATAGCAAAGTCCCAAAAGTTCTCGCTGGTTGGGTTGGAGTTCCTCTCCAGATTGATCCGGACAAGTTCGACGTTCATGGCCATCCATTCCACATTTGAAACACCTTTTCGTGAATTCACTCGGCCCCCGGCCTTATTTGCCCTGACGCTTTTGGGTTTCCCTACACAATTTGTTACCTTCATGGCTTTTACGGTCTTGAGGAGATTGTTGTTGAGATTTTTGTGTCTTCACACACTTGTTATTTCCAGTCATGACAGACTGATTACACTAAACTATATTAAAAAGGAAAAAAGATAAAAAGAAAGAAAGAATAAAAAGCTAACTATATACAACCTACTATTTAGACTCCACACTAACTGTACACTAGAAGTCTAAATAGCTGAGGGTCCACCATAAGAACGATTTGACTTTGGAGGATAACCAGTGTACCCTCACATAAAAGCATTCCCTCGGAAAAATATGAATTCCGTTTGAACAACGGAAGGCATGTGTAAGGCGGAAGAAATGAACCATCGCCAATTAAAAGTTTTGGAGGGACGATGGGGGGTTTGGATTGAACGGGTGACAAAAATAAGTGGGGACCAAGAAAAGCCGAATATCCGCCCAAGGATTTTGAAGTTGGAATGGGAGGCGACGCACACAAAGGCAAAGATGTGATTGTGGAGGGAGACTCGAGCAAGCACTCCTCATCGGCGAAAAGGTTTAAAACATTAAAGTTTGAAACCGAATCATCGGGTACTTGTGACGGTGTGATAATAGAGAATGAAAATGGGGATGAAAGAAATTCAAACTCAAGAGATGAGTTATCATCGCTCAAAGTTTGAATTTCAAAGGAGATAGGTCGACCTCATGTTTGGGACCGGTCGACCGCACTTTTGGAATTTGCCTTGGGCTGGAGACAGCCCCCTTTTCCCTCCGAACCAATTTTGACGCATTGCACGGAAATGGCCATAACTCCCTCATACGGAATCGAAATGAAGCGTGGTCGGAACCGATGCGAAGCTAATTGAATTCTATACATGATTCTCTTTTAAACCCGTCCAAATTATGCAGTATGAAATTACCAAAATGCCCTTGAAGTAGAAGAAAATACCGAAACCTTTTGGAAATGGCCATAACTTCCACATACGGAGTCAGAATGACGCACGGTTAGTGGCCACGGAAAGATAATTTGATGATCTACATATTTGTAACTTCATTCCATAAAAAATAGTGAGTTTAAAAAGACCAAATTTCCCTTAAAGTAGCATTCGACGACAAAACTTCTCCGAAATGCAACCGAACCTCACTTTTAGCCTTCCAATACCTACAAAAGCACAATTAACTCCTGCAAAACATATATATGTCCAAATAAAAGGTTGTCTGGTTAACGGGTATAAATATAGACATTAAGAACATAAAAGTGCTAGAATGTATAAAGATAAAGGGCGCAAATATGCAATATTCGTGATGTATCACACCCCCTAACTTAGACATTGCTAGTCCCTAGTGATGAAACAAACAAAACCAGTCCACAGAAGGAAATACAAAATGTATACATGCATCGAATATAATTGCCACTTTCGTAGGGAACACGATTTCATTTAGCATATGCAATAAGCTGTTAAACCCCTAGGTTACCCTAGTTGACGAGTGTCGTCTCGTGAGGATTTTCAGGGATGAAACCCACAAACATCGTATGGTTTCCTCAAAATATGTCCAACCCAACATGCGACAAGCCCAACAATACGAACAAGATTTCAACATGTTATTAAAACAATGAACGAATTCAAATAAAAGTCCAAATTATTAACATTATAGAATGCACCTCATAGAATTGAAACCTTAAAATGTGGGAGGGGAGCGAGCACATGCAAAGTGTGATTTGGAAAAAAACTTATATAAACCGGATAAAAATTAAAGCAAGCATATATTCAATCCTCATGGGCATTACACTAATCAAGTGATTTCACTCGAAACAGAGAGTTAACACACGGGACATGCGGTCATAAAGAGTAAATGTAAATGGAAACTAGGTCGCGCACATGTCACAAATGAAGAACGCTATATATAAAATAAAAAATGTAATCTCAATGGAAGATACCGCACATTCAAGGAGGCGAAATGCATTTTCACAGATTATCAAAACTATTATGACTTTTAAATTAAATACACTTTAAGATCACATAGGACTTTATAGGGTTGTAATGTAGTCTAGGCTAGGGTACGAAATGAAAGGAATGTATGTACGGATTCAAAGTGTTCGGGATAATGGGAAAATGTGGGCAATATCAAAATTGGAAAGCGAGTTCCAAAAAGGCATTAGATATATCATCGAGGAGAGTAATCAAAGCTTATTGAACTATATACACAACATTTACAACTTTCTCTTTCTTTTCTTTTCTTCTTTTTCTCATTTTTTTTTCTTTTGTTTTCTTTTGCTTTTTCTTTTTCTTCTTTTTTTTTCACATCTCTTTTCTTTACTTTTCAAACTCTCATATGCCTAAATTGCAATCGACATCTTAATAACATCATTCAATCCCAGGTAACATTCCAAACAAAGGTATGGAAAGTGTATATATGGGCTAAAACTCCAATTTATAGTTGGTTATGGGATTGGGGTTATGAAACGAAAGGCTATATTTAGGCTCAAAGGGGTTGACGAGGGTAAACATATAAGGGTGAGGTCAAGGCTAATATGGGTGATATATCAAAGAGGGTCTATGATCATTTCACAAAGTTTACGCAATTCTCGAATCAATACAATATATGAAAATCATGATCAAGTAACACATTTCAAGTAGGAACTCAATTATTGAACGATCAAATGAAAGAATAGAGAGATTACAATGAATTAAACGTTTTCAATGAGAAAAGAATAGTGTATACACTCAAAAACGACGAAAGGTACAAATCTTACTCGGTGTAAATATATACAATGCAACAAAAGATTACCGAGTTATAAAAATCTTAAACCAAATCAATAGAACAGTAAAAGTGCATGTGTTCATGGGATTAAGGTTTAATTCTTGAAGTTATTCATAATATCAATAAGTGAGACTAAAGTCTAATAACTTCTAAAATCGAGAACATGCCTCATTGGGTTGTCTATTGGATCGGGCAATTATTGAAATTTATCATCGGAAACAAAGGCAAAAAGCCCAAAAAATGAGAAATTTTTTTTTTTTTTTTTTGAATATTTTGAATTTTTCTAAGAAAAACATACTAAGTAACTAACATGTGAGAAAAAACATGGACTAAAAATAGAAATGGATAGAATATCCCACACCCCCTAACTTAAAACTTGACATTGTCCTCAATGTAAATTAAGAACCAAGTCAAAGAGAGGAAAAGAGCGATATTATACCACCTGTGACACTCCGCCTAATTAAATAATGGGTGATCAGTCCTTTATTAAATTATAATCAAGGTGAACGGTTGGTTCATTCTTAGCATCACTGTCGCAAAAATAACTTTTCCAATTAAATACCCTAAACAATTAAGCTAAGTGTCAAAACCATTTTAAGACATCAATTTCCAAATTTCATTTTAAAACCAACATTTAAAACTTTACATAATCCATAGTTTAATAATCACACAACAACTTACTGGAATATATAATCCCAACAATTAAACATCCAACTAATTAATTCCAACTTTAAAACTTAAAGGAAAAACATCTTGACAATAACCATTCCAAAATGTAATTACTGGACATAAACAAATCACAATCTCTGATAAAAAACAACTGAATCATAGGAAAGGGCGACACATGCCCAACTGGATAAAATAGAGCTAGAAGTGGAATCAGTAAGGATATCATCTAAGCAAGAGGTCTGCAACTCCCACCTAAGCTGCAGCGCGTTCCTTCCAAAGGATCTTATGCAAGACGCCCCTATGGCTGGGCACCTGTAATATAAATATATATATACAAGAGAGAAGAGAAAATAGGAAACGGGTCAGAGCCCGATTGTAAAACAGTTTAAAATTTGTTTAGCAAGTATTTAAAATGCTTACCGGCTAATGCAACAATCATATTAGTATGCGAACCTCTCTTGAGATTTCTCACCTCTCATCTAATGTGCACACCTACCGTACTAATAAATCCCATCAATTTCCCTATCTTATTCTCCATAATGATTTATCATGTGAAACGCGAAGTTATGATATTTACTTTAGGAAATCATCCTCTTCGAGATTCTTTACATTATTTAAAACAACTCATTACCGTTATAAAGTTCCCGAACACTTATAATAAAGTTAAAGCATTTATTCATGTCTTATCTACTTATACGCACAGTAGAAAGTTCCCATATAAAAATACGTATATATATTAGTCACACATATAATATATATACTAACGACACCTCACATAAGATCTAAGGTGCTGGCATACTCTGCTATCAAGTCCCCGTATCACACAAACTAAGGGAAATACTAGTACGAAATCACTCTCGAACTGTACTAACACAAAACACAAACAATTGGAGGCGAAGCTTAGTTCCCAGTCCTAAGAGGTCAGCACATACCCACACGTCTCTTAGGATCATCTGACTATAACTCAAATAGCCTATAATCAAGGACACTATCTTCTAGGGTACAAGTCGTTATCCCCCATAAAGGTCCAATCGAGATAAGACTGTCCCGACGCAGAAACCCCCGTGATAGCAAGTAGCTCGGGTACGATTTTTACACAGATATATATAATATATGCACAATCATATAGTTGTATATATATAATTATCCACATTTCTAAATTAGGTGTGTTCACGACCCATAATCATAATTATCCGTTATTAACACATTTTACTAGATTATTATGCATAACAACTCGTCATTTTTATTTTCATTTATAATGCATTTCATACTCACTTCTCCTTTCTCGATGTATTCTAAGTATAATTTCAGTAGACGTACACTCACTTATCTTCTGGTCTAACTCTCTTATGAGTCTCAATATTTAACGCATGTTCCCATTGTCCCTTATGTGTAAAACACCCCCATGAAATGCTAATCTCATTTAACATTAAAGGTTCCAAAATTTTATAAAGTCCTACTGCCTTCTTTACATCCAAAAATGTTTTAATAGAAATGTCCAAAGATTACTACTCACTTAAATTGAAATTAATTATTTAAAAAGAAAAATAAAAGCCTACCAGGAGTGGTCGATCGATCTATGGCAGGGGTTCGATCGATCGAGTCATCAATCGATCGATGCTCTTGGGTCGATCGATCGATCGATCAAGCAGGTATGGCAAACCTACAGAATATCCAGTTACGGGTTTCTTCTTCCAAAATCAACCAAATCAGTATTTTTGATTCCCAAACTCCCAATAATTCATACTACAAGTTTTATATCCTCAAATAAGTGATATTCTACGTCAGGCATGTGGATTTTCATCATGAATCACGAATTAAAGGGAGCATAATCCATAAAAATATCAAGAACCCTAATATTTTCTTTGTTTGGTTTCTTCCCATTCTTTTACCATATTTCATACTCCTAATTTACTATAATTTCGTAGTTCAATCTCTACATGTGAGTTTGATTTCCAGGATACATCTATTACCCATATATCATGCAATTCAAGTCTCCAAAATAGGTTTTTCTTTCACAAAAACTAGTCCTAATCATTCTTAGGTTAATATTATTGAAGCATTAACTGAAATAGAGAAAGATAGATACTTGCCTGGGAATTCTTGGTTCAGATTTGTGGAGATATTGGTTTGGTTGCGATCCTTGTTGCGCGATCTAACGTTTGGCGGCGACGGCGGCACAAACGGTGGAGTTCTTGGCCTAGAACCCCTTAGAAAGCTTCTCCTCTTCCTCTCCAATGGTCGTCTTTAGTTTATGGTTATTCTAACCCTAGAAGATGACTCCTATTATCTGATATACACTTAGAAATTTCGTGGGTTTTCATGCCCAAAAAATGTAAAATGTCTAAAACGCCCTCTCGGGATGTTAATTAGGCCTAAAAATGCCCCTGACCCAAACTAAACCCCCGGGTACATTATTTTCCCTTCCGGACACATTGGTGCATTCAAAACGATCATACGAGCAACTTATAATTTATTCACTTTATATAATAATAATTTAGTCCTAACACGACACAGACGCGTCCCGACTTAAATTTCCATAATTGCCATTTAATTCACTCGTGACAATTTTTAATAAAATGAATCTCATTTATTACTTTACTTGTCTAATAATATTCAACAATTTTCCCATAATTACTAACTCACATCACGTTAGTAAATATAAAAATAACTTTTCGGATTAATATTAAATTAATATCTCAATTTAAATTTAATAAATCCCCAATTTTAAAAGCCATAAAAATACGGGATATTACATACTTCCCCACTAATAATGGAATTTCGTCCCGAAATTCGGAAAATAAGGCCCACCTGGTAAAACACATTTTGGATACCTTAACAGTACGCAACCTATCCACATAGTAAGGCGCTCAATCACTATAGCCACCGCCTCACAGCAAGCTGGTTTAACACTCTTCATTAAAGATACTTCACATTGTGCTCCTATCCGACAACATTCGCATAAGACACGCATATACACTATTAATTCCCATTATTTTAATATCATTGGGAGGCCGCACCTCACCACATGACAATTTCTCGAATTTATCTAAACACAAAACTCTCGTTCTGGGAGAAACCATACGAATATCTGACCACTCTTGTTCGCCTAAAACAATCGTGGAATTCCACCATAGTCATCGGATTATTCTCGAATGATCCAAAATTCTGATTATCCGCTCACCTCTAAACATACGCAGAGGGAGAATAGTTAAGGTTTTTCCACACCAAAACTTCAATAAGCATCTCGTTCATGATAAACAGGTACGAGTGCTTCCACGGAACTCTACCATACTATACTTCATGTGCTAGTTATATCCGTTGTGGAAATGAAATGATCACCAAGATTCCAAAATTACCTTCGCGCGGCCCCACTAATCGTTAATTACCGTGCGCCTGCTCCTCGGTTCTGGGTGATACCTCCCACTCATAACGAAACGTTACCTACGTTGTTTTCCTGAAATCCCATATTGAAGGTGGGATTCAAAAATCTTATTCAATTCAGAAAATAATACCGTGTAGGACCACGTACTGGCGCGATCCCTTCCTTTCAAAGGAAGACTGGGGCACATTAGTTAATATTGTAAATCACTCCAAAGGAATGTCAATCACTTCCTTCCTGGGCAATTTGTTTCACACGTTTGGATGAACCCTTTATCTTGTCTTGAAGATGGTAACCCATCCGAGAAATTTTACCGAATCTACCGGCCTCTCCCATTATAGGAATTGTCGATAGCCACACAATTCTATGGTTTATCTTCTTATTTCAACCGATCTCTATCTATGAGTGGTGCATGCAGAGACTACTCACTATGTCCTGCTAAACATCGTGTTTTCCTAGAAATGTCTCACATTAGGTGACACTCAACACTTCCTTCTTTCCTTGGCGTGTACCAAAAGTTCTGACCCGTGCACTTTTCTCCACGAAGTGCACTTCTGTACCTTTTAGACCATATTAACATCATCACTCTTTGTATGCGCAAGTCGGTTTCACATTTGACTAATTACAACTCCGCTCCGAGCGTTCTCCATAATAATTAAATTCTACCCTTCTCAAGGAATACCCCTTTGTAAATGGTTTCCCACAGCTTTTCAACTAGATTCGGCGTGCAACTCTGTTTCTACTCGTATATATGGATTTATCGTTCTTCTTGCGACGCTTAATCCACTCTACTACTTCCACGTCGTAATTCTAGTCCCACAAACATATATTCCACACGTCCATTCCCACGTCCCCTAAACTCGGACGATTCGATTATCAGATAACCGGGATGCCCACACACCCTATAAACGGTGTATACTAGCGTAAGCATCACATACGCTACACACCTAATACCCAATTCTTTATTTTCCCTAACGCTCGTAACATGATTACAACACTTGGGTACTCTCAATCACCCTAGAAATCAAAATTTTAAATCCTCATCATCATCATTCCACCCCTTAACTCGTGGTGATAAAACAAAACTTTCAATGCTTTCTTACCACACAATCCGGCTCCACTGGCTTTAAATCAAAATTCAACTTCCAACTTACATATATAATTACTTGATCCCATTTCGATCGGGTCACCGAACTCATGAAATGGTGACCAAACGTCTCCCTATTTCCAACCTTATGCTAAGTTTCATGCGTGGGATGTCTCGCAAAGCGAAATCCAAATAAGGACCCCCCCCCCCCGATACACTACTATCTAGCATTGTTGGTTATCGAAATCCGTTAGGCCCTTCGTCCATAGCATGTACCCCTTTATTTCGTATCTTGACGAAAAGTCACATATCTTCCCGTAATTATACTTAACAACGAATATTTTGTCAATTATGCAATCATTCAATATTGGTGGTAATTACACTCCATAAACCTCGAATACATACGCTCGGGGATCTCGAATTCCTGCCCCCAAACATATGGGTCCTCCTCTTAACTTTCACATCTCTAAAGGATAGATATATCAATGCGCCCCTCTTATCACCAAGTCTTGAGCACTAAACATCATAATGAGTTAAATCCTTTCGCTCCACAGTAAACCCAATATATACTAAATCATAACAACAAGGTCTCAATACACACCGGGATCGAATATTTCGATCACACTATCCCCTTCGATTCCCTAAATTAGATAATATAGGTGTGAGTCTGGCCCTCTCGCAGGTGAGGCCTCGCCAGAACACGACATGTTGCACTAATGCAACCATTTCGATAGCCTTGCAATAACTACCTACTATCGTACTAACCATTTCTATAAAGTTGTAACCAAGACAATATCATACTCGTATACCACATCACTAAAACGAGTAATCTCAATAAAGTATATAACACTATCAGTACACCCATTCATCCTCCGCGGATTGCACTAAAGGAAATCCCGCTACACTAGGAAAATATTCACATAATAATATCGTTTGTAGTTATACGCATTAAACTCGTCTCACATGCTAATATAGCAACGAACAAAGAAGTAGTGACTCGCTCGGGTCACATAAAACACGCCTCATCCGTCGAGGATAAAACTCATACTTCTACTTTTCCAATCATTTTGGTTGTACAGATGGTCCCAGGACGTGACACACCTGTCTAAACCAAAACAAAACTACTTTAATCGTTGTCCCTTATTAGACACCATACTCTTGTCCCCTATACTTGCTTCGGAAAAATATTTTAGCACGTGTTATTTCACACTCCATAAAATATCTCAATACTTAATACACTTATCATTTGAAATACATTCGAAAACTCACGAACGACTGGAATCGAATCCAGGAGAATCACAATTTCCTTAGAGGTATCCTCCTTTATATAATAAAAATAGGTGGAAGATCCCCCTTTCTGGGCGAGGCATAGCCACTCAAACATCTCCTGTCTCGCAATGACAAAGGTAATACTCCTATCGAATCAATTTATCATGGCTCTGTGCATAGCGAGCCAATCCATACCAAATATTGACGTCGTGCTCACGTATAACTAAAACTAGTATGACTGTAGGTAAAACCAAACTACCAAACTATATACCTACACCTCGACGTATACAGAAAATAAATGGCCCTCTCCCCAATGATGAGTCTACGCATGACACCGTACTTTAGTAATGTCTAAAAATCCTAAGGTCCATGCCAAGCGAGTATCTATAAAACAGTATGACGCCCCACTATTAAATAAAATGTATCTCATAGTACTAGAAGGAAAGAATGTACCATCAATGGCCGATGATGGCTGTTGGGTTTCAGTATGCTGGGCGTCGTACACACATTCGTGCTGTTTCTGCCCCTGCTGCTGGGGTATCTTACTCTTATCCGGGAAATCCTGCCTCCGATGACCCATCCTGCCGCAATTAAAACATCTACCTCTAAACTGTTTCATTTTACGGCTCTGTTGGTTTTGGTTTGGTTGTATAGTTCTACTTTCCCCTTGGCCTTGTTGAGTATCTTGATGAAAAACGACATTTGGTTGAGGACAGTCCCTCCACTTGTGACCCATTTGTACACACTTATAGCAAAGTCCTGAAAGTTCTCGCTGGTTGGGTTGGAGTTCCTCTCCAGACTGATCCGGACAAGTTCGACGTTCATGACCGTCCATTCCACATTTGAAAAACCTCTTCGTGAATTCACTCGGCCCCCGGCCTTATTGGCCCTGATGCTTTTGGGTTTCCCTACACAATTTGTTACCTTCATGGCTTTTACGGTCTTGAGGAGATTGTTGTTGCGATTTTTGTGTCTTCACACACTTGTTATTTCAAGTCATGACAGACTAATTACACTAAACTAAATTAAAAAGGAAAAAAGATAAAAAGAAAGAAAGAATAAAAAGCTAACCATATACAACCTACTATTTAGACTCCACACTAACTGTACACTAGAAGTCTAAAGAGCTGAGGGTCCACCATAAGAACGATTTGACTTTGGAGGACAACCAGTGTACCCTCACATACAAGCATGCCCTCTGAAAAATATGAATTCCGTTTGAACAACGTAAAGCATGTGTAAGGCGGAAGAAATGAACCATCGCCAATTAAAAGTTTTGGAGGGACGATGGGGGGTTTGGATTGAACGGGTGACAAAAACAAGTGGGGACCAAGAAAAGCCGAATATCCTCCCAAGGATTTTGAAGTTGGAATAGGAGGTGACGCACACAAAAGAAAAGATGCGATTGTGGAGGGAGACTCGAGCAAGCACTCCTCATCGGCAAAAAGGTTTAAAACATTAAAGTTTGAAACTGAATCACCGGGTACTTTTGACGGTGTGATAATAGAGAATGAAAATGGGGATGAAAGAAATTCAAACTCAAGAGATGAGTTATCATCGCTCAAAGTTTGAATTTCAAAGGAGATAGGTCGACCTCATGTTTGGGACCGGTCGACCGCACTTTTGGAATTTGCCTTGGGCTGGAGACAGCCCCCTTTCCCTCCGAACCAATTTTGACGCATTGCACGGAAATGGCCATAACTCCCTTATACGGAATCGAAATGAGCCGCGGTCAGAACCGACGCGAAGCTAATTAAATTCTCTACATGATTCTGTTTTAAAACCCTCCAAATTATGCAGTATGAAATTACCAATATGCCCTTGAAGTAGAAGAAAATACCGAAACCTTTTGGAAATGGCCATAACTTCCACATACGGAGTTAGAATGACGCACGGTTAGTGGCCACGGAAAGATAATTTGATGATATACATATTTGTAACTTCATTCCATAAAAAATAGTGAGTTTAAAAAGACCAAATTTCCCTTGAATTAGCATTCGACGACAAAACATTTTCGAAATGCAACCGAACCTCACTTTTAGCCTTCCAATACCTACAAAAGCACAATTAACTCCTGCAAAACATATATATGTCCAAATAAAAGGTTGTCTGGTTAACGGCCATAAATATAGACATTAAGAACATAAAAGTGCTAGAATGTATAAAGATAAAGGGCGCAAATATGCAATATTCGTGATGTATCACACCCCCTAACTTAGACATTGCTAGTCCCTAGTGATGAAACAAACAAAACCAGTCCACAAAAGGAAATACAAAATGTATACATGCATCGAAATATAATTGGCACTTTCGTAGGGAACACGATTGCATTTAGCATATGCAATAAGCTGTTAAACCCCTAGGTTACCCTAGTTGACGAGTGTCGTCTCGTGAGGGTTTTCAGGGATGAAACCCACAAACATCGTATGGTTTCCTCAAAATATGTCCAACCCAACATGCGACAAGCCCAACAATTCGAACAAGATTTTAACGTGTTATTAACAACATGAGCGAATTCAAATAAAAGTCCAAATTATTAACATTATAGAATGCACTCATAGAATTGAAACCTTAAAATGTGGGAGGGGAGCGAGCACATACAAAGTGTGATTTGGCAAAAACTTATATAAACCGGATAAAAATTAAAGCAAGCATATATTCAATCCTCATGGGCATTAAACTCATCAAGTGATTTCACTCGAAACAGGGAGTTAACACACGGGACATGCGGGCCTAAAGAGTAAATGTAAATGGAAACTAGGCCGCGCACATGTCACAAATGAAGAACGCTATATATAAAATAAAAAATGTAATCTCAATGGAAGATACCGCACATTCAAGGAGGCGAAATGCATTTTCACAGATTATCAAAACTATTATGACTTTTAAATTAAATACACTTTAAGATCACATAGGACTTTATAGGGTTGTAATGTAGGATAGGCTAGGGTACGAAATGAAAGGAATGTATGTACGGATTCAAAGTGTTCGGAATGAAAACTCGGGATAATGGGAAAATGTGGGGAATATCAAAATTGGAAAGCGAGTTCCAAAAAGGCATTAGATATATCATCGGGGAGAGTAATCAAAGCTTATTGAACTATATACACAACATTTACAACTTTCTCTTTCTTTTCTTTTCTTCTTTTTCTCATTTTTTTTCTTTTGTTTTCTTTTGCTTTTTCTTTTTCATCTTTTTTTTTACATCTCTTTTCTTTACTTTTCAAACTCTCATATGCC
Source organism: Sambucus nigra (assembly GCA_949130495.1). Taxonomy (NCBI): domain Eukaryota; kingdom Viridiplantae; phylum Streptophyta; class Magnoliopsida; order Dipsacales; family Adoxaceae; genus Sambucus; species Sambucus nigra. The sequence continues at coordinate 474,293,555 of OX422223.1, read as the reverse complement.
TAAATTGCAACCGACATCATAATAACATCATTCAATCCCAAGCAAAATTCCAAACAAAGGTATGGAAAGTGTATATATGGGCTAAAACTCCAATTTATAGTTGGTTATGGGATTGGGGTTATGAAATGAAAGGCTATATTTAGGCTCAAAGGGGTTAACGAGGGTAAACATATAAGGGTGAGGTCAAGGCTAATATGGGTGATATATCAAAGAGGGTCTATGATCATTTCACAAAGTTTACGCAATTCTCGAGTCAATACAATATATGAAAATCATGATCAAGTAAAACATTTCAAGTACGAACTCAATTAATGAACGATCAAATGAAAGAATAGAGAGATTACTAATGAATTCAACGTTTTCATTGAGAAAAGAATAGTGTATACACTCACAAACGACGAAAGGTACAAAGCTTACTCGGTGTAAGTACAATGCAACAAAAGATTACCGAGTTATAAAAATCTTAAACAAAATCAATAGAACAGTAAAAGTGCATTTGTTCATGGGATTAAAGTTTAATTCATGAAGTTATTCATAATATCAATAAGTGAGACTAAAGTCTAATAACTTCTAAAATCGAGAACATGCCTCATTGGGCTGTCTATTGGATCGGGCAATTATTGAAATTTATCATCGGAAAAAAGGCAAAAAGCCCAAAAAATGAGAAAAAAGAAAGAATTTTTTTTTGAAATTTTTGAATTTTTCTAAGAAAAGCATACTAAGTAACTAACATGTGAGAAAAAACATGGACTAAAAACAGAAATGGATAGAATATCCCACACCCCCTAACTTAAAACTTGACATTATCCTCAATGTAAATTAAGAACCAAGTCAAAGAGAGGAAAAAAGCGATATTACCCAAAATTGGAGCGATCCCCATAAGAACAAGTCCAAAGCATCTACAAAATAAGTTAGTATCGAGCATAGCAAAAACAAATAAGAAAAAGTTAACTAATTACACTAAACTAAATTAAAAAGGAAAAAAGATAAAAAGAAAGAAAGAATTAAAAGCTAACTATATACAACCTACTATTTAGACTCCACACTAACTGTACACTAGAAGTCTAAATAGCTGAGGGTCCACCATAAGAACGATTTGACTTTGGAGGATAACCAGTGTACCCTCACATACAAGCATGCCCGTCGAAAAATATGAATTTCGTTTGAACAACGGAAGGCATGTGTAAGGCGGAAGAAATGAACCATCGCCAATTAAAAGTTTTGGAGGGACGATGGGGGGTTTGGATTGAACGGGTGACAAAAACAAGTGGGGACCAAGAAAAGCCGAATATCCTCCCAAGGATTTTGAAGTTGGAATGGGAGGTGACGCACACAAAGGCAAAGATGCGATTGTGGAGGGCGACTCGAGCAAGCACTCCTCATCGGAGAAAAGGTTTAAAACATTAAAGTTTGAAACTGAATCATCGGGTACTTGTGACGGTGTGATAATAGAGAATGAAAATGGGGATGAAAGAAATTCAAACTCAGGAGATGAGTTTTCATCGCTCAAAGTTTGAATTTCAGAGGAGATAGGATCATTTTCAATGAAACTTTCTTCTTTGGGATCTAAAGAAGAAATCATCTCATTGCCAATGTATACTACATCCATTTCATCCTCGCTTTCATTCTCAATTACAGGATGGGCCAAGTGACGAATGGTTTGTTCCAAAGTAGGGACAAAAACCTCACTTGGTTCAAAACATTCCTCGACTTCGAAAGTCTCGGAAGCAAAATCATCGTCGGACTCAAATAATAAATCCAATTCATGCTCCCAAATATGATTTTCTTCCCGATAACGATTTTCAATTTTCTCATTTTCATATATACGCAAACCCTCACCGAATGTCATAGATCGAGGTGCGGATCCATGAAAATGGGAACTTTGAAAATTACCGTCGGACTTAAACGAAAACTCATTATTATAGGAATTTTTAAAACTATTCGAATTCGTATCAAAATTCCAATTATAAGGAGGTAAAGGCCCAAAATCATTATCATCATCATCAAAATTCCAATAACCTAAATTTTGACTTTCGTTATACTCGCCCAAAGTCATATTTGAATTTGTTATACTTTGGGATTCTAAGTATTCACCAAAAGTCATAGGTTTGCTGGAATTTTGAGAATTATAACAATGACTGCCGAAAGAATTGGAATAAGACATGCTTACCCCAAAAATGGCTCAAGTGGCGAATTCCACAAAGTAGGTACGCGCAGAAAGAATTCGAGCGTTTCTAAGTGCTCAAATGTGGAAGTCCTGCAAAATATTAGCAAATAATACAAATAGAAAGAAGATACTATGAAATACTAAATCAAATAAAGTCTAAAACAAACTCATCTTCGGCAACGGCGCCATTTTGATTAAGGGTGAAAAGTAGCGTCGCGTCAAAACGCTAATCATTGAATTCGTTTCACCGCGTTAATACAAAAACCTAAATTATGACTGCACTTGCGATACAAGTATAGCGGTAAGTCGGGTATCGAAAATCCACAGAGACGAGTTGCTAGAATTTATAGGATTTAATACTCCTAAAATAAAAGTGTAAAAGGTGATAGGTTGGAAATAAAGAAAAGGGAAAAATTAAGAAGTTAAGTCTAAACTAGAATTAATAAAACGAGAGTCGGGATCGTGTCCCCACCATGGTCTAAACAACTAATAATTAGAATTTCGATTCGAAAACATTTAATCGAGCATTTTCAATTAAGTATAAACATCACACAATAAGGAATTTAACCCAAAGTCGCGATATTAAACATTTAATCAAAAATGGTCACACGCGGATTAAATTTGGATTATCGCTATAAACATTAACGTTGCGTGATAAAGAAAGTTAAAACGTATAATAATCCGACTTTAATATGCGAGGTTTCAATTAAATGCAATTTTACACAAAACCTAATTTTCGGAGCTCAATGCCCATCAATGGAAAACACACGACCCAAACTCTATGTAACTACTCACTACACATGATTAATCTAATTAAATAACTAATTAATAAACAAAACAAGATGTAAATAAACTAAACTAAATTATCTAGGCAAGAAAGTAAAGAACAACAAAGAAATTAAGCTAAAACAACTAAGTACAAAGCTTGAAGATAATGAATAGTAATATTAACTTACAAAGTGGGCAAAACACCCATGGAAATGGACGAGAGGGAATCTCCACAAAAATCCCCAAAAATCTCTAACCTAAAATGAAATATATCCCCAAAGAAAAGCCCCAAACATTCTATTATTACCCCAAAATAAACCCCCAACAAAACCAAGCCAAAAACCCCAAAATAAGTCAATTTTCGTCCCTATCTGGTGGGACCGATCGACCGCACTTTTGGAATTTGCCTTGGGCTGGAGACAACCCCCTTTTCCCTCCGAACCAATTTTGACGCGTTGCACGGAAATGGTCATAACTCCCTCATACGGAATCGAAATGAGGCGTGGTGCGAACCGACGCGAAGCTAATTCAATTATCTACATGATTATATTTTGAAACCCTCCAAATTATGAAATATAAAATTACAAAAATGCCCTTGAAGTAGAAGAAAATACCTAAACCTTTCGAAAATGGCCATAACTTCCACATACGGAGTCAGAATGACGCACGGTTAGTGGCCACGGAAAGATAATTTGATGATCTACATGTTGGTAACTTCATTACATAAATAATAGTGAGTTTGCAAAGACCAAATTGCCCTTGAAGTAGCATTTGACGATGAAACTTCTACGAAATGCAACTGAACCTCACTTTTAGCGTTCCAATACCTATAAAAGCACAATTAACCCCCTCAAAATATATATATGTCCAAATCCAAGGTTGTCTGGTTAACGGGCATAAATATAGACATTAAGAACGTAAAAGTGCTAGAATGTATAAAGATAAAGGGCACAAATATGAAATATTCGTGATGTATCAATCCCGTAATTTAATTAATTTTATTTAATGGGATTAATTAAATTAAATGGGATTTAATTTGGAAATTTATCCGGACTTAAAAACTAGCGAGACGTGAGTTGGTATTTGATTATGATGATAATGTTGAATATTACTGGGTATATATCGTAATATATGATTATTGAATTTATTAAAATTATCGCGAGTCATAAATACGACAATTTGGAAAATTAAGTTGGGACGCGCGTGTCAGTCGCGTCAGGAATCAATTTAATTAGATTTAAAATTAAATTATAGTTTTATCACCCGTATGGTCATTTTTAGTGTGCCAACGTGTCCGGAGGGGTCGAAATAGTCAGAAAACACTAATCGGGGGCTTAGTTTGGATTCCGAGAAATTTTTAGGCCAAACCGACAACCCGGGAGGGTATATTAGTCATTTTAATTTTCAAGGGATTTTGACCCTCGAATTTTAGGCCTTATTTATCAGCCAATATTAGGTCCACTAGGGCCATTATCAGCCAAAAAGCAAGAGTGGTCAACGTGAGAAAGAGGAGAAGTTACAGAGAGGGTTTCCAATCCATAACCACCACACACCACCATTATTCACCGGATTCGTCACCGGAGAGAGAGGGAGAACCAGCCATTAACATCACCAACGGATCAGAACATCGATTCTAAGGCAAGTTATTTGATTTCATTAAGTTTCCACAAATAATTCATCCATGTTAGTGTAGGATTTGATGATAATCTTGAATAATGATAAAAACTCATGAAATTTGGAGAAGAAACCGAAATCTTGTATAGGAATTGCATGTAGATTAGTTCTGGAAGTAATTCAGTAACCAAATCATAACCTTAGATGGATTAAAAAATGGATTTAAGAAGATAAATATTATGGTTCTTTAAGAAAATAGAAAAATAAGGTTTTTAGAATAATATGGAGATTTGATCCAAGAAAGGCTAATTGTAGATGATTTAAAGTTTTGGAACGTTAAGAATCATATAATTAAGTGGTATAATGACCCCATATACTTGTATTAGAAGTTCACATCATGTAATGAAGTTTTGGGACAAATCTGGGAATGAAAAATGAAGAAACCCGTCGCCTCACCTGCTTGATCGACATATGATCAGGCTCGATCGATCGATGATCAGGCTCGATCGATCGATCCCCCCAGAAATGGTGACTTTTTTTCCTTTTAAAATTTTAAGTGTTTTTGGCCATCGAATGTTGTAGTTGGGGATTATATGAATGCATTAGAATTTGAAGGAGACCAGTAGGGATATATATTTGAACCCGGAATATATTAAAATTGGGTTGGAATGTGGCGTTGAATTTTTGAGTATTCGACGAGTAATTTCCTAATTTATGATGTAAGAACGTGATTTAAATTCGTAGGAGTGAGAAGTTAGGATTTGGGACATAAATAAGGAATTAAGAATACTGATTTAATATGTGGAAAAGTTAGGAGACTTAGTAATCTCTTCGGTTAGGTTTTAGTACTCGAAATTATACGACGTGAGACGTATCGGCGATATATAATATATATCACCCGGAATAATCGTAGCGTATAAATTAGACTAATGGTATAAGGATAAGAATATACCTTTAATAATTTAACAAGTTATCTAAGTTGTGTGAATGCTTAGTATATGAATTGTTGGGTGTATGACATACCTACCATACTTGTTATCACGGGAGGTCGGCTTTTGGAATAGGGCCATCAAATCTTTGTGTGCCTACGGGGAGATTTAGATTATTACCTTAAGGACATGGGGTTGTGAATGGCTTATTTGTGAGTTAATAAGTCAGCTGACCATGGGAGCGTAGGTATGTGCGTGACCCATGGGTATGTGAAATATGTTCGCCTCCAATATGTGTGATTTTACTTATTGAAACAGTTCCTGAGAGATTCGGAACACGTAGTCCTTATGTATATTATGTACCAGGATTCGATAGCAGAGTATATGTGCACCGCAACTTAGCCTAGGGGTGCCCTATTTGTATATTTGTGCTGAGAATAATATACTTGTGATTATATCGAACTCTTTGTTAAAGTGTGAATATAAATTATTGAGACATTTTGAATGGGATTTAAAATGATAATTTTCCTATCATAATTATTATAAATTAATCTTATCAGTAAAAAGGTGAGTTACACGCAGGATATGTTAGAACGATGTGAATAAACCCCTATTTTATAATGTGAGGACAGGAAGTGGTACAGACTAGTTAGTAATGGCATAACTAGGACGGGTTAAGGATATACGTTAGGCGTGTGACACGACTCAGAATGTGTCTCTAAAGTGTGTACTCTCTAGGCTCAAGTGCAAGCCTGTCGTTCAAGTAATAATCCGACAAGTCGGGTATCGATCCTCAGGGGAAAAGGACAACAAGAGTTGTGACGACGGGGTAAGACAGAAGAATCCTAACGTTGACTCTAAGAAGAAAGAAAAAGATTTGATTTTGGGAATGATTAATCTAAATGCAATTATGTAGTTATGAAAATGTGCAATTACACTAAATTACCTAAAATGTGAATGAAAATTTGATTTGAACTTTTAAATGAGATGATGGAAAAAATAGGACGGGAATACAATCCCCCAACCCTAGTGTACTGCAGTTATAATACTAATCGTAAATTTATCTAATTAATTTTGACCCAGTCTTTAGTACTCCCAAGCATTACGTATACGAGGTTCAAGCCCGCGTCATACTTAATCAAAGGATGAGTAAATCGGTATCACGATAGTGACACTCGAATTATATTCTCAATCATCCCGGTTACCCAGAGGCAAACGAGATATTTAGACCTACAATTGTTGTGTTCCTACGCAATACGGTCACAATTAATCACTAAATTCAGAGGATTAATTTTATACGTGCAATTACCACATCAGGTTGGGTTCATGTAACCCGACCTTGGAAATCTAGCCGGACATACCGAAAGTGATGAAAAAAGATTTCAATGTGCAGAAAGCCATGATTAATCTAAGGCAAACTCGTACAATGATGTAAAAGAGAATTGAAAAGATGAGATACTCACTAATTTTTTTACCACAGCAGTCAATCAATTAACTAGAAGTACTCACAATCGGAATCAAAGCTTCAGTCTTGAATTAAAATGAATAAAGTTGCTAAACTAGGGTTTGTGGAAGAAAAGGAGAGATTAAACTAACTCCCCACGTTCTTCCTCCCTTACAATGAAAATAATTCGGGTTTTTATATCCTACATGAAATTACAAGAAGTTGAGTATAAATCGGAGTCTTTAGAGGAGAATCAGAAAACAAAATCTCGATGGGCGGACCGGTCCGGCCCTTAGGCGGATCGGTCTGCTTCTAAAGCGGATCGGTTCTTTTATTTTTCAAGCGGACCGGTCCGGGGGCGGATCGGTTCTTTTAATTTTTGCCTTCTTCGGTTTGCCTTCGGTTCGCAGTTCTCTGGATTTGTGTACATCGGTCCGGTCCGGGTCTTAGGCGGATCGGTCCGCCTATTTGACTTTTCCTTCAAACTTTGACTGCCCATATATTTTGCTCCGGGTATCCGATTGAGGTGCCGTTTCTTCCTAGGTGCTTGTGAGGATGATACCTTCAACTTCTCTTTAGGTACCTCATCCGAATTCTGGGTAGGAATGACTCTTTTGCCCTTTTGACTTTTCTTGTTGACTTTCTCTATTCTTCCGGTTTCCTTCTTCCATTTCTTGACATTAAACACCTGTAAAATCATAACGAAATACCAGAAACTCGGTGTACTTGTTAGGATAAGTCAGTAGCAAGATTATGAGATAAAGTCAATCCAATTACGTTGTTCGAGGTGATTAAAGTACCGAAATTAAGGGATAAATTAGGAAGAATTTATGCCTAATCAAACCCCCCTAACTTCGAACTTTGCGCGTCCCGAGCAATGTAAAAGGATTCTAGCAAGGCTCAACTCTTGAAAAACATTTTATTGGGATAAAATACCTCTTTCTCGGGCACGCGATTGCATTTAGCGTATGCAACAAGCCTTTAAACCCCCAGGTTACCCTAGTGGGACGAGTTGTGTCTCGTGAGGGTTTGCAGAGAATATACCCACAAAATTCGACTCAAAGAACTTCAAAATAACCAAAAATCGTATAATTCAGACTTTTTCAGAAAATAGTCATCATTAAGTCATGTTTACAAGTCTCAAACTGTAGTGCGTGTGTGCGAAGCCAGAAATATAACCGCCGATTTCCACCGATTAATCATTACGTTACTTATCCGAAAATTCGTTTTGATTTCAATTTCTCACGGAATGCACTCACAAACGAATCTCTCGGATTATGGCTATTCTCTCGGCATGCGTGATATAAAGAGTAAATATAATGGAAGCAAATTCACGCATCCAATTCGAAAGGCGGAAAATTTATGGCGAAAGGATCTCATCAACGGATTACGATGTTAAAAACGGGAACATTGCCTCTATTTTGCGCATTTAGCCTCTTATATTATCTTTTGGTGTCTTAACTCTCTACGCGGTAATCAATTTTCGCAATTTGGACTCGGTTAGAACTTTTTCTGGTTGTAGGTTGTATTGGGTAAAATGAAAGAGGTATGGAAGGTTGGAATTGGAAGGTCATTAATGATGTCCATTTGTGCTTTTTCCGGGCTATTGCTCATTTTTTTTTTTTTTTTTTTTTTTGAGCATACTATTTTGTTTCTTGTCCCTTTATATGCACTTTTTGGACTTAAATTCTGAATTTTCTCATTTTTCACAATTCCGGCTATTTTGGGTTTTTCGGGTTGTCAAACGAAAAGGAAAATTATTCGGCTCAATTTGGGTTGCAAAAGGGGTGATTTTTCGCATCTTTTTCTGGCCAATATTTTTAGGGTGACGAACGATGGCCTACTTCATTGTCCAAAATGCCAATTGCGTTACCATATGCGTTTAGAGGTGAATTTAAGTTTAGAGGCTAATTTGGCACGTTTTTCAAGGCAATATTGCACACATTTTTCAAAACCGATCAAAATGAAAGGATTGAGATCCTTGACAACTTATTAAGCGCTAAAAAGAAATTTGAGTTAACAATTAACTCGGATTGATTTAAAAACTCGCAAAACGTGATAGGCTCGAATCTCACCGGGTTTGTTAATCTCCACATTTATTCGTTAAGTCGTCAATTTTTGCACAATTTCCATCTTTGGTCAATTTCGGCTTTGTGTATGTTGACTTTTTACAATTTGAGACTCTAATTTGACTTTTAATGATATTTTTGAAAAATTTGAATTCCAATTTTTATTTATTTTGAACAAAAATATTTTTGGATTTTTCAAAATTTTATGATTTTTTTTGGAAATTTTGGGCATTTTTGAAAATTTGTGAAGTTTTAGAAATACGCACTTGTGACCCCCCCTAACTTAGACTTTTGCATTGTCCTCAAGCAAAAAGGACGAAAATCTAACTCAAGGCGAATGAAAAGTGCGGAAAAATAAAACAAACAAATATGAAAAATGCAACAAGACACTATATGACACTCATGCATGACTCAAAAATACAACAAAACTCACCCCATACGCGTCGGGGGTGCGACGACCTCTCATCTCTCCACAAACTCACCCGACCCCACTTACGGGGGTCGATGCTCTCCTTGTCACTCCCGTCCTAGGATTATATTCCAGCAATCGGAACAAGTTGAGACCTCGCCCATAGATAAAGGATAGACCGGGAGACTCTTCGTGACTAACTGGAAAGGGATCCTCGTGATGCTGGCTCAAAGCGTGGTCTGCGTGGACTGACTCGGAGGGAACACCTAGGTTTCTTTCAATTTTTAAGATGCATGGGTCGGGATCTAAGTTAGATGAACCGCAATTTTTCTCCTCACTCGCCTTCGGGACCTCTAGTGGTACGGGTGGATGATCACAAAGAAGAAATTCATTGAGTTTATCTTTCCATTCGCTTTCTTCTAGGTGTCTAAATGAATCCAATAGAGTTTGAACTTCGTCGTTAAGGCTCTCTTGTAGGCTCTCATCCACCGGACCGAATTCTTTTTCAAATTCTTCCATGCTCATGTCCCCTAGATCGCTCTCTCTCGTGGTGCCTACGTCCCCTCTAACTTGCTCGATCTCTAACTTCACCATTTTTCTCTCTTCTAATCCTTCTCTCTCTCTTTCAATTGCGGTCACTACATACGTCTCCTCCACTTTTCTCTCCTCGTCACAACTACCACTATTACCTGATGAAATAGGGCACACTCCTAACGTCTCGCTCTTGTGGGACCCTTTATTCTTGTAATTTGACATTAAAGATGATCCTAAGGTGTCTCCACAATAATTCTCCTCATTGTATTCCTCTATGATCTCATTTATAGAACTCACCGCGTGAAGATCATCTTCTTCTCCTGTCTGATGGGTGATATGGAAGATGTTGGTCTCTAAAGTCATGTTCCCAAAAGTGAGTTGCATTCGCCCATTCCGAGTATTGATGATTGCGTTAGCCGTAGCTAAAAATGGGCGCCCAAGGATGATAGGAACATGGTTGCTTGAGGTAAAGGAGGGCTCCGTGTCCCAAATGACAAAATCTACCGGAAAGTAGAAGGTGTCAACTTGGACGATCACGTCCTCAATTATGCCTCGTGGAATCTTCATGGTTCGATCCGCTAGTTGGAGAGTGACCTTTGTGGGCTTGAGGTCGCCCAAGTCAAGTTGCCTATAAATGGAGTAAGGGAGTATGTTTACACTTGCTCCCAAGTCAAGTAAGGCTTTTTCAATTTTGTTCTCTCCAATGATGCAGGAAATGGTGGGTGCACCGGGATCTTTGAATTTAGGAGGGAGCTCATTGAGTAGGATGGAGCTCACGTTCTGTGCTAGGAAGACATTCTTCTTTACTTTCATCTTCCTTTTTACCGTCAACAAATCTTTGATGACTTTTGCATAAGCTGTAATTTGCTTTATGGCATCAAGGAAGGGCAAGTTTAGCTTTACTTGCTTAAGCACGTCTAGCACTTCATCACGTGGGGTCCCCTTTTGAGCGGGAATTAGCCTTTGAGGAAATGGTGCCGTGGTGGGCGGTTTCGCTACTACCTCGGGCTCACTAGTGTGTTCTTTATCACCTTCATTCAAGGGGCCATCTTCGGCCTCTTTCGTGCCGGGCGAAATCTCCTTGTCTTTAAGTATGTCTCGTGGGGGAGGTGACAAGTCAACTACCCTCCCACTACGTAGAGTGGTGATTGCGCTACATTGCTCAGGATGGTCGTGGGGTGTCGAGCTAACACTAGTTTGACCTTGGAGAGGTCTTTGGCCCTGGGCAGGAAACTTGCCCTTCTCTTGAACACTCAATGAGGATTGTATTTGTGACAGAGTCGCATTTATGTCGCCAATTAGACGATAATATTTGGCATTGTTTGCGGTCTGGCTTGCGATGAATTGATTCACAGTATCCTCGAGAGTTCTCCGCTGTGGCGGGATATAATTTCCGTGAGGTGGTGGTGCTTGCACATGTCCTTGCATGTGTGGAGCTTGTTGAAATTGTTGTGGAGGAGGAGGGGCAACATGCGAAGGAGGGTTCATTGCGGCATGTTGTTGCCCGTAGCTAAACCCGGGATGATTTTTCCATGAAGGATTGTATGAATTCCCGTGAGGGGAAGCGAAATTACCCTTGAAACCTCCTATACTACTAACTTGCTCTTGAAGCATTCCTTTGTAGGCGGGTATCGTCGGGCATTCCTCAGTTGAATGTCCCGCCTCACAAATCGCACATACTTTTTCGATAGGATTTTTGATAGATCCAACTACCTCACATAAATCTCGAAATCCTTTCTCAAGGGTGTCCAACTGACTGTCCGACATAGAGGTCTTATATACATGGTATAGGCCGGACGCCGATGGAGTGGTGGTCGCTTGACGATTTCGATTCTGAGCATTAGGATCAGAAATATCCCATGATTGGGTAGTCTCGGCGACATACCTCAGGTGAAGCTCAGCATCGGGGCAGTCTAGTTCGATAAACGGACCACTACCCATGGTTTCAATGAGTTGCTTGGAGTTAAGGTTCAACCCATTATAAAGGAAGGAAATGATTTGAGCTGTATCAAATCCATGATGGGGGCACGAAGCAGTTAACTCGTTGAAACGCTCATAACATCGATGGAATGGCTCATTATCCAATTGCCTGAACGATTGAATCTGAGCCTTTATGGAGATTGTTCGATGTGGTGGAAAGAACTTCTTGAGAAATCTGGATTGTAACTCGTTCCAAGAGGGAATCGAGCTCGGAGGTAAAGACCATAGCCAGGTCTTAGCTTTATCTTTTAACGAGAATGGGAAGAGTTTGAGGCGAATCACCTCTTGTGTGCAAGTTTGATCGTTGAGAGTATCACACACGTCCTCAAATTCCCTTATATGAAGGTATGGCTTTTCAGAATCCATACCGTGATAGTGTGGTAGCATCTGGATCATCCCATTTTTGAATCGGAACTGCCCGGCATTATACGGGAGTATAATGCATCCCGGAGTGACAGTGCGCTCGGGATATAAGAATTATCTCAACGGGCGGTACGGAGGCTCTTCCTCACCGGTAGCTGCATTTCTATATTGCGACATCTCTACCTCACTCGACGATTTGGTGCTCTCACTAGGTGTGCTCGAAGTGTGTCCTACGAAGGAGAAAGGAGTGTTGCTAGAGATTGAGTGTGACGGTGTGGGGGGTGGGATCCAGAACTGTGGGACGTTTGGGGTGTGGGGACTGTCTGGGTTATACTCCACGATAGGGTTTTCGTGAATATTGGTTGGAGTATTGTGAGGTGTGGAAGTGGTTTCAGAATTTTGCATTAAGCTCAGGAGAGATGACAATTGTGAATTTTTTTTTTTTTTTTTTTTTTTTGGATTAACTCGATCTAATCCTAAGTCTACCTAGTTCCCCGACAACGGCGCCAAAAACTTGACACGACTCAGAATGTGTCTCTAAAGTGTGTACTCTCTAGGCTCAAGTGCAAGCCTGTCGTTCAAGTAATAATCCGACAAGTCGGGTATCGATCCTCAGGGAAAAAGGACAACACGAGTTGTGACGACGGGGTAAGACAGAAGAATCCTAACGTTGACTATAAGAAGAAAGAAAAAGATTTGATTTTGGGAATGATTAAGCTAAATGCAATTATGTAGTTATGAAAATGTGCAATTACACTAAATTACCTAAAATGTGAATGAAAATTTGATTTGAACTTTTAAATGAGATGATGGAAAAAATAGGACGGGAATACAATCCCCCAACCTTAGTGTACTGCAGTTATAATACTAATCGTAAATTTATCTAATTAATTTTGACCCAGTCTTTAGTACTCCCAAGCATTACGTATACGAGGTTCAAGCCCGCGTCATACTTAATCAAAGGATGAGTAAATCGGTATCACGATAGTGACACTCGAATTATATTCTCAATCATCCCGGTTACCCAGAGGCAAACGAGATATTTAGACCTACAATTGTTGTGTTCCTACGCAATACGGTCACAATTAATCACTAAATTCAGAGGATTAATTTTATACGTGCAATTACCACATCAGGTTGGGTTCATGTAACCCGACCTTGGAAATCTAGTCGGACATACCGAAAGTGATGAAAACAGATTTCAATGTGCAGAAAACCATGATTAATCTAAGGCAAACTCGTACAATAATGTAAAAGAGAATTGAAAAGATGAGATACTCACTAATTTTTTTACCACAGCAGTCAATCAATTACCTAGAAGTACTCACAGTCGGAATCAAAGCTTAAGTCTTGAATTAAAATGAATAAAGTTGCTAAACTAGGGTTTGTGGAAGAAAAGGAGAGATTAAACTAACTCCCCACGTTCTTCCTACCTTACAATGAAAATAATTCGGGTTTTTATATCCTACATGAAATTACAAGAAGTTGAGTATAAATCGGAGTCTTTAGAGGAGAATCAGAAAACAAAATCTCGATGGGCGGACCGGTCCGGCCCTTAGGCGGATCGATCTTCTTCTAAAGCGGATCGGTTCTTTTATTTTTCAGGCGGACCGGTCCGGGGGCGGATTGGTTCTTTCAATTTTTGCCTTCTTCGGTTTTCCTTCGGTTCGCAGTTCTCTGGATTTGTGTACATCGGTCCGGTCCGGGTCTTAGGCGGACCGGTCCGCCTATTTGACTTTTCCTTCAAACTTTGACTGCCCATATCTTTTGCTCCGGGTATCCGATTGAGGTGTCGTTTCTTCCTAGGTGCTTGTGAGGATGATACCTTCAACTTCTCTTTAGGTACCTCATCCGGATTCTGGGTAGGAATGACTCTTTTGCCCTTTTGACGTTTCTTGTTGACTTTCTCTATTCTTCCGGTTTCCTTCTTCCATTTCTTGACATTAGACACCTGTAAAATCATAACGAAATACCAGAAACTCGGTGTACTTGTTAGGATAAGTCAGTAGCAAGATTATGAGATAAAGTCAATCCAATTACGTTGTTCGAGGTGATTAAAGTACCGAAATTAAGGGATAAATTAGGAAGAATTTATGCCTAATCAGCGTGCACACTAGTTGAGAGGTGAGGAACTCATGTGAGAGCACGTAACTAACATGTATATATTATTCACTGTTTAATGCAATTAAACACTTGCTATTTTTAAACTGTTTTCACCTCGGGCTCTGACCCGTTTGCTTTCAAATCTATTTTTTTGTAAAACCTTTTAGGTGCCCAGCCACAGGGACGCCAAGCATAGGAGTTCCATTTCATTGACGTGCTGTAGCTACTGTGGAAGTTACAGGATCTCTGTAGTAGACGCCTCCACTATCTACATTTGATTATAGTTCTGGGTCATTCATCTGTTAGGGCATGTCGCCCCATTCCATTTAGAGACAGTTTCTCATACTTTTAGTTTTATTTCAGCTTTGGAGTTATTTAATTATTCAGACTTTGTATTGGGATTTTATTCAGTATTTGGATTATTCAGGGGAGTGTTACTCCAGACTTATTTATTATTCCATTGTTATTTCCATTTTGATTGTGATGTGGATGTGGTATAGTTACCTTATTATTTAATTGGTTGTATGTTAATTTAATTTAATAAAATTTGGCAACTAACTTTTTAAATATTAGGTGGCTAGTAATTATTTTAAAAAAAATTCGTGAGTGATGCTATGAACTGAACCAACTTGACATTTTGTATTAATTTGAATAAAGGAGTAGCTACCCGGTATTTAATGAGTCGGGGTGTCACAGGTGGTATCAGAGCATCAGGTTCTAGTGTCCTTAGGATCAGTACGGCTTGTTATGTTTTCGCATAGCGTCCTTTGATATAGAGCCCTATATTTTAGGATTGTTGTACTCTTTTGTGTATTTTACGTTCTTCAGCTATTTTGAGATATTAACTGTGCACCTATAAAACTTCTCTCTCATTTCAGATGCCTCCTCGACGTGCATGGCGAGTTCCCAGGGGTGCCCATCCTGAGCCACAGCCTGCACCAGTTAAGGATTCTATGAATGCTGTGGAAGTATCCGCCATTGTAGCCTAGGCGGTAAATGTCGCTTTAGCTATTGTGTAGCAGGCGCCACCTCAGGCGTCGGTGGTAGCCCCAGTCCAGGCTCATGCATTCCCGTTTGCTTCGGAACGTGTCCGTGTTGCCTTTCAGAAGTCGCACCCTCCAGAGTTTACAGGTAGCTCCGACGTCGTTGTGTCTAGTCAGTGGAAAAAGGACATCCAAAGGCACTTGAGGATGTACGAGTGTACCAATGTATAGAGGCTGATACTGGCTACTTTTAAGCTGGTAGGAGCAGCATTGTAGTTGTGGGAGTCTATTACCACTGCAGAGGAGAGAAATATTCTTTCGATACAGGAGTTCTGGGTATGGTTCGACCGCAAATCCTTTCCTTCAGCAGTTCACACCGAGATGAGGCAGAAATTGATGAACCTCAAGCAGGAGGGGAAGGAAGTGGCAGAGTATGAGTAAGAGTTCACTAATCTTCTGAACATTATTCTCGATGAGATCCCTACGAAAGAGAAGAAGATCTAGAAGTTCATGGATGGGTTGACGTGGAGGATTCGTCAGCACTTGCTAGGTAATATCTCGTGGGCCACTTATTTAGATGTGGTTAGCGCAATATTACTTCACTGCCAGGACCAGCGCTTCCATTTGTCAGAGGGTAAACGAGCAGGAGAGTCTAGCCAGCAGGGCAGGACAGGGGGTAATGGTGCCAGCGGGGCACAATCAGCTCAGGGTCAGCACATGCAGGGTGATCAGAGTTCCCAGCAGGGGGATTCTAAGAGGTTTAGATCATGAGGTTTCAGGCATGTCCAGGGAGGTTTTCGACATGGCCAGCAGGGTCAGTACGGCCATTAGGGCCAGCACGGCCAGCCGTAGTTTTAGCAGGGCCAGAATGTCCAGGGTAGAGGTGAAATGTTTCATATGTGGTAAGATTGGTCACAAACACTAGGAGCATCCTGAAAGGTGCAGGGCCCCACAGCAGCATCAGCAGGGTGCTCGACGTGAGCCCCAGAGACCTATGTTTCCCGCTGCCCTCCCAGCACCACCGCAGATGCCAGCATTACCACCTATCCCAGCAGTCCCAAACTAGCAGGGACAGCTTCAGTACGGACGAGTTTACCAGCTACAGCAAGCTGCAGTCCCACAAGATCCACCCGCTATTGAGGGTATGTTTTCAATTCAGCGGACTATGGGGCATATTTTATTTAACACGGGGGCCACACATTGTTTTATTACCACGACATTTGCACGCGCTATGGGGTTATTAGATACCGCGGAGAGCACTGTTACGTGTGTAGAGTCACCGTTCAGTAGGGGTTCTGTGATTTCTCTTATATGTAGAGGTGTGGGAGTAGAGATTGGGAGGTTTACTTTACCTGCCGATATGTTAGTGTTAGATATGTCTAAGTACGATGAGATCATTGGTATGGATTGGCTGGTTGCGTATTGAGCTATGATTGATTATTTCAGTAGGAGTATTATTTTTTCCATACCCGGGCAGGAAATGTTCCTAGTGGTGATTCCTCGTCCTGAGGGAGGATCGTCCACTCACTTGTATTATATAGAGGATGAGAACTCTAGGGAGGTGGTGATACCACTTGATTCGATTCCATTTATTAGGGAGTTTGCTGACGTATTCCAGAATATTTAGGGATTACATCCTAGTAGAGAGATAGACTTTGTTATCGATTTTATACCGAGCACTCAGTCGATAGCCCTCGCACCTTATCGTATGGCTCCAACAGAGATGAGGGAGCTACGGGATCAGATAGAGCAGCTGTTGGGTCAGGGGTTTATCCCTAGGAGTACTTCATCGTGGGGTGCTCCCGTGTTGTTCGTTAAAAAGAGGGATGGATTTTTGAGGTTGTGTGTAGATTATCGGGAGTTGAATAAAGTCACGATACGGAATAAGTACCCGTTACCCCGAACCGATGACTAATTCGACCAGTTGAGAGGAGTTGCATTCTTCTCAAAGATTGACTTGAGATCAGGATACCATCAGTTGCGTATTAGGGAGAAGGACGTCTCGAAGACTGCCTTCTTAACGAGATATGGTTCCTAAGAGTTTAGGGTTATGCCTTTTGGCCTAACTAATGCCCCAGCCGTGTTCATGGACTTGATGAATAGGGTGTTCAGAGAGTTCCTGGACCAGTTCATCATTTTCTTCATTGATGATATTCTGGTTTACTCCCGCACAGAGGATGAGCATGTCGACCACTTGAGATAGGTTTTTCAGACGCTGCGTCAGAACGAGTTGTATGCAAAATATGAGAAGTATGGGTTTTGGCTAAAGGAGGTTCAGTTTTTGGGGCATGTCATTTCAGACATGGGGATATCTGTTGATCCGGGAAAGGTATCAGCGGTGAGGGAGTGGGGACAGCCCATGGCACTGACTGAGATACGTAGTTTCTTGGGCCTAACAGGATACTACAACAGGTTTATTCGGGGGTTCTCGAAGATAGCGGGTCCTTTGACATATTTGACTCGTAAGGGTGTGCCATTTATCTGGAGCGATGCCTACCAGTTGGCTTTCGGCGAGTTGAAGGACAAGCTGACCTCAACATTAGTGTTAGCATTTCCCAGGCCGGGAATGGAGTATTTAGTCTACACTGATGCATCCTTATAAGGACTTGGGGCTGTACTGCAGCAGAAGAGTCATGCTATAGATTATGATTCCCATAAGCTTAAGCCTCACGAGAAGAATTACCCTACCCACGACTTGGAGTTAGCGGCAGTCGTGATTGCTCTTCGAATTTGGAGGCATTATCTACTAGGGGAGAAATTTCGTTTATTCATGGACCATAAGTCCCTGCAGTACCTTTTCATGAAGAAGGAGCTGAACATGCACCAACGTAGGTGGCTTGAGTTTGTGAAGGATTGTCAGTTCAATATCCAATACCACCCAGGAAAGGCTAACATGGTAGCAGACGCGTTAAGCCACAGGCTAGTAGGTGAGGTGGCCGAGGTGTGGAAAGCAAAGTGGAGGAGTTGGGACATCAGGATGCAATAGCTCGATCATTCATATCTATGATGACAGTTACACCCTAGATCATTACGAGAGTGGTATAGGCCCAGGCAGCAGACCCGTTCTGTCAAGAGCAGATAGTACGATTGTTAGCAGAGGGGGCTGAGTCTTATACAGTTAGTTCAGACGGGGGCTTACGCTTCAATGGGAGGTTAGTTGTTCCTGAGGGGGAAGACTTACGACACGAGGTAATGATAAAGTCTCATGGTTCGCGATTCGCAGTACATCCTGGTGGGGATAAGATGTATAAGGATATTAGGCGACAGTACTGGTGGAGCGGGATGAAGAGAGATATTGCCAAATTCGTTTCAAAATTTCCTACATGTCAGCTAGTAAAAGTGGACCATCAGAGGCCGACAGGACTTTTACAACCATTAGAGATCCCAATGTGGAAATGGGAGAGCATTTCCATGGACTTCACTACGGGATTACTGATACGACGCAAATATTACGTATTTTATCCCTCGAACCTACGCATTTTAGCCCCCTCGGGTATCTTATTCCCTATGTTTATGCTCGTTAACTAGACAACCTCGGATTTCTACGTTAACATGTTTTGCATGGGTTAATTGAGCTTTTATAGGTATTTGGATGCTAAGTGTGAAGTTCGGACGCATTTCGCTCGATTTTCGTACGCAATCGCACGTTCAAGAGCATTTTAGTATTTTAACAGCTTGGACACCTAGTCCAACATCTACACGGAAGTTGTATCCCTCCTTGCAAGCTTCGCGTGGCCGCGAACGGTGCGCGATTCCTATTTAAAATGAAGAAGTTACGGTGATTTCAGCGGACGAGAAAGGCATTCAACCAAAACAGCAATGCAGTATGTTGATACCTGCTTGATCGATCGATCGATCAAAAGGATCGATCGATTGATCCTTCACGACAGTGGGCTATTTTGTTCATGATCGATCGATCGACGGTTTGGGTCGATCGATCGATCCCCTGCTTCCAAAAGATATTTTGTCTTTTCTTTTCTTTTCTCTTTTCTTTTCTATTTCTTTTCCCACTTACTATATAAAGCATTTTTATTGTAATAATCAGATACTAAGGTTTTAGAATAGATTTTGGGTTAGGGTTTGGGAGTTGAGAGCTCTCTTCTTCTTCCTCATATGGTGTTACAACATTTGGGAATGTAAGATTGTACTTTCATCTTCCTCTCCATTAATATAGTGTGTATTTCCTTATTTCCTTGCTTTCTAATTAATTTACAAGCTTTCTTAATTAGCTTTACATGCTTTCTTTACATGCTTTATTTACGTGCTTTCTAGTGTAGATTTATTGCGTTTATTTATTGCATTTTTAACAAGCTTTCTAGTTAATTTAAATTAGGTTGTGTTTGAATGGAACTCACTCGAGTTGACGTGTTGCTTTGCTTTGGTGATGGTGTTTATGGGTCTATTTCGGGTGCGTTGTCCTAGTTATTATGCCTAGGAGATTTGACGAGGCATATCATGTATGTCTCATGCTTACGACCTTGCGTGCGCAATTTTCAGGATATTTGTTGGCGCCAAAATCTTATTAGGCTTTTATGCAGATTTAGGGGCGTGATAACCCTCGGTTCAATTAACTGTCAAAACGAGACGCATTCTAAATAACTCGTTGAGCCATGTGCCCATTTTATACAAATTAACTCGGGTGACGAATATTCGACGCAACCTATAGTTTTATCGCTTTGTTAATCTAGTTTCAATACCCTCGCCTAGAATAATCATTTACCTTTTATGCATCTTTTCCTTTTTAGTTTGTAATCACCTTTTGCACTTTTATTTCGGAGTATTAGATCATATAAATTCTAGCATCTCGTCCCTGTGGATTTTTTATACCCGACTTACTGTTGTGCTTGCCTCGCACGTGTAGTAGTAATTTAGGTTTGTTTGTATTATCATGGTGAAACTAAAATAACGACCGCGCACCTTACACGCGCGCGCTTTTCACGCGGTAGTCAAAATGGCGACGTAACTGGGGATGAGTTTGTTTTAGACTTTATTTGATTTCGTATATCATAGCATTTTCTTTCTATTTGTATTATCTGCTAACCTTTTTGCAGGACTTCCACATTTGAGCACTTAGAAACGCTCGAATTTTTCCCGCGCGCACCTATATTGTGGAATTCTCCATTCGAGCCATTTTGGGGGTAAGCGTGTCTTATTCCAATTCTTTCGGTAATTCTCAAAATTCTCGCAAACCTATGACTTTCGGTGAATACTTAGAATCCCAAAGTATAACAAATTCAAATATGACTTTGGGCGAGTATAACGAAAGTCAAAATTTGGGTTATTGGAATTTTGATGATGATGATAATGAGAATTTTGAAATGAATTCGAATAGTTTTTAAAATTCCTAAAATAATGAGTTTTCGTCCGATGGTAATTTTCAAAGTTCTCATTTTCATGCATCCGCACCTCGACCTATGACATCCGGTGAGGGCTTGCGTATGTATGAGAATGAGAAAATTGAAAATTGTTATCGAGAAGAAAATCCTTGTTGGAAACATGAATTGGATTTATTATTTGAGTCCGACGATGATTTTGCTTCCGAGACTTTCAAAGTCGAGGGATGTTTTGAACCAAATGAGGTACTTTTGCCTACTTTGGAACAAACCATTCTAGACTTTGCCCATTGCATAATAGATAATGAAAGTGAGGATGAAAATGACGTAATATCTATTTGCAATGAAATGATTTCTTCTTTGGCCCCCAAAGAAGAACATTTCATTGAAAATGATATTATTTCCTTCGAAACCCAATCTTCATGTGATGATGATTCATCTCATGAGTTTGAATTTCTTTTATCCCCATTTTCATTCTCTATTATCACACCATCTTAAGTACCCGATGATTCGGTTTCAAACTTTAATGTTTTAAACCTTTTCACCGATGAGGAGTACTTGCTCGAGTCGCCTTCCACGATTGCATTCGTGCCTTTGTGTGCACCGCCTCCCATTCCAATTTCAAAATCATTGGGAGGATATTTGACTTTTTTTGGTCCTCACATGTTTTTGTCAACCGTTCAATCCAAACCCCCCATCGTCCCTCCAAAACTTTTAATTGGCGATGGTTCATTTCTTCCGCCTTACACATGCCTTCTGTTGTTAAAACAAAATTTATATTTTTCGAAAGGCATGCTTGTATGTGAGGGTACACCGGTTATCCTCCAAAGTCAAATCATTTTTTCGGTGGACCCTTAGTTATTTAGACTTCTAGTGCATAGTTAGTGTGAAGCCTAAATAGTAGGTTGTATATAGTTAGCTTTCTTTCTTTTATTTTTTCTTTCCTTTTTAATTTAGTTTAGTGTAATTAGTTAACTTTTTGTTATTTGTTTTTGCTATGCTCGGTACTAACTTGTTTTGTAGATTCTTTGAACTTGTTCTTATGGGGATCGCTCCAATTTTGGGTAATATCGCTCTTTTCATCTCTTTAACTTGGTTCTTAATTCACATTAAAGATAATGTCAAATTTTAAGTGAGGGGTGTGGGATATTCTATCCATTTCATATTTTAGTCCATGTTTTTTTCTCACATGTTAGTTACTTAGTAGGCTTTTCGTAGAAAATTTTAAAAATATTTTCTTTCTTTTTTCTCCTTTTTTGGGCATTTTGTCTTTGTTTCTGATGATAAATTTCAATAATTGCCCGATCCAATAGATAGTCCAACGATGCATGTTCTCGATTTTAGAAGTTATTAGACTTTAGTCTCGATTATTGATATTATGAATAACTTCATGAATTAAACTTTAATTCCATGAGCACATGCACTTTCATTGTTATATTGATTTAGTTTAAGATTTTTATAACTCGGTAATCTTTTGTTGCATTGTATATACTTACACCGAGTAAGCTTTGTACCTTTCGTCGTTTGTGAGTGTATACACTATTCTTTTCTCATTGAAAACGTTGAATTCGTCAGTAATCTCACTATTCTTTCATTTGATCGTTCATTAATTGAGTTCATACTTGAAATGTGTTACTTGATCATGATTTTCATATATTGTTTTGACTCGAGAATTGCGTAAACTTTATGAAATGATCATAGTCCATCTTTGTTATATCACCCATATTAGCCTTGACCTCACCCTTATATGTTTACCCTCGTTAACCCCTTTGAGCCTAAATATAGCCTTTCGTTTCATAACCCCAATCCCATAACCAACTCTAAATTGGAGTTTTAGCCCATACATACACCTTCCACACCTTTGTTTGGAATGTTACTTGGGATTGAATGATGTTGTTATGATGCCGGTTGCAATTTAGGCATATGAGAGTTTGATAAGTGAAGAAAAAGAAAGTAGTGAAAAAGTGAAGAAAAAGAGAAAGCAAAAAGCAAAAGAAAACAAAAGAAAAAAGTGAGAAAAATAAGAAAAGAAAAAGAAAGAGAAACTTGTAAATGTTGTAAAGTGTTTAATAAGCTTTGATTACTCTCCCCGATGATATATCTAATGCCTTTTTGAAACTTGTTTTCCAATTTTGATATTGCCCGCATTTTCCCAATATCCCGAGTTTTCATCCCGAACACTTTGAATCCGTACATACATTCCTTCATTTCATACCCTAGCCAAGCCTACATTACAACCCTATACAAGTCCTATGTGATCTTAGGTTGATGTAATTTAAAAGTTTAAATAGTTTTGATAATCTGTGAAAATGCATTTCGCCTCTTTTAGTGTGCGATATCCTTTCATTGAGATTACAGTTTTTCATTTATATATAGCGTTCTTCATTTGTGACATGTGTACGGCCTACTTTTTATTTACATTTACTCTTTATGCCCGCATGTTTTATGTGTTACCTCCCTGTTTCGAGTGAATTCGCTTGATGAGTGTAATGCCCCGTAAGGATTGAATGTATGCTTGCTTTAATGTTTATTCGATTTATATAAGTTTTTCGCCAAATCACACTTTGCATGTGCTCGCTCCCCCTCCCACATTTTAAGGTTTCAATTCTATGAGGTGCATTCTATAATGTTAATGATTTGGACTTTCGTTTGACTTCATTCAATGTGCTAATAATGCGTATGAAATCATTTTCGCTATTATTGGGCTTGTCGCGTGCTGGTTTGGGCATATTTTGAGGAAACCATGTGATGCTTGTGGGTACCATCCCTGAAAACCCTCACGAGACGGCACTTCTCCACTAGGGTGACCTGGGGGTTTAACGGCTTATTGCATACGCTAAATGCAATCGAATCGCCCGCGAAAGTGGCCTTTTTCTTTTATACCATACTTTTGTACTATCTCCTACTTTTGGTTTACTTGTAGTTCTTGTTGCATCCTATTTCATTGCTAGGGACTAGCAATGTGTAAGTTAGGGGGTGTGATACGACGCAAATATTGTGTATTTCATCCTCCGAACCTACGTATTTTAGCCCCCTTGGGTATCTTATTCCCTATATTTATCCTCATTAACAAGACAACCTCGGATTTCTACGTTAACATGTTTTTCATGGGTTAATTGAGTTTTTATTGGTATTTGGATGCTAAGTGTGAAGTTCGAACGCATTTTGCTCGATTTTCATACGCGATCGCACGTTTAAGGGCATTTTAGTCTTTTCACAGCTTGGGTACCTGACCCAACATCTCACGGAAGTTGTAGCCCTCCTCGCAAGCTTTGCGTGGCCGCGAATGGTGCGCGATTCTGATTCAGAATGAAGAAGTTACGGCGATTTCAGCGGACGGGAAAACCAATCAACCAAAACAGCATTGCAGTGTGCTGATACCTGCTTGATCGATCGATCGATCAAATGGATCGATCGATCGATCCTTCATGACAGTGGGATATTTTATTCATCATCGATCGATCGACGGTTTAGGTCGATCGATCGATCCCCTGTTTCCAGGAGATATTTTGCCTTTTATTTTCTTTTCTCTTTTCTTTTCTAT
This sequence comes from Sambucus nigra, assembly GCA_949130495.1. Classification (NCBI taxonomy): domain Eukaryota; kingdom Viridiplantae; phylum Streptophyta; class Magnoliopsida; order Dipsacales; family Adoxaceae; genus Sambucus; species Sambucus nigra. The sequence goes on along the minus strand of OX422223.1, from coordinate 474,269,315 downwards.
TTCTTTTCCCACTTACTATATAAAGCATTTTTATTGTAATAATCAGATATTAAGGTTTTAGAATAGATTTTAGGTTAGGGTTTGGAGTTGAGAGCTCTTTTCTTCTTCCTCATATGGTGTGATAACATTTGGGATTGTAAAATTATACTTTCATCTTCCTCTCCATTAATATAGTGTGAATTTCCTTATTTCCTTGCTTTCTAGTTAATTTACAAGCTTTGTTAATTAGGTTTACATGCTTTTTTTACATGCTTTCTAGTGTAGATTTACCGCATTTATTTATCGCGTTTTTAACATGCTTTCTAGCTAATTTAAATTAGGTTGTGTTTGAATGGAACTCACTCGGGTTGGCGCGTTTCTTTGTTTTGGTGATGGTGTTTATGGGTCTATTTCGGGTGCGTTGTCCTAGTTATTGCGCCTAGGAGATTTGACGGGTCATATCATGTATGTCCCGTGCTTACGACCTTGCGTGCGCAATTTTCGAAATATTTGTTGACGCTAAAATCTTATTAGGCTTGTTATGCGGATTTAGGGGTGTGACAACCCTCGATTCAATTAACTATCAGAACGAGAGGCATTCTAAATAACTTGTCGAGCCATGTGTCCATTTTATACAAATTAACTCGGGTAACGGATATTCGACGCAACCTATAGTTTTATCGCTTTGTTAATCTAGTTTCAATACCTTCACCTAGAATAATCATTTCCCTTTTATGCATCTTTTCCTTTTTAGTTTGTAATCACCTTTTGCACTTTTATTTCGGAGTATTAGATCATATAAATTCTAGCATCTCGTCCCTGTGGATTTTCGATACCCAACTTACCGCTGTGCTTGCCTCGTAAGTGTAGTAGTAATTTACGTTTGTTTGTATTATCGCGGTGAAACTAAAACAACGACCGCGCACCTTACACGCGCATGCTTTTCACGCGGTAGTCAATTACCTACATCGTCGAGAGGTCACAACTCCATATGGGTGATCGTGGATCGGTTGACAAAGGTTGCTCACTTTCTGCCAACCCGGACAGACTACGCTATGGGACAGTATGCCCAGACTTTCATAGCTAAGATAGTGAGACTCCATGGGGTGCCTCTCGATATCGTGTCCAACAGGGACACGATATTTGTGTCACGATTTTGGGAGAGTTTCCAGGAAGCCATGAGAACGGAGTTGCGATTGAGTACAACCTATCACCCACAAACAGATGGGCAGACTGAGCGGACGAATCAGATGTTGGAAGACATGTTATGTATGTGCATCCTAGACTTTAGAGGTGGTTGAGAGCAGTATCTTCCACTTGTGGAGTTTGCATATAATAACTCCTACCAGTTCACTATTGGCATGGCTCCATTTGAGGCGTTGTACGGTAAATCTTGTCGTTCCCCGGCATGTTGGCTAGAGGTGTGGGATAACAAACTTCTTGAGCCAGAGGTGATTCAAGATACCTCGACAAGGATAGAGGTAATACGGGGCCGTATTCGAGTAACTCAGGATCGACAGAAGAGTTATGTCGATGCCAAGAGGTTCTTTAGAGAGTTCAATGTGGGGGACCAGGTGCTGCTCAGAGTATCTCCTATGAAGGGGATTATGCATTTCAGGAAGAAAAGTAAGTTGGCACCTAGATACATGGGGCCATTCCCTATCATCGAGCGTATTGGACCAGTTGTGTATAGACTTGGGTTACCGGAACACTTGCATAGGGTCCATGACGTGTTCCACATTTCCTCACTGAGGATATATCTTCGAGACGATTTGGCACATACTCACATTGAGTTAGAAGATATAGATTTGCATCCATATAGTTCCTATGAGGAGGGGTCGGTTGCCATTCTAGACCATAGAGAGAGAAAACTGAGGTCGAAGATAGTACTGTTAGTACGTGTTTAGTTGCGGCATCATAATGCCGAGGAGTCTACCTGGGAGCGCAAGGATGAGATGCGCGAGCGTTATCCAGAGTTATTTTTGCCAGGTATATTTTATTTCCGAATTTCGGGACGAAATTCTGTTATTAGGGGGGAGTATGTAATACCCCGTAATTTTATTAATTTTATTTAATGTAATTAATTAAATTAAATGGGAATTAATTTGGAAATTAATCCGGACTTAAAAACAAGCGAGACGTGAGTTGGTATTTGATTATGATGATAATGTTGAATATTACTAGGTATATATAGTAATATATGATTATTGAATTTATTAAAATTCTCGCGAGTCATAAATACGACAATTTGGAAAATTAAGTTGGGACGCGCGTGTCAGTCGCGTCAGGAATCAATTTAATTAGATTTAAAATTAAATTATAGTTTTATCACCCGTATGGTCATTTTTAGTGTGCCAACGTGTCCGTAGGGGTCGAAATAGTCAGAAAACACTAGCCGGGGGTTTAGTTTGGGTCCCGAGGCATTTTTAGGCCAAACGGCAACCCGAGAGGGTATTTTAGTCATTTTAATTTTCAAGGGATTTTACCCCACGAATTTTAGGCCTTATTTATCAGCCAATATTAGGTCCATTAGGGACATTATCATCCAAAAATCAAGAGTGGGCAACGTGAGAAAGAAGAGAAGTTACGAAGAGGGTTTCCAAGCCATAACCACCACACACCACCATTATTCACCGGATTCGTCACTAGAGAGATAGGGAGAACCAACCATTAACATCACCAACGGATCAGAACATCGATTCTAAGGCAAGTGATTTGATTTCATTAAGTTTTCGTGAATAATTCATCCATGTTAGTGTAGGATTTGATGATAACCTTGAATAATGATGAAAACTCGTGAAATTTGGAGAATAAACCTAAATCTTGTATAGGAATTGCATGTAGATTGGTTTTGGAAGTAATTCAGTAACCAAATCATATCCTTAGATGGATTAAAAATGGATTTAAGAAGATAAATATTATGGTTCTTGAAGAAAATAAAAAATAAGGTTTTTAGGTTAATATGGAGATTCGATCCAAGAAAGGCTAATTGTTGATGATTTAAAAGTTTTGGAATGTTAAGAATCATATAATTAAGTGGTATAATGACCCCATATACTTGTATTAGAAGTTCACATCATGTAATGAAGTTTTGGGACAAATCTGGGAATGAAAAACGAAGAAACCCGTAGCCTCACCTGCTTGATCGATCGACATTCATAGGTCGATCGATCGACCATTGATCGATCGATGATCAGGATCGATCGATCGATCCCCGCAGAAATGGTGAATTTTTCCCCTTTTAAAATTTTAAGTGTTTCCGGCCATCGAATGTTGTAGTTGGGAATTATGTGAATGCATTAGGATTTGAAGGAAACCAGTAGGGATATATATTTGAACCCGGAATATATTAGAATTATTGGGTTGGAATTTAGCGTTGAATTTTTGAGTGTCCGACGAGTAATTTCCTAATTTATGATGTGAGAACGTGATTTAAATTCTTAGGAGTGAGAAGTTAGGATTTGGGACATAAATAAGGAGTTGAGAGTACTGAATTAATGTGTGGAAAAGTTACGAGACTTAGTAATCTCTTCGATTGGTTTTAGTACTCAAAATTATACGACGTGAGACATATCGACGAAATATAATATATATCACCCGGAATAATCGTAGCGTATGAATTAGACTAATGGTATAAGGCTGAGAATATACCTTTAATAATTTAACAAATTATCTAAGTTGTGTGAATGCTTAGTAAATGGATTATTGTGTGTATGACATACCTACCATACTTGCTATCACGGGAGGTCGGCTTTCTGAATAGAGCCATCAAATCTTTGTGTGCTTACGGGGGGATTTAGATTGGTACCTTAAGGACATATGGTTGTGAATGGCTAATTTGTGAGTTAATAAGTCAGCTGACCATAGGAGCGTAGGTATGTGCGTGACCCATGGGTATGTGAACTATGTTCGCCTCCAATATGTGGGATTTTACTTATTAAAATGGTTCCTGAGAGATTCAGAACATGTAGTCCTTATGTACGTGATGTATCGGGATTCGATAGCAGAGTATTTGTGCACTGCAGCTTAGCCTAGGGGTGCCCTATTTGTATATTTGTGCTGAGAATAATATACTTGTGATTATATCGGACTCTTTGTTAAAGTGTGAATATAAATTATTGAGACATTTTGAATGGGATTCAAAATGAGAATTTTCCTATCATAATTGTTATAAATTAATCTTATCAGTGAAAAGGTGAGTTACATGCAGGATATGTTAGAACGATGTGAATAAACCCCTATTTTATAATGTGAGGACAAGAAGTGGTATAGACTAGTTAGTAACGGCATAACTAGGACGGGTTAAGGATATACGTTAGGTGTGCACACTAGTTGAGAGGTGAGGAACTCATGTGAGAGCACGTAACTAACATGTATATATTATTCACTGTTTAATGCAATTAAACACTTGCTATTTTTAAACTGTTTTCACCTCGGGCTCTGACCCGTTTGCTTTCAAATCTATTTTTTTATAAAACATTTTAGGTGTCCAGCCACAGGGACGCCAAGCATAGGAGTTCCATTCCATTGATGTGTTGTAGCTGTTGTGGAAGTTACAGGATCTCGGTAGTAGACGCCTCCACATTCTACATTTGATTCTATTTCTGGGTCATTCATCTGTTAGGGCGTGTCTCCCCTTTCCATTTAGAGACAGCTTCTCATACTTTCAGTTTCATTTCAGTTTTGTAGTTATTTGATTATTCAGACTTTATATTGGGATTTTATTCAGTATTTGGATTATTCAGGGGAGTGTTACTCCAGACTCATTTATTATTCCATTGTTATTTCCATTTTGATTGTGATGTGGATGTGGTATAGTTAGCTTATTATTTAATTGGTTGTATGTTAATTTAATTTAATAAAATTTGGCAACTCACTTTTTAAATATTAGGTGACTAGTAATTATTTAAAAATATTTTCGTCAGTGATGCTATGAACTGAACCAACTTGACATTTTGTATTAATTTAAATAAAGGAGTAGCTACCCAGTATTTAATTAGTCGGGGTGTCACAATTTTCCCCAAAAGTAATCATAGAGTGTTACCTATAAATTTTCTCCAAATCCCAATTAGTTTCCCTCATAATTGATTAGCATATAAGTCCTATATTTATTTCTCATTAAATAAGGCGTGGGGGGAAAATTTTAATTAAATTCCATTCCATTTATATACTAAAACTGGTCGAACTGTAAAAAATCCCCGACCATCGATCGATCGATCCCACCCATCGATCGATCGATCGAACAGATCTTCATCTTCTCCGAAGGCCTGTTTCAGCCATGGACGAAAACCTCAAATATCCAAATCCTTCTACAGTCTAACCCAAGTCTTCTCATCAATATAATATATCTAGAACATCATACGGAACCCCCATAAAGATCCCAAACCCCGTTTTATTTTCGTTCTCTATTATTTCTCTAAATTGGGGAAAAACTGAGTTATTCGTTAATCAGTCTCAACACCAAATTACCAACTCAATTTCATTCATAATTCGTCTGGGTTTATCATAACTAAGTTAAATATCTGTTCAGAATCATGTAACACCATAAATTCCTACACCGAATTCCATTCTATGTTCCCATTTAAAAAACCCCATTTTCGTACCCGTTTATCCCCAAAACGAATTTTAGGTATTCACATCACATAAATATGAATTGGAAACACAAATAAATGCTACACCAAGTTAACCACTTGCCTTATTGTTTCGTAGGGTCTGATCCGGAGTTGTAATTCTTAAGGTTGATGATGAAATCCCCCCTTTGGCTCTTTCCTTTGTCCCCCAATTTGCTTCCTAGTGCCTTTAACTGCTCCTTAGGGTTTTCTCTCCCACTATGTGTTTTCTAATCTCAAATCAGCCGCTCCCCTTTTCCTTTTAATTAAGTAATTAGGCTTAATCCCGTTTTTAGCCTAATGGGCCAAGCCCAAGTGACCCAAATACCCCCGTGTGGTTCCGACTATGCCTAAAAATGTCCCGTGACCTGTTTACTACCCCCGTGTACACTTTTTCGACTATCTCGGTCCATCCGGACTCAACCGTACACTCAAAATTAGCATCCGAATTAATTTATAAAAATTCTTATCTCACACCCAAATTAGTCTATACCAACTCCCGACTGAGATAAATAAATGTCCCGTCACTAATACCCGTAATGACGTAAATAAATTATTACAATTCACTTAGTAATTAAATTTCCCTAAATATTAACCATTCACTCTCCGATTAATATTTAAATAAATATTACCACAATTAATTCAATTAAAATTACGACACACAAGTAATTTAAAATTCCCCTAATTAATTAAATATTAAATGCATAAAATTACGGGTGTTACACTCAACCTCGACGTCATCCTCATCCTCAAGCTCAATCCCGCCCTTAACCTCAATCTCACCCTCAACAACAACCTGCTCGTCATGAACAGCTACCTCCTCCCCCACTGGGGCATCCACCTCTATCACATCCGGGACAGACGCAGTGGACGGAGCATGAATGTCTTCTCGACGCTTTCTCTCAGTGGTAGTCATCAGCTTGCGGTTGTTGCGAGAGTAGGATACTAGTTTATCTATGGTAGACCTTCATTAAGTCAATTTAAACACCGATGAGTATAATGGGGTAAACATAATTCATAAACATAAACATAAACCAATTTATAGGGTAAACATAAAACCCATGCCATGTACATAAACCTATACCATGTATTGTGGAAAACAGAATTCATAAACATAAGTCTTGAATTATTGTAAACGTTGAGAGAGTTGGAGCTTAACACAATACAGAATTCAATGTGCATTCGGCATAAACATAACAAATGCGCACGTAGGATTCAATATAAACATAGCGAAACTTATTGAATTCATTCGGCATAAACATAGAGAATCGATGGCTTACATTCGGCATAAACATAGCGAAATATATGAATCCATTCGGGGTGAAAATGATGAATGAAGGGAATTAAGTAATATATTTCGTTTTCATTTGATCGGCATAAACATAGCGAAATAAGTAATATATTTCAGGATAATCGTAACGAATGGATACTCTAATTCAGAATGCATTGATTCGTTATAAACATGACGAATCAATGCAAGTAAATCGTTATGATTATACCGATTGAAACCCTAGTTTTACACAAAATCTAAAACTCAAACAGGTCGTCCAATGAAATTTTCCAACATTTTGTTTTGATTTCAACATAATAAAAACATCATACAGTTCATTTTGATTTCAATAATCTAGGGGTTGATCCATTTTGAACCTTGTTTAAAGTTTGGAAGCTTACGATTTCGATCCAATAGGTGATTTCGATCCAACCTTGCTTCGGTAAAGAAAATCGTTTTCAACAGAAATGTAAAAAAAAAAATGAAAGGTTGTAATATTATATATATATTAGTTTTATGTATCATCCAAAGGTTTAACTCGTTTGATTGATTTGAAGATGCAAAGTTTTCTTATTTAATCTACCAACCTGATTACTTTAATCTTTACTTGAAGATGAAAGGTTTGGAAGTTAAATATGAAGGTTTTGAAGGTTTGAATGTGTAGAGAGATGGAGGGAAAGTGTGTAAATGATTTTATAAACTTTAAATATGTGGTGGCCATTTGGTGGTATTTTGAAGTAACTATTCAAATTAAGTGGTCTTTTGGAGTAAAAAAATAATTGTGCTATTTTGAGGTAAGTTTTGTGGTGCCCTTAGAAACTAAAAAAAAAAGGCCTTTATTTTTCATCGGCCTTTGTTATTTTCATCGCCGTTCCCTCCAAATTCTCATCCCAATGTCGGGTTTTTCCAAACTCTCCTCAAAAGAAAAAAGACCCAACAAAGAATGGCTTTTTCTCTACTAAAATCATATTTTTCTCACAAACCCTCTTCATCTTCCTCACTAATGAGGATATAGGTATTTCAAAACTCATCTAATTACTCATTTTCCACTAAGAAAGATAGAGAAAAAGCTGAGAAATTGGTTGTCGCTGATTATGAACACAACAACGACGTCGTTCCGACATCCGGAATAAGCAGGCCGTTGTGTGAAATATTGAAAGAGCTTAACATAATACAAAATTCAATGTGCATTCGGCATAAACATAGCAAATGTGCGCATAGGATTCAATATAAACATAACGAAACTTATTGAATTCATTCGGCATAAACATAGAGAATCGATGATCTACATTCGGCATAAACATAGCGAAATATATGAATCCATTCGGGGTGAAAATGACGAATGAAGGGAATTAAGTAATATATTTCGTTTTCACTTGATCGGCATAAACATAGCGAAATAAGTAATATATTTCAGGATAATGGTAATAAATGGATACTCTAATTCAGAATGCATTGATTCGTTATAAACATGACGAATCAATGCAAGTAAATCGTTATGATATACCGATTGAAACCCTAGTTTTACACGAAATCTAAAATTCAAGCAGATTTTGTTTTGATTTCAACATAGTAAAAACATCATACGGTTCATTTTGATTTCAATAATCTAGGGGTTGATCCATTTTGAACCTTGTTTAAAGTTTGGAAGCTTACGATTTTGATCCAATAGGTGATTTCGATTGAACCTTGCTTCGGTAAAGAAAATCGTTTTCAACATAAATGTAAAAAAAATGAAAGGTTGTAATATTATATATATTAGTTTGATGTATCATCCAAAGGTTTAACTCGTTTGATTGATTTGAAGATGCAAAGTTTTCTTGTTTAATATACCAACCTGATTACCTTAATCTTTACTTGAAGATGAAAGGTTTGGAAGTTAAAGATGAAGGTTTGAATGTGTAGAGAGATGGAGGGGAAGTGTGTAAATGATTTTTTAAACTTTAAATATGTGGTGGCCATTTGGTTGTATTTTGAAGTAACTATTCAAATTAAGTGGTATTTTGGAGTAAAAAAATAAATGTGCAATTTTGAGGTAAGTTTTGTGGTGCCCTTAGAAACTAAAAAAAAAGGCCTTTATTTTTCATCGGCCTTTGGTATTTTCATCGTCGTTCCCTCCAAATTCTCATCCCAATGTCGGGTTTTTCCCAACTCTCCACCAGAATTACTATCTTTATATCACTCAAAAGAAAAAAGACCCAACAAAGAATGGCTTTTTCTCTACTAAAATCATATTTTTCTCACAAACCCTATTCATCCTCCTCACTAATGAGGATATAGGTCTTTCAAAACTCATCTAATTACTCATTTTCCACCAAGAAAGATAGAGAAAAAGCTGAGAAATTGGTTGTCGCTGATTATGAACACAACAACGACGTCGTTCCGACCTCCGGAATAAGCAGGCCGTTGTGTGAAATATTGAAAGAGTTTAACACAATACAAAATTCAATGTGCATTTGGCATAAACATAACGAATGTGCGCATATGATTCAATATAAACATAGCGAAACTTATTGAATCCATTCGGCATAAACATAGCGAATCGATGGTCTACATTCGACATAAACATAGCGAAATATATGAATCCATTCGGGGTGAAAATGACGAATGACGGAAATTAAGTAATATATTTCGTTTTCATTTGGTCGACATAAACATAGCGAAATAAGTAATATATTTCAGGATAATGGTAATGAATGGACACTCTAATTCAGAATGCATTGATTCGTTATAAACATGACGAATCAATGCAAGTAAATCGTTATGATATACCGATTGAAACCCTAGTTTTACATGAAATCTAAAATTCAAACAGGTCAGTCCAATGAAATTTTCTAACATTTGGTTTTGATTTCAACATAATAATAACATCATACAGTTCGTTTTGATTTAAATAATCTATGGGTTGATCCATTTCGAACCTTGTTTAAAGTTTGGAAGCTTACGATTTCGATCCAATAGGTTATTTCGATTGAACCTTGCTTCGGTAAAGAAAATCATTTTCAACAGAAAGGTAAATAAAAATGAAAGGCTGTAATATTATATATATTAGTTTGATTTATCATCCAAAGGTTTAACTCGTTTGATTGATTTGAAGATGAAAAGTTTTCCTGTTTAATGTACCAACCTGATTAGCTTAATCTTTACTTGAAGATGAAAGGCTTGGAAGTTAAAGATGAAGGGTTTGAAGGTTTGAATGTGTAGAGAGATGGTGGGAAAGTGTGTAAATGATTTTTTAAACTTTAAATATGTGGTGGCCATTTTGTGGTACTTTGAAGTAAAAAAAATAAGGGACATTCTCATTTAGATCCTATTAGATCTTTTTTTAGACATTTTAGTCCCACCATGTTTTCCCCTTACATATAAGTCCCACTCCTAATTTTTTAGAATTTTTTTTTCACAATTTTACCCTTTTAAAACCAACCATTTGTAACTTAAGTTACATAAATGCTTGAACTTTTTTTTAATCTTCAAATGATCAAAACTTTTAATTGACATATCCATTTTTCGTAAAATTACTATTTTTGAAATCCTCTCGACGAGATCTATCAAACAAGATCCATGAAGCCTATATAATTTCAAAGAAAAAAAATTACACAGACCATAAACTTTATTGTATGTACCAGAAAGAGAAATATGTTTATATCTGTAATATTTTCACAAACAGTAACATTTACAGTGTTAATATTACACAGTATACACACACACACACACACATAGTGGCTCCAAACCTTTTTTTTCCCGAAATTATCTTATTTTTAAAGATCCACACTATCCAACAACCATCATAGCTTCGATTTGGGGTGGGTAGGGCTGAGAGCGGGTTAGGTTTATAACTATAACATTTACTGTGATAACATAGTATATATATATATATATATATATATATATATATATATATATATATATATATATATATATATATATATATATATATATATATATATATATATATATATACGGTGAATGCAAACCTCTTTTTTCCGATATTATCTTATTCTCAATCCAATCCCCACCACCACCCACCCCCATTGTCGGAGCTACAAAAACCATCATCAGCGCTCTAATTTGGGGTAACATGTGGTGCCGCTAGCGCGGACCTTAGGAAATAAGAGAATATTGGATAAATGGGATTTGGATCCACCGGAGCTCCGGTTTGGGGTGAGTAGCGTTGGCATTGGGTTATGTTTATATCTGTAACATTTTCACAAAACAATGACATTTACTGTGTTATAACACAATATATATATATATATATATATATATATATATATATATATATATATATATATATATATATATATATATATATATATATATATATATATAGAGAGAGAGAGAGAGAGAGAGAGGGTGGCTCAGGTGCGCACCAAATGGTGCGGATCTGGTGCGCACCTTAATTACTTTTGGCAAAACAAAGTTATATCTGTTCCAACACAACCCAGCTCCCTCTCGTCAAAACCCAGCTCCATTAAGCCCAGCTCCTTAACTACATCCCTTCTCCCTCTCGTCAAAACCCAGCTCCCTCTCGTCAAAGCCCGAGCTCGTCGTCGTCCTCACACATCTGATTGATACACTACTCCACATTGGCCAACACAATCGAATACAGCACAAAGGTATGAACTCAAATCTGCCCATGGATGTTGGAACGATTTCAAATCTGGTGCGAAATTATTTGGGTAAAAAATGTTTGGGTTAAATCGAAAATGTTTGGGTTGAATTGTTTACATTTAATTGCTCCATTTTTGTACCAGTTAGTTTCTAGGTTTTTTGTACCAATTAATTTTTTGGTTTTAACAGTTAGTTTCTAGGTTTTATAATTAACAGTTAGTATATAGGTTTTTTTAATTTTTTTAATCAAATTATATAATAACTAGGTTTTCTAATTAATAGTTATTTTTGTTTGTAATACTTGAGTTAATGTTTTGCAATTTCTTTTGTAGAAAATGGATAGTTCGAGCATTAATAAAGAAATGTGGATCGGAGAAAATATGGCTTTTGAGTTTGAGATTGAGCAAAATGTCAATTTAGATATTGCGGGTGATAGAGGGGAACAATGTGTTACATTAAATTCGGATGACAATGATAAATATTTCAACCCTCAAGTGCGGGATGACCTAAAGCCAAAAATAGGTCAAGAGTTCCAAACCCTTGATGAAGTGAAGAGTTGTTACAACGCATATGCAAAGGTAGCGGGGTTTAGTGTTCGTAATTGGACTGAGAAGAAGGATATTGAGAGTAACAAAATTATAAGGAAGGAGTATGTTTGTTTCAAACAAGGAAAGGGCAAGGTTGTAGATATTCAAGGGAATTCTAGACGTCGGGGTTCCATTAGAGAGGGTTGTAAAGCAAAACTTGCAGTTGCGATGCATTCGAGTGGCGCATATGTGGTTATTTCGTTTGTGGAGGGTCATAGCCACCCGTTGACGACGCCAAGGAAAACCCATTTTTTGAGGTCTCATCGGAGCATATCGAGTTCCCAAAAGTGCTTAACTCAACAGCTTGGAATGATCAATATACCACCGCACCAACAATTTAACTTTCTTGGATTGCAAGCGGGTGGCTTTGAAAATATCGGGTTTACGCAAAAAGATTTATACAATCAAGAGAGGGATAGGCGCAATGAATTGAAGGGGCACGACGGAGATATGTTGCACGAGTTTCTTAAACTAAAAGAAGAAAATAATCCGTCTTTCACTTACAAAATTGCAAGTGATAGTGAACAACGAATTAAGCATTGTTTTTGGGCTGATGCAATTAGCATACGAGATTACAAGTCTTTCGGGGATGTGGTAATATTTGATACCACATACAATACTAATCGTTATGGTATGATTTTTGCGCCACTGATGGGAGTGAATAACCATGGGCAGACTATCTTATTCGGTTGTGCTTTTCTGAGTGATGAGACCGTAGATTCATTTATTTGGCTTTTCAATCGCTTTTTGGAAGCCATGCCGAGCGATGCACCGAAGATGATTATCACCGATCAAGATCCGGTAATGACAAGAGCAATATCAGAAGCCCTCCCACACACCTATCACAGGTATTGCAGTTGGCACATATTAATGAAATTTCCTGAAAAAATTGATTCTTTGAAATTTAAGGCCTACTACAAAGAGTTTTCTGATTGCATATGGAATTCTGAAATAAGGGAAGAGTTTGATGCTAAATGGATTGATCTTGTTCACAAGAGTGGTTTAACTGACAATAAATGGCTCCGTTCTATGTTTGAAATTCGTTCTCAATGGGTTCCTGCTTATGTGAATCATATTTTCTCCGCCGGAATGTCAAGTAGCCAACGAGCTGAAAGTGCCCATTCATTTTTTAAAAAATATGTTTCAAAAAAGAACTCGCTTGTGGATTTTATGATCCAATTCGGTAGGGGGCTTAAGCGTCGACGTCATGAAGAGTTGTATGCCGATCACAAAGACTTGACCGAGAAGCCGAGACTTAAACTATTTCATGACGCTTTGGTGCAGATGGTTGAAATTTATACAAATGAAATATTCTATAAATTCCAAGATGAGATGTGGGAAATAATGAGTTACAAGTTGGAACAGGTGAAGGTGGACGGAAGTAAACATGTCTATTCTATCCGAAGGAAGACCAGTGACACGAAAAAGGTACGAGAAATTATTTACGACACTAATTTGGAATTTGTCTCGTGTCCTTGCAAGATGTTTGAAAGCGTTGGGATCCCATGCCGACATATTTTGTCTTATTTGCAAAAGTTTGATGATATTGATGCCTTACTGAGCCAATACATTTTGAAGAGATGGACAAAATCGGCAAAGTCAGTTAATACAATGGTCGTCGATGCTTGTGGCATCGATATAACCGATGACAAGTCATATTTTCTACAACGGAGTCAACTAATACAAAGGTCCTTGAATGTCGTTGATACGGACCTCAGTAGTTCGGAAGGAATTCAAATTTACAATGAAGGTTTGGACGACATACTTGAGAAAATCAAGAAATTTGTTTGTATTGGTTCTAATGCAAAAGTTTTCGTCAAACCAAGTGTAGGCGTTTCGGTGAACATGAGTTGTAATGACGGTAATGTTTACAAGGAACCACATAAGGTTAGAGCAAAAGGATGTGGTAAAAGGCTTAAAGGAGGGAAAGAAAAAGCAATGGGTAGAGTGAAGAAGTCTAATGTACGCCGCTGCAATGGCTGCGGCATGGTAGGACAATCGCATGATAAAAGAAATTGCCCGTTGATCAATAATAGGTAAAAAACATTAATTTCCATTGTATTTATTTATTTTACAAGTTAGTAAACAAAACTAATTTACCTTTATTTTGTAGGATCGACGATGGCCAAGGTGGAAGTGAATACGAAGAGAGTGATGATTCAACGAGTTGATGTTGTGTTGTATTGAGTGGTGTTGTATTCAGTGGTCTTGTAATTCAGTTGTATTGCACTTCAACTGAATTCAGTGGTGTTGTATTCTGTCAAATATTGAAATTCAGTTCAATATGAACTTCAATTGTATTCACTGGTTTTGTAATCTGTTTGTATTGAACCTCAATTGGGAATTAATGTATTCAGTGGTGTTAGTATAACTTTTTTTAATGTAAGTGTTTTGAATGTTAGTATAACTGTATAACTGGTAGTATAGCTGTTGAAGTTAGTATAGCTGTTGAAGTTATACTGAGTTCCAAGGACTGCTATTGAAGTTAGTAACTGTTGTATTGAACCTCAATTGGGAATTAATGTATTTATGCTGATGCTTTTAGTACCTTCAAATTGCATCGAGACTCATATCAACAACCCCACATTTAGATCCCAATGAAGTTGAATTTCATTCTGAATCCCTTAAAAGTAAAGGCCTTCCAGAATTTGAAAAGAACACTGCTGCTAATCCTTTATATGCTTGTGATGGGAAAAAGTAAAGGCCTTCCAAGCAATAAGTTATTCAATATTGCTCTGCCAATTCATGCTAATATACAACAGTTTCTAATTTGATTGGTCTCTAAATGTAGATATTGCAATTGCCCCAAAACTGAGTCTAGGTTCCATGTGTTGGTGGATACTGACTTTGCTAGACCAGTATAGTCACATTATGCTAAAAAAATTGGCATCAATACTTGTTAAAGCTCATTCTACATCTACAACCACTATGTCTGCTGAGGTAAGCCTAAAATCCCAAGTGGGCTTAGAACTGCCACTTCCATCTCAATGACGAGAGAATTCCTATTAGCTCTATAATTTCGAAATTTGCTAGGTGGATCTATCATATCAATTCTCTTTGTAAAACAAAATTCAATGCCCTTATGTGCATAAATATCCAATTCTCTTTGTCCAGACAGTAAGGGGTGAAATAAAAGTACCAGCCAACTTTGAAATAAAAGAGTCACAAGATTTTGAAATAAAAGTACCAGCCAACTTTCTTCTGAAAATTAGAGAAGCTGTATGGAACATTAGAAGACTGAAACATTAGAGTAGCTGAAACATTAGAGGAGCTGTATGGAACATTCAAGATTTCCAATACTGAGCTTTGTTGTATGGAACATTAGAGGAGCTGGAAAGAAGTCAGCAAATAGAAGACTGAAAAAGATTTTGAAAATGCATAAATATCCAATTATTGCATTATTGGAGCTCAAAGTTGATTTTCAAAAACTCAATAAGTTTAAAATTAAATGGGGCTATAAGTTTAAAATTAGATGGTTGTCAGGATTATTTCAAATTCAGAGCAACAATTGACTATAAGTGGAGTTCAGCTATGAAATTGGTAGGACATAGGAGAATAAAGCCAATCTTAACTTGGGGAAAGCTAAACTTCTTCAAGCTTTGAAATTAAAGGAGGTGTACTGGAGGACTGTACATATTTATGTTTGTATCCAAACATTAATGTTTGTATCCAAACATAAATACCAAAGAACTGTACATATTAATGTTTGTATCCAAACACCTTATAAAGGTTGATTGAAAGGCCGCTATTTCCCATCTTCTTACTCAGGACATGCCTGGACAGCCTAATTATAGAATTTGGTGATTTTCTTACACAACCCAAACTACATGTGCATTACATAATATGATTCAAAATGGCACATTACATAACCCAAAGTGGAGTTTCACATTACATAACCCAAAGTGGAGTGCATTACATAGCTTCACATTACATCGACATCTTAAAAATTAAAATTGCTACAATTACAACCAGAATACAATTCAAACGGAAATACAAATTGTCAAACTTCGTCTCCCAGCCCTCCACTTTTTTCGCAATCTTCTTATCTAATTTATCCAACTTCTTCTCCAGGTCATCAATTTTTTTGCCCAACTTCATCTCCATTTCGCCAATTTTATTGCCCAACTCCATTATCTTCACACTAAGATCACCATATTCAATTTCAACTGCATTCTTGGTGGCAACCGATTTTTGGGAATCCACTGATTTCCCGGTATCAATCCAACGAAAAAACCCACAAGAATTGATTTTATAATTAGGGCACGCAACAAAACGTCGCCCCGGATTCCCCGATGTCTTTGATGTTCGCATTTCCGCACGATCTCTGCAATGACATAAAATCTGGGAGGTAGATGAACTTTTAGGGGACTCCATATCCTGCAAATTATGGACTTTTTTATCAGAAAATATTTAACCAAAACAGTTATACAAATTAAGTGATTGCTATAATTTGTACCCAGACAGTTACATGTATTCAAATTAAGTGATTGCTATAATTGCTCCACTTTCTACAAAAGAAATTGCAAAACATTAACTCAAGTATTACAAACAAAAATAACTATTAATTAGAAAACCTAGTTATTATATAATTTGATTAAAAAAATTAAAAAAACCTATATACTAACTGTTAATTATAAAACCTAGAAACTAACTGTTAAAACCAAAAAATTAATTGGTACAAAAAACCTAGAAACTAACTGGTACAAAAATGGAGCAATTAAATGTAAACAATTCAACCCAAACATTTTCGATTTAACCCAAACATTTTTTACCCAAATAATTTCGCACCAGATTTGAAATCGTTCCAACATCCATGGGCAGATTTGAGTTCATACCTTTGTGCTGTATTCGATTGTGTTGGCCAATGTGGAGTAGTGTATCAATCAGATGTGTGAGGACGACGATGGAGCTGGGTTTTGACGAGAGGGAGCTGGGTTTTGACGAGAGGGAGAAGGGATGTAGTTAAGGTGCTGGGCTTAATGGAGCTGGGTTTTGACGAGAGGAAGCTGGGTTGTGTTGGAACAGATATAACTTTGTTTTGCCAAAAGTAATTAAGGTGCGCACCAGATCCGCACCATTTGGTGCGCACCTGAGCCACCCTCTCTCTCTCTCTCTCTCTCTATATATATATATATATATAGTGGATCGAAACATCTTTTTCCCGATATTATCTTATTCTCAACGGTCTGCGCTAGCGGCATCCAATCCCCACCGCCACCCACCCCCATTGTTGGAGCTACAACAACTTTCATCAGAGCTCTGATTTGGGGTGCCGCTGTACCTTAGGAAATAAGAGAATATTGGATAAATGGGGTTTGGATCCACCAGAGCTCCGGTTTGGGGTGAGTAGGGTTGACATTGGGTTAGGTTTATATATCTATAATATTTTCACAAAAGTAACATTTACTATTTTGTAACACAGTATATATACACACACACACACGGTAGATCGAAACCTCTTTTTTCCAATATTATCTTATTCTCAACGGTCAGCACTAGCGGCATCTAATCCCCACCCCCACCCACCCCCATTGTCGGAGCTCCAACAACCCTCATCAGAGCTCTGATTTGGGGTGACATGGGGTGCCGCTGGCGTGGACCTTATGAAATAAGAGAATATTGGATAAATGGGGTTTGGATCCACCGAAGCGCCGATTTGGGGTGAGTATGGGTAGCATTGGGTTAGGTTTATATTTGTAATATTTTTACAAATAATAAATGTTATTTTTAGTGAAAATGTTACATCGGCATCTCATGCCACCTTAAATCAGAGCTCTGATAAAGGTTGTTGGAGCTCCGACAACGGGGGTCGGCGGTGGTGGAGATTGGATGCCGCTAGCGCGGACCGTTAAAAATGGACCGTTAAAAAGAGGTTTGGATCCACCGTGTATATATATACTGTGTTATATGAACACTGTAAATGTTAATGTTTGTGAAAATATTACAGATATAAACCTAACCCAATGCCACCCTTACTCACCCCAAACTGGAGCTCCGGTGGATCCAAACCCCACTTATCTAATATTCTCTTAATTTCAGAGGTTCGCGCCAGCGGCACCCTATGTCACTACTACCCAATACAAATCGTAGCTCTGATGAAAGGTCGTTGAAGCTCCAACAATAGGGGTGGGTAGTGGTGGGGATTGAATGTCTCTAGCGTAAACCTTTAAACATATGGTAATTTAAAACAAAAGAGGTTGGTATCTACCGTGTGTGTGTGTATATATATATATATATTTAATATGCTCCTATTTTTAAAGGTATGTGCCACCGGCACCTAATGACACCCTTACTCACCCCAAATCAGAGCTCCGGAGGATCCAAATCCCATTTATCCAATAATCTTTTATTTTCAAAGCTCCGTGCCAGCGGTACCCCATGCCACTCCAGTGGATCCAGAACCCATTTATTCAAAAATATCTTATTTTCAAAGTTCCGCGCCAGCGGCACCACATGCCACCACTACCTACCCAAAATTGGAGCTCTAATGAAGATTGTTGAATCTCCAACAATGGGGGTAAGGATTGGATGCCGCTAGCGGGCACACACACATACACCCACACCCACACACACACACACACATATATATATATATATATATATATATATATATATATATATATATATATATATATATATATAGAGAGAGAGAGAGAGAGAGAGAGAGAGAGAGAGAGAGCTAGGCTCAAGTGCACACTAAGTTTGCACATGTAAGGACAATTTGTCCATCTTTATGTATATGTTATGTCATACGCCGTTACAAGATTGTTGGTTGAAAAGATCACACCGTCATCAACAAAATCCGAAGATCAAAAGAAGAAAGAATTTGGGAATCAGACCTGGCCGGACCGATCCGGTCCAGAAAAAGAACCGATCCGGTTTACCGGACCGATCCGACCATCTACCGGACCGATCCGTTTTGTCAGACTCCAGTAGCCACCGGATCCATAGCGAACCGATGAAGGCAAAAGTCCCGGACCGATCCGATGCCATCCAGACCGATCCGGTTTCAGAAAAAGAACCGATCCGACTTACCCGGACCGATCCGCCTAATCGACCGGACCGATCCGGTGAGGATAATCACTGCCAGATCGTGCAGCCGTTTTTGAAGGGTTTCGATCCTTTATTTAAACCACGATCAGCAGTTGGTTTTCTTAAGACTTTCCCACGATTATCAGAGCATATCAACCCTAAAGTCTTCACCTATTGAGTCCTATGATTCTAGGTTTTTAGATTCACACATCTTCCATATCTATGTGAATCAAAGTTTGGTAACCCAAGAACACCATTACTGTTGTTCAACCCTTTGTGAAGTGGACCGTTTCTTCCTCTTCATTGCAGCCCTACTGGACAGGGATAGTTCCAGCCGCAAGCCCTACTGGAAAGGGATTTTCTTCCAGCCACGACTACAGAATCCGATACCCGAGGGTAATTCTTAGTCAATCTGTATTTCATTGTAATCCGATTGTAAACCGTATTTTACAAATTATAGTGATATACAAATGGTTTTGCCCCTGTGGGGGATTTTTCCTTAAACTTTGTGTGTTGAATATCTTGTGCATGATTTCATATTGTTTCAATCACACCTAGTTGCATGCTTAGGGTTAATTTGGGTTAAAATTGGTGTTTATTATATTATTTCTTATTTGAACGCAAGCGCCAACTCTTTCAAATTGGTATCAGAGCAGGTTACGCTTATCTATCGCGTATTCCTTTTTCCGCAAAATTTTTCTAAAGATATCAATTTTTGAAATAAATTGATTTTTGAAAAGAGCGTGTTCAAATGGAGAAGTCATATTATAAAATGCCTATTTTTGACGGGTCAAATTATGCTTATTGGAAAGCCCGTATGAGGTCGGCTTTAAAAGCCATTGATGAACGGGTATGGATTCTTGTTGAAAGAGGGTGGACACCTCCCTCCGTCACTGTTGAAAATGTGACAAATTTAAAATCTGTCACGCAATGGACCGAAGATGAGTTTAGATGGTCTTCCTTTAATTCTAAGGGATTGAGTGCTATTTCTGCTTCCATCACTCCGGATGAGTTCAAACGCATAATGACGTGCACCACGTCAAAGGAGGCATGGGATGTTTTGCAACTTACCCATGAGGGTACGAACGCTGTTAAAGAGTCTAAATTACAAAATTTGGCCACCCAATTCGAGACTATCACCATGTCTGAGTCCGAATGCTTTGATGAGTTTTTTGCACGCTTGTCGGACATTGTTAACTCTAGTTTTAATTTGGGTGAGGTAATTGATAACACGCGTGTCGTTAAAAAGATTCTGAGATCTCTCCCAAAACGCTTTATTCCGAAAGTCACTGTTTTGAACTCGTTGGGAAATTTGAAATCACTTAAGTTGGAAGAACTTGTAGGAGATCTTCAAACCTATGAGATTGACATGTTTCCCAAAACCATTAAGGCTAAGGATAATGGGATTGCTTTAAAGACTCATTTTCAGAAAAAGAAAGAAAAAGTTTTTGAGTCCAAGTCTGAATGTGATTTTGACTTAGATGACTTGGCCCTGTTTGCAAAAAATTTCAAAAGAATTCTCAAATTCAAGAAAAATGGAAATTTCAATGATAAAAAGAATGTTGAGAAAAATTCTTCTGAAAAAGAAAATGAGAAAGATTCCAATGACCCTCCTAAGAAAGACAGTGAGAGATGTTTTGAATGTGATGGTAGGGGTCATAGAGCGTTTGAGTGTGCCAATCGTCTGAATAGAGAAAAAGGTGACCTGTCCAACACGGTGTCTAGTCTGATGACACGTGTATCCCATCTCGAGGATGACCTCAAACAAGCACAGGAGGTCCAAGTCACATTAGAGACTGCTCCCGAGCCTATATCCACCATTGTGAGTGAGTCCCATGGGTGTCCGTCTAGGAATATTCTCCCCAAAATTGTTGATAAATTACTTCCTAGACCGGTTTATGTTTGCTCCCACTGCAAGAAACGAGGACATCTTAGGGAATTTTGTTCTAAGTTGGGTTTTGTGCCATATCATGCCACTTCACACATTCATGCACATGCACCCACTCATGATTCTTTGCCTGCTCATTTTGATAGAGAGTTTGCACATATTCGCGAGCAAGTGAAGTTTTTGATCAAGACTACACATGATTTAGTGGAGTTGGTTCAAAAGATGCCTCCATCTTTAGAAAACTCCACCGTTACTCCTGGTTGAGATCTTGTCTTGATTGCTAGCATAGGTTGTTTATCATGTCATTTTTTTAAACCTATTGCTAGCATGTATCATTAGTTAGTTTTTCATTTTTTTAAAAAAAAAAAAAAAATACAAAAAGATTTTCTGTTTAGAAAAATTTTCAGAAAAACTCAAAAAGATTTTATTTTGATAAAATTTTTGAAAAATTCAAAAAGAGATTTGCCTTTTATGGATGAGCATTTAAGATAGCCAAGTCACAACTTCATTCCATATATCCATGTGACTGTTTGATAGAGATTTGAGAGGCTACATCATTTCATCCATGTGCTTAACATTGATTGGAGTCCTTGAGATGTAATTAGTGATATTTCCTACATGCTTGACTCCTATATCCTTTTTTGCACACATGCACGGCTATATTTGATTGTTGCACTTGTCAATCTCATGTTGGCTTGAGTGTTTCCATCTCAATCCTGTCTATACAATGTATAAAATGCGATAAAACTTGACAAGATTGGATTGCATGTAAAAACCGTTTGGTGAGACTGTGCGCATATTTTCATAACGGGGAGGGGCTGCGAAAGTTGATTCTTATCCTTTGCGCAAAAGCCACCGTTAAAAAGGACCTAAAAAATGGAGGAATTTTAATATCCGAGGTCCTAAGAGGTTAAAAGAGCCCGAAAAAATTGTTAAGGCAATCAAAAGCAATTCATGCCAAATATGGGCCATTTAGGTTTTCACCACCAATTCTCCAAAGTTTGAGAATTTAGTATACCTCTATTCAAAATATAAATCTGAGGGAGTTTGGAGATTGAAAAACGGGTTTGCACTTCCTTGAAAGTCCTGAAAACGCATGAAAATCATTTTGGACGTTATTGGTGTCGAAATCACTTTGAGCTTTGATTTGTAGATTTGATAGTCAATGTCATATATTTCCAATCTTTTACACCAAAGGAAGCATTTGAGTTCATTCGTTAGGAATATCCAATATTCATCGTGCACATATGTCATGTTTGTATGCTTTGATTTTCCTATCGAATTTTGATCACACCCTTTCTTTTACGCTTTCACCGACTTGGTTATTTTATGTTCATTCATGGTGTGATTTTATGCCTTGTGTCACCCCGGTACTTGATTGCTTGATTTATTTCTCTCCTTTGTCTATTTGGGGACATCATAAAAAGGGGGAGAATGAATTATCTGATTATGGGGGAGTTTTGAAATTTGAGGTTCGTCATAAATCTGGTATATATGCATATGTTTATTATCTCATTTCAAACTTGATACGTCACTTGGTATTTGCTTTATCTCATGTGTGTAGGTACATCCTTGATAATCCCATGATACACACCCTGATGAGATAAGAGTGAAGATTCCTGAAGAATTGAAGAACAAACGATGCAGTCTTATTCATATGTATCTTTCCAGTTTTGGGTTCATGGAAGGGTAGATTTGTATAGGAAATTTCATATTTGATAATTCGGATTTTTTATGTTTGTTCCGGCATAGACATAGGGGGAGATTTGTAAGGACAATTTGTCCATCTTTATGTATATGTTATGTCATACGCCGTTACAAGATTGTTGGTTGAAAAGATCACACCGTCATCAACAAAATCCGAAGATCAAAAGAAGAAAGAATTTGGGAATCAGACCTGGCCGGACCGATCCGGTCCAGAAAAAGAACCGATCCGACTTACCCGGACCGATCCGACCATCTACCGGACCGATCCGTTGAGGATAATCACTGCCAGATCGTGCAGCCGTTTTTGAAGGGTTTCGATCCTTTATTTAAACCACGATCAGCAGTTGGTTTTCTTAAGACTTTCCCACGATTATCAGAGCATATCAACCCTAAAGTCTTCACCTATTGAGTCCTATGATTCTAGGTTTTTAGATTCACACATCTTCCATATCTATGTGAATCAAAGTTTGGTAACCCAAGAACACCATTACTGTTGTTCAACCCTTTGTGAAGTGGACCGTTTCTTCCTCTTCATTGCAGCCCTACTGGACAGGGATAGTTCCAGCCGCAAGCCCTACTGGAAAGGGATTTTCTTCCAGCCGCGACTACAGAATCCGATACCCGAGGGTAATTCTTAGTCAATCTGTATTTCATTGTAATCCGATTGTAAACCGTATTTTACAAATTATAGTGATATACAAATGGTTTTGCCCCTGTGGGGGATTTTTCCTTAAACTTTGTGTGTTGAATATCTTGTGCATGATTTCATATTGTTTCAATCACACCTAGTTGCATGCTTAGGGTTAATTTGGGTTAAAATTGGTGTTTATTATATTATTTCTTATTTGAACGCAAGCGCCAACTCTTTCAGCACATCATTTTTTTAAAATAGTAAAAAAAATATTTTTGAGTTGATTTTTTTATGTGATATCTAAACCTTTCAACGGAGCCATGTAAAAAAATCAGCCCAAAAATTTTTAACTTCGCTATTTTTAAAAAATAGCTCAAACTTTCACATCTTTTAAGCACTTTAAAAGCTGCGAAAGTTTGACCGATTTTTTAAAAATAGCAAAAAAAGTTTTTTTAGGCTAATTGTTTTTACATGGGTCCGTTGAAATGTTTAAATATCACATAAAAAAAATCAACTCATAAATATTTTTTTTAATCCTTTAAAAAAATTGGTGTGCGCCAGCACTTTGCAAACTTAGGGGTCGTTTGTTTTTACCTCTTAAGTCTGAATCTGAACCATTCAGACTTAAGAGGTATCAAAAAGTGTTTGTTTTTTTAAATGATTAAGAAGTTAACGGTCATATTTGCCTCTTAATGATTAAGAGGTAGAGTTAGGTCTGAAGTTTGAATCTGAAGTCTGAATCAGTCTAAATACATTCATTCAGAAGTATATTCAGACGTAAAAACAAACATATTTTTCAGATTCAGATTTCAGACTTCAGATTCAGTGTTCAGATTTCAGATTCAGACTTCAGATTCAGATAAAAAAACAAACGCAACCTTAGTGTGCACAGGAGCCTGTCTCTTTCTCTCTCTCTCTCTCTCTCTCTCTCTCTCTATATATATATATATATATATATATATATATATATATATATATATATATAAAACTGCGTAATATTATCACAGTAAATGTTAGTGTCTGTTTGTGAAAATATCGCATATATAAAACTATTTCATATTTTAGTGCATACAGTAAAATTTACTGTTTGTGTAATTTTTTTCTTTGAAATTATATAGGCTTCATGAATTTTGTTTGATAAATCTCGTTGAGCAGATTTTAAAAATCATAATTTTGTAAAAAATAAATTGGTGAATCAAAAGTGACGATCATTTTACTATTAAAAAAAAAAAAAGGGCCTTTATTTTTCATCGGCCTTGGTATTTTCATCGCCGTTCCCTCCAAATTCTCATCCCAATGTCTTAAACCCCTAGTGGGTTTTCCAAACTCTCCACCAAAATTACTCTCCACCAAAATTCATCTCTTTATATCACTGAAAAGAAAAAACACCCAACAAAAATGGCTTTTTCTCTACTAAAATCAGCTTTTTCTCACAAACCCTCTTCGTCTTCCACACTAATGAGGACATGGGTTTTTCAAAACTCATCTAAATACCCATTTTCCACCAAGAAAGATAGAGAAAAAGCTGAGAAATTGGCTGCCGCTGCTGATTATGAAGACAACAACGACGTCGTTCCGACTTCCGGAATAAGCAGGCCGTTGTGTGAAATATTGAAAGAGCTTAACAAGAAAGTGCCTGATTCTCTTGTCAAAGTCAGGACTGAGGCTGATGGGTTTCCTATTAAATACGTTCCCTGGTAATTTACTCACTTTTTGTGTTTATATAGAGAGAGTTCTTATTTTAAACCGTTTAAATTAGGGGTGGCAATTCGGGTAATCGTCTCATTATTGGGTCGCGTTGATTTTTATTTTAGTATAAGTTTTGGGTACTCTTAAATCTATATAAGCTAATCGAGTCATGTTCGGGTCATATCGGGTTATTACCGTAAACGAGTTATCGGGTCAAAAATTGCCCGCTCTACTTTAAATCCCCATTAAGACTTAACGGGTATAAAAAAATGTTTGTTTTTTTAAATGATTAAGAGAGTAACCCTATATTTAATTCTTAATGATTAAGAAGTAGAGTTACATCTGGAGTTAAGTCCGAATAAGTCTAAATATATCCATTCAGAGGTGCATTCAGACATAAACATAAAGACAAACATATTTTTCAAATTCAGATTTCAGATTTAGATGATAAAATAACGCGACCTTTGTAATTTGAAATAACAAATATGAATTTACAATTAAGGAAATAACAAAACAAAAAAAAAATCTAAATTCTCTCTTTCACTTCCGTTGTTCCATCGAATTGTACCACCCCATCACTTACTACGAAGAAGATGGTCAATGTTTACCGGGTGTTGGGCTAACGTTATTACTTCTCCACAAGAGTTTTTAATGATAACATTATTGTTCTAAGTAATCTTAAGATATCTTGTTTGTTTTGTTGGAAACAAGAAACCTAGATATCATGATAATGATGTACAATCCAATGTATTTCTTTATTTATTAAACATCCAAGAATTTGATTTTTTAAGGGCATGTTTGGGAACTTCAATTCTATTCCATGAAATTGGAATTGAAAAAACTTTGCAACAATTTTTGAAATTGAAAGATTTCCAATTCCAATTCCAATTTCAAAGCATGGGATGGGGTTCCCAAATGTACCCAAACTATAATCTGACATCTATGAAGAACGGACTCAAAATACGCGTTTCGACACACGACACGTGATTCTTCCAAAAATTAGGATACGGCACTCTAGGATAAATGTGTATATATATATATACAGTGCTGCTCTTGTGCGGACCAGTCCGCATTTTAAGAGTGCAGACCGAACATGTGTCACTTGGCGGTGCCCCTAGAAATTATTGGCTAAATTATAGGCACACTCCCTCTCTTTTTTGGACTCACCGCCAGGCGACACATGTCTGGTCCGCACTCTTAAAAAACAACAGTATACATACATACATATATATATTCATACATACATATATATATATATATATATATATATATTAATGAAATGAAACATATAATTTTTCATAAAATACATTATTAGAGCATTCTTAACATGAAATTAAGAAAATGGATCATACAAAACAAAATTCAAATACACGTTAAAATTAAAAATCATATATAAAGCATAATCACCATCACATATCCCAGTTTGTCCACAGTGAGTCAGTAACGTGTCAGAGAGTGCACATAATACGTGTTTCGACACGACACGCGACTCGTGATTTCCGGGAGAGTGTCCGTGCTTCATAGATCGATATATCAATTTTAAACTATGGGACTGAGAACCCATTCATGGGATTTGTGAGGTTGTCCATTAAAATCGAAACTAAACACATTTTTGTTGGTTAATAGATCGGTGACACTTTTATGTCGTGACTCGCCGAAAACAAGGTTCTAAAAGGCGCGAGGCGTGGTCGAGGCGTAGAGGTCAAGCCTCAAGCCTTAGGAGCCTAGGCGTAAAAAGGCGTTTTTCCTTTTTTTATTATTTTAATTATTCCAAGGCTAGTAATATAATAAAATAGTACATAGCTTGAATTTTGAAAATATATTCGTATGTTTGGTAGCCATCTTTCTCATATTCATGCTCCATAACCATTATTTGTCAACTAATCCTTTGTTTTTTTTAAAAAAAAGTGTGCCTTAAGCCTTTTACCAAGAACAAGGCGTAGGCGATGCGTTTCTCTCAAGCGTCAAGCCTAGGCGGGCCTTTTAGAACAGAGGCCGAAAATGTAGAGATTGTTGACAGAATTTGCGGTTAAAGGGTATTGTTGAAAATTAACGGGTCTGCATAGTGATTTTAAAAGTATATAAAAAAAAATTAAGTGAGTGCAATTAATGGGTGGGGGCAACGAAAGATTTAGCGTGTATATATATATATCAATAGATAGATAGGTTCCAGTACATACCAAGTATATATACCGATTTTTTTAAAATAGTAAAAAAAAAATTGAGTTAGACTTTTTTTGTGTGGTATTTAAACATTTCAACGGACTCATGTAAAAAAATTGGCTCAAAATAAATTTTTTTTCCATTTTAAAAAAATCGGTCAAATTTTCACAGCTTTTAAAGTGCTTTAAAAGGTGTGAAAGTTTGATCGATTTTTTTAAAATAGCAAAATATTTTATTTTGAGTTGAATTTTTTTTTATATGGGTTTATTGAAATGTTTAAATACCACACAAAAAAATTCAACTAAAAAATAATTTTTTTACTATGTTACAAAACTGGTATGTACAGGAGCCTGTCTCTCTCTCTCTCTCTCTCTCTCTATATATATATATATATATATATATATATATTGCTTTAAACATTTCAGTCAATCGTCTCAAAATGATTTTTTTTTATATTCGACAGTTTTTAAGCGGTTTTAGTCGACTTAGAAAATGTCAAATATTAACCAACTTTATTTTATACTAAAAAAATCATTTTGAACTCTCTTTAGGAGTACCTGAAATGTTTAAACTCCCAAAAAAATCTTCCTAAAAAAGATCTCACAAGGGGTCCGTAGTGGCTCCCGTATTGGAGCCCCCTATATATATACGTGTGTGTGTGTGTATGCGCCCTCTTATTTGGGTCTTTATAGACCTGACAATGAGTCATTTTGAGTTGTGTGTGTGCGTGTCAACTTTTATTCATTTCGAGTTTTGTGCGTGTTAGTTTTAGGAGTTCAAATTTGTTGACTCTTCTCAAAAGTAGGTCATGGTGATTCTCTCACATGATTGGTTGAAACATTAAAATAATAAATATGTAGTTGCACTGGCTACTACAATTTTTAATATTCCAACTAACCATGTGAGAGGGTCATCAAGATCAACTTTAAAAGTGGGCTCACTTCAAAAGTGGGTTATTGTGGCTTTCTCGCATGATTGGTTGAAACATTAAAAATTGTATTATTGAGTTGATATTGAAATGACCCGGTCCATCCATTAACTAATAACTTCTTGTCGATTCGCGTGTTATCAATGTCTTAGACCATTGCCCTTTGGTATAATCACTCCCTTCCAAATTCCACTCCCAATTTCTTAAACCTCATAGTGGGTTTTCCAAACTTTTCATCAAAATCACTCAAATGAGAAGAAAACCCAACAAAGAATGGCCTTTTCTCTTCTAAAATCAACTTTTTCTCACAAACCCTCTTCATCATCTACACTAATGAGAACATGGGATGTTCAAAAACCCATCTAATTACTCATTTTCCACTAAAAAAGATGGAGAAAAATCAGAGAGATTAGCTGTTGTTGAAGTACTGGGTTATGATAACAACAAAAACATCGTTCTAACGTCCAGTATAAGAACCGTTGAATGAAATATTGAAAAAAATTAACAAGAAAGTGTCGGATTCTCTTGTTTTTCGATAATTTACTCACATTTTGTATTTTTTTGTTTTTTGTTTTACTTTGTCCCCCGAGATAATGTTGTATTTAGACTTAATCATTCGATTTTCAAATAATTATACCTAACCTGAAGGGTTGATACATAATGTACAAAGGGGATGATGCACACGCGTGCTTCAATCTAATTATATGTGTCAAAGTCAACCCCCCCTCCCCCCTTTTTGGGGGATCATAAGTATTTAGTCATAGTTTTAAAAATTCATTTGTAACTGCTCTCATGTTTTCGTTTTTGTAGTTGTTGGTCATTTTGTAACAATTATGGAACAAGTGTCATTCTTTGTGTAAAGGAAGAGGAGCGTTTAGAGGCAGTTACAGGGCAACGAGGGCAGTTTTGTGTGGTTTTGGTACTTACTACAATTTAAAAAAATTATTTTTGTATAAATGTGTGTTTGCGTGTGTGTTTTTAGTTTTTTTTTTTTTTTTTAACTTTGCCGATAATGTTGCATTTAGACATAACCATCGCTTTTCAAATAATTAAACTTATCCTCGCATGTGCATCATCATCTCGCTTCCACCTTATGTATCAACCCTCTTGTACCTTATGCATATGGGGGTAAGTCAAATATTTGAAAAGCGGGGTGTTATGTCTATATACAACATCATCTCATGAGACAAGGTGAAAAAGATCCTTTTTTTATTGGAACAATTATGTTTAGTCTCTAGGAGATAAGTACATTTTGAACTTGATGCACCTTATTTTTTGTGTCAAAAAGTCCCTTTATTTTTTTTGACAAATTTTTCTTAGGATTTAGGATAAGAGAAGAAAGAGTGCGGTGTTTTATAGGGTGATGGATTTTTTGGGGAAAAGGCTTGGATTAAACTTTAATTAAAAAAATGCCAGAGGGACTTTCCTCTTTTATTCGGTGTTATGTATTTAATGTGTTTTATTTCACAAAAATAGTGTGAAGTTTATGAGAAAGAGACAAAAAGGGGCCGTTAGTATTAAAACTTTAACATTCACCGTTTATATGTGGTCGATGTCATATTATGACATTGACGTTTTATGTTTTTGTCGTATTAGAAACTTTTCATTCATATTCGAAATACATATGTTATATTAAAATATATTTTTTTTATATTAGAAATACATATTTTTGTTATATTAGATATGGTAGATACCATGATAAGAAGAAAAGTTAACATAGCTTGTTTACAAGAAACTAAATGGGTCGGTGAGAAAGCTAGAGAAATAGAAAATACAGGATTTAAATTTTATTATACAGGAAAGCATAGAAATAAGAACGGAGTTGGAATAATAGTAGATAAGAACTTTAAGGATGATATCGTAACCGTTATTAGGAAAGGTGATAGACTTATACTTGTAAAATTGGTATTAGGTGAAAACATAATTAATATTGTTAGTGCTTATGCACCTCAAGTAGGATTAGATGAGCACACTAAAGTACAATTTTGGGAACAAATGGATGAACTAATTCAAGAAATACCCGTAGGTGAGAAAATCTATATAGGGGGAGATTTTAATGCCCATGTAGGAGAAGATCATGTAGGATATGAGATAGTGCATGGAGGATATGGTTTTGGAGATAGGAACGACGGGGGAGAGTCTATCTTAGATTTTGCGATGGCTTATGATTTTGTACTAGTAAATACATGCTTTAAAAAGAGGCTTGAACACTTAATAACTTATAAAAGTGGAACGAACAAGAGCTAAATAGATTTTTTCATTACTAGAAAAGGAGACCGATTAACGTGTAAAGATTGTAAGGTTATTCCGGGAGAGAGCTTAACCTCACAACATAGGATAATGGTGTTGGATATAAATATTAAAAATCAATCACGAGTGCGAAAAGTGAAGATTAACCCACGAACTAGGTGGTGGAACTTAAAATGAGAGAAATTAGAACTATTTAAAGATAAATTATTAAATGAAGCAACATGGAATACTGAAGAAGAGACTAACATAATGTGGAATAAGATGGCCACATGCATTAGGAGAATATCAAAAGAAATTCTTGGAGAATCAAAAGGCAAGGGACCACAGTCTAAAGAAACTTGGTGGTGGAATGAAGTACAAAATATAGTAAAAATTAAAAGGGAGTGCTTTAAAACATGGCAAACAAATAGAAATGAAGAAAATTTTGAGAAATATAAATGGGCTAAAAAGGAAGTTAAGAAAGTGATAAGAGATGCTAAGTTAAAAACGTATGATGATCTTTATACAAAATTAGGTACACAAGAAGGGGAAAAAAGTATTTATAAGCTTGCTAAACTTAGGGACAGGAAAACAAAAGATTTTAATAACGTGAAGTGTATCAAAAGTGATGATTCGAGAGTCCTAGTCAAAGATGATGAAATTATGGAAAGATGGAAAAACTACTTTATTAAATGGAGATAATGAGATTAGATTAGATATAGAGGAACTTAGGGAGAGTCGAGAAAATATATTTTTCCGTTGAATTAGGACAACAGAAGTCAGGATTGCTTTAAAAAAGATGAAAACAGGGAAGGCTTTAGGACCAGATGGTATCCCTATTGAGGTTTGGAAGTGCTTAGGGGAGGATGGAGTATCATGGCTTACAAAATTATTCAATAGAATTTTAATGACTAATAGGATGCCCGATGAATGGAGAAAAAGTGTTTTAGTACCTATTTATAAAAATAAAGGGGACATACAAAGTTGTTCAAATTATCGTGGTATTAAGTTAATGAGTCATACAATGAAACTTTGGGAGAGAGTGATTGAAGATAAATTGAGATTAAAGACAACAGTATCTGAGAATCAATTTGGATTTATGCCTTAGAGGTCAACAATGGAAGTAATCTATTTATTGAGGAGATTAATGGAGAGGTATAAGGAGAAAAATAAGGAACTTCATATGATTTTTATAGATTTGGAGAAGGCGTATGATAGGATACCCAGAAATATAATATGGTGGGTTCTACTTAAAAGAGGAGTGACTCGCAGATATATTGATGTGATCAAGGATATGTATGATGGTGCGATGACTACAGTAAGAACATCAACCGGAAAATTACGGTAGGTCTACACCAAGGCTCAGCATTAAGTCCTTATCTCTTTGCGCTTGTTATGGATGAGTTGACTGGACAAATACAAGATGAGGTGCCATGGTGTATGCTATTTGCAGATGATAATTGTTTTAGTGGATGAGACTAAGACAGAGATTAATGCTAGGTTGGAATTGTGGAGAGAAACTTTAGAAACAAGAGGATTCTAAATAAGCAGAACTAAAACAGAATATGTGGAGTGCAATTTTAGTAGTAATAGGAGGACAAATGGAGATGTGGTGAAATTGGAGTGCAAGAGATACCTAGAAACGATCATTTTCGTTATTTAGGATCGATTATCCAAAAAGATGGAGATATTAGTAATGATGTTACTCATAGGATTAGAGCAGGCTGGGTTAAGTGGAGAAGTGCTACCGGCGTTTTGTGTGATAGGCGTATACTTTTGAAGTTAAAAGGTAAATATTATAGAACGGCCATTAGACCCGCCATGTTATATGTGACAGAGTGTTGGGCAACCAAGAAACAAAATGTGCAGAAAATGAGTGTGGCGGAGATGCGAATGCTAAGATGGATTTGTGGTAAAACTCGAAAGGATAAAATTAAAAATGAACAAATTTGTGAAACGATAAAAGTAACTCCTATAGAAGATAAATTGAGAGAAAATCGACTTAGATGGTTTGGACACGTCAAGCGTAGACCAATGGATGCTCCTGTAAGGAGGAGTGATTTAGTTAGTATTGATGGTAACACAAGGGGTAGAGGTAGGCCTAAATTGACTTGGTGGGATATTATAAAAAAGGACATGATGTCATGTGGTTTAACCTAAGATATTGCACTGGACAGAATGGAATGGAAAAACAGGATTCATGTAGCCGACCCCAAATAATTGGGAAAAGGCTTTGTTGAGTTGAGATATGTTATTATGGTTACAATACACATTAATACAAGTCATAGACCGCAAACAATCACCTCTCACCTTTGGATTTTTTGACAAGCTCTCTATATATTGAATATGTTTTATTTCACAAAATTATTGTGTGAGACACGACATGAAACGGACACGTTATGTCATGTTCATGTCGTGTTCCACACAAACTTGTGTCGTGTTTGTGTCAAAATTATGACTAGTGTTAGTCGTATTATCATGAATTGTCTTGTTATTTGTATTTTCGTGGATTATCGTATTTCAATGGGTGTAAAAATTATTAATCGTGTTATTCGTGTCATCTTCGTATTAAGTAAAAAAAGTGTCTTGTTGTGTTTGTGTTTAAATGGTGCTTGTCATGTTTGTGTCCCTATTTGTGATTGTATGTGTGTGTGTTTATTTGCTATTACGTGTTGGATTTGTTTATTTCACAAAAATATTGTGTGCAAAAGAAATTCGCCTAAATTGATCAGAATGATATATGGAATCGTGGGAATTGTGGTTCCAATGTCCAAATAGGTTGTGTTTGGATTTGGTAAAGGGGGTTTTGGGTCTTACTATTGGTAATATTCACAATATGTGCTTGATATTTTTTTTGGTTATTTGGGGTTTGGTCCCCATTTATTTTCTGTAATTAAGTTTAACCCCGTGTTTATATTTCGTGGGCTTTGGCCTCAAAATGATTTTTCTCACTAAAAGTGCCACCAAAATTTAACAGCTGTTTTTTGCGTCAAACCCTAAGACAATATTGGGGGGGGCGGGGGGATATTCAATATAAGAGAATTAATGTGGTTCAAACCCAAATGACCTATTTTATTAGCCAAAATTAATGTACCCCCCCCCAACCACACACAAAAAAAAATCACCATAAACTGGCAAAAAACTAACAAATGGCCTTATAAAACCATTGATCGTGTGAACTAATATATTTTCGTTAAAATCTAGCTTTTGTGCATAAACGGAAACGTTTTAATAGGAATGTGTTAGTTGTCATAATTCAATAGTCTTTGGAGGTAGAGGGTTGATTTGTTAAGCCCCTATAGTTTAGGGGATTTTATTGTATTTTAAGGTCCTGTTTTAGGGGTAGGTTGTGTGTTAGGGGGAGGGGGTTGTTGATTTGGGGTCTGGCCCCCATTAGTTCTTAGATAAATTTGTTCGCGAATCATTATTTGGGTTTTTACCCCCAAAGTGTAAAACATACTCATAAATCACAAAAGATTCTCACAATGCGTGATAAAACAATGTATACATTCGACGCTTAAGGGGTCAAACTTCAAAAAATATAAACATCGAGGATAAAGTTATCATTGAAAAATTAATGGGGGCAAAAATTTGATCATCCCTTTTTTTTAAACCTCTGAAAGAGGATTGGCCTAATTATTTTTAGTTTTTTTTTTACTTTAATACTTTGCTAATTTTTAATTTTAGACTTTAATACAACTTTATTAGTTTATTAGACATTGGAATATTTTTCATCGCTAAATGTGAAAATTTCGCCACTAAAATGATCCTTTGGTGACATTTAGCAACGAAAATTGTCATTTAGCGAGGAAAAATGAACTAAAGTCTAATAAACTGATAAGGTTGTATTAAAGTCTAAAATTGAAGATTAATAATGTATTAGAGTAAAAAAAAAACCTTATTTTTATTTTTATCTTATATTTCTTAATTATAGATGAGTTATTGGAAGTGGTGTACCTGGAACAACGGTAAGGTTGCCCCATTGTGACCTAGAGGTCACGGGTTCAAGTTGTGAAAACAACCTCTCTGCATATGTAGGGCTAAGGCTGCGACCATCTACCCCAGTACCCCGCAGTGGTGGGAGCCTCGTGCACTGGGTTTGCCCTTTTTTTTCCTTATAGATTAGTTATTGGGAAAAAGCTTTGTTTAGTTGAGTTGAGATGAGTTATTGATGGAATTACAAAGGGAGTTATTGTTAGGGTAAATTACAACAACACGCCCCTTGAAGTATAGCAATTTTGCAGATAGCCCCCTAAACTATTGAATTTTGACATCTAGCACATTTTCAGTAATAATGAGTTGGTAAAAACATGATTTTATGCTAAAAAATTGTGAAATTTTTATGCATATTTTGCTAGGTGTCAAAATTCAATACTTTAGCGGGCTCTTTATTGAGTTTTTTTAAATTAGGGGGTTATCTGCAAAGCCTCTATAGTTTGGGGGATTTGGCGTAATTTACCCTTATTGTTATGAGTTTCTTTGTGCGAGGGCAGGTCCATGGAGAGATGGTTCACTCATAGATCTAGACTCGTTCATTCCTGGAATAAGTGATGGTTTAATGGTTCTTACTTAGTGAATTAGTGTGCTTAGCTTATGATTTTTATTGAATCATTGCGGTTCTAATATGAGTTTGAGGTTTGGTACCTTTTTCATCGTTGAGTGGTTCTTATGAAAAAGATACTGAAGTCTAAAATGAATTAAAAAAGTACTCCAGTCTAAAAATGTAAATTATTGAGTTATTAAGGGTAGAAAAATTCCTGAAAAATACCCTCTAAGATGGTGCTGATGAAGTTTATAATGCAACAAACAAGAGAGGGCCAGACTCCAAAGAAGAATAGTTTAGTGCTTGAAGGTGGCGGTGGTAATAATATTTGCATGGGCGAATTGTGGAAGATAATTGTATTTGTAAAAGCAAATTTAGTGATGTTGCTGTGAAATATGTCACATTCAAACATATTCTCCTGTCGGATTATTTATTCGATGCTGTTACTTGTTATAAAAGTAGCACTTTGGTTTTGAAGTCATAAATCTTTTACTAAAAAGTATAGGACCTTTGGAGTCTTTTGGGCTGATGTTGTAATTTAGAAGTCATGGAATGTGCATTGTATTTTGCATACTTCATTCTTAGTAGAAAACTTAGAAAATCATTTAGTCTTGAAGCAATCACTTTATTTACTATGTTGGTTACTTACCATCTTAGTATTCCTTTAAGCAACGTTTAGGGTTGTAAGAAGGAAATATAACTTGATGTGATCTAGGGTGGGGAAGCGTAAAATAAATCTAAACTACACAACAACGACAACAACAAAGGGAGAACATAAGTGGATCTCAATTTCTCTCTCTAAACTATCATATTGTCAAAAGTGATACAAATGAGGACCTTCTAGCTATTTATACTAAAGCTACAAAAATAAGGTAAACTAATAAAAATGTAAAAAATGACGGACAGGTTCCTATGCTCCTGCATCATTGTCCTCCCCGAGAAGAATCCATATGTGCCAAATACTGCCGATAAAAATTGGGGTCAACATGCTATAATGTGGCCTATGTAATCCAAGAGTCCTCTGTCTTGTGGCGTCCAACCCAACAGACCAAGTAGCGGGTGTAATCTCCCGAGGATGAAGAGACAAATGCTGAATCAAGGATGCCCTTACTACGATCCACATGGGAACGGACCGGGTGTGTCGAGGACGAAGGAAGGGGAATGGGTCGGGGGTGGGTGCCTTGGAATGGGGAAAGGTCCGTCACGTTAACGTGCGGTACATGCGAAGCTCAGGAGGAAGGTCGACCTCATAGGCATTCGGTCCACAAGCTTGAATAATAAGAAACGGCCCAAAGCGGCGCATAAGGAGCTTGTTGCCTTTGCCTAAACGTCGCGCCTTCTGAAGGTACACCATAACCAAATCATCGGGCTAGAAGGAAACAAAAGGGCGATGTTCGTCAGCCGCCTCTTTGTAAGAGGCATAGGTGGTCTGGAGACGAGCACGGACGTCGGCCTGAATGGAAGTCAAGTGTGCTGCAAACTCCTCCGCGGAGGGACACGTAAGGACTGTTGGTGGAAGCTCGACGAGATCAATAGGTATCGTGGGAGACTGTCCCAACACAATCTGAAAGGGAGAGAGTCCTGTAGAACAGTTGACTGCGTTATTGACGGCAAACTCGACCTGTGCAATCACTATATCCCACCTGCGGGGATGCTCCGATGTCAGACACCGTAAAAGGTCACTCACACTCTTATTTATCACCTCAGTCTGTCCGTTTGTTTGGGGTGAAAGGCCGTCGAAAACTAAAGCTCAACAGATGTCATAGTGTTCGCCAAAAATGACCCGTAAATCGCACATCCCGGTCAGACGTAATGCTGCGGGGCACTCCATGCAAACGAACAATCTCACGGAAGTATATAGATGCGACATGAGAAGCATTTATCGTCCGAGTACACAAATTAAGTGAGACATCTTAGAGAACCGATCCACGACGACGAGGATGGAGTCGTATCCACTAGAACTACAGGGGAGACCAACAATTAAATCCATCGAGACATCCTCCCACGGACTAGGAGTGGAGTGTATAAGTCGGCATTGGTATGCTGCCCTTTGGCGGTTTGACAAGTGTAGCAACGCCTAATGAAAGCGTTAGTATCCCGCCTCATAGTCGACCAATAAAAAGAGTCCCGCAACAGCGCGTGAGTGCGGGCCTGTCCCAGGTGCCCTGCTAGACCGCCTTCGTGAACCTCAGAAATAATCTTCTCCCATAAAGAGGAAGAAGGAATGCACATAGCTGTCTCCCGATGTAAAAAGCCATCCTGTAATAGGTACTCACTTGATGCCCCATTGCCCTGTTGGCATGCGACTTAAATGGGCCCCAATTTCATGTCGGTCGGGTATAAGTCTCGAATCTCATCAAATACAAAAACCTGACTCCGCAAAGTCACCAAAGCATGAGCTCGCTGGCTAAATGCATCCGCTACCGTATTCTCCTTACCGGGCTTGTACTGGAGGTGGAAAGTGTAACGCTGAGGATATGCGGTCCATTTGGCGTGTCTGTCATTAACACGCCGCTGGCTATGAAGCACCGATTCTTCAAAAATAGCCTCGAGTCCGAATCCGATTCTTCTGAGGTGCGGGTGCGGCCTCGATTCGGCCCCGATTCGCACCCAAGAAGAATCGGTGGGGAAAAAATATTTTTTTGTCCCGATTCGTTTTGGATTCGGCAAGGATTCGTTTTTTAATAAAAAGTAAGTTGTGTAAAAGTTTTGGGTCTGTTTTCAAAACAAAATAAAAAACTTAAGTTGAGTTATATGGCCATTGAAATGACGTTTATTGCAATTTATAATATACAAGGGATCGAAGCCCCACCAAATCTTTCCAAATGGAATTGAAGTTGAAAAAACTAGGATAAAAAGATGTATAATTATTAGCCCCCGGAATGCAGATAACCCAAAAAATCTTTTTTAATGTGAGTCGTTTTATTTAATGATAAACCTAAGGATGGTAAGGTGGGAGGGGATATGCCTCAATTTGCATGGCATCATTTTCACTTTTTTAGACAACATCATTAGTTTTGTGGGTGCTATTTATTATAAAAGGGGAAATAATTTCAAGTCTGGATTGGCATAGCTTTGTTTTGTTTTCAGATTCTAATGGAATTCCAGCATATGTTGAACATTTTATATGCATAAAGTCCAACAATTAATTGAAATGTTATTAGACAAATGATGATATTTTCCGTATAAGGGGCACAATAATTTCAAGTCTAGAATGGGTTAGCTTTGTTTTATATTAAAATTCTATTGGGAATCCACCATATTTACTCTTTCTGCCTCTTTATTTTCTATAGGCATGTTGTGAATCGGATTATGAACCTACACGCTCCAGGTATGTTAAACATCATTATTTTCTCTCATTGAATTGATATTTATTGTACGTTTAGTGGCATAATTGAAATGTTACCCGTGTTCTACCTGTTGTAGAATGGTCCGGCGAGGTCCGAAATGTTACGTATTCAGCTGATGGAAAGTCTGTCACGGTTGTTTATCGTGTAACACTCTATGGGACTGATGCAGAGGTATCATTTCATTTTACGCTTCATAATATGCTCTTCTATGTCCCAATTAGTGTGCATTGTACAACGATTGTTCAATCTGGAGATTAACGTGGCGGCATAAGCTCTTAAGGGTCTAAACAATGTTACTTGGTACGTGGGTTGCTCTAGTACACAGTACGGGATACGCTGCTTTAGCTGGTACGCGGTACGGTGGTGGTAGGCTTAGTTGTTTCATTAGACATGATTTTACAGCTAAAAGAACACCACCAAGAGTACACTAAGAATCTATGTAGTGTATAATCTCTACATTCTACGGTATATTAATAAATAGGGTCATTTGGGTTTTAGCCCCCGTTAGTTTTGTCCGTTTGGGGGTTAACCCCCATTTTTCACTTTTTGAATTTTGTTTGATATTTTTAGTGACACATTTTTTCCAAAAAGTGTTGCGAAAAGTGAAATATGGGGGTTAATCCTACAATTGTTTTTAATTGGGGGTTAATCCCCAAACGGACAAGACTAGTGGGGGCCAAAATCCTAACAAATATTAACAATAAATACTAGTCATTCTTGTATTGTACTAGTTCAAAAGTCATTTTTCTTCTCATTTATTCTGTTATTGTTGGAGTCAAGTTCCACTATTCTAAAAAATATCTAAAATCATTAATGCTAAACTGGGAACACCACGTTTAGAGATCGGGATATCGGACCCACAATGTTTCGAATCGTATGGCCCCGGATCGTGGTACGTAAGGGGTATAGTGATCTTGGTAACTATAGGTCTAACAGTATAGAGATAACCTAGTGGCAGAAGCTCTTACCTCACAATCGGGAGGTCAAGAGTTCAAATCCTCTTAGACCGACTCCAAGCGTTTGGCCAAAAATTATAAAGAAAAAGAAATGATTGGGGCGGCGCCCGTGCCTCTCGAGACCAAATTATGTTCAACTCAAGAAACTTAGGGCTTGTTTAGTTGTAGAAAACAAGGATGTTTTTCAAGATTTTTTTTTAAAAAGTTTCCACAGAAATGAAAAATTGGAAATTGTGTTCAAATGTAATATTTCCAAATAGAAAACTAGGAAACATTTTTTCTGATTTTCCAATTTTCTAGAAAACTGAAAAACTGCATTAACATGTTTTCTACCAATTTTCAAATCTTCATTTATTTTTGAAAATTGCCTTTTAGACCCCTGGATCTTTGGAAATTACTTTTTGACCCCTAAAATTTAAAAACAACATTTTACACCTAAACTTTAAGAATAAATGACATGTTCAACATTTTTGTATATTACATTTTGACTTCTAGAATTTTTGTGATTTTCATTCTCCCACATAAACTTTCTGTAAATTAGGTTTTGGCCACTAGACTCTCTGTAAGTTACATTTAGCCCTCAAACTTTTTGTAAATTATATTTTGAGTTTCATATTTCTAAAAATCCTATTTAGAAAATAATGCTCTATTTCTAACAAATGAACGGTGTTTCCCTAGTTTCTAAATTTTCTATTGAAATTGAAGAGTCTACATGTACTTTTGGGGATTAGCCAGGAACTTTAAGAGGCTTGAATACATCGAGTTATAAAAATGGTGTTACTTTGACTTTGGCTCCCATTTTATTTCTGAAATCTAGTCCAGCCCTCAAAAGTTTTTAGTTCTTGTCTGTCGGGCCTTGATTGACATTTTGCAACGTATTAGAGACCAAAGACCCAAGAATATTAACCGATGGCTTACTTTATATTCATATGGTCAAGCAACTTGGAGCCTACCCTAATAAGATAAAATATTGAAAGTGCCTAACTTATCCGCCAAAACAAAACGATTTTTGTTTTGATAACCCTGAACCTCCCCACGAATGGTACGGGGGACGTTGTGCAATAGCCACCCTAACACGCGCCCCGCTTAAAGCCTGGTATCTGTGGGGGGTTTCGAACTCGAGACCTTTGGCCTAAACGAGCTGCCCTTACCACTGGAGCAACCCAGGATGGATAAAAATAAAAAGTTTTGGACTCTATTTATTTAAATAGATAAATAAAAGTCGTGTATTCTTGTACGCGTCCATGCTCCATTGTTTGCATAGTAGAGGGACAACATACTAAATTATGTTGCTCAACATTTTTTTCTTTTTTCTATTTTGACAAGATATATCGGGAGTCAACGGGAACTTCATCAACAACCGAGGTGGGGTATGGAGATCCGGTGCAGAAGGCAGAAGCAATGGCATTTCGTCGTGCATGCGCTCGGTTGGGGCTCGGACTTCACCTTTATCACGAGGACATGTTGTAGCTAAAAGCGAAAGATGATGAAATGGGGCCTCTTTTTCAAAACAATTTTCTGATTTTAGCATATTGATGCCTGATTGTGTACTTGTTGGCAGTGGCATGAAAATGATAATTGATGCATCAAAATTTTGTAACAAATGTAACTAGAAGTGAAAGATGATGAATGGGGGCCTGTTTTTTAAGCAATTTCTCTTTTTGTTGTTTGTGGGTTGTGACATGAAAATGATGGTTGAAGCATCAAATTTTGTATGTAATGCTAGGACATGATGGTATTGGTGGTAAGAATGCTGGCTGGCTTTTGATGGTCTCAACTGTTATGTATTTGAAAATGAATTTAAGAATGTTCTTATTTAAATATGCTTATTTTAAAAATATGTATAGCCAGATCTTTAGGTGAAAATGGGATGATTAAAATTATTTTGCCTGTGTACTTTATTGTTGCTCTCTCTCTCTCTCTCTCTCTCTCTCTCTCTCACACACACACACACACACACACACACACACATCAAAAAAATAAATAGAGAATAAAGTTTAAGGTCATGTTTCATTTTATGTTTCATCTAGATTTATAAATAGTCCTTCTTGTGATACAATAATATTTATTTGTATGGTCCCTATAGAGTTAGGAGTATACAAAAACAGATAATTTTATTTGTTTTAGTTAAAGAGGTATTTATTTTTATATCCTTACTCGTACTCGTTCAAAACTTATTCTAAAAATAAACACATAATCCTACCTTCACTCCACCCGACCGACCGGAATCCTCGTCGAAACATAGGACTCCTCGTTGGATTGTTTTACTCTCCTTGTTTCTCTCTCTTCGTCTATTTCTTTCATTTTTTTTTCTTTTCCACCAACGGCACCATTGTCAGCATTGGAAAATAAGGTTTGTTGTCGGGAAAAATAGAGTTTTCGCCGAAAAAAATGAAAGTTTTAGTGAAATAGTAAATTTATCTTTTTCGAATTTTTTGTCAAAAAACATCGAATATGGGTGGTTGGATGAATCTCGACGAATTGATTTCAAATATATAAATTTTGTAAATTTTGGATTTATAGATTTGAAGTTATGAATTTTTAAAAATTTGATGAGTTTTTTTTTTGTATGAATTGTCAAATAGTATATTGGTCATTTTTCATGATTTTTTAATACAGGGACTAAATTTATAAAATTATGCGAAGTGTCTTATTTTTCTACTTTTGAATTGAATTGGACCTTTCTCAAAAAGCCTCCCAAAATAAATTAGATGTAGTGCAAACAGTTATATTTGTTCCTTTTATGTTGTTAATTCGGAAAAAAAGTAATGTCTTTATATTTTATTTCTTTAAAGAAAAATTCAATTTGAGAAAAACACGAAATTATTACTGGTTTCCAGACATGCATTCTTATATGGGTAAGTTCTTTTCATGTATAAATGAGGGCTTGATAATGGCTGTAGATATGCTGTCCAAAAAAGGGTGTATGACTTCGGTTTAAACAAATGTGTAAACACATTCCTAATATGTAGAGCAACAAAATATTTTCTTTTTTAATAAGCATTCCCTGCAATTTACAGAATATTCCAAATGTAATATAACTTTTTGTAAGAAAAATATTGTTTAAAAATATATCCACTTTGTTATGTTCGGCTCTTCTTGGCCCATCTTATTTTTACACAATTATTTTAAAGGAACCATTGGATACAAAACAGTGTAGTTTTTGTTTAAAATACACTACACAGGATTTGGACAAATTATACACAAGCCTTTCAAAATGCTCAAGATATGTTACTGTCCATTTCAAAATTATAATCGAAGTCAAACTTTATATATATAAAGAAATACTTACGTATTGTACAAACAATATTAAAACTCATTTGTACAATATGAGGTTTGACACCTCAATTTAAAAAATAAACTCTTAATACAAGGATTTTTTATCAATTAATCTCGTTTATTAAGTATGTAGTTCAATAGGTCCTATTGTCTTTTCTGCTCCAACGGATACCATGAAAAAAAAATTGGTCCAATAAATTCTATTTGTAAACATAGAGTGAATATTCACGCCTATTGAAAAAAAATGTTATGATAGGACCTATTAAGAAATGTCATATGTAAATATGACTTATTTGTCAAACTCCCAATTAGTCCTGTTTACTATATAGTTCAGTAGGTCCTATCATTATTTTTTTGCTCCAACAGGTCCATAAAAAAAGATTTTTGATCCAACAAGTCCTATTTGTATTCACTGTATGTATAAATAGGATTTATTGAGAAAAAAAGTTGTGATAAAAACTATTAGAAAATGCCTTACGTAAATAGAACTTATTTGTTAAAACCAGCATAATAAACTCTTAATACATTGTAAGTCAGCATTTGTCTTAAATGGTTAGTTGGATCGTATCCTATGAGAAAAAAATTGTTTTTTCTTGTAGTTAACTCTTTAAATAGGATTTTGAAAAGGAAAGGAAAAAAATTCACAACAGTCATATATGTACAGAAAAGAGGACATTCAGTCCCATAACTCAAATTGATTCAAAATCCAAATTTCCTTATATTAATACATATTAGAAGAAAAAATGAAAAATCTTCCACAATCTAGTTCCCATAGAAAACATATAATCCTAAGATGAAAATACAACCTCGGAGTTTCTAAACGTAATTCCTTATCCAACAATTTCACACAAACCGTGTATAAAACTTTCTTTTTTTTCCCACATAACCATACATTTTCCTTTAAACAAACCAAGGATAATCTTGGAGGGTTTGTAAAATTTAAAAAGTCCTGGAGTATTTCCTAATTTCATACATAATTGAAGATATGGAAACAAGATCCTTGTTTAGGGCAGATCCACCAGCAACTCTCTTTATACTATCTGTAAGCCTTGTGTAATAAAGTAGGAGTTGAGTTAATGCAGCTCTTAGTATCTCCATACCACACAAAAAGTTGCTAAAAGAAGTTATAACGTCGTTGTGCATGAGCTCTATCGCGGCTTTCCATCTACTCCCAAAGTCCTTCACGAGCGGCTCCACTTCGGCCACGGCTATTGGCCTCTCTGAGCCGGCACTCGGGTC
The DNA here is from genome assembly GCA_949130495.1 of Sambucus nigra. Classification (NCBI taxonomy): domain Eukaryota; kingdom Viridiplantae; phylum Streptophyta; class Magnoliopsida; order Dipsacales; family Adoxaceae; genus Sambucus; species Sambucus nigra. Next base: position 474,225,625 of record OX422223.1, on the reverse strand, counting down.
CTCAGCTGATGAGAGAGAATTTGTAAATAAACAGCCATTGTTAAAAAAAAATAGGTATCTGGCCATAGGTCCGCACGACCTCATCAGGGTGTGCTTGTTTTTTTTCTTCTTCTTATGAACTTTCCATTTCTCAAAAAAACAATCTGATTTTTCCCAATTTTGGAATGATATTTTCAATTGCCAAATTCCATTTTTTAATTTTTTATTTGGAAAAGACTGGATTGGAATTAATTCTGATTTTCTCAGAATCATGCCACCCCATTTTTCCCTCTAAAAATCGACATTTTCCCTGAATTCCTGTTTTTTTTTTTTACTTTCAAAAAAATTAATATCCAAATTTTTTTTAATTTTTTTTACAATATCCAATATCCAGTACCCCGCAGTGGGAGCCTCGTGCACTGGGGTTGCCCTTTATCCAATTTCGGCAAAAAATTATGATTTCCAAGAAAATCAGAATCAGAATCAGCAGGAAGAAAAAATGCCAAAAATATTGAAATTGTTTTCCAAGAGGCCATTTTCTGGTCCGTACGAAACACAACAGTGTGGGTGCTAGAATATCTTTGGGGAATGTAAAATATTGGTGATGGGGACCTCACACTAAAGTGCAAAAAATGGGGTTTTCACTAAAATATCTTCACATTCGCGATATCTTGGGAAGTGCATTTATCGAGGGAGAAACTTACAGGCTCTTGTCTTCACAAACTTGATAAGATCACTGAAATGCTCTACCAGTAGCTCTTCCTGCAAGTAGGAAAAATTGAAGGGACGTGAACGGAATTTTTAACTTAAAACATGAAGGAAAGTTTTTGTTAGTGACCACTGAGTTCTTACTTCGAAGAAACCCGATGCCCAATTTATCTCACCTTCCACATTTATAAAGGAAACTTGCCCGAAATCATTTTATCTTTTTTCAATTTCATAAATGCCTCGAAATTAAACGTAAGCTAAAGTGGTGTTTGTGTGTTGGGGGGGGGGGGGGGGGGGGGGGTAGTACATCTTTGAGCTTTTTCAAATACCCTCCTTGATGTCCCAAATAACTACTGGAATGTCCCAATAGAATCGTCACCTCTGGACTCGGACCAGTTCAGTCGGAGGCCAAACAAAAGCAGGTCCACAATTTAAAAAAAAAAAGGAAGAATGCTAAGAAAGAAAAAAAGGTTGTACAATATAGAAAGCAGAAACGAAAATCAAGTGGGGGTCTCTACTTGAGCCCTAATTTGCCAAACTTTGTGCACAAAGCAGAAAGCTTGATTGAAATTCTGTTGAGATGGATAGCAGTAACAACGGTCAGTTTGCTGGGCATGGACAGAAAAATCCAACGGTCGAGATGTGGTGGCTTACCATAACCAGCCACAATATTAATGTTCGTGGCCTCTTGGAATTGTCAGGAGTGGGGTGACCCCAGACATGCCGTATGTTGAAGGAGATTTTAAAGCTCCTATCAACCCTCTATTGTGTATTTGCTGGAGACAAAAACTAAAGAGTTAGAAGAGAGGTGGGATTTCCAAATGGTTTGTATGTGGACTCAATGGGCCTTTCAGGACGTCTGGCCTATTTGGTGGAGGAACCTGGCCTCAGTGGATGTAGTTTCATCAGACAAAAATATTGTTGACACGTGTGCTATTACAGGGGTCGTGATGTAAGCTGGCGTACTTCCTTTGTGTATGTAGACCTGGATGATGTGAAAAGAGGACCTAAATGTTAATGGGGCCAGCTGGGAGAAACAACAGGGAAATGAAGACCACACAAGGAAGCAATTGGAGTTCCATGATCTCATGACCTGGTGTAATGTCCAGGGCATTGATTTTAAAGAAATGAGATTCACTAGGTCTAATGGTAGGAATAATGTTTAGGAGAGGAATGATAGGGTCTTCGCTAATGTGGAATGGGGAGAGCTTTTTCTGGGCACTCGAGTTATTCGTGAAACCATAAAGCGCTTTGACTGCCCTATCCTCCTCAGCATGCACCCTCCCACATGCACCCCGAAGAGAAACTTCAAGTTCGAAGCAATGTGGGTGAATTCCCCCGTGTGTAATGAAACGGTAGAGGAAGGTTGGAATGGTTCTAAAATTTATAAAGTTGCCCACAAGCTTAAGACAATTTCTAAGAAGCTTTATGAGCTGGAAGAAAACATATTTTGGTAACTATTGAGAGAAACTGAAGGTCCTCAATGATCAGCTTGCTACGGTTCAAGAATCCTCCCTCCCCCTAGAGAAAATATTCAAGTAGAAAGAGCCATGATCAATGAGATGGACGAAATCTTGAAGAGGGAGGAAAAATTCTGGTTTCAAAGGTCTAGAATTAATTGGCTCGAGTTCGGCAACCAAAATACCAAATTTTTCCACACCATTGCTCTCCAAAGACTGCAAAGAAATCAGATAAGGTTAAGACGAGTGAAGACAAATGGATTCAGGAGGAGGAGAATATTAAAAAAGCTGTTCTCAGCCACTTCTCATCGCTTTTTAAAAGCCAAGGGCCACGGCATTTCAAAGAAGTGCTTACTGTGGCGAAGGAGGTTATCACTCCTGCCAAGGTTGTCAAAATGCATATCGGAGCCGTATAATTTACTCAAAAAATGGGTATCACATCGTATCGTAAGATACACTTTGATTTTCAATAATTATATAAATAATTTTATATACATTAAAATATGTGAATGTGGTATTTAAAAATAATATAGAAAACAAATCAACATAAACTATATTCAATATTAAGTATTAAATAATGTCTAAAGCATCAAACAATCCAAAATACAATCACATGTTCATGATATCATATTTCATACCATGATTCCAAACGCTAGTATTTTCTAATTGTTCCTCCCCAATGACAACCACCACAATAATTATTTAGCAATCTCAACCTATTATTTTTTCCTTCACCAACTTGCATGCAATGATCATACCCCAGATCTTTTTTATCTTAGCATTCTATATTAACATTAACAAAACTAGGAGTAAGTAATTTAACCCATTAATTGAAATATAATAATATACTCAGTAGTCACTATGGTCTATGCATTATAAAACACAATACTTAATAATTTATACAATGATCATAACCACTAAGACCAATTATACTTATTATATACTAATATAATAATATAGTGACTTTCCACAAGACACTAAGCCACACATAAATAAATAAGTTTGTTGGGAATAAGAAACAAAGGAAGAAAATAGTAAATGAAAGAAAGAGAGGAGGTTGCGATCAATATGTGATCTGGTTTGTAATTAGAAACCCTAGCAAAGATGTAATGGTTTGTAAGTTCTTTTCCTTCTATTTTGGAAACCCTCGTAACTTTGCTAAATCAAATCCCAAATCCCTTTTACGAACTCCCTCTGCTTATTCTATTTTTGTTGGTTAAAAAAGCAAAATGGAATTGTTTAGTTGAAAAACAAAAAAATATGTATCGACGACACGATACGATGTCATATACGTATGTATCGGGTGATACTTATTTATCGCCGATACTTACAAAAAATGATACATTCACCGATACAACACGTTTTACCCCCGATACGATACGATATGCCCGATACGTATCGTGTATCGGCCGATATTGATGCAAGAACATAGGGACATGAGTGTCATTTTTATCATTCTTTTATTTTGTTCCTTTTTTTTAGCCTTTTGTATCTTTAGTATAAATAGCCTAATGACTCTCTTTTGTAACACTTTTGCCATCTTGTTGATATTGAGAGACTAGAGAGAGAAATAAGAAACCCTTCTACATTTTCCATGTTGTTGTTGAGTACATAATGATTCTTTTACGCTTCTGCACCCTACATTTTCCATGAAGCCCTAACCCTAGAAATAAAAAATTCAAGAAACCTTAACCTTTCACCATACACATTCAATATTACCAAAACCGAAACCCCTCTAACCCTACCCGGACAAGAACCGACCTGCTCAAACCCTACTGGAGACCCATCTGACGACAAATCCCGCACAGGAAATGAACCAAATGGGTCGGACAACCCTAATGGCTGTCGCCCGAGCCTCCCCTATGCCGAAAACCTTTCAACAGCTGTCGCCGATGCTCAAGATGACCGTCCGAACCTCCAAACCCTACCGGGCAAGCACCTTAACTCCTCTGCCAAAACCGAAAGCCTCGATTCACTCCCAAAACCCTCTAATCCAATAAAAACATCTGCCATTACTCCAATTTCTTACCACAACCCTACAAACCCTAAACCAAACACCAAAGAGCCAAATGGCCAATCCAACCCCATTTACAAAGGGTGTCCTTTAGGAAGCCTTCCTATTCCACCCCACGTGCCATTATTTTTCGCCCAATCTATTTGTCGGCGGCGGGACTCATTTTGCCACGACCAAGCGAGACTTGCGGGAGTTTCTACCACTCATATGCACACCGTGATGATAACTCCGCCTGTAGACCCTCAAACACCTCCGCCTAACGATAACACATGGATCCGAACGAGTATTTTTTTAACTCGTTGCACCGCAAAAGGAAGGCTATGCACGGTGATTATCGACCGGGGAGCTAGTGATAATTTGGTAGCACAAGAGATGGTAGACAAGTTAAAGCTTCCCACGGAATCATTGCCTACCATGTGTCGTATTGGGTGGTTGGGTAGTGGAGCCACACTTGCCCCTAGTCGACAATGGTGAGTGACTTTTTCCATTAAAGACTATCATGATGAGATTTTGTGCACCGTGGTGGATGTGCGGGTATGCCACCTTCTTTTGGAGAGCCCGGGGAAATTTGATGATCGTAGCATGCAAGATGACCGAGCCAACACTTAATCATTTATGCATGAAAAGAGGGACTTTCTCCTCTGCCCCATGCGGCCATTTCCGAAGTCCTGACCTTCCACCCTAGTAGTTTCACATGAGGAGTTAGCCACAGAGGCCGTGGAGACCGGATTGGGTTATGCTCTCATTAGTCCCATTATTACTCCGGAGGCGTCTGTTCCACCGCGTGTTTAGAGTTTATTGGATTCTTTTACCGACATGTGTACACTCCCAGATGATCTTCCTCCTCTCTGGGATATAAAACATGCTATTGATTTTATCCCTGGGGTGCAGCTCCCCAACTTTCTCCACTATCGCATTTCGTCCACGGAGTATGCAAAGTTGCAGAGAGGTCACAGAGCTATGTAACAAAGGCTATATTCGAGAGAGTGTCTCCTTGTGTGGAACCTGCTCAGCGATAAAGAAGGATGGGAGTTGACATATGTGTGCTGATAGCTGAGCTATTAACAAGATCACCGTGAAGTACAGGTTTTCCTTCCCCATATTAGAGGATATGCTGGGCCAACTCCATTGTGTGAGGGTTTTCTCCAAGCTGGACTTAAAGAGTGGCTATCACCAAATTCGCATGAAACCAGGGATGAGTGGAAGACTTCCTTCAAAACAAAGGATGGGCTATATGAGTGGACGGTGATACCCTTCGGCCTCTCCAATGCCCTATCTACCTTTATGAGAGTGTTGACATAGATTTTGTGCCCTTTCATGGGCAAATTTGTGGTGGTTTATTTTGATGATATTTTGATTTACAACCGATCAGAGGAGGAGCACCTTAATCATGTGGCTCAGGTGTAGGAGGTCCTACGCGCCGAGCGATTCTTCTTTACATTGATGAAATGCGCTTCCATGGTACCGCCGGTGACGTTCTTGGGTTATGTGGTTTCCGACGACGACATCAGGGTAGATGATGCCAAGGTTAGGGCGGTAGTGGATTGGCTCTCACCCATCATCGATCTCCCAGGTGCGTAGCTTTCATGGCCTAACTGGCTTTTATCAGCGCTTTATAGCCGAATTCAGCACAGTCGTGGCACCTATCACAAATTTGATGCGTACTTCCTCGAGTGCTGAGTTCCGGTGGACTCGAGAGGCGGATGCAGCCTTCACGCGCATCAAGGAGTTGATGACGACGGCACCTATCTTAGCCTTACCCGATTTTGATCAGTTATTTGAGTTGTCCTGCGATGTTTGTAAGACAGGAGTGGGTGCTATTTTGAGCCAGAATGGAAAACTGATTGCTTTCTTTAGTTAAGAATTGGCAACTTCCGCTCTCAATTATTCGACTTATGATCTCGATATCTATGCAGTAGTTAAAGCCGTGAAGTTTTGGTAGCCCTATCTCCTCCATAAGGAGTTTTTCATCAAATCCGATCACGAAGCCCTACGTTTCTTACATAGTCAGCGGCGTGTTAGTGATAGACATGCCAAGTGGACCGCTTACCTCAAGCGCTACACTTTTCACTTCCAGTACAAACCGGGGAAGGAGAATAAAGTGGCGGATGCCCTTAGAAATAGGGAACATGCGTTGGTGCTCTTGAGTGTCAAGTGTTTGGATTTGATGAGGTTCGTGATCTTTATCCGATGTAGAGTTTTGGCCGATCTTCGCAGCTTGCCAGCAGTGCAATGGTGTATCGGGTGAGTATCTATTACAGAATGGGTTCCTACACTGAGGAACGGCTTTATGTATTCCATCTTCTTCCTTGCGGGAGAAGATCATTTCTGAGATCCACGAGGGCGGTTTGGCCGGCCATTTGGGGCAGGCACGTACTCAGCGATGTTGCGGGACCGATTTTATTGGCCAACGATGAGGAGAGATGCCAACGCTTTCATTCGGCGTTGCTACAGATGTATATGGGATTTTTAGCGACATGTGGCGCGTGATTGTGCGTACAGGAGAAGACTATCTTTTATTTTCCATTTTTAGTTTAGGGTTTATTGTAACTTTCCTTTATTTTTAGTGTTTAATTAGTCTTCAAGCATCTTTGGGACTAATGAAATATTTTTAGATATTAGTTGTCCTTTTTGGTCATTTTGGGTATTAGCTTGACTAGCAAGCTAACTTTTCCTATAAATAGGCCCCTTGGCCCTCATTTGTACTTAACCTAAATATTGAGAATAGAGAGATAAAAAAACCTATTTCTTTAGTTTAATTATTCATTTTGTTGTTGTTGTTGTGTAGGTAATAGTTGTAATAACGCTTTCGCATTTGAAGATTTACATCAAATTAGTATGAGAGCTCGATTTATTCTTGGTGTTCGCCGCGGTGCGTGAAGCGGGTCATGAGTTGAGATTCCAACTCTGGCAACCCTTCAACCGAAAGATTGATAAATGTCCAAATGAGAATCAGGTGGATGGAAACCTTAAATTCCATCACCGCTAAAAGGGGGGATACCAACACTTTTAGCCATCTCCACCCTCCATCTTCCACCTCCACCTCCTGTCGCCACACAACCACCACCTCATTTTACAAACCCTAATCAAGAACCCAACAAAAACCCAAAACCTAACCCCACCCCAGTCAAGATAGCCAACTGCCAAACAAGAGGCAGGCCGGCCATTTTTTTCTACCCCCGATTCCTTTTTTCCCCGATTTGACCCCGCCGCCTTCCTACCCTACCACCAACCACTAGCCAGCCTTTTGGACCCATTTTCGGTGCCAATAACACCCCCAAACCCCCCGAAACAACCCCTGCTGGAACAGAGGCCGGCTAACCACTCATTGGCCTTTTTTTCCATCGCCGGCTAGCCATCACTCCTGTTAACCCCGCGACATCACACTACCCCTGTTTCTTGCTGCCCTAACCCCCCAACAGTCCAAATCCAACCCTCCCCCTACCCTGATTTGATCGGACCTCCTCAACAGGGGGTCGGCCAACCATTATGACTGCCGCCCGCCCTTGCCAACCTCAACCAACCACCTCCCGACCCTCCCTACCTTGTTGCCTTATTCTAAAAACCAATTCCCATGTTCCAGCCCATATTCCACAAAACAAATCAAATCCCAAACCCTACTTACACCAAACTCACGAAACCCTAATATCCAACCCCTATTTTGCCTCGATCCCCAAAATCACCCTAACCAAATTTTTTTAAACCCAAAACAGCCCCGCCCCTATTTTAACCCTAATTTCCCCTTTTCCCACTCATTTATGCCTAACCAAATCACATCCGACTCAAAACGGGCCTACCCTACTTTGAGCCGATCTCACCCTCTCTATTGACCTCTAATCCGCTCAATTTTTGACACACCATACGACTTCCATGAGAAATGTACCACCGGGGATACATTTTTCGACTATTTGCCGTTTTGAAGCCCGACTTTCCGAGATGTCGTCTGTAATACCCCGTATTTTTATAGCTTTTAAATTATGGGATTTATTAAATTTAATTGAGATAAATTAATTTAATTTTAATCCGGAATGTTGCCTTTAAATATTTACTAGCGTGACGAGAGTTAGTAATTATTGGAAATTTGTTATCTGTTGAATATTACTGGATGAGTATAGTAATATATGAGATTTATTGTTATAATATTGTCACGTGTGAATAAAATGACAATTATGGAAATTTAAGTCGGGACGCGCCTGTGTCGTGTCGGGACTAAATGTTGATTAATAAGTGAATATTTTATAAGTTGTTCGTATGGTCGTTTTGAGTGCGCCAACGTGTCCGGAAGGGTCGAGATAGTCAGAAAAGTGTACCCGGGGGTTTAGTTTGGGTCTCGGGGTGTTTTTAGGCCCAATTAGTACCCCGGGAGGGCATTTTGGACATTTCGCAATTATGGGTAATTAAACCTACGAAAATTAAAAGGGTTATATAAGATATCTAGGTTGTCTTCTAGGGTTAGAACAACCAAAGACAAATGACGGCCATTGGAGAGGAAGAGGAGAAGCTCTCCAAGGAGTTCTAGCCCAAGAACACCTCCGATTGCACCGCCGTCACCACCAACGCGTAGATCGCGAGACGGGGAACGAAACCACACCAATTTCGGCACCAAACCAGATTTCTAAAAATTCCAGGCAAGTGTTTATCTTGCTTATTTCGTTGATGCATCTTTCATATTGGTTTAGGAATGATTATGATGAATTGTATGGAAGAAAAACCCAATTTGAGATAGGAAATTGCATGTAGTGATGACTTAAATGATATTTTGGAAAACCTTTGTCATGTAAAGGATTAAGAGTTTGATTAAGAAAAGAGTTCTAATTAGATACAAACACTAAAATTTTTATTCCGGATGATCGGACCATTGGAATCGCTTGAAATTTTAATATGTTGTAGCGAACGGCGAGACAGGACTGCTGACAAAAATTCAGCTTGATCGAACGGTCGGATTTCTAAAAATATTATTTTTACTAGAGAGTTGTATGTTTTGAGGACTCTTAGAGAGTTTTATATTTTGAGGACTCTTAAAGAGTTTTATATTTTGAGGACTCTTCTAAATAAAAAATAAAATAAAAAATAAATTCAATTAAAACTCCATTTTAATTCCGATTTCGAAACCATTTGAAATTCTCATCTTCGAAAATAAAATTCAAAATCATTTAATGTAAGGGGAAATCTATATTTTTGGGATATCTTACATGAGGGACAATGTAAGTACATGTTAAAGAGAGAGACACGTAAGAGAGTTACTTTGAGACAAATGTGTATACCTACTGAATTTTATACTTGGGAGGATAGAATCCGTGAGCGTGATGTAGTAAGTGGAAAAGTTCCTCAAATTAAAATAAGATGTGAATGGTTATACGTGATAACTAAATAATGAGAAATAAATACAAATGTCGTAATTATGGGAATTGAGAATTTATCCATTATTGAAATGGTAATGTTAGTATAGTTATATGATTGTGTATGCATATACTATCTATGTGTGAAAATCATGCCCACGCTACTTGCTATCCCTGAGGTTTCCGCGCTGGGACAGTCTTATCTCGATGGGACCTTTATGGGGGATATTGACTTGTACCCTAGAAGATAGATATCCTTGGTACAGGCTATCGGAATGATAGTTCAGACGGTCCTAAGAGATGCGGGTATGTGCTTTCCTCTTAGAGACTTGGAATCTATGCTTCGCCTCATTTTGTTTGTGTATAGGTATCCTTGGTACAGGCTATCGCAGTGATAGTTCAGACGGTCCTAAGGGACTTGGAACCTATAGTTTGTATATGTGTTAATACAATTCGAGAGTGATTCCGAATCTGTATTCCCTTAGTACGAGTGATACGGGGATTGGATAGTAGAGTATGCCCGCACCATAGTTGTTATTTGGGGTGCTGTTGTGATATATGTATATTTTATGAGCAGTTAATATATATATATGAAATTCTGAAATCTGGAACTACCTACTGTGATGAGACATGTAGGACATGGTTGATGACTCAAATTGTAAATACTTGTTTTGAGAAAGTATAATATGACACTGGAAAACTTTATTGATTTATAAGGTTAAAATGAGAACTTTGGTTACTAATTGAATAGTATCTTCAAACGATTAAATCGTTAATTTTGAATCTTACGAGTAATATAAGATAAATTAATCCATTGGGAAAGGATAGCATGTTATATGATGAGATAGACCATTGGGAAGGTTAGTACGATAGGTGTGCACATTAGAAGAGAGGTGAGAATTTCTCAAGAGAGTGTCGCACTAATATGTTGTTGCATTGGCCTGTATCAATTTAAATACTTGCTAAACGTATTTTAAATCAAACACACTAACGGGCTCTGACCCGTTTCTTTTTCTTTCTCTCTCTTGTATATATATGTATGTATTACAGGTGCCCAGCCACAGGGGCGTCTTGCTTAGGATCTTTTGGAAGGAACGCGCTGCAGCTTAGGTGGGAGTTGCAGGTCTCTTGATTAGACGACTTCGTTCATTCGGATCCACTCTTAGTACTTTCATCTAGTTGGGCATGTGTAGCTCTTTCCATTATTCTGTTGTTATTGGACATTTGTATTTCAGTTATTTCCAGTATTGTTACTATGGGATTTATTCAATTTGGATGTGTGACTTTAGATTTCATATGTTGACATTCGATTGACGAATGTATTAAATTAATTGGATTATGTTCCAGGTTTATTGTGGTGTGATTCTTATTTATTGAGATGTTGTTAATAAATAAATAAATAAATTTTCTTTAAATAAAATTTGGAAAGTAATGTTTAAATATGGTTTTGACACTTAGCTTAATTATTTTAGGGTGTTCAATTGGAAAAAAATTTATTTTACGACAGTGATGCTAAGAATGAATCAACTGTTCGCCTTGATTTAATTTAATAAAGGAGTGATCGCCCGGTATTTAATTAGGCGGGGTGTCACAGGTGGTATCAGAGCATCAGGTTCTAGTGTCCTTAGGATCTGTACGGCTTATTATGCTTTCAGCGTTGCTTTGGTTGTTATAGAGCCCTATGTTTAGGATTGTCGATTCCTTTGACGAGATTTCGTTCTCCTGCTATATTGTGTATACACTAGTGAATTCTAATTTCGTTCGAATGTGTGCGTGTGCCGAGCGATGACGGATGTCAGAAGAGGACCGTTAAGCGTACATCAGGAGGCAGGGCTCAGTTAGTATTATGAAATATATCCGAGGATGATGACCGTAGTCGAGGTCACCTCCATTATGGCACGAGAAGCCACGACTAGAAAGGCGACTAAGGTGCAGCAATGATTTTTCAAATGCTGTTATAGTCAAATGAGGTGCGAGGGTAAACTTACCCAACGTATTACAAAAATGTGTAGAGACTATCAATGGGAATTTTAGAAACGCGAAAATTGTATGTGTCTTTACCAAAGGCGGTAAAGTATCCAAAGGCTTAAATATAGGACGGAGTGTGGCAAACCGAAAGTGAAAATTTAGAGAAAATTTTCTTGGCTTTCGGGACGAAGTTATAATGGTTGGAGTCAACCACCAATTTGAGAAATGGAATGCTATGCCTATAGGAGAACCTTAGGTACAGTGTTGACCGTATGTTCCTTCCTTAACTGTTCAGGATTAGAAGTAAATGTGGTTCTGAACTCATTGAGAGAGGGCATGTCAGGGTTCCATTCGTGAATATGAATCTTAACCGTTAGCGAATTTTGTATCGGAAGAGGTAGATACTAGTGGAGGAAACGACTCCAAGTGGGAGACCAACTTGTAATAATAGTTGATAATACTCGAGGAGGAAATTCTGATGGACGACCGATTCAGAGGTTGACATTGTCATATTTTGTCAAAATAGATGATAACGCTTCTTTGTGAGGAAGTTAAAGAAATCGAAGGATTTAGTCGAGAATGAGACTGAATGCAACGATGGTGGTATAGCACCACAAAAAGGATGTGGATACCCATCAGGAAAACCATTTAAATGCTCCAGATAGTTAAATTCTTACCAAGTGATGGTAAATTCAGTAAATACTATTTTAGATAGTAACATGATCTTTATGGCCTAAAAAGTTAAAGGAACAATCGGAATGGTTAACAGGAATCGAGTTTACTAAAGTCCGAGAGGAGGACAAATCCTAACCTGGTTAGTAGGACAGGTGGTAAGTGGATTATGTACTGAGGTATTTTGTGCAGAGTGAGATCGCTCACGATAATATGTTCCAAAGTGAGTATAAGGACAAGAATACGGTGCCTAGTAAAAGGCAACGATTAAAATAATTTTGTTATGGTTTGGGCAGACGTGTTACGTCCGAAAACCATTTGCGCAGTCAAGACGATTGACAAGGTAGAAGTGTAAGTTGTATCCTCAGAGGATGAGGCGTGTTTATGTGACACGAGAGAGTCACTATATTTTGTTCATTGCTAGATTAGCATATGAGACGAGCTTAATGCATATCATTATAAATGTTACCATTATGTGAATATTTTTCCCTAGTATAGCAGGATTTTTCTTTAATGCTATCCGCGGAGGATGAATGAGTATATTAATAGTGTTTTATACTTTATTGAGGTTACTCGTTGTAGTGATGTGATACACGAGTATGATAGTATCTTTGTTAAAATGTTATAAAAAATGGGTAGTGTGATAGTGGGCATTTATTGCAAGGCTATCGTAGTAGTTGCATTGGTGCAACATGTTTTATGTTTGTTTTGGCGAGGCTTTACCTGTAAGAAGGTTGGACTCTCACTTATATTATCTATCCTGGAGACTTCGGAGGAGATAGTGGGCTCGAGATATTCGATGCCAAAGTATGTATAGACTTTGTCAGTATAATTCCGTATGTATCGGGATTTATCGTTGGGCGAAAAGATTTGACTCAGTATTATGTTTAGCACTCCGGACTTAGTGATAGGAAGAGTGCATTGTTATATTTATCCTTTAGAGATGTGGGAGTAAATATTTATACCCCTATTATTAGGGAAAGGAATTTCGAGAATTTCGATCGTATGTATCCGAGGTTTATAGAATGTAATTACTATCAACCAATATGGGACGATAGTTAAATTGGTGAAACGTTCTTTGTTAAGCATAATTACGGGAGAAATTGTAACTTTTATGTCAAGGGACGGAATAAAGGGGTATATACTATGGACGGAGGACCTAACAGATTTCGATAACCGACAATGCTAAGTAGTAGTGTATCGGGGGGGTTCCTTGTTTGGATTTCGCTTTGCGAGACATCCCACGCATGAAACTTAGCGTAAGGTTGGAAATAGGGAGACGCTTGGTCACTATTCCATGAGTTCGGTACCCTGGTCGAAATGGGATCAAGTAATTATGTATGTAAGTTGGGAGTTGAATTTTGTTTTAAGGTCATTGGAGCCGGATTTTTGTGGTAGGAAAGCATTGAAAGTTATCCCCACAAGTTGAGGGGTGGAACTATGATAAGGAGAATTTAAGAATTTTGATTTCTAGGGTGATTGAGAGTACCCAAATGTCATAACCGCGTACAGAACACAAGGTGAATAAAGAGTTGGAATGATTTTTAGCATGGATTATCTAGAAAGAACTTTATATTATACAAAAGATATGACCTGTAATTATTTTGATGAATAGAGCGTTAGTGATTTATTTTGGTTGTTGTACCTATTTGGGAAAATTGTTGTACTTATCTGAGGAAGGTTGAGAATTATTATTCCTCTTTTATTGTCATGGAATTTGAATGCCCTACCCCTTCTATTCCGTTGAATTTAGTTAGTCCTACAGATGAGTAGCACGACGTTCGCTCTCCCAGGGCGGTCGGAGTGTTGCAAAAATGTGGGCATCTTGGTTAACTACAGTTAAAATAATCCTAGTCGAAGGGACGTGGTAATAGACGTGTGAAATATATGTTTGTGGGACTAGTATAATGAAGTGGAAGTGATAGAGTGGATTAAACGTCACATGAGGGGCGATAATCCATACATAAGTGTGCAATTAGAATAGCACGCCCTAACTTGATTGGAAGGTTGTGGGAAGCCATTCAAGAATTGGTATTCCTTGAATATAGTAGAATTTAATTGTTATGAAGCACACCCGGAGCGGAGTTGTTATTAGTCAAGTGTGAGAGCGACTCACACATATAAAGAGTAATGATGTTAGTATAGTATAACAGATCCAGAAGTGCGCTTCGTGGAGAGAAGAGCACGGGTGGAACTTTCGGCATACAATAAGGAAGGAAGGGGAGTATTACGTGTCACTTAATGTGAGACATTTCAAGGGAAGAATCGATGTTTAGCGAGACGTAGTGAGTAGTCTCTACATGCACTGTCCGTAGGTAAGGTTTGGTTGAAAAAGGAGAATCAACCAAAGAATTTTGTGTTTATTGAAAATTCCTGAAATTGGAAGAGGTTGGTAAAGTCAGTAAAGTTCTTGGATGGGTTGCCATCCTCAAAACAAGATCAAGGGTTTATCCCTAACATGTGAATTAAGTCGCCGAGAAGGAAGTGATTGATATTCCTTTGGGCGGGCTTACAATATTAACTAGTATGCCCTAGACTTCCTTTGAAAGGAAGGATCGCGCCAGTGCATGGTCCGGCGCAGTATAAATTTCTGAATCATGATGAGATTGGTGAATCCCACCTTTGATATGGGATTTCAGGAACTAGCGGAGATAAGATTTCGTTTCAAGTAGGATGTATCACCCTTAGCCAAGGAATAAGCGCATGGTGATTAAAGATTAGTGGAGCCACGTGAAGGAGATTTTGGAATCTTGGTACGATGATTTCAAGAATGCTCTGTAGAATCACTCGTACCTGTTTGTCGCGTATGAGGTACTTATTAAGGTTTTGTTATGGAAGAACCTCGACTATTCTCCTTCCGTATGTTTAGAGGAGAGTAGATAATCAGAATTTTTGAATCGGTCGAGAAAATATCCGATAACTATGGTAGAATTCCACGACTGTTTTAGACGAGCAAGAGTGATCAAATGTTCGTAATATTTTCTCAGAATGGGAGTTTTGTATATGAATAAATCCGAGTATTTGTCATGTAGTGAGGTGCGGCCTCCTAATGATAGTGAGATAATGAAATGTATAACGTACATGCGTGACCTATGCGAATGTTGTCGGTTGGGAGCACAATGTGAAGTGTCTCCAAAGAGAATGCAAAACAATGTTACTGTGAATAAAGGGCTATAGTGATTGAGCGCCGTAATGTGTAGTTAGTTTGTGTACGGAAAAGGATATCTAGAATTGTGCTACATGATAGGCCTTATTTTCCGAATTTCGGGACGAAATTCAGTTATTAGGGGGGAAGTATGTAATACCCCGTATTTTTATAGCTTTTAAATTATGGGATTTATTAAATTTAATTGAGATAAATTAATTTAATTTTAATCCGGAATGTTGCTTTAAATATTTACTAGCGTGACGAGAGTTAGTAATTATTGGAAATTTGTTATCTGTTGAATATTACTGGATGAGTATAGTAATATATGAGATTTATTGTTATAATATTGTCACGTGTGTATAAAATGACAATTATGAAAATTTAAGTCGGGACGCGCCTGTGTCGTGTCGGGACTAAATGTTGATTAATAAGTGAATATTTTATAAGTTGTTCGTATGGTCGTTTTGAGTGCGCCAACGTGTCCGGAAGGGTCGAGATAGTCAGAAAAGTGTACCCGGGGGTTTAGTTTGGGTCTCGGGGTGTTTTTAGGCCCAATTAGTACCCCGGGAGGGCATTTTGGACATTTCGCAATTATGGGTAATTAAACCTACGAAAATTAAAAGGGTTATATAAGATATCTAGGTTGTCTTCTAGGGTTAGAACAACCAAAGACAAATGACGGCCATTGGAGAGGAAGAGGAGAAGCTCTCCAAGGAGTTCTAGCCCAAGAACACCTCCGATTGCACCGCCGTCACCACCAACGCGTAGATCGCGAGACGGGGAACGAAACCACACCAATTTCGGCACCAAACCAGATTTCTAAAAATTCCAGGCAAGTGTTTATCTTGCTTATTTCGTTGATGCATCTTTCATATTGGTTTAGGAATGATTATGATGAATTGTATGGAAGAAAAACCCAATTTGAGATAGGAAATTGCATGTAGTGATGACTTAAATGATATTTTGGAAACCCTTTGTCATGTAAAGGATTAAGAGTTTGATTAAGAAAAGAGTTCTAATTAGATACAAACACTAAAATTTTTATTCCGGATGATCGGACCATTGGAATCGCTTGAAATTTTAATATGTTGTAGCGAACGGCGAGACAGGACTGCTGACAAAAATTCAGCTTGATCGAACGGTCGGATTTCTAAAAATATTATTTTTACTAGAGAGTTGTATGTTTTGAGGACTCTTAGAGAGTTTTATATTTTGAGGACTCTTAAAGAGTTTTATATTTTGAGGACTCTTCTAAATAAAAAATAAAATAAAAAATAAATTCAATTAAAACTCCATTTTAATTCCGATTTCGAAACCATTTGAAATTCTCATCTTTGAAAATAAAATTCAAAATCATTTAATGTACGGGGAAATCTATATTTTTGGGATATCTTACATGAGGGACAATGTAAGTACATGTTAAAGAGAGAGAGACACGTAAGAGAGTTACTTTGAGACAAATGTGTATACCTACTGAATTTTATACTTGGGAGGATAGAATCCGTGAGCGTGATGTAGTAAGTGGAAAAGTTCCTCAAATTAAAATAAGATGTGAATGGTTATACGTGATAACTAAATAATGAGAAATAAATACAAATGTCGTAATTATGGGAATTGAGAATTTACCCATTATTGAAATGGTAATGTTAGTATAGTTATATGATTGTGTATGCATATACTATCTATGTGTGAAAATCATGCCCACGCTACTTGCTATCCCTGAGGTTTCCGCGCTGGGACAGTCTTATCTCGATGGGACCTTTATGGGGGATATTGACTTGTACCCTAGAAGATAGATATCCTTGGTACAGGCTATCGGAATGATAGTTCAGACGGTCCTAAGAGATGCGGGTATGTGCTTTCCTCTTAGAGACTTGGAATCTATGCTTCGCCTCATTTTGTTTGTGTATAGGTATCCTTGGTACAGGCTATCGCAGTGATAGTTCAGACGGTCCTAAGGGACTTGGAACCTATAGTTTGTATATGTGTTAATACAATTCGAGAGTGATTCCGAATCTGTATTCCCTTAGTACGAGTGATACGGGGATTGGATAGTAGAGTATGCCCGCACCATAGTTGTTATTTGGGGTGCTGTTGTGATATATGTATATTTTATGAGGAGTTAATATATATATATATGAAATTCTGAAATCTGGAACTGCCTACTGTGATGAGACATGTAGGACATGGTTGATGACTCAAATTGTAAATACTTGTTTTGAGAAAGTATAATATGACACTGGAAAACTTTATTGATTTATAAGGTTAAAATGAGAACTTTGGTTACTAATTGAATAGTATCTTCAAACGATTAAATCGTTAATTTTGAATCTTACGAGTAATATAAGATAAATTAATCCATTGGGAAATGATAGCATGTTATATGATGAGATAGACCATTGGGAAGGTTAGTACGATAGGTGGGCACATTAGAAGAGAGGTGAGAATTTCTCAAGAGAGTGTCGCACTAATATGTTGTTGCATTGGTCTGTATCAATTTAAATACTTGCTAAACGTATTTTAAATCAAACACACTATCGGGCTCTGACCCGTTTCTTTTTCTCTTTCTCTCTCTTGTATATATATGTATGTATTACAGGTGCCCAGCCACAGGAGCGTCTTGCTTAGGATCTTTTGGAAGGAACGCGCTGCAGCTTAGGTGGGAGTTGCAGGTCTCTTGATTAGACGACTTCGTTCATTCGGATCCACTCTTAGTACTTTCATCTAGTTGGGCATGTGTAGCTCTTTCCATTATTCTGTTGTTATTGGACATTTGTATTTCAGTTATTTCCAGTATTGTTACTATGGGATTTATTCAATTTGGATGTGTGACTTTAGATTTCATATGTTGACATTCGATTGACGAATGTATTAAATTAATTGGATTATGTTCCAGGTTTATTGTGGTGTGATTCTTATTTATTGAGATGTTGTTAATAAATAAATAAATAAATTTTCTTTAAATAAAATTTGGAAAGTAATGTTTAAATATGGTTTTGACACTTAGCTTAATTATTTTAGGGTGTTCAATTGGAAAAAAATTTATTTTACGACAGTGATGCTAAGAATGAACCAACTGTTCGCCTTGATTTAATTTAATAAAGGAGTGATCGCCCGGTATTTAATTAGGCGGGGTGTCACATCGTCATCTTCAATCCACTTGTCTCGCCATCGTCCTCGCAAAGGTGCGGTCGCCGTCGTAACCTTGCAGTCAGATTCAAGGGTCCACCAGGCCAAGTTGCAGCCATGTGCTTGTAGTGTTGAAAAGGCGTATATGATCGTTAGTTTTTGATTGCTCAGATTTCGTAGGGGGCATCGTTGAGATTTGGGTATATTAGGACAAAAGTTCGACTGGTCCATTGCGTGTTGGATTTGATTTGGGTTTTTACCTTGGAAGTTAACACTTGTACTGACACGTGTACATTTGGGCATTGATGAGTCACCCTCCAAGCTCGAGGACGAACTTTCTCGAAGACGGGGAGAATGTAACACTTGTACTGACACGTGTAGATTTGGGCATTGATGAGTCACCCTCCAAGCTCGAGGACGAGCAAATTTTTGAAGACGGGAGAATGATGTATATAGGATTTGTAGCGACATGTGGCGCATGATTGTGCCTACGGGAGAATACTATCTTTTATTTTCCTTTATTTTTAGTGTTTAATTAGTCTCTAAGCATGTTTGGGGCTAATGAGTCATTTTTAGATATTAATTGTCCTTTTTGGTCTTTTTGGGTATTAACTTGGCTAGCAAGTTAACTTCTCCTCTAATAGTACTTAACCTTGAATATTGAGAATTGAGAATAGAGAGAAAAAGAAACCCCATTTCTTTAGTTTAATTATTCGTTGTTGTTGTTGTTGTTGTTGTGTAGTGTAGTAATAACGCTTCCGCATTTGAAGATTTACATCAGCTATACTTGTCGGACGGCCAAGGGTCAGCACACCAATGCGGGGCTATGTACTCCGTTGCCGATTCCCGAGCGCCCATCACAGTAGGCCTGTAAACGGGTCGGATTCGAACCGGATCAGGCCAATCCAAATCCGAATCCGTTTATGTTAAACGGATTCGGATCCGATCCGACGGATTATCTGTTAGGGTTCCGAATCCGTTAATCCGATCCGTTTATCTAATCCGATCCGATTATTTATTTATTTATTTTAATTATGATTTTCATTAAAAAAACTTAATTTGCAACACTTCAGACTGAAAAAAATTGGAAAAAAAAAACATTAATTGAAAAAAATTCAGCACAAGATTAAACCAAGGTCTAGAAATTTCAGCGCAAAAAAATTCAACTGTAGCTTAAACCAACTATAGAGATTTCAAATCCAAGAACAAAAAATTTCAAATAGAAGAACAAATCTGGGATAAAAGTCATTTATGAAAAGCCTGTCAAACTTCTGAAAAATTACCAGATATGGGTTAAACATTTGAAAATATGAAACCCACAAACAAATTTGGGCTAAGAAATGAAACCCACAAAACAAGAAAAATGTAAAAGATCGCCATTTGAGAGTTATAATAATGAAACCCACAAACCCATATTTGTTTGAGAGGCGGGCAGGAGGCGTGCGAGTTATAGTAATCAAACCCACAAATAATTCTAAAACATTAAACCCACAAACATATCACCACAAAGTAATCAAACCATACCTGCTCTCTGTGTGAGAGGCGAGTAGGAGGCGTGCGAGAGGAGGAGCAGAAGGCGTGCGAGGCGAGAGGAGGGAGGAGAGGAGGAAGTGTGGATGAGAGAGGGCGCCGCTCAAAATCTGTGTGAGAGAGTTTTAGATTTAGGTTTAGTGTAGTGTAAGAAGTGTAGTGCGTGCGTGTGGTTTTTTTAGTGTGTTAGGTTAGGGTTAGTCGTGTGCGTGTGCGTGTGTATTTTTTTTTTCTTATATAATATTATAAACAATTAATATAATATATATTTAAAATATTATATATATATATATATATATATATATATATATATATATTATAAATATTAATCGGATCGGATGAATTCAAATCCGCTCCATTTAATAAACGGATAATCGGGTTTCTGGCTTGATCCAAATCCGTATAAATGTAAGGGATTCGGATTCGGGTTAGGATAAAATCCGATCCACTGACAGGCCTACATGGCAGGATGTATCGATGGATTTAATCGTAAGGTTGTCCCGTTCTCTCGTGGCCATAATTCCATCCATGCTGTGGTGGATAGTACAAGGGGGCTTGAAAGTAATCTCTAAATTAAGAGAGAGCTTCCCCAATTAACAGAAGAGACTCAGGAGAAGGAAGCAGCATGAAGACAGCGAGGCAACTCAGCGAAGAAACTTGTTGAAAGAACTCCTTTCTTTTATCTTCCGTTCTTACTTAGTCAAATTGTACATTTTAATTACATTGTTCATAATGTTGTAACGATTGTAATATTGAGTGTGAGGTCAAACGGTACTCGCAAGAGACGAGGCTTGGCAGGGCTTGGGAGAGCTTACATGCTCTATCGAATGACCTCGCCGTGGGAACTTCAGAGGGACTCGGTTTGGAGGATTGAGAAGTGAGACAGCGTTAAGACTTGTCTTGACCATCTTAGATACACCTGGTTAAACACCGAGTGATCTTTCACCTTGGGGGCTTGTGTAGAGTAACCATAAGTTGCATCGTATACTTAGCTTTGAGCCAAACAATCCTCTACCAAATGTCACATCTACTTAGGTGGCGTCACTAGCCACCTGCCCGCTGTCCAATCCGAACTTGAGTAAACTACTTTGGTATTAGGGTTGTCAAACAGTTGGTGAGCCAACTCTGTTGTGACAGTCCTCTGACGCACAGTGATTAGGCAAAAGACATGTCTTGGCATTTAATGTTTATGATGTAGGACTGGCTGACCCATCATGCATTTAGTGTTTGTAACGTAAAGTGTGAGGGGATGTCTTTCACAGCTGTGAAGGATTGAGGCATCTCGGGAATGGTGTGGGGCTATTTATTGGCCTCAACCACTTTTGAGAAGGGGCTTCTCCCTAGAGTTCTGGCTAGAGATTTATTGCTAGATAGAGAGAATATATCAGGGAGAAGTTATTGCAAACCAGAGGTCTTACTCACCCACCATTGCCATTTATTGTGAAGCTTTAATAGCTTATCAGAGATCTTACAAAGGTTGTTGGTGTGTTGGCTGCCTGCCAAGGTGTATCTAGGATACTTCTCTCTCCCTTTGAATGAGTTGTCTCTGAGTTTCCTTTTATTGTTATTTGAGTTATACACTAGAGACTTGTGAGTTCAATCTGAGTGTTTTTTATATACAATATTGTGTGTTCATTTGTATTTATTGAAGAGCTCTTGGGTTATCGTTTATCACCATATCAATAGGGGTTATACCTCAACTAGTATTACTATACTCCCAGACTTCAAGAGGACTACCCTTTTACATTTGGCGACTCCGTTGGGGATGTATTCTTCTAAAAGTATGGCGCAAGATAACAATAACCATACCATAGATTTTGATGCTATCCAGCGTAACGCGGAACAAGCGGCGAGGGAGCTTGAGGCTGCCAAGGATGGGGTTCCTCAGGTGGAGGCTCCCCATGTACAAACGGCAACAGGAGCCCCAACAGTGACACAAGCTTCTACTAGCGACGTGTTGGGACAGGCACAGATAGCCCTTCTCATGGGCAAGTCCTTTGAGTTTTTGCAGACTCCCGTAGCTGCAATGGCTTTGGGAGGGGGATTTGATCCCAGCTCCGTCGTTACACCAATGGCGGCTCCGATAGCCCCATCAACCACAGCTCCAATGGGACCTGGCCCCACGAACACTGTACCTACCCCTATCCCAACGGTGAGTACTCCAGGTTTGGCGAGTATTCCACCTGTGGTCCCTCGGCCCTTTGCTCCAGTGGCTGAGAAAACTCCAGCATCTGCCTTGGAAGAAATGAGGAAGGAGATGCTAAAGATAAAGATAATAGCAGCTTCCTCGCAGTCAGCTAGCGAGGTAGCATCGGTGTACGATAATTTTCGTACTTCTTACCCTCAAGAATACAACGATGAACTTTACCCGAAAGACTACATTCCTCCTATCTTTGATAAGTACACAAGAAAGGGAGGAAACCCAAAGGAACACATCAAGCGCTTCATTGAGCATCTGGGGGCTCATTGCAACAATAATAAGCTAAGGTTGAGGAAGCTTTCCAAATCCCTAACCGATAAAGCTTACACTCGCCGAAGAGTGTCTCAACGTGGGAGGAGATGCATGTTCTTTTGTCCAAAAGTTCTTTATAGCTGAAGATGAATTCACGTTGACACAGCTCGGCAGGGAGAAGCAACTGCCAATAGAGGAGGTGGTGGCATACGTTCGAATATTCACAGAAAGGTCCCTTGACGTGAGGGAGGAGGCCAAGGAGTCCAAGTTACTCCAGATCTGCACTGAAAGCTTGCTCCCGAAGTACATATGCCATCTGATAAACAAGACGCGCGAAGGAACTTTCGCGGCGTTCCTAAAAGCTGCCAGAAACATCTCTCTGGTGGTACACCCAAGCCCCATCGCGGTGCCAATGATGTTCAGGCATTAAGTATCAATTTTTAAAAAGGTGAGGCGAGGCGAGGCGTAAGCCTCACCGAAAAGAAAAAAAGAAAAGAGAAAAAAAATATAAAAAGTCTAATAATTTCACAAAAAAATAATCCAACACATTAAATGATGCAAAAGGGTTCATAATCATTCAATCCATCAACCAATCAAACTTAAAGTTCATCTCCATTACATCATTACCATATTGTTCATCACAAAAACATATTGTTCATCACAAAAACATAGAAAAACAAAGCATCCCCTCAAGTTTGCTACTAAAACAATAATGGATCATCCGTATCCAAAGGCTTGAAAAGCGGATATAATCCATCCTCATCGCCGCTATCATCACCATCGCTAATAGGATCGTCCATGGAATCATCATCATATCTAATGGTCATCTCGTCATCATCATCACCCGAGTCAACATCAACAAATTCATCTTCTTAATCTACCAAGATCCCCTTTCCTTTACCTATAAGATAAAATATAATTATTTTAACTCTTTAAAATAATTATTTAATGTAAAAAAGACAATTGTGAATACTAATCCTTTCTTGAAGTGTTAAATTGTGAATTATTTATCTTTCTTCCTCGCCACGCTCTAGCACGTTCACGGCGAATGGGAATGGGAATCTCTCCTACCCCTGTTACATCATCCATCGCTCCTGAGGCATCCGTAACCACCGAGGCATCTGTCGAATGGGAATCATCATCTTGCCCCGCTACCCACTCATCATTTGAATGATCAATAACCAATGGGTCCTCGTCCTCTTTAAGCGCCTTCTTTCTCAAAAACTTAGTCTTTAACTTCTTGCTATAATACACCAATGAATTCAACCTCTTCGTTGACAAACGATTTCTCTTCTTTGTATGGAGCTGTATAAATTTTTCAAATAATAATTTTTTAGTCATTAAATAAATAATAATTTTTACAAATAATATTTTTTACAAACAAATACCTGATTGAATGTGCTCCAGTTGCGTTCACATGCAGACGAAGAGCATGTAAGACTCAAAACCCTCACCGCAAAACTAGTCAATTCTGGAGTTCCATCTCCAAATTGAATCCACCAATCCGCTAAAATAAGAGTGAAGTAAAATTTAGTTCAAAAATGTATTTAATGGTATTAATCAAAAGAAAAGCGCAAAAGATTTACTTATCGGGACTACGCAATTTGCAACTTGTTTTTGCTGATGCAAAAGAGAAAACCCCCTTCCTAATCCTAAAATCATCAATCTGTAAATCCGCATTCAATCTATCTTGCTCATTCGGAACAAGCTTTTCCATGCAAGTCAATAAACCCAATTTAATTTCAGGATGGTTAGAGAAGTTCTCTTCATATTGAAAATGTGGATTTAAGAAATATGCCGCCGCATGCAAATGGCGATGTAACTGGAACTCTCATTTTGTATCAATTATGCTCCATATCTCCTTATAAGACCCCTCATCTCCTCCCAAATTTTCTGCTATGGCCTCCTTTGCTTTGTCCATGGCACCATAAATGAAACCCATCCCTAGCATCTTCTCTGAATCAGTCATTCTCAAAAACCCCACAAGAGGTTTTGTGCTTCTAATTGCATACGACATACTACCCCAAAAATTTCGATCCTGCAAAATGATTTTTTGTATTTGCTTCCCTTCATCCTTCTCTGCCCAGCTTGATCTAGCCCATTCAGGAGAAGTGAACATACGCTTCAATGGTTCCTTAAGGCTGTACATACTCTGAAGGGTCAAATAAGCGGTAGCAAGTCTCGTTGCAGCCGGGCGAATAAGATTCTTCTTCATATGATCTCTCATCAGTTGCAAAACCCACCCATGATTATATATGAAGTTACTCACCTACAATTATATATCACATTGTTAATATGTGAAACGAATTAAAAAGTAAAAAATAAAAATTAAAGATGAATTAATACCTTCTTTGACTTTATCAAGGCGTTTTTGTGTTGCGGTAATTCCCCAACTTTCTCCAACATTAGGTCAATGCAATGGGTGGCGCATGGTGTCCACCACAGATGTTTCCTCTTTTCCATCAACAACTTTCCCGCCTCCTTATAATTCGAGGCATTGTCGGGTACAACTTGAATGACCAACTCCTCCCCCACCTCCTCAACAACACTATCAAGACGCTTAAACAACATGTTTGCGTCCTTTATAGCACCTGACGCATCAACTGATCGCAAGAAAACCGTTCCATATGGATTATTAACGAGAAAATTTATCAAATGGCGACCTCGAATATCTTTCTAACCATCCGATAATATGGACACCCCTGTTTGCATCCACGACCATACTTTCCGATTGCCCGCACCATACTAATAAAGGAAGGACTATTTGCCACATGAAATGGAAGACCATTTTCAAAGAAAAATCTACCAATATCAAGGCATGCTTCATCTCTGGCCTCCTTTTCAGTTTTAGGCTTGGGTTGATCATCACGACCCTCATCATCAAGATCAACTAAAACCTATCCATGGGTCCCCCAATCCCCTTAGCTGTACTTCCCATACTTGAACCATCTTTTGAACTTGTGAAATACGCACCACTCCCAATATGTTCCTCGGATTTTCTTTGGGCCACATCTTTTTCAAAGTTTTTATTTTTCAAGAAATCTGCCATTTCCACATCCAGAGGAACTCTATCACATTCTCGAACATTTTTTTCGTTCCCGCAAGATGATCTTTCATTCGTTTTACACCCCCTTTTATAACTTTATTGCAAAAATTACATTGGATATAGACATATCCTTTCCCATTATCAACCTCCGTACCAAACTTCAAAGCGGGATTCTTTCTGGACATAATTCAACTACAAAAAAAAAAATATAAAACAAAGTTATTACAAAAAACAAGTAAAAAAATATTGTGAAATAGGTTTTATTAAAATATTGTGAAACAGAAAAAAACAGAAAAAAGTGTAAACTAAAAACTAAGCTAAAAATCAAAGTTTCTATAGGAAAAAACAGAAAAACAGAAAACAGAAAAAAACCAAAAGAAAAAAACACCCAAAGTTTTTACAGGAAAAAAAAAAGTAAAAAAAAAACTTAAAACCAAAGTTTTTACAAAAAAAAAAAACTAAACTAAAACTAATACTAATACTAAAACTAAAACTAAAAAACGAAGAACATAAACACTTTCGTACAAGAGTTTTTAGTAAAAACTAAGGCCGGACTTGAAGAACTAAAAGCTGGAGTCTTACAGAGGGCCGGACTTGAAGAAAAGAAGGAGAAGGATGGTCGGATTAGGGTTTAGGAGAAGGAGAAGGCTTTCGGAGCAGGAGAGAGAAAGTAGGGCTTATGGGTTTTAAAAAATAAAGTCGGAATAGGGCTTTTTGGTTTATTTCTAACGTACGTTTTTTTTATTTTAAATATCTTCTATTTTCATTTTTTTAAGTCCCGTATAAGAGGCGTTGCGCCTCACCCAAAAAGGCGTAAGCCTTTATTTTATGGCCTGAGGCTTAAGCCTCGAAGCTTTTTTTCCTCGCCTCGCCTCTGGTGCCTTTTTAAACATTGTCAAGTACAGCCCGTTGGGGGACGTGGCCAGCCACCACAAGTGGGTTATGCCGATGGAGGAGATGGAGTCGAAAAGCCAACGAAAGATAACAAGAGAAAATTTGGCTAAGATAAAGAGGGCCCACCACCTTTGCCTTGCTTCGCTGAGGAGGCTATTAGCTGTTATAACACCATATTGCGAGGAGGGGCATTTTAGGTCACCTCTAAAAATCTTAACAATGAAAAAATTCACCTATAAGTTGTAAGATTTTGAGAAAAACCTTAACATGTGTGTTTTCATTGTTAAGTCACCTCTAAGGACCTTAACAAGTGTGTTGTCATTGTTAGGTCACCTCTAAGGTGTGAGATTTTGAGAAAAACCTTTACAAGTGTGTTTTCATTGTTAAGTCACCTCTAAGGACCTTAACAAGTGTGTTTTCATTGTTAAGTCACCTCTAAGGTGTGAGATTTTGAGAAAAACCTTAACAAGTGTGCTTTCATTGCTAAGTCACCTCTAAGCACCTTAACAAGTGTGTTTTCATTGTTAAGTCATCTCTAAGGTGTGAGATTTTGTGAAAAAACTAATAAGTGTGCTTTCATTGTTAAGTCACCTCTAAGGACCTTAACAATTGTGTTTTCATTGTGAAGTCACTTCTAAGGGGTGAGATTTTGAGAAAAAATTAACATTTGTGTTTTCATTGTTAAGTCACTTCTAAGGGGTGAGATTTTGAGAAAAAACTTAACAATTGTGTTTTAATTGTTAAGTCACCTCTAAAAATCTTAACAAATGGTTTTCATTGTTAAGTCACCATTATAGGTGGAGTTTGAGAAAAAATCTTAACAAGTGGTTTTCAATGTTAACTCACCGTTATAGGTGGAGTTTGAGAAAAATCTTAACAGGTGGTTTTCATTAATGAGGTGACGTTTGGGAAAGAGAGGGTTGCTTTCAAAAGAAGTTAGGTTTTGGAGCCAGAATTTTTGAACTACGTTGGAAACCCAAAAAGAGAGTCCTCACGCTGCAAGCCCAAACGATGATACAACGAGTTGGAGGCATTGGGGAGAATTTTAACTTTAAAAGGAACGTTCCTCGTAGTACAGTTCAAAAAGTGCACAATGTCCCCTCGTAGTACGTCTGAACGGAGATAACTTTGACTCAGGTACATCGGGGAGCATTTTACTTTTTGAACAAGTTGAAACAGGGACGACCAGAACTCAGAGAAAAACGGAGAGAATTCTTGTTACTAGGGGCAGTCCTAACAAAAATGTTCCCTCACTAAAGGTTCACTTAATGGTGGAACGGAATGAAGAAGATTGGGGAGAATTTTCTTTCGAGCAGTCAGAACGATGACGGACAGGATCCACAGGTACTATAGCAGAATTCCCACAAATAATGAAGAAGACAGAACGGTTGGGATCTAACGACAAAAAAAATAAGATGTCCCCTTGCCATAAGTCTAGATATTGCAGAGTCCTGGTTCAGGTACATCGGGGAGAATTTAACTTTTTTCTAACAGAGATAGCGGCAGAAGTTGCAACGAAAACGGAGAAGGAAGGGTTCTTGCGCACAAGTTAAATCGGATTGAGAAGCTTTCGTGCAGACATTTCTTGTTAGCACAACAAATCTCTACACGAAGGGACAAATGTAAGGGGGGCTTGAAGATAATCTCCAAATTAGAGAGAGCTTCCCCAATTAACAGAGGAAACTCAGGAGAAGGAAGCAGCATGAAGACAACGAGGCAACTCAAAGAAGCAGCTCAGCGAGGCAACTCAGGGAGGCAGCTCAGTGATGCAGCTCAGCGAAGAAACTTGCTGAGAGAACTCCTTTCATTTATCTTCCGTTCTTACTTAGTCAAATTCTAGATTTTCATTACATTGTTCATAATGCTGTAACGATTATAATATTGAGCGTGAGGTCAAACGGTACTCGCGAGAGACCAGGCTTGGCAGGGCTTGGCAGAGCTTACATGCTCTATCGAATGACCTTACCGTGGGAACTTCGGAGGGACTTGGTTTGGAGGATTGAGAAGTGAGACAGCGTTAAGGCTTGTCTTGACCATCTTAGATACACTTAGTAAAATACCAAGAGACCTTTCACCGTGGAAGTTTGTGCGGAGTAGCCTCGAGTTCCATCTCATATTGAGTTTTGACCCAAACAACCATCTACCAAATGTCACATCTACTTTAGGTGATGTTATTAGCCAGCTAAACATTGTCCAATCTGTACTTGAGTAAACCACTGTGGTATTGGGACTGTCAGACAGTTTGGTGAGCCATCTTTGTTGTGATAATCCTTTGACGCACAGTGATTGGGCAAAAAGTATGTCTTGGCATTTAATGTGTATGACGTAGGACTGGCTGGGCCCATCATGCATTTAATGTTTGTGACGTAAAGTGTGAGGGGATGTCTTTCACAGCTGTGAAGGATTGAGGCATTTCGGGAATGGGGTGGGGCTATTTATTGGCCTCAACCATTTCTGAGAAGGGGGTTCTCCCTAGAGTTGTGGCTAGAGATTTATTGCTAGATAGAGAGAATATATCAGGGAGAAGTTATTGCAAACCGGAGGTCTTACTCACCCACCATTGCCATTTATTGTGAAGCTTTTAATAGCTTATCAGAGATCTTACAGAGGTTGTTGGTGTGTTGGCGGCCTGCCAAGGTGTATCTAGGATATTTACTTCTCTCTCCCTTTGAATGAGTTGTCTCTGAGTTTCCTTTTATTGTTATTTGAGTTATACACTAGAGACTTGTGAGTTCAATCTGAGTATTGATTATATACAATATTGTGTGTTCACTTGCATTTATTGAAGAGCTCTTGGGTTATCGTTTATCACCATATCAATAGGGATTACACCTCAACTAGTATTACTATACTCCCAGGCTTCGAGAAGACTACCCTCTTACAGATAGGTTACAGATAGGTTGATGTCACACTTCATACCTTGCACTCGCACGACAGATGCGTCCCATATTGCTTCATTATATTTTCGTGAAATCATTCGTCTTCACGAAGTCCCACGTATCACCTCCGACAGAGACGTGCGATTTACATGGCATTTCTGGCTCACCGTTTGGAGACTTTTACAGACAGAGTTATAGTTCTCGACAGCTTTTCACCGCCAGACAGATGGCCAGACTGAGGTGATCAATCGGAGTGTGGGTGACCTATTGAGGTGTTTTTCTTCAGAGCATATCCCCATAGGTTGGACATCGTGATAGCACAGGCAGAGTTCGTCTTCAACAACGTCGTCAACCGTTCCACTGGCCTTTCTCCATTCCAGATCGTCTTGGGGAAAGTTCTTATTATGCCCATAGACCTCGTCGAGATTCCCCCCACGGTGCCTATATGCCCTTCAGTTAAGGAGTTTGTTGCTCGCCTAACTTCCATCCAGGCCAATGTTCGCGCTCGACCACAGGCTATGTATACCTCTTATAAAGAGGCTGCCGATGAGCACCGTCACTTTTTCTTATTCCGCCCGGGTGATCTAGTCCTGGTATAACTCCGAAAGGCGCACCGACCGGGAAAGGGTACCAAGCTTCTTCTTATGCGCCGATTTTGGCCTTTTCCTATTATCCGAGCTTGTGGGACGAATGCCTATGAGGTTGATCTCCGCGATGAGTTCCGCATGCGCCACACGTTTAACGTGGCGGACCTTTCTCCGTTTCGAGGCACTCATGCTCCGTCGATTCCCATTCCTTTAACCACAGGCCACCCAGTTCGTTCTCACGTAGATTGCATTGAGGGGTATCTAGACTCCGAGCTCGTGTCTTCATCTTCGGGTGATTATATGCGTTACTTGGTTCGTTGGGTTGGCTGTCCCGATGCCGAAGATTCATGGTTCACAGAGGCCACCCTCCAGCACATCAACCCCGATTTCTATCGGCAATCTACGGAGTATATAGAGTCTTCTCAAGGAGGGGGGGGGGGGGGGGGGGGGGGAGTGATGCTGGAGCATAGGGACATGAGCGTCCTTTATATCATTCTTTTATTTTGTTCCTTTTTTTTAGCCTTTTGTATCTTTAGTATAAATAGCCTAAGGGCCCTCTTTTATAACACTTTTGTCATCTTGATATTGAGATACTATAGAGAGTAATAACAAACCCTCCTTCATTTTCCATGTTGTTGTGTAGATAATAATTTTTTTACGCTTACGCACCTTAGATTACATCAGATATTGATAACATTGACTCCTGCAATGAATGTCAAGCAGTGAACCCTTTAATTGATGCTGAAATTAATAAGGCGGTGAATCAGCTTGGGTCAATGAAGGCCCAACACGGATAGATTCCCGGGTCTCTTCTATCAAAAAAATATTGGGGGATAGTAGGAAAGGAAGTGTGTGCGGCGGTCAAGCAATTTTTTGAAGCAGCTTTCTCCTTAAAGCTCTTAACAACACTGACATTGTTTCGATCCCCAAGGTGACCCCTGAAACCTCAAATAAGTTAAGAGGCCTATCATTCTACGCAATCTCATTAACAATATTATCATTAAACCTTTGGCCAATATGCTGAAATCCGGACTCACTCACTTCATTTCGCCGAACGAAGCAGCCTTTGTACCCAAAAAATAATTCAAGGCTGTATTACAGTGTCCCATGAAACTTTCCACCACTGAAAATCGAAAAAAAGAGGTTAAAAGAGGAACTCAGACTCAAATAGGACTTGAACAAAACCTACAACTGGGTGGAGTGAGATTTTCTTTTGAAAGTTATGAAGAGAATGGGGTTCTTTGATAAATGGCTCAGACTTAATTCTCATTGCATTACTACGGTGAGTTACTCGATAATGGTGAATGTGAGTTGTTAGACAAGGAGACCCCTTCTCCCCTTA
This sequence comes from Sambucus nigra, assembly GCA_949130495.1. Classification (NCBI taxonomy): domain Eukaryota; kingdom Viridiplantae; phylum Streptophyta; class Magnoliopsida; order Dipsacales; family Adoxaceae; genus Sambucus; species Sambucus nigra. The sequence continues at coordinate 474,194,478 of OX422223.1, read as the reverse complement.
TTCTTATTTGTATAAGCTGTGCTTTCTCTCATTAAAGCAGTGGGGGAAAAGGTTGTCTCAGACATCAAGCTGAAAAGGAACTACCCTCCCTTCTCTCACCTATTCTTTATCGACGATTCCATATTATTTTTCCAAGCCAGAAGAAATGAATGTGAAAAGGTGCTAGAGATTCTTTCAAAATATGGGGAGGCTTCGGGACAGCTCATTGCTTTCAACAAATAAGGAGTAGTGTTATCCTCGAATACGAGAGATGAGGTCAAGGCGGAATTATCAGAATTAATTTGAGTCAGCCAACTTGATCCTCATTCCAAGTATTTGTGCTTCCCATCCTTATGGGAGAGAGTCTCTCTCACAAGCTTCACAGTTGGAAACAACTTCTACTCTATGCCGGAGGAAGAGAGACTTTAATCAAGTTGGTAATTCAAGTGATCCCTTACGTTATGTATGCCTAAGGGCAAGGTTCTAAAAGGCGCGAGGCGTGGTCGAGGCGTAGAGGTCAAGCCTCAAGCCTTAGGAGCCTAGGCGCGCCTAGGCGGAGCCTAGGTGTAAAAAGGCGTTTTTCCTTTTTTTATTATTTTAATTATTCTAAGGCTAGTAATATAATAAAATAATACATACCTTGAATTTTGAAAATATATTCATATGTTTGGTAGCCATCTTTCTCATATTCATGCTCCATAACCAATATTTGTTAACTAATCCTTCGTTTTTTTTTAAAAAAGTGTGCCTTAAGCCTTTTACCAAGAATAAGGCGTAATAAGGCGTGGGCGATGCGTTTCTCCCAAGCCTCAAGCCTAGGCGGGCCTAGGCGGAGCCTAGGCGGGCCTTTTAGAACACTGCCTAAGGGAATGTGTGACCAGTTGGATTCCTTGATAGGGAGGGGCTGAAGATCAGAGGAAAATTAATTTGAAAAGAGGTGATGAAGTGTAAAGCAAACTGTGAAGAGGGAGTGGGCTTCGGAAATTTTAGAAGATCCAACTTAGGCTTTTTGGCCAAGCAGGGCTGGAGACTACTAGAAAAAGCGGATAAGTTATAAGCCAAGACTTTAAACGAGATTTATTTCCTTAATGGCTCTTTCCTAACTGCAAAAAAGGGTTCTAGATCATCTGCTGTCTGGGCAAGCCTTATGATTTGTAGAGACATGTTAGATAGAGGTCTAATATTGGCAAGTTGGAGAAGGCAGCATATGGGGTAGTAGATGGATCCTATCCCTAATAGGATTTAAGATCAGGTCCCCCAAAGCAGAGGGAGTTCTAGAATGTTGGGTTTCGGATCTTTACCCTAGCAAACAATGAGATATCCAACAGATAAGAGAGCTATTCACTCCGGACGAGGAAAAGGCCATAGGTGCATTCCCATAAGTACTTAAAGTATGTGAGATAATTTCGTGTGACATCACACTCTAAATGGTAAATATTTAGTTAGATCTGGGTGTATAGAAGCAGGAAAGATGAGAAGCAGATCCCATTACCTTCTAATTCAGCGAACTTCACGTCGTCAATGAACTTTCCTCCCAAGTACAAACATTTCCTGTGGAAGATGGCCAAAAATTCCATAGCCACCTCTGAATTATTATCAAGGATATGTGCCCCTTCTATGTGCAAACTGTGTGGAAGAGAACCAGAGAACACACTATGTTAAAGGTGTACAGGAGTTAGAGGAGGGCTGTTGCCTTTAACAGAGAAAATGGACACTTGTGTCTTATGTGGTTGAATGAAGAGGTGAACCAAGCTAAATATATCAAGGAGGCCTCAAATATGTTGAGTTTAATAGCATGGACTGGCTGGCATCTCTTTTGAAAATAAATTTACACCCCCAGCCAGAGTGGTTAGCAAGTATATAGAGACATCACAGAGTTAAAGAGGACCAGCTACAATGGGTCTAGCTCTAACATAAATTTGGCAAACCCAAGCCATTTGAACTGTTGGATTCCGCCTGTTGTCATTGCCATTATATAACGTTGACGGGTCCTTCAAAGCAGAGTCAGACAGGGCCCACATTGGAGGGGTAGCTCGTGACCCTTGGGGATCAGTACTGCACGGATTTTGATAAAAGGGTATGGGTCAAATCTGCTCTCAGCTGTGAGGTTTAGGCTCGCCGAGAAGCTTGTCTTTTTTTTAAGCTTTTAACATTGGCAAATCTGATATTGAAAATGACGATTCTCTACTCATTAATTGCTGTGCCGGTAAAGCTAACCCTTCTTAAGAGATAACCACAACTGTTCACGACATCATAGAGATCAGAACTGGGTAAAGAGGTGGTGCAATAGGAGTGCCCATTAGATGGCAGGTGAAAATGCTGCAAAATTACTAAATCCACTCTGAATTTCTACTGCTGGGTTGGAGAGTATTTTGACTTTTGGGAGAGTAGGCCTGTAATGTCTATTAATTGTGTTTCCTGTTGCCAGATTGTGTCTTTTTTTTTTTAAAGAAAAAAAAAAAAAAAAAAACTACACATGAATCTTGCAAGTTGAATTCATAGAAGGATAAAAAGAGAAGGTTTGCACTTAACAAACAGAAAAAGAAATAGTGTTATTGGTACATAAATCATACTTGTTCCTATAAGCAACAATGCTTTGTTTTGTATACCTAATATATAATCGTGGGCATAGGGAGAGGGAGTGAACCCCATTAAATCGAGTACACAGTCTACATTATAGAATGTTCGCAAAAATCTTTTCTAAAGTAAAAGCTAAATCACTGAATTACTAACCACAAAAATGGCTGTATTGTTCTTAAGTAGTTCTTCAAAGTGCATTTGAATCTTGCCACCTTCTGGACCAGCTTCCTGGAAACCAAACCACAATTATTGCATATATCAAAGATTCCAAGTGATAATTGTAACATTTATACCATTCAAAGTAGAATAGACCAAACAAAAGGACTGGAAAAAAGTACCAATTTTTTGTAAATACTGTAAAGACGATTTTTTTTACCCAAAACTCGAGGTGATGATCTCCATAATGAGGAGAACTTCAAAAAAATCAACCCCGAAGTGGGTGAGATGATCATCAAAAGTTTCAAAGGCCAAAATTGCACATATTTATCAATTTTGCATTTCACTCTCTTCTGGGTTGAATTTTTTGTAGGATCATTTCCACCAAGTTGATTCAAAAAATTCATTTGTTTAGAATTTCAAAAAATGCTTCCTTTTTTGTTTTTTTGTTTTTTTCCTTGTATGGCTGGACTCTACAGATATAGATATATTCCATATAAAATGTCATTATCTTACACAATTTTTTATTTATTTCTTCACCTACTAAAACTAATTTACTGAATTTTCACATCTAGATTGATGCTATCTGAGCTATTCAATAAGAAATAAATACTACTGATCCATACCTTCAATACAGCAATTGTCATGTCATAGTTGTTTATTAGAAACACTGTCTGCAGTTTTGGCTTGATGAATGTTTTGGCAAGCTTGACAATCAATTCGTCAATAGCCATTCTAAGTCTTTCCATGCTCAAATCAAGCTACATAATGAGTAGAATATTCAAACAATTATTCTGATGAAAAAAATTACATTATCTACCTCCGTCCCAAATTAAGAGCCCCTGTTTGTAAGTAACATTTATAAGGAAAAATTTTACTTTCCATTAATATCCTCCTAAAAAATATGATTACCTTTGTAATGCAACACATGCATTAGGGTTTGTCTAATTATAATTGATGGGAAAAAAATTCTTAACCCCCCCTCTCCCTCCAAAAGAAATTTTCCATGGCAAATGTCCAAAATTAGCATTATCATTGCACTTTAGGCAAAACCTCAAAAAAAAAAATTCCAAGCAAAATGAAGACAAAATTTAAACAATCATTAAAACACCAAAAGTTGGAAACACATGGAACCTTCCATATTATCCGTGGAAAACACGACTCTTAATTTGAGACGTTGGGAGTACAAAACACACAAATTTCTCTCACCTGACCCTCTCCATATTCAACATTAAGGTGAAGAAGTGAAGCTGTAAACTCAGCATAACGCCGCATGACATAGTGCGGATGAACATCGTCCTCCCACAATGTCTTCACATTAGCATTTCGCAAGCTGTTGAGATGCATGTCAAATACCATCTTGAAGCGCGGCCACAAAGATATGTTGACCTGTTCACAGATTCAAAAGTCTTGAGACAGTTTCAATGTCAAGGTAATGAAGATCCAATGAAATGGGCTCTCTAAATTCTCCTGAATATCTATGATCCAAACGCGGTGAAAGTTGCACGCATGGAACAAACGATATGATAAATAATTTCTTTCAACTCATTCTCATTATTAATTTTAGTAATTAGTTGTCCCAATAAAAGAGTGTACAAAGATATTTATAGGCCCCTAATACTTGATGGCCAAGCTAAAACTTGGATGTCATAATGATGACGTCATGGCTTTAGCCTAAGCCACAAGATCACTATTCTAACTAACATAATCTAGAATAGTAGTTTATTCTACTAAAACAAATACATTAAAATGAAACTAAAAAAATATAATTAATCCGCTGGGCCTCGTAAATACAAATCTAGTTTGTGATTCAAGAAAACTCAGTCAAAATTTATCAATAGTCTACCAGTCACACAAAATTATAACACTGATACAATATACCTTGTAATGCCCCAAAAGTTTAGAAAATTGACTCTATCCTCCACAATTTCCATTAATTAATATTTCGCACCATTATTGATGGTTCCATTAGTTGGCTGTTACAGATCATAACATATGATCAAATGGTTCTAATAATTGTTACACAATAAAAATTGGTAAACTGCTCTGTGCGACGAAATGTACGACATTGTTGGGTAGTTTTGAACACATACAGATAAACATAAGAGTAAACAAATTAATTTATTTTTTTAGAGAATTATTATCTAGATACGACAACCACGTCTGAGTGAGAGCAACGTTCATGCACAATGATTTAACATGTACTACTGATTAATTGACTAGTTAAATACATGAATAGACACTTCAATTGAGCCTCAACCTGGGCCAAATGAAATCTCACAATAAACATACAATTTGATTTCTAGGTTGCAAATATATAATCAAGAAGACAATTCTACAGTTACATCTGAAAATATAATAGACTTGTCAAAAGTTACCACCGTAAAGTTGAGTACAAAAGAGGCAAGCGATGATATATCTAATTATGAAGAACGCAGTTTTCAAACCACTTGTGCTTCAACAGTAACTGATGAGACATGGGAATCTCCTTCTTGAAACTCTTATCAGTACCCATTTAAATTGGCCAAAATGATTCTACAACTTATCATCTCGAGATGAAAGGTACTAATACTATTTTTTCCTTCAAGGCACAACCTTTTTTTTCCAGAAAATCTCTAGATGGGAAAAATACCCAACCAGAGTTAAATTTTTATTAAATGACGGAGACGAGTTACATAATTGGGAATACCTCTCCCGAATATCAGACCCAAAAAGGTGTAAATTGTCCCTAACGGGATTTAAACCCTGACAGTAGTCATAAAATGTGAGCTAAAGCCCATTAATAATTTCATTATTCGAGGTACAACTCATTACCTAGAAATGATAGAATTCAAGAGGCAGGATTTTCTAATTTCAAAAAGGCAAGGATTCCAATACATTAAGCCTAATATAGGCGAACCCCAAACCATATATAGCAACTAAATCATAGCAAAACAATATTTTTTAAATTAAAAAGACACATAAGCCTATATTACACAAGGAAAATCCTGAAGCCATCTATTGGCCTGGGATTGCAGCAGAGCAAAGAATAAGCATAGATCTTGTGCCTGCAATCCCCAAGATACATCTCGCAATACAATATGATGAACGACATCAAAAGATGCATACCTTATCTAAATATGAATCCAGGCATGGAATCCGCCGCCGAGACATTATGAGCTGAGAGAAAAAAAGCAGATGATAAGTAACTCAAATTTGGAAAAAGAGCAAATTGAACTCCTGAACCAAAAGAAGCTATCATAAAATTTGATTAAACTAGGTGCCTTTGAACAAAGAACTTCTCAGAATCTTCTTTCAATGTATAATAAATACTCCATCTCAAACTAAGCGTCACAAATTGAACGTCAAACTTTTTGACCGGAATGGAGAAATATTATTCATGTAGGGCACACCCTAAGTTACTGGAAGAAGGCTTTGTTGAGTTGAGGCAAGTTGTATTTGAAAGAAAACTTTTTTAAGAAAAAATGTAAGCAGTCCAAAGGGAAAATCTCAGATACTCAATGGTCAATGGCATTAATTGTACCAGTTCTCGTATTGAAGAAAAAGTAATGCACTCCGAAATTTATGTTTTTCGCCTCAAACTCAACTCTGCCCCAGTCTAATGTTCAAGCATACCCCACAAACAGAAAAGAACTGAATAGAGAAACACAAGGGTGTATAGAGGTTTCCTAAAGGATTTTGCTTAAAGAGAAGAGAGGGGTTGCATACAATTTTAGGGTATTCTTACATTTAAGGATTGCATAAGAAAGCAAAAATCCTTCACAGAGACGAGGTCAAACACCAAAAAGAGTGGTGTTGTAGAATTTAAGGAAAAAGGCCCAACCCCATCCTTTACTTAAAACAAACCAAACAACAACAAAAACAAATAGATAATAATGATGATCAAATACCATCCTTTACTTAAATTATTGAATTTTGGAAAAACTCCAACAACTAATCCATATGTCTGTAATTCCTCCTATGTGTTGATAATATGTTTTTTAGCGACACGTTTTACTTTCACGTAAGTAAATATTTTCAAGTTTCATAATTTAGGGGTCATTTGAAAGATATTTTCAATCTGACTAATAATTTTGGGGGTCGTTACATTTTACCTAAAAATTATTTGATAAAATCACATCGCACTCTTTTACACACCCTTTTCTTCTATTTTCGTACCCACACTCTTTAATAACACATAGAGTTTTAAGCAAACTCTTATATTTAACGCAGAATGATCACTGTGGAGGTGCATCAAATACGTGTCATGTGTATGTATATGAACATGTGAACATTTTATGCGAGGAGCTTGTTATAAAGCTCAATAGAATAAATATATATTCATATTTTCAAGAATTCAAACAGAACACCATTATCATAGAAGTTTGGGACATTACCTGATGTTGGTGTATGATGCGGATCATAAGCATTACACCAATTGCATCGAAACAATTTGGCAGGATTGAATTGAAGTGTTCATCAATTACCGCAAATGGACCTAAAATGTATAATTTATAGATCTTATTTAAGTTTTTATCGCAGATATAAATATTTATCATCACCAAAATGTATCAATCCAATCTCCTACGCAATGATCATAGTAAATAAAAGAGCTCTGGCTGTTCAGAATTCACCAAGCCATCAGAAGTTAATAGATGTCACTTTAGAAAGTTCTAAAAACAAGGATTAAAATAAAGATGGTTAAAACCCTCCATTGAAGATGATTGCTTTTCACAATTTATATTGAAGCACATGCATTGTTACCTGAAAATATTTCGTTGAATACAGATTCTTCTCCAAAGAAATCATCACAAAAAAGGTACCTGTATGATGACAAGATAAAACGGTTAATTCACATTGAGAAATATCACTATTATGCTGTAATTCAGTATTCACTAGAATTAAAATACAAAAAATTAAAGATGGAGAAAACTATAGAGTACTCAGAAGTAGCGGTATCCATAAGCAGCTTGTGCAAGCTCCTGAAAAGGACTTCATAGGGATACTTCTTGGAGTTGGCTTCAGCTATATGTGGAATCAATGCAGGTTCATCGATTTCCTGAAATTCATAGACTCAAACCCTGAATCCAGTTTATCAAGATAGAATGCATGAACATGATATGATAAGGTTAACGATCATTATTTTGGTATACAATATAATTATGAGGGACATAGATTAAAAATTTTGGCAAAATACCAAAAGGCCCCTTATAGTAATTATTGATTCAAAACTGGAAAAAAGTATTGCATCTAACAAAACATGGTGTGTATTCTTCTACATAAATTCCCCAAATGTTAATCATATGTCCAAATAAGTTCCAAGAGCGGTAAATTATAAATTAGATATATTTTTTTGTCAATACATAGTTTTCATCATATATGTGTTAAATTGTATCAATATACACAGAAAAAAAAGGGTTGAAACATGGTATGTTATAAAGATAGAGACTGCAAAGGGAAACCAAATAAGTAAACAAGATATTCTCAAGATTTTGAAATTTATTTGACCATACAGAGAAAAGTTTTCAGCTTAAAATTTAAAAAATTTATGAGATAAACATTTCATTATATCTCATCGGTAGCGGCATAAGACCTTGAGTATGTTTAGCCTCTCTCCCAGAGCAAAAACAGCAGAGCGATTTTTTAAAGGTTCTCTTCCTCTTGAAAATATACCAGTGCTTCTGGTCTCGACGCCTATCAGATCAGCAGATGTCGCTATATCCAATTGCAGTGTTCCCAATGCTTGAATATAAGAACGGAAATGTGCACTTAAAACCTGCAATTCAAGAAAAAATTACTCAAGTATTTTCAAAATAAAAAAATGATCTTATTATAACATCTTTCAGCATTTACATAACATTGATCTGATCCTCTATGAGGTGCAACACCATATGAGTTGTTATGAGGTGATATCTGAACATGCTCTTATCACAAAAACTATTAAAAATACACCCCTAGGGCACTCATACGAACATAATGACACAATGAGAGAGGAGACTGGATGTGGCGTGCCGCGGCAGTGGGTCCCCCTCGTGGGGATCCCTTTTAATATTTTTTGTACACATTTTTTTTTTAGTTTAGTATTTTAGTAAATATCAACTAGCTGGTTATTTTCATGATTATCTAGGTAGTGGATAGTCTTCTAGTTTAACTACGGTACTTGCCCAACAAGTCCTAGGAAGTCTATAAATAAAGCCCCAAGGCTCCCCCTTTGTATTCACTTTTGTTATTAATGATATTTTGAGTTTTCTAGAGATTGGAGTGAATTGTTATTTGTGATCCTTCCGTTGCGTTTCACATCAAATTGGTATCAAAGTCAAGTTCGCTCTTGATAATCAAACCCATTGTGTGTATGACATGTGTGCGTGTGTAAACAAAAACGCGAGGATGCCTCCCGAAACAATGAAACAATCAAAGGCCGAATCTGCCCTAGAAAACATTCAACAGCAACAACTGAGTCGCATCAACGAAAAAATCAAGAGGATGGAAGCCGGAGGGCCTATGGCCAATGCCAACGGTGTCATGGATAACCCCACCATCGCACGGGAAAGCCATGACAAGCAGGGGAGGATTGACCAAGGCAGGAGAGGGCAGCGACGGCCTCCACGCACTTCGTGGGGCCCCCACGAAGGTGATAGCAGGGCAGCGACAGGTGGGGCCCATTCGCAGCACCTTGGCTGCCACGCCGAGGGGTGCCCGACATACTGGGGGTGCAATCCAGCCCCATGGATCCACCAGAGGGATTTTTTATGAGATTTTTGAAGCGGCTGGGCAGATTTGGCGAAAAAATCGATTCAAACAACCCACGAAGGCTTTCAAGATGGCATAAAGGAATCCGTTGATGTGTTCGATGCGAAGATGAATACTTGGGAACTAACGAGGGTGGAGAAGGCCTTGGATAAACGACCATTGCACCTGGAGAAGGAGGTGATCCTTGAGGGTCCGTGGGGGTATAAGGTGTCAAAGAAGGACGTGTCACAATGGGTCTACGGAATTCAGCTCGGTCGATTAAAATTGAGGATGGATGGGGAGGAAACTGATGAATAGGATAGCATTCCACTTACCCGTCGCTCGTTGTACGCCGATGAGGGGCCGGTCAAACAAATGGAAACTTACCGTGACGATAAATGTGAGTATGTTCGATGGAAAGATGGATCTTGGTGCATTTACGGATTGATTAAAGAACGTGGAGTACTTCTTTGATCTAAAGGAGTACTGGGACTATAGGTTTGTTAAGCACGTGGATGCAAAGTTAGAGAGTTAATGCATTAGTGTGGTGGGATCAGTTAATGCATGATAGGACCACAAGTGACTTGGACCCAATTACTACTTGGGAGCATGTGAAGGCGGAAATAGTGGCTACCTTCATCCCCGAGATTTATGAGAGAGATCTGTTTGCGCGTATTCAAGGTCTCAAGCAGAGTAACATGTCTGTGAGTGAGTTGTAAGTGAGTTTTCAGAGCAGTTTCAACTACTTTACACTCAGGCTAGGCACGGAGCAGTAGATTGGGCATTACATTCATAAACTCTAGACAGAGCTACGGCTGCGCCAAATTACTTCTTTAAACCAAGCTATCGAGTACGCACGGAAGGTGGAGAACTACGTCAAGGAAGGAGCAACTATGGCTACAACACCTACCACACTTTTATTACTACTACTCCAGGAGTCCACTTCAAGTGCTATTGTGGAGTGTTCGGGCAAAAAACTTCAGAATGTCCCAAGAAGAAGTCGATGTTGGTTGAGCAACCACCGAAGCACGCGGAGGTTCTTACACCATGCATTCACGTGCCGCTAGAGACAGACGACATACCACTTTAGCGCTTAGGACGAGCTTTTCTTACTAAGGGGAAAGGCGTGCCGCGGCAGTGGGGACCCCTTTTAATATTTTTTGCACACGTTTTATTTTTATTATTAGTTTAGTATTTTAGTAAATATCTATTAGTTGGTTATTTCTGTGTTTATCTAGGTAGTGGGTAGTCTTCTAGTTTAACTAGGATACTTGCCCAACAAGTCATAAGAAGTCTATAAATAAAACCCCAACGCTCCCCTTTATATTCACTTTTGCTATTAGTGATATTTTGAGTATTCTAAAGATTGGAGTGATTTGTTATTTGTGATCTTTCAACTGCATTTCACATCAGGATGTAAAACAATGAAATTTCCACAAACGAAAAAGACTCCACTATTTGGAATAGCCAAGGTAATATATGGTAGGTAACTGGTGCATATGATCGCTTGACCAACTAAAAAAAAATTCACAAATTGGGACTAGATTTTACACTGCAAGCATCTAATATTGTGAAAAGGGTGTCCTATTGATTCCTTGGAAATTTATTTCATTATTGTTTCTCCTTTTTCTCTTTATACAGAAGGCTTGTTGTCACGCCCCGGCACTGCCGCCTCAGCTTATTACACACTTAAAGGTCAGGTTGCAGCCCCACTAAGTCTATCTCCCACTCCTCAGACTGGGCCTCGGCTTACTCCTGCATAATTCGTGGCCAAAAAACCTAAAATCGCACACAAGCCTACTGTTAATCTCCAGCCACGTCTTAAAAAACTATGTTTTCTTGCTAGGTTATTACACTTGTGGGATATGAAGAAAAATTCTTATTCTAAGACGTCATATGGTGAGATGAGTCGTCATGCGTATTTATCACCCGTCTTTGAGTCAATGCTTTTAATTGTTCCTAACTTTCAGCCTTCAGTTAATGTTATGGAACTTGGAATTCTTTAGAAACCTGAATAAGAGAGATTAATGAACTTACTTTGCTTATGTCAATTCTTAAGACTAATTCTTATGGTTTTTTCTTGCAAATAATTTTCTTATTCTTTGGTTGAGAACCTTTAAATGCTAATAGTATTGATCTCTGTCTTAAAATGACAACCATGTGTCTTTCCCTGCATTGTTGTGTTTTACACACAAAAAAAAGATGCACGAGACAATCAACCATCTTTTTCTTCATTGGAGCTTAATATCATTGGAGCTTAATAGTGCAACTTTGATTCAAGTTTTTTTTTAGTAGGCTAATTTATCTAGGGCATTTCCACAGCCAAGTTCTTCACTAATGATGCAGGTAATTCATAAGGGTTTTGGTAAGACGAGAAGAGTAGGTATACTTTGGTGGTGTGGGGCTTAGCCATCTTTTGGATGGTTTGAATGTAGGGAAACAAGGGCACAAAGTGGAGTTGGAAAAGGTACGGGAAAAATCTACATTATTACTGACGTGTGGCACAGAGTCCCCCTCGTGGGGGACTCTTCTTTTTTTTTTTTTTTTTTTTTTAATTTAGCATGCTTATTTATTTAATTACTAGAAATTATCTTTTAGTTAGTCATTTAAGTTGAAAAAGACCCCTAGCTTAACTAGGATACTTGCTCCCCAAGTCTTAGGTAGTCGATAAATAAAGCGCAAGGGCTCCCCCTTGTAGTCACTTTTGCCATTATTGATATTTTGAGTTCTTAGAGATTTGGAGTGATTTGTTTATTTGTAATATTTTTGTTACGTTTCACATCAAATTTATCAGAGCCACGCTCGCTCTTGATTATCAAACCCTAGTGTGTGTAAAACAAAATGCAAGGATGCTTTCCAAAGCAACGAAACAATCTAAGGCCCAAGAATATGCCCTAGAAAACATCCAACCAATGTTATAAAACATCCCACAATTGTTAACATGGCGGCTCGAGTCGAAAGTCTTGAGCAACAACAAAGTCACATCAACGAAAAATTCGAAAGTCGGTGGGCCCGTGGCCCACACCAATAGCACGGTGACCCATCCCACCTATCAAGGCGAAGCCGCAATTAGCAAGGGGGCGCCGACAAGGGGCAAAAAGCAACGACGACGGCCTCCACGCGCCACGTGGGGCCCCCGCGATCGTGAGCTGGAGGAGGTTGGAACGAAGATGCAACCCCTCGACTTCCACTCCAAGGGTTGTCCGGCAGGCTGGTGGTGCAAAGCAGCCCCATGGGCCTTCCAAGGAGATTTTAACGAAATTTTTGAAGAGGCTCGGACAGATTTGGCAGAAAAACCGGTCCAAACAACCCACGTAGACTTTCGGGACGACGTGAAGGAGTACGTTGATGAGTCTGATGCAAAAATGGAGACTTGGGAACGAGTCGGGTGGAAAAGGCCTCAGATAAACAACCGTTGCACCTGGAGAAGGAGGTGATCCTTATTAAGGGCTGGCCCCCTCAAAAATTTGACAAACTCCTGGAAAAAGCGAGTTACAAAAGGACGTGTCATAATGGGCGCAAACAATTCAGCCCAACTTGTTAAAATTGAGGGTGGAAGAAGAAGAGACCGACGAAAAAGATGGTATTCCACTCACCCGACACTCATTATATGCCGACGAAAGGCCAAACAAACAAATGGAGACATACCGTGGCAGTTGCGCCACAATGTAAGGTATGGAGGTCAGCCCCTCTACATTCCGCCTCATTCCGCCTCATGAACATGTGTCATGGGTGCGGGAATAAAGAGCACGTGAATAACAATTGTCCTTTTAAAATGGCAAAGGGTAGACCGCATTACGCAGGCCCGAAAAATTAGCCCCCTAAATAATCACATTGGACAGCCCCAAGGGACCCAAACAGGCTATTATGGGAACCCCTAATATGTGTTATAGGATGGGGGACTAATGGAGGACAACCTTAATACTTTAATTAGGTTGTTTGGCAAAGCTATGCACAGTGTTATCCAAATCGATGTAAGTATGTTTGATAGAAAGATGGATCTCGATACATTTATGGATTGGTTAAAATGTGTGGAGTATTTCTTTGACTTAAAGGAATATCGGGGATATAGGTGTGTTAAATACGTGGCTGCGAAATTAAAGGATTATGCCTTAGTGGGGTGGTATCAATTGGTACACGATAGGGTCACGAATGATTTGGACCCAATTACTTCGTGAGAACGCATGAAGACTGAGATGACGGTTGCCTTGATCCCCGTGAATTACGAAAGAGACCTATTTGCACGCGTTCAAAGTCTAAAATAGGGTTACATGTCCGTAAAGAAATATTCAAAACAATTTCAGTTGTTTTGCACCCGGACTAGACTGGAGGTGAGCATGGAATAGCAAATCAGTCGTTAGATTCAGGGACTCTAACTTAAATATCAGACAGGGCTCGGACTGCGTCAAATTAACTCTTTGATCTAGGCAATCGAGTATGCACGGAAGGTGGAGAAGTACTTCAAAGTAGGAGCAACTATGGCAAGGGGTGGAACAGCCACCAAACCACCTGTTACAGAGACTGCAACACCTACTACCACTTCGGTTACAACTACTCCGGGGTCCACTTTAAGTGCAATGATTGTGGGGTGCTCGGGCATCGAGCCTTAGACAGTCCCAATAAGAAGAAAGGCCGATTTTAGTTTCAAAATGTTAGGATAAATAACACCCCAGGGCTACCCCTTGTAGTCGCTTTTGACAATATTTTGAATTTTTAATGATTGGAGTGATTTGCTTATTTGTGATATTTTTTATGCGTTTCATATATTGATTTTTTTATTCCTAGGGGTGGGACAGTCAGGTTATAGGATTTGGTGGGTTTTTTATGGTGGGCGGAGGCTGTCACGTAGTGGGGATAGGCAGAGGGTTCAACCGGTGTTTTCCAGCGTGGGTGGGGTCATAGTTGTTAGAGGCGTGCACCTAGGCTCCAGTCTCATCTAGGCTCAGCATCGGCACCTTGTCTCCCCCTCAGGCAAAGGCACCTTCAATAAGGCGCGCACCTTGTGCGCCTAGGCTCCATGCTCAAGGCACGGCTCAGGCACGCCTCATTAAAAAAATTTGGATAACGCCCCCAATATAAGAATGGACCAATTGATATGTTGATTGTACATATTTTTCAATAGAATATGGAAAGATTAGACGATTCCCCAACCCAAAACTAACCAAAGTAAGTACTTGATTCCTAGTGAAACTTTATCTTTCTCACTAGTCCCTACTTTGGCAAGAAACAAACAAATTTAAACTCCAAGAGTGTTGCATCATAGAACAATTTATACGTTGATTTTGATTTTTCTTCTCACATTGGAGTATCTTTTTTTCATATATATTAATATATTTTCTTTTGTTGTTTATTGGATAATTTAATTGTTAAATAAATTGTATATTTAAAAATACATTTTTCCTATGGTGGTATAAGCTCTATCTTCTACCGATGTGTCCCTTCATAACCGTGTATAGTAGTAATATATGTTATATATTTCAAATTTTAGATCATAAATGATCTTATTATTATAAATATACAACTTTTCATGATTTTATAGACATTGCGCCTCACTTCGATTAGTCGCGTGCCTCGCTTTGCGCTTTGCGCCTAGGCTCCACGGTGACCTTGGCGCCTTTCGCCTCTGACAACTATGGGTGGGGTGTTAGTCGGAGGTCGAATCACTGTTCATGGCGGGTGAGGTTTTTAAAGGGTCGGGGTTTGCAAATTTGGAGTAGGGTCAAGGGTCAACTGGGTGTTTGTATCGTGGCATTGCATTGCGCATCCCTGCTTCTTCCCTACGGACAGAGCTCCATAGTGAGGGTCTAGCTGGCCAATTGGGTGTCGCTCGCAATGTTTTTAATCGTGGTCGCGCAAGGTGTCGCGTTTTGGCTCCGGGGTCGCGTCGCGCAAATCGCGTTGCGCATCGCGCAAGCAATTCGTGCAAATAACTATTTGGGCTGAAAATTATAAAAAAAATAACATTTTAAGCTCCACTTTTGTAAACAATTATCATTTAAACTGAAAATTACAAAAGATTAACATTTTAAACTTAAAATTATAAAATATTAACATTCTAACTGAAATTATAAAAACAAATAACATTTTAAAATCAAAATTATAAAACAAATAACATTTTAAGTTGAAATTTTATAAATAAGTAACATTTTAAACTGATAATCTTTTTCATATGCATGCTTCCATCCATAATCTTTTTTGTTTGCGATTTTTTAATCTGAAAAATAAAAAATAGAAAACATTTTACACTGAAATTTATTAAAAAATATACATTTTCTACTGAATTTATTAAAAAAAATTACATTATTTGAGATTTGAAAAAAGGTTAACTGAGATATGAATAAAAAAAGTGAATTATTGAAAAAAAAAAAGTTGCAAAAAAAGTAAGTTTTTAAAGCTCCCAAACAAAAAAAGTTGACTGAAAAAAGTATACTGAGAACTGAAAAAAAAAAGGTGTTAACAGACCCGTAAGTTTAACACCCGTAAATTTTTTGAGGGGTTAAGGGTTAGGTTAAACACCTCTTGCATTTCCTTTTTTTCAAAATGGCAGCATTTTTTTTTCTTTTCCAAAGCTCCAATTGCGCACTTTTGCGCAAAATAGCGCACTTTCGCGCCCAATAGCGCACGCAAAAGGAGCATCTCGTTTAGCAGTGTCAATAGCGTGTCCTTTTTCAATCGTAAAAGGCAATTGCGCGCTTTTTAAAACAGTGGTCGCTCGTACCTTAGCTACACTGAGTGAGCATTTCTATTGGCCTAACATTAAGAAGGAGGCTAACATCCATGTTCAGCGTTGCTATACTTGTTAGACAACAAAAGGTCAGCATACTGATGACAGTTTGTTTACACCCGTCCCCATCCCTGATCGGCCATGGCTTGATGTTTCTATGGACTTTGTCATTGGGTTACCCAATACAGTCAAGGGGTATGATTATGCGTTTGTGATAGTTGACAGATTTTCTAAGATGACCCATTTTATTCCATACTCGCGAACTTCGAATGCTTCACATGTTGCCACACTATACTTGCGCGAGATTGTCCGTTTACACGGAGTACCGAAGAGTATTACGTCTGACAGGAATGTTCGTTTTACGTGACACTTTTGGCGAACACTTTGAAAATTGTTGCGATACACGTTTGAAAATTGTTGCGATACACGCTTCATTTTCCTCATCGTTCCACCTAGATGATCAGATCGAGGTGGTCAATCGGAGTTTGGGAGATCTTTTACAGTGCTTAGATGGTGAGTCACCTAAGACTTGAGAGGTGGTTTTTGCTCAGGCGAACTTTGCTTTCAACAATCTTGCCAATCATTCAAGTGGCCTTTTTAGATTGTCTTAGTTTATTGTCGGTTGACCTTGTCGAGACCCCCCTTAGTATGACACTGAGCCCAACAGCTGCTGATTTTGCTACCAAAATGCTCTCCATTCATGATGATGTGTGGACACGTTTCCAGCGTATGTATGCTTCCTACATGGAGCATATGGATTCTCATCGCCGGTCCTTATTTTTTAGCCTTTCAACCGGGGGATCTTGTTATGGTGTATCTTCGGCAAGAGCGATGGGTGCGCAAGGCCACCAAGTTACAGATGCGTTGATTTTCCCTTTTCCCAATTCTTCGTCACTGTGGCAATACTGCGTATCAGTGTTTTTAAAAGCGCGCTATTGTGAACGCAATAGCGCGCTATTGCGTTTTGCGGTGGAAAAAAGCAAAGCAAACAAGGCTGCTATTTGGGATGATCAAAAAGCGTGCACTATTTGGCGCTATTTTGCGCTATTGTGCGCTATTTTGCGCTATTTGGCGCAACAAGAACGCTATTCATGTTTTTTTTAGAAATCACAGTTTAGATAAGGAGGGGGAAAAGTGTTACCTTATTTCACGTACGGACTTTGTTTGGGTGAGGTATTCTTTGTTCCAAACCCTCAATTTACTTATTTACGAAGGTCTCAATGATGTTATTTGCTTTTTTTTTAAAGTTTAGCTTAAAAGGTTACTTTTATTTAATATTTTCTATTCCAAACTCTCGATTTACTTAAACGTTTACTTATTTTACATTTTTCAGTAAATAATGTTTTTTATTTTATAATTTCCAGTTTTAAATGTTACTAATTTTTCAAATCTCAGTTCAAAATGTTTTTTTTTTAATAATTGTCAGTTTAAAATGCTACATGTGTCATAAATATCTGTTTCAATTGTTGTTTATTTTATGATTTTCAGCTTTAAATGTTACTTATTGTTCAGATTTCTGTTTAAAATGTTGTTATTATTATTATTATTATTATTATTATTATTATTATTATTATTATTATTATTATTATTATTATTATATTTGTCAATTTAAAATACTACTTGTTTTATAAATTTATGTTTAAAATGTTATTATATTATAATTTTAAGTTTAAACTTGACTTATTTTACAAATTTCATATTAAAATTTTATTTATTTTATTATTTTTAGCTTTGAATGTTACTTATTTTCAGAATTCTGTTTAAAATGTTATTATTATTATTATTATTTTTTTAATTGGCAATTTAAAAAGTAACTTTAGAAAAAAAAATTATTTATTTTATTATTTTTAGCTTTGAATGTTACTTATTTTCAGAATTCTGTTTAAAGTGTTATTATTATTATTTTTTTAATTGTCAATTTAAAAAGTAAATTTAGAAAAAAATAAAAAAAATCAATTTCAATTATAACTTTTTTTACCAATTTCAGTTTAAAATGTTACTTTCTTACAAATTTCATTTTAAAATGTTATTTTTTTATTTATATTTTTTTTTATAAGTTTTTTAATTAAAAAGTGGGAATGCATGAATTGCTTGCGCGATGCGCGACGCGATTAGCGCGACGCTACTTAGGAGCCAGAACGCGACACCCTGCGCGACCGCGATTTAAAACATTGTTGCGTATGAGCTCACCCTACCCGGGGGTTTCAGGACACATACCACATTTAATGTGGTCGATTTGACTCCGTTTCGGGGTTCACATGTTCCCCCAATACCCTACCCATGGATCCGACACAACTAATTCGCTCGTATGTTGACCGCGTTGAGGGTATTTTGGACTCTGAGATGACTATGACACCCACGGGCACCCTTCTCCGTTATTGGATCCGTTGATTGGGACGCCCTGAGAGTGATGACTCGTGGATTACTGAGGCCACGTTGCAACATGTTGACCGTGACTTTTATGACCATCTTCAGGAGGATATGGCAATGCTTCGTAGGGGGAGAGTGACGCAGGAGCGTATCATTTTTATTTTATTTCATTTATTTTGTTCATTTACTTATTTAGGGTATTTCAGTCTTTTGGGTCCTTGCTTATAAAAGGACCCCTAATTATTTAGCTTTGATTATTATCATTATGTTAGCGAGAAAAAGTTAGAGAGAGAATTAATGGAGATTTTTTAGTTTATTGCTTATTTCGTGTGTGTGTGTGTGTAATTCACGTGTATATTTTTCCATTGCGTTCACATCAGTTACTTCAATGTGGGCTTCTTAATCTCGGAATTCTAGAGATGTTCCTTTGTTCTTTCTTATGCTAACTAGGAGGTGATTTTGAGAGGAGTTTAGTTCCTCCCAAAATTTGCTATTAGCTTTTTACTTGCAAGCATGACATACGAAGAAAATCTTGACTTCTAGTTGCTTCTGTCATCATCAGAGGTAGAAAATTGGTTTTAGATTACATTCAAGAAACGTAATAAGCGCAGACGGTGTATCGTTTAAGCACTCATGTAACTTAGTGAAATTTAGGAAGTCATAACACGGGATCACCACCAAATCAGTTTATGAAACTCAACAGCAATCAATAAACAGACAATCAATTTTAAATGTATTGGAATCTAAAAGATCTACTAACTTTTACAAGGCTATGTGCCTGCTGTTTTCATCTCCGATGGAAAAAGTTTTACGATTAATTACATAGTTTGCAACATGCTAATTTCAGAAAATTGTGTTGCATCTTCAAATCGAGAGTAAAACAAAAAAGATCGACGCAACAGTGAGAAAGGGAAAGGTTCAGTCATATGTAGATTTTTACTAGTGTGGGTTTGAAAGAAAAAAGCAAATTCATCGAGCAGCACAAAGCACAGCCTTTAATGATTTATGCATAGGTTTCATTCAGTTTCAAACAAAAGATCCTTTACAATTTTGTAGCATGTGGTTCCTTTCTTCAAGTTAAATTTGGAAAAAACACAATACAAAGTTAAATGATCATTCAATTAACAGAAGAAGAAAAAAAGGATGTGTTATTCACCTTGTTCATGGTGTCGATGTATGCTGCACGAACCTCAGCATATATCTCCTTTCCATGTTCCTTGATGAAGGAAATAACATACCTGCATGTTCAATTTAACATATATTGACTCATACTAAGGTTGTGATAAAACAAAATGAACAAAGTAATTTATGATTAAGCCAGAACAATAGACAGAGAGAATATGAAACTGGTGTTCGGGGCATAAAAAACACACCAACTTTCTTGACTTGGGGAGAAGAGAGAAGATTTAGCTTTAAATAACAGTAGACAAAGACTGACATTACAAGAACAACACATCAACATATCTAACTAGGGCTTATAGCTCTAATCATGGAAATATAAGATAGTGATTAGATTGCCTTACAAACCACATAAGCTCTGTTTATTGTAAGATCATTTAGAAGAACTCCAGACCATGAAATTTTTCTGTTTGGTGGGCTCCTTTTGACATATTGAATCTTTATTATTATAAAATTGCAGTCCCTTAAAAGTGTTTAAAAAAATAATAAAGGATAGAAGATCCTTCAAAGGGGTTTGCACTTCACTTTCGTGTAATCACAAATCGATTTCTTTTGTTCTTTTGTTCTTTTCCTTTTTTGTTGTTGCTGAAAAATCACAAGTCCCAATTTTCTCATTGAGCCTTCTTTTCTTTTAGATTTGAAAGGCGTTCCTACTGTCTAGCGATTCTTTATAGAGTTCGAGGTGAGTTCTTCACAATGTAAAAGTAAATGATTGACCAACTCCTCATATGTCTTACACACGCAACACAAGTCACAAGTATTATCCATCAGCTAAGGTTGCAAAGTTTCCTTGATGAACCCTCAAAGGTCAACCTCATATGGGTCTCACACCTCCACAGAGACCTGTTTCGTCAGTATTAATCAAACTTCCATCTAAATGAACTATTTAACCACAAAAAGACTAATAAAAGCCCCTTCTCAACTCAACATCAAGGCCTCCTCCCTTCACATGTGAACAAGTTGTCTTCAATCAACTAGACAACTCATTCCCTTTTCGCAAAAGAAGTCTCTGTAAAGCCTATCTACCTCCCTTAGACGAGTAATATCTCATCCAACCCCCCAACGCCTCTCAAATCTTTCCATAAATGTTACCAGTGGTGGAATCGACTAAATCTTAACAAAAAGTTTCATATCATGAATAGTAACATTAATAGATCGAATACAACTGGTGTGTCAAAGCACAGGTAATCAAAACAAAATAAACAGAAGCAAATCTAAACCAAACATCCAAAAAGAACCTGCATTGGCCATCAAATTAGCTATGATCACAAAGTCCAACAATGACAAGTTTAGTTGGCGACTATAGTAAGACTACGATACCAGAACAGTCATATGAACACCAAAGTCAAAGATACACAACTCACTTGTATTTTAAGAGAACACTTTGTTGAAGAATCTGGATATTTGTTTTAGGTTTTCTCAATGCATGGAGCTTCTGAACGATGAAGTCGAACACCTAAAGAGGAGAAAAAAGAAATTAAGTGGAAGAAAAAATTGATGATTTTTTTTTAATAAGAAACGGAACTTTTATAACAAAATTAAAAATTGCATCAGATGGAAGACAATGCGTAGTCCAACACCCCTTAAACTAAAAAAAAACTACATTCTTGCAAAACGAATCTCCATCCAGTTCAGAAAGAATACAATAAATTGCAATATCTCGGAAGTGCTTGGGGGAAGAAGCCCAAAGAGAAGCAAAAAACTTAATTCTTTCCCAAGTAAGCTCTATTCCACGAACAACCCAAAGAATAGCTAGCACAACAAATCTCCAAAGACAATTCATCTTTTTCCTCATCCCAATATCCCTGATCCCCATCTTCATCACGTAAACACAATCTACGCGAAAGGCACTGCTCGCATCAATTTTTTAAAATAATTCCCTTCACAGAAACCGTGAAGGGGCAAAGGACTAAATAGTCTACATTCCCCTCGCCCTTTTTAGACAACATACACCAATTTGCTAACAAGCAACTTGTCAGTCTTCTTTTTGGTTGGAGCTTGTCGCATTTTAACCTTATCCTGTGTTCTAAAAGGCCCGCCTAAGCTTGAGGCTTGAGAGAAACGCATCGCTCACGCCTTATTACGCCTTATTCTTAGTAAAAGGCTTAAGACTCACTTTTTTTTTTAAAACAAAGGATTAGTTGACAAATATTGGTTATGGAGCATGAATATGAGAAAGATGGGTACCAAACATATGGATATATTTTCAAAGTTCAAGGTATGTATTATTTTATTATATTACTAGCCTTAGAATAATTAAAGTAATAAAAAAAGAAAAAACGCCCTTTTACGCCTAGGGTCCTAAGGCTTGAGGCTTGACCTCTACGCCTCAACCACGCCTCGCGCCTTTTAGAACCTTGACCTTATCATAGGCTACCGACCACACAAAAACCTAATGCTTAGAAAATAATCCGGATTTTCAAATCATTTTGAACGAATTAGAATTGGGTGTGGAAGGATTATCAATCAATGTGTTTAAGAAAATTTTACAGGAAAAGTTGCGCCGTCAAGGGTGCAAACTCTACTCAAGCAAACGAAAGCCCTCAATATAAGACAAACAACTCAAGTAACTCAAGATCATTCAAATTTTTCTCCTAATGAATAAATCCCTAACCCAACGACCATAGGAATACTCACTACCAACTCTTCATTTTTATAAACTAATGTTCAACTCTTCTAATAAATGTGGTTTGAATGAAATACTAGAACCTAGTTTGATACAATTTCCCTACTTAGGTAAACTCTCACTAATCACAGGTACCAGGTGTCCATCGTCCTGAACTTCACAGATCCTAAGAGTAAGGAATGAAATGCTAATGCTATTTTGAGGTCACAAATGTAAACATGAACACATTAACCAACACAAACCGCTAAGTACACAACCTTTGAAACTGCTTTCTGTCGAAGTCTTTCTAGCTCTGGCTGAACATCTTTTAGAGCATTTGACGTTTTCACCATAGAATCTACTTCAACAAACTTCAGCTTCTTGCTCAGAATCTCAAGAGTCCTCATATATTCATCATTAACCTAAAGATAAATACAGTTGCAAGTCGATTAGTGTCCAAGGAACAACATAGACACAATAAAATTCCATATTCAATAGCCAAATAATCAAGCAGCATTTATTGTACACTAGCGTGGCTACATGCTAAGTAATTAAGCTTAATTAAAAGAAAAAAAGAACAGAGATGCAAATACTAGTTTAAAATCACATAGATGCACAAAAACATATGCACGCAAGGAGAGAGAGAGAGAGAGAGAGAGAGAGAGAGAGAGATCAACATTATAACAGCACTAGATCACAATGACCAACATGAAAGCTCTATAAACTTGTCAAATTAGGCTGAGAAAGAAGTTTATCGATGTTACTGTAACCAGGGCATATTTAGGTTAAAATATATAAATGTATGACAAAGGGCTTCCCATAAATTTAATAACATAGCCAAGGCCTGTTGGCTAATCCAGAGCCCACTACGAAACTAAATTGTCGATAAAATAAAATAATTTGATTACGCTAATGTTTATAATCAAAAATCGAACCATTGTAATAAACATCTAATTTATGCAGTCTTTCAGTCACCCACTCACAAAGTTGATTATGGTACCTCTCCTTGTCAAGATCGAACCACAGCAATGAAAGCATAAATATATGCAGTCTGCCAGTCAACTACTCACAAAGGATATGAACACAATTACAGACAAGTGATGCTTGCACAATATCAAAGGTAATGTATGGGGGGATAATCATGGCTTTGCCGAGTAACAGTGAACAATTGACGGAGCTTCAACAATGGAACCAGTTAGGGGGGTCTTCATCGTACTAGAGAATCCTTCCGGCAGTTCCAGTTCAAGTATGCTGGGGTGGTCGGTTTTAATTCAATGATCAATTTGACGAATTTGTTTCTCTATTTCTAGTCTTAGCTTGAGGATTTTCATCCTTCTGTCCCGTTGCAATCTTCTTTTTCCTTAGTTATATTCCTAGTTTCTATTCACTAACCTTCACCACTCCATCCGAACAGACTCTGATCTACAAAAAGAACCAGTGAAAGACCCCAGTAGAGGAAGGGAAACTTCTACACCCTAAAACTACCAAAGCAATCTCCTCTCCTCTCCTCTCCTCTCCTCAACCTCCTTTACAGCAATCAGCTCACTCTTCTCTCCACATCAATATGATATATCTTATGATTCTTATCCATCTAGCCCTTAATTTCCCAAGCAACTGACAAAAACAAAGATACTGATAAAACAAAACATATGGGAAGAAGTCCCAATATTATTTCAAAGGGCATTATATTTAAGCAAGTTGTGAAGCAAAATAAATGAGTGCTTCTAGTTAAAATGAAAATGAAAACTGAAAATACCTCTCCATCAACAATTATGTGTATCATCCTTGGGGGGACAATTATATCTTCAACAAATTTTGCTAATTTTGACTCTGCCACCTGTCAAGGAACACAAGTCAACTCTTGTAAAATTTAGCATCTGCAATTAGAATCGGATGAAGACGGAGAAAATAAACCAACCATAAAATTAGTTGAAAGTATTATTCAACAAATACATTCAAGTATGTATTGCTTGATGCACGAAAAACACTTGTAACAAATGATCCAATAAGCAATCAAACCAATATTAATTTAGATTCCATTTATCATCCCCATGTTAGGATAGATATTTTCCATAATGCTGTTGTCTAACCACTACCTGAAATTTAAGTTTTAGACACATCTAGTCCTGAACAGTGTCCCATTAATTGTGCTTCCATGAGAAACCTTATTAAATGACTTAATCGGTGACCAAAAGTCAGTTATATAAAGGAAGGGGAGGCTTATTGAGGGAAATAAGTTTTAAAAAAAACTAATCTAGTTCTTCCTCAAATCACAAGTGGCATGCATATCATCATTTAGGCTTCTATCAACAGAGTCCAAAACTTCTTTTTCTTTTTCTTTTTCTTTATTTGATAAATAGAAGTAAAAGGAGTAACAATCCATGTTCACGCAGAGTATTCACAATGTATTCATGGAGAGGGAGGAAAAGAGGAACAAAGCTGCAAAAACAATACCCACAAAAAGGCCTCCTCGCAAAATACAATAAAAGGACTAGACAAATACGGGGACAAAATAACTACAAAGTACAAACTACTTCCTTAATGCAAGATCAGACAGAAAATTAACTGACAATATATCGACCCAGGTTACCACTCGTGAACAACTCAACTCAACTTAACAAAGCCTTTTCCCAATTATTTGGGGTCGGCTACATGAATCCTATTTTTCCATTCCATTCTGTCCAATGCAATATCTTCGGTTAAACCACATGATATCATGTCCTTTTTTATAATATCCCACCAAGTTAATTTAGGCCTACCTCTACCTCTTGGGTTACCATCAATACTAACTAAATCACTCTTCCTTACAGGAGCTTCCATTGGTCTACGCTTGACGTGTTCAAACCATCTAAGTCGATTTTCTCTCGATTTATCTTCTATAGGAGCTACTTTTACCGTTTCACGAATTTGTTCATTTTTAATTTTATCCTTTCGAGTTTTACCACAAATCCGCCACACTCATTTATCTTAGCATTCGCATCTCCGCCACACTCATTTTCTGCACATTTTGTTTCTTGGTTTCCCAACACTCTGTCCCATATAACATGGCGGGTCTAATGGCCTTCTATAAAATTTTCCTTTTAACTTCAAAGGTATACGTCTATCACACAGAACGCCGGTCGCACTTCTCCGCCTGCTCTAATCCTATGCGTAACATCATCACTAATATCTCCATATTTTTGTATAATCGATCCTAAATAACGAAAATGGTCATTTCTAGGTATTTCTTGACCCTCTAATTTCACCACATCTCCATTTGTCCTCCTATTACTACTAAAATTACACTCCACATATTCTGTTTTAGTTCTGCTTATTTTAAATCCTCTTGTTTCTAAAGTTTCTCTCCACAATTCCAACCTAGCATTTATCCCCATCTTAGTCTCATCGACTAAAACAATATCATCTGCAAATAGCATACACCATGGCACCTCATCTTGTATTTGTCCAGTCAACTCAGCCATAACAAGAGCAAAGAGATAAGGACTTAATGCTGAACCTTGGTGTAGCCCTACCGTAATTGAAAATTCACTACTTTCTCCGGCTGATGTTCTTACTGTAGTCATCGCACCATCATACATATCCTTGATCACATCAATATATCTGTGAGTCACTCCTCTTTTATGTAGAACCCGCCATATTATATGTCTGGGTATCCTATCATATGGGTATCCTATCATACGCCTTCTCCAAATCTATAAAAATCATATGAAGATCATTCTTTTTCTCTCTATACCTCTCCATTAATCTCCTCAATAAATGGATTGCTTCCATTGTTGACCTCCCAGGCATAAATCCAAATTGATTCTCAGATACTGTTGTCTTCAATCTCAATTTATATTCAAAGCACGATGAAAGGAAAGGAACTGTAACTAAGACACAGAGAGCTCCTTTCCCCCAAAGCACCTCCTATTACTCTCACTCCAAATGGACCATGAGAGGCATAATAACGCAGCATCCCATATTTCAGAATACTCCCCTTTATGAAACAACCACGCCAACAAGACATGAATTGTCACTGAGCTCCGCATTACCCATTGCAACAAAAAAGGTAAAGGAAACCGTCCACAAATCTCTCGCTGCCTTAAAAGTAAAGCAGGATATGATCCACTTACTCAGCTTTTGCACATAAACAACACCAATCTCAAGATCCTTCTCACTCCCATCAAACTAAACTTGAACCCCTTGTTATTCTCTTTCCGAAAAAAAATCCCTCACTTAGAAACATACTTTTAATCAACACTAACAAAGGAAGAAATGAGAAAAAGTAGTTCGGAAGGTTAGATAGAGTGCTCATTATTAAAGTTAACTGTGCATCTTTGAATATATACATCCACTTGCACCATTATACGCATTTCTCAAAACACTCAATCGCAGGATTCCAACTGGCCTTGGACTTATACTTTGCACCAAACCCAGGTAAGAAGGAATGCAGCTCACCTCACATCCCAAGAAGTCCTCCAAAATCCCTGGAATCAATCACTCGTGCATTGAAATGACCTCACTCTTACTAACCTAAATCTTCAACATTGATAGTCTTGTAACAGATCACCAAGCACACCAAGTTTATGCACTTGATCCGCCTGAGCACTATAGAAGACAATAGTATCAACAGAGCAAGACAGAAAGAACTCTCACCAATGTCGCCAATTAAAGAATCATTGAGCAAGCCACTAACCACTGCTCTTACTATAGGGCTACTTAAACCTTCCAGAACCTAGAAGAAAGCAAAGGGGAATTGGGTCTCTAGGAAAATACTTTTTGAGCTTGCAAAAGAAAACCTCAAGGCGAACCATTAATAATAACAAAGAATCTAATCAAAGATATGCAGACCCAGTCCAACCTTTTCACATACCTCCAAATCTTGCTCTATCCAACAAAAACACAAGCTCTAACTCACATGATCATGAACTTTCTCAATATCCAACTTACAAATGATACTTGACACCTACAATGAAGATACCTTCCAACAACTAATTTCCCATATCAACAACCTTACAGCTCCCAACAAAGTCATATTTTGAGAGAACGACAGAAAAAAGTCACCACCTTCATAAACGAATTGATAAAGCACCAGACAATGACTTGTACAAAATACCATCCAAACTGATAGGTCTGAAATCCTAAACATGGACTCCCCACGGCCCTTACCAAAGTACGTGAGAAATGAGGCATTAAGACTTCTCTCAAATCAACCAAAACTATAGAACTCACGCAAAAAACGACCCTTGACCTAAGTTGGGGACTGTTTTTATTTTTGTTATTTTAAAGGCATAGGACCAAGCAACTGTGAGTTCTTATGACTATAATTAATGGTCATTGAAAATTCGAATAATAAAAGATATATTCTAACAGAAGAACAAAAGAAATATTCTACCATAACTATAGAAGAAATATTCTAACAATTCTGGTACCTTGCGATTCTTCAGCTTCAGTCCCATATCCATAGACTTCTCCTGAAGGATTTTTATGTCTGAACTTATTGAACCGATCTCAGTCTAGCACAATGATTACAGATTATCATTAATTTTGATGGCACAAGTTTAAATACAGTAAAAAGAGTGAAGATAATATAAAATGAAAAAAATGAACGAGAGGGATGAAGGGAAGGGATAAAACAGATAGCACAACAGTTACAAGAGAAGTGTAAGCCATCCATTCTGTATAAAAATAAATGGATCAAAGATATTGCTAGGATTGTCGCTTGCATTAGAGAGAACTGAAACGAGTAACTAGTGCTGGAGCAACCTTGTTCTAGCACTTCCAAGCCCAGCCTAATCACACACTATTACAAGCATCATGTGTGAAGCATCAACACAATGTAAACAAGTATTTCGAAATATTTCAGACTAATTTCATTTCATTTATATAAAAACAATAGACTAGATCACTAGGTACAAGTGGTGCTAGATGTTAAAATGCATTTTAGGGTTAGGTCACTAGATGAACTCAGGAGCAAAGAAACTTCTTGTTTGCACATTTCTTTAGCATAGTCAGTAAGAAACTGTGACTGTCAATAACAGGTTTTATTTGGTCCGATTTGCTGTGTATCCATCGTCTTTCATGTCATTCCTTTTGTGGTCATTCACTTATCACTATTTAAGTGAGTACCTTTGTTAAATTAACAGTATAATAACTGCTGCTTGTTCATCTGCTGGGTATAAACATGTATGAAGATAAACCAACTTGTAACATGAGGAGAGAGAGAGGGGGTAGAGATTAACTGATGTATGTGGGTGTGTGCCACGCCGCACATGCATGGAATCGTGGCAAAGATTGTGGAAATTTTTAATTGTAACTAGGTATTAAGAGTCTTGAGCAAAAGAGTAAACACTTAAGAATGCTGAAACTCTTGGTTCTCCTAAGTCTAATTGCTCGAATGTAAGAAGCTCTTAGAGTACTCGAGTCCCCTTTGCTTGAACCCTTCTTCAGCCTTCCTTTTATATGAAAACTCTAGGAGACAGAACGAGTGGATTGTCACAACATAGCTGTGGTGCCTCTGAGCGGTCTGACGGTGTCAGTTAGGTGGTGGAGTGTTAACTAAAGGATTCGCAGGTGGTGTTAGGTAGTTGCTGGTAGCATTAAAAGTGGATGGAATCTTTCAATTTAAGTGGAGCTGAGTAGTGGCGGTTGGTGGAATAGTGTTCAGCTTTCCACCTACCTGTCAGACTGATCGCAGAAGCTCCGGAGGTCTGGAATTTCCGTAAGTTGACCTTGAGGTGTTTCGCAACAATACACTCTTGTGCTGAGGATTAGGTGACCTTGGGAGGTCATTTCTCTTCAGTCCGAGGGTAGCTCTAAGCGTCAGTCATGACAGAAATCTGGTGCTGTGGTCTCTGAGCTCGGTTGAGGAGTTGTGTCGAAACGAATGACCCTCCCAGGAGGAAGGAGGTGTGATTGAGGTCTGCTATAGTACCGTGACCTATCTTTAAGAGTATCCGAGATCTTGGGGACCAAGTAGTGATCTGTCTGAGATCAGAGGTCAACCTTCAGACCTTTGTTCTCGCCTGTGGTTAGTCGAAGGGTCTAAGAGTCTTTTAAACACAAAGTGTGAAATAGGGTATCATCATATTCAAATATGACAGACCCCATTAAGGTTCTTAAGTGACTAAGAGTACACGGGAAGTCAGAAAATTCTTCTCTCATAGCAGATTATGGCCTCCTATCCCTCCAGAATTAATGACACATGGGTTATGGCCCAACAACTATCTTTAGATTCAACAAATATATATAAAATAGACTTTCTTTAGCATTTAGCACCTCTCAGCAAGGCCATATTGTCGCCAGGACACGTTGCTGATGTTATCTTAGCCTACGTTGGTATAGATAGTAAATTTTGCAAGCATTCAACCAAGCTGACTTAAACCGAACACACTGGATCGATTTGTATCAAGTTTATGTCTGTGTATTAGATTACTGTTCAGTTCATAGTTTGACTCATAGCTTTAAGTGTTGTGATATTTAGTTGCCATCTACTAGTAACTCATAGCCTCTTTGGATTATACTTCGCAAACTTCATCACTCACATACAATGGACATGGGTCCCCCGGGGTGAACCAGTTAACCATCTGCCTCATTTACTTTCATTATGTGCTTTACCTGATCCCATACTTCACTAAACACTCTTGGTGCGATGGCAAGTTCCCTCGCCCAAGCTATGGTTTGTCTCAAGTTCGAGACAAGGGAGCAGCCTCTCCATAGGGGTAAGGCCAGCCGACATCCGCCTCTTCCAGACCTGCGGTTAAGCGGGAGTTTTGTGCACTGGGTGCGGCCTTTTATAAGTAGGTGATATAGTTTGTTAACCTGTTCTTACTGGTTTATAATGTTTAAAAATGAACAAAGATTTATAGCTTACCTGCAAGCCAATCACTGTTAATGATGTAAACGCATGTAAACACAGTGGAAATGTTTACACACACTCACTAAAAGAGGAAATAACAATGATAACTCTTCACTCATACTCAATCATTCATTTAAAGATATATATAGGCCTAGTATACCTGGGGACTAAGTAATAACCCTAATATGACTAAAGTACTAAAATACCCTAACTAATATGGGAATATTCTTTATAGAAATATTCCCTGATTGTTGAGCAGATATTTGTAACTTGGATCATCTCTAATTGTCATATACGTTGTTTATCTTGTTGAGCCCTAAATTAATACACAGGAACCCTTAGGTAAGTCAATCAGCTACACCCTAAGGTCCTTTGGATTGTTGATAAAAACCTCAAAATCTCTAACTCTCTTGACCAAAGCAAAAGAGGTCTATCAGATTGTAATAACTCTTTTGTGATCTAATAAAGAATATAAAAACCTTTGACAGTGAGCGTAGGACTCCCTCCTGAGATCCGAACCACTTTAAACCATTGTCTCATACTTTGCCACTCCTTTCCTTTTACCTGTCTGAGGGGAGCAACTGTGGGTTTGAAATCTCATACGATTTCTACATCCATCAGTTTGGCGTCGTCTATGGAAATGACAAGTTCCATCTCTTTTAAAAACACTTCCTACCCTCCTCAAGATGCCAACTGATGCTTTGGCCCGATCTGTCAAAGCAATGGAAGCTCAGCAAAAGGAGCTCCAAAAACAACTAGTTACCATTCTCAGTAGGTTCCCTTTACCCCTAGTGGTAGAAGAGCTGGCAAAAACACGAGCCCCGGCTAGAGGAAGAGAATGATCCAGAGGGTGTGCCTAGAGCCCCCCAACGATCAGCAATCCGCATTCCTTTAACAGGTTATCAATCCCCGAAGATCAATCTCAAGGCAGTTCCAAGGTGGCTAAGCCCTGGGACAATGAGATCAACTCCAAACACCATAGAGTTAGATCTCCAAAAGACTCTCTCTCCCTTCTCTAATGATGTTCAACACTATGCTCTTCACCCAAAGTGGAAGATGCCTATTATTGAACCATTCGATGGATCTAAGGATCCCATCGACCATTTGGAGACCTACAGGTCGCTCATGCTCTTCCAAGATACCCCAGATGAGGTCATGTGCAAAGCTTTTCCAACTACCCTAAGGGGGACTGCTGGGCATTGGTTTGCTAAGACCAAACCAGTTGACCATTACAAGCGATAACTGAGCTAGCAAGATCCTTTATCAGCCACTTCAAAAGGCCTCTTCGACTTCAGGCAGAAAACCGTCAAGTCCCTCAGGGAATATGCCAAGAGATTCAACCAAGAAGCCTTCCAGGTTGACAATCCAAATGATACCATCCTGTGTGGCGGCCTTTATCTCAGGCCTCACCTAAAAAGACTTATTGAGGTCTTTAGCAAGAAGCCTCCAAAATTTATGACCGAGTTGCTCGAAAGAGGTTAAAAATATATATATGCTAAGGATGCCATCTCAGTGAGGCACGCCATAGCCTTTCCTCAACAAGGAAAGAGGAAAGATGTCTTCTCCTGCCTTGGGAGACCTCAACGCAGCAGAGGCCAAGAAGAAGAAAGGCGAAGATAAGAAAAATGGCCCTTCGGAGGCCAAACACTTCATCCCGCTCACAGCCACCCTCGAAGAGGTCTTTGCAGCAGTTAAATCCCAAGATCTCCTACCACCGCCCAAACCCATGAGGACCACTAACGACAAAAGGGAAAAGTAAGTACTGTCAGTTCCACAGAGACCATGACCACAACACCAGCGATTGCTTCAGGCTTAAAGAAGCCATCAAAAGAGTCATCAAAAGGGGCTACCTCAAAGAATTTGTGGTTAAAGACCCCGATAGAGGTCCACACAACAATAACAATAAAAACAAAGATGATGTCCCTCTGATAGATATCAACTGTATCTCCGAAGACTTCGCAGGGGGTGGACTCTCTGTCACAGCCAGAAAAGCCCATCTCGAAGCAGGTCAACCATGTCTCTCTCCCCATCAGGCTCCAAAAGAAGTGCTAATGATAGTCTTCCCAGAAGCAAACCTCAGAAGGGTCTGTTTACCTCATGACGACACAGTGATCATGGGGAATGCCAAAATGAAAAGAGTCTTGATTGATACGGGGAGCTCTGCAAATCCTGCAAATCCTGTTCTTAGACGCCTTCGAAGTCATGGGCCTTGGCACAAAGCACATGCAACCTATCACTACTCCTCTCATCGGGTTCAACGAGGAACGGACCTATTCCTTTGGGTATCACACCCTCCCCCTCACCCTTAGTTCAAAAGATTGTTGTAAAATTGTCTTAAATAAGTTCATAGTAGTGGATCTACCCTCCGCTTACAATGTGATCATGGGCAGACCATCACTTAACGACTTAGATGTTATCTCAACACGAAGGTTGGTGATTAGGTTCCCAACCCCCAGAAGGGTAGGAGAGGTCTTTGGGGACCAGAAGAAGGCCCGAAAGTGCTACATCACCTCCATAGGAGAGAAGAAGAGGTCGCTCAACGCACCCCATGGCTGGGCCAAGAACCCAATAAAGCTTCGGAGGCGCCCGAGTTCTCGCCCGAGGTCTTACCTCCGCCTCCACCAATGCCTGCGCTCCCAAAAGAAAGCCTGCGCGTAGAATTGATAAGCTTGAATGCCCCAATCCTGCACAAATGAGGTCAGTCACCTTCAAGGGCCCAAATGAAGAAATAAAGTCAAGGTAGCAAAAGCCTTAGGGGACACATGGCATGTAACACCACATGTTTTTATTAACTAATTTAATTAATTAATTGGAATATTCAAGAAAAATAAATTTTTGAATTTAATGATTTTTATTAAATAAATATGTTGGTTATGATTTTAGAAGAATAAAACTTCAAGCGGAATCGAAATCGAATTTAAAATGAAGTTTTTATGAGAGCTTTAAGTTAAGCCTTTAAAGAAAAAAGGAAAAACATTTGTCACGGATTTAGGCCGTGACTAATAAAAAAAATTGATTTTTAGTTAAATGGTATTAAACGAAGGGGAATGGCAGTGGTCGCGTACCTGTTCGATCGATCGATCGACCTAGGGAGTCGATCAATCGACTATGCCAGATTTGAGGCGGTTCGGGATTTTATTTGTAGTGTTAGAGTGGGATTAGGATTCCTAATTAGTATATAAGACTATTAATCCGTAGGGGGACTTCTCATAATCACTTTTTTCCAAGTTTTTCACCAGAGAACTCTTCCAAAAGTTTTTCCTCTCCACTATAATCATCAACCTCCAACATAATCAAGTTTTTTTGTCACAAGTTTTGAAAAGCTTAATTGGGGTTTAATCAAGTTTGTTCAAGAACACTTCTTTGCTAATTTTTCGAGAGGAATCCAACCGTGCTACCAGTTTTTCTTCAACTTAATCCCAGGTATGAATACTCTATTATTTTCCTTTGGTATTATGCGTCTGAAGTGTCGCCTAAACACTTAATTACATGTTTTCTTAAAAACAATTAGTAACTTAATTAGAAAAAGTGGACACTAACTATGGGGCTGTTTTTATAAAATCTTTTAATTTGAATAATATTCATAACCCTTTGGGTACGTAGGATTCATGAGTGATTTGGGGTTTTATTGGTGTAGGTTGCAAGTAGAAAAACCCTAATATTAAAATAAATGAATTTGGGGGAGTATAACTCATGTAATTTGTGTTGAAACAATGAAATTAAAATTTTGATGTTTTAAATGATGAAATAGCGGTATATTTAATTTAAATAATTAAATGAGATTAATTTGGTGTATTTTGACGTTTTGATAATTAAATTAAGATTTAATTGAATTGGACTATCATGCGTAGCTTTATACGTTGATTAACTATTCTTATTGGTATTATTATATTGCCTTTGTGACGACGGGTTGTTGGGTAATTTTGTTCTCCCTATATTTTAGGATGCCTTCTAGGTATGGGACTAGTGAGGGTAGATTATCGCGTTTTTATCATCTTGGTGGTGCGCTAATTTTTTGTACTTTTTCATCGTTACGCTAGCCTAGGCATGAGACTAGGTCGAAGTTTAGGTTAGAAATTCTTCCTATACATAGGGATAAACGTAATACGAACTTGGGGACCTTTAGTTATAGGACTAAGGGGTATTTTGAGGATCTCACGTCGATTAAAAGGGTGGGGTGATTATAAATTGAGAAATCGAGAATTAATGCCTAAGAAAAAAACGGGTATTAAAATTTGTGGCGACATAATGTGTCGGGGCCGACAGTTTAAACGGGTCAGATGGCGATTTATGTCGTATCGTGTGTGGAACCTTGTCATGTGTTGGGGCCGACAGTTTAAACGGGTCAGAGGGCGATTGACAAGGGGAAGTGTGACACTTTAATAAAAAGTGAGAACAATAATAAAAATTGGTTGATTTAATAAATTAACATCGTGGGACTTGGGAATTTTAAAATCGTATTGGTGTGCCTTTTAAATGGGGATCTCTACGGGTAGTTAGTAATTTATATTTATCGCGTTTAATTATTCCGTTTAATTTAAAATATTCTATTGTGATATTTATTGCGTATAATGCTACTGTCTGGGTTCAAGGATCCTATTTGAGGGGAGTAGTGTGTATTCTTGCTCGGGGCTTTGGCTCTGACCCATGCGTTGATTAACCTTTTTCAGGATAAGATTTGGAGAAACTGCATAGGATTATCGAAGTTATCATTTGGAGGTGCAGCTGGAGTTATTTATTTTAATGGCATAGTTTAGTTAGACTTTCCTTTCCAGTCGTAGTTAATTATGAGACTTCATTGGAGTTTTATTGGGCCATTCGGTTCCAAAGTTATTTAGAGGATTTATGTTGGATTATTCAGATCTTTATTATTCAGATTTTATTTAATCATTTTTGGAGATTGGATTTGTTCGGAGTTAGCATGTGATGGATCTTTTATCGCTTAGTTGTTTATGATCATTGAGATTGATTCAATTATTTATCTTATGGACTGATTTATTTATGTCTCATATTTGTCTCATGCTAAGAATGGTATTTATTTATATCACCCCCGGCATAGTTCGGCGGCGGTGGCTGGCCACCCCGTCTGTTGAATTTTGCGAGGTGTGACATGGCATCCCACAGCGTGATTGTAAAAAATGTATTTTGCTACTTGAAAGAAATGAAATGGAATCTTTTTTGTTACCCACAATGTATACAATATATGTATTCTTTAAAGAGTTGCAAGGACTTCAGCCTTGGCTTAAAACTTAAACCAAGGTCTAAAGACCCAAAATAAAAGAGCTACAAGGACCCCAGGCTTGGCTCTAGGTTTATGCTAAGATCTCACGACCCAAACTTTACGTTGCAAGGATTCTAACCTTAGCTTGGGACTAACAGCCAAAGGTCTCAAGACCCACATAAGCAGTCAGCTCAAAGGCTATTCGTACACCTACGAAATATGTTTTCAAAATAACAAAGTTATACAAAAATGCAACGGATTCGTATCCAAGTCACTGGAAGTATACGTAGGTACTGGGGTCACGTTAGACATTGTGGCAGACTGGTCCATAGAGAGAATCTTTGGTTACACACCTATAGTGGGTTTTGCTAAGTTGGGGATGTCGAGGTTTTACTCACTATCTTGGTTGTTTCACCACCATGAAAACTTCCATTAACATGCATTTGAGCTAACTTGGGTCTGTGTCCATCGTTGGGGAATCTGAAGTTCTTGATGTCTTCATGTGTGACTAAGGTCCAAAGACCCATAAACAGTCATCTCAAAAGCTATTCGCACACCTAGGAAATATGCTTTCAAAATGACAAAGTTATACAAAAGTGCAAACGATTTTAGCCAAACATTTTCTTTAACCTCGTTTTTGAAAAATCCAAGTGTCTAGTATCTGAAACTTAGATATAACTTCCATTTTTCCATAAAATTTGGGGGGGCTAAGCGTTCGAATGCTAAAAATTGTCCAAAAACCCCCCAAATACGACAAAGGTGCAAAACCCAATGCTTCAAAGGTGTAGAGGCTTGTCAACCCAGCATAACCATCAAAATTTCTAGGTTCAGAGGGTATTTCAGATTCAAAAATTTACCTAAGTTCAAAGGTCTATGACCCTTCGTGGAACTTTAAGTTTGAGGATTTTCAAGTCCAGAGGTCTTAAGACCCTTAGAAGGACCTCAGATTCCAAAATTTCTAAATCCGGAGGTCTTATAACCCTTAAAAGGATTTCCGATTCGAAAATTTACGTAAGTTCAGACGTCTATGACCTTCATAGGACTTCAGGTTTCAAGATTTTTAAGTCCGAAGGTCATAAGACACTTATAAGGACCTTAGATTCCAAAATTTCTAAATTCGGAGGTCTTTCTTATGACCATTAAAAGGAGTTTAGATACGAAAATTTACCCGTTTATGACCCTTCGTGGGGCTTCAGGTTTCAGGATTTCTACGTCCGAAGGTCTTACAACCCTTATAAGGACCTCAAATTCCAAAATTTCTAAATCCGGAGGTCTTGTGACCCTTAAAAAGATTTCAGATTCGAAAATTTACCTATGTTAAGAGATCTCTGACCCTTCATGGGACTTTAGGTTTCGGGATTTCTTAGTCCGGAGGTCTTAAAAACCCCTAATAAGTACCTCAGATTTCAAAATTTCTAAATTCGGAGGTCTTAAGACCCTTAGAAGGAGTTTAGATTCGAATTTTACATAAGTTCAGAGGTCTATGACCTTTTGTGGGACTTCTGGGTCCAGAGGTCTTCCCCTTATATGGACTTGAGATTTCAAATCTTATAAATCCGAAAGTCTTATAACCCTCAGAAGGATTTCAAAACCAAGTTTCTTAAGCCCAGAAGTCTCAGGACCCATATGGGGGGCCTTAGGGTTGGAGAAATTTCTAAGTTCAAAGGTACCCTGACCATCAACAAGACTAGCCTTCTTATCCCAAGGCCTTCAACCTCAGCAAAACATGTCTCTAAGGTCTCAGAACCCTTGTGCGGAACGAGTTTCAAGTTGGAATGTTAAAATCAGAGGTCTAATGACCCTTACCATCTTTAATCTTTGGCTCTTATTCCTAAAAATTAGGGGGGGGGGGAGGCTAAGTGTTTGTACAAAAATTTGGGGCCTTCGGTCCTAAAAAGGTATAAGTATCAGGTATTCTATGGTTCTAAGGTCTAATGATCCAATATAGAACCTCAATCCTGACTCCAGAAACTTCACGAGTTCATGGCTTCAAGTTTTAGGACCCTCAGATCCACTTCAACAAATTTGCAACTCAAATTGTTTTGCTTTACTAAGGTATTTTAGGGGGCTCAGACGGTGTAAAAATTCCTTAGCAAAGCAAAAAGTAAAGCAAGCACGAAGTATAGACTGAACAAAAGGAAAGTTTTGTGATCCCGAAACCACTCTTTCATTAAAGGTAGAAGATGGAGAATACAAAAAACGGCCCACGGTCAGCAAGCAGTTTAGGTTCCACAGAAGCTTCACTTTTTGAGGGGCTTGTTGAGGGCAGGGAGGCATAGAATTTTTCCTTGGGTTCTTCTTCTTGGGCCTTGGGAGCAGAGACTTCAACAGTGTCGTGGTCAGCACTACTTCCACCATCTGAGCTCTCTTCATCCGACTAAGGGGCTTCAGCAAACAAATCAGAGACGTCCACATCAGAAAATAGTGTCTGGATCTTGGCCTTGCAAGCTTCAAAATCAGAATTAAAATTCTGGAAAAGATACTTCGTAAAGGCCTCAGACTCCGTATAAACATCCAATTGGTTTTGCACTGCAGTATGGATCTTCCCCTGGAGCTCTTTATGCTTCACCAGGACCCGTGTGGTTTTTTTTGCAGTTCCTGATCATTGGAGGTCAACTAGTCCTTCTCAGCAGGTCTTTGACTGATTGTTTCAAAAGCTCCACTTCGCCGTCAGCTTGAAGAAGTTTCTCTTGAAGACTCTGGAGCTCAATCTTCTAGCTATGGAGAGCCTCTGTTGTCACCTCGAGCTCAATCTGACCAAAGGCATGTAGCTTCTCAACCCTGGCCTCGTGCAGCAGCCAACAAAGATGCACTATCTCTAACAGTCTTTTCGTTCAAGAGCTTCTCCTGCTCCAAGGAAGTGACATGTGCCTTTAAAGCATCCTTCTCTTTTTGGAGAGCCTCCACTTGCAACCCCTGATAGTTGATCATTCCCAATTGCCCTCCATCTTAATAACCTTTTTCCACGCTCTGCTACTATTAAGAGCGCGTCTGTCGGTAGGGCCTCTGTCAGATGTTGAGCCTACAAGAGAAAGGAATACGAAAACAAGGAACATAAAGTAAAGAGCTAAGAAAGAGTAAGAGCCCATCAAATGAACCAACTTCTCAGCATTAACAAGGGTTCCTCTACTCCTCAGCAGTGCCACCATGTCGGAGTTGTTTGTCTTGGCTAGCGAGTGAAAGGCACCCATAGCTGAGGCGTAAAAGTCCATCTCCTCAGCTGAAGGAGGCCTCAAATAGCTCTCCACCACAAGCCCCTCAGCAATAGTTGGCCCCTCTGACCTACTGGGCACCTCGGTTACTTTCTTTAAGCCCCCCGCCATTTGAGGGGGCACCACCTTCTCCATAGCTTCTTTTTGTCAGACCAAGGGCTGCAAGTCCCTTAGAATAGAAGGATCCCTCTGGGTTCCCCAAAGGTTCCACTTGCCCCCAATTCTGCTTGCAGCAAGAGCAGGTTTTTACAGGCTCAGACTGAGCCTTCAACAGGGCCAGACCTAGGATGGCCTCCTCCACCAGCTAGACCTTAAGAACTAGAATATTCACTGAGGTGTTGAACTTAAGGTGTTTAGTGGTCTTGGACCTCTTTCCCTTGGTGACTACAACCTCGGTAGAAGTCCCCTTAGCAAGACGCCTAGCTATCCTCCGCTCTTCCCAATCATCTACTGGATCAACAATAAATTAGAGTTAGCTATCAGAGAACTAATGAAGACAATAGCAAAAAAAAGAAAAGGCAAAGCCACTTACTGGGAACAGCCAGACTCAAGCAGAATGGGTTCATTAACTGAGGTAAGGGCTCCTTCAGTCCTTGGAGGGTCAACATTACCCTTAGGCAAGTCGTCTTTGCCCTCAGAGGCCTCAGGAACCTCAGTGGAGATCTCAACAGCAGCCTTCCTTCTTTAAGGCACTAGAATAAAGGCCTCGGACTCCTGTGTTTCCCCAACCACGATCTTGGGAACCTCAAGGATTCATCCTGACGTCAGAGGCTTGGGTCCAGGTCCTAACCGATAATTAAAGAGTTGCTTGGCCGTAACAAGAACGAAGAAGAATTCTTCCTTCCAGTTTTTAGGGGCGTTGTACTTGTCCTTCGCAGAGGCCACCACATTGGCCTTGGGGGCTAAGTACTTCAGATTCTTGTCATTTTCCTTTTTCTGCTCTTGAACCCCGTACAACTTGA
Organism: Sambucus nigra; assembly: GCA_949130495.1. NCBI lineage: Eukaryota > Viridiplantae > Streptophyta > Magnoliopsida > Dipsacales > Adoxaceae > Sambucus > Sambucus nigra. The sequence continues at coordinate 474,154,945 of OX422223.1, read as the reverse complement.
AGAACTAGACTGGAGTAACACCATGCTTGCCCTTGCTGGACTCCCTAAAAGCCAAGACTATGGCCATCATAGGTTTTCACGCGTTGACCACTAATTGAGAAGGGACTATCCTAATAGCTTTCAAAATCCTCACCACTGGCAAGGGCAATGGGATTCTAGCCCCACATACTGAAGGAAGCACTCGTTGAAACACACGTGTTGGGCCACCATTGAACAGGTCCTCTCTTCAGGCCTTGCGACCATCAAAATGACAGAGTTCGAAATTTGGTAGTTCGTTCTGATATCCACCAGGTCCTCCTCCGTAATCCGTGAGGCAGTATGAGCCTCACCTGCAAAATCAGGGTTGTAAACCCCATCATAACTAATCACCCTAGTACTGAGGGGAACAAACCAGTGGGGGGACCTCCACAGTAGAAGGCAGAGACACATGAGGACCAACGGTGGACAGGGGCAATGCCAGGGACAATATTTCTTGAAGACATTGTTGGGAGAAAGAAGTTGCTTGCTGAAGAAAATTTTAGGGAAAAGTGAGATGAGTGAAGTGAGTAGTGAAAGATTCAACCCAATCCAAGGGCTCTTTTATAACCCCCAAGTCTAGAGTACTGGCTCCTTCAATCTCCAAGGTCAGACGCCTCAATCCCTTCAATCAAATCAATGCTCTCAAGCTCCAACACTTGCCCACAGCCACGTGCAAGCTCCTTCCCAATGTAATCTAATCATTACGAAAATCTTTGTGGTGAGTTACAGCTTTACCCCCAACTTGCATCAACGGTTAAGTGTTGCCCCTTCCAATCCTTGCAAAAAGGAGCAAGGTATTGTTGATGATACCCTATTTCAAACTTTTCGTTTAAAATGCTCTTAGACCCTCGACTACCCTAAAGCGAGAACAGAGGTCAGAAGGTTAACCTCAGACAGATCACTATTTGGTCCCCAAGACCTTGGCTACTCTCAAAGATAGGTCACGGTAATGTAGTAGACCTCAGTCATGCCTCCTACCTCCTATGAGGGCCATTCACTCCGACACAGCTCCTCAACCGAGCTCAGAGACCACAGCACCAGAGCTCAGTCATGACTGACGCTCAGAGCGGATCAAAGACTGAAGAGAAATGACCTCCCAAGATCACCTAATCCTCAACACGAAAGTGTATTGTTGCGAAACACCTCAAGGTCAACTCACAGCAGTCCCATGGCAATTCCAGACCTTCGACGGAGAATCTGCGATCAGTCTAACGAGTAGGTGGAAAGTAGAGCACTATTCCACCTACCGCCACTACTCAGCTCCACTTGCATTGAAAGCTCCCATCCACATTTAATACTACCAACAACTACCTTACAACACCTGTGAATCCTTTAGCCAACACTCCACCACCTTGCTGACACTGTCAAACAGCAGAGCCACCACAGCCATGCTGTGACAGTCCACTCATTCTCTCTTCTAGAGTTTGTATATAAAAGGAAGGCTGGAGAAGGGTTCAAGGAGAGGGATCTCGAATACTCTAAGAGATTAAATGCATTCAAGCAATCAGACTTAGAGAGAACCAAGAGTTTCATCATTCTTAAGTGTTTACTCCTTGCTCTAGACTCTCTCAACCAACTGTTGAGAGCATATGTTTGTAACTTGGATCATTTTCAATTGTCATATACCCTGTTAATCTTGTTCAGCTCTAAATCAATACTCGGGAGCCTTAGATAAGTCAATCAGTTACTTCATAAAATCCTTTAAATTGTTGACCAACGTCGCAAAACCTCAGACTCTCTTGACCAAAGCCCAAAAAAAGTCTCTTAGATTGTAATAACTCTTTTGTGATCTAATAAGTATAACAACCTTTGACAGTGGGCATAAGGCTCGGTCCATACCACTTTAAACCATCGTCTCACGCTTTAACATTCCTCTCCTCTGACATGTCTAAGGTCCAGAGGGGTGCAACTGTGGGTCTGAGGTCTCATACGATTTCTACACCCATCAGAATATACCATTTATTAAGTGATCATATACATTAAGTAAACATGCCATTAAGAAACCATCCTCATTTTGTTTCACAATTTTATATACATAACTAAACACCCCCATGCCCCCAACTAATTGGTGTATGTCGTATGAATCCTATTTCATACCATTCTCTACATAAAGGGCCATGTTACATATATAGCTAAACAATAGCATGCCCCGACTACTTCAGGTCAGTTGTGTAAATCCTCTTACACTACTGGTCTACGCCGTATCCAAACCATCAAATTCAAATATCTCTCAAAGTATTTCCTATTGAAGCTACTTCGTCTGTGTATGTGTTTATTTCTTTTTTTCCCTTCTTGTTTTACCACGCACCCATCATAACATCGCAATTCATCACATTTAACATGTTATATCTTAGTTACTGAATACTCTTAATCTCATAGGGCATAATTGGTCATTTAACTACTCTATAAAACCTTCTCTTCTACTTCACTTGTATACATAGATCACATAATATGTAAGTATCATATCTCTACTTGAGCCAGACTGCTTTAATTATGTAGCAATATTATCTTCAATCTATCCCACCTATTGGATAATCGAAAATAATTATGAAATTGTTCCCTTTTGTGGAGCTGGCACACCCAACCAAAAGGCATTTCCACCAAAACCAATCCGTGACAAATAATAAATGGGCCGCCCTAACAATTTTAATTTGCAAGTCGTAATGGGCTGCTACCAGATTTTCGCAGGTTGGTTGACTAACCCGTTTACAACCAACCTCTCTTCAGCCTTAACCCTACAAAATGTCAATCTCCGCCTCTCATCATCATTTATGCAGGCCTCTCTCTCTCTCTCTCTCTCTCTCTCTCTCTCCCCTCAACCATCTTCTTCCCGACTCAATAGAAATGAGGAAATTGAAAGATCTACCATCAATTTTGTAGATTCGTGCGAGTTGCTTGCAATCCTGGGTTTTGAAAATTTTGGTTTGCCTGAAGTGGGCTTTAAGTTTTTAGATTTAAGAAGCCTTAACAACCTCTGTACAACTGAGAATCCAGCAATTCTTCTCTACAAAGATTATGAAGTAAAAGACTTGTGCAAGGAATAATCTTAGATTCTTATTACTAATGCTATTTGGATTTGCCTTATGTAGAGAAGAAAAATTATTTTTGCTCAAGCAAAAGAGTTTAAATTTGAAATTTCCTGCTGAAATCTAATATTTCTTTTATTTAATTTAGAAACAATTATTTTTAGTAAATATGGTTTAAACGTAATGTTTGGATTTTTGGGATAGTAAAAAAATGGTGGAAAAACGTCCAGGAACCAGGTGGATGGATTAATCCGATCCGAACCCGGAAAGACCTGTTACTCAGCCCGCCCATTTCCAGTCCGGACCATATCCAACCCACCCAGATCCGTCTTAAACCGCCCATTTGCCAAGTCTTAACTCTGGGCATCTCTAGGGCTTCAAGCTTCACTACTATATACATATACAGTAATTTTATTAAAGTTTCACTCCATGCGCTCAAATTTATTCTTACATATTTTGAGCTCTCTTGATTCTAAAGTTTCTCCTCATAATTCCAACTTGGCATTAATTTTCGTTTTAGTTTCATCCATTAAAACAATATCATCAACAATTAACATACACCATAGGACCTCATATTGTACATGTCCACTCAATTCATCCACAATTTAAAGGGGAAAAGGCTTAATGATCACCCTTGATGTTCGTGCTTAGTATCCTGTCTTTTCTACAACCACTTCCTAGTCCAAACAAGATAGGATGTTTGCAATAGGAAGCTAAAAAACAACGTAAACCCTTGGCAGACTCTTCATGAGCATAGTAATCAGAATCAATCAATTCATGTTGCTTTTTCGTGCCCAAGAACACAAAATCAAGGGCAAATCGAATAGGGGTACAACATCGCATACATGAATCAATCTAAATAGTATAATCAACCCATCAAAATGCTATCCCTGCTTTTATATATTTTTACACACAACCGCTAGCTAAACCATTTAAATATGCCTTTAGGTTAAAATACGGGTGACATAACATCTCTCTCTTCTTGTTCTACCTCTTTTGATTTTTAGCTTTCTAAATATCTTAACTATACTAATCCTCTTTGCACTATTTAAACCCCAGTTTCAAGTATGTGTTTGTAACGAAAATGCAAGGCTTGGACTGCCTTGGTTCGGGTTTGAAGAATTCAAAATATTAAAGGATTGAGTTTCAGATTTGGGGTATCTTTGAAACCTTAGAGGTGGAACTTTAACTCTTTCGAACTTTATAATTCTTGATAATTAATTAGTACTTAGTGTTAGTTGTTATTTTCTGGTACTCAGTCATTACTTGCTACTTGTTAGTAGATAGTCGTTACCTGTTACTTGTTATTTTTTTATGTATGGTTGATTTGTCGCTGAATGTTGGGTGTTGAAGTTGTTGTTGTTTGGGAACAAGTGTTATTGTTGTTGCCTTGTTTGGGAACAAGTGTTATTGTTGTTGCCTTGTTTGGGAACAAGTGTTATTGTTGTTGCCTTGTTTGGGAACAATAAGTTGGATTGCAAGCATGGTTTTGAAGAAAAAGGAGACTAGTGATCACAAATGTAATCCTTGTACTAAATTGAATAGTGAGAGCAAATGAAACACAGGCATGAAGTTGAAAGTGGGGTGGTGTGATTACAATAAGATGTCATTTTGCCGATGAACATGGTAATATGCTTTATTGCCGATGAACATGGTAATATGCTTTAGTCTAGATAGTGTGATCATGTACTACAATTGTACTATGCTTTATTGTCCAATATATTCTATTTTCTCCATATTTATAAGCTATTTACTATCCTCTTTCATTTTCAAATTTTCATTCGATTAACGATTTGACCACTATGCTTTTGAAAATGAATCTTGAGAATTTTGCAATATTAAAAGTAATATGTTATATAACCGGGAGACGTGGGAAATCGTCAGGGGAAGCCTGAGGAAACTATTGGTTTTAATTCTTCTTTGTTTTAATTCTTCCTTTTGTGTGTGCATGCGCGCGCAGAAAGTGGGAGGACAGAAGGATAGATAGCGAAGAAATAGTGCTCCACTCCATTTCAATGTATTTCGACAAAAAAAACTCTAGCAAAAAAAATCCTGGGCCCTCCCATGTTTTTCCTTAGCAAATGTATTGATAATATATAGTCCACCAGATAAATTTAGCTTGCCTAGTGCCTATTATTGATAGGAATAATGAAAAACTAGTCACCTATAACTGAATGTACCTGAAATCCACTGAGTAGGGTTTCCATTTGTGTGAGGATGTTGTCACAATCACGAATTTGCTCATGAAGGGAGACTAGATTATCACTTTCTTTTATATAATCCTGTTGTCAGGACAAAAGTGTTATGCTAGTTAGTACAAAAATTGTTTACAATGACTCATAAGAGAATTAAGCGCGACAACAATTAAGTAGCATATCCTGGATTGCTATACTGAAAAGAACCCATATGGATATAGAACAGTCATTTTTTATGTTCATTGAAGATTATCAAATGTTTCATTTGGGCATATGATGATGACAAATGAAACAAAATGCCAGATTTCTGTTTTACCCGTCAAGGCTATTGATGACAATATTACATCAAAATCATAATGTGTAGACTTTCTGGAAAGTGCTTCCAGCCTCTTCTCATCAGGATTGTGGAAAAATATTACCAACAAATCATTGATTGTTCCACAATGGAAACACCATGGTAACATGTGTTCTTTAAAACTATACACCAAAAAGGCGTGCAGAATATCAAATACTGAGTTGGTTCAAAAAATGCATAATATTTAATCAAAGCACTAACCTGAATTGAATCTAATTCAACTTGCCGTAAATTGTTTTCAACACCCTTTGTATGATCCCGTAATTGTATACCGTTAGACAGTATATTTGCAACTACCTATAACGCAATCAATAAAAATAAGCAACAAAATAATTTATCCCTAAGATATTGACATAATAAGGTTGTTTTTTCATAAGAACAAGTATGGTGTAATAAAATGAAAGAAAATAGGGGGAAATGGTCACATTTAGTGAAAATGAATATTTGTCATTTTTGACAATACTGTGACAATGGGAACCGATCATAAATGCAAATACTTTGCACAAGCTTTTGAAGTACGTTTACACTACATTGATGTGTAAAATTTGAGCAAGAGATACACTTACATCATCATTTTTACATTCTTCTAGCTCTTGTTGTAATCCTTCAAGTGATATATCGTCACTGAGAAAAAGCAACCAAATATCATCTCGCTAAATTGGACCAGAATGCAATTTGGCACATGTAGTACAATAACCAGATGTCATTTCAAACAGCTTATCTCGGGGGGGGGGGGGGGGTTAACATGCGTAAATCACAATGTTTTACGATTTACGGTAATGACAACAACAAAATATCTTCCATTTGCAAGATAAAGCGAAGAAGATGAATATTTATAAACAAATATTGCACCAAAAATTATCAAGGAAAAAGTTTACAGGTTGAAAAACAGCACTGTTCAATGAAGATGATAAATGATTAGATTGTTCACATGCAAACATTGTAGTAAGAGAAATAAAGGATTTAAACCCACTTCATTCTCACGAGATTTAGAGAGGGAGGCTCATTTCATATTCAGTCATCACAATAAAAATTATATTAAGACTTTTTTGACATTATTAATTTCGGTATTAACTACCCCTTTTCTAAATGAATTAGGGGTAAATTAAACCATTAATCCCCTTTCACCGTAATTCTTTTTCCCAAAAAAAAAACTACTATTTATTCTCCGATTATAGTTGGCAATTGCCCCCTTTATCAACAGTTCTCTCAGCCCCACCGCACACTATACACAAGCAATGTTGGGGAAGTGTACCTGCTATCATCCTCTTCAACGGTTAAGTCACCAACAAATTCTCCCAAATCAAATATAGATTTATGGGCATCAGTTGTATCACCATAAGATTGACCCTGCCACATCAACACACACGAGTCTGTACGTTTATATATATATATATATATATATATATAGAGAGAGAGAGAGAGAGAGAAGAATCAGGCTTCTAACACACCTCCACTTTGGGGGTAAATGAAGGAATCTTTTGATGAAAGTGGGTGGAGATTACCTCCTCCACCAAATTTCATCAAAAAAATTCAACCACTTAATTGCTAAAAATGAAAATTAGAAATATATGCACATTTTCGACTGCTGAAACCTATGATCATCCTCTCGGGATCGGCAACTAAATGGTTGAATATTTTGACGAAAATTCGTGGCAATGATCCCCATTTTATCAATATTTTTGTTTATATGCACCTAAAGAATGGACTTATAATTTTGTAAGGTAAGTTAGACTATCTCCAAAGCATTTAGGTATTTCGGTGTGGCAAAACGCACAAATATTAGTTAACCATACCAAAAAATGGTTCCATCTCCAAAGTTATGCCATAGGTATTTTGGAAGACCCCGCGGCAACTGGGACACCGGTAACCATGAACTATCGTGGGGTTAATTTTCATATTGCCCTCGGGCAAGAAACAAACACCTAAGATCATGTATTTTGGCCATAAGTTGGCGCTGCAACCTAAATGCCACGCGAAGGTCTCCCGTGGTAGTCGGGGTGCCGTGCGAGAACCCCATTGCCCAAGCTGGCGTGGCAAATCTCATAACAAAATAGCCTCAAATTCGCCAAAATTTTGCCACGCTCTTATTTTGCTCAAGACCAAGTGTTGTGTTTGCTAAATCCATCTTGCAAAATGTCAACATGTCATTTTGCTTGACGACCTGGAGAAGGTCTAAATTAGGGGCAGCAACTCATGTTTTTAGGTCGTGTTTCGGGCCGACACAGTAAGACACGACAAGACGAGTTTTCTTGCAGAACTTCGTGCTTTTTAGTGACACGAACACAACTCATATAAAACATGACACGACATGAATAACACATTTCTAAGAAATTTACACTCAATTGAGCAAAAATAGACACTATAAGTTGAATAAAAACACGATTAACACAACAAGACACAATAACACAAATAATAGTTTTGACACGAATTCGAAACCACACAATATTGTGTAAAAAAACGACTCATACACGACATATTATGTTTGTATTAATTCCGTGTCATGTTTTCATGAATTTTCTAAAATTGTCACCTCTAGCTATGTCGGATATTCTATTTGCTCTTGTGTGTGTGTATGGGTGTGTATATATGTAGACATATACATACCAGCATGAGGGTCCAGTATGCGGACCATTTTTTAAAAATATTAAAAAAAATATTTTGGGCCTGATTTTTTTTATGGTATTTCAACATTTGAGGGGACCATAAAAAAATAGCAGGTCTAAATGAATTTTTTGGTTAAAAACTGATTTGCTTAGCTTAAAAACTTACATAGTTTGACCGATTAATCAGCTCAATTTGACCAATTAATGAGCTAATTAATCGGTCAAATTGAGCTAATTAATCGGTCAAACTATGTAAGTTTTTAAGCTAAGCAAATCAGTTTTTAACCAAAAAATTCATTTAATTAATCGGTCAAATTGAGTTGATTAACCGGTCAAACTATGTAAGCTTTTAAGCTAAGCAAATCAGTTTTTAACCAAAAAATTCATTTAGACCTGTTATTTTTTATGGTCCCCTCAAATGTTTAAATAGAACAAAAAAAAAATCAACTCAAAAATATTTTTTTACTATTTTATCAAAACTGGTCTGCACGGGGTATGCACAATGGAATATGTATGCATGAGAACTCTCTCTCTCTCTCTCTCTCTATCTATCTATCTATCTATCTATCTATCTATATATGGCCCTACTGAAATGTTTAAAAACTATATAAAAAAAATTAGATCAAAAATATTTTTTTTACTATTTTATCAAAATTCGTTCGCGTCAGCGGTATGCAAACAAAGGTCCTCATGAGGTATGCAAACAAAGGTCCTCATGAGATCCTCTCTCTCTCTCTCTCTCTCTCTCTCTATCTATCTATATATATATATATATATATATATATATATATCGATTGAACATCAAGAAATAAACCGTCTCTCAAAACTTTACCAAATTGTTGGTTGCCACCTCAGTCATCTTCTTTAATAATCACTCCAACAATCTTCAACAATTCCACCTACATTTTATGCAACAAAAAATACAAGTTAGGGATCCAAAAAACACTAATCACAAATTTAAATCAAACAAATTAAAAAAATATATGACAATATCACAAGCCATATTCTGTTTCATTAGATCAGAAATGAAACAACCTGCTCATCGTCTTGATTTCAGATTGGATCTAAAATCGAAACGATTATTGGTTTCGATTTGAACAAAAATTAGTTTGGATTGCAATTGATACAGATGGATCGAGCTCGTTTCTTTATTTCAGCTAAACCCCCGCTAGTGGTAATACTTCATTTTTCATTTATTCCGTGCCTAAAATAAACTTAAAAAATATTTTCACCAAAACATGGGAGTTCTAAATTTAAGATATATTGTAATATTTATTCTGAAAATAGGATAACGGATATTTTATTTATAGTTTTAATATATATGTAAAAAATTATTCAAAAGTGTATCTAGTTTTGAAATATTTTTACTTTCAACTAAAAATTAAGAAAAAATGAAAAAAAAAACTATATGTAAAAATTATATTTCTATTACTAGAGCAATATTTCATATAGGTAAATATTTATCTTAGAGTTTGTTTTTGTAAATTTTATACCCATCCAAAAACTCTATGAGTTTATCTTTAATGCTCCATTTTCTATTATTTCTAAATTTTATACCCACCCAATTTCATATATTGATTGAAAGTTCTCATTTGAGACTTGGATATCCGAGTATATCTTGTAATATCTTGGATTTCAACAATGTCATATTTTTCAATACATGTCATGGTTAGTGCAAGTATATATGTGAAAAAGTTTATATTGGTAAAAATTAATTATATCCAAAGAGATCAAAATTAATTCTATCTGGGGAGAGAGAATTAATATCTGAATGAACCTTTGAATTAATGTATTTAGTCAGATTCAAAGGCAATATTACCTTTTAACCGTTCAGAGGCAATTATCGTTATTAGGTTGTATTTATTTTTTCATATGAATCTGAAGTCTGAATCTAAATTTGAACTCTGAATTTGAAAAATATTTTTGTTTTTATGTTTGAATGGACCTCTGAATGAATCTATTTAGACTGGTTCAAACTTAATATTCAGACTTCAGAAGTACATTTACCTCTTAATCATTTAGAGACAAAAATAGTCGTCAACCTCTTAATCATTTAAAAAAATAAACAGTATTTGGTACCTCTTAAGTCTGAATGATTCAGATTCACACTTAATAGATAAAAACAAACAATACCTTAGTCTCTTACTTTAAAAAAAAAACAGCATTTAGTACCTCTTAAGTCGGAATGGTTCATATTAAAACTTAAGAGGTAAAAACAAACACCATTTAGTTTAAGTTTTAATTAAATTAACGAAAACTATTTTTGTTTGAGGGTAGTTTTAGTGGTCGTTTATTTTTATCTATTAAATCAGAATTTGAACCATTCAGAAGTAAGAGGTAGTAGACAATGTTTATCTATTTTAATGATTAAGTGGTCAATGGTTATATTTGTCTCTCAATTGTTAAGAGGTAAAATTACTTCTGAATCTAAATTTGTATAAATACATCCATTAAAAGGTCAATTCCGATATAAAAATAACTATATTTTTCAGACTTTAGATTCCGAACTCAGACTTTAGATTCAGATGAAAAAATAAACGCAACCTTAGGTTGTGTATATCTTTGATCTGACTTTGAGATCTAAAGACTGCATATAAAATCTAATATCTTAATTTGAAGTCTGAAATATGAATTTGAAAATAGTTAGTTTTTATGTTAGAATTGATGTATTTAGACAAATTCATATTCAAAGTACATATTCAGATATAAGTTTACATTTTAACCATTAAGAACTAAATATAGTCATGGCATATTAATCATTTAAAAAATTAAACACCACTTGGTACCCCTAAAGCCTAAATGATTTAGATTTAAAGTTAAGAGACAAACGCAAACGATCGATTAAGACCATAACTATTAGGTTCATTTTGATCAAATCCTGAGTTTGAGAATAAGATATTTGACTTGGCCTCAATTTCTACACTCAGGACATTTTTTTATGGCATTGCCTCTATAATCTAGGTCTTGTCCGTAGCTTCTAGATTACTTTAGTTATGGCTAATCCCGCTACATCTGTTAATGGCATAACACGTCAACGCGATCATACACGACGTCAAGGATCCGAATTCATGGCAACGTGCAGCTTCAACATGCACCACTACGGCTTCATTATACTCCACATTCATCTTCAAATGATATCCACGTCTTCATGTAATAAAGATATATTTTATGTTTTGGAGTACATGATTTTTTGCAATTTTATTGGGAGTGTTTTAACTTTATATTCTATTTAAAAATGAGGTTGGTTTTATTTAAAATATATTTTTTCACCTGTCGTCCTTCTAACGAGGTAGATATCTCGTTCGAACAATCCCAACATCTTGTTTGAAGTCTCGTTATTTGGCCTACATCAAACGAGGTTCGAATGAGGGCATAATGTTTAGGTTTTTATCACATCGCGAGAAGGTTGTTAGAAGAGAGCTTCAAATGAGATCTATATCTCATTTGAACGACACTTCTAATTCGTTCGAACGACCTGACACTGCCTCGATTTGTGTGTTCGCCTATAAAAACCTGCATTTTGTAGGGTTTTTGCAAGACTTTTAAAACTCTGCTTTCTGCAGAACTATTGCAACAAGTTTCACTTTAAAAAGGCTAAACACCCTTTTGATTCACACAAAACCTCCCATATACTTTTGTGAATTTCTTCATAACCCTCACTTAATCAAATACTGGAGTTACTCTTGTGAAGAAGGACTCTTCACTTTTCATCCTGTAGATAAGAAGTTTCTACTGCTGCACTTGTGTGTTCTCGAGGGAAGCATTGCTGAAAGAGACGAAGGTTCTTGAGGGAAATTCGTCAGGCGGTATTTCATACATAGAGTTGTAAGTTACGATTTACATATTGTATTTATTTAATAAAAGGTTTTGCGCCGAAGGGGATTTTTGTTGAATTCTTATTGCTTGGTTTAAATACACACTTGAATGTTTTACTACTTTCAATCAGGTAGTTACATGTTATAGGGTTAAGTAATTAAAACCGGTATAAATTGACATTTAATTAAATAAGTTAAGACAATTGGATTATAGCGCGCACTCTCAAATTGGTATCAGAGCTATTTACACAAATTTACCGTGTAATTAATTTTTCGCAAAAAAAAAATTGTGATATTAATTTTTAGAAAAAATAGATTTTGAAAAAGCTGAGTTCAAATGGATAACTTATATAATAGGATGCCAACCTTTGATGGATCTAATTATGCCTATTGGAAAGCTATAATGAGATCCACGTTAAAAGTTATTGATGAAAGAGTTTGGGTAGTTTGTGAAAGATGGTGGACACCACCCACTGTCGTGGTTGGTAATGAAATCAAGCCTAAACCTATGTCTTTATGGACTGAAGAAGAATTCAAATGGAGTAACTTTAATTCACAAGGTTTAAGTGCTATTTCTGGAGCCATCACACCCGACGAGTTTCGTTGTATAATGACATGCACCACGTCAAAAGAAGTATGGAATGTCTTGAAACTTACACATGAGGGTACAAACACTGTTAAGGCATCTAAATTACAAAACTTGACTACCCAATTTAAGACCATAATAATGCTTGAGTTCCAGAGCTTTTGATGAATTTGATGCTCGTCTGTTGGATATAGTTAATTCTAGTTTTAATCTTGGTGACAAATTCTTGAAAAAAGGGTAGTAAAAAAGATAATAAGATCACTCCCTGTCCGTTGTGACACCCCGCTTATTAAAATAAGAGGTGACCAGCTCGATATTCCAATTAATACAGGAATCATAGATGGTTCATTCTTAGCATCACTGTCGTGAAAATATTAATACGAGATAACGACCAATTATTTTAGAAAACGGATGTCAAACTATTTATAAGTTTAAAGAAAATCCTTTGGACAAACCAATTTAAAGAAATGGTGGATAAAAGACAAATAGCAATTACATTCATTCACCATATATAATAACCGAATAAGTTGTCGGTTAACAAACCATTACAAGCAGGTTACACCAAGTATTAAAATAAATATCACAATATATTAAACATGTACACAAATTTTGGCAACACACCCGGATGTGTAGACTGATCATAGCTAGAGTGCAAAAAGATACAAGCGTCTATGACAAATATCCTACAACATCTGCAAAATGCTATAGCTCCATGACACTTGGATGGAAGGGTCACTACGGGTGTCCTTGTGGCGGAGCACCTGGGCATAAATAGGATTCATGCAAAAACAAGAGATATAAACGGGTCAGGGCCCGATTTGGTATGATAAACATGTGAATAAAATACATGACAGTTATGAGTATCTAATCATCATGAAAAAGCTTATCTCGTTCTTCACAAATAATAATAAACCTCACCTTTCACTCTAAATGCACAACCTAGCGCAATAGCAATGACAATGATGAATATTCATTTATGCAAGAGAATATAACTCAATTTCATTTAATACGATTCCATTTCAGGGTTGCACATTTTGACTTTACAAGTCTATTCCTCATTAGGAAACTTATTCCCAAAACAGTTTATTTTATAAAATGATTCACCATTTATAAAATACAACTTTCATAAGAATTGTTATACTCACAACATATAACGATTCTAAGACCATCCTTCCGGGAGTCACCCCACTAGATGTGTCCCTAAATAGCTATCATCTTTCAGGGCCTATCACCAAGACAACTTGGGCATCCTAAATCGCGCGACGTTGGGAAGCGGCCATATACCTTCGACTGTGAGTCATAACCATACCCGGAATTACCTCACTTCAAAAAATAACAACACAATATATAACAACCGGTCCTATGGCCGAGGACTATATTCACCATGCATTCACTAGCCAGGGGACTTCACCTCATGCACGTAACTTCCTATATGATAGCATTTAGAGATGTATGTATATGAAATTCATCATTCACAAAATATGCCAATTTAGAATGTACATTACATTTTATCTGGAGCCATAAGCATTTCATGTCATAATTTATTTTCATATTAGTCTCCATGAATTTACGATAAACCTTCAACCCATCATGTATGATATTACTTCAACCCAATTCTAGAAGTCCATAATTTTATCACTTATTTCTCCATAGACCTAGACTAGCTCAATATGTAAAAATAATCTTTTACCTTCTTCTAACAATTAACTAAAATAAGTTCCCGATCTAAGACCCCACCACTCATTTATAACTTAGGTTCCTAATTACCTTAATAATAGATTCTAATACTCTAGTTTTACTTCATTCAAAAAGGTTCCTAGGTCCTTACCTTAAAAGAAATAAGCTAGAGAAAGCTAAGGATTTCGGGTGAAAATAGGGGACCGGTCGACCGGCCCCTGACCCCCGATCGACCGCGCATATAAGGTTTTGTCTACTAAGAAATGCACTAAGCCCAAATTTGAAGGCCCGGTCGACCGATCATTAGACAACAGTCGATCGCGCTTTCAAAATATGCCTATCGAGAAAAGCAATAGGCTTTTCCCTTTAGGCTCGGTCGACCAGGCTTTGGACCGCGGTCAACCGCGCTTACCATACCCACCACTAAACCTTCTTTTTAATTACCCAACCCAAAATCTAAACCCCATTCTCTTACACTTCCTTAATTCTCATCAACCAACAACATAACCACAATATTTCTACACAACGATAAACCAATATACCCAACTTAAATCATCCAAACAACAAAATCTAAGGGTTAAACACTAAAATTCATAAAACCTACTATTGGTTCAATTCTTTCAAATACATAACTATCACTACAATTTATCCACATAAAATCATATATTTGCAAGTTAAAACTTACCTTGAGGCTGAAATCTAGGATTCTCTTCCGGTAGATACAAGATCAAGCTCAATTTCTTCAATTCTCTTCCTTATCTCTTCTTTTCTCCACAATTCTCTTTCTCTCTCTTTCTCTCCAGGTTTAGGAACATATAATTGGGGATAAAAGGGTTGGAAGACTTAAACGTTCATTTAACACTAAATTATATCTTTAAATGTTATTACATCCTTAAAACAACTCGTAACTACATAATTAAACCATAACTCGTCAAAAGTGTTCGAAACCCAAAAATACAACATAACACTTATTTTGGCTATCTCGATTATTTCAGGACTAACCGTGCCCTCTAAATTTGCATTCGAAATAACATAAATCATTTTATAATCCAACATCACTGTAAACCAATATTGTCGCTTAAAGCACAACGACGCAATAAGACATAACATAATGTTATTTACATTCACTTAACAGTAAATATGCAAAAATGTAGTAAATACTATCTTTTAAATCACTTAAAATAATATTTACCCCAACCTCCATTATTTTATATAATTACCTCACATGGCAAATTCATATAAAAACAATTACTCGAAAATAAGGGTTATTACATACTCCCCCCTTATAAGGGAATTTTGCCCTCAAAATTCAGGCGTACCTTGCAAAAAGAGATGTGGATACTTTTTTCGCATGTTGTCCTTACGCTCCCATGTCGACTCCTCGGCATTGTGATGCCCCCATTGGACCCGAACCAAGGGTACCACCCTTGACCTTAGCCTACGATGCCCATGATCTAGGATTGCAACTGGTTATTCCTCATATGAAATATCGACCTGTAATTCGATATCATCTAAAGGAATGTGCCAGTAAGCTCCTTCACACCTTTTGTACTTTTTCAAGGATGAAACATGAAACACATCATGAATCTGTTGAAGGCGTTTCGGCAAGGCGAGTTGATAAGCTACGGGGCCTACCATTGTAATAATGGGAAAAGGACCTACATAGTGAGGCGCAAGCTTCCCTTTTTCCCAAATTACGTTATGCCCTTCATTGGCGACACCCGTACCAAAACTTGATCTCCAACCTCTAACTCCATATGCCTTCTATTAGCATCAGCATAACTCTTTTGACGGTCTTGGGCGATTCGGATGCGATTGTGAATAAGATTAATATTAGAAGAGGTATCTTGGATCATTTCAGGTCCGAGAAACTTATTATCTCCTACTTCCAACCAATAAGTAAGCGATCTACACGGTCGGCCATATAATGCTTCATAGGGTGCCATACCTGTAGTGAATTGGTACGAATTATTGTAAGCAAATTCGACCAAGGGAATATATTGTTCTTATCCTCCTTTGAAGTCAAGTACACACATTCTGAGCATGTCCTCCAAGATTTGGTTGACTCTTTCCGTTTGTCCATCCGTTTGAGGGTGGTAGGAGGTACTCAACTTCAATTCAGTTCCCATCGCTTCTTGGAAACTTCGCTAAAAATGGGAAACAAAAATCTTGTCTCGATCGGAGACTATATTAATAGGCACCCCGTGGAGTCTCACAATCTCCGCAATAAATAGCTGGGCATAACGAATCGTATTGTAATCTGTGCGTACCGGTAAGAAATGAGCCGACTTGGTTAGACGATCGACGATAACCCAAATGGAATCACGACCACTTTGTGACGTTGGCAATCCCGTGATGAAATCCATCGAGATACTTTCCCACTTCCATACCGGTATTTCTAAAGGTTGTAGTAATCTCGTCGATCGTTGATGGTCTACTTTCACCAATTGACAAGTAGTACATTGGGAAACAAATTCAGAGATGTCCCGTTTTATACCAGCCCACCAATATTGATGGTGCATGTCTTGATACATTTTATCCCCACCAAGATGTACTACAAATCTGGACCCATGAGATTCTGTCATTACGGCTCGTCTCAAATCCCCCTCATCCGGGACAATAAGTCTCCCATGGAAACGTAACCCACCCTCTGAACTCATAGAGTAGGATTCCGCTCCCTCGGTTAGTAACTGGCGTATACGATCCTGACAATCTTTGTCCCTTCCTTAAGCTTCCACAACTCTCATCACCATCATAGGCGTAACGGTCAACACCGACATAAACGCCCTTGCTACCGCATCCTCCTGGCTAAGTTCTTTCCATTTAGCCTTCTATACCCTAGCTAACTCCCCCCGGGTTTCTGACTCAATGCATCTACCACCATATTGGCCTTGCTAGGGTGATGATGTATAATAAATTAATAGTCTTTCAGAAACTCCAACCATCGACGTTGTGGCATATTCAAATCCTTCTACGAAAATAAATATTGCAATGATTTGTGGTCCATTAAAAGACTAAACTTTTCCCCTAGAAGGTAATGTCTCCAAATCTTCAAGGCGAATACCACTGCAGCAAGTTCCAAATCATGTACTGGATAATCCTTATCATGGGGCTTTAGCTTACGAGAAGCATAAGCAATAGCCCAATGCTCTTGCTGTAACACACCTCCTAACCCTTGCAGAGATGTGTCAGTAAAGACCAAATATTCCACCCCGGCCTCGATAACGTAATCACTGGAGCAGAAGTCAACTTATCTTTCAACTCATCAAAAGCCAATTGACAAGAATCATCCCATACAAACCTCACTCCCTTCCGAATCAAATTTATCAAAGGGCTAGCAATCTTGGAAAGCCCCTTAATGAAACGCCGGCAATAGCGAGCCAAACCCATAAAACTTTGAATCTCTGTAGGTGTCGTGGACTAACCCCATTCCCTCACCGCGGTAACTTTACTAGGATCTATCGAAATGCCCTCAGCTATCACAATTTGACCCCAAAACTGCACTTCTTGTAGCAAAAAACTACACTTCTCAAACTTGGCATGTAACTGATGATCCCGTAGCGTTTGTAGGACCAACAGTAAATGATTGGCGTGATCGTCTTCAGTCTGAGAATAAACTAGGATGTCATCAATAAACACGATAACAAACTGGTTTAGGAAGTCCCGAAACACTCTATTCATAAGGTCCATAAACATTGCAGGAGCATTAGTAAACCCAAAAGGCATAAACAAAAATTCATAGGACTCATACCTAGTTAAGAACGCAGTTTTGGACACGTCCTGCTCTCGAATCCACAACTGATGATACCCAGTCCTCAAATCTATCTTAGAGAAGTACGGCGCTCCCCTAAGTTGATCAAACAAATCATCGATCCGAGGTAATGGGTATTTATTCCTGATGGTAACCTTGTTCAATTCCCGGTAATCAACACACAACCGGAGGGAACCATCTCTCTTATTCACAAACAATACAGGATCACCCCACGGTGACATACTACACTTAATAAACCCCTGCTCTAACAATTTCTGAATCTGATCTCTTAACTCCCTCATTTCCACAGGAGCCATACAGTATGGAGCCCTAGCAATCGGCCGCGTTACTGGTGCTAGATCAATCACAAACTCAATCTCCCGACTTGGAGGTAAACTCGATATCTCCTGAAAAACATCCTCAAAGTCTCTAACAATGGGAATCGAATCTAGGGAAACGACTATTGATAGCGCACGAGAGGTGCGACGCGTGTCAGACGTCGATCATTATTTTTTGTCTCGCCGCGACTATACAAGCAAACCTAAATTACGACTACAGTTGCGAGGCAAGCACAGCGGTAAGTCAGGTATCGAAAATCCACAGAGACGAGTTGCTAGAATTTAAGTGATTTAATGCTCCGAAATAAAAGTGCAAAAGGTGATTACAAACTAAAAAGAAAAAGATGCATAAAAGGGAAAGATTAATCTAGGCGAGTGTAATGTAAACTAGATTAACAAAGCGAGTAAAAACTATAGGTTGCGTCAAATATCCCTCACCCGAGTTAATTTGTATAAAATGGATGCATGGGTCGACGAGTTATTTAGAAGGCGTCTCGTTTCGGCAGTTAATTGAACCAAGGGTTGTCATGCCCCTAAATCCTCATAAAATCCTAATAAGAGTTTGGCGTCAACAAATAACCCGTAAATTGCGCACGCAAGGTCGTAAGCACGGGACATACATGATATACCCCGTCAAATATCCTAGGCGCAATAACTAGGACAACGCACCCAAAATAGACCCGTAAACGCCATCACCAAAGTAAAGCAACGCGTCATCTCGAGTGAGTTCAATTCAAACACAACCTAATTAGAATTAGCTAGAAAGCATATTAAAAATGCAGTAAATAAACGCGATAAAACTACGCTAGAAAGCACGAAAGAAAGCATGTGAATCTAATTATGAAAGCTTGTAAATTAAACTACAACAATGGAAATAAAGGAAATACAACTTGAATTAAATGGAAAGGAAGATGAATAGTTAAAATTACAAACCCAAATGTTATCACACCAAATGAGGAAGAAAGATGAGCTCTCACCCTCCAAACCCTAACCTAAACTATCTTAAAATCTGATCTATATCTTAATATCTCTGATTATTACAACAAAAATGTCTTATATACCAAGTGGGAAAAGAAATAGAAAAGAAAATATAAGGCAAAATATCTCCTGGAAGCAGGGGATCGATCGATCGACCCAAATCGTCGATCGATCGATGATGAAGAAAATATCCCACTATCGAGAAGGATCGATCGATCGACCCAAACCGTCGATCGATCGATCAAGCAGGTATCAACACATTGCATGCTCTTTTGGGATGTTTGCCTTTCTCTTCCGCTGAAACTTCCGTAACTTCTTCATACGGACTCGGAATCACGCACCGTTCGCGGCCACGTTAAGCTTGCGAGGAGGGCTACAACTTCCGTGTAGATGTTAGGCCAAGTGCCCAAGCTGTAAAAAGACTAAAATGCCCTTGAACGTGCGATCGAGTACGGAAATCGAGCGAAATGCGTCCAAACTTCATACTTAGCATCCAAATACCTATAAAAGCTCAATTAACCCCTGCAAAACATGTTAACGTAAAAATCCGAGGTTGTCTGGTTAACGAGCATAAATATAGGGAATAAGATACTCGAGGGGACTAAAATGCATCCTTTCGAGGGATGAAATACACAATATTTGCGTATCATCACCCCCCTAACTTACACATTAATAGTCCCTAGCAATGAAATAGGATGCAACAAGAACTACAATCAAACCAAAAGCAGTAAAAAGTACAAAAGTATGGTATAAAAGCATAAGGCCACTTTCGCGGGCGATTCGATTGCATTTAGCCTATGCAATAAGCCGTTAAATCCCTAAGTTACCCTAGTGGACGAGTGTCGTCTCGTGAGGGTTTTTAGGGATGATACTCACAAACATCACATGGTTTCCTCAAAATATGCCCAAACCAACATGCGATAAGTCCAACAAAAGCGAAAAATATTTCATACTCATTATTAGCAAAGTGAATGAATTCAAACAAAAGTCCGAATCATTAACATTATAGAATGAACCTCATAGAATTAAAACCTCAAAATGTGGGAGGGGAGCGAGAACATGCAAAGTGTGATTTAGCAAAAACTTAAATAAATCGGATACTAAATTAACACAAGCATATATTCAATCCTCACGGGTATTACACTCCTCAAGCGAATTCACTCGAAACATGGAGGTAACACACGGAACATGCGGGCATAAAGAGTAAATATAAATGGAAACTAGGTCGCACACATGTCACAAATGAAGAACGTTAAGTATAAATTGAAAAACTGTAATCTCAATGAAAGGACACTGCTCACTAAAGGAGGCGAAATGCATTTTCACATATTATCAAAACTATTTCAACTTTTAAATTAAATGCACCCTAAGATCACATAGGACTTGTATAGGGTTAAAATATAGGTTAAGGCTAGGGTACGAAATGAAGGAATGTATATACGGATTCAAAGTGTTCGGGATGACAACTCGGGATAATGGGAAAAATGCGGGCAATATCAAAATTGGAAAACAAGTTCCAAAAGGCATTAGATATATCATCGGGGAGAGTAATCAAAGCTTATTGAACTATATACACAACATTTACAACTTTCTCTTTTCTTTCTTTTCTTCTTTTTCTCATGTTTTCTTTTGGTTTCTTTTGCTTTTTGCTTTCTCTTTTTCATCTATTTTCTTTACTTTTTTCATTACCCTTTTCAAACTCTCATATACCCAAATTGCAACCGACATCACAACAACAACATTCAATCCCAAGTAGCATTCCAAACAAAGGTATGAAAAGTGTATGTATGGGCTAAAACTCCAATTTAGAGTTGGTTATGGGATTTTGGGTTATGAAACGAAAGGCTATATTGAGGCTCAAAGGGGCTGACGAGGGGAAACATATAAGGTGAGGTCAAGGCCAATATGAGTGATATAACAAAGAGGGCCTATGATCATTTCAAAAAGTTCACGCAATTCTCGAGTCAAAATAATATATGAAAATCATGCTCAAGTAATACATTTCAAGTATGAACTCAATTAATAAACGGTCAAATGAAAAAATAGTGAGATTACCAACGAATTCAACGTTTTCAAAGAGGAAAGAATAGTGTATAACACTCACAAATGACGAAAGGTACAAAGCTTACTCGGTGTAAGTATATACAATGAAACAAAAGATTACCGAGTTATAAAAATCTTAAACCAAATCAATAGAACAATAAAAGTGCACGTGCTCATGGGATTAAAGTTTAATTCATGAAGTTATTCATAATATCAATAAATGAGGACTAAAGTCTAATAACTTCTAAAATCGAGAACATGCATCATTGGGTTGTTAATTGGATTGGGCAATTATTAAAATTTATCATCGGAAACAAAGACAAAACGCCCAATAAAGGAGAAAAAAGAAAAAAAAATCTTTTTGAAATTTTCAATTTTTCTAAGAAAAGCATACTAAGTAACTAACATGTGAGCAAAAACATGGACTAAAATAAAAGAAATGGATAGAATATCCCACACCCCCTAACTTAAAACCTGACATTGTCCTCAATATAAATTAAGAACCAAGTCAAAGAGAGGAAAAGAGGGATACTACCCAAAATTGGAGCGATACCCATAAGAACAAGTCTAAAGAATCTACAAAACAAGTTAGTACCGAGCATAGCAAAAACAAATAACAAAAAGTTAACTAATTACACTAGACTAAATTAAAAAGGAAAGAAAAAATAAAAAGAAAGAAGGAATAAAAAGCTAACTATATACAACCTACTATTTAGGCTTCACACTAACTGTACACTAGAAGTCTAAATAGCTGAGGGCCCACCATAAGAACGATTTGACTTTGGAGGATAACCGGTGTACCCTCACATACAAGCATGCCTTCCAAAAAATATGAATTTCGTTTGAACAACGGAAGGCATTTGTAAGGCGGAAGAAATGAACCATCGCCAATTAAAAGTTTTGGAGGGACGATGGGGGGTTTGGATTGAACGGGTGATAAAAACATGTGGGGACCGAGAAAATCTGAATATCCTCCCAAGGATTTAGCAAGTGGAATGGGAGGTGGTGCACACAAAGGCAAAGATGCGATCGTGGAGGGCGACTCGATCAAGTACTCGTCATCGACGAAAAGGTTTAAAAGATTAAAGTTTGAAACCGAATTATCGGGTACTTGTGACGGTGTGATAACAGAAAATGAAAATGGGGATGAAAGAAATTCAAACTCATGAGATGAATCATCATCGCATGAAGATTGAGTTTCGAAGGAAATAATATCATTTTCAATGAAATGTTCTTCTTTGGGGGCTAAAGAAGAAATCATTTCATTTCAAATAGATATTACATCATTTTCATCCTCACTTTCAATACCTATTATGCAATGGGCAAAGTCTAGAATGGTTTGTTCCAAAGTAGGCATAAAGTCCTCATTTGGTTCAAAACATTCCTCGACTTCGAAAGTCTCGGAAGTAAAATCATCGTCGGATTCGAATAATAAATCCAAGTTATGTTCCCACAAACGATTTTCTTCCCGATAACGATTTTCAATTTTCTCATTCTCATACATACGCAAACCTTCACCGAATGTCATTGGTAGAGGTATGGATGCATGAAAATGGGAACTTTAAAAATTACCATCGGACTTAAACGAAAGCTCATTATTATAGGAATTCTGAAAACCATTCGAATTTGTTTCAAAATTCCTATTATAAGGAGGTAAAGGCCCAAAATCATTATCATCATCATCAAAATTCCAATAACCTAAGTTTTGACTTTCGTTATACTCGCCCAAAGTCATATTTGAATTTGTAATACTTTGGGATTCTAAGTATTCACAGAAAGTCATAGGTTTGCAGGAATTTTGAGGATTATAACAAGGATTACCGAAAGAATTGGAATAAGACGTGCTTACCCCAAAAATGGCTCGAAGTGGCAAATTCCACAAAGTAGGTGCGCGCGGGGAAAATTCAAGCGTTTATAAGTGCTCAAATGTGGAAGTCCTGCAAAAGTATTAGTAAATAATACAAATAGAAAGAAAATAATATGAAATACAAAATCAAATGAAGTCTAAAACAAACTTATCCCCGGCAACGACGCCATTTTGATAGCGCGCGAAAGGTACGGTGCGTGTCAGACGCCGATCGTTGTTTTCTGTCTCGCCGCGACTATACAAACAAACCTAAATTACGACTACACTTACTAGGCAAGTATAGCGGTAAGTCGGGTATCGAAAATCCACATAGATGAGTTGCTAGAATTTACAGGATTTAGTGCTCTGAAATAAAAGTGCAAAAGGTGATTACAAACTAAAAGTAAAAAGATGCATAAAAGGAAAAGATTAATCTAGGTGAGTGTGATGTAAACTAGATTAACAAAGCGAGTAAAAATTATAGGTTGCGTCGAATATCCCTCACCCGAGTTAATTTGTATAAAATGGATACATGAGTCGACGAGTTATTTAGATTGCATCTCGTTTCGACAGTTAATTGAACCAAGGGTTGTCACGCCCCTAAATCCTCATAAAAGCCTAATAAGATTTTGGCGTAAAAAAATATCCCAGAAATTACGCACGCAAGGTCGTAAGCACGGGATATACATGATATGCCCCATTAAATCTCCTAGGCGCAATAACTAGGACAACGCACCTGAAATAGACCCGTAAACGCCATCACCAAAGCAAAGCAACGCGTCAACTTGAGTGAGTTCAATTCAAACACAACCTAATTTTAATTAACTAGAAAGCATATTAAAACGTGGTAAATAAACGTCGTAAATAAACGCGATAAAACTACGCTAGAAAGCACGAAAAGAAAGCATGTGAATCTAATTATAAAAGCTTGTAAATTAAACTACAACACTGGAAATAAAGGAAATACAACTTGAATTAAATGGAAGGGAAGATGAATAGTTCAAATTACAAACCCAAATATTGTCACACCAAATGAGGAAGAAAGATGAGCTCTCACCCTTCAAACCCTAACCTAAACTATCTTAAAATCTGATCTATATCTTAATATCTTTGATTATTACAATAAAAATGTCTTATATACCAAGTGGCAAAAGAAATAGAAAAGAAAAGAGAAAATAATATATAAGGCAAAATATCTCCTGGAAACAGGGGATCGATCGATCGACCCAAATCGTCGATCGATCGATGGTGAAGAAAATATCCCACTGTTGAAAAGGATCGATCTATCGACCCAAACCGTCGATCGATCGATCAAGCAGGTATCAGCACACTGCATGCTATTTTGGGATGTTTGCCTTTCTTTTCCGTTGAAACTTCCGTAACTTCTTCATACGGACTCAGAATCGCGCACCGTTCATGGCCACACAAAGCTTGCGAGGAGGGCTACAACTTCCGTGTAGATGTTAGGCCAGGTCCCCAAGCCGTAAAAAGACTAAAATTCCCTTAAACGTGTGATCGTGTACGAAAATCGAGCGGAATGCATCCGAACTTCATACTTAGCATCCAAATACTTATAAAAGCTCAATTAACCCCTGCAAAACATGTTAACGTAGAAATCCGAGGTTGTCTAGTTAACGAGCATAAATATAGGGAATAAGATACCCGAGGGGGCTAAAATGCGTCGGTTCGAGGGATGAAATACGCAATATTTGCGTATCATCAACTATATCACGAGAAGTCTCCTCCGTAATGCAATAAAAATACGTGCTAGAACCTCCATTAGAATGGGGCATAGCCATTAAAAACATCTCTTGTCTCAGAATGGCAAAGATTATACTATTCCCATAACAATTTACTATCGCATGGTATTTCACTAGCCAATCAATACCCAAGATAACATCATTCCCGACCATATCCAGGACGAGTAAATCGGCCTCAAAACACAAATTACCAAGGTTTATTTCTACTATTTTACAAACAAAGAAAATGAGCGAACCATCAGCCATTGAAGATTCGACACTAGTAAAGGTACTTTTTGCATACTTAATTAACTCCGTCGATTGAGCAAAACTTCTTGAAATAAACGAGTGCGTTGCACCCGTATCAAATAACACACGACCCATATGTCCTTGAATGGGAAACTTACCCTCGATAGCTAGCGGTGCAGGCTGGGCTGGAGGAAGTAAAGCATCCTGAATGTGGTAAACACGCCCATACTGTAATTGCCCATGCTGTAGAGGGACGACTGGAATAGGCGCTGGTGGCGATAGATGTGCCTGTTGCTGCTGAGGAACTCTAGGTAACTGTCCCCCAATTAACTGGGACAAGCTCTCTTAAAGTGACCCGTTTCCCCATATTGGAAACAACAACCCGCCATATTTTCCTGATAATGACCCCTATTATTTTGGAACTGCCCCAAGCCTTGACCCGGATGGCCTCGACCCCCATTATTACCCCGGCCTGCCTGGCCTTACTGAACCACCTGCTGTTGTTGCTGCTGGGCACCCTGACCGTGTCTGAAATCGCTACCACCAAAATTAAAGCACCCAAAATGTTATCTCTTGGACAAATCCCCTTGCTGGGTGTCCCTTTCCTTTTGCTTGCTTCCCGACGGTTGAGACGAGGATAATACTCCTCCAGCACCAGTTCCTCCTGGCTTACCAGGTTGCCCTGACACTAAAACCTTCTTACTTCCTTGCACATGCAAATGACGATCTTGGCAATGAAGAAATGTGGCATTCATCACATCACCAAATATTTGTAAAGATGGATTTCTTAGCAAGTGTTGTCGTATTCTCCAATGCAAACCTCTAATAAACTTTGATATCCTCCTCTCCTCCGGAACTACCTCATCCGGCACAAAACTAGCCAGACGAGTAAAATCCTCCTCATACTCTGCCATAGAATGCTCTCCTTGAACTACATCTTGAAGTTTCCTCCTCATTTCCCTTCGGACCGAGGGAGGAAAATACTTCTGGTCGAATAAAACCCAAAAAATTGATATAGTCATAGTATCTCTTTTCTCCGGCGTGGTCACCGACTCCCACCAGTGTAAGGCTGCTCTAACCAGTTTGAAAGTAGCAAGGATTTGATTCCGTTCCTCACTACAATCTACCATGCGAAGATGACGATGCATGTCCTTCTTCCATTTATTTGCTATTATTACATTGGAACCACCCTGAAATTCCGGGGGATGACCTTTCAAGAAAGATTCTCTGAATCTTTCCCATGGGGAAGGTCCCGCATGGTCATGCACCTCCTGTACTATCGGTTATTGGGCTTGAGGAAACTGTTGAGCTATGGCAGTCATTGTAGCATTGACCGCCTGACCAACAATATTAGCCACTTTCGCGGCATTTATCGTTCCTTATTGTGGCGAGGGTTCTACATTATCTTCTACAACTCTATTTCTCCTCGCTGGGCGACCTCTTTTAGGCGGCATCTGAGACGAAGAAACAACTGAATCAGAATACAATTTTAAAACAATTTATCTTTGTAGAAGATCACAAACATATATGAATAAAACAGTCCTAACAATAGGGCTCTATATCAAAGAACGCTACGGTAAAACGTGATAAGTCCGCATAGATCCTAAGAACCCTAGAACCTGATGCTCTGATACCATCTCTGACACCTCGCTTATTAAAATAAGAGGTGGTCAGCCCAATATTCTAATTAATACACGAATTATAGATGGTACATTCTTAGCATCGTTGTCGTGAAAATATTAATATGAGATAAGCACCAATTATTTTAGAAAACGGATGTCAAACTATTTGTAAGTTTAAAGAAAATCCTTTATACAAACTAATTTAAAGAAATGGTGGATAAGAGACAAATAACAATTACATTCATTCACCATATATAATAACCGAATAAGCTGTCGGTTAACAGACCATTACAAGCAGGTTACACCGAGTATTAAAATAAATATCACAATATATTAAACATGTACAAAAATTTGGGCAACACGCCCGAATGTGTAGACTGATCATAGCTAGAGTACGAAAAGATACAAGCGTCTATAATAAATATCCTACAACATCTGAAAAATGTTATAGCTCCATGACACTTGGATGCAAGGGTCGCTACGGGCGTCCTTGCGGCGGAGTACCTGGGCGTAAATAGGATTCATGCAAAAACAAGAGATATAAACGAGTCAGGGACCTATTTGGTATGATAAACATGTGAATAAAATGCATAACAGTTATGAATATCTAATCATCATGAAAAAGCTTATCTCGTTCTTCACAAATAATAATAAACCTCACCTCTCACTCTAAATGCACAACCTAGCTCAATAACAATGACAATGATGAATATTCATTTATGCAAGAGAATATAACTCAATTTCATTTAATACGATTCCATTTTAGGGTTGCACATTTTGACTTTACAAGTCTATTCCTCATTAGGAAACTTATTCCCAAAACAGTTTATTTTATAAAATGATTCACTATTTATAAAATACAACTTTCATATGAATTGTTATACTCACAGCATATAACGATTCTAAGATCATCCTTCTGAGAGTCACCCCACTAGATGCGTCCCTAAATAGCTATAATCTCCCAGGGCCTATCACCAAGACAACCTGGGCATCCTAAATCGCGTGACGTTGGGAAGCGGCCATATACCTTCGACACTGAGTCATAACCATACCCGGAATTACGTCACTTCGAAAAATAACAACACAATTTATAACAACAGGCCCTATGGCAGAGGATTATATTCACCTTGCATTCACTAGCCAAGGGACTTCACCTCATGCGCGTAACTTCCCATATGATAGCATTTAGAAAGGTATGTATATTCAATTCATCATTCACAAAATATGCCAATTTAGA
The DNA here is from genome assembly GCA_949130495.1 of Sambucus nigra. Classification (NCBI taxonomy): domain Eukaryota; kingdom Viridiplantae; phylum Streptophyta; class Magnoliopsida; order Dipsacales; family Adoxaceae; genus Sambucus; species Sambucus nigra. The sequence continues at coordinate 474,126,864 of OX422223.1, read as the reverse complement.
ATGTATATTACATTTTATCCGGAGCCATAAGCGTTTCATGTCATAATTTATAAACCACAACGTTTAATTTATTTCCATATTAGTCTCCATGAATTTACGATAAACCTTAGACCCATCACGTATGATATTACTTCAACCCAATTCTATAAGTCCACAATTTTATCACTCTATTTCCTCCTAGACCTATACTAGCTCAATATGTATAAAGAAACCCTTACCTTCTTCTAGCAATTAACTAAAATAAGTTCTCGATCTAAGACCCCACCTCTCATTTCTAACTTAGATTCCTAATTACCTTAATAATAGATTCTAATACTCTATTTTTACTTCATTCAAGAAGGTTCCTAGGTCCCTACCTTAAAAGAAATAAGCTTGAGAAAGCTAAGGATTTCGGGTGAAAACAGGGGACCGATCGACGGGCCCCTGACCCCCGGTCGACCGCGCATATAAGATTTTGTCTACTAAGAAATGCAGTAAGCCCAAATCTGAAGGCCCGGTCGACCGGCCATTGGACTGCGGTCGACCACACTTTCAAAATATGCCTATTGAGAAAAGAAGTAGGCTTTTCCCTTTAGGCCCGGTCGACTAGGCTTTGGACCGGGTCAACCGCGCTTACCAGACTCACCAGTAAACCTTCTTTTTAAATACCCAACCCAAAACCTAAACCCCATTCTTTTGCACTTCCTTTATTCTCATCAACCAACAACATAAACACAACATTTTTTCATAACAATAAACCAATATACCCAACTTAAATCATCCAAACAACAAAATCTAAGGGTTAAACACTAAAATTCATAAAAACCTACTATTGGTTCAATTCTTTCAAATACACAACTATCACTACAATTTATCCACATACAATCATATATTTGCAAGTTAAAACTTGCCTTAAGGCTGAAATCTCGGGTTCTCTTCCGGTTGATACAGGATCAAGCTCAGTTTCTTCAATTCTCCTCCTTATCTCTTTTTTTACCCATAATTCTCTTTCTCTCTCTTTATCTCTAGGTTTAGGAACATATAATTGGGGATAAAAGGGGTTGGAAGACTTAAATGTTCATTTAACACTAAATTCCGTCTTTAAATGTTATTACACCCTTAAAATGACTCGTAACTACATAATTAAGCTATAACCCGTCAAAAGTGCCCGAAACCCAAAAATACAATCTGGCACTTATTTTGACTATCTCAATCATTTCAGGACTAATCGTGTCCTCTAAATTTGCATCCGGAATAACATAAATCGTTTTATGATCCAACATCACTTTAAACCAGTACTGTCTCTTAAAGCAAAACGACGCAATAAAACATAACATAATGCTATTTATATTCACTTAACAGTAAATATGCAAAAATTTAGTAAATATTATCTTTTAAATCACTTAAAATAATATTTACCCAAACCTCCATTATTTTATATAATTACCTCACATGGCAAATTCATATAAAAATAATTACTCGAAAATAAGGGTTATTATATCCGTTTCATCCCCAAAGTCATTGTGCTTAACTCGTTAGGGATCTTAGTTACAATTAAGTTAGAGGAACTCATAGGAGACCTTCAAACTTACGAAATTGACATGTTCCCTAAATTGATTAAACCTAAAGAAAATGGGATAGCGACTGAGACTATAAAGAGAGAGAGTGTGTCTACGAGGAGAGAGGAAGCGTCTTTCGAGTTTGAATATGATTTTGATTTAGATGATTTGGCCATGTTTGCTAAGAACTTTAAAAAATTCTCAAATTGAAGAATAACAGTTCTTCTAACGATAAAAGGAATTTTGAGATAAATAAAATGGGAAGGAATCTTGAAAAAGATAAGAAGGATGTCCTAAAAAGAGAGGAAGAGAGGTGCTACGAGTGTGATGGGTGGAATCACAAAGCATATTAGTGCCCCCACTAGGCTAAAGCGTCGAGGCAAAGGCAAAACTGCCTTAAATTCCACCCTTAATGATGAGAGCGATGTTGAGTCGGTGGATTTAGGAAAGGAATCACCGCATTCATGGCTTTCCATGTAAGTATGTCTAGTGCACCTCATGACGATGAGGATGTTACTTCACTAGGCCACCTCGGTAGTGAGATCGACGTGAGCGAGGGAAAAGATGCTTGTAGTGAGAGTGAGAGTAATTTATAGTGCGCGTATGCCGAATTATATGCTGAGTCCTTTAAAATGTAAAAGTAAAATAAAGGGTTAGCAACTAGAATCCAAGAGCTTGAGGGGGAGAAGGAAAGACAAGAGAGAGAGAGTCCTCCGTGAGAGAATCTTTGGGAGAGAGGAAGAAAGTTTTTGAAAAAGAGATAGGAGACTTGGACAAACAAGTGGTTAGTCTTACGAGTAAGATCCTTGCATCCGTGGAGACTCGTAGGAAATTTAAAGCCCTTGTATCCCAACTCAATAGAGATCTCGAGCGAGCTCGGGAGGTCAAGTTGAAAATTGAGGACATATCTAATAAGATGGGAAAGATGTTGCTCAGCCCCGCATTAGGCAATGTCGAGAGGATATGAATAGGTTTTGATGGTGCAACCACTTCTCATAATGCACCTGAACATGTTCTCGAGTTTGTGATGGACCCTTATGGCCCTCGACCTATGCCACCTAGAAGAGTTTAACCTAGAAAAGCAAACCATGGTAGGCCCAAAGATGTATATTTCTGCACTTTTTGCAAGAGAAAAGGACGCCTTAGGGAGTTTTGCTATAGCTTAGGTCGAACTCGATGTACACATACTCTACCGCGCCACTTTAGCAATTTTGTTAGCATAAGAGAGTAGGTTGAGTGTCTAGTCGCTACTTCTCAGAGTTTGATGAAAGAGTTATAATGGATGTCTTTGTCGTTATTGGAGACTTTCAATATCCTGACTAGAACCAATAACAACAAGGGTAAATAAAAAGATACCACTACGTTGGTGCCTAAGTGTGAAGAGAAAGCCCTTGTTATTCACGTTGCTCTGAAGGCTCATATTACCTCCCAGTGGTATTTTGACAGTGGTTGCTCCAGACATGTGGCAGGTAATGTCTTATTCTTTACCAACCTTGAGGATCGCAAGGATGGTAAAGTTACCTTCAAAGATGGGAGTAAATCTAGCATTATAGGATGGTGTACAATAGAGATACTCGAGTTTCATAAGCTATATGTAGACATCACATTCTAGGATCCGCCTAAGTCTCTCCTTAGGTCCCTAGCACCTCCCCATTTAACACAAACCCTAGGTCTTAGTACCAATCTAGAGGTCATCAAGCGCTCCCGAGCCCCGTTTGACTCCAACCAGTTCCATCGTCAGAGTGAAAGCTCAATGAATTTTTGAAGGTCTTTGAATCCTCTTTCTAACGGTCTATTTCGTGCGCGAATCAGCATAAAGTTTTGGATGAATGAACCATTTTACTATTAAAAATCGATTTCGATGCCACCGGGCGCTCTCGGGTCCCTATTTGAGCCCAAGTAACTTCATCGTCAGAGCTAAAGCTCAATGAATATTTGAAGGGCATTGAATACCCTTTCCAACGATCTACCTCGTGCGTGAAATGGCATAACCTTTCGGACAAACGATCCATTTTCCCTTGAAAATTGATCCAGAGGCCATCGGGTGATCCCGGGATCCGTTTGACCAAAATCAACTCTTAAGCTTGAATGAGGCTGAATTAATTTTTAAAGGGCATTGAACACCCTTTCCAACGATCTTCTCTGTGCGCAAATCAGCCTTATGGTATGGATGAACGATCCGTTTTTCTCCGAAAGGTCGTCGGTTGGTTTTGGGACCCATTTGACTAAAATCAACTCTCTAAATTGAGCGAAGCTCTTTGGAACATTAAAGTTACTCATATAAACTTTCCAATGGTATACCCCATGCATAATTTGGACTTAAGATTTGGACGAATGATCCATTACAGTCCGACGATCTCCTGTCCAAAGGAGCAACAGGCGCTTCTAAGCCCCGTTTTACCCAAAGTAAACTCTCGGACCCGGGAGAGGCTCAAATACTCTTAATGGTCTTTTAATTATCTTTCGAACGGTATGCCCCGTGAACGATTTGGATTTACAAATTGCATTCTACGATCATTTTTTGGGAAAGATCTACACGAGACTACCAATTGGTAGGTCCATTCCCCTGCCTATTGGGAGTGTGTCTAGGGTCGCCTACCGATTGGCAGCACTAGAGCTATACCAATCGACAGTCCCCTAACCTATATAAGAAGGTCATGAGCCCACTTCCAAACACACCTCAGATCCATCAATATCAGTGACCTCAGCAACATTCTTCTGCAATCAGCGAAGTCTCCTTGTGTTAAATTTCTTTCCACCTTTCATTCCCATTATTCTCATACCCATTTTAGCAAAAATCTCCTACTCTCTCGCCCTACATTCATCTGAACTTTCAAGGAAGATCATCAAGGATCAAGGTAAAGCTTCAAGTCTCTAAAGAAGGTCTAAACATCACTATCTATCTCTCTCTTTAAATTTCTCTATTTTCATATTAGTTACATAAATTTTTAATTTAGCTTTTACTTTTCATCACATACATTAATACCCCGTCCTTTATTAGTTATATTGCACATAAATTTATTTTCTCTCAAAAAATCCAAAACAAGAAAAAGAGGGTTACACCTTTAAATTCTGATGGGATTCTTCATCACATTTTCTCAAAATTGAAAATATCTTTTCTACACAGACACATATAATAAATTCCCATTTGGATCTATGGGGTAAACCCCACCCATGCGTCGCATGTTAACTACATGGACTTTGATGCCTTTATAGGTTACGTAGGCATCTCGGGATAAAACCCAAGACTCGAGTCCAATTTTTATATTTCTACCTTTTCTTATTTCATCCATACATTATTCATATATATCATATTTGTGATTCATCCCTACATGTCTTATCTAACATAATTATCGTTTCATCATAACGATCAATATCTCGATAAGCGCACACATCATATTTTCTAATTATCATTTTGGGAACATTCCCTTTGATGACCTTACTCCATATTTTTCATGATATGAGTCGAGCGATTCCAATCTCTTTTATATATACACGCGCACATATATCATGGAGAAATTAAGAAAAATTATAACATAAGCCCATGAGAGACCGAAAGGGTGGGATGGGTGCCTAACACCTTCTCATTTCGTAACTTAACTCCCTAACATCTGAACTATTAGTTTCGTAAGCAATAGCTAATCTATGATGCTGATCTCTTTAGACGGTGACATGTTCTTTTGCCTGTGTTGTGTAAAATAGGCTGGCGACTCCATCTCTTTACAATACCCCACATTGACGATGGCTAAAGCACCCCCTCTAAGTAGTGACGGGGTGCGAGACCTTTTATTTTTCCCTCTATTTTCCTCCATAACCAGCCCACGCGGGGAGAGAGGGAAGAAAATAGGGAAGATATCTCCTGAGATGGCCACACTAGATAATGTTTTATATATCAAAGGTTTGAAATCAAACCTTATCAATAATAACCAGCTTTGTAATACAGACTTCGCTGTAAAGTTTGATCGGAACAAGTGTAACATTTTAATCAAGCCGGTAAACTTTTACTGCAAGGGGTGAGGACTGAAGATAACTGTTATGGGATTGTGCCTAAGTCCTCATTTATGTGTAATAGCGCCACAATATCTTCTATGGATTTATGGCATCAGCGTCTTGGTCATGTTAACTTTAGAGATTTGGAGCGATTAGTGAAGAAAGACCTAGTACGTGGCTTACCATATCTTGGAAAGCCAACTTTCAAAGTTTGTGGTCCTCGTCAATAAGGAAAATAAGACTGGAGTTCCCATCGAAAGTTGAATTCCATTACTACCACACATGTGCTTGAGTTGATACATATGGATCTCATGGGTCCTACTCGCACTGAGAGTCTGGGTGGTAAGAGGTATATCCTCATGATGGTAAATGATTTCTCTCGGTATTCCATTATTGGTTTCCAGAGAGAAAAATTCGATGCTATAGAGTTTCTTATGACCAAGTGTCGTGTCTTGCAAAATCAATACGGAGTCACCATCAATAGGATTCGTAGTGATAACGACACAAAATTTAAAGAGGCAAAAATGGATAAATACTGTGATAGCTTGGGAATTAAACATGAATTTTCGGCCATGAAAACTCCTCAACTGCATGGGATTGTTGAGAGCAAGAATCAGACGATTCAATAGATGGACATATCCTTGCTCCTCGATCGTAGAGTGCCTCAGCGGTTTTGGGTAGAGGCGGTGTTTACCGCATGCCACACAGTGAATAGGGTATATTTTCGTTCACACACACTTCAGTTATGAGTTGTGGACAGGGAAGAAACCTAACCTTTCATATTTTCGTGTCTTTGGGAGTAAATGCTACATCCTGAGGGATAGAGAGCAATTAGGAAAGTTCGAATCCCAGAGCGATGCGGGAATTCTGTTAGGATATTCATCGACGAGTAGGGCTTACTGAGTTTTGAACCTAGACAATTTTAAGGTTATGGAGTCTATAAACGTCACTGTTAGAGATGACGAGTCGTCAACGTTTATGGCTCCTAGCCCTTTGTGTGAGGATGATGCACCCCCTGGTGATGATCCCATCCTTCCTCATACACCTGAGTTGGACCCTATTTTTATTTTAAATAACACACCTGCTTGGGTTCGTAAGAGTCATGACACATCTACACTATTGGGTAATCCTACACTAGGTGTCAAGACTCACGCTCGACTTGAGAATGTTGTTAGATATATACGCTATATGTCCACAGTCGAGCCTAAGAACATCAAAGAATCACTCAAAGATGAAAACTGAATATCTGCTATGCTGGACGAGTTGCTTTTGTTTAGAAGGAAAGATGCATGGGAACTTGTCCCCCGACTTAGTGAGATAAATGTAATTGGTACTAAATGGGTCTTTAAGAATAAAATGGATGAGAAGGGTACCATTACACGTAATAAGGCTAGGTTAGTCGCTCAAAACTACACACAGATTGAAGGTGTAGACTTTGAGGAAACATTCTCTCTTGTTGCGAGGCTTGAGTCTGTCCTCTTATTGCTCACCATCACATGTCACCAGCGCTTCAAGTTATACCAAATGGATGTCAAGAGTGCCTTTCTAAATGGAATTTTACAAGAAGAGGTTTATGTGGAACAACCAAAATGGTTTGAATACCCTAAGCACCCTGAACACGCCTATTATCTGAGAAAAGCCTCGTATGGTTTGAAGAAAGGACCCTGTGCTTGGTACGAAAGGCTTTTTTTCTATCTCTTGGCTCGTGGCTTCAAGAGAGGGGAGTTGATAAGACGTTGTTTGTGAGGAGAGAAAAATGTGCTATTTTTATTGACCAAGTCTATGTGGACGATATAGTATTTGGATCCACATGCTCCCTCTATGCTCACGACTTTAAGAAGGAGATGAAAAGTGAGTTCGAGATGAGCACCGTAGGTGAGTTTACATTCATCCTTGGTCTTCAAGTTTGTTAGCTAGAGTATGGGATGTTCACTTCCCAATCCAAATATGTAAGAAGCCTCATGAATAAGTTTGTTCTGGACTCCGCTAAACACTCTCGCACCCCGATGAGTACCTCGACTAAGCTTAGCAAAGACATTTTAGGTAAGGATGTAGAGCAGATCTTATATCGGAGTATGGTAGGTAGTCTTCTTTACTTGACTGTTTGTCGTTCCGACATAGCCTTTAGTGTTGGAGTATGTACACGTTACTAGGCGTCCTCGAAAGAGTCACACTTACTTGCTCTTAAATGTATTGTCAAATACGTGAGTGGGACTCTCTTATACGACATTTGGTGTTCCTTAGATACCAACGACCACTTATCCGCCTATTCGAATGTCGATTGAGTCGAGGATGGAGATGGATGTAGGAGCACTTCGGGTGGGTGTTTTTACTTTGGTACTTCTCTTGTCTCGTGGTTGAGGAAGAAGCAGAACTCCGTTTCTTTATCCACTGCGGAGGTTGAGTACATTACCGTCGGGAGCTATTGCACGCAACTCATGTGAATGAAGCAAATGTTGGAGGATTACAAGATTTCACAAGACACCATGACTATATCATGTGATAACACGAGCGCGATACACATATCCCAAAATCCAGTCCAGCATTCGTGCATGAAGCACATTAGGATACACGAACACTTTATTTGAGACCTAGTAGAGGAGAGAGTCGCGTCCTTGAGTTTTGTTCCCACCGACCATGAGTTAGCCGATATTTTCAAAAAACCTTTAGATGCCCCTAGATTCAAGAGTTTTAGGAAGTCTTTAGGCATCTGCACAGTTGACTGAGGGTTGGTTATTCTCTATAGTATAGGGTGATTATTCATGCTCATATCATTTATTCCTATTGCTAGATTGCACCATTTTGTATTACTCTTGTATATTGTATTGTTCATTTTATATATTTTTCGAAAAACATAAAGAGTTTTATTTTTTATAAAAATTTTAGAAAAATTTAAAAAGATTTTCATTTTTTTAGGAAAAATGAAAAAGGCAAAAAGATTTTATGTTTGATAAAATTTTTGAAAAAATACAAAATGATTTTTTTAGTTTGTTTTACACCTTATATGGATGGACATTTAGGATTGCCAAGTCACTTTATCATTCCATACCCATGTGATTTTTTTATAATGTTTTGAGACTTAACATTATTTCATTCATGTGCTTAATTATGAGTTGCAGTCATTAAGTTATGATTAGATGATTACTTTCTACATGATTGACTTGTTGTCTCCTTTAATTCACACGAACATTGATTTCTTTGAGTATTGCACTTAACTGTCACATGCTGGTCAAGGTGTTTTCATCTCAATTTTGCCTAAAAATGAAAATTTTGCAATAAGAGATAAAAAAAGTGTGCTTGTAAAAAACATTACCTGGATTTTCATATTATTCTGAAAAATTGTTATAAATTATGCAATGGAAAAGATCTACGAAAGACATGTTGTCTTTGCATTAAAAACCGCCATTTGCAAATTAAAAGAGCCAAAAAGATTAAAGGCACATAAAAACAGAAGTGTCCGACCAATTTTTTATCAATGATGCTTCACTTTTTGAACATTATTTCTTTAAAAATAATTGAGAGGTATCTTAGTTATGTGAGATTACGAGGGAGTATTGTTGAAGATCAATGGGTTTGAACGTATCAGAAAATCTCTAAAAATATATACTAGTTTTGGGCGTTGTTGGTGTAGAAATTATTTTAGACTTTGATTTGTTGATTAGATTGAGTCAATTTTCATACGAATTCACTTTATTCATACCTAAGGAAGACTTCAAGTACATTATTTAGGAGTATCTCAAATCTATCGTGCACATGTATTATGCTTGTTTGAGTTGATTTTCCTATCAATATTGTTCACACCCATTCATTACGCTTTCACGATTTGGCTTTCTTAGTGTTTGTTCATGGTGCATGTTGTATTTGTATATCTTCTACTTGAGAAATTTTTTGAAAAATTTAAAAATAATTGGTTTGGTTTGTGAAGTACCCCGTGTATTGCTTATGTTTCCTTTCCTTGTCTATTTTGGACATCATAAAAAGGGGGAGAACGAATTATGGGGGAGTGGGAGTTTGATTTATATGATTTGTTTATCTTGTTATATTTCAACCTTTTGCATGTTACGGATATTTTCTTGTTTATATCATGTGTAGGTACATTTTAAGATCATATTCATAATACACTCGATCAAGACAAAGTACCCAAGAGAAGATCAAAGGGGAGATTTGAAGATTATGAGTTTGAAGATGAAGACTTATGTATTTTTATATCGTTCCTCTAATGGGTTTAGGGAGTACATTAGAAATTATAATCCTCGAATTTTGTTTCATAATTCGTATTTTTTTATGTATGTACCGACATATTCATTGGGGGATATTTATAAGGGCATTTTTTCTGACATTGCCCCTAGAATGTAGATCTTGTCCGTAGCTTCTAAATTATGGCTAATCCCACTGCATCTGTTAATGTCATAACACGTCAACGGGATCATACATGGCGTCAAGGATTCAAATTCATGGCAATGTGAATCTTCAACATGCACCACCACGGCTTCATTATACTCCACGTTCATCTTCTAATGATATCCACGTCTTCACGTAGTAAAGGTATATTTTATGTTTTGGAGTATGTGGTTTTTCACAATTTTATTGGGAGTATTTTAACTTTATTTTCGATGTAAATACGAGATTGGATTTATTTAAATATATATTTTTGCCTGTTGTCGTTCTAACGAGGTGGATATCTCGTTCGAACGATCCCAATATCTCGTTCAAAGTCTTGTTAGATGGCGTACATCAAATGAGGTTCAAACGAGGACCAACTATTCTGGTTTTTATCATGTCGCGAGAAGGTCGTTAGAATTGAGCTTAAAACGAGATCTAGATGTCGTTCGAACGACGCTTCTATCTCGTTCGAATGACGTGACGTTACCTTAATTTTATGTCCGCCTATAAAAACCTGCGTTTTGTAGGGTTTTTGCAAGACTTTTAAAACTCTGTTTTTCGCAGAACTGCTGCAACAAGTCTCACTTTTAAAAAGGCTAAACACCCTTTTGATTCACACAAAACCTCCCATTTAATTTTATGAATCTCTTCGTAACCCTCACCTAATCATATAATGGAGTTACTCTTGTGAAAAAGTGTCTTCACTATTGATCCTGTTGAGAATAAGTCTCTGTTGCTGCACTTGTGTGTTTTTTAGGGAAGCATTGCTGAAAGAGACAAATGTTCTTGAGGGAAATTCGACAGGCTGTATTTCATACGTAGAGTTGTAAGTTGTGATTTACATATTGTATTTGTGAAATAAAAGGTTTTGGCCCTAAAGGGGATTTTTCTCGAATCCTTATTGCTTAGTTTGAATGCACGCTAGAATATTTTATTACTTTCATTCACGTAGTTGCATGTTCTAGGGTTAAGGAATTAAAATTGGTATAGATTGACATTTAAGTAAATAATTTATCACAATTGGACTATATCACACTCTCATTTACGAATAAGTAGACATCATGTCTTATATTAAGCTAATGTGGATTAAATATGCAAACCTATTTATCCCGTGTTAAATTTGTTTGATATGTTGAGTTATTGATGAAACTTGATGGGTGTAGAAATCGTTTAGGATTTTGGACCCACAGGTGCTCATCTCTGGACCTCAGACGGGCTGAGGAGATACGTGTCAAAGTGAGAGAAAATGAATTAAAGTGGTTCAGACCTCAGGATATGGTGTCATGCCCATTACACAAAGTTGTTATGCATGTTTATTATATAGCAAATGAGAGTTACAGTCTAAGGGACCTTTTAAGATTTGGTCAAGGGAGTCTGAGGTCTTTCGTCCTTTTTTGGTAGTCCAAGGGATCTTATAAAGTAACTTAATGACTTCTCCGAGGGTTCTCAATTACTACTTTATGGCTCAACAAGGCATACAAAGTATGTCACAGTTGGAAATGGTTCAAGTTATAAATATTTGCTCTCAATAGTGGGTTGAGAGTGTGGAATAATGAGTAAACACTTGCAGAATGTCAAAACTATATATTCTCTGTAAGTTTGATTGCTTGAAGCTTTTTTCATCCTTCTACCAGTCTCCTATTTATGCACAGATACCCAAAAAGGTGATGAGTGGGCTGGTGCAGCATGATTGTGGTGTCCTTGAGGTCTATCGATGGCAGCAGAGTGATGGAGTATTGGTCAAAATATTTATAAGCAGTGTAAGACGGTTGTTGATAGCATTAAATGCTTTTGGGAGTATTCATTATAAGTGGATCTAGGTAGTTGCAGTAGGTGGAATAGTTTTTTACTTTCCACCTACTTAATAAATTGATCACAGATGCCTTGTCGGAGGACCGAGAGCTTAGGAACTGATATAATATTGTTATATGTTATCCTTGAGATGCTACGCAATAATATAACTCAGTTCTGGGGGCTGGGCGACCTTGGGAGGTTATATCTTTTTAGGTGAAGTCTATTTTGGGCGTCAGACTTAGTGGAATCCTGGTATCGTGGTCTACGAGCCTGATTAAGGAGACACATCAGAACTATTAACCATATTGGGAAGGGGCAGGGTGACGGAGGTCTGATGTGGTTCCTTGGCCTCCTCTGGAGTGTCGTGGAGCTCTTAGGGGCTAACCATAATTTAACTAAGGTCTAAAGCTAGCTTTGGTACCTCTGCCCTTGGCAAAGGGAAATTATAGAGTAGGTGAATCTTCCAAATACCAAGTGTGAAGTAAGGTATCATCAGTATCCCCATAGTGTTTCTTGTAAATATTACAATGGGCAACACTTACCTACTATGCAAGTTAGGGGTATGGTCGTAACTAACCACTGAGATTTTTGTCAGGATTAGATTGCGTTGTGAAGGACCCGTACGTGGCAGTAGACAAGTGTTAGGTACTGAGAGAATTGATATGGCTAATAAGATTAAAGCATCTGATCTTGGACATAGGCAAGGGATAATATTATAGGCATTAGGGGGTTATAAAAGATCCCCTTGGGCTAAGCAGATTTCTTTACCGCTAACTTCTAATTTCAATTTTCTTTTATAGAATTTCCTTGAGAAGGCAAAACCCTTTTTTCCTAAACAATGTCTGTTGAAAAAATATCCCATTTTAAGGTTTTGAATCCCATGTCATTATCGATTGTTGGTACTCATGCTTCACTACCTCCCTTGGTGAAGCCAGAGGTTGATCCCCCTGTTCATCCTCCCATGGGATTGGTTCCCACTGGTGCGAAAGTGATGAGCTATGAAGGGTTTTTTAATACTAATTTCTCTGGTAGGGATCACTCAGACTCACGAATCACTGAGCAAAATCTTTGGAGATTCGGATGAGATATTAGATTCCATAGAATGTCACTATGAGGGTCGCGTGGACTGATAAGAGGGCATGTTCAATGATGTCCAATCATGTATGCTTCAACGAGTGTTTCCTTCAATATGGGGTTATGTTCCCCTTGCCTCTAGTTATAATGAGGATTCTTAAGGCCATCGGAATAACCCCTACTCAACTGGTAGCCAACTCTTGGATACCTCTGATGGATATTATCGTGGTCTTTAGGGAGTCCAGTGATGACAAGTGTGATATTTCCCCGACCCGCTTCTTCAAGTTATATCGGGTTCAGGAGCATAAAAAGGCAAATAACATGGGGATAAAGTACTTAACTCTTAGGCCCGATGTGGTGACGTTTAGCAAGGAAAAGCATAATTCCCCAAGAACTAAAAAGAGAAATTATTCTTCATTATGGGAGTCAGGGCCACCCGAGACCCTATTAAGTCTATTGGCTGATATACTCTCTGGTGCACCCCTCCAGCAGTAGGTAAGTTGGGGTATCACTTTTATTTCAATGATAGGGTTCACCTTTGTCTTAGTATTTGAAATTTTTGTTTATCCCTTATTGTGGTTCCTTAGCCCATCACATCAAAACTAAACAGGACTACTGAAGCCCATAAGTTGGTCTCTACTCCCTTTGAGATCCTTATCATTACCAAATGTCTCTTTAATTATGGGCTGGGACCAGAGCCTAAGCCTTTGACACTTGCGGGAGTCACTGTGGCCCCTAAAATTATTATTAGTTCCACATCGGAGTCTGATCCTTATGTCTTAGCTCCCCGAAATAGGAAAGATGATTCTGAAGCCTTGGATAAGGTACCTGAAGCCTCCAAATGTGAAGATGATCATCCTAAGTGCATGGATAATCCTCTAAGGGTTAAAGGGGTATCTACTTCAATTGATGAGCCCATCCGACTTTCTAACTATTCCCTTTATAAGTAGCTTCACCCTTTTTTTTATCTTATTATTGCCTTCATTAGTTCCTTGAGTACTAGCTCTGACCTGTAGCTAATTAATAGATGAAAGGGACGAATAAAGGATGACCAGATGATTGGGCCAAGATACCCTTACTAAAGCTGGTATTAACAGGAATAAGAGGTCTAAGACTACTAAGTGCTTGAAGTTCAGTGCTTTAATATATTCGAGTTCCTGGATTGAAGATGGTGGAGAAGTCTTACCTAGGGTTAGACATATTGGAGGCTTAGCATTAGAGCCTGCACAAACCCTACCCTTACTGTAAGAAGAATTGGGGGTAGGTAGGACTTTTAGGGTAACCCCAAAATATACTTTTATTCTAAGGGACTTGCAACCCTTGGTCTCACATGAAGAAACCATGGAGAAGGCGGTGACTCGTCAGAATGAGGGGGTTTGGAGAGGGCCAATGACGTGCCCTGCATATTAAAGGGATCAATTTTTGTTACTGAGGGAATTAACATATCACCCTTGTGGTGGAGAGTTACTTTAGACCTCATCTAGCTGAGGGGGTGGACACCTATGCTTCAATAGTTTTGATATGGTGACAGTTTTGAAAGGTAGAGGTAGCCCTCTTAATACAGAGGAGTTGGGACATTTTATGGGCAAGGCACTTGCATATTTCTCTGACTTTTTCTTTGAATTTTCACCATTTGCTCCTTATTCTTATATTTATTCTCTCTTATAGGCTCAGCACTTGACATAAGCCCTTTTATCGGATGCTTTTGATGGTAGCAGGACATGGAAGAAGGCTAATCGAATGGCAAATAGTTAGGACCTCACCCGATTACATTTGGACTAAACGATTAGCGAGTAAAGCTTGCGAGTGGAGGCTTTTGAGAAGGATATAGACGTTTTGAATGTCCAAGTCACTTCCCTAGAGTAGGTGAATATCTCAAGCGATAAGACTCTTAGATACAATGCCTTTTTATTAGTTATTTCACAGGAGTCTCTGGCCATTCAGAGATAAATTCATACTACTATGTAGAGCTAGTTGAATGCCTATCAAGATTCTGAGGTCTTCAATAAGTACCTATTTCATAACTTTAGTGCTAGCTTTAAAACTTGTAAGGCTAATGTCCAAGCATTATTCCCTAACGTGGACTATTCTGGTCTGTTTCCTGAAACTTCTCAGTCATAGGAAGAGAGTTTTGATGATGAAGTAAGTACTGATGATGATGTTGCTTAAGACTCTGCTCCCAAGAAGAAGAAACCAAAGAAGATATCTCTGTCATTCTTTCCCTAATAAGTGAAGACCCTTTGGACCCCAATACCTTCAAGCCTTAAAAGGCATTTATGTATTTTTTTTTCTTATGTAAACTGTTTTCTGGTAGTGGGCCACTACTTATAATCTTTGTTTTTTAGTGAACAAGTATTTTTTGTAATCATGAGAATTTTCTCTAGTATCTACTTTGCACTTGCTTTATGTTTTGCTTTGCTAAGGATTTTTTTTTTTGCATTGCCTGAAATATGTCTGAGGTATGCCCAACATGTAGTATACCCCTACCCCCCAAGATTACTTAATAAACCAAAATAACTTGGGTCACAAATTTGTTGAAGCATATTCGAGGGCCTTGAGTCTGCCTCCATAAAGTTACACAACTGCTGAAGTCGAGGCTGAGGTTATGTGATGGGTCATTTAGATGTTAGAAGTATAGGTTTCCTGATACTTGCGCTCTATAGGACCGACGACCCAAAAGTTTTTTGTTCGAACATTTATCCCCCTAAAAAAATTTAGGACTAAAGTCCAAAGTTTTAAGTTGTTGAGGGTCATAAGACCTTAGACTTTGAAAATCCAATCTTGAAACTTGTTCTATAAAGGGTCCTAAGACCTCTTAAACATGTGATATTTGAAGATTGGAACCTCATGATGTAAAATACAATTATGTTGAAGGTCATAAGACCTTAGAATTTAATATAGTTATTCAACCTTAAAACCTCCAATGAGTCCCTAAACATATGATCTTAGGTATCTTAAATAACGCAGTCCTACAAAGGGCCCTAAGGTCTTCAGACTTAATAGAATTTTAAACCTAAAGTCCCATAAAGGGTCATAATACCTATAGACTTAGGCAAGTTTTGAAAACTTTTGTAGTCCTCGAGACGGGTTATAAGTCCTCAAGATGTGTAAATTTTTTGAAACTTGAAGTCCCCAATGGATTATGAGACCTTTGGATGTATGATTTTAACAAATCCCACAAAAGGGCCTAAGACCTAAGACCTTTGAACTTAGAATAGATTTTGAATCTAAAGTTCCACGAAGGGTCATAAGACCTATGAACTAGGAATAAATTAGAAATATTGACGTCCCATGAAGGGATTTTAGGCCTTTGGACTTGAAGAGTTTGATTTACCAAAGTCCCAAAAATGGTCTTAAGACCTCTGAACTTAGTAATTAAAAGAATGAAAGTCCAAGAAATGGGTCATAAGACCTCAGGATGTGAAAATCACTGAGCACCGAAGTCCACCCAATGTTCCTAAAACATCCGAACTTAGTGATTTTAACCATACCTAATCCCCCCCAAAGGGTCATAAAGTTTGAAACCTTTGCATATTTATGAAAACTGGAATTTTGAACAAGTTTTTTTTATATGTGAACCCTTAGATTTCAAGATCCTTTGAAGCTTTGGGAAAATTTCTAAGCCTTCAAGTCATTTTTTATATTCCAGTTGGTTCTCTAAAGTGTGGGTAAAATTTGTTGAATGTGTTTCATATTTTGTTTAACTCCACATTTTTTAAAATAGTTATGCGACAAGAGTCTTTTTAAGGTTTTTTATGGGTCCTTAGACCGTAGACTTTTTATGGGGACTTACAGATGGAAATCCTAATAATTCTTTTAGTCTTTAAGGGCTCCTTAGACGTTTGGATGATGACCTATCTTTTATGGGAATACGATTTTCTAATCGTTGGGGGGCTCTGGTCAAACCCTCTTGATCGTTCCCTTATTCTAAGGTTCTCCCCAATTCTGCTATGCTCTGATTCCATTGGTTCCTCTATCATAGGTGGCAAAGGGAGACTTCTGTGGATGGCTGCCAATTGATCGTGGAGCACTTTTTATCAAGCCTCCATATATTTGAAACAACGGTCTAAGGCGACACTAGTTACCATTTTAGAGAGGGCGAGATATGTATTTGAAAGAGATGGAACTTGTCGTTCCCAGAGATGAAGCCAAACTAATGGGTGTGGAAATCGTTTAGGACTTCGATGTGTCGAAGTGAGAGATAATAATATAAAGTGGTTTAGAACTCAGGAGATAGTCCTATGCCCACTGTACAAAGTTGTTATGCTTATTTATTAGAATGCAACTGGGAGTACAATCTAAGAGACCGTTAAGCTTTGGTTAAGGGAGTATAAGGTCTTGCGTCCTTTGTTGGTATTCAAAAGGACCTTAGGCAGTAATTAAATAACTTCTCTAAGGGTTCATGAGTGCTACTTTAGGGCTCAAGGCTATGTATAAAGTGTTCCATAACTAGAATTGATCTAAGTTACAAATATATGCTCTCGATAGTGGGTTGAGAGTGTGGAATAAAGATTAAACACTAGCGGAATGCCATAACTCGATATTAGCTATAAGTACAATTGCTTGAACCTTTTTTCATCCTTCCACGAGCAACCTATTTATGCACAAATACCCAAATAGGTAATGAGTGGACTGGAGCAATATGGTTGCGGTGTCCCTGAGCTCTACCGGTGCAAGCAAGTAATGGAGTGTTGGTCCAAATATTTGCATGCAATGTAATATGTTTGTTGATAGAATTAAATAATTATGGGAGTATTAAATTCAAGTGGACATGGGTAGTGGTGGTAGATAGAATAGTGTTATGCTTTCCTACTACTTGACACACTAATCGCTGACACCTTGTCGAAGGTCCGAGAGCTTGGGAACTATTATATGATTGCCATAGGTTGTCTTTGATATGCTATGCAACAATATAAATCAGTTTTGAGGGCGAGGCTACTTTAGGAGGTCATTTCTCTTTGGGCGGAGTTTTGTTCTGGGTGTCAAACTTGGCAGAATCTTAATGTCATGGTCTACGAGCCTGGTTGAGGAGACACATTGGAACGATTGGCCACATTGGGAAGGGGCAGGGACATGTGGGGTTTGTTGTGGTTCCCTGTCCTCCTTCTGAGCTTCACAGAGGTCTGTCTAACCACGATTTATCTCATTTAAGGTTAATTTTGGAATCTCTTCCCTCGTCGAAGGGCAATTGAGGAGTAAGTGAACCTTTCAAATACCAAGTGTGAAGTAGGGTATAATCAAAACCCATTTAATATGTGTCGATTATGTTTAATAACATTAGAGCTCAAGCATAAAGACAATTATCATACTCATATGATACTTTTTATATAGAAGTTATATGATATAGTGAAACCCAAATCGGATAATGAATTCATGATCCAGACTTGTTAAAATTTACGATTTTGATATATTTTTCATGTTAGACCTTGACCCTATGATATGAAGATTTGAATTAGGAAACTGTAGTATTAACTAGGAGGTGTTTTGGTATTGAAATTGAGTTTTTAAGACCGTTAATGGCGAATAGGCTTACACAAAATTGAATTTGGGTCAAAATGGGGGATTTGCACAGAGGCTAGGAAGACCCCCACCATAACGGGGCTCCATCCCTCTACGGGAACGAGTTGGTTTAGGGGGGCATTAGCAGCATCCTTTATATTATATTATATATATAATTTTTATTTTATCTTTTCCTATTTCGTTTCAACCGGGGAGTTTCCTTGGAACATTCATATGAGTATTTGGATACGCGAGTGTTATGTGACATACTATACATATATTGTGTTATTTATATTTGTATGTTGTATGTGAACATACCATATGAAAGTATTTGGCTCGTGGGTAATCTATCGGTGGGGCTAAATGATTTAAATGGATTGTGGGACCGATTACTGCTCCCCTAGCTGATACAACAGTCTGCGTGGAGGTCGATGTTTCGTCTCACGATGTAGAGACATGGATGGCTTGATCCATTGAATGGTTTAGTATGTGACTAGATGATTCTGTGGCTACGTAGCAATCCTCCCATTATTTTATCTTTTACATGTTCGGAATCTGTTAGGTACGAGATTTCTACGAATTTACCGATAAAGACGCGAGAATGTCCCCAAAGGTTGAAGCCTCGCGTGGCTTATAATATATATATATATATATATATATATATATATATATATATATATAGAGAGAGAGAGAGAGAGAGAGAGAGAGATTCAAGCTCTCATGCAGGAGCTTTACTTAACGGATATTTACGAGATTATTTTTTAAAAATCCAAAAAACGTTTCTTTTTAAAAAAATCCCGTATGAGGGTTCATATGGATCCTCTCGTATTGGAGTGCCCCTCCATATATATATATATATATATATATATATATCACATATTATATAAATATATTGTGTTACATTTTTGTTGTTATTAAAATATTGTGTATTCTTACTGTTTGAGTGACACAATTGGGGATTGTACCAGACTATACTCTTGATTTATATTTGGTTACATTACTATGTAGTTGCAAGATAGTATGCATTATTTTATTAGATATGTAACAACCCGCACATTATATTATTGAAACTGGCTAGATCCCGATACCAGAATACGCATGTTATTAAAATTAAATACCATTCTTATCATGCGACAGAATATGAGACATTTAAAACTTTTTCCACAAAATATAAATTGAGATAATCCAACAATAATAAAACCATTCACCACAATAATATCCATCACCATGCTAAAATCCAATAATAAATCTCAACTCCAGTAATAATAAACTCAAATGAAGTAAAGTCGACTACAATTTCTCTCCAATGAAAACCATAAAAAACGGTGGAGTCAAATAACCCACCAATTCCAAAATAAATATCTCATAAATAAAACGACTGGAAAGGAAAATAAACGGTGCAATAAAGTAAAAGTCCATCTGCAAGTCCCGATATCTCTAAAAAACTATACTACTACCTAGCAAGGTATCCTAAATGGTTAGTCAAGAGCGACGAGTCAGATCCCACCACAAGAATAACAGATATTCTTCCCAAATAGGATTCATAAACCCAGTCATAAGTATTATAAGAGATAAATTCCACATTAGATTATTTTATTAACGAAATGATATAATAATTATTCGAGTAATGTAAAACTATAATAACTACCCACATACAAGAAGCCATCTCACTACCCAAGTCTAATTATGTTTAATTCAACATTAGATAAATCTTTTTCAATTATCTTACTCTACTACATTTATCTATCTTAACATTAACCATATTATCTACGCAACACTATTATAGCGAGTTAACCTTTTAATTGGCCCTACATATACTTATAGTGCGCCTAAAATCTCATCTCATCAAATCTACAAACACCATTATAGCCCGTCGGTCCAATTTTCGCTATCCCAGACATATCGTGATGTTTTCCACACGAGATACATAACTATAGCCAATTAGCCTAGGTTCGACAATCATCCTAATGTCCATCCCATACTAGACAGTGTACATACTCGTGATGCCAACATAAAACCATTAATGTAAGCAAGACAATATGGATCTCGCAATGATCGTAATAGTCGGCCTACCCATACTTGCGCATAAAATGACGCACATTAATTCGTCTCAAAACTGTTAAGGTAGACAAGATAGTATAGGCATCAGAATCATCGTAAGGGTCGACCTACTCACACCGCACATACAATGACGCAAAGTTATTTTTTCATTATCATGTGTTCGCTGATAACAACTAGCCCCTAATTATAACCACACATATAACTATAATCCATCCCTAGTCCTATAATTAGAACGTAACATACTTAAAAACAAAGGTGAAAATACAACTAACATGTGTAATCCCAAATGCCCCAATGATGTCATTTTGTTAACATTCACAATTTCTACATTAATTAAATTCTTCATATAACATTATAAGGCTTTATCTCACAATTATAAAAGTTCTATTTCATGCACAATAAACCAATTATATAACGTGATACATATGTTTTATAAAATGTCCCAGCAACTTGTCCAAATTCAATATTTTAATACGAGTGATAATTAATCGAATTAAACCATAAACCGGTTCAAACCTCCGTATTAGTAATTTTTAGCATAAATGAATACATTCCACATTATATTAATCATCTACGTGATTTTATAAATCAAAACATATCATCGAATTACGTAATTTATTTAACATGTGATTCATCCTAACAACCCAAAATAACAAGGTATAATAATCTAAGCATGTAGTATTTCAAGTATTATAACCAATTTTAGAATTTTATAAATATATATTTACAATTAGGTTATCATTTTCCCTAATTAAGTTGCTACTCGTATTAAGAAAATATGCGTATTTAATGTTTAGGCAACATTTAAATCAAATAATACTTAAGGAGAACAATTGTGATATTATCTCCTGAGAAAAATTTATTCTGAAAATCCTAGTGCACCATAGCATTCATCTCACGAAAATAAGCAACTTTCATGTCCGGGTTATCTCCAAACTCTAAGCAGATGTCTTAAAAAATAGGGTTCAAATATACAACACAGGGGTATTAGGGTTTTGTGTGGGTAATGGTGTTTGGTTTAATAAAATAATAGGCACGTGTGTAATAAAATAGGGCTCATGTAAGCAATATAAATAAGGGCTCGAAGTCTTGTAGCCCAAGGAAAACAAACACATAAGGAGACACATGCAAAATTCCCAACCAAACAACTCTACCGCTAACCAAATCTCCCCCATGGGCTAGAGCAGTGGGTATCAGACCGTTATATTGGTGGGACCACCTACTATAATGGGGTCTTAAAACTTCCCTAGCGGTGTTTTCTGATCATAAGAGCCTACAGTATATTTTCACGCAGTGTGACCTCAACTTTCATCAGAAAAGATGGATGGAGCTGATGGAAGACTACGACTTTTCCTTATAGTATCATCCCGACAAGGCCAATGTGGTGGCCGATGCTCTTAGTCGAAAGTCTAGGCTTACGCTGACATATTACCGAGCAAAGATGTTCGGCAAACTGCAAAAGTTCAACCTGCATGTCCAACGGGTTTGCGACAGGCGTACCTTTAAGGTGTGGTGTCCATGCCACATAGAAATTACAAACCGTAGATCAGATCGATTGTAAAAAATAAACCTTAATTTTTTTTCCAAACCAATTAGGTCAGTCTACTTTTTATCCACCCGTACCCAAAATAATATACGGGGGGGGGGGGGGGGAGGGGGGGAGGGAGGAAACCAATTTTCTCATTTCTCCCCAAACCATCTTTATTAGGGATGTGCACGGGTCGGTCGGTTCAGTTTTAAAGGGTGTTTTTTAGCCGAACAAAGAAAATCGATTTTCAAAACAATGTTCTCGATGCTCAGTCGTGTGATCCTGAGTTCGCACATTATCGTGATCGCAGTCAAAATGGTGAGGTCTTCATCACTCTTATCGTGGATAAGGATGGTGGTGTACAACACAAGGGCAGGTTGATTGTCTCGATTATTGATGAGCTTTAGGACGAGGTGGTGGCTGTGGCCCATGACTCATGCTTCAAAATACATCTCGGGGATACGAAGATGTATAAGGACCTATGCATATACTTCTGGTGGTATGATATGATAAGGGATGTTGCGACGTATGTAACCAAGTGCTACACTTGTCATCAGGTAAAGGTAGAGCATAAGAAGCCGGTAAGGCTGTTGCAACCACTAGCAGTAGCGAAATGTAAGTGAGAGAACATTATGATGGACTTTACCACTGCCTTATCACGGTCTAAACATGTTCACGATGCCACTTGTGTTATACTGGATCGACTCACAAAATCTGCAAACTTCTTGCAGATTAAGGTTACGGACAACGTGGCTAAGTTGGTGAGTTTATATGTCATAGAGATACTTTGACTTTATGGTGTTCTGCTCTCGGTTGTCTTGAATTGGGGTCCTTGGTTTGTGTACTAGTTCTGGAGAAAGGTCCGGTAGGAATTGGGCATTGAGTTGAGCAAGAGTACATCGTATCACACTGACATAGATGGGCAATCAAAACATACCATCCAGATCTTGGAAGACATGTTAAGAGCTTACGTGTTTGATTTTTAAGTTAGTTAGGCGTAGAATCTACCCCTGGTAAAATTTTCCTACAACAACAACTATCAGACCAACATTAGTATGGATCCTTTCGAGGCTCTTTACGGGAGGGTGTGCCGCTCTCCAGTCTGCTGGGTAGAGACGGGTAAGAAACATCTCATAAATTCAAACATGATTAGGGAGATGATCGATAAATTTTAGGTAATTCAGAGTCGATAAAATAATTACGCTGATAATCGATAGATACCTCTAGAGATTGAGTTGGGCGACCATGTGCTGTTAAAGCCAGGGCGAGAACCGACAATCAATGGTTTGACCAGAAGGGGAAACTTTCCCCTCGCTATATCGGTACCTTCAAAATCCTAAAGTGAATCGAAGATGTATCATATCGCTTGGCGTTACCTCATCAGTTGTCCTATATGCATTGTGTGTTACACATTTCCATACTAAAGAAGTATCTTCCAGATCCCATGCACATCATCAAATGGAACCATATTGATTTGGAGGAATACGTTACGTTTCTGATGCGATTTGTGTCCATCTTGGACCACGAGCACAAAGTCTTGCGTAACAAGGTCATTCCCTTAGTGAAGGCTCTCTTGGAGTTCCAAGGTGTTGAAGGTGCAACTTGGGAACATGAGTCAGAGATGCGTGAGAAGCAATCAAAACTCTTTGATTAGATTGGTTGTTCAAATTTCATAAATGAAAACTCCTAAGTAGGGGAGAATGTAACACTCGTGCCCGAGATTTATACCTCATTCCCTATAATTTGTATGCCTTTGGTCCATGAACTGAATATAATGGAAATTCATCTATTTTGAATTATCCTTGTGGACTTTTTGTGAACAAAATGGGAAATAATGGGCTAAAATCTAATTAAAATAATTTTGGGGTCATTCGAACGAGTGATAAAGTCATTCGAATGAGATGGGATTATTATTAGAATGACTGGTTCAAATGACCATCGAATGAAGGGTCCCTCTATGCATTTTGCCAGCCTCGTTAGATCCTCTTTGAAACCCCGTTCGAACGAGATGTGTATTTTCGTACAAACGAGGTGCAGTCTAGATCGAATGAGACTGACGAAAATCATATTTCTGCACTTCTAAAAGTGATGCCAACATGTGGACCCTTAAATCTTATGATCTGTTAAGCTCCCAAGGGAACATATCAAAATGTGGGTCAATATGGGGTTAGACCATTAGTTAATGGGTTAAGTGTTGTGGGTTTAAATATAGGTTAGAGGGGATGGAGAGGTCATTCCCATCAGATTGTTTGGCTCTTTGTCTCACTCTCTCCATCTATATGCTACACTCTTCCATTCCCAGCCCATTTCCACCATCCTCAAGGATCCTCCTTCCGCCCCAAGCCTTTTCCTAGATATTTCCAAGGCTAAATACACCCATTTCAAGCCTAGTTTGAGGAAGAAGTTGGGTAGAAGAAGCCATTATTGGAGCTCTCTTGAAGAAGTTGAAGCTTTCTTGGAGCTTTGGAGTTTTTAGGAGCTTTTACGTCATTCCATTTAGTTTCTCATCTTTAAATCCAAGGTTAGGGTTTTCCTCTTCAAGTTTTTAAAATTAAATGCTATGGATATATGTAGGATGCATGCTAGAATAGGATTTAATGTATAAAAACATTTTCTAGTATGTTTATTTAAGGGTTTCTTGCAAAAATGGAGTTTTTGAGAAAATAAGACTTAAATGGGTTTTTAAAGAACAAATAGTGCTTTTAATCTTGAAATTTAAGGAATAGGCACATAAAGTGTAATCTCATGTTTGCATATTGTTAATATTCATATTTAAAGATTTCTAGGCTTGAAATCCTCCAAAACATATGTAGAATCTTGTAGTATATTGATAGAAGACATCTAAACATGATATATGAAGTTTGAAATAGGTTTCATGAGAAAATAAGAAAGTTTGGAAAATCATCCCTTAAACGTGTTGTAAATGTCGATAATAATGAAGAAAAATGATTTTTGAAACTACACATGACGACAACGCTAAAATGGATATTTTGCTAAAATGGTCTTCAAATTATTAAACGTATTTTTCGTTAAAGAAATATAAAGAAATGTGGTTTGAGCGTAAAATGATGAAATATGGTTTTTGGACATAAAATCATAAAATGTGGTTTTTGAACATGAAATGATGATTTATGACGCCATAACGACATAAATATATTTTTCGCAAGGTTTCAGTAAATAAAGGGTAAAATAATAATTTTGGTAAAATGGAGAGTCCTAGTGGTCGGACTTCCTCATTAGACCTTATCGGTCATTTTTTTTTTTTTTGAGAAAAACGGATAAAATGGATAAAATGGCATGTGAACGTTGTAAAATGGTGAAAAGAACTGTAGAAATAATTAAAGCGGCAAAAATGATGGGATAACGTGAACACTGGTAAAAATGTTAAAACACATTAATATGGACTCGGATGAGATCGGGAAATATTAAGAAGGGTCTGGAGCCCTGAGGTGAAAGACCCAAAATCCCTACCCAAAGCATATGGTAGCATAGCTGGCGGTGTGGAGCCCGTTTAAGTATTCGGATATTTGGAGGATTCTGAGAAAAAGTTATGGAAATGAAAATGAATTTGGCTTTGCTTAAGGGATGTAAATAAGATAACCTAATAAAATGGATAAAATAGAGACTAGGGAATAAAATAAGATTGAATAGTCTCAAGACTAGGTAAAGTGGGGCATAAAATGGTTAAGTATGAGTATGAGCTCATCGATCGGGTGTATTGCATAGTAGTTGCATTAATACTGGCTAAGTTGATAAACGTTTTTGAAATTGTTAAAAATGCACGCTATATATGTTTAGTATTTTTATAGAAAACATATAGCTTAGTATTTTCCACTCTACTGAGCGTTTGCCCATGCCTGCTTTTTATGTTAAAACCCCCACCCCCCAGGTACATCAAGTAGGGATGTTGGCAAGGATGCCGATAAGGCCCCCGAGGGCAATATTTTAAACACGCCTTTCTTGAAAACATTGAATTTGGGACATTATAAACCATTTTATTCGGGCCTTGGACCAAGTGATACAGGGACAACCATGATTTATTTCCTATTTATTAAACATTGTTGGATTCAATGGATTTTCATAAATAAACCTTGTTGATCAACCTAACTACATAAAGTGATCACTTATTTCTCAAATTAATTTCGATAAAGTGATCCTTATAAAATGGTGCAATTAAAGGATTTTTCTTAAATAGCAAAATTGGGCTTTCCCCCTCCCATTTTAACTCCTTGACTCTGTTCGGGTTGATTCGACGGTGACCCAAATTCCGGTCTGGGCATTATATATTACGTGCCCAACCCCCAAAGTTTGAAGAGCTTTTCTCCGTGTCCAAGCTCATTCGTGATGGGTATCACACTCCCCCCCGGTGGTGCTCGCCTCGTGGAGACTTTGGTTCCACTGGTATCATAGGGGCCAGTTAAAGGTGATCAGGGTGCTGAGGCAGAAGTTGAAGCATGTAATAATTATTTGTTATTTTTGTTTGTCTTTTGCTTATGCAGTATGATATAACCAACTGTTGATTTTTATGAATCTTTCACTCCTACTACTTTGGACTTCGTTATTAATTCGTACAGGATGGAACCTCGAGGAATTGACTGCACTCCCATGGACCTTGCTTATAGATAGAAGATGGCGGTCGTGTAGAAAAGGAAGGTGGATGCTGAGGCCGAGGCCAAGAAGATGACTGATTCCCAAAGGAGGGATGATGCTGAAGACAAAAAGCATGCTGAGATAAATGCTCGGAAGGAGGCTGAGGTCATGGCCAAAGCCATTGCTCGAGCGAAGTCAAAGGGGGAAGTTTAAATATCCTATGTTCTTACTGATGTGGGGGAGAAGAGGCCCCTTGAAACCCCCACAACTCAAGGTGATCCCAATGTACCACGGGCAACTGAGTCTAGGCCCACTGGGTCTGCCGTTGAGAGGATCCAAATCGAAGGATGACCCTCTCGTCGGCTCATTTGTGGATAGGGATTAGCCTCCCATTATGGGAAGGTTGAGGACTTTAAGTTTGATTCTAACGAGCCCGTCCAGATCGATGATTTGAGAAGCTATACAGACTTGATTTTCCAGAAACATGATCAACGCCACAGGTCTACTCTGTTATTATGGTCATAGCAAAGACTTTGAGGTTTTTAGGGATTATGACCTTGATGCCTTGTGGAGATTAATGCAACATCGCGTTGATGTGGTAAGTCTGCTAAAATTAAGACTTCTTTGATTCTTTTCCAAACTTTTTTCTTTGTTGATCGTTCTTATTTTTTTATTAGAGTGCGATGGTTGCCCCCATTTTAAGGGGAAGGCTATGTCCAAACATGTTGCCTATAAGGAGTAACAAAGCACCATTTTTGCACTCACTAAGAAGAATGCTAAGTTGAAGGACGCCTTGAATAAATGTGAAATGAGCTTCAAAATACTTATGGTGAGCTCAAAGAGAAGGACGACCAGGTGGTCACGAAGGCAGTGTTCCTCAATGAGGCAGATGAGGAGTTCGCAAGTTAAAGGATCGGGTAAGCACTGACGTTGTTAAGTTCAAAAGTATTTAAGAGGCTCTCGAAAAGGCCAATGACGAGTTGATTGTGTCCAAACAGGCACTTAACAAGGCCAACTAGAATCTAACCAAGGTGAACATAAAACATGTTCAAGCTAAAGAAGCTCTAGTCAAGGTTGAGGAGACTATGATGGAAAAATTCAAGTTGTCTACTGACTACAATGTTAAAATCGTGTCCTTATTTCTTAACGATTATGAAGAGTTCAAGAAGAGGGCTATGAATAATTACCCTAATATAGCATACTAGTGAGTAAGTGGGAAGGTGGTGATGATGAAGCCACGACTTTGATCACCGAGCAACTGATGGACGTTGACGAGTCTACCATTAAAGACGATCAGGGCGGTGAAGTCGACCGGACCATCATTATGGAGACTGCTTTTCTTGTTGCTCAGGATACCATCATGGTTGATGTACCTGCCGTTACTCCTCCTTCGATTGATCCAGAAGATGATCAGGTTCTTAGAGTTTCCCCTAAAGCTGGAGATACTCACTTGGCTTAGTCCTTCTGAAACTTTAATTATGTGAATCTTTGTAATGAACGTCTTTTTATTTCGAATATTCATCATTATGACTGGTTATGAATTTGAAATCAACTTACGATTCTAGTTCATATTTGTATGTATGTCATGTTTTGACATTGCGAATTAATTTGCTCGACTAAATTCTTAGCCACCACTTGTAGTTAAGTGTTATTTGTGATAATATATTTGACGAGTAAATGTGGTTGGATTTCACAGGCCTTGCAATTAGTTTTATCCATATGGACTCAAGGTGGGATCTTATCAACTTTCCATGTTGACTTAATAGTTGCTAGGTATTAGGGTAGGTCTGCTAATAGTAAGTCAACATGGCAACTAGTAAGTCAGTTTTGCCTTTACTTGAGATTTAACTTTAAGTTGGTAAAGGCAAAATTGACTTACGATCATATGGATGCATCCATACGATCATATGGATGAAACCGACAGTTTTGGACAAAATTGAGTTACCGAGACTTAGGATATACGAATGCTTGTGCCTGCATACTATTCGTATGGACAAATATTGTCGTCCCGACCATGTCTCAGCATTTGGTTACCAGAGTCGACTAAATGTACTGGGATATATCCTTGTGTTAGTCAATTATAGTCGGATCTTGTCATCCATATTAATGCACTTGATTTTCCAGATTTGGCTAAAACTTTTTAACTGTGACATATCTAAAGACAAGGTTATATTTAGAGTGTGGTTTGGATTGTGCTTGATGTGCTCAAATTTGAAATAGATATTCAATCCATGTAGAAAAGAGTTGAAATGATAACATATGTAGAGGTTGACGTTTCAGGGAAATAAAAAATTATTTACATGGTGTTTCAACCTTAAAGTCTATAATCTGCTCATCAGTAGTAATACTTTCTTAGATGTTCGACATTCCGCAGTTTCTTAAATTTCTCACCCTCCAAAGTCTGCTTGCCAATTCGATCTTCGTATGTAAACTCAACTATAAAATCAACCTTTGCCTGAGATTTAACTACAGTTCTTGGTTCACACTAAATGTCGCACTCACCTAATTCTACTGCCGAAGCCATGATTTTGCCTTATTTTTGTAGGTTTATGAATAGTTTTTCCTAGAGGAAGGTCGGTATAAATGATAATAATATGCGCGTGGAAGTATGGCTTTATTTTTTGGAAATCCTCAAGCCATGTTAGGGATAACTTTTCTAGCCCGGGGTACCGAATATTTACTCCACAGTATGCCTGACTGGTGTAGTAGACTAGCTTTTGCACTCCCCCTTCTTATCGAATTAATGCTAAGCTGGCGATCGACTCTAATACTGCAAGCTACAAGTAGATTTTATCACATAGGACTGGTTTTGACAGCAATGACGTAGGCCCCAAATCCTTTTTTAATTCCAAGAACACTAATTCATACTCGTCATTCCATTCAAAGGTCTTTCGAAGAACCTTAAAAATGGAAGACATATATCAGTGGATCTTGACGTTAACATGTTCACCCCATGTCACACATTATGTCAACCTTCGAATGTCCTTTTTACTCGCTGGAGGCTGCATTTTGATCAGTATTATCGTCCATAAATGGAGATAGCGAATAAAAATGAACAATAAATGGGAGGATGAATCATCAAAAGAATGGGGATGAACGACAATGACGATGGAATAGATTTTTACATGGTTCATCCCAAGATGGAAACCTGCATCCACTGATTTGCTGCTTTTCCTTTCTTATTATTAGGTGTGCAATTAGGGTTGTGTGTACAAAATGATCGACTCCCCTTTTCAGGTGGATTCGTTCCTATTTATCGATGGTTGGTAGGGAATATTTAGGGAACAGGTGTACTGTCTTTATAGGTCAGGCATTTACACCAACATACAGTGATGACAAATAAATACAAAATTGATATGACTCGGATCCCATGCTGGTGTTCCTGATATGCGTGCAAGTAATAGACTCATAACTTCCATGTTACTTTATTCCCACGTGACCAGTGAGAAGTCTACTGGGAGTATATGTGAATACATGCATATGGTATGAGTGAATAACTACACAAGGGAAGGACAACTGTCAGCGTAGCTGGCTGAGCAGATTGGTACATGAGCCGATCTCTTATTGGAAGTGAGGTCGAACACGTGGAAAGTCTTCTCTTGGTATCATTTGGATCCCACGTAAGCTGGGATTATAAGGGTATAGCAAAAAGCCCCCAAGACTTCATGTAAGAGCTTTTTGGTTTGATGTAGAGTGAATGGATGAAATGTTTATCTTGATTGTACATAAGTGGGATGGTCGACTCCATTCTGGCCGGCCTGGGCCGTGAAGATTGCCTTTGTGTGATTGTGGAAGTATTTAGGACACGTGGGAGGAAGTTGAAGCATATTCTTTATAATGATTATGGCAGGGCGCACGTGTAGGTGCTCCGTACCGTCATTTTAGATGTTGAAGGCTATTTGTGTTCTTCTGCAGTGTATTTTTAACCATCTTCTTAAATATATAAATAACCTTCATTAGTATCAATCATCATCATAGATTCAAATATCCTTGGTTACGGTAAAAAGTTTTTTTTGTCTTTCCTTCTTTACTATCTGGTGCCTACCTTAATCCTTCACATTTTATTGATTCCATCAGGTACGCCCTCACAGTCTTTGTTAGGGTTTCATCGCTCTGGATTTTTGTTTTTTTCATCTTTTATTGGTTGGTGTTTAATAATCATTTCACTTTTCTTCGTGGATCTTGTAAAAATAAATGTTAGTATGCCGACTTTGCATACTTAGATATGAGAGTGACTGATGACTTCTATTCGCGACTCATTGGGTCGTACAGAGGTTAGGCTGGGATCCTTGTTCCCAACTTGTGAGGATAAGTTTGTACATGGAGCTAACTTTCTGCTTGTGGCCTATTTTATTTAACGGGACCATACAATTAGAGGAGATCTTAAGGAATTAAACTTGAATGATAATATTGCATATAATAAATTAGAATGGAAAAGAAGAATCCATGTGGACGACCCCATATTATGGGATTAAGGTAAGGATGTTGATGATACAATTCATGCTCGTGACTTGTTTGTTCGATGCAATCGTATAATGTGTTTATCCTGTTCATGACTTGTTGTTCAACGAAGTCATACAGGTTATGCTCATAACCTGTGAGGTTTTCTACAGTGTTTATTCTAGTTATCGCCTCGTAATTTGGTATTGTACTCGTATCTTACTTCCCAGAGAAACAAATAAGAAAATATATGGAGGTTAAAACGCAAATTTATTGATATGAAGTTGTTGCATACATAACTAAAGTAAATAGGTATTTACTAATAGTACTTTCTCAGATGCTCAGAGTTCTAGGGGTAATTGAACTGCTCTCCCTCCAATATTTCGATGTAGTAGGTTTGAGGCCTTATTACGCTTGTTACTCAGTACGGTTCGTGCTAGTTAGGCTCGAGTTTGTTATTATTCTAGATCACCTTCTTTAGGACATAGTCCCCTTCCTTCATACTGCTCAAATTCACCAGTCGGTTGGAGTTACGGGTAGTACTCTGCTGGTAGGTAGCTACATGCAACGACACATTTTCCCTGACCTTTTCTATTTAGATCGAAGTCTAACCTCCTCTTGAAGTCACTTTTCGGGGAATTAAAGTTAAGAACCCTATGGCTGGGGAGCCTTATCTCAGTGGGGACCACAACTTCCATGCCAAAGGTGAGCATGTACAGTGTCACTCTTATCACCATTCGTGGAGTGGCTTTATAAGCCTAAAGTACACTATGTAGCTCATTGATCCAATTACCCTTTGCGTTATCCAGTTTTTTCTTGTTTCTGTCCAGTAATATTTTATTGGTGACTTTAATTTGTTCGTTGCACTATGGATGTCCCGGGGCAGAATGTAGCTTTTGGATGTTAGATCTGGTGTTATCATCATCAAAGTCTTGATTATCAAACTGCGTACCATGATTTGTGATGAACGTATAAGGCATGCCATAACGACATATGATATTTCTCCAGATGAATTCGAATACCCTTTCACAGGGCATCTCAGCCAATGGCTCTGCTTCCACCCATTACGTGAAGTAGTCCACTGCCATCACTAAGTATTTGAATCTCCCTTTCATCCTCGATAATGGTCCGACCAGATAAATTCCCCACATCTCGAATGGTCAGGGTGATGTGATCGATGCTAATGGTGCTCCTGGTGTACGATGGTCTTTGGTATACTTTTAACTGTCATCACACTTCTTCATATAATTAGAACAGTCTGCTAGTAACAACCTTGGGTTGAAATGCGCTTTACTAGTGATCTTCCAGTGGAATGTGCTCCACAGTATCCTTCATGTATTTCCCTAATGAGTTTGCTGACTTCTGTGGGATGGATGTATCTTAACAATGAGATAACATATCCCCATCTATATAATACACCAGCTTCCATCACATAATGGGCTCCTTTGTAATGAAACTTCCTTACTTTCTTCGGATCTGAAGGGAGTTTATCGCTTCAATATATGCTCGTATGGGATCCATCCGTGATGGCCCCAAACTGACTTCCATAATCTTTAAGATTTCCACATCTATACTTTTACAAGTCAGTATTTTAATCGATACCGTCCTTCTTAAATCAACTCTGGTGGCCGAAGCCAATCTGGCCAAGGTATCTTCTCGAGCATTCTCTAATATGGTAATCCTCACAACCTTCACTTCTGTGAATTTTTCCAACCTTCGTCGCACTATGATCAATCACTTCACCATGGACTCCTATATTGCTTTATAGACTCCCAGCAGTTGGTTGAAAACCAGTTGTGAGTCACTGTGTGCCATGATGTGATCATCCCCTAGGGATGAAGCTAAGCCGAATTCGACAATCAATGCCTCGTATACCGCTTCATTATTAGAGGCTTCAAATTAAAAGCGCAAGGCGTTTTCTACATCTATTTCATCCGGAGTAGTGATGATGATGCCTGCACCACTACCTGTCGAACAAGACGATCCATCAGCGAACATCTTCTAGATTATGTTGTCCTGGCTAAAGTCTGCTTCTTCAAGTTTATCAAATCTGAGCAGTTACTTCTGAGATTCTTCGCACTGATCCTTGTCTTCCTTTATTGAGGACCTTTCTCCTGGGAGAGTATACTTTATCTCATTAGGAGTCAAACTCTCTTTTAGGGCAGTATGCTTGTCTTTATGATCGAGTTCTCTCCCGGAATAGTCTATTTAGAGGGCATTTCTTCAGAAATGCATTCAGTGATGAAATCTACTAGCGCTAGCCCCTTGATGGCTGTCTTGGGTTCATACGGTATGTCGTATTCACCGAGCTCGATTGCCCAAGCCATTATCTGGCCAAAATTTTCTAGTTTATGCAGGATCTGCCTTAGAGGTAGGTCACTATAGACCACAATGGTAAATATGGGTTCATTCTCCTTAAAGATTCTCTCAATGCTAAAGATAACTTCTTCATTCGGTGATACCGGATTTTGGCTCCTCGATACGCTTTGCTAGTCTAGTAAACTGGTCTTTGAATTCCTTCCTCCTGCCTTACTAGTGTCGAACTGACAGTTGATTCAGACACGACAGGATACTGGTAGATCTTTTCCCCGACACAGGTCTTGAGACAAGAGGGGGCGAGCCCAGGTACCACTTCAGCTGTAGGAAAGCATGCTCGCATTCTTCGTTCCACTCAAAAAATGTTCTAAGCACCTTAAAGAAGGGTAGGCACTTATATATGGCTCTGGAGACGAACCTGTTATGTGTTGCCACTCGCCACGTTAGATTTTTCATGTTTTTTTTCATCGCAGGAGATTACAGGTTGATCAGAGCCTGATGTAATACCCCATAATTTTAATGCATTATTAATTACTTGTGTGTGTGCGTAATTAAAATGATTTAATAGATAAATTAAATTAATGCATAATTAATTACATATGTGTGAGAAATTAAATAATTTAATGGCAAAATTAAATTGACTTACGATAAATATTAATTAGAGTGATAAAGGATTAATGTTTATCTACATATATGCTTACTAGCGTGAAGAGTAAATATGAACATATAATTTTAAGTTATGTCATTAGTGAGTGATAGCGCCTACTTTATGAATTATGAGTATGGGACTTAAGAGTCGGGTGCGAAAAGTATATTTTGGATAAATGACTCCGATGGCCATTTCGAGTGCACAAATGATTCCAAATATGTCGAAATAGTTGAAATTAAGTACCCGAAAGTTATATTTGTGTTCCAGGAGTCTTTACGCCCTCAGTGACTCGGAAAAGGGTATCGTGGTCATTTTACACCCTAGATTTTAATTAAATTCGAAAATTACCTTTAAAATATAAATAGAAAGGGGTAGGGTTTAGTGTTCTCTTTTGTGTGTGTAAAAGAGGTAGAGAGAAAGAGAAAGAAGAAGAAGAAGAAGAAGGTAGTCCTCTTCTTCATCAACACCTCCCTACACAAAACAAAGGCAAGTTAATCTAGATTGTTTAATCTTGAATGTTTGATGAAAAAGTGTATGAACATGAGTTGAGTCCCTAAATATTGAAATTGATGAGATGTAATTAATATGTAAATGATTTAGGATGCATCCAACTATAAACAAATTGAACTCATACAAATTCAAAATTAAAAGGGGTGAACATTGCATGTTGATTTTAGGTCTGTTTTAAGCCATAAATGGCAGTGTGCGCTACAGTTCTTGTATAAAATCATATTCTGAACAACTTTGTAATTTTAAGTTTACTTTAAAACGGATCGAAAAAACCTCGAATCTGCATTTTACATTTCTGTGCATAATGTTGTTAAAAACAGGGGGCGAATGTTGCATGTCGATTTTGGGTCTGTTTGAAGCCGTAAATGGTAGTGTGCTTTAAAGTTCTTGTAGAAGATCATATTCTGAACAACTTTGCAGTTTTAAGTTTTTTCAAAAACGGATCGAAAAAGCCTCAAATCTGTATTTTATATTTCTGGACAGAAAGTTGTTGAAATAAGAGTGCTAATGTTTTCATGTTGTTAGTAAGATAATTTTGGTGTTGTGCCTAATATTCTAACTTGATCATATACCTATGATTATTATGGATATATAACCTTGAAATGAGTTTCATATTGAATTAGTAAATTAATACAGTAAATTATGTTGTATCGTAGATAATGACTATTGTATAACTTGAGTAAGAGACTTGATATGATTGTATATATAAATATACGTGAAATTGTTTTACATATATATTGTCGAGTATACGCTAGACTAGTCCTCCAGTCAATGTAGGCACATGTGGAATGCGATTTGTTATGATTAATATGATTAGGTTTCGCTCGAGTGCCATGTCGGAGATAAACCGTCGGAACCGGACACATGGTTGTAATGCGGGTCGGATAGGAAGACCTTGGAATGCCATGTGATTTAAGACTTAGTATGATTACCCTTGCCCTGAAATATTAGAGAATATTCGTGTGTGGGCCTAGTGTTACGACTTGTTCCCATGGGTAACGATAGTGACCCGATATGATTTGTTGTGTGAGATGTTATGCTTGTGTCTTAAAGTAATATCCCGAATCGATACATTTAATATTATACTTGAAGGAAATATTTCAATATGTTAAATACTGAAATGAGATTAATAATGATTAATCACGATCGATATGAGACTACACGTTACTGGAGTTCGGGTTGGGTAGTCACGATATAGGATCATTAGTTGGGTAATTGAACGACTTAATTACTGGAGTCAAGTTGTGTTGAGTATGCGTTCATCATACGTACATCTTATAACTGTATAGATTTTCTTGCTGTTAACGCCCATTTTTATGTCTCTTCCCCCCCTCCTATATATATGTATTATCCAGGTCCTCGCTCCGCTGGATAGTAGACTGTGGAGTTGGACGACCTTGCATCTATTCTTAGGATCCTGTAGTGGTGGATGATGGTCCTTATCCTATTTTGTCACTCTTCCTTAGAGTGTGGTATTATATATTTTTCATTATTAGGGATCTAAGAGTGTTGAGAGGCTTACATTATATACTTTACCTAGTTTATTCTTGGGCTCGTGTTTAGGCATTTTATACTCAGTATTGATATTACTTGTGGATCCTCTAGTTGCTATGATGTGATTTGGTTACATGTATGGGAGTGTACATTTTTACTTTACTAAATTTATTTAAATTATGTTTCTAATGCCAATAAATTGACGCTTCGCTTTAATTTAATTGGGCGTAGCTAACCGAATTAGATATAAAAGGGAGGGTTGCCACAATTGGTATCAGAGGACCGGGGTTTTAGAGCCTTTAGGGATCTGAGGGAGTTCGTTATGTTTTCTGCGCAACATTTCTTTG
Source organism: Sambucus nigra (assembly GCA_949130495.1). Classification (NCBI taxonomy): domain Eukaryota; kingdom Viridiplantae; phylum Streptophyta; class Magnoliopsida; order Dipsacales; family Adoxaceae; genus Sambucus; species Sambucus nigra. The sequence continues at coordinate 474,090,651 of OX422223.1, read as the reverse complement.
ATACTTAGAGCTTTATGATTAGGTTTTGTATTCTACGACTTTAAGGATGATTCGAGCCACTGATCCGACACGGGCAACTGTGAGTGACCGAGTGTATGGGAGGGGTTCCTTGTTTGGATTTCTCTTGCGAGACGGTCCATGCACCAGGGATTATTTTTGTCGAGAGTTAAGACTTTTGGCATGATATATATCCATCACTTTAAACTGTAGAACCCAACTACATATGTGATATATGTTTTGAACTTTTCCTTCTTGTTCTCATACTTTGTGCTTACGCTCTTCATACGGGAAAAACGGGGGTTAATTGGTAGGAGCAGTAGGACGGGCGGGGGCCCAGGAGCAACGACCCCCACCTGTAGAGGGTACGGTAGGAGGTTTGTCCTAGGCCGACTTGATGGCCATAGCACATGTTATAGCTGCAGCAGTAACAACAACATTTTTGGCACAACCAGCGCCCGTACCAGTGCCAGCACTAGCACCGATACCGCCTGTTGCCATCACACCACCTGTAGTGGCTCAGCTGAAGCCATATGTGCCATTAGTTATGCATCCACCTGGGTATCTATTATGAGTGGGTTTTAGAAGAGGCGTCCGCTTTCGTTCACCGGTGATATGGGTCCGTTGGAGGTGCTTCATTGGAAGCGAGATGCATGCAAACATTTGAGATTGGTTGACTGCACAAAGGTATAAAAACAGATTTTAGATACCTTCCATCTGACTAGGGAGGCGTTGTGCTGGTGGGAGTCCATTACTTCAGTAGCTCAGCGGGAAGTTATGCCTATTGTTGACTTTTGGGCATGTATCGAGGCGACGTTTATGCCTCCTGCGCAACATGTGGCTTTAAGGAGGAGGTTTAATACCTTAAAGCAGATTGGTTCAATTTGAGTATGAGCGAGAGTTTACCTCATTGGTAGAGTTTACTCCCTAGGTGAAGGCAGATGAGGATTTGAACACTCAAAGGTTTATTGAGGGGCTATCTTAGCCAATTCGAGGATTCTTTATGGCAAATCCATCTTTCGACAGTTACGAGGTAGCAGTGAATGTAAGATTGCATCACTACAATGATCGTTCTGATCAGGGTAGGCCGCAGGAGGTCGCAATTATGGGCCAGCAGGGTCAGGCCATTCAGGCTCAACCAGTTCAGTCCATTCTAGGCCAGAGTCATCCACAACAGGGCTAGTGCCAAAGAGGGCAGGGCTGGTAGGGCCACCGAGGTCAGGGTACGAGATATCAACGTCAGCCTCAAAGACCCTTAGTGTTTTCTTAACGGACTTAGCTCCTTCCATCACGCTCAACTCATGGAAAATAAAATCATGATCAATCCCGTGCATGTCCTCATGGCTCCAAGCAAACACTCTCCTACGTTTCTACAGGAAGTATATGAGTTCCTGCCTCATAGAGGGATCTAGTGCCGATTCGATCCGAACTATCCGCTCAGGGTGATCGACATCAAGTGTAACCGCCTCGCTTTCTTTAACCTCTTGCCCTTTAACCAACTTTGCTTCATCTTTAGGATAAATGGTTTTGATTTGGTAGGTTCTTGTTACCTTATTTTGTTCGGTCTGTGTAAGTGTAGTAGCATTCTCGTGCCTCTACCTGGTTGCCTTTGACAACCCCCACACATAATGAGTTGGGAACTTCAAGCACTGGTGCAGTGTAGACGGGATAGATTCAAATTTCTTCAGCCTAATCCTTCCTAATATTACATTGTAAGCAAATAGTATATTTTTATCCAGAATGAAGAACAAAACATTTTCGGTGCGACAGGTTAGCCACGTGCCCATCACAACCTTGAGTTCTATCGCTCCCAGATAGTACACCTTTTCTCCTGAAAATATTATTAGGGGTCGGTGGTATGGCGATAACTTATTGTCATTGAGCTTTAACCTTATAAAACAGTTGTAAAATATGACGTCTGTGGAGCTGCCATTATCCACCAATACTCGGGTAACCCTGCCTTCGTGAATTATCATGGTGAAGACCAGAGGGTCATCGTGAGGATACAAGACCCTGGACAAGTCATCTTTAGAGAAGTTAACGATTAGCTTATCCTTATTCACCTTGTGAGGATGTGTGTCCACCTCAATTGCTAGGTTAATCTGTCTCACATGAGCACAAGCTTTGTCCTCGTTCAGATAGGCATTCTTTTTGGTTGGGTCTTCTCCCCAACTTACGTCTCCCTCGGTGATCAAGTGAAACCTAAAGGATATCATGTCGACATCATGTACGGGGTCCTCGGGTTTCTTTTGGAGGTATGAATTATCCTCCCAGTCATCATTCCTTTTCCTTTTCTTGTCGCCTGTCCTGCGATGCAATGACTCTGATCGTCTTCTGGCCTTACGCTCATCAGGATTTGGTTGGCCATCCTTAACCTCATGCCTGTACATCTTGCCTCTCCTGATTAGACCCTCGATTTTATTCTTTAAGGCGATGTAGCTGTCGATATTATGACCGTGATCCTTATGGAACTCACAGTAGTTGCTTCTGTCCCGCCTATTCGCTGGTGCTTTCAACTTTCTTGGCCACTTGGGTCCTTATTTCCCTGTATTTCCTCCAGAATGTGATGGATGCTGACTGTGAGTGGGGTGTGCTCTTCGTAATTCTTTGGCTTTTCAACCTTACGATCTTTCTAATCTCTCTTGTCGCTCGCCTTACTAGACGATGACTTAAGATGGTCCGACTCCTTGGCAGCCATAACTTCCTCGGCGTTCATGATTTTCCCTACTTTAACCAGTAATTCCGTCATCGACCTGGGTGGTTCCTTTGCAATGCCTATAACAGCCTCCCTAAACTTAGACCGATCATCAGAGCAGTTATAGTAGTCTGCTCATTGTAATCTACTACCTTTAGCTTTTCGGTGTTAAAACGGTTGATATAGTCACACGTGATTTTGTCAGCCTTTTGTCGAACATTAAGCAGATGGGCCACTATCTTTCCTAGTTTTGAGTCAAAATAGAAGTTACTGACAAACAGGTCGGCCAACTACTGAAAATTAAATATTTATCCTCGGGGCAGGCCATTGTGGTAAATTTTATCAGAACCTATGATCGTGCTTGGGAAGGCTCTGCATCGTATTTCGTTGAGAATGGAATAAATGTTTGCATCCGCTTGATACTGCTAGGCATGAAGGACATGATCTGTCTTTCCATAGTACTTTGGCATTATAACCCGTGGCTTAAATTTGTCCAGAGTGGGGTACGCCACAACAGAATAGGCGAATGGTGACCCTTTCGTGAAATCTCTCTTTAGGGTGTTCTTAGACTTGGCCATCACACTGAGACGATCCTCCAAACATTGGATGGATCCATTCCATAGTTGGTTGTCGTCTTTGGTATTTCCTTCAGCTGACTTTGCAGTTCCCCCTCGGCTTTCGATTGAGATCTCTTCCTGGGAAGTCTGCTCGGGTACAATCGATGCTCTAGAAGATCAGTGGGAGCCTCTTGTGATGGATCTTCTCGGATCACTTCTCATCTAATCGCTGTCGCGAGATATCGCTGCTGCCTGCTAGGGATTGCGATGTGGTCCCAGCCAATCGAATGCTGAGCCTCTTCTTAACCTTTCCAGTGCGCTGGGATGCTCTTCAGAGTATTATTGATCATCAAAATGGCTATGTGACTAGGTGGACGGAGGACGTGGCTTCGGGGCAGTAAGACCGATCCCGATGCAATTTAGTTTGCTAGGCAGAGCTGGTGTTTTCATAGGACCCCAAGTTCGGCCTCCTGGTATTCTTCAGAGCTTGCTTGTGATACTCTTACCTCCTATCTCTATAGGGCGCTGGAGGAAATTGTCCTCCACTGCATCTTGATACCTCTAGTCCAGGGGTAATAAAATTTGGATTAAGCTGTTTTGCCTGACCTGGAGGGTGTATGCCAACTGTTTAACACTCTCCTACATCGCTTCTTGCCCCTTGGTCAGGCTCATCAATAGACTGTGTAAATCGCCCACCCCAGTGGGGGTGGGCGGTGTCTGGACTTCTGCCATACGACTAGTCTCAGGATTATCCATCGTTCTCAGGTGTTTTAGGGAAGGTAATAATTGGATGAATTCAGGTGGGGATCACCATGGCTTATCATTTTTCCAACAGACGACACCAATTTATTATCATCCAAAAATGGAAATTGCAAATAAAAATGAACAATAAATGGGTGGATGAATCATCAAAAGAATGGGGATGAGAGATGTTGATACCAAAATTTACCCTCCTATATGGACCAATTACCAGCCAGTACGTGTTATCCTATGTGGCACAAGTCCAAATCATCATGATAGAAAAGACCGACCAACAAGAAAGCCCGACCAATATGGTTATCCGACCAATAAGGAAGCCGTACCAACTGGGAAGCCCTACCTATAGCCAAAAAGCCATTCTGTACAGCCAACCAAGCGCCAGCCGTCTTACAGCCTGTATTGCCTATGAAGCAACGATGTTCATATAATTAATTCCCATTATGTATTGATGTAAATACCTAACAAATTAAGGCATTCCATCTTTTGAATGACAACTATCCAGACCCTTCTTGGGCTATAAATACATTGTATCGCCCTCATTGGGGGGATCGAAAAACAACTCAAGGCAGTTAATACATAACAGTGGACGTAGGCTATTCCATTGGTCCGAACCACTTAAATTTTTTCTTGTGTCATGTTTGTTTACTTAATTTATCTGTGATCAATTAATTAGGCTTAATCTAGTTTTTTGCATCAATAGATTGGCGCCGTCTGTGGAAATGTATTGCTAAACATTTTTACTCATTCATCAACACATGGATGAAATTTCAGAATCAAGTACCAGAAATGAGGGAATTTATCCTATTCCATCTGTTACTCAAAATAATAATGATTTAACAGGAATTTTGGCTAGCTTGGCCAAGGGTCAAGAAGCTATGCACGATACTATACGACAGTCGGCCCAAACCCTGCAAGTTGGAGTGCTGACACAAGTTAATCAAAGGAGTATGCCATTACCGCCAATGAGGAGTATTGGGCATAGCCATCCCAGAGTTGCTAGGGATCCTTCATACCTACCTGGAGAAACTTCTTCTATTAGAGTCACCGATTCCTCTGATGGATGAATCCTCATCCTATAAAGATCGAGTGCCTTAGAAAGGCTAAGTAGGGCCTCTCCTTTTGACCATTTGGGACCCCAAGGAAATGCCCAACGGGTTGCGTCGAGAAATACTCGATGACCAAGCGATCTAAGGGAAGGTTCATCCCAATCCAGATTAAATACTCAAAAGAACAGATAGGTCTTATCAGAGAAAAGGTTCGCAGGAAGAAAGTTCAATGCGATCTACTAGTCTGTATAAAAGAGCTGCCATCCATGGAGCTAGCAGTGATGCTTGGGAAGGTTCCATTCAACGTTTGGAAGATAGATTGGGTGAAATAGCAAAAGCCAAGAATCCCCTCCAAAGAAGTTTTATTAAGGGGTCCCCCTTTATGCAAACCATCGCAGATTTCCCTACGCCGACCAAGTTTAAAGCTCCAGTAGTCACTCGCAAATATGATGGAAAGACTGATCCAGTTCTCCACACAGAGCAGTACCAAGTAGCTGCTGATATTTATGCTGTTCCTGATGAGATGAGATATAGGACATTTTCGAGAACAATCACTGGATTTGCTCAAATCTGGTATAATAGCCTTCCTCGGTGGCAAATTTCTTATTTTTAACAACTCGCCAAGATATTCATTGGTAATTTTTGCCTTGGAGAAAAATCAATGAAACGATTAGCTCATTTTCTCAGTGTGAGATAGAAGGATGGAGAAAGTACCAGGGATTACATCACTCGTTTCAACAACGAGAAACTGAAAGTCATTGATTATAAAGAGAAGACCGTAATCCCTACCCTCATGAGTGGTTTGCTGCCTGATAAATTATGTTATACTCTGGCAAAAGATCCACCAAAGACGATGACATAATTATTCACCAAAGTAGAGAAAATTATGAACGCCGAGGAAGCTATAACTGCTGAAAGGAATTCAAACGCAAATGGGGAAGCAAAAACAGAAGGGAAGTCAGATAAGAAGGAGCACAAGAATCATAATGAGTGCAGGAGTTCGAAGGGAAAGGAAAGCCTAGATTGACTTAGGAAATTCACTAATTACACTCCTTTAACAGTGGATATACATCATGTGTTGGAGGAAATCAAGCATAACAATGATTTGAGTTGGCTTGAAAAGTTAAGGTCACCTGCTGATAAAAGGGATAAGTCCAAGTACTATATGTTTCATAAAGATCATGGTTATACTACCAACCGTTGTATTGCCCTAAAGAATAAGGTAGAAGCACTCATCTGAAGAGGAAAGTTGGAAAGATTTATTGATCGGCAGAATGGCAAAAGAAATGGAGGAAGAGATCGACAAAGATCTAAAATACCAGTTAAACCTAAAGAAGAGAAGAAGAGGAACCATGACGATGATCCCGAAGATGATCCCGATCTTCCCAAGAAGCCTAGACAATCAAACCGTGAGGTATTCATGCTCAGTTTTGGATATTTTGATTGTCTTATGATTACAGGTGGAGACGCCGGAGGAGGAGATCATACAGCTGAAAGGAAAGCTTACCTCAATGAGGCTCAAGCTTGTTCCTATATCCAACGGATCAACCTCGCCGAGGAAGATCGATCAAGAAAAGTTAACAAGGATAAGCTCGTAATTGGATTTTCCAAAAATGATTTATCAGGAGTTTTGTATCCTCATGATGATCCTTTAGTGATCAGAGTCAGGATGAAAGAAGTATTGGTAGCAAGAACATTAGTGGATAACGGTAGTTCAGCAAACATTATGTTATATCCCTATTTTGATAGTTTGGGTTTAAAACTCAATCAATTGGAGCCTTATCACAGGCCACTCATTGGATTCTCAGGCAAAAAAGTGTTTCCTTTGGGAACTATTAAGCTATATGTGTTGATCGGGACTTGGACGACGAGCATAACAGAGAAGGTGAGATTCTTCGTAATGGAGAGAAATGTTCATTCCGTTTATAATATGATTATGGGAAGAGTTGGTTTGAAGAAATTCGAAGTTGTACCTTCAACTGTTCATCAATGCCTGAAGTTTCGACCAACATTGGAGTTGGAGTAGTGAAAAGAGACTAGAAAGTACCTCGGGAATGACATTATTCCTCTGCCGAGGAAGAAGATATGTTGGAGGAAAAGAGAAAAATAACCACTTATCAGGTAGAAACATCTGAGACGAACAACAAACCTCAGGTTGAATCCTTAGACCCACGAGATGAATCTTTGCTCGTAAAAGGCCATGTAATGGAGGTAACCGAAAGCATTGTTCTGGATGATGAAAAACTAGAACGAACAACTCAAATAGGAGCATTATTGGAACGAGTTCTTAAGCAGGAGTTGACAACTTTCCTGAGATAAAGAAAACAGGTGTTTTCTTGGAGTCATAAAGATATGCCGGGCATATATCCAAATTTTTTGTATTATGAACTCAATGTTAACAGGGAAGTCAAACCTGTGAAGCAACGGAGAAGAGTTTTTAGCTCGGAGAAGAACCAGGCTATACAGGAAAAAGTGGAGAAGCTTCAAAAAGCTTCCTTTATTGAGGATGTGAGGTACTCAAATTTGTTCTCCATGTGGTTATGGTCAAGAAAAAGAACAACAAGTGGTGGATGTGTGTAGACTTTACTGACTTGAAAAAAGTGTGCCCGAAGGATCATTTTCCTTTGCCATGAATTGATCAATTAGTAGATGCTACTTCAGGACACGAGTTGCAGAGTTTTATTGATGCATATTCTAGTTATAACTAGATCAAAATGAAGCCAAAAGACAGAGAAAGCACTTCCTTTATCACTCTCCGAGGAACTTATTGCTATAATGTTATGCCTTTTGGTTTGAAAAATGCAGGTGCTACCTATCAGAGAATGGTTGCTGATCATATAGATGACCTTATCCAGATGTTTGATCAATTGGAAAAACACCAAATGAAGTTAAACCCCACCAAATGTGTCTTCGAAGTGCAGGAGGGAATGTTCCTCGGTTATATAGTGAATCAAAGGGGAATCTAAGCTAATCTAGACAAGACTAAAGCTCTGATTGAAATAAAATCTCCGACCTGCAAAAAGGATGTCCAAAGGCTAACTGGGCGCGTAGTAGCACTCAACAGGTTTGTCAACCGAGCGACGAATAAATATTTTCCATTCTTCAAGGTACTCTGAAAAACCTTTGAATGGAACGATGAATGTGAAAAGGCATTCCTAGAGTTGAATAAGTACCTGCGAGCACCACCATTACTTTCTCGACCAATATTGGGAGAAAAGTTGTATTTGTATCTGGCAGTATCTGAGTCAGCAGTTAGCTCTGCCTTGATCAGGGAGGAAAATGTAGTTTATTACACCATTAAAGCTTTCCGAGGAGCAGAAGTAAGATATACTAGACTAGAGAAATTGGCACTGGTTTTAATTAAAGCTAGTAGACAAATGAAGCCATACTTTCAAGTCCACACCATAGTGATCTACACTGAAATGCCATTAAGGCAGGATTTGCACAAGCCAGAGAAATTCAAACGATTGATGTATTGGGATGTGGAGTTGGGGGAATATGACCTTATCTATGAACCAAGGACTGCTTTAAAAGGCCAAGATGTGGCTGATTTTATTACAGAATTCACTTATCTAGAGGTCCCCGAGCAACAAGGGACTCTAGTCGAGCAATATGCAGGAGATAGCAGATTTGTTGGAGATATGCTCGCCCAACTGTAAACAAGGGATATTGTAGAAAAAGACCAACCAGAACCACCTAGTGGACCACAGGAGATGAAGAAGAAATGTGAGGAGGCGAAGGATAAAATCTTCCATCAAAGGACTCTGATAAACCAAGCGTTTGACAACAATATCCCCCAATGGAGTTTGTATGTTGACGGGTCATATTGTGCAATAGATGCGGAACTGGAATTATTCTCAATACTCTAAACGAGATAAATATAGAGTACGCTCTACGTTTCTAATTTTAGGTCTCCAATAATAAAGTAGAGTACGAAGCTGTGATTTTTGGCTTTAATCTAGCTAAATCATTGAACGCTGAGTAAGTTGTGGTGTACAATGATTTGCAGTTAGTAGTAAATCAAGTGTTGAGTTTATATGCAGCGAAAGTGGAACTGATGACCAAATACTTACTAAAACTTTGGAAGTAATTTCCACCTTTCTAGCAGTTCAGATGGTCAGGATTCCAAGATTAGAAAATGCCCGCGCAGATGCGCTTGCTCGTTTAGCTTCAGCAACCAAAACGGAGATACGAAGAACTATTCCTATTGAGATACTTGCTAATAGGAGCATTGATGAAGATTTGATGATTAACTCTAGTGCAATTGATAGCGGACCGTTTTGGATGGACCCCATAAGAGTGTATATTGAAGATGGAATTCTTTCGGCTGATCTACTTAAAGCTAATAGGCTGAAATACAAAGCTGCAAGATATGTGCTAGATGGTGGTGTGTTATACAGAAGAGGAGTAACTGCTGGTCTACAATGATGTGTGTATCTAGTTGAGGTAAAAGATTTGATTGAAGAAGTCCATGAAGGGTCCTGTGGAGCCCATGTAGCAAGGAGAACGTTGTTACGAAGAATACATACGCAAGGATACTATTGGCCAACCATACGAGCAGATTGTGCAGAATTTTCCAAAAATATGATAAGTTCCAAAAAAATTCCAGTATACGCAAAGCTCCACAAGATCTCTTAACACCAATCACTTCACCCTGGACTTTTGCTATGTGAGGAATTGACTTGGACGGGCCCCTACCAACCACCCGAAGAAGGTTCAAGTACCTAGTTGGAGCTGATGATTATTTTACAAAATGGGTGGAAGATGAACCGTTGATTGATATATCTTATGAAAAGGTTTATCCGTTCATCTAGAAAAGTATTATATGTTGGTATGGCTTACCCTATGCCTTCATAACTGATCAAGGCACACAGTTTGACAATTATGAATTCAGTGCTTATTGCGCCTAATCCAATGCCCAAAAAATCCACTATTCTCCTGGCCATCCTCAAAACAACTGTAAGGACATATTTTTAATAAGTTCGTCACAATTTATTATGTCGTATACCGCTACAAGTCGTCGAACAATTGTGAACATTGCTTCTACAAAAGACGGATCCGAATTACCAGTTGTCTTCAACATTCAAGCCCAACAATATGAACTTTGGTAAGATATGGTTATAAAGTTTCATTCAAGTTTCATATTAAGAGTGTTGGGATTTAAAAAAAAAGGTTTTAAGAAGATTATATATAAAAATGTTTTTTAAAGAGGTTTTATAAATGTTTATGAAAAATTGCTTCAGCAGTAAACGTACCTCGGTTCGACGCCAAGGTCTTTCAAGCGAGATATCAATCTCGTTTGAAACGACAATGGAAGTCGCGCGTAGTCGTTCGAACGACACGCGATCTCGTTCGCGCGAGATGTCATTCTCGTTTGAGCGAGATGACTTTTTGGCTGACACGTCTGACTTCATCCTTATCTTTGACCGACTCAAATTTACTATAAAAAGGAATGTTTGCCTTTGCTTTTAGACGTGGAGAACAGTTTCAGAATTAAAGAGTCTTATTCTTTTGAAACTTTTGTGTATCTGCCCAGATTTAATTTAATACCTTTTGGCAAAAAGTTTTTCTCCAACAATTTTAAGGGTTCAAATGCTTTGTTTTTAATTCACAAAATCCCAATTACTTTTATGTGAATTGTTTTGTGGAACCCAAGAACATATTTTGCTTTTGTTCATACTTTGTGGGGAGAGCTCTACAACCGACAGCTGCGTGCTATTGTAGAGGGAATCCTTATAAAGTTCACATATTGTGGAGAAGCCGTTTTTCTTCTTCATTGCTGCCATCCTGGAAAGGGAAAGTTCCAGTCGAGACATCGGAACCGACACCTGCGGGTATTTCGTATGTCATCCTATTTCATTGTAATTCGTGTAAGCCGTTTTCTTACAAAATTATAGTGAAATAAAAGGTTTTTTCCTTCGGGATTTTTTCCTGAATATTTGTGTCACATGATTTATTTATTTATGGGTTAACACACGCACTTTTAGATGCATGTTTAGGGGCTAGATTAATTTGGTTTAAAAATAGACTCTAATTAAATAAGTGTGCCGAATTGGAAACTTGCGAATAAATTTAATCAATTATCACACCGTTACGACTTTCTCAACAACGGTCAAACAGAGGTGACTAATAAAACTTTGTTGAACGGGTTGAAGAAAAGATTGGAAAATGCAAAAGGAAATTGGATCAATGAGTTACATTCGGTCCTATAGGCTTATTGGCGTTTGATATTGAGGCCATAATCCCCTAGGAGCTAGGTTTACCTACGCATAGAGTTTTTAACTTCAATACCACAGTCAGCGATTTGATGAGAAGGTTGGACTTAGACATGCTGGAAGAAGTTCGTGAAGATGCATCCTTAAGGAATACAACCTATCAACAAAGGACTGGACGTTTCTACAACAAGAGGGTCATTCCGAGCAACTTAAAAGAAGGAGATTATGTTTTGAAGAAGGTGATCCAGAAGAATAATAAGCTGGTGGCCAATTGGCATGGGCCTTATCATATTACTGTAGTTTTCCGACCAGGCACATATCGTATTAAGACTTTAGAAAGGGAAGAATTCAAGAACCCATGGAATGCAGAGCACCTGAAGAAGTATTATCATTAAATATAGTTATATTGTACTCAGTTCACTTCAAACTCTAATGAGAACATGACTTTCCCAAAATTGTTATTTTTTTTCGGAGTACTAGTGCTATGCACTTACAAACACGAAGCTTATAAACACAGTGAAGGCCACCTATAAAGTTGGTCGGTAACATTATGAAGACACCAACAAAGTTGGTCTGCATCAACAAATACCACCAACCAAGTTGGTCGGTATCCACATAGGCCACCAACAAAGTTGGTCGGCATCAACAAAAACCACAAATAAAGTTGGTCGGTATCAAACATATAAAACCATGTAAGGCAAAATCATAAGTCCCAAGTGCTTGGTTAATGAAGACCCGGATGACAAATGTTCATCTAAACTGGGCTAAAAGATGGACAAATGTTTCACTCACGCCTGGAAACCAAGGTAACTAGTGCAATTACCATAAAATTCAAGTACATTAGTAGAACCATAGTGAAGCACTAGTAATTGGTATAAAACTTAGGGTAATCCTAAGAATATCAATAGATACGGTGAAAAACTAGAGATTAACTAAAAGTTGATCCATTCATAAAATAAGCTTTTCATTAAAAATAAATAATTGCATATTGTTTCTCAAATATGGAAAAACAAAATACAGAAGTTTATTCTACAGGACGCTTTCCTTCAGCTTTAGAGACATGATCCATGCCAGTTGGAGGATCATCCAAAGTAAAAGGAGAGTTGATGAAGTTAAGATTATGAAGCATTATGGTATTGCTGCTACTAGGACGGTCAAACAAATTAGGAGGATGAACGATCTCAAGCTCGTCATGCAGTTCATAGTCCCCCAAGTATCTGGAAATCAAACATTGGGGAACACGGTGAACAGGTACCCAATTAACATCTAACTTAAATGAAGGATTGTCAAGCTGCAGCAATCCCGGATCATGCCAATCCCATAAAGAACTATTCATATCCACCTTCATCGTAATTAAAGTATTTATCCAACCCCATTTGTAGGACTCATTTTGAGCCTGTTGAAGTCTATCATCATAATGTCCCAAAGCTTCATTATACCCACTCATCCAAAATTTTTTGGGCTGCTTATGGAATTGAAAAGTCAACATTGCAGCTTCTTCAGTACCCCATCCTTAACCTCCAATTGGAAAGATTGAGTAGATAATTGCTCAGATAAATTCTGCAGCTTTTGATACATCTCATCAATAGCTCGATCCTTTGCTTTTAACTATGCATCTTGGTTGGCAAGGGCCTGTTGGGTCATAAGTTCCTCTGTAGTTCCTCGGCCAGCCCTATTTCTAGCTCGGGAAGAAGAGGGAGATTTAATATTCTTCAAGGCCTCTAACTCATCTCTTAAAGTAGCGTTCTCAGCTTCCAAAAAGGAGTAACCTTCTTGGTAACAGCAAGAGCAGTTCCAGAGGTAGACTTCAAAAGATCTATTTCATCCTTCAAATTATTATTCTCTTCTTCTAGAAGTTTTGCAATAGTTTTAGTTTCTTCAATCTCAAGTTTGAGAAGAGACACATTTTTATTATAAACGGAGACAAATTTATCAAAGCCCCGATCTGCACTTAAGCTTTGATACTTTTGCTCATAACTCTGGTGCAACAATACTGAATATTATTTATATTATTCTTGAAGTTCCTCTATCATCTCAGAATAGGCTACATTGTTTTTCACAACTCGATTAAGTAAGTACTTCAAGTATTGGTAAGCCTCCTTAGCCTGCTCTGAGGCATCATCACCGAGCAACTGAGTAATTTCTTCTTCGGACAAGTCCATATGACCTTCTTTGAAAAAGACATTACACTTCCTCAGTAGCTCGGTATCATAAGACAGTTGTTCCATCTTCACAATAAATTAATAAGAAGAAATAACCACCAATCAACAACAAGTATGGACAACATGTGCAATTAACAGAAGATAAGTTAAAAGAATAAGAGGTTCTTTTATTAATAATGAAGAGTTCAAGTACAATCAAAACAAAGGAAAAAGAAATAACAAAAGTAGAAGAGAAAAATACCGAATAACATTACACCTTCTCCCTATCACTTTCAACCTTCTTGCTCTGCTCAGAAAAAGGGGCTACAGGCTGGAGTTGTTCGGTTTGATCAGCTGGAGGGATAGAAGGCTCATGGACTTCAGGCTGTTTGCAGCAGACTCAACCATAATTGAAGACTCTTCAGAAGCATCTTCATCTTTAACCTCATCCTCTATAGCTGTAGGAGGACCATGAATATATCTCTGAAAAAGTTCAGAGTCTCCACTTGTGTTCAACTCTTAAAGAGAAATAACCCAACCATCTCTGAAGCATTTTTGCTTCATAGCAGAAATGGCTTTGTTCCAGCCCTTATCCCAACTAGCACTGAAGGAGGCCTTCACAGTAGATTTTATTTTAGCTCTGGCAGAGGACACAAGTTCCTCGGCAACCTTTACCCTGCGCTCAGCTTCCTCTTCCCCGTGCTCAGCTTCCTCTTTCTAGCACTCAACTTCCTCTTTTTTGTGCATAACTTCCTCTTTATGGGACCCAACTTCCTTAGCCCTGTGCTCAGCTCAAGATATTTGTATCAGAAGTTAGATGAGCAGTTTTAGCTGTCTTCAGTTTCTCAGCCCAAGTGCCCCTCTCAATCTCTAGGGCCTGCAGAGATTCAAGCAGTGACTTCTTCAAACCAGACAAAGCTTCCTCCACCTCATTTAAAGAAGAACAAGCTTTAATTTCATCATCCTTTTCCATCATATTATTGAACTGGACTAAGAACTACAAAAATGAAGACCAAAGTGAGCATATGAGGAATATAAAAGACAACCAAACCAAGAAAAGGAAAATTGCCTACTGATGCAAGGTTCAAAGTAGCCAATTTAAAAACTCTAATTCTGGGGAGCTTGGTATCCACAATCCTATGGTCTAGAAGGGTACCAGATTTGATTAACTTCCTGGCTAAACTAGGAGTAAGGGCTGATGGAAGAGCATCACTAGAAGAAGGAAAATTAACCAATGACAGTTGATCGTCCATCTGGTTAATGTGTTTATCTGTAACCCCTCTCCTAAGCCTCCTAATAGGAACATCAACCTCTATAGGATATCCATCCTTGGGAGATAGGTCTTTAGGAGCTAGATCCTTGGGGGTTAGTTCCTTGGGAGCTGGGGACTTTATAGCATCCCTAGGGGCTGGGGGCTTCATAACATCCATATTTTTTATCTTGGCTCCTTCAACAGAAGATTGGCAGCCAGAAGTAACACCACTGTAGAGGTCATGAAACATCCTCTTCTTCATAACTTCAGACAGAGGAGTATCAAAATAAACAACAGTCTCTGCATTGAGATCAATTACCACAACAGGAGAAGTAACTGGTCTGACACTAAAAGAGGAAACAATGTTCTTGTACTGGAGCAGATAAAAAGCAGACCTCACGTTCTCCCCAATAAGTAATTTGTGAAGTCCCAGATGAACTTTAACTCTTTCAAATTTACTTCGCTCTCTTCGGGTCACTTTCTTTTTTTCTCAACTGCAAATCAATTTATAAAACAATAGTCAGTACGACATTTTATCAAATATAAATAGGGCAAATTTACTAAAACATAAAACGACCTATTCCATTGCAAAAGAGAGGACATGTAGGTCCTTGGTATTTAGCACCTCCAACTAAAGGGGCATGCTACTAATTTTTTACAACTATCCCATGATCAAAATAATCCCTATTAGAATCAGGGAGATTAACTACCAGAGCTTTACTAACACCACTAGTTTTCAAATAAAACGTGGTATCACTAGTTACCCACTTATAATAAAATATGATTTTTGAAATCCCTAGATGGGTTCCATGAATTTGATTTAATCTATAAACTCCATTAATAACTCTCCATGTGTTAGGAGCCACTCTTGCAGGTACAATGTCAAAATATTGACAAAACTCCAAACATAAGGGATTGGGCGGAAATGTGAAGCCACATTCAGCAATAAAGATTGAGGGGAACCAATGACCATCAACAAAAGAGAGAAAATCAGAAGGAAAAGTGGGATGTTTTAATACAGCCCAAGGTGGAATATTAAAATAAGTTCTAAACTTATCAAGTGACTCGATAGAGTAAACCATGATGACGAAAAATAAAGAAGAAGAGAAGAAATATTCTTACAAAGATTTAAGGATTCAGTAAGAACTGAAGATGGAAAAGAAAATGATCGCATGAAAGCAAAAAACGTAGCGACTGAATTAGAAGTAAGAGGTGAAAAATGTTCGAAGTTTTTACCGCTCTTTTTATAAGACGCATCGAAAACTAGGAAAAGTAATGATTAAAGCAAACAACGGTTGGGTTTACGGCGGCTAACAGATTAAAAGACAAGAATACCCCAAAAGTATTCACTAAAATTTAAAATATTGACAAAATGTCCATTCGCGCCAAAAAACTGTCAATTAAGTGAGCAAATTTTACAAGTCTGGGAGCTCTGCAGCCAACCAAACCGCCCAAACTACTGCCAAAGCATAATATTCCACACTTTCGCATTAACTCCAAGTATGAAACATTGGCGGCTTCTATTGATACCAAAATTTTCCATCCTATATGGACCAATTACCAGCCAGCATGTGTTATCCTATGTGGCACAAGTCCAAGTCAGCATGATAGAAAAGCCCGACTAACAAGGAAGCCCGACCAATATGGCTATCCGACCAACAAGGAAGCCCCACCATCATGGCTATCTGACCAACTGGGAAGCCCAGCCTACAGCCGAAAATTGATTATGTACTGCCAACCAAGCGCCAGCAGGCTTACAGCCTGTATTGCCTATGAAGCGACAACGTTCATATAATTAATTCCCATTATGTATTGATGTAAATGCCTAACAAATGAAGGCATTCCGTCCTTTAGAATGATAACTATCAAGACCATTCTTGGTCTATAAATACATTGTATCGCCCTCGTTGGGGGGAGGATTAAAAACAACTAAAGGCAGTCAATACATAACAGTGGACGTAGGTTGTTCCATTGGGCCGAACCACTTAAAATTTTTCTTGTGACTTGTTTGTTTACTTAATTTATCTGTGATCAATTAATTAGGGTTAATATTTTTTTTTGCATCAATAAGAGACAATGAGAATGTAATTGATTTTTACGTGGTTCGGCCCAGATGGAAACCTACATTCATGGGTGCTACTGTATTTCTCGTCTCGTTATCAGGCATGCAGTTAAGGTTATGTGTCCAGAATGATCAAGTCCCTTATTTAGGTGGATTCACTCCCTAATGATCGGGGGTTGGTAGAGAATATTTAAGAGACAGGTGGACTGCCTTTATAGGTCAGATAATTACACCAATATACAGTGCTGAAAAATAACTAACAAACTGATATGCCTTGGATCCTGTGCTGGCGTTACTGATATGCGTGCAAATAACAAACTTATAACTACCACGTTCCCTTGTTCCCACGTGAGCAGTGATAAGTATATTAGGTGTATATGCGAATATGTGAATATGGTGTGAGTGAATAACTGCACAGGGGGAGGACAACTGTCAATGTGGTTGGCTGAGCAGATTGGTACTTGAGCCGACCTATTGTTGAAAGTGAGGCCTAACACATGGCAAGTCCTCTCTTGGTATCATTTAGATCCCATGTAAGCTGGGCTTATAAAGGTATAATAATAAACACCTAGATCTTGTTTGGGTTAGCCTCTATTACCCTCTGGTTGACTATGAAGCCCAGGAACTTCCCCTCACTGAACCCGAAGATGCATTTCATATGGTTTAGCTTCATTTGGTGCTTCTTTAGCTGATAAAAAAGTTCATCCTTTATAAATCATGTGGCGACTGCTTTCTTTCTCTTGGTCAGCGCATGTCATTAACATAGACTTCCATAGTCTTTTCGATCTTATCCTCAAAAACCTTGTTCACCAACCTTTGATATATTGCTTTAGCATTTTTTAGCCCAAATGGCATAACATTATAGCAGTAAGTACCCTAATTGGTGATAAATGATGTTTTCTTACGATCCTCCAGCTTCATCTTTATCTGATTATACCTCGAGTAGGCATTATAAAGTTAAACATTTCATGTCTAGTAGTAGCATCGGCCAACTGCTCAATCATGGGAAAAGGATAGTAATCCTTAGGAGACGCATTGTTGAGGTCTGCGAAGTCAACGAACATATGCCAATTTCCATTCTTCTTTCTAACCATAACCATATTTGAAATCAATTCTGGGTACTTGACATCTTCGATAAAGTTTATTTTTTGTAGTTTGTCAGCCTCCTCTTGTATTGCCACGTTCTTCTTGTGATTAAACACACAACATTTCTGCTTTACACGCTTGACATCTTTCACTATGTTAAGCTCATGGTAGAGGAATTATGTATCTATATTAGACATGTCTTCGTGGCTCCAGATGAACACATTCTTTCTCCTTCTCAATAACTCTGCTAGTTCTTTCTTAAAATCTGGATCCGGTGACGAGCAGATCTGGCTATCCTTTCTGGGTGCTTGTCATCCAGTATCACTAACTCTATTTCCTCAACAATCTTGCATTTGACTAACTTATCTTTATCCCGAGTATCCAATGTCTTTATCTGATAAGTAATGGTTAATTTATTTCTCTCTTCTTGTTTATCGATGTGTAGTAGCACTCCCAAGCTTCTTACTAATTTCATTTCACCATGCTAACCCCATAGTTTATGGGGAACTTCAGACACTGGTTAACGGTGATCGAAATAACTTCGAACTTTTTTAATACCACCCTTTCGAGTATAATGTTGTATGTAGAGTGGACGTTCTCTTCCAAAATGAAAAAGGATCATCTCTATCTGGAAGGTTAGCCATGTGTCGACTATAACCTCCAGCTCAATTATCCCTAAGGGGAAGACCTTTTCCCTTAGAAAACCAATGAGAAGCCTTTAGTATGCCTACAACTTTCTATCTCTCAAACTCAAGTTCTTAAAACAGTTATAAAATAGGACATCGATTGAACTGCCGTTGTTGACCAGAATCCTTGCCACCTTACACTCATGCACCATAATGGTAAGAACCAAAGGGTTATTATCCGGGTAGATCACACCGGATAGGTCATGTTTTGAAAAACCAATAATAAGATGATCATTATTCACCTTTCTATGGCATACCTCTGTAGCATTAGTCAAATTGATATGTCGAACATGAGGCCAAGCCTTCGCCTCATTGAAGTAGGCTTTCCTTTCTGATGGCATCTCCACCCCCAGCATCACCTCTTGCTATGAAATTATATACGAAAGATATTATCTTGATTTCACGCACTGGATTCTTAGGCTTCTTGGGCAAGTCTAGATTATCCTCCGTATCATCATCACTGTCCCTTTTCTTCTCATCTGCTTCTTTATAAGGGGACTCAGATCGTCTCTTGGACTTTTGCTTGTCTCTCTTATCTTACCATCCACCTTTATCTACGTGATTTTCCAATTTTCCTCATCTGATGAAGTTCTTAATCTCGTTCTTCAAGGTGAGGAAATTATCGATGTTATGGTCGTGATCATTGTGGAACTCACATAACTTGATCTTATCCCTCCTATTAGGAGGAACCTTCAGCTTTCCTGGCCAATTGGGGTCACTACTCCCTCAAATATCATCTAGAATTTGGTGTACTCCGATACTTAGTGGGGTGTATTCATCAACCCTCTTAAGTTTATTTGCCTCCTTATCGTCCTTAAACTATTTCTTTTTCTTCGAGCTCCTGCTAGTTTTGGCCTTAAAATAGCTAAACTCCTTCACTTCCATAGTTTCTTCAGCATTCATAATCTTGCCAACCTTGGCCAACAACTTTAATATTGTTCTCAGCGTCTCCTTAGCCAGTGCCCAATATTAATTTTTGGGTAATAAATCACTCATGAGCGCTATGACTGCAACCTTTTCATCGTAATCAATTATTTCTAACCTTTTGGTGTTGAAGTGGGTGATGAACTCTCTGGTTAATTCATTCATCTTCTGACGGACACTTAGCAGGTGAGTCACACTCTTACCAAGCTTGGTCCTGAAGCATTAGTTGTTGACGAAGAGATCGACCAACTGCTGATAGTTAGAAATCTTCCCTCTTAGCAGGCTATTGTATCAGATTTGTGTCGAGCTAGTGATCGTGATAGAGAATGCTTTACAGCGTATCTCGTCAATAATGGAATATATATCAGCGATAGCTTGGTAATACTCCACATGCAACATGAGGTCAGGCTTTCCATCGTACTTGGGGCATGATGACATGTGGTTTCAACTTCACAAGCATTGGATAACCTACTATTGATGAGGTAAACAGTGGACCTTGAACAAAACCCCTCTACAATGGGTTCTTAGTCTTTATGATCTCGCCCAATTGATCTTTTAAATGCTGAGTGGAACCCTTCTAGGACTGTTCCTCCCCCTCGAATTTCAGTGTGACTAACTTCCTGTTAAGCCCCGACTTTTAACTGAGTTCTCTTCCTTAAATATCTTCTTAGCTTAGGTTAACCCTCGTACACTTATCTTAGATCTGGATGAACACTCTGGTTATCCTCATCTCAGATATTCTGGTCTCTTCCCTGTGCTATCTTGTCTCCATACGCTGGTTTGCCCCTATTGACCTTGGGCATAGACCGCTGAGCCCCTGCTAAGCCTTTCTAGAGCACTCGGTGTCTCTACAGTATAAGTTTATTCATCATCACAGCCTATCGTCCTGATGGTGGATGTCACCCCAAAGTGATAGGATCGATCATCACAAGATCCTGAGTATTTGGACCTGCTGATTTCATATCGTGATCCCAAGTTCAACCTCCTGTGATTATCCAATCCCTATCATAGTGAGCATGTTTCTTATCTTTGTATGGGTAGGAGGCGGTAAATCGCGCCTCCTATAAACTTTCTCACCCCGCGTCGGGGTAATAGGGTCTATTTCGGGCGTGATCTATCCGGCTAAGAATGTTTGTGTCAAATGTTTTATACTTTCTTGCATTGCCTTTTCGACCAAAGCCATGATCATTAGGATCCCCTGAAGATATTTCATATTAATAGGTGTAGAGGAAAGAATTCCCTCTGTAGTGTGACTACTTTCTGGTTTGGCATCCATGCTTCACAGATTTCACTAAAAATAGAGTATTGCAAACTAGGGGTGCACACGGTTTGGTTTGGTTCGATTAACAAACTGAGATGGGTCGGTTCTAAATTTTTGGAACCGGAATCGAACCGACAGTTGTGTAGAATCGAACCAAATCGAACCAAAGGTTACTGGATTGGTTTGGATCGGTTTTCGATTCCAAATTCATATTTCAAACTTAGTGAAACCTTAAGATTAATATATTTCAAGAATAATTTTTTTAGGTCAAAATTAATTTTGATCCCCAATAACATAAGTTTGAAACTCACGTAATCCCAAAAATATAAATTGCAAGTGTCATATACATATGTATTTGTTTATTTTATAAAATATACTGTATCGATTCAGATTAGTTTGGGTAGCGGATCGGTTCGGGTTGGATTTATTGTGAAACCGAGGACTGAACCAAAATATCGATTTTATTTTTTTAGAACCGAAACCAAACCAATAGTCTAAAAAACCAACCCAACCCAACCCAATAAGAGTACACCAAAATGATGGCAGAATTTATAAGGAAATGAATCCGAAGCAGGAAAAAGCATATCCAAATAAGGATTCAAGGGATTAAAAGAGAATTGAAAGGATATTGTGGATTAACATACTGGGTATCCTCGTGTTATGCACCCATATCGCAAACCCAATCAGATTACAATTCATTATTTTCTCATAACTGGGTATCCTCGAGTTGCAAGAATAAAAATGGTAGAAATAAATAAATGGATTGTTGAGTTTCCCACAGACGATGTCAATCTATTATCGTCTAAGGATTAGGACCTAAATAATAATAAACTAATTTTAAATTATAATAGATAAAGAGATATAAATCGTAATTATACTAGTTTAAAGCAAGTATTAAAGAGAGATGAGATAAAGAGATGGAAACTGAAGTTGTTTGGCCCGAAGTGGGGCCAACGTCCGCAGGTGTAGTGTTAATTTTATTGAATCTAATGGGCAAAAGCCATGGACGAATGATGGTTAAAAGCACTCGTGTTCACTCTAGAATTAGGCAACATAACATTAGGGAAAATATCTCTCAATCACTTAAAATGCGGTATTGTGTGCTATTTGTATACTGTTAGAGGAGAGATAGAGAGTATAGTGAGACATGTGTCATGCTTTTAGAGGATAGGCAATTACACATTTTGCATACAAGTAGGCTGGATAATCATGAGGTTGTTATGCGCATATGGAGGTGGAATATGTGCATATCTCCCATATGTGCGAGTGATGTGACTGCTACTGACGTCACTCTATTATATGGTGAATGTTTGTTCTAATGGTGTTATATAACGGGGTTAATTACTGTGAGCTTGCTGAGCTAAGTCGATCGCTTGTGACGCTTGGAACGACTAGAATTGCAAAGACGACTAGAATAGTTGCTGAGCCAACCTCTTTTTGGGAATGGATGAGTCAGTTATCACGTTCTGATTGGTTCCTGGGTCGCACTATATTCTTAGTGCAAAAATACTTATGTGTGTAAAAAAATACATCTGTATGTTGGTAAATAAATAGTTCATTTTTCTCTTTAATATCATTGTTGATGTAAAAAATTAGACTATCTCTAATTATTTAATCACAGATAAAAATAAATAAGACAAAAGAATTTTAAAGTGGTTCAGCCTTATAAGAATGGCCTACGTCCACTGTTTTTGTTATTGCTGACTATTTAGGAATTCTCGAGAATAGGTTTTACCAAGAAATTTCGAGTCCCGTTACAATGAGGATGATATAATGTATTTATAGCCCTGAGGCTGTACATGTGAAACGGTAATACACCGCTGTCCAATAGGCGTGTACATCTGTATGATAATAATACGCATTCAATGCGTAATCAATCTGTTGGTTATCCTGATATTAATGCTCTATACGAGATTCAACTCAGACCGCCTAAGCTGCTCGGACCGCCTGAGTAGCTTGGTACTTATGAGTTTCTCGGTGCAGTAATGTTCCTCGGAGAACACTTGTTGCTCGGAGCGCCTGAGTTGGTCGGGGAGGTTGAGTTCCTCGAAGTCAAGGTGTTGTTAAAAAATGCTTGTAGGTGCCATGTAGATTGACACGTGTCTCCACATAATTAATCCACATCAGCAGGCTAAATTTGGTATCAACAAAAGCCCCCAATGTTTCACAGTTCGAGGTTGAGGAGTGTGGAACATTCTTGTCGAAATATGGCGGGATTAAATAATCAACCTGAATTTTAGGAGTGTTTTCCTTGTATTTATTTTTTCTTTCAAATTTGTAGAATCGGACTTTTTGAATTCTTATAACCGCCTCGATCTCTGTGCCTTTTTTGTCCTTTTAGCCGCCGGTAGCGCAACCGTCTTTTTTTGTAATCATTATTTTTACTCCTTCCTAAGGTAAGGTATTTAAGCGTTGCAGAAAATCCTATCGTCTTTTACTTTTTCAAATCTGCATCTTTGAGTTTTCCATTTGTTCTCTCTCTTGTGCGTTCATTCCTTCCATCGTTCGTTGTCAACTGATCCATCCTTTTTCTGTAAGATCTTCTTCCTTCTCTTTTATTTCCTTTATTCATCATGGTTTACCTTGTTGAGTCGCTTGATAAATTTTGTTCTAATTTTTCTATTCCTCCATGGGTCATACTGGAGGAACTTTCTGGTCCTTCTGATTATTTCGTTTGGCTGAGGGACATTGGTTCCCCAGTCTCTTTGTGGCCGAATGTGGCTTTTCTTTCCCCCCAAACCCCTTGTGTCTGGAATTCTGTCAATATTTTGACGTGGTACCTGTAAAAGTAGCCCCCAATACATGGAGAATAGTTAATGGAGTCCATAGGTTAAATCAGATTCATGGAACCCGTATAGGAATTTCAGAAATTATGTTTTGCTATAGATGGGCTGTCGGTGACAATACTTTTTATTTGAAAACTAGGATTTTAAATAGGACTTTAGTGGTCAATCTCCCAGATGCCAATAGGGATTACTTCGAGCATGGTGTTGTTATGAAAAATTGGCAACATGCTCCACTAACTGGAAATGATGTGTATCAGGGTCCCAGATGCCCTCCCTATGGCAATGGGATAGGTTGTTTTTACTTTATTTTATTTTTGAAATTATGCTTTCTTTGTGTTTGATAAAATGTGTCATTGATATTTTAATTTTCATTTATTTGTATTTGACAGCAAAAGAAGGTCTCTAAAAGAGACAAAATTAATTTAAAGCATCTGAAACTTATCTGGGGTTTGCATCAAACCGTTGTCGACGAGCATATCAGATCAGCTTCGTACTTATTGCAGTACAAGAGTTACACCTCATCTTTTACTGCTCGTCCTGTGATAAGTGACATAGAATCAGCACCAACTTTTTAAGGTTCTTCTCCTGAATCACATATTCCTCTTAGTGACAGAATGAAGAGAAGAAGAGCTCCTACCCTCTTCGAGAAATCTGCCTCTACTGCTGGAGAGGCAAAGAAAAGCAAGCAGGATGTCCCAGAAGAAGGGACAAGAAAAATCGATGCACCCCCTCCAGCTGCTACTATGAAGGTTGCCAAGAAGCCCCCAGTGGTTCCGAGCAAGATCGTTGCTCCAAGCGAGGTTATAGTCATATCCCCGACCAAGACCACATCCTTGGTCGAAACTATTCCTGCTCCTACGAGGAAGCTGAAGAAGAGCTCCTCGGATAAATTGGCTGAGTCTTTCTCTCAGCCTCTAACTGTTGGAAGTGGTGTTCCCATTTTTGTTACTCCGAGCTCTGCCATGAGCTCGGTGAAATCTTGGATTATCCCCGAGATCCAAGGTGTTGAAGAAAATCTTTCTCGGGAGAAGGTTACCACCTTGGCAGCTCAAAATATTGCCTCAGTAAGTACTATTAATTTAAACATTCATTTTTAAATGTTATATCTTTACACTGACTTGCAATTGTTTTCTTTTTCCAGTTGGTAACTTGTTTCAATATAATTTTGAAAAAGGATGAAGCTATTAAAGCTTCAAGCTCCTCGCCAGGTGTGGAGGAGGCTTTAGTAGGTCTGACGCAGTCGTTAAAAGATTCTCGTCAGAAGTATGTCGATGATAATGATGCTTGGGAGAAGCAACTCAATTCCACCGAGCAAGAGAGGGATCAGGCTGTTGAAGTCTCCAAGGGGTTGGAGAAGAAAATAAAAGACTTAGAGTAGAAGAACACTGAGCTCGAGGGGAAGCTCCAACATGCTGGGGAGTTTGAAAACAAGCTCAAATCTGTCGAGGAAGAGCTAAGTAGACTTCGTGACGCTGGTCGTCAGAAGTAAGAAATGGATAATAAATTGAAGGCCGTCGAGGAGCTCCTCAGGGAAAGGACCTCCTCGGAGAGAGAAAAAAGAAGAAAGGCTGTTAAGAAATCCTTCAGCGCTGGCTGGGATAAGGGGTGGAATAAGGGTTTGGATGCCATGATTTCACAAATGGAATATGGTAGCCTCAAGTACTTTAGGGATGGATGGGTTGCTTCTCTGAGAGAGACGAATGTCGATGAGAATTCAAACCTGTTTCAGTGACACATCCCTGGCCCCATCCATCTCCTGAGGAAGAAGAAGAGGACGAAGCTGCCTCCGAGGAATCCTCCATGGTGATTAGAGATCAGATTTCTCATGCCCCAGTTGTCCAGACTTCCCATGAGCAGCTTCAACCAACTAACATTTCAGCCGAGCAGCTTCCAGCACCCACTGAACAACCATCTATGCCATCCGAGCAACCTACTTCTTCGTCCCAGCCTCCCGAGAAAGTTTTGGGAAACAAGGATAAGATATAAAGTTGTTCAGACTTTTCTCTCTGTTTATTTTTGTCAAATGTAACTCTGAACTATGTACTTCTCTTTTATGATGTAATAAAATTTAAAATTTAGATTATTCATACTGTTGATTTTCTTCTTCTGGCTCTGTTTTCACTTCTTATTGATTCTTGCTATCTCTTCTTTTTACTAGTTTATGGCCAGAATGGAATTGTTATAAGCTCATGATACATAATTACTGAAACAATGCAATGAATACTTCAAAGCTGGTCATGCAGATATGACTGAAGCTCAAATCGTTGATATCCTCGGTCCAGATGCTTCAGAGCGAGCAGTTGAAGCCTACCAGTATTTAAAGTGCCTGCTCGACCGTGCAGTGGCTAACAATGTAACATATTATGAAATGATTGAAGACTTACAGGGCACTCTCGAGGAGCTTCAACAATAATACAAGGAATCTACAACCCTCTTGCACCAGTGATATGAGAAGAAGTATTAGCAGCTAAGTGCTGATAAAGGATATGATAAATTGGTTGCTGCCTATGACATGAAGGAGAGAACTCTGAAGACCGAGGTCGAAGAGCACAGGAAGATAGCTAAGTTGCTGGAGCAGGAAAATAATAACTTGCGAGGAGAGATATATCAGTTGAAATCTGCAGCGTCTTCCTCGAACGCTTTGGTCCCTGTGAACAACGAGGGGTGTTCTATCTTGGAGGTCGAAAATGCCAATCTGAGAGACGAATTAGAAACCTTGAAGAGGATTGGGCCTTCTACATCTGATCGGGGATGAGCAAGAGCTTATCGGGGACGAGCAAGAGCTGCTCGAATTACTATTAAGGAACAAAGAACTCAATCGGCCCTGGAGAACCAAGCCTTCCAATTGATGGCAAAGAACCAGGCATTAGTTGAGATGTCTAAGAAGATTCAAGCCTTCGACGAGCAACTAGCGGCCCAAAATTCTGCCTTGGAGAATAAAATGAATCTGGTAAAGAATCTCCACAAACAGTTAGAAAGATTAACCTACCAGTTCCACAAGCAGCCTAGAGAGTTCTGGATGGCTGGTTATAATGAAACCCTCTATCATCTTGACGATCGGATCCAACAGTCGAACAATGAGGGGTATAAACAAGGATGGCTGAATGCCTTGGGTGTGCTAAAGCTGGAACAAGGTCATTATTTGTGGGATTACCATAATCCTGGGTTGCTCGACCTGCCAGTGCCACCTTTCAAACTCGACATGAGATGGATTCCTGCTTGGGCCATTCCTCAATGCCTGATTTCAAAGTATCTCGGCGACTGAAGTATTCATTTCAACTTCGAGATATCTCGCCCAGAGCATCTTCTTGATCGGCCATCAGTAATGAATATCAGGATGCTCAAAGATTTGAACTTCATAAACTCCCCTTATGCCTTAGACGATCCTCCTGCTGGTGAAGAACCCGTTTTAAATGAAGAGGGGAAGAAACCAATAGAATAGAATTCCTGATGTAATAATTTCTTATGTATTTTCATTCTTTATGTATTTTATTCTGGATTTAATGAAAAACTTCTAGTTTTCTTTGCAATCTTGATTGTTATTGTCTTGTAAATATTTTGTAAAACATTTCTTTTATTTACTAATGAATGTGCATGTATATCTGTTAAAAAGATAACAATATTGTTGTTATTTTAAATTACCGATCAACTAAAGTTGGTGAAAATTTATTGTCGATAATCCTGAATTGATGATAATCATCTGACGACATGTATATCTGTTAAAAAGATAACAATATTATTGTTATTTTAAATTTGTGGTAATCATTTAACGACTAACCAAAGTTGGTGATATTTTGTTTTCCGACCAACTTAGAGTTGGTGGTAATTTAAAATGTTACAAGTATAAAAATTTTTGTTTGATTTTTGATTGTAATGACTTATCACTTTTTAATGCTAAGCCATCAGATGACTTTTATCACATAATCCTGTTTTAATAAAAATGTTCCCGACCAACCGTAGTTGACAGATTTTCATTCTCGACCAACCGTAGTTGGTGGATTTTTATTCCCGACCAACCTTAGTTGGTGGATTTTTTTATTCCCGACCAAGCTTAGTTGGTGGGTTTTTATTCCCGACCAACGATAGTTGGTGGATTTTCTTCCCAACCAACCGTAGTTGGTGATTCTAGGATTTTTTATTCCCGACCAACGATAGTTGGTGCATTTTCATCCCAACCAACCGTAGTTGGTGATTATGGGATTTTTTATTCCCGACCAACTATAGTTGGTGGATTTTCTTCCCAACCAACCGTAGTTGATGATTCTGGGATTTTTTTTTATTCTCGACCAACCTTAGCTGGTGGATTTTCTTCCCAACCAACCGTAGTTGGCGATTCTGGGATTTTTTTATTCCCGACCAACTGTAGTTGGTGGATTTTCTTCCCAACCAACTGTAGTTGATGATTCTGGGATTTTTTTTTATTCCCGACCAACCTTAGCTGGTGGATTTTCTTCCCAACCAACCGTAGTTGGTGATTCTGGGATTTTTTTTATTCCCGACCAACCTTAGCTGGTGGATTTTCTTCCCAACCAACCGTAGTTGGTGATTCTGGGATTTTTTTATTCCCGACCAACCTTAGCTGGTGGATTTTTTCCCAACCAACCGTAGTTGGTGATTCTGGGATTGAAGCGTAGTGTGTAGCACTAGTACTCCGAAAAAATTTCAACAAAAGGAGATAATTGGGCAAAACATCCATAACTTTTATTCATATTGAAGAAAACTGCATTACATAAGATTCCCCAACTACTGATAATATTTGCGAAGATGCTCTGCGTTCCATGCATTCTTAAACTCCTCCCCTTCTAAAGTTTCAATCCTATATGTCCCTGGTCGAACAACCTCTGTTACTCGGTAAGGCCCATGCCAATTAGCTTCCAGTTTGTTGTGCTTTTGAATCACTTTCTTTAGCACATAGTCTCCTTCCTTCAGATCGCATTTCTTCACTCTCTTGTTATAGAACAGGGTTGTTCGTTGTTGGTATGCAGCGTTCCTGATTGCTGCTTTTTCTCTAACTTCCTCGAGCATGTCCAAATCTAACCTTCTCATCAAGTCGCTGACAGGGGAGTTAAAATTCAGTACTCTGTGTGTTGGGAGGCCCAACTCGGCAGGTATAACAGCTTCACTTACAAATGCCAGCATGTATGGTGATTCTCCTGTTGTTGCTCGGGGAGTAGTACGATAAGCCCATAGTACAGAATGTAGCTCGTTGATCCAGTTAGCCTTCGCATCATCCAGTCTTTTCTTCAAACCATTAAGCAGCGTTCTATTTGTCACCTCGGTTTGTCCATTGCTCTGGGGATGACCTGGTGCAGAGTGGGTCTTCAAGATGTTTGACTGATGACAATAGGCAGCGAACTCCTCGTTGTCAAATTGAGTTCCATGGTCTATGATAAAGGCACGAGGAAGACCATATCTACAAATGATGTTCTTCCAAATAAATTGATACACTTTGTCATATGTCATATCAATAAGGGGCTCAGCTTCCACCCATTTAGTAAAGTAGTCCACAGTGACCAAGAGATATTTAAATCTTCCCATGGTCGTTGGAAGTGGCCCGACCAAGTCTATTCCCCACATGGAAAATGTCCAAGGGGAAGTAACGGGTGCTAATAATGCTTGCAGAGTTCTTCTGATAGAGGAGAAGAGTTGACACTTGTCACATTTCTTGGCATAGGTTATACAATCAGCCCTCATCGTTGGCCAGTAGTATCCTTGCGTCATCATTGTTTGCAAAAGCGTCCGACCTGCTACATGGGGTCCACAGGACCCTTCATGAACCTCTTCAATTAAGTCTTTCACCTCTTTGGGATGCACAAATCTTTGCAATCCTGCTATAATTCCTCGTCTGTATAGAATACCATTAGTCAGTACATAACGAGCAGCTTTAAACTTTAATTTCTTGGCTGCGAGTTTGTCAATTGGTAATTCTCCTTCCTCAATATATGCCCCGATGGGATCCATCTAAGATGGCCCTAAATCAAGGGTAATAAAGTTCATCGTCAGATCTTCATCTATGCTCCGACTAGCCAAGACTTCTATTGGGATTATTCTTCATAGCTCAGTGCGTGTGACTGAAGCTAACCGAGCCAAGGCATCTGCTGTTGCATTTTCCAATCTTGGTATTCTAATTATCTGTATTGCAAATAGGTTTGATAAAACTTCCATCGCTTTTTCATGATAGCTGATCATTAATTCTCCTTTGGCTACATATACTCTCAGCATTTGATTTACAATCAATTGCGAGTCACTGAATACAATAACCTGCTCTGCCCCCATGGTTTTTGCCAAACTAAAACCTGTAATCATAGCTTAATATTCATCCTTATTATTGGAAGTTTTGAATTGGAAACGTAGAGCATACTCCACATCAACCTCATCTGGGCTGTTCAAAATAATCCCTGCCCCACAGCTTGTAGTGTAAGATGAGCCATCCACATATAGATTACATACAGTTACCTCATCTTGAAATTTTTGATCGGACAGAGTTCCTCAGTGGAATATTTGTTGCTTCCTTTTATCCTGCTCTAGCACTTCTTGCTGCTCGTCGACCATCTTCTCTTGCTCGCCGACCAACTTAAGTTGATCGGGGTTTAAATTTGATGACCCTATAACATCCACAGGTTGGTCGGTGTTCAGCTTTTTCTCCTCGGGGATATCAGGATAGATTAACTCTGCTATAAAATCTGCTACTGCTTGCCCTTTAAGCGATGATCTGGGTTCATAGACTATGTCATATTCACCAAGTTCTACTGCCTAGTACATCAATCTCCCCGATTTTTTTGGTTTATGAAGAGCTTGCCTCAATGGCATATCAGTATACACAACTATGGTACGAGCTTGGAAGTACGACCTCATTCTCCTACTCGCCTTGATCAATGCTAGTGCCAATTTTTCCAGTCTTGAATATCTGATCTCCGCTTCTCGGAAGGCCTTGCTAGTGTAATAGATCGGTTTTTGCACTCCATCCTCCATTCTTATCAATGCCGAGCTAACTGCATTCTCCGACACTGCCAAATATAAGTACAATCTTTCTCCCATCACTGGCCTGGACAACAGTGGAGGTGCTCCCAGATATTTCTTCAACTCTTGAAAAGCCTTTTCACATTCGTCATTCCATTAAAATGTTTTTTGGAGTGTTTTGAAAAATGGGAGGCATCTATCTGTTGCTCGTGATACAAATCTATTAAGTGCTGCAACTCGCCCAGTGAGACTTTGCACTTCCTTCTTCGTCGTTGGAGATCGTAGTCCCAATAGAGCCTTGATCTTCTATGGGTTTGCTTCGATTCCTCGTTGGTTGACGATATACCTGAGGAACATGCCTTCTCGTACTCCGAATATGCACTTAGTGGGATTCAACTTCATTTGATATTTATCTAGTTGATCAAAGGTCTGGCCTAAGTCAATTAGATGGTCAGCAGCTATCTTGCTCTTCGTCAGCATATCATCAACATAAACTTCCATATTGCAACTGATTTGTTCTGCAAAGACTTTGTTCATCAGCCGCTGATATGTTGCACCTGCATTTTTTAAACCAAAAGGCATAACATTATAACAATAAGTTCCCCTAGGGGTAATGAAAGAGGTACTCTCCCTGTCTTCAGGTTTTATTTTAATCTGGTTGTAACCAGAATAAGCATCCATGAAGCTCAACAGCTCGTGTTCCGAGGTAGCATCTACTAATTGATCAATTCGGGGCAAAGGAAAATGATCCTTTGGGCATACCTTGTTAAGGTCGGTAAAGTCTACACACATCCTCCACTCGTTGTTCTTCTTCTTCACCATCACCACATTTGCTAACCAGTTTGGATATTTAACATCTTCAATAAAGCAAGCTTTCTGGAGCTTCTCGACCTCCTCTTGTATAGCTTGGTTCTTCTCGGGGCTGAACACTCTTCTTCTCTGCTTCACTGACTTGATTTCCTTATTCACATTGAGCTCGTGACATAAGAAATTTGGGTCTATTCCTGGCATGTCCTCGTGACTCTAAGCAAAAGTTTGCTTTCTTCTTATTAGGAAAACTATCAATTCCGGTTTTAGTGAGGCATCCAATGACGAACCTATTTGAGTTGTTTGTTCTGGGTGCTCGTCGTCCATAATGACATTTTCAGTAGCTTCTACCACCTGACATTTCACGAGCTGCGAATCGTCTCTAGGATCCAATGTTTCAATCTCTGCACCTTCATCCACTTGATAGGTAGTAGTCTTTTTTCTAGATTCTTCCAGTTCTTCTTGCTCGGCGGATGAATAATAGCATTCACGAGCTACTTTTTGGTTACCCTTCATAACTCCTGATATGCCCGTTTATACCCTGAGCCTGGGCGGGGATTACCTCTAGTACGGACAACCCTACGAGGGGACGACCCTTCAGTAGGCCCCAGCTGGCCACCACCAGACTCCAGACGACAGTACGAGGGGCCGACCCTCCACCAGACTCCAGACGACAGTACGAGGGGCCGACCCTCCACCAGGCTCCGGACGACAGTACGAGGGGCCGACCCCCAGGCTCCGGACGACCCTACGAGGGTACGACAGTACGAGGCCAGAACTAAGCCAGACTCGCTACCGGAAGGAACTTTGCCCTCGGCCTCGGCTCATAGGCCAAGGGTGACATCCTGACAGCGCGTGGTTTGGGAGACGCGTGGAACAGTGCGCGTGAGGCTCATATGACACGTGGCAGACCGTTATAACCGAATCACACCCTCACGTGAGGGAATATTGTGTCATCATTTGGCATCTACAGGTGTCAACAGGGGGTTGGCTGGATCATTATTCACATGCACCATGCTTACCTGGGGGGGGGTACACTACACCCCCCAAGACCTATATATACTTGTCACCTACAACCCTACAGGGGATCGATCCTTGAACAGTAGCCCTAGATAAAACTCTGCTTGCACACACAGTAGAGAGAGGGAGAGAGGGTTATGTGCATTGTATCCAAGGCCATTAGTGCCCATACTTAGTGGATCACACACTCACAGTGGATGTAGGCCAATTTGGCTGAACCACTATATATCGTTGTCTAATTTCCTCTTATACTCATCCCCTTCTATACACTTACATACTTATATACTTACATCTCTATGGCTGCCATAACTACTACTGTTTGAGCTCACCATCACTTACCTGGTGGTGCTAAATCTTAGCATCATCAGTTTGGCGCCGTCTGTGGGAACGAGAAGACATCTCTTCCTTTGTACAGCTTGACCTCACTGGGCACTCTGGTGGTGAACCAACACTCCCCCTGAGAGGAGGTGTTTCACCATTGAAAGAGACCTACTAAGGTTCCCAAGCTAACCAGTATTTTCTTCAGTTCAGCTCTTCATAGCTCAAGCACATGGCACCTGAGATGCCACCGCCACCACTTCCCCCGCCGGATGATGGGGGAAGACCCAGTTCCAGTCAGCCACCACCTCAGTCTGAGATGGCTGATGTGGCAGCAGCCCTAAAGTCTCTGGCAGCCAGCCAGCGGATGATGCAGGAGCAGTTTACAGCTCTGAGTCAGAATATACTGAGACCACCAGGGGTCTCACCTGAGATGATTACTCCGGCAGCAGCTCCAGGACATCATGAGGCCAGGGGACCACCCCAGGCACCACATAAAGACCTGCCACCCCCTCAGCGGCGTAGGGATGTTGCTGACCCCCGGCGTTTACGCCTGGGGAGGCAAGGAAACCCTTGCCCAGAGGACAGGTATGATGATCTGGAGGAAGAAGAGGCTCCAGTAGAATGCTGGGAGCCATATGAGGTCTCCAACAATACAGTACGACCCCTCCAGGACAGTAGAGGAAAGTGCGGGAGACCAAACCATGATGATCGCCCAAGAGGCTCTGCTTTTGACCGTCTGAGCAGGGGGTCGGCATTCGAGAGGCTGGGCCCAGTGAATGACCTGCGAGACAAGTTGTCCAAGTCAAGAAGCGCAGCGAGATCTAGGAAAGAAGCAGAAGGCCGACCCCAAAGACGGGATGACGGCCAAAGGGAAGTAAATAGCCGACACAGGCCTGCCGTAGCGGAGCCCTCCATCCACCTCCGAGAGGCAGCAGGGGATAACATCGGCCAGGCCGACCCTGTGAGGCCCTGGAATGACTCAATACAGAGGTTAGAGGATAAGATTGGCGACATACTGAAGAGCCGGGACCCTCTTCAGAGGGGATACACCATGGGCTCACCCTTTGTGGCAAAGATCGTCAACTTCCCCACGCCATCGAAGTTCAAGCCTCCCGTGGTCACCCCAAGATACGATGGGAGCACCAACCCTGTCCACCACGTGGAAATGTATCAGTCGGCGGCAGACATATACTCTATCTCAGATGAGATGAGGTGTCGTGCCTTCTCTGGTACCTTGACAGGGGCTGCGCATGTTTGGTACACGTCTCTTCCAAAAAATTCTATTGGAAACTTTAAGCAGTTGGCAGACCTGTTCATCCACAATTTCTGCTTTGGGGTGAGGCCACAGAAGAAGACCACACACCTGCTCTATGTTAAGCAGGGAAAGAACGAGACTCTGAGAGACTACATAGCCAGATTCAATAAAGAGAAGCTGGAGGTGGAAGACTATGAGGAGAGCATAGCTATGACAGCCCTGATTGGAGGGCTCCAAAAGGGGAAGCTATTATGGAAGCTTGCCGAAGACCCTCCGAGGACGATGGCTGAGCTGTTGTCAACAGCAGGGAAAGTGATGAACGCCGAAGAGGCGATGGCCGCAAAACATGAAGACGAAAAAGGAGGTGCAAGTGGGAATAAATACCCCAAGAAGAACAAAGAGGGGAAGAAGAGGACCATGGATGATAAGTTCGCGGGGTACACCCCTCTGACGGTCAGCTGTGAACAGATCCTCAATGAGATAAAGAGTGACCGGACACTGAAGTGGCCTGAGAAGCTGAGGGCAGCCCCCGGCAAGAGAAACAGGAACCTGTGGTGTGAATTTCACCAAGACCACGGCCACGTAACAGACAAATGCTTTGCTCTGAAAGATGAGATTGAGAAGATGCTGAAGGAAGGGAAGCTCAGAAAGTACGTCGACAAAGACGACTGCAAGAGGGGCCGAGGGGACGACCCCAGAAAGAAGCGAGTCGATGCTTGCAGAGAAGGTCCTCAAAAAAGAGGGGACGACCCCTCTGATGATGAGGACGACCCCGACCTGCCGCCGAGAGACGACCACGGCCCTGTCAAGAGGCTCAATATGATCTCGCTCGGGGTGGGAATGATCTCCGGGGGACTTGCAGGAGGAGGGTCTGAGGTCGCCGACAGGAAGGCCCATGTCGCTGAGGCTAAGGCAGTGATGAAGATGGTGCACTCAACCTCCGTAGAGGTCAAGTCAGAAAAAAGGAAGAAGGTTGATATGGACACTTTGATTGTGGGATTTTCAAGAATGGACTTCAAGGGCCTATTGGCCCCGCATGATGACCCTCTCGTCATCACCACCAGGGTGCACGGGTGCGAAGTGCCGAGGATCCTGGTGGATGGGGGCTCATCCGCAGATGTGATGTTCTGGCCATGCTTCAAGGCCTTGGGCCTCAGTCGTGCCAGACTTGTCCCCTACCATCATCCATTGATTGGGTTCAGTGGGGAGAAGGTTCACCCCCTAGGAATATATGAGGCTGATGTCAGGATGGGGGACGAGTGGCCGAGATGGCTCACCAAGAGGGTCAGTTTCTTTGTGCTGGATGAGCATGTGTTTTCGGCATACAACATCATACTGGGACGTGTGGCCCTCAAGGGGTTTGAAGCTGTGCCGTCTACGGTCCACCAGATGGTTAAGTTCCCTACCCCTTATGGGGTGGGGGAAGTTCAGGGAGACCAGACGACAGCGAGAGAGTGCTACTACAACTCCGCTGAAGAAAGGGAGGCACACAAGAGGGCTACAGCCACTTACAACATTGATACCCTAGACCCCAGGGACGAGACGAAGCTCAAAAAAGGAGAGGCCGCTGAGGAGGTAGAACCCATCATCCTCGATGAGGATGACCCGGGAAAAACCGTCCAAGTTGGCAAATCTCTGAAGCCCAGTATCAAGGAAGACCTCATCAAACTGTTAAGGAGAAGGCGAAGCGTCTTCGCGTGGAGTCATGTAGATATGCCAGGGATCGACCCTAAAATCATGTGCCACAAACTCAATGTGGTAGAGGGAGTGAAGCCGGTAAAGCAGAAGAGGAGGATTTACTCTAGAGAAAAGTATGAGGTCATCAGGGATGAGGTTAAAAAATTAGAAGACGCTGAATTTATCAGAGAGGTCATCTACCCTGAGTGGCTGTCCAATGCAGTCATCGTCCCAAAGGCCAACGGCAAGTGGAGAATGTGCGTGGACTTCACAGACCTCAACAAGCATTGTCCCAAAGACAGCTTCCCTCTCCCCCGCATCGACCAGATGGTAGACGCTACCGCAGGCCATGAGCTCATGAGTTTCATGGATGCCTACTCAGGGTATAACCAGATTTTCATGAACCCCGAGGACTCAGAGATGACCGCCTTCATCACTGACAAGGGGACATACTGTTACAGGGTAATGCCCTTTGGCCTAAAAAATGCGGGGGCAACGTACCAGCGCCTCGTAAACAAAATGTTCGAAGACCAAATTGGGAAGTCTATGGAGGTTTACGTAGATGACATGCTGACTAAGAGTCTGAAGGCAGAGGATCATGTGGCAGACCTGGAAAGGACCTTTAATACAATGGACAAATACAAAATGAAGCTCAATCCGGCCAAGTGTGTCTTCGGGGTCGGAGCGGGGAAGTTCTTGGGATTCATTGTCAATCAAAGAGGCATCGAGGCCAATCCTGAAAAGATAAAGGCCCTTATTGAGATGAAGACCCCCAAGTCCATTAAAGACGTTCAGAGGCTCACAGGGAGAGTGGCTGCCTTGAACAGATTTGTGTCAAGGGCTACAGACAGGTGTCTACCATTCTTCAAGATCCTCAGGAAAGCCTTTGAATGGAGCGAAGAGTGTGATGAGGCTTTCAAGCAGCTGAAATCATACTTAGGGTCTCCCTTGCTGCTGTCACGACCCGTGGAGGGTGAACGACTGTACGTGTACCTTGCTGTCTCAGAATCCGCTATCAGTGCAGCAATCGTAAGAGACGAAGATGGGATACAGAAGCCCGTATATTTCAACAGCAAGGCACTCCAGGGGGCAGAGCAGAGATACCCGAGGATGGAGAAGTTGGCCTATGCCTTGATCCATGCCTCAAGGAAGATGAAACCATACTTCCAGTCCCATACTATGGTCATCCTTACTGACTCTCCTCTTAGGCAGGTCCTACACAAGCCTGAAAAATCAGGAAGGCTAATGACCTGGGCTATAGAGTTGGGGGAATTTGACATTGTGTATCAGCCTAAGACAGCCATTAAGGGGCAAGCTTTGGCAGACTTCGTGGCTGAGTTCACATGGGAAGAAGATGAGGCCGAGGGTGAGACCCTCGGGAAGGCAGATACAGAAGACACACCCGCAGAAATGGCTGAGACGAGCACCGCTGGAAGGAAAGTGACTGAAAACGAAGAGGGAAGATACATCTTTAGACAGGGGTCCCTCTCTGAGGGAAATTTTTCTGAAGGAAAGACTCCGTGGAGCCTCTTCGTTGACGGGTCCTCCTGTGATAGCGGAAGTGGTGCTGGACTGATACTATCAGCACCCGATGGCACAGACGTCGAGTACGCCCTGAGGTTCAATTTCAAAGCCTCCAACAATGAGGCTGAGTATGAGGCCTTGATAGCTGGCCTCTCCTTAGCCAAATCCCTTAGTGTCAGCCAAATTTTGGTTCACAGTGATTCAAGGCTGGTGGTGAATCAGATACTAGGAGCCTATGAGGCCAAAGACGAGAGGATGGCTAGGTATCTTGATAAGGTGAGGTCATTGCTAAAAAACTTCAAAGAAGTGAAATTCAAGAGGATACCTAGGCTCGACAATGGCCGTGCTGACGCACTTGCAAGGTTGGCCTCAGCTACTAGGACAGACATAAGGAGGACAGTCCCGGTAGAAATTTTGCTTCGACCAACTATCGAAGACAACGAGGGAACACTTGGCATTTGCATGAATGTTTCTCAAGAACCTTCATGGATGGACCCCCTGATCAGATACATTAGAGGGGGAGAGATGCCAGAAGCAAGCCAAGAGAGGAAGAAGCTGAGATACAGGGCTGCAAAGTTCGCTGTCATCGGAGACACGCTGTACAAAAAGGGGTTTCTGCTCCCCTTACTTAGGTGTGTGCATCCCTCAGAGGTCCCTTCCATTTTGCAAGACGTGCATGAAGGGTCGTGCTCAAGCCATATTGGGGGTAGATCCTTGGCAAAGAGGGTGATCACCCAAGGCTACTGGTGGCCGACCTTAGGAAAAGATGCTGCCGCATACGTTAAAAAGTGTGACAAATGCCAGAGATTTTCCACCATCCCTCACCAGCCCCATCAGCCTCTCACCTCCATTACATCCCCATGGCCATTTGCAGTGTGGGGGATTGACCTTGTAGGACCCTTACCGAGGGCAGTCAATAACTATCGGTTTCTCATCGTAGCAATTGACTACTTTTCAAAGTGGGTAGAGGCTGAGCCAATGGTCACGATCACAGAGCAGAAGACCTTTCAGTTCATTTGGAAAAATGTAATATGCAGATATGGTCTACCCAACACCCTCATCTCGGATAACGGGACTCAGTTCAAGAATGCCTCTCTGCAGAAGTACTGTGAGAGGGTAAGTATCAAACAATTTTTCTCCACCCCAGGCCGACCTCAGGCCAATGGGCAAACCGAAGTTACGAACAGGACAATCCTAGATGGGATTAAGAAGAGGCTTGAGGAGGCAAAAGGAAGATGGGTCGAGGAGTTATATGCAGTGTTGTGGGCGTACAGGACGACAGTAAGGACCTCTACTGGGGAGACCCCATTCATGTTGGCTTATGGGTCAGAAGCAGTCATCCCCACCGAAGTCGAGTTTCCCACTCATAGGGTCCAAATGTATGACCCCCAGGGAAATACAGAAGAGAGGAGACTTGACCTAGACCTGATTGAGGAAAGAAGGGAGGATGCTGAGATAAGGCAAGCTTCCTACCAGCAGAGGACCGCAAATTTTTACAACCAAAGGGTGAAACAGAGGCCTATCGCAGTGGGAGACTTGGTTCTTAAAAAGACTTGGCAGAAACCCAACAAGCTCCATCCTAATTGGCATGGCCCATATAGGGTCATCGATGAAGTTGTCCCGGGGACCTACAGGCTAGAGAACCTGGAGGGGGAACCTTTCTCAAACCCCTGGAATGCAGATCATTTGAAAAAATACTACCAGTAGTGTTGTAAGGTCTTGATAAGCCATAGTTGTAATAAGCATTGTTTCGACAGAACACATTGAAGATTAATGAGAAGTATCAGTGTTTCCCTCATCCAGTGGTTATCAGTTCTAGTATACATGCAAGGAAGTTGATCCCTCGGCTATAATGGGGACCAGTGGAGGGGACGACCCCTCCACTCTCCTCAAAAAAGACGAGGGAAGACTACATTAAAATCCATTAAATTGGAAAGTTGATCCCTCGGCTATAATGGGGACCAGTGGAGGGGACGACCCCACCACAGTCCTCAAGAAAGACGAGGGAAGACTTTGTTAAAAACCATTGATTTGGTAAGTTGATCCCTCGGCTATAATGAGGACCAGTGGAGGGGACGACCCCACCACTGTCCTCAAGAAAGACGAGGGAAGACTTTGTTAAAAACCATTAATTTGGTAAGTTGATCCCTCGGCTATAATGAGGACCAGTGGAGGGGACGACCCCACCACTGTCCTCAAGAAAGACGAGGGAAGACTTTGTTAAAAACCATTAATTTGGTAAGTTGATCCCTCGGCTATAATGGGGACCAGTGGAGGGGACGACCCCACCACAGTCCTCAAGAAAGACGAGGGAAGACTTTGTTAAAAACCATTAATTTGGTAAGTTGATCCCTCGGCTATAATGAGGACCAGTGGAGGGGACGACCCCACCACTGTCCTCAAAAAAGACGAGGGAAGACTTAAAAAACCATTAAATTGGAAAGTTGATCCCTCGGCTATAATGAGGACCAGTGGAGGGGACGACCCCACCACTGTCCTCAAGAAAGACGAGGGAAGACTTCAAAATCCATTAAATTGGAAAGTTGATCCCTCGGCTATAATGGGGACCAGTGGAGGGGACGACCCCACCACAGTCCTCAAGAAAGACGAGGGAAGACTTTGTTAAAAACCATTAATTTGGTAAGTTGATCCCTCGGCTATAATGGGGACCAGTGGAGGGGACGACCCCACCACAGTCCTCAAGAAAGACGAGGGAAGACTTTGTTAAAAACCATTAATTTGGTAAGTTGATCCCTCGGCTATAATGAGGACCAGTGGAGGGGACGACCCCACCACTGTCCTCAAAAAAGACGAGGGAAGACTTAAAAAACCATTAAATTGGAAAGTTGATCCCTCGGCTATAATGAGGACCAGTGGAGGGGACGACCCCACCACTGTCCTCAAGAAAGACGAGGGAAGACTTCAAAATCCATTAAATTGGAAAGTTGATCCCTCGGCTATAATGGGGACCAGTGGAGGGGATGACCCCACCACAGTCCTCAAGAAAGACGAGGGAAGACTTCAAAATCCATTAAATTGGAAAGTTGATCCCTCGGCTATAATGGGGACCAGTGGAGGGGACGACCCCACAACTGTCCTCAAGAAAGACGAGGGAAGACTTTAAAAACCATTAAATTGGAAAGTTGATCCCTCGGCTATAATGGGAACCAGTGGAGGGGACGACCCCACCACTGTCCTCAAGAAAGACGAGGGAAGACTTTAAAATCCATTAAATTGGAAAGTTGATCCCTCGGCTATAATGAGGACCAGTGGAGGGGAAGACCCCACCACTGTTCTCAAGAAAGACGAGGGAAGACTACATAAAAATCATTAATTTGGTTCATTGAACCCTCGGCTATAATGAGGACCAGTGGAGGGGACGACCCCACCACTGTTCTCAAGAAAGATGAGGGTAGACTTTATTTAAAAATCATTAATTTGATCATTTGATCCCTCGGCTATAATGAGGCCTGATGAGGGGACGACCCCACATTGGTCCTCAAAAAGACGAGG
The DNA here is from genome assembly GCA_949130495.1 of Sambucus nigra. Taxonomy (NCBI): domain Eukaryota; kingdom Viridiplantae; phylum Streptophyta; class Magnoliopsida; order Dipsacales; family Adoxaceae; genus Sambucus; species Sambucus nigra. Next base: position 474,050,107 of record OX422223.1, on the reverse strand, counting down.
GAAGGGATAGTATCATCATCATCAACGAAGAAGCAAATTTGCAAGGAACAAACCATAACAGAATTAAATATGGGAGACAGTTGTGAAAGGAAGAGACGATGGTATTAATATAGAGCGTCAAGTGTTTTACAATATACAGAACAAAAATACAAAAACAAGGGTATGGGCTACAGGCAGCCACCCTAGGGGACGACATCAGAGGGCAGAGCCTCAACATCAATGGGAATGGCCTCCTCAGTTACCAGCACCGGATCATCTTCAGATGTGCCGACCCCCTCGATCTGGACTTGGGCCTCCACTTGATTGAGGGCCTCGGCAATTAGGGGGTCGTCCAGTTGAACACCCTCCAATGATGGGCGAACAGAGGAGACGACATCACCAAATCTGAGGACGACCCACCGGCAGGCCGTCCTAATCCCCCTTTCAAGATATTCAAGGCCGAAGCCCTGAAATTCGTCTGAAATCTTGTATGCCTCCACAGCGTCAGTCTCAGCTTTCTTGATGGCCGCCTCCAGATCAGTCTTATGACGGGCCTCCAGGTTGATCAGAGCCTCATCCTTGTCCTTGATCAACAAGTCCTTGTCTTTGAGCAACAAGTCCTTGGCCTGCATATCGGCATCATGCTGCCTCGTCAGCTCATCAAGGACTCTAGCATGCTCAGTCCTTGTGCTCTCCAGCTCGGCCCTAGCAGTGTCCAACTCTGTCCGTAGGTCAGCCTCTTGTTGAATGGCCCTCTCAGCTTCATGGAATTTCTGTTGGTTCTCAGCCATCCACTTGGTGGCAGAGGTGAAGGCACAGACAGACTGCAAGAAAAATGAAGATGCGTCAAGGGGAGCCGAGGGAACACAATGAAATTAAAGGTCAGGACCAATACCTGAGCAAGGGAGTGCAGACCGTAGTCATACACTTTGGCCGGAGGCATCTGCGCCAAGAACTCGAAGTCGGAGGCCGATGGTGCAGAGAACATTGAAGCCTTTGCTGCCCTCAAGTTGGCAATGAGAGATGAGGGGTCGGCCCTCAGATGGGACAGATTTTGAGACCAGAAGGCCCCCATGCTTGATGAAGAGGTTGCTCCTTCAGAGGCCTCGGCCCTGGCCCTCGTCTTAGGGTCAGGACGAGGCTCGACAGGAGCCTCAGGCTCCTTCCTTTTGTGACTAACAGCTGTCGGCTCAACAACTGTCGGCCCTGAGGCCCTTGTCTTCTTAGGAGCTTGCTGAGGCTCCTTCCCCTTCTTCTTTGACAGACCAGCAAGAAGGCTTGGAGCAGTCATATCCCAAAGATAATCTGACACGCCTGCAGGACGACCTGAAAAGGATGCGATGAATCAGAAAAGTTCAGAGATAAAGAGAGAACACTTCAAAAAAAAGTAAAGATGGGAAAATGTTCAGTATAACTCACATAGTTCTGTCAGAGGGCCGACCCTCAGACCAGCTTCTTTAAGGAAGCGAGGGGTCATCAAATCTTCGAACTTTGGGATCTCACCCTCTCTCCCTCGTCCCCTCAGATACTCAACACTATCCCTCAGCCATCTCAATGACACCTATGGCTAAGGGCTGGGGGGTGATTGATATGCCCGTTTATACCCTGAGCCTGGGCGGGGATTACCTCTAGTACGGACAACCCTACGAGGGGACGACCCTTCAGTAGGCCCCAGCTGGCCACCACCAGACTCCAGACGACAGTACGAGGGGCCGACCCTCCACCAGACTCCAGACGACAGTACGAGGGGCCGACCCTCCACCAGGCTCCGGACGACAGTACGAGGGGCCGACCCCCAGGCTCCGGACGACCCTACGAGGGTACGACAGTACGAGGCCAGAACTAAGCCAGACTCGCTACCGGAAGGAACTTTGCCCTCGGCCTCGGCTCATAGGCCAAGGGTGACATCCTGACAGCGCGTGGTTTGGGAGACGCGTGGAACAGTGCGCGTGAGGCTCATATGACACGTGGCAGACCGTTATAACCGAATCACACCCTCACGTGAGGGAATATTGTGTCATCATTTGGCATCTACAGGTGTCAACAGGGGGTTGGCTGGATCATTATTCACATGCACCATGCTTACCTGGGGGGGGGTACACTACACCCCCCAAGACCTATATATACTTGTCACCTACAACCCTACAGGGGATCGATCCTTGAACAGTAGCCCTAGATAAAACTCTGCTTGCACACACAGTAGAGAGAGGGAGAGAGGGTTATGTGCATTGTATCCAAGGCCATTAGTGCCCATACTTAGTGGATCACACACTCACAGTGGATGTAGGCCAATTTGGCTGAACCACTATATATCGTTGTCTAATTTCCTCTTATACTCATCCCCTTCTATACACTTACATACTTATATACTTACATCTCTATGGCTGCCATAACTACTACTGTTTGAGCTCACCATCACTTACCTGGTGGTGCTAAATCTTAGCATCATCAACTCCTACTCCAAAATTGGTTGGAAATTTCAGACATTGATGTACAGTAGATGGTAAGGCTTCGAATTTCTTCAAACCTACCCTTCCCATGATGATATTGTAAGCGGACCGGACATTCTTATCCATCACAAAGAAACGTACTCTTTCTGTTCGACAAGCAGGCCATGTACCGATGAAGGTATCTGACTTGATCGTCCTAAGTGGAAAAACTTTCTCGCCAGCAAAACCGAGGAGGGGCCTGTGATAAGGCTCCAACTGAGACAACTTTAGATTTAAGTTGTCGAAGCATGAGTAGAACATAATATCTGCCGAGCTACCGTTATCAACCAGTACTCTTGATATCATCACTTCCTTCATCCTCATTTTGATTACCAATGTGTCATCATGAGGATACAGCACACCTGCGAGGTCGTTCTTTGAGAAACTGATGACCAATTTTTCTTTGTTTACCTTCCTCGGGCGATCATCCTCAGCTAGATTTATTCGTTGAATGTATGAGCAAGCTTGAGCCTCATTGAGGTAAGCTTTTCTCTCTGCAGTAAGGTCTCCACCTCCTGCATCTCCACCTATAATAACATTACAATCAAATGACCCAAAACTTATTGAAAATACCTCACGTTCTGGCTGCCTTGGTCTTTTGGGGAGATCTGGGTCGTCTTCTGGATCATCTTCACGGTCTCTTTTCTTGTTCTCCTCTGCTCGACGAGGAGATCTACACCTCTGTCTTGCTCGGTCGCTGCTTCTTCTTTCATTTTACGATCAACATACTTGGTCAGCTTTCCTCGTCTGAAGAGCTATGCAATTTTTGGTCATGTGGCCATGGTCTTTGTGGAACTCGTAATATTTGGACTTATTCCTCTTGTCAGGGTATGTCTTCATTTTCTCTGGCCAGTTTAGCTCCTCGCTATTCTTGATTTCTTCTAAAACGTGGTTGATGTCTACCTTTAAAGGAGTATAATTTTCAAATTTCTTCAATACCTCCCATGACGGATTTGTTTTTGACTTTTTATCACCACCATTGTTCTTATGCTCTTTCTTTTTAGCCTTATCAACCTCCACCTTGGTCTCTTTGGTATCCATATTCTTCTTCGCAGCCATAGCCTCCTCGGCATTCATGATCTTGGTCGCTTTTGCCATCGGTTCTAACATGGTTCTGGGTTGATCTTTGGCCAAAGTGTAGTATAGCTTGTTGGGCAGCAACCCACTCATCAAAGCAGTAATCGCTGTCTTTTCCTCATAATCAATAACTTCGGGTTTCTCGTTATTGAAACGAGTTGTATAATCCCTGGTGCTCTCACCCGTTTTTTGTCTAACACTTAACAAGTGTGCTACTCGTTTAACTGGTTTTTATCCAAAACAGAAATTTGTAATGAATAGCTCGGCCAGTTGAAAGAAAGTTAAAATCTTACCCCGAGGAAGATTGTTATACCATATTTGAGCAGATACGGTAAGAGTTCCCGAGAATGCCCTGCATCTCATCTCATCTGGCACAACATAAATTTCAGCAGCAGCTTGGTATTGTTCTATATGAAGGATAGGGTCAGTTTTTCCATCATATTTAGGAGTCACAACAGGTGCTTTGAACTTCGATGGTGTGGGAAAATCCACAATTGCTTGGATAAAAGGTGTCCCTTGGACAAAAGTTCTTTGGAGAGGATTCTTGGCCTTAACCATTTCCCCTAATCTATCCTCCAGCCTTTGAATAGTGCCTTTCCATGCATTATTTCCCTCCTCGGGTTTGTTGGTTCAAGCAACTGATCGCGTTGAATCTGCTTCTTGGGATCTATCATGACAAGCAGCTGGTTGTGATTGGGCAGAACCCTCCCTCAGATTGGATGGTCGTCGAAAGTTCCTCGACACAGTCTTAGGTGGACTTCTATTCCTCCTAGGGCCCAAACGATCAAAAGGAGAAACCCTACTTAATCTCTCCAATGCACTAGTCCTTTCTAGAGAGAGAGTGATGTTTTGTTCAGTATTTGTAGCTCGTACTGATGAAGTGCGACCAGTTTGATAAGAAAAATCATCAGATATCTCAGCGCGATATGAATCGGCACGTCTAGATCGAGATTCTTCTGAGAGTAATGTTCGCCTAGAAGGCAACCGTGTATTTCTTTGAACGCTCTATTGTCCTGAATGGGTCGGCGCTCCTCCCTGGATAGTTTGCATGAGTTGTCGCATGGTTTCTTGCATGGCCGTTTGACCCTGGGCCAAATTAGCCATTATTCCAGCCAGATCTTGGACATTTGGGGGAGCAGATGGATTCGGGGTTTCCAGCGTTTCGATTGTTGGATTCAGGATTATCATCCATTTGTGATGAATTATTTTTGGTGAAAAATGATAATTACAGTCGTTTCCCACAGACGGCGCCAATCTGTTGATGTAAAAAATTTGACTATCTCTAATTATTTAATCACAGATAAAAATAAATAACATAAAAGAATTTTAAAGTGGTTCAGCCTTATAAGAATGGCCTACGTCCACTGTTTTTGTTATTGCTGACTGTTTGGGAATTCTCGATAATAAGTTTTACCAAGAAATTCCGAGTCCCCTTACAATGAGGATGATACAAAGTATTTATAGCCCTGAGGCTGTACATGTGAAAGGGTAATACACCGCTGTCCAATAGGCTTATACATCTGTATGATAATAATACGCATTCAATGCGCAATCAATCTGTTGGTTATCCTGATATTAATGCTCTGTACAAGATGAAGCTCGGACCGCCTAAGCTGCTCAGACCGTTTGAGTAGCTTGGTACTTATGAGTTTCTCAGCGCAGTAATGTTCCTCGGAGAACACTTGTTGCTCGGAGAGCCTGAGTTGGTCGGGGAGGTTGAGTTCCTCGAAGTCAAGGTCTTGTTAAAAAATGCTTGTAGGTGCCATGTAGATTAACACGTGTCTCCACATAATTAATCCACATCAGCAGGCTAAATTTGGTATCAACAATCATGTTCTTATTTTCTAAGCAAATTCGATCCCCGTGAAACCTCTTCCTTTCAAACTGGCTTTTGTTTATTGTTGTTGTATAATCTTTAAATATTGTTTATTTATTTTATTCCTTTGGACAATGGTAAATGAGTAAGTATTTTTTGTTTGCAGGTGCTAATTTTTCCCTGTTTTTCCATGAACATACAATGTAGTTGTAGACACCACATTCTAGGACCCCCTAAGTATCTCCTTAGGCTCCTAAACTTCGCCTTCCACCGCAAACCTAGGTCGCACTCCGAGTACCAATCTAGAGACTATCAGGCGCTCCCGGGCCCCGAATTGACCCTAATTAACTCCACCGTCGGAGTGAAATATCTTTGAATCTTTGAAGGGCACTGAAACCCCTTTCCAACGGTCCGACCCATTCATGAAACAGCATAACTGTTAGGATGAACAATCAGGTTTTCCCCAAAAATCGATCCGGAGGCCACCGGACACTCCCGGAGTCCGTTTGAACAAAGTCAACTCTTCAGCTCGAACGAGATTTAATGAATCTCTGAAGGACACTGAATACCCTTTCTAACGATCTGCCCCATGGTACGGACGAACGATCCATTTTACTCTGAGAGGTCACTGGGCGCTTTCGAGCCCCGATTGACCAAAGTTAACTTACTAAACCGAGCGAAACTCTTTGGAATTCTAAGTACATCTCCTAAACTTTCCAATGGTCCACCCCGTGTGTGATTCTGACTTACCATGCGGACAAACGATTCATTTGCGTCCGATAATCTCTCGTCCAAAGGACCGACATGCACTTTCGAGCCACATTTGGCCCAAAGTCAACTCCCGGACTCGGGAGCGGTCTAGAGGACTCTCGTAGGCCTCTGAAACACCTTTATAACAGTATGCCCCGTGCGCGATTCGGATCAACGGTTTGTGCTATACAGTCATTTTTCCAGAAAAGTTCGCACGAGACTGTCAATTTGCAGGTCCTGAACCCTGCCTATGAGCACAGTGTCAAGGGTGACATGCCGATAGGCACCCCCTGGGGTGCGCCAATCGGAAGCCCCTGACCTAAAAAAGAAGGTCCATGACCTCATTGCAAGAGGAGGAAAAAACCCATCAACACTAGTGATCTCAACAACATTCTCTCGAAGTCAAAGGAGTTCCATATGAGAAATCCCATTCAAGCCTAAATTCCCATCCTTTTCACACCCAATTTGGCAAATATCTTTCTCTCTCATAAATATTCAAAGGAGTTCATCCAAGACCCAAGTTCAAGCTCCAAGAAAGGTCCAATTCTCTCTCTCTCTTAACTTCTTGTTTTATATAAGTTACCTTAGATTCATAATCTAGTTTCATTTTAGTTCATACATATTAACATCTACACTTTTATTAATATATTACACACACTCTATTTTTCATAAAAAAAATCCAAATAAAATAGGGTTACACCCGTAAATTTCGAACGGAATTAAAGACCACACCTTTTTCAAAACTAGAAACACATTTTCTACATGCATACACCTAATAAAAATCCGTTCGAATCTATAGGATTAACCCCACCCCTATTCCACATTCGAACTATGCAGACTTTGATGCCTTTATAGGCTACCTAGGCATCTCGGATTAAAATCCGAGACTCGAGTCCAATTTTCTAATTTTCCCATTTTTTTTTTATAAACCTCAAAATTATTCCTTATCACACACACACACACACACACACACACACACACACACACACACACACACACACACATATATATAACATATTTGTTCGCGTCTCATCCCACACATATTATCGTTTCCTAATAACGATTAATATCGCGATGAACGCTCATACTCTATATTTATTACTATTTTTGGAATGTTCCTATGGATGAACTCACCCTATCTCTTCCATGATATGGGTTGAGAGAATCCAACCTCCATTATATTAACACATGCATACACTTCACAGGGATAAAAAGAAAAATATTCACATTTTCCCATAAGAGACCAAAAGGGTGAGATGGGTGCCTAACACCTTCCTATTCCGTAACTTAGCCCCCGGGCCTCCGATTTATTGGTTTCACAGGCATCAATTTTGTCCTTGATGCCGCTCTCTTGAGGTGACAACAAATTCTTTTGCCTGTTTTGAGCAAAATAGGATGGTGACTCTATCTCTTTACATTCACCCCACACCGAAGATGACCAAAGACCCCTTTTCGAAGGGAAGGGTGTGAGACCGTGACACAGTTTCTTTCCCAGGGGGATCCTCTTTCTCCTTTTTCCCCCCGAAACGAATGCCGTACCTACCGGGATGGCCACAGTGGCGACCCTGCTGGGGACTATTTTTAAGAGGGTTAGACTCTATTTACATGGGTGTTTTATTTTCTTGATTATTCCCCTATTTGCATGTTTCTCTTTATTATTCATGTGTACCTCATGCTTATGCTTCTATTTACACACTTGTAGAAGATTCTCGATGTACGCTTCACACCATGTGTACCTAGGATCACGTATATCCACATGTTTCACGCGTCACTTATCCATGCTTGTTATACTTTTGGTACTTGCACTTTGCTCCCTGTTTGGCATGATCAAGAAAGATACTCTCATCATAAGATACTAATAAGAGAATCGTGCATGATTCACACGACATCACCAAAGAGAATTGTTATTTACCAAATTCTATCCCGTAACTGGAGAGTCACTTTGTGATGGGCGCTGGTCCGACAGGGCACGGTTAGCCTAAGCGATATGACTCTTACCTTCCATTGGCCAAGTACTTTCGACGTATATCGAACGGTTCCCCCGCATCGTACCGCTTGACCAAAGTCATGACGGGAGGTATATCGCAAGGAACTCATTCACGTACGTCGAGTATATCGAATTCACTCTCACACGTACCATCCCCACGAGGTATATAGTGAGACAATTCACGTACACTCAGGTATATCAAATGGCTTTTCCACATGTACCGATTTCCCTCAAAAGTAAGACGCATATCTTGGAAGTCACGCCAAAGGGGGAACCCTTTCCAATTCACCCAACCAAACTGCATACCTGCATATAGGTGTCAAGCCTATGACACACATGTTAGATTTTCGGTTTTAACCGAAACTCTGCCAAAATTCCGAGTTGGCCCACCACCTAATTAAGCATAATTTTCAAAACGGGACCCTACCCGTGAGCCTGGTTACAAGTCCAACCGTAGCTTTACATATGTTGCAAACCCATTTTTTCCAGGCTCGGGTCCCGTCCTACATTTTAATTTTCATTTAGGAGAACTTAATACAAGTGGGAACTTAATAAACATAAAAATCATGATGAGACCCGTCTCTAGTCTCTTCCCCTTTCTTTTTCCTAAAAAGCATCCAAAAACGTTTTTCCTATTTTATTAAGAACACCAAAAACATTTTCATTCTCATATTTTCTAAAAAAAAAATAAAAAATATTTTCCTCCTTTTCTAAAAATAAAAGTTTCCCCTTTTCTTTTCCAAAATATAAATTCTATTTTTTTCTCAGGTTGATCACATACCCTTGGTTTGGCTCCCTATTTGCTTCGGTCTTCAGTCGAACCGCCCCGAAGTTCTATCAGTCCCTTTACTTACTCCGAGTCCGAGATTCACCCGCCTTCCATGAAGAATACGGATCAAGTGCCGAATGTACAAACAGATTTGTTGACGGTTCTGGCTCAGCTTACTGCCAAAATTGACAACCTTGAAATTGAGGTTCATGAGATGTAAAGAAATCAGGTCCCTATCCCCAAATATCCTAAGGTCATTTTCCCTCGCGCTATGGGTTGGCCTGCATCCAGGCCTATCTGTGTTCCTGAAAAATACCATCATGCTCCACGGGCTCCTCCTGCTAATGGGCCGCCACCAGCCCAACTTTCTATGCCAAACCTTGCTCAGATCGGTGCTAATTTACCCGTAACCGTTGATCCGAAAAAGGAAGAACTGAACAAGGTCAAGATAGACCTTAAGACGCTAACCAAGAAATTCGACCAGGTCAGAATATCTGGGAACTACATGGGCTACACCCACATATCTCCCTATCGTAGGGCCAGGTTATCAGAAAAATTCAAGATGCCCAATATCGAGAAGTTTGGAGGCAGTGGACCCCCGATCGTTCATCTCCATAGTTATCACCAAGCCATGACTCTCGTAGGGGCTTTCGAAGAAATAATGGCTCAAATGTTTCAGCAGACTTTGAAGGATAACGCCCTCCGTTGGTTCTTATCCCTTGAAGAATCCAGAATCCACAGTTAGGAAGACGTTGCCCGTGAGTTTATGTCTCAATACCTGTACAACAAGGAGCTGGAGGTTACCCGCCATGACTTAGAGCTACTCAAACAGAATCCTGGGGAATCAGTCAGCAACTTCATAGCAAGATGGAGAGAAAAAGCAGCTACCATAACCAATCGGCCTTCCGAAGAAGAACATGTCAGTATTATGAAGAATTTTTTTTACCCCATATCCGAGCAACCATGGGAAGACAGTATTACCCTTAATTTTGAGCCCTCCGAGAAGCAGGAGTAGAAATCGAAGAAGGTCTTGCCAAGATAGAAGTCGAACCGAAGAAAATTTAGGGACAGTTTTCTCCTAAAAAGTTTGAAAAGCTTGCTAGTACTGCAATCTCTACTATCAACAATATCTCCCAGCCTGCCGCTTCATGGGCACCAGAAAGTCGCCCAAACCCAATCCTAAGAGAATATACCGAGCTTCACGCTCCTCTCTCCAAAGTCTACCAGGATATCTTAAATCGATACCTGATCACACCCTTGGACTCTCGTTCATTACCAAACCCGCTTCCAAAGTATTTCAAACCTGATGCCCATTGTGACTATCACCAAACTGCTGGCCATACCCCCGACCAATGTTTCCATCTTCAAAACACAATCCAAAGCCTGATTGACCGGGGTATCATCGACCCACCAGCTAATCGTAAATTAAACACTACCCATAATCCACTCTCAAGTCATACAAACCCCATCTTCCTAGATGAAAACTCAGAACTCGACCCATCTACCCAATTCATACCAAGTAAATCACCAGTCATACCCATGTACTCTCCTAAACCTCTCCAAACATGCCCATATTTCCTCTTACACCCTACCAAACTTGCCGATCAAACCTTATCACTTCTCACCTGAGCCTGCATCGCTATTCGTACCCATTTTGGAGGTAAAGATAAGGAATTATCAGAAGTTTTCGAGCTAAAATTATCCTCCCAGATGACCATCGACTGTTCGATATTCAACGGGTTATTCTTAGAAGATCAAAAATGGGCTCGAGAATCAGAAAATTAGGTAGTGCCAGCCGATAAAGTCAGTCTAGATGACCTGGTCCAGATCATGGTAGATTTGTTTCGACAAACTGGTGATATTTGTAGCATATCTGTGCTGCTCGATGTTTTGAAATTACAAGGGCACCTAGTTCCCTTAGTCTTGCATTTCCCTGCCGAATGGGAGGACTTATATGAAGAGGCTATAAAAATTGTAGAGTGTATTGACTTTGCATGGAAATACAATATCTTTTCCACTAGATGGGGAGATGATTCCAAAAATTTAGATGAAGAGCCAGGTTCAAGAAAGATTAGTCTAATAGCCAACCTATGCATAATGATATCATTCGAGGAGCTGCTATGAGAGATTAACCAGGTAGTTGAGCAACCCGACATCGATGAAAAAATATGGTTTCTATTTTTCCCCTCTTTTGTGAACCACATAACAAGGTCAGAGAGTCATTACCAGAATCCAAACTTACAACCATCAGCAAGCGATAAATGGAAAGGTGTTGAGAATCTCCCTATGCTAGAAATGACCCTTGAAGAAAGTAAGGTCCTTGATCAACTGGAGAAAACTCAAGCCAATATCACTCTATGGGGACTTTTTATGTCTTCCCAACTGCACCAAAATGCCGTAATCAAGCAACTCGCAGGACCCACAGTTCCTCTCTCAACCACACCAGAAAAAGCAGTGAACCTAGTTGGATCCTTGACCTCTACTCAATGGCTCTCATTTTCTGAAGAGGAAATCCATAAGAATGGTCCCAACCACAATCATGCTATCAATATCTCTGTCAAAATCATGGGGAAAATTATTCCCCTCTCACTCGTCGACAACGAATCAACTCTAAATGTTTGCCCATTGAGAACCATCAACTGTTTGGGACTGAAAGTGTGCGACCTTGCTCCAACCTCTGTTGTCGTGCATGCCTATGATAACACCCATCGAGAAGTAATGGGATTAATCAAGCTTGGAATAGTGGTTGGCTGTATAAATTCGATTATTGATTTCCAGGTCATCGACATCCCGACCTGTTTCAATCTGCTGCTCGGACGATCGTGGCTCCATAACATCAAAGGGGTGTCTTCTTCCCTTCATCAAAAATTGAAGTTCTTTGCCAATGGACAAGTCATCACCATCTTGGGAGATAATGACAACACCAAGAATACAAGCACTAGTAATTCGATAACGAGATACAACACGAGATGAATGATATGCTGCTATCGGGCTTCCAGGTCGAACCACTCCTACTCCTAGTAGGGGATGAATTCAAAGATAGGGTTTATCCAGAATATGATCCTCATGGAAATTTCAGTGTAATCCAAATGTTCAAGAATATGCATTTCATGTCTAGAATGGGGTTAGGGTAAAGGCAACAAGGGATAACTGAACCCATTGTGTTAAAATATGCCTTTCCTCCTTGTGGCTTAGGATACCAACCATCAGAAGAAGAACTCAGATTGATCTGTCAGCCTCGACTAAAGAGAAAATTAGAATGCGCCAGAACTATCTCAGGATATTCCCTCATTAAAGAGGGTGAAGATTTCCCCTTCTACGGCTTCCCTGAACCTTAGTATGACCCTATAGACAAAAGGATGAAACTAGGAATGGAAATATTTTTTCAAGACAGCTACTCGGGGGATGGGAGTTCCTAACACCGTGTGCAACCATTCACTGAGGAGACCTTAGCTGGTACCAGGGATTCTGAGGGTAGCGATTTTGAGGACTCTTTCAACTTACAGATACTGGGGCTGGCACTCTGCATGATCCACTCAGGGACTATATCGTCTGATCCATCCTACCTCATCAAAGATGCTGACGTGCCTCTCTCAACTGGCATGATGCACCTGTGCCACCTGCTGATATTCAACCTAACGATGTCTATCCCCTTTCCCCTTTAGTTATTTCCTCTCACTATGATGTAATCGAGACCTCTTTCGATGAGGTTCTTAATGTTATTTTTCCTATCAATGAAATAAACAAGGATTTTGAGTATCTCATTGTGACTTACATTAATTGTCTTCATTCTAATCAAACTTTTGATGATGACTCTGCAAATGAACAATTCTTAACTGATCTAAATAATGTTAATAATAAGCAATATAATCACGTTCAAGTTAATGAAGATGGAACTATTGTTATCAATCTTTGTTCTAGTAGCCAAATGCGCGAGATTAGGATAAGGGCTACCCTTAATAAGCATGAGTGCGCACAAATTGAAGAGATACTAATGGAGTTTGTGGATGTCTTCGCATGGTCCTACGATGATATGCACGATATTGACCCTGAAATAGCACATCATGAGATTACAACGCTCCCGAAATATAAACTAGTCAAACAGAAGCTGCGAAAGCTCCGTATCGAATGGTCACTCAAAGTAAAAGAAGAAGTAGTTAAGCAACTGAATGTGGGCTTCATTTATGTGATCAAATATCCTACATGACTAGCCAATATCGTACCTGTGCCGAAATCAGGAAGAAAGGTTCGCATATGTGTCGACTACTGAGACTTGAACAAAGCCTCTTTGAAGGATGATTACCCGCTACCCAATATCGATATGATCATGGACAACACAGCCAGTCATGCTCTTATATCGTTCATTGACGGATTTTTCGAATATAACCAGATCAAGATGCACCGTGATCATCAAGAGAAAATCGCATTCATCACCCCTTGGGGAACGTTTTGGTATACTGTCATGCCATTTGGTCTAAAAAACGTAGGGGCAACTTACCAAAGGGATGTTACAACCATTTTGCATGATCTGATACATAAAGAAGTCGAGGTTTATGTGGATAACATGATTATCAAGTCCACGACTAGAAAAGGTCATATTTTTGCTCTTCGAAAATTCTTTGAACGACTGCAAAAGTATCAAATGCGGCTTAACCCCCCGAAATGTGTCTTCGGTGTTACCAAAGGGAAACTCTTAGGATTCATGGTCAGTGAGAAAGGGATAGAAGCAGATACTGTCAAGATAAAAGACATACTTGAGATGCCACCTCCCCGAACAGAGAAAGAAGTCCGAGGATTCCTTGGGAAATTACAACATATCAGTCGATTCATCAACCAACTGACTTCCATCTGTAAACCCATCTTCAAACTCCTCCGAAAGGATTTAACCAAGGTCTAGAATGAAGCTTACCAAGAAGCCCTCGACTAAATTAAGTAATACCTAATCTGGCCTCTAGTGCTCATGCCACTGCAGCCTGGTCTTTCCTTACTTCTATACCTAACCGTGACCGATTCTATAGTCGGGGCTCTGCTAGCCCAATACCTTAAAGAAACCTGTAAGGAGAAAGACATCTACTATGATAGTAAAAAATTGTCCGGTTATGAAGTTACTTACTTCGCCTTAGAAAAAGCATGCGTTGCTCTTGTCTAGGTTACCCAAAAGTTATAGCACTACATGCTCGCCTTCCTTATCAGACTCGTATCCCGAATGGATCCCATCAAGTACCTACTCAAGAAGCTCACCCTATCCAACCGAATGGCCCGTTGGTTGATGCTTCTAGCCGAGTTTGATATCACTGAAGTCACACAGAAAGCCATAAAAGGAAGAGCCATCTCTGACTACCTTGGTGCCTAACCTATGGAAGAGGCCGATGTCTGGATTTCTGAATTCCCAAATGAGAATATCCTTTGCGCCTCTCATGAAGATCTTCGATGGAAAATGTTATTTGACAGCGCTGCCAATAAAAAAGGGTATGGCATTGGGATTCTCCTAAGTGCCCCTGATGACCTCCACACTCCTATTGCCATCAAATTGGATTCCCCCCTGCACTAATAACATGATTGAATATGAGGCGTGCACATTAGGCCTCAAAGTTGCCCTCAAGAAAAGAATTATATGCCTCAATGTCTACGGGGATTCATCCCTCATCATCGGTTAAGTACTCAGGAAATGGAAAGTCAAGTACGATAAACTCTTACCCTTCTATGCCCACCTTGAAGAACTGGCTTCGAAATTCAAAGAAATCACCTTTCACTACCTGCCCCAAGCAAAAAACAACCTAGTTGACGCCCTTGCTACCTTATCCTCCATGATTGACATGCCCGAAGGAATAACCATGACTCCTTTTCCTGTCCAAAAATAGGATAAACCAACCCATTGCTACCACATTGAGCTTTGCACAGCAGAAGAATCCAAAATATCTGACTGCTGGTACTATAATATTTGGAGCCTCCTCAAATACGGTGAGTATCCTCAAGGAGCTGATAATAAAGATCGAGTAACTCTCTATAAATTGGGCGCCCAATACATTATCTGTGGTAAAGCACAGTTCAAGAGAAACTTCGATGGAACCCATTTGCAATGCATCGCAGGGGTTGACATTGAAGAGATGATGTAAAAAATCCACAGCGGGGAATGCGAACCCCAAATGAATGAACATATGCTAGCCAAAAAGATCATTCGACAGGGATACTACTGAACTACCATGGTACAGGATTGCACAGTCTATGTGCAAAGATGTCTTAAATGCTAATAATTCTCCCACTTACAGCATCTGCCTCCTCAAGAAATGTACAACATGACTTCTCCCTGGTCGTTTTCCACATGAGGCATCGATATCATAGGGAAAGTTACACCAAAGGCATCCAATGGGTATGAGTTCATCCTAGTCGCTATTGAATACTTCACCAAATGGGTCGAAGCTGAGTCATACGCAGTTCTGAATGCCAAGAAAGTGGCTAAATTCATCAAGAAAAACATCATGTGCCAATATGGGTTCCCATACGAACTAGTATCAAACAATAGGTTACATTTTGAGGTGTAGGTCACAGAAGTGGTCAACGAACATAGAATTTAAAGACATAAATCCTCTCCATACCGGCCTCAAACCAACGGAGCGGTTGAAGCAGCCAATAAAAATCGTAAAGCCATTATCAGTAAGGTGACAGAGAGTTGTCGTGATTGGGACGATAGCATTTCTTACTTTCTATGGGGCTACTGCACTTCAGTTCGAACCTCTACTGGGGCTACCCCTTACTCTCTAGTCTTTGACATGGAAGCAATACTACCCGTGGAGCTGGAAATACCATCGTTGCGCATCATGCTTGAAAGCAAGGTTAGCAAAGAAGACTGGTACCAAAGCGGTCTTGACGAGTTGACCCTCCTAGATGAAAGGAGATTGAAAGCTCCATATCACATACAAGGGTACCATCACCGTATTTCGTGATCATTAAATAAGAGTGTCAAGGACCGTGGTGTCCGAGAAGGGGACTTAGCCCTCAAAGAAATAGTAGAGCCCATCTGGGACCCAGAAGGAAATTCAAGCCCAATTAGAGTGACCCTACATCGTAAAGAAGATCCCGTCGGGCGACGCCACTGTGCTCATCGACCTCGATAGGGAAGAAATGATGCTCCCAGTCACCCTGGACCGTCTCAAGAAATTTTACCCTTAGTACAAAATCTCGACGTGCTATGACTTTTCTTATCTCCCTTCTATTTAAAAAAAAACTCTTCATTTTCCCCTACCCAGAACATCCTGGGCCTGATCCACTAAAAATATTTTCAAAAATCTTCAGAGGAATGTAGGCAGCTCATTCGCTTCACATGAGCCCGACCCCCATTCTTTTCATAATATACTATTCTTTTCTTATCCCAGAGAACGATAGTTCATTTTAACATATACATGAACAAAAGGATTATGTATGCCTTAACGATTGGTATAGATAATTTCAAAATGCAAAAAGTCATCAGAAGGCACAACTAGATGATTAAAAACTTATTTATTTGATTATCTGAAATTTTCGTACGATTACATCGACGTAAAGAGTCAAACGACTTCCCTGGCAAAAAATCCAGAAAATAACAAGCCCTGCTACCCCTGAAAATCATTCCAATTATTCCAAAAAACACAAAAACAACACTCATTATAAAAAGCTTCACGAAACCCTACCCATAGCTGCCAGAGGATCCATCACCATCATCACCTGCATCTTGGACTCCCAAAACCTCCCCTGCCTGAATAGAATATCGCAGACGCTCTATGGAGCGATAAACCCGAACTAGCTTAGGGTAAACCACAATGCCTCATCCATAGTGTCAGATATGGCAAACCAACTTTGACCTATCTCCACAACAATCATCCTGACCACTACCTTCTTCCACAACCACTTCATGTAGTCCCCAGAGACATGCCAAACCCGCCCAGTAGACTGAGAAGGACGGGTAGATGGATGACGATTCTCCCACAGGGAACCTAGTCGCATGCGCATACGCTCCTGTCAGATCCTCCACAGGAAAGAAGTTTGGTGTCCGTGGTGGCGCAGTTTTCTCCCAACCATATTGGCACAGCAGCTGCCAGGGAAAGTAAAAGGAGGTCTGCCAGAGGCCAACCAGTATAACGTATTGGTACTCTCCAAGCTCCAGAATGGGCAGTAGCTCTCCCCACCAAGGCACGGACCAACGTAGGCCTCGAGACCCGTGCTATACAAACCAATTCCCCCAACTCTCAATGTCCAGGCCCGCACTAAGGAAATAGGGTGAGAAGAAGTTTGGAACTGAGGGAAAGGGATACTCAGGTGGGATCGCCATACGAAACCTCTCCGACAGCCACATAACCAACATTACAGGGCTGACCGTCAAGAAGTCAGAACGACCCTCTCGCCAAGTATCCAGGCCATTTAAGGTATCCGCCAGTATCACATCCGCAGGATTGCAATGATACGACATCCAAGAAATAATAGCAGCTAGTTTGGGGTCCACCGGTGTCTTTCTGATCACCAATAGAACTTTTGAAATAATGCCTAGGATGACGGCCTCAGCATGTCCAGCATCACCCACGCCCTGCGAATGCACAAACTGCAACGCCACCGAGAGGGAAATTATCCCCCCCGTAATAAAGGGCTTAGCCACCGAAGGAGAAATATGAAAAAGCCCGACCAACAAATCCCTAGGAGAACGGGAAAACTCAGGAAGCGCCACGGCAACGCTGGGATTTATCCCTAGCATGGCAGTAATTTTTCGTAGGTATGACAAATATCATCTAACCCAAAGCGAAAGACATGATCCTCGAGATACCGAAACTCGATAATCGCCATCAACATGTTCCACTTAGTGGGACGGTTGCGCCACAAAGAGACTCGCCGCATATGAAAGGCGTCATAATAAACATTATAAGAACACATTGCTTCTGGGGCTTCAAGGTAGTTGGCAAACTCAATGCTGCTAGGGAGAGCCATCTTGCAAGACTAAGAGATAGTAGTCAAGTAAGAATGTGGAAAAGAAAGAAAGTAAAAGTGATCCACACCCCCTTTTATACTTGGAAACTCCCAAGACAAGACAAGGAACCTTGCATAAATAGGAGTAAAACTTGACCCACCAAGTACCAAGCAATTAAAAAAAGTGCAATCAAAGCCTTGGATTGATTGAACTGGACTAACATGCCGATAGGCAGGACAGGGGTCATATTGATCGGTAACCCCCCATTTTGGGAAATTTCCCTTTTTCATCTTTTGTCAAAATAAAAAACCCAATAAAAATAATTTTTATCTTAAGTTAATTCCGAATTTTCTTTATAGTTATGCTTTACTAATCTCATTTCAAATAAAATCCTTCTCAAATAAGTTTTTAAAATTCTTTTTACGGTCTCAGCAGCAAAGTAAAAAGAGCATGTGCATTAATCACTAAAACAGAAAAATTAACAAAAAACTTCATTCATCATTTGCATATATTTTGCTGTGTTACATTAACATTTTGGAGGAAAGACTGAAGAAAAAACGGGACTAAGCTTGAACCCAATCTATCTCTCTCTCTCTCCCCCTCTTTTTCTTCTCTCTCTCTAGGATCCCTCATCCCAGTGGCACACCCTCTTCCCCTGCGGTGAGACGACGTGCCTCCATTACCAGAGCTCGATCCTTCCCCAAATGAGGTAGACAACACCAAGCAAGATGGATCCAGAACCTCCTCACGAATATGAGCGGTCACAGAGGATATCCAGTCCCTGATGTCCTTCAGCCAGGTGGTTAAAATACTGATTTATTGTAAGGAAAGATAAAAATGATCAAATCAGTCAAGCATGAGGAAAGAGAAAGAAATCAAGGAAATAAAAAAAGACGTACCGCAGGCCGAAAAACCTCCTCTGTCAGACCCAACTCCTCCGGGTCCATCGCATGAGGGCAATGCTGCAGACGTATGGATCCCCCATCTGCTCGTCGAAGGTTGTAACTAGGAGAATGTAGCCGAAGGCCCTAAAGTTGTCTTCACCGCCATTGACGTATTCGCACCACCTACGCTATGAGAAGACCTTACCTGCCGACTCGAGCCCACCCAAGGGAGAGGCTAGGGGCATCAGCTAACTCGTGACAAAGTCCATATAATCATACATCACCGCTATGTCAGTGTACAGGGAGTATGGCTCTCCCATCATCGCAGACACTCGGGCATCATCAGACATCTCTCTCACACACCTTATGAACATAGGCGGACTCGCCGGCAGCATCGCAAACTGATCCTCCACAATCTGACGGACTACCCTCTCCCCAAGATAACAGGAGTGCTTAAAATCATGCGCCAGCAGGCGCCGCATTTATGCATGTCCCCTAGTCACTCCAGTCTGCTGAATAGCCATCCCCCAGGGATAAAAGGTCACCTGTAAATCCCCAACGAAAGCGAAGGATCAACATCGATAAAATGGCATCAAAGGAAAAGAACAATCTCAAGGATAAAATAATGCTTACCCGCTCGCTCGTCAGGACATTCAAGACCTGACACACTACCTCTAGAGAAAGGTTCTTCTTCGACTATCGATTGAACCTCCGCTATCGAAACATTCGACAAAAGACCCCAAAGGAGTTATCCTTCAAGAAATCAGTTGGTTGTTCAACCCAATCACCTTGTAGAACCACGTTTGCAAAGGATGAGGATCAGCATTCAAGAAATCAAAAGGAAATGCACAAATGGAAAATATGAATGCATAAAGGAAAATACGCAAAATAAAGAATACCTCCAGAAGATATGTGGCCCCAGTAAAAGTCAGTCGGCAGCACCAGCTGAATGCATCCAAAGAATAGTAAAGGGTCGCCAAAGTCAGGCTCCCCCAATCATAGAGGCGGATGTTTGAAAACATCCTCGAAAATGGCAGAAAGCATAAATGGACGATGTCGTCACTTGTCGCCACCAAAAAACCTCCCAATACCAGCAAGATAAATAGACGGGCCATCTGACGCACTTGTTACCCGTTGTTCTCATTCATCCTCCTCTTTAGCAAAATCTCCCTCAAAGAAGACAGGCGAAGGAAAAACCTGAAAACCACCATTTCCACGTCATCTAAAGCCGCCGTCACCACCTCCGGTATCACCCGCAGCGTCCTGCCCACCTCAATCTGGGCACCCTCACAGTCCACTTATAGTAGCTGCTGAACATCAATGGGAGTCACCGTTATCTCCACAAAGCCAAAATGGAAGGTGTGGGTAGTGTCCCACCACCTCTCTCCTAAAGCACATAAAATCGCAGTGGAGCGAGCGTCTCATCCAAAGTCGACGTTAGCCTCCCAAAACCCGCAGAGGACACCATCCAATGCACCACAGTAGGAAGGTGCTTCCAAATATCCTTGAGCCATATCATACCACGAGCACAAATAGTCGTTATGGAGACGTCAGACTGCCAAAAAATGAAGAGAACCCTTGTCAGATTCAGGAAATAAAGCAATCTCGTCAAGAAAATAAGAAAGGAATACCAAGAGTCATGCAAGAGTTACATAACCACCAGGGTTCACCACCCTTGAAGAGCGATGACGTGAAGGCTCACGAAGAAGAGTCTGATCATCTGTCACTTGCTAAAATGAGTCGAAGGAGTTCTCGCTACCTAATGCGAGGGTACCCTAACCCTGCCCAGTCATCGGCATTGAGCCACGCCGTATGGGTCGCACTGCTTGAGAAGTCAACCATTTTGGACATTAGGATGATTTGGAGAGGTTTATAGCAGAAGAAAAGAAGTCAGAAAGCTGTACAAAATGAGGAGAACCCGCCCCCTTTTTATCGGAGGCTAAGGGTCATGCTGATCGGCAGTCCCCTCCACCAACCGACCGACAC
Source organism: Sambucus nigra (assembly GCA_949130495.1). Taxonomy (NCBI): domain Eukaryota; kingdom Viridiplantae; phylum Streptophyta; class Magnoliopsida; order Dipsacales; family Adoxaceae; genus Sambucus; species Sambucus nigra. The sequence goes on along the minus strand of OX422223.1, from coordinate 474,029,438 downwards.
TGAGCCTTTCACCTGCTCGAGGCACCCAAAAGTCTGTGCCAATGCCGATTGGCACACTCACACCCATGTCGGTCGACACACCCCTTAAATTTCATACAAAAACATTCAAAAAAATACCAGAAAGTTCCGAATAATTCCCGAAAAATTCCTAAAATTTCCCAAATCCATTCTAGCACCTTGTTTACCAAGGAAAACATTTTTTGTATCCCCAGCGAAATTCTAGAGAATCTTTATCCCCAGAAATGTCTCCAAAGGACACTCTAAATTTTTCCCAGCTCATTCACTATTCCCTAGCGGAACCCCAAATCAAATCTTTATCCCAGTGGAGCCCCTAAATTTCTCAAAGAAAAGTACACCTCTTTCAGGTCAGAATTGACCTCGGTCCTGGATCGTCACCTTAGTTGGGTCAGAATTGACCTCGGTCCTCGGTCGTCACCTCTCTTAGGTCAGAATTGACCTCGGTCTTGGATCGTCAACTTAGTTAGGTTATAATTGATCTCGGTCCTCAGTCATCACCTCTCTTAGGTCAGAATTGACCTCGGTCATAGATCGTCACCTTAGTTAGGTCAGAATTGACCTCGGTCCTTAATCGCACCTCTTTTAGGTCATAATTGACCTCGATCTTGGATCATCACCTTAGTTAGGTCAGAATTGACCTCGATCCTCGGTCGTTACCTCTCTTTGGTCAGATTGACCTCGATCTTGGATCGTCACCTTAGTTAGGTTAGAATTGACCTCGGCCCTCAGTCGCCACCTCTCTTAGGTCAGAATTGACCTCGATCTTGGATCGTCACCTTAATTAGGTCAGAATTGACCTCGGTTCTCGGTCGTCACCTTTTTAGGTCAGAATTGACCTGGGTCTTGGATCGCCACCTTAGTTAGGTCAGAATTGACCTCGGTCCTTAGTCGTCACCTCTTTTAGGTTTGAATTGACCTCGATCTTGGATCTTCACCTTAGTTGGGTCAAAATTGACCTCGGTCCTTGGTCGTCACCTCTTTTAGGTCAGAATTGATCTCAGTCCTCGGTCGTCACCTCTCTTAGGTCAAAATTGACCTCAGTCTTAGATCATCAACTTCGTTAGGTCAGAATTGACCTCGGTCCTCGATCGTCACCTCTCTTAGGTCAGAATTGACCTCGGTCTTCGATCGTCACCTTAGTTAGGTCACAATTAACCTCGGTCCTCGATCATCACCTCTCTTAGGTCAGAATTGACCTCGATCTTAGATCATCACCTTAGTTGGGTCAGAATTGACCTCAGTCCTCGGTCATCACCTCTTTTAGGGAAGAATTGACCTTGGTCTTGGATCGTCACCTTACTTAGGTCAGAATTGACCGCGATCCTCGGTTGTTACCTCTCTTGGGTTAACATTGACCTCGATCTTGGACCTCGGTCTTGGATCGTCACCTTAGTTAGATAATAATTGACCTCGATACTCAGTCATCACCTCTTTTAGGTCAGAATTGACCTCGACCCTCTGAATCGGTCATCCGCATCTCTTAGGTCCACAGAACTGATCTCCCTCCATCATTTGGTGTCTATTCGATGGTCATCACTTGTTCCAAGCTCGCCCATCGAGGGGATCTGTAGACACCACATTATAGGACCCCCTAAGTCTCTCCTTAGACTCCTAGCACTTCCCCTTCCACCATAAACCTAGGTCGCACTTCGAGTATCAATCTATAGACCATCAGGAACCCCCGGGCCCCGAATTGAAACTAATTAACTCCACCGTGAGAGCAAAAGCTCTTTGAATCTTCAAAAGGCACTAAAACCCCTTTATAATGGTCTGCCCTGTGCATGAAACAACATAACCATTAGGACGAGCGATCATTTTCCCCTAAAAATTGATCCGGAGGCCACTAGGCACTCCCGGACTCCGTTTGATCAAAGTTAACTCTTCAGCTCGAACGAGACTGAATGAATCTCCGAAGGGCACTAAATACCCTTTCTAACGATCCGTCCCGTGCGCGATTCTAACCTACGATACGAACGAACAATCCGTTTTACTTCGAGAGGTCATCGGGTTCTTCCGAGTCCCGATTGACCAAGGTCAACTTACCAAACCGAGTGAAACTATTGGGAATGTCAAAGTACATCTCCTAACCTTTCCAATGGTCTGCCCCGTGCACGATTCTAACTTACCATGCGGACGAACGATCTATTTGCGTCTGACGATCTCCCGTCCAAAGGACCGACATGTGCTTCCGAGCCACAATGAGAACGTTGAAAATTTTATATGTTCTAACATAATATAAATTAAATAATTAGATGCCTAATTAATGTTTAATATCAACTAATATATATATATATATATATATATATATATATATATATTTGTGTGTGTGTGGTGAAAAATATTTCAACACAAATAATAGTGAAAGAGAATCACCAGGAAAGTAAGAACAACAAGGATCACAATCACAACACAAAGACATACATGGTTCGGCAAAATTTCCTATGTCCACGGAGAGGTGTACTGTTATATCAAGTAACTCTCGAGAGAGGTTTTTCTGTATGCCCTTTGCCCCGGGCTGGGGTTACAATATATATTCAATAGAAGAGAGAGGGGCGGTGATAACTTCCCCGCTAGCCCACTCTCCCCTGAATATCTCTTTCGAGATTTTTAGGGATAGAATGGGTCAAATCCTTAATCCATTTTTTAGAACATCCCATAATTTGGGCCGAACATCTTTTATTTTTAGTTGGGCTTTGGCCGGCTACTCTCATGGTCCTAAAAGATAAAGAAGGTACCCATAATTTCCCCTAAAATTTTAGGGTCACAACTTGGGCTAAATTTTTTTAAATATTGATCTCGGTTCCTTCCAGGTGGCACTGTTGTGAATTGTAAAAAATCCAGGGGTGCGAAATGTCTCTATACAAGAGATTCAGGCGGAAAATCTTCTTTGATTCTTGTGCACTATCATTAAGAGTTTAGACCGAGATACTTTGATGGTTCGTCTCGCCACTTTTAATCTATGTTTTCTCTTATTCTCAAATTGTCTCTTATTTTCAAGCTTCCTTTTGATCTCAAGTTCATTCTTTGTATCTTCCAAGGTATCTTTTGCTTCTATCGTATTCATTTGCTCATGGTTTACATCATTACAAGCTCCATTCCTTTCCCTGTTAGTTTTCTGTCTTCCCTTTTTTGTTTATTCCATCTCGTTGTTTTTAATTTAACTGTAGTTAGGGTTTTTCTCATGGCAAGGATGGACAAGAAATCCTTGGTAGAATTTAGGAAATGTTATAACATCCCTAGTTGGGTAGACATCGAGTGTGCCCCTGTTCCTTGCAATGTTCACAATGTTGAGGATGACCATTGGATTCACGTTCTCTTATTGTCCCAAAGGGGTTTAAATTTTCCTCAAAATCGTCTCTTTTTACATTTTTTTCAATATTTCGATATAGTCCCAGCCTAATGTTCCCCGAATATTTGGAAGATTGTTAATGGTGTCCATAGGATAAATCAATTATATGGCACTAAGTTAGGCTTGGCTGAAATTTATTTTTACTACTCCTTTTCTCGCACCAGCTCTGGTCTTCTTTATTCGAAAGCGAGGAGTCCGGATAGGGTGTTGGTAGTTAACTTACATGATTCCCATAAAGATTATTAGACTGAGGGATTCATAGCTAGGAACTGGAAGTTCCCTCCTCAGGTTAGAGGTGCGAGGTATACAGAGCCTCGAATTACTACCTATGAAGAGGAATATATAGGTTGTTGCTCAATCTCTTTATGTTTTCATTGCTGTTATAAAGTGTTCTTTATTTAATGCTTTCCTTATTCCTTTGCAGCAAAGTCAAAGAATCAGGAGCCTGCTGTCCAAGAGATCCGTGCTGCTGAGTTATTCAAGGCCTGGAATATACGAGATTCCATTACATAAGGCGAGCATCCGAGATCGACTACCTTCTTACTGGAATATAAGAACATTACTTCCAGCTTCATCGCCCGCCCTATTGATTCTATTCCTTATCTCGACGTCTCTGAGGAAGAAGAGGAAGGTACTTCTCAACCTATTGACCTATACGAAGAGGAGGAGAGCAGTTCGGAGTCTCGTGCTGCTAGTGGTGGTGAGGTAGGATTTAATGAGGGAACTTCCAGCTCGAAACCAGATTCAGAGATCTTGAGAAGGGAAGATATGGCTCCCCCAAGGAGGAAAAATCTAATCATTGATGATGATGATGATGATGATGTTCTATTATCGCGTAGGTTGAAGATACAGAAGGCTGGGTCTGGAGATACTGCCAGTGGTTCCCAGATCGTAGCATATGAAAAGGAGGGGAAGAAAAGAGAAGATGACTTGAGGAGAGAGAATGAGAGAAAAAGAGAATAAGAGAGGAAGAGAAGAGAGGCTGAGAAAAACGAAAGAGGAGAAGAGAGGAGGCGAGGGCGAGATTGAAATTTTCCAACGAGGCTCAGAAATCCTTTGAGCGTGCTCTTATAGAGGCTAAGGCCTCTTATGATAAGGAGAGAGAAGCAGCGGCCAAGGAACTTTATGAGTTACGGGAGTCTTATGTTCTGGTTGTGGCGAGCAAACTGGAGGTCACCGAAGATAACAAGGCGCTCGTTGAGAAGGAGGAAAAGCTAAAGTCCGAGGCTTCCTCTATCAAGGAGAGTGCTTACAATGATGGATAGGCGATGGTGTATGACAATGTCAAAGTTCAAATTGGTTACATTAGTCGTTCCAACTTTAAAACGGGTTGGGATAGGGCTCTTCTTTCTACCAAGGTGGCTACTGATTCTCCTTTTTTTAATGAGCATGACCCAAGTCCCAAACTAGATATAGAGGATATACCTGCTCCTGTTATTGAGGAAGGGGTTCCCGCTGCTCAAATTGGTGAAGGCTCCATTGCTTCCGTTGCTTTTATTTCTCAAGGAGAGGGCCTTTCTCTGATTGATGGAGGTGCAAGTGGAATTAGGAAAAGCGAGTCCACTGCTGATAAAGGAAAAGAGCCAGCCTCCTCTGAGCAGGTCGAGGTTGCTAATTAGTCTCTTAAGGTTCCTTTTGTATTTTATGTTCATCTTTTCTTATTTCTGATCAATGTACTTGTACCCGACTTGTGTCGATTTTAATAAAATGAAGAAATTTTGAATTTTTGCATCTGCTGATACATTTAATCTTTGTGCCTTTATGATTTGAAGTTTGTTAACCTTGACGAGTATATTTCTGCTACTTTTCACCTAGGCTAAATTCTTGGTATCAACGTGAGCGACCAAGTTCGCCGTGCCTTTGTAAAAATCTGCAAGTCTCTCAGATTAAGGAATCAGGACTACAAAGACCAGTCTGAGTTGGTTGCCAAGTTGAAAGATAGACTTGAGGAGATGGAGGAGGTCGGTGCCTCTGTTCAAGAAGAAATGGATGCCCTGAAGGCTAAGCTTTTGGATGCATCTGAGATCAATTAAGTTGGAGAAATCTTACAACAGGAGAATGACACTTTAAGGAGGGAAGTCACACGTCTCAGGGAAAATGCACCGAGGATTGCCCCTCAAATCATACGAGGTTCTTCTTCATCAATTAGGCAGCGAGCTAGGCTTGATGACAGTGGTTTAGCCAGGGAGATTGTCGAACTGCGGGGAGATATTCGTAGGGCGTACGTAATAGCCTTTGGTCTTCAAAGGGATGTCACCCTTCTGAGGCACTTGTTCAAGAAAGGTCCTCGGCAGGTGTGGGCAGATGGGTACGACCAGGGTTGGACAGACACTCCCATAAGGTTAAAGGAGGTCGAGTAGCTATCCTTTATTAGAGGGTAGCTGAGTGCCCTTAGGGAGTTACAAGTGCCTAATAACTCCGTCCTTTAGTACATGTATGAGATTACGCCTTCATCTTTGATCCCAAATCCATTCAGAAGGGATGATCATTGGATCCCAATAGACGCGATCCCAAGACAGCTACTGAAGCCTAGATCGAATGATGTCGAGGAGGAATTTATCCCTCACCCGGATGATGGTCTAAGAGTGAGGGTAGCTGATTACCTTGACCAACGACCTGGTCCTCTTTAGGGTTCTATTTATTCTGGCACATGTAATTATTTGTACATGTAATGATGTAATAAAATATTTATGTTTTGGGCGATTGCCGACTAAACATGTTTTTTTTTTACTTTAATGATCTTATTTCTAATTATCCTGGAATTTTTTACCTGACTAAATATGACTCAGATAAATCCAATTTATTAAATGAATATCCCCCCAGTCCAGTACACTATAATCATACCATTTTGCCTTACTTTACCTTTTAGGTCGTGTCGTCACACTACCTTAGGCCTAAGTAGGGCAATGGTGAGGATATACCTGGTAAACGGATAATGCATTCAAGCAGGATTTTTGAGCCAAACCGTGTTGGCGACCAATCTTGGGTTGGTCAAATTTCCTAAAGATCCCCTGTAGGGCTTTATGTATTATCGGGGGTAAATTAGGAGGCCAATTGTGTTGGGGACAATGGCCCAAGGAGGGTTATTATATGTTAACCCTGCTGATGCTTTAACCACTATTGTGCAATGGTAGGGAGCTACGTATAGGATCATTTGGCTGGAGTAAGTTTGATCAACTTACTGTAACCTGTGTTTTTTATTATGCTTGTTAAAAGTGAAGCCTGTAACTTGGAAAGGATGCATATAATAAACTATATCTGAGAAAACCAACACTCATAGAATGCCAAGGCCAATCAAATTTTATTAATTAGAGTCACGAACAGAGAGCAACATTAAGTTTTTAAAATAAAAATTTTCCTAAATTAATGGTGCATGAAAAGCGAAATATATAAGTATAATCTCTTCAGGTTGGCCGCATTCCAAGCTCCTGGTATCTCTATGTCCGCCAGCATTTCCAAGTAGTAGGATCCTTAGAGGTCGTCCCTTATCGCCTTGAATGGTCCCTCCCAGTTCGATCCTACCTTGCCATCTGATGGCTTCACAGCGCTGCCAAGGACTTTCCTTAGGACATAGTCCCTAAACTGAAATGTCCTTGGATTGACTTTCCTATTATATTGCTTGGCTAGATGTTGTTGTTAGGCTGCTAGTTTCACTAGAGCCAATTCTTGCCATTCATCAGCTAAGTCAAGTTCAGCGAGCAATGCTCCATCGTTCTGGCCTTGGTCGATCCACGTGGACCTCATGGTAGGAAGACCATCTTCCAATAGAATAACTGCCTCCATTCCATATGTGAGTGCAAACGGTGTCTCTCGAGTTGCTTGCCTCGGGGTATTGCGATAGGCCCAGAGGATATGGGGTAGTTTGTTTACCCATGCTCCCTTAGATCGCTCTAGGTGCTTCTTTAGTCCATCGATCACTATTTTGCTGAAAGCCTCAGCTTGACTGTTGCTCTGAGGGTATGTCACAGAGATGAAGTAGTGCCTAATTCCATGGTCGCTGTAAAAGCTTTGGATGAGGTCGAACTGGGTTCCATTGTCAGTGATGATTGTCCTGGGTATCCCGAAGCGAGTAATGATATTTCTCCATATGAACCTCATCATATCTGCGTCTTTGACGTTCGCCAATGGTTTTGCTTCTATCCACTCGGTGAAGTAGTTTGTGGCGATCAGCAGATACTTTTAATTTTTGACAGTAGTTGGAAGGGGGACTACGATGTCCAAACCCCACTGGGCAAAGGGCCACGGACTGGTGAGTGACTTTAGATCACTGGCGGGATAGTGGACCATAGGTACGTGCATTTGGCATTTCTCGCACTTTCAAGAGTAGACTGTAGCGTCCTTCTGCATGAATGGCCACCAATATCCTTCCTTTATTGCTCGAAAGGCTAGCGACCTTCCTCCTACGTGACTTCAAATTCCTTCATGTAGCTCATACAAGACTTTCTCAACGTCCTGTGGATGAACACACTGAAGGTATGGACATATGAAGGATCTTTTATATAGTTTTCCCTCAGGAGATAAGTGAAAGCAGGCAACTTTGACTCATCTGATGGGCGATCTTCTTATCGCTTGGTAGTGCGTCACTTTGTAGGTAATCTACTATGGGTTCCATCCAGTTGGGAGCTTTCTCTATATGAAGAACATTCTCGAGGTTTGGTGGTTAAGTTTTTTGGTTGATGCTCGATTGTGCAAGGAAGTCAATTTGAATTGTTCTCCTTAAGTCGGAGTCAATCGCTGAGCTTAGTACTGCCAAGGCATCGATATGGCTATTTTGTCCCCTGGGAAACTACTGAACATTAACGCGGTCGACGTTGGATATTAATCATTTTGCAGTGGCGAGGTAGGCTGCCATTCTTTCGTCTTTTGTATTAAAATCTTCACTTATTTGGTTGGATACCAGTTATCAGTCACCGAAAACTTGAAGTTGTCTTGCTCCAAGCAACTAAGCTTTTCGTAGACCAACAATCAGTGCTTCGTACTCTGCTTCGCTGTTGGAGGCTTCAAATCCCAGCGTGATTCCTTGCTCGAGAACTGTGTCTTGAGGGGTAATAAGCACGATTCCTACTCCTACCCCTCTAGAATTGGAGGCTCCATCAATATGTAACTTCCAGATGCCTGACTCTTATGGGACTTCTCTCAGATGACTAGTCTCGGGCAGATCACAGGCCTGTTCCCCTATGAATTCAATAATGAAATCGACAAGGACCTACCCCTTGATAGCAGTCCTAGGTTGAAAATAAATATCAAATCTTTTGAGCTCAATTGACCATTTCCACAGTCGGCTTGAGAGGTCGGCTTTCCTTAGTACAACTTTTACGGGGTGCGAAGTAACTATGAAGATGGAGTGGGCCTCAAAGTAGTGCTTCAGTTTTCTTGAGTCTACCACTAATGAAAAGGTGAGCTTCTCCAATGACAGGTACCATTGCTCGACGTCTAAAAGAGTTTTGTTGGCGTAATAGATTAGATGTTGGCTTTCTTCTTTCTCACATACCAAGGCGGAGCTCACGACATGATCTGATACTGCCAGTTAGAGATATAAGGGATCATTTTCTCTAGGGATTACAAGCAAATGGGGCTTGCTGAGGTAGGCCTTAAGCTATTCTAAGGCCTTTGAGCAGCCCTCGTTCCATACCACGCTCTTAGTTTTCTTCAGCATCTGGAAGAAAGGGTGGCATTTTTCCGAAGATTTAGAGATGAACCGATTTAGGGCAGCGATCATCCCTGTGAGTTTTTGCACATATTTTATAGTTCGAGGGGATTACACCCTATTAATAGCATCGATTTGGTTGGGATTGTCTTCTATACCTCTCTCGCTGACCAATTATCCAAGGAATTTTCATGACTGGACGCTGACAGAACACTTGCGTTAAGTTTCATTCGATATTTCTTAAGGATTTCAAAGGTCCTTGCTAGGTCGAAGAGGTGGTTGTATTTGATCTTTCTCTCAACGAGAATATCATCAATATACACTTCTATGGTGTCTCCCATTTGGTCCGTGAACATCCTAGTAACTAACCGTTGATAAGTTGCTCCTGCGTTCTTGAGTTCGAAGGGAATAACTTTGTAACAAATTAAGCCAACAGTGGTGATGAAGTCAGTCTTATTTTGATCCGGCTCGTGCAGAGGGATCTGGTGATATTCGTAATACGCATCCAAGAATGGGGAAGTTTTCCTTTGAGTAAGACCTATTGAGATCTGTGAAGTCGATAAAGACTCTCCACTTCCCATTGCTCTTAGGGACTACTACTGGGTTAGATAGCCATTTGGGGAACTGAAGTTCCCTTATGGACCCTGCATCCAGTAACTTCTCCACTTCCTTTGCTACTGCATTTTCCTTCTCTGTAGCTATTCGACGGGCCTTCTGTATAACTGGCATGAAGGCTGGATCCACATGTAATCGGTGGCAAGTAACGCTGGGATCGATTTCGAGCAGTTCGTAGGGCTCTCATGCAAAAATTTCCAAATTTCTCTGAAGGAGGATGACCAATTATTTCTTCTCACGGTCATTAAGGGATGTTTCAATAAAAAATATTCTCTCAGTCGAGCCACTTTCGGCTGCTACTTCTTCCAGGTCCTTGATGACCCTCTCATAGGGGAGGAGCATGGTCTCCTCCACTCCTGGTCTCCCATACCTTAACTACTATTTGAAGGGCATCAGCCTCTCCTGTTCTTCATCTTTGTTTCTCGCTTCCTCCACCTCTTTCTCTTATTTGGGGCGTATGGCCATTATGAGGCATTTTCTGGCCATTGCTTGATCTCTACGAATTTTAACTACTCAGTCCCCTGTCACACATTTTAACTTTTGATCTGTAATACCCCGTAATTTTATCGATATTTATTTAAGGGATTAATTAAATTAAATGGGAATTAATTCGGATATAAATACTAACGAGATGTGAGTTAGTATTTGATTATGATGTTAAAAATTTATTATTTCCGAGTATGTTTGGTAATACATGAGTATTGATGATATTTAAATTAACTTGGGAAATTTAGTTAGGACGCGCGTGTCAGTCGCGTCAGGAACGTAATTAATCGAATTAAAAAGTAAATTTTATTTTTATCAACCGAATGGTCATTTTGAGTGCGCCAACATGTCCGGAAGGGTCGAAATAGTCAGAAAGCACTAGCCGGGGGTTTAGTTTGGGTCCTAGGGCATTTTTAGGCCATACCGGCAACCCAAAAGGGTAGTTTGGTAATTTTAAAAATATGAGAATTAAAACCCACGAATTTTATGAGTTAATTTTATATTATTTAGGAACCCACTAAGTCCATTATCAGTATTTGGTAAGTTAGAGGGGAGTTAAAGGGGGAGTTTGAAGAGGTTCCAAAGGAAACCTCCAACCACCATCACCATCTTTGGAAGAAATCTGTAGAGAGGAAGAGGAAAATCAACCTTCAATCCTTCAACATCAAGTCATAACATCTAAGGCAAATGGTTTAATTACATTAATTTCAAGCGAATGTTTCTTCCATGCTTAGAATTGAATATTTGTCTTATATTGGAAGTTTGATGAAAACCCATGAAATTGAAGGTAGAATTCATAATATGATATAAGGATTGCATGTAGAATGTTATTGGATGAATGTCATATACAAAATATATCTTTTGAGGATGTGAAAACGGATTTTTAAGGAGAAATTATAAACATTAAATTATGGGTTCATGTTTATAGGGTTTGGGACAAGGTTTGGGAATTTTGATGATTACATGATAATTTAGGAAGCATTGACCCCAAATATACGTTAAAGAGTGACCTAGGAGGACTTATAGTAGTTTAATAACGTTAAAACTTGATGGGGATGATCTTAGTAGGGATTTAGCGAAGAAAAATTTAAAGAAAAATGAATTGGGGGAATTTCTGGGCGCAGTCTGCCATCTCGTTAGAAGACCTACCCAGGTCGTTCGAACGACCTCGTTCGAACGATCTTCTAACGAGATGACAGTATCCCTTCTAACGAGTTGGTAGTTCGTTCGAAGCCTTTCGTTTGAACGACCTCGTTCGAACGAGACTTCTAACGAGTTGACAGAATGGCCTTTTTGTCCTGATTTCATTTCAAACGTTCCGTAGACTTATTTAATTGGAGTATTAACCTTCCCTTATTGATTAGTGGGTATAATTGTGAGAATTGGGGTACGTTGAGGAGTGGAACTTAGAACCTTATAATAAAATTGGATGTCAATTGTGGAGTAGGAAACGAGTACCTAATTATGACATGAGAAGGGTTGATAACGTTAATATACAAATCGGGGGCTTGAAATCGTTTAACATTAAATGACGGTATAAGAACGAGATGTATACCTATATTAATAATACGAGATATCTAAGATGTGAAAATGCTTAGTATATGTGGTTTTATGTGTATAATATACCTACCATACTTGCTATCATGGGAGGTTTGCGTTCGATTAGGGCCATCTAATCTTTGTGTGCCTACGGGGGGATTTAGATTGGTACCTCGAGGACATAGGTCAGAGAAGGACTTATTGAGAAGTTAATAAGTCTGCTGATCATGGGAGCGTAGTTATGTGCGTGATCCATGTGATGTGAACTATGTTTGCCTTCATTTTATGTGATTGTTGTTATCTGAAAACGATTCCTGAGAGATTCGGAATGCGTTGTCCTTATGTACGTGATGTACCGGGATTGGATAGCAGAGTATGTGTGCACCACAACTTAGTCTTGGGGTGCTAGTAATGTATATTTATGATGAGAATAATATACTATTAATTGAAATGAACTGTCATGTTTAGTTGTGAGTATAATAATAACAACGTTCTGTAAAGATAAAATGGATGATCTCTAGTAATTAGTATTATTAATAATGGAAAACTGAGTATAAATGTAAAGTTCTCTACTCAAATGAAGATGTTGGAATTTAAGCGTGAATCGTATAGTAAGGTTAAAATTTATTTTGGGCTAGTTGGATATGGAAATAACTAGAGTGGGTATGGGTACGTTAGGAGTGCACAAATAGTCGAGAGGTGAGTATTTCATGTGAGAGCACGTCCTAACATGTATTTTGCATTCATTGTTTTATTGTCATTACAACACTTGCTATACTTTAAACTGTTTTCCACAATCGGGCTCTGACCCTTTTGCTTTCAAATATATTTTCTTGTAAAAACCTTTTAGGTGCCCAGCCACAAGGACACCAAGCATAGGAGTTCCATTCAGGTGACGTACTGTAGCTGCTGTGGAAGTTACAGGATCTTGTCAGTAGACACCTCCACTTTCGATCTTGACTCTATTAGTAGATTTCCTCATCAGTTGGGCATGTCGCCCCATTTCTTTTAAAAACATTTTATCTATTCAGTTTATTTCAGATTTCGGGTTGTAATCAATTATGATTCAAACTTAGTATTTGTTATTCCTGTATTTGGTTTGTTGTGAGGAGTATTCTTACAGACTCATTATTATTGTATGGTTATACTATTGTCATTTCATTGTGGTAGTTATGTTAGCATTTCTTATATACTTGCATGTTAATCGGATTTAATTAAAATTGACAACTCACTTTTAAATATTAGGTGGCTAGTAATTGTTAAAACGTTTTCGACAGTGATGCTATGAACTGAACCAATTTGGCATTTTGTATTAATTTAATAAAGGAGTAGCTACCCGGTATTTAATTAGTCGGGGCGTCACATGATCATAGGTCGATGAGATGACCTTCATTCTGTACAGCCATCCTCTATCGAGGATGGCTTGGTAAGGTGACTCAATATCAACCACAAGAAATTCGGTCATCTTCGAGATGCTTCTTGCCCTCATCGGAAGGACGATCTTTCCCATGGGGATTGTTATCTTTCTAGCGAAGCCAACCAAAGAAACAATAACCTCTATTAGGTTGATAATGCTTAACTTCAGCTTTCTAAACAGTTCGAGGTACATTACTTCGAATGAGCTGCCTTGGTCGACGAGTAATCTGTCGATGTCAAAGTTAGCTATCCTGAGTGATATGCCCTATATGTATCCCCTCGGCTTAGAGACATCAACCTCGGCCATAGAGGTGGACGATGTTAGAAGGGCCTTAGATCAACCACCAGCGATCTCCTCATAAGCAAGGTCGACCATGGCCGACGTTACTAGCTACCTCGGCAAGAGAGGTCTCCGTAATCCACATGGGAAGTTATCCATCCGGTCATCCAAGGCTTGCAACCTCGGCTTAGTTCAGGCCGAGGTTGCCATCCCATCATCATAACCAATCTCGACTGGGGATCAACCGATGTTCCTAATACGTTACCATTACCTCATCTCTCCCACTGAGCCAAGGTCACAACCTCATCCTCTTCCAGGCCGAGGTTGGGACCATTCACAGATGGCCGACGTCACAGTTCAACATGCCTTACCTTAGCTCTCCCACTTAGCCAAGGTCACCACCTCGTCCTTTTCCAGGCCGAGGTTAGGACTATTCACAGATGTCCGAGTCCTTATCAGCATATGTATTATTGGGAACACGTGTACACAATCAGTTATAACCGAATCATTCCCCCCATGTGAGGGAATATTGAGGTCATCATTATCTACATGAGATCAGCAGGTGTCATTCTCATACTGGTTCGTTCCTCATGCACATGTTCATTGCATGCTTGGGAGGTGACACAACTCAGAATGTGTATCTAATGTGCGTTCACTCTGGCTCAAGTGCAAGCCTGTCGCGTTAGTAATAAACTCGGTAAGTCGGGATCGTATTCACAGGGAAAAAGGACAACAGAGTTGTAACGACGGGAAAAGACGAAGGAACCCTAACTCTGACTCTAAAAAGAAAGGAAAAAATGATTTGGTTTTTGAGAATGATTATGCTAAATGAAATTATGAAATTATGAAGAACTTCAATTATACTAAACTTCCTAAAATATGAATGAAAGATGATTTGAAACTTTTGAACTAAGTGATGAGAAAAACAGGACGGGAATACAATCCCCCAACCCTAGTGAATTGCAGTTATAAGACTAATCATAAATTTAACTGATTAAATTTTGACCCAAAATTTAGTACTCCCAAGCATTATGTATACGAGGTTCAAGCCCGCATCATACCTAATCTGAGGACGAGTAAATTGGTATCGCGATAGTGACACTCAAATTGGATTCTAAATCATCACGGTTACCCAGAGGCAAACGAGATATAAAGACCTACAATTGTTATGTTCCTACGCAATACGGTCGTATTTAATCACTAAATTCAGAGGAATAATGTTATAAACGTACAATTAACACATCAGGCTAGGTTCATGTATCCCGACCTTATAAAATCTAGCCTAGCATGATGAAATTGATGAAAACAGTAATTGATGTACAGGAATTCATAATTACTCTAAGGAAACTTGTAAATAGATGTAGAAATGAATTGAAAATAAGAAATAACTCACTAATCTCACCCAAGAAGTAATTGCATCAATGAATAAAACTGGTAATCCAATAATATCTGAATAAAGCTTCAATATTTGAATTAAAAATGGGAATTTTATCTAAACTAGGGTTTCTGGAAAAAGAGAGGAAAATTCTACTAATTCTCCCTAAATCTCCGTCCAAAATAATAACAATAAAATGGGTTTTTATACCCTCCAAAAATTCAGGAATTTCAGCTGCACTAGGACTCTTTAAGAGAATATTAGATTTGCAAATCTCGATGCCCGGACCGGTCCGGGCCTTAGGTGGACCGGTCTGCATTCTAAGGGGATCAGTTCTTTTTATTCTGGGGCGGATCGGTTCTTTTTATTTTTGCCTTCTTCGGTTTGCTTGTGATCCGGGGTCTTCTAGAGTTTGGCAAAGCGGACCGGTCCGGGGTAGGGGCGGACCGGTCTGCCTATTTGACTTCTTTGCTCAACTTTTACCGCTCATATCTTTTGTTCCGGGACTCCTATTGAGGTGTCGTTTCTTCCTTTGTGCTCGTGAATGAGATCTCTTCAACTTCTCTTTAGGTACCTCATCCGAATTCCGGGTGGAAATTACACTTTTACCCTTTTGACATTCCTTATTTCTTCCTTGATTCTTTCGGTTTCCTTCTTCCTTTTTTGACATCAAATACCTGTAAAATCACTACAAAATACCAGAAACTCGGTGTACTCATTAGGATCAGTCAATAGCAAGATTATGAGATAAAGTCAACTCAATTATGTTGTTCGAGGTGCTAAAAGTAACTAAATCAAGGGATAAATTAGGAATAATTTATGCCTAATCAAACCCCCCTAACTTAGAACTTTGCGCGTCCTGAGCAATGTAAAAGAGTCCTACCAAGGCTCAATTCTTGAAAACATTTTATTGGGATAGAATATCTTTTTTGCTGGCAAGCGATTGCATTTAGCATATGCAACAAGCCTTTAAACCCCTAGGTCACCCTAGTAGGACGAGTTGTGTCTCGTGAGGGTTTGCAGAGAATGTACCCACAAAATTCGACTCAAAGAAGATTCAAAATACGCAAAAATTGTACAATTCAAACTTTCCCAGAAAATATTCATAATCAAGCCATATTTACAAGTTTCAAATATAGTGCGTGTGTGCGAAACCGGAAATATAACCGCCAATTTCCACCGATTGATCATTATGTTACTTATCCGAAAATTCGTTTTGATTTCAATTTCGCACGGAAGGTTCTCTCAAACGAATCACTCGGAATGTGGCTATTCTCTCGGTATGCGTGATATAAAGAGTAAATGTAATGGATGCAAAGTCACGCATACAAGTAGAAAGACAAAAATTTCAAAGTGATAGGATCTCATCAATGGATTACGGTTTTTAAAAACGGGAACATTGCCTCTTTTTCGCGCATTCAATCTCTTTTATTATCTTTTGGTGTATTAGCTCTCCACGCGGTAACCAATTTCGCAATTTAGACTCGGTTGGGAATTTTTCGAGTTTTAAGGTATATTGGGTAAAATGAAAATGGTAGGGAAGAATGGAATTGGAAAAGTCATTTATGATCTCCATTTGTGCTTTTTCCGGGCTATTGCTCATTTTTTTCTTCTTTTTCTCTATTTTTTCTATTTTTCACTTCTTTTCTTTTCTTGCTATTTTTGTTGAGCATATCTATTTTTTTCTTGCCCCTTTTTTATGCACTTTTTGGACTAAAATTTTGAATTTTTCCATTTTTCACAATTCCGGACTATTTGGGTTTTTTCGGGTTATCAAACGAAAGGGAAAATTTGCTTGGCTCAAATTGGGTTACAAAAGGGGTAATTTTTCCCTACTTTTTCTGGCCAATATTTTTGGGTGACAAACTCATTGTCCAAAATACCAATTGCGTTACCATGTGCGTTTTGAGATGAATTTAAGTTTAGAGATCAATTATGGCACGTTTTTCAAAGCAATGTCACACACGTTTTTCATAACCGATCAAAATGAAAGGATTGAGATCCTCGACAACTTTTTAGGCGCTGAAAAGAACTTTGAGTTAACAATTAACTCGGATTGATTTAAAAACTCGCAAAAAGTGATAGGCTCGAATCTCACCGGGTTTGTTAATCTCTACACTTATTCGTTAAGTCGTTAATTTTCGCTCAATTTCAATCTTTGGTCAATTTCGGCTTTGTGTATGTTGAATTTTTACAACTTGAGACTTTAAACCGACTTTTAATGATATTTTTGAAAAATTTGAATTCCAATTTTTATTTATTTTGAACAAAAATATTTTTGGGTTTTTCAAATTTTTATGATTTTTTTGGAAATTTCTGGGCATTTTTGAAAATTTGTGAAGTTTTAGGAATACGCACTTGTGACCCCCCCTAACTTAGACTTTTGCATTGTCCTCAAGAAAAAAGGACTAAAATCTAAATAAGGCAAAATAAGAAGTGCGATAAATAAAACACACAAATGGAGAAAAATGCAGTTTTTATTACAAACAGGACTGTGTTACAAGTACAAGGAAAAGCATACAAACTGTTAACAGGAAAAACAAATAAAAAACTGTCAACACCACTTCAAGCTTCACCGGGGTGGGGGATGGGAGGAACCGGGCGCGTTGGGGTCATAGGGGTTATGGTAATAGGATGACAGTGGCTCATTAGGATCCCCTTGGCGTCGATAGATGTCTGCTTGGAAGCGGAGAACTAAGTTCATGTCGCGCTGGTAGTTTTTCATAAAGGTGTCGAAGTTCGTTTCAAGTGCCGACATGCAATCGGAGAGGTCGCTTCCCGCCCACTTAAAATCTGGGTCGTCCTCCTCGTCCACCGACTCCTCGTCCGGATCGATATCCCCCATCTCTACATCCTCACCGGTTGCCTTTTGTTCGTCCTCGCTCTCGCTCGGGGTAGCCTCTTCGTCACTATCACCTCCCCGCCTAGCCCGTAGGACAGCTAGATGTTTGGCGTTCTTGGTGCGGGTCCCTTATCCAAAAGGACCGGGAATGCGAGTATGGTGAATCGACGCCGCTATGCCAGCATCCTTAGGGATGGAAGTGATCAACCGGGCATAGGGAAGTGGGGTGGTACCCTTCTCATCCAAGGATGCGTTGATGATATCCGTGTATAGAGTGCGACCCAAATGGATGGAAGTGTGGGGGTCAAAGAGGTGATAGGTCAACGTGGCTTGTCGGGGCCTCATGGAGGAATCGTTGGATATTTGCAATATGTTGGCGCACACAATTTGAAATGTGAGGCGCGCCTTCTCGTTAAGGCATCCAACGGCGATAATTTGGCCCGTCCAAGCCATATTTGGTGCAATACAGGCCATGACAATATCCTTGTCGACTGGGGGGACCTTTCGTGGATAGGTGAACTCTTGAACGTCCGGAACGTCATACTCGGCCAACTTGGCCGTGAGACGGGCCAAAGAAAATGGGATGACATTCCCATCTACGTAAGCTTGAGCCTCGAATTGGCCCGTCCGAACTAAGGTGCCGTAAAAGGAGCAGACTTTGGTTGCCCAAACCGCTTCGTAGGGTTCATTGAGGAATCGGCACCAGCCTCGAGCCATGAATAGGGCGGTGATGGAGTTGGGCAGCCCGTCCCATTGGACAACGCGCTCCATAGCGAGTTTACGGTCCAAATCAAAAAATTGATTGCACCATCACTCCTCTTGGCGGGAGCAAAATTCGTCGTGACCGGAGGGTTGGATCTTAATGGAGTCATACTTGGTGGGGGGAACGCGGGGAGCCATGGAAACAAGAGGGATTTTTGCTTGAAAAACTAGAGAGGGATAAGAGAGGATTTGTGTTGAATGTGTGCAGAGAAGGGGAGGGATTGGGGTGTATTTATAGTTGAAGGGGTGAGTGGAGGGGTTGGAATTGGAGGGAAAGGGTTTGTAGGGAAAGGGGAGTGAATTTGGGAGGGAAAGGTTGGGTTTGTGAGTTGGGAAAACGGATTGGAGGGAATGGATGGGATTGGGGAGAAGGGGGTGAATCTTGGGAAGGGGAAAAAATCAGAACTGTAGAAGGCGGACCGATCCGGGGTAGGGGCGGACCGGTCCGGGTCTTTGACTTTTCAAAAATACGCCTAGAGGACCGATCCGGCCTTAAATTAAAGGAACCGATCAGGCCCCAGGGCTTTTGGGCTGGATTTTTTTCGAACTTGGTTTCGATCTCTCTTCTCCAAAAATTTTCACTTTCACAATATACTCCCTATCAATCTGGACTAAAACCCTCTCGATTTCTCTAGTCAACGCCTTTTGACTCGAAATTCCCGAAACACACGAATGCTTTTCCCGAACAAAACCTAGTCCTAACGACTCTCACAATGCACACGACTCTCACAGCACACATGACTCTCACCCCATACGCATCGGGGGTGCGACGACCTTGCTGTAATAGCTCACTCTACCCCGTAAACGGGGTCCGACAACCAGACGGTGTCGACTTATTCCGCACACGCCTCTAGATATGGTTTTAGGAACTGTCCATTCACTTTGAATGTATTTCCCCTTTTTAAATCGCCTAATTCAACAGCTCCATGGGGGAAAACATTCTTCACAACGAACGGAACAGACCATCGTGACCGCAACTTTCCCGGAAAGAGATGAAGCCGAGAGTTGTAGAGAAGAACTTTTTATCCGGGAAAAAACTTCTTTTGTCGAATGATGCTATCATGAGGGAGTTTCATCCTTTCTTTTGAAAATTTGGCATTTTCATACGCATCATTGTGTAGTTCTTCTAATTCATTCAATTGAAGCTTGCGAGCTTCACCGACCTTGTCCATGGCATAATTCAATTGCTTAATCGCCCAATACGCCTTGTGTTCGAGCTCAACGGGAAGATGGTAAGGTTTTCCATACAAAAAGCGGAAAGGGTACATGCCGAGTTGATTCTTATATGCGGTACGATAGGCCCATAGCGAATTGTTCAATCTAAGTGACCAATCTTTCCGGGTAGGATTGACGGTCTTTTCAAGAATGTTCTTGATTTCCCAATTTGCTAGTTCGGCCTGCCCATTCATTTGCGGGTGATAAGTCATTCCAACCTTGTGAACGACACCATTCTTTCTCATGAGCTTCGCGAATGGCCTATTGCAAAAGTGCGTGAAATTATCACTAATTATCGCTTTCGGTGCACCGAAGCAGGAAAGTATGTGTTCCTGTAGGAACTTTATCACCACTTTGTTGTCATTTGTCTTGGTAGCTATAGCTTCCACCCATTTAGAAACGTAGTCTACCGCGACAAGAATGTATAGTAAACCAAAGGACGGGGGGAAAGGGCCCATGAAGTCAATACCCCAATAGTCGAAGATCTCAATAGTGAGTATAGGGGTAAGAGGCATCATGTCTCGTCGGGTAATGGCCCCCATCCGTTGGCACCTATTGGAAGATTTGCAAGCAGTGTTCACATCCCGGAATATTATGGGCCAATAGAGGCCGCATTGCAGAATTTTGTGGCCGTCTTTTTCGTCAAAAAGTGGCCTCCACAAGCTTTCGAATGACAAAATTGGATGACTTTCGGGATCTCGTCATCCGGTACGCATCGTCAGATGATTTGGTCGGCGCAATATTTAAAAAGGAAGGGATCATCGTAAAAGAACATGCGCGACCAAGTAATAAACCTCTTCTTATCTTGCGATGTCCAATCGGGAGGGACGGCTCCCGTGATAAGGTAGTTCACTATATTCGCAAACCAGGGCAAAGAAGAGGTAGCAAAAAGTTGATCATCCGGAAAGTATTCGTCTATGGGTACGGGATCACTAGGTACGTCGGACGAAAGCCGTGATAAGTGGTCGGTAACGACGTTTTCTACTCCTTTTTTATCTTTGATGGACAGATTGAACTCTTGTAGGAGTAGGATCCACCTTATGAGGCGCGACTTGGCATCTTTTTTGACAAGTAGGTATTTCAAAGCCGCGTGGTCAGTGAAGCAAATAATGGGAGAACCGATGAGATATGACCGTAATTTATCAAGGGCAAAGACTACCGCTAGCAACTCCTTCTCCGTGGTAGAGTAGTTGAGTTGAGGTCCGATAAGGGTCCGGATAGCGTAGTAGATGACATGAGCTTGCTTATCTTTTCTTTGGCCCAAAACAGTCCCAATTGCATAGTCGCTAGCATCACACATAAGTTCGAATGGTAAGGACCAATACGGAACTTGCATGATGGGAGCGGACACAAGCATGTTTTTTAATTTTTTAAAAGAGTTTTGGCATGCTTCCGTCCACTCGAATGGGGTGTCTTTCATGAGTAGGTTGCTTAAGGGTCTAGCGATGGCGCTAAAGTCCTTAATGAACCTTCGATAAAACCCCGCGTGACCCAAGAATGAGCTCACGTCCTTAAGCAATTTTGGTGGGGGAAGATCAACTATGACATCTATCTTTTCCCTATCAAATTCTATTCCCTTGGATGATACTATGTGGACAAGAACTATTCCCTCGGTGACCATGAAATGGCATTTCTCCCAATTCAGCACTAAGTTCTTTTCCACACACCGGGCAAGTACTTTTTCCAGCTTTTCTAAACAATGACCGAAAGAGGTGCCAAAAACGCTGAAATCATCCACGAACACTTCGAGTCCTCTCTCGACCATGTCGCTAAATAAGCTCAACATGCACCTTTGAAAGGTCGCGGGTGCATTACACAAGCCAAATGGCATACGTTTGTAGGCAAATGTACCAAAAGGGCAAGTGAAGGTCGTCTTCTCCTGGTCAAGTACATCCACCTCAATTTGGTTATATCCGGAATAACCATCAAGGAAGCAAAAGTAAGGGTGGCCCGCTACTCTTTCAAGCATTTGATCAATAAATGGCAAGGGGAAATGGTCTTTCCTAGTTCCCGCATTGAGTTTCTGGTAATCAATGCAAACGCACCACCCGATGGTGGTACGTTGGGGAACTAGCTCTCCCTTTGCATTCGCAATCACAGTCATACCCGACTTCTTCGGGACAATTTGCATATGGCTCACCCACTTGCTATCCGAGATTGGGTAGATAATCCCGGCATCCAATAATTTGATAATCTCGGTTCTCATAACTTCTTTCATGTTGGGATTTAGTCTTCTTTGCATTTCTCTAGAGGGCTTGACATCCTCTTCGAGATGGATCTTGTGAGTGCAAATCAAAGGACTTATTCCCTTTAAATCAACGATGCACCAACCAAAAGCACCTCGGTGCTTCCTTAGAATTTTCAACAATTTACCCTCTTGCTCTTCGTCTAGGCTAGAGGAGATAACAACAGGAAATGTATCATCCTCTCCTAGGTATGCATATTTAATATGGGAGGGGAGTTTCTTCTATTCGAGTGTTGGAAATTTTTCATCGGAGGGCACCATGCAAGTATCCCTCGGAGGTAACTCCTCGAATCTAGAAACCCAACTAACATATCTCACGTCCTCGTCCGATGTGCTCTCATCGAGTAACTCTCTCAACTCTCCAACCTCCATCTCGAAGTCGGTGTACGTCCCCTCACTCTCGTATCTCACCGCTAAACAGGACCCTAAGGCGTCGCCACAGTAATTCTCCTCAAAATACTCCTCTACTATCTCATCTATGAGGCTCACCGCGTGAAGATCATCTTCCTCCCCCGTATGTTGGGCTATGAGTAAGATGTTGGTTTCCAAGGTCATGTTCCCAAAGCTGAGTTGCATTCACCCATTCCGAGTATTAATAATTGCATTAGCCGTAGCTAAGAATGGACGCCCAAGGATGATGGGAACATGGTTGCTCGAGTTGAAGGAGGGCTCCATGTTCCAAATGATAAAATCTACCGGGAAGTAGAAAGTGTCAACTTGGACGATCACGTCCTCGACTATGCCTCGTGGGATCTTCACTGTTCAATCCGCTAATTGGAGAGTGACCTTTGTGGGCTTGAGGTCGCCTAAGTTAAGTTGACTATAGATGGAGTAAGGGAGGATATTTACGCTTGCTCCCAAGTCAAGTAAGGCTTTTTCGATTTTATTCTCTCCAATGATGCAGGATATGGTGGGTGCACCGGGATCTTTGAATTTAGGCGGGAGCTCGTTTAGTAGAATGGAGCTCACATTTTGTGCTAGAAAGACGTTCTTCTTTACCTTCATCTTTCTCTTTACCGTCAACAAGTCCTTGATGACTTTAGCATATGCTGGAATTTTCTTAATGGCATCGAGGAAAGGTAAATTTAGCTTAACTTTCTTTAGAACTTCTAGCACGTCTTCACGTGGGTTTCCTTTATGGGAGGGAATCAACCTTTGATGAAACGGGGCCGCGGAGGGTGGTTTTACTACCACCGCTGGCTCACTAGCATCTTCTTTGTCACTCTCATTCAAGGGGACATCTTCGGCCTCTTTCGTGCCGGGAAAAATCTCCTTGTCTTTCGTTGTGTCGTGTGGAGGAGGTGATAAATCAACGACTCTCCCACTACGAAGAGTGGTCACAGCTTGACATTGCTCCTGATGTTCAGTAGAGGTGGAGCTAACACTAGTTTGACCTTGGGGAGGTCTTTGACCTTGGGCAGGAAACTTGCCCTTCTCTTGGACAATCAGTGAGGATTATATCTTTGACAGACTCACATTTATGTCGCCAATCAGACGATCATATTTGGCATTGGTTGCGGTCTGTCTAGCGATGAAGTGATTCATGGTATCCTCGAGAGTTCTCCGCGGTGGCGGGATATAAGATCCTTGATGTGGTGGTGCTTGCACATGTCCTTGAATGTGGGGAGCTTGTTGAAAGTGTTGTGGTGGAGGAGGGGCAACATGTGAAGGAGGGTTCATTGCAGCATGTTTTTGTCCATAGCTAAAACCGGGATGGTTTTTCCATGAAGGGTTGTATGAATTCCCGTGCGGGGCACCGAAATTACCCTTAAAACCTCCTATACCAGTAACTTGCTCCTGAAGCATTACTTTGTAGGCGAGTATAGTCGGGCATTCCTCAGTTGAATGGCCCGCCTCATAAATAGCACACACCTTTTCGACGGGGTTTGGTACGGATCCAGCTGGTCCTTTTCCATATATCTGGCATAGGTCTCGAAATCCTTTCTCAAGGGTGTCCATTCGATGGTCCGTCATAGAATTCTTATCTACGTGGAATAAGCCGGACGCCGACGGAGTGGTGGTCACTTATCGATTTTGATTTTGAGCATTAGGATCAGAAGTATCCCAGGATTGGGTAGTCTCGACGACATACCTCAGGTGAAGCTCAGCATTGTGGGCATCTAAATCGATAAACGGACCACTTCCCATGGTTTCAACAAGTTGCTTGGAGTTGATATTCAACCCATTATAGAGAAAATGTATGATTTGCGCTGAATCAAATCCATGATGGGGGCATGAAGTAATTAACTCATTGAAACGCTCATAACATCGATGAAATGGCTCATTTTCAGATTGTCTAAACTCTTGAATTTGAGCCTTTATAGATATTATTCGATGTGTTGGGAAGAACTTCTTGAGAAATCTCGATTGCAACTCATTCCAAGATGGAATCGAGCTCGGAGGTAAAGACCATAGCCAGGTCTTAGCTTTATCCTTGAGCGAGAAAGGGAAGAGTTTGAGGCGGATCACCACTTCGGTGCAAGTTTGATCATTGAGAGTATCGCACACGTCCTCAAATTCCCTAATATGGAGGTATGGCTTTTCAGAATCCATACCGTGGTAGTGCGAGAGCATCTGGATCATCCCATTTTTGAAACGGAATTGCCCGGCATTATACGGGAGTATAATACATCCCGGAGTGATAGTGCGCTCGGGATATAAGAATTCTCTCAGCGGGCGATATGGGGGCTCTTCCTCATCGGCGGGTGCACTACCGTGTTGCGACATCTCTTCCTCACTTAATGACTCGGTGCTCTCACTTGGTGTGCTCGGAGTGTGTCCTAAGAAGGAAAACGGTGTGTTATTGGAGATTGAGTGCGATAGTGTGGGAGGTGGGATCCAGAACTGTGTGGCGTTTGGAGTGTGGGGACTATCGAGATTATACTCAACAATTGGATTTTCGTGAATGCTGGTTGGAGTATTATGGGGTGTGAGAGTGAGTTCAGAATTTTGCATTAAAGCTTAGGAGAGATGATGGTGAATCTTTTTGTACTTTTTGAAATTTTTTTATGTTTTTGGATTTTTTTAAAATTTTTGGTCAAAGTTTTGGATTGACTCGATCTAATCCTAAGTCTACCTAATTCCTCGAAAACGGTGCCAAAAACTTGACACGACTCAGAATATTTCTCTAATGTGCGTTCACTCTAGGCTCAAGTGCTAGCCTGTCGCGTTAGTAATAAACCCGGTAAGTCGGGATCGTATCCACAGGGAAAAAGGACAACGGAGTTGTAACGACGGGAAAAGACGAAGGAACCCTAACTCTGACTCTAAAAAGAAAGGAAAAAATGATTTGGTTTTTGAGAATGATTATGCTAAATGCAATTATGAAATTATGAAGAACTGCAATTATACTAAACTACCTAAAATATGAATGAAAGATAATTTAAAACTTTTGAACTAAGTGATGAGAAAAACAGGACGGGAATACAATCCCCTAACCCTAGTGAATTGCAATTATAATACTAATCGTAAATTTAACTGATCAAATTTTGACCCGAAATTTAGTACTCCCAAGCATTATGTATACGAGGTTCAAGTCCGCGTCATACCTAATATGAGGACGAGTAAATTGGTATGGCGATAGTGACACTCGAATTGCATTCTAAATCATCACGGTTATCAGAGGCAAACGAGATATAAAGACCTACAATTGTTATGTTCCTACGCAATACGGTCGTATTTAATCACTAAATTCAGAGGATTAATGTTATAAACATACAATTAACACATCAGGCTAGGTTCATGTATCCCGGCCTTATAAAATCTAGCCTAGCATGATGAAATTGATGAAAACAGTAATTGATGTGCAGGAATTCATAATTACTCTAAGGAAACTTGTAAATAGATGTAGAAAGGAATTGAAAATAACAAATAACTCACTAATCTCACCCAAGCAGTAATTGCAGCAATGAATAAAACTGGTAATCCAATAATATCTGAATAAAGCTTCAATCTTTGAATTAAAACTGGGAATTTTATCTATACTAGGGTTTCTGGAAAAAGAGAGGAAAATCCTACTAATTCTCCCTAAATCTCCGTCTAAAATAATAACAATAAAATGGGTTTTTATACCCTCCAAAAATTCAGGAATTTCAGCTGCACTAGGACTCTTTAGGAGAAGATTAGATTTGCAAATCTCGATGCCCGGACCGGTCCGGGCCTTAGGCGGACCGACCCTCATATAGTGATATTAATCACACACTTGCATAATGGACGTAGGCCTGATTGGCTGAACAACTTATATAATTGTGTTCATCCTCTTCTCCTCGCCTCATTCTCTTATATTTACTATCCTTGAGCTGCCATTATTATGTACTGAATTGAGGTTACAAACACCTTGAAGGGTGGTGCTATTTACAACATCATCATTTTGGCGCCGTCTGTGGGAACGAGAAGCTGTCTCTTCCTCATTATTCGCTTAACTTCATCGGAGACTCTGGTGGTGAACCAGGCCTCACCCCTTGCGTGGAGCTGTTTCACCATTGAAAGAGGTCCTGTAAGGTATTAAGCTCATCTACTATACCAGCTCTTTTGTGCTAACACATGGCACCGGAATTACCACCACCTCTTTCGCCGCCTGGTGCGGGAGGACCTAGCTCCAGCCAGGCACCGCCCCAATTCGAAATGGCGGAGGTGGCCGCAGCCTTGAGGTCTTTGTAATACCCCGTAATTTTTATGACTTTTAAAATGGGTTATATTTTAAACTAATGGATTAATTGGATTTTATTATTAATTAATTCATTTGGGTTTTATCCGAATTGTGGATATTAAATGTATGATTCTGAATATTACTTAAAGATATTTAGGTAATATATGAATGTGATGTTATTGATATTGTTGTGAGATATTAATTCAGTAATTTGAATTTTTAGTCAGACGCGGTATGGGACGTATCGGGACTAATTTGTTAAATTAAAAAAGAAATTTATTTTCTATCGACCTTATAGTCATTTCGACTGCATCGTTGCATCCGTAAGGGTTGAAATAGTCAGAAAAGTCTATTTGGATGTTGATTTTGGGTTCGGGTCATTTGGAAATGAAAAGACAACCCAAAAGGGCATTTTGGTCATTTTTATAGGGGGGATGAATAGTGATTTTGGATTTTGTCCTATTATAAATATTTGGAGATTAGTTGAACGTGGGTTCATTCATATCTTCTACAAAAAAAAATTGAGAGGTCATGTTTTGAGAGAAAGTGAAAGGTTGCTTGGGAAGACAAAAGCTTGCTTGGAAAGGAGGAGAACCAAAAGACCAAAGGTCACCACCACCAACCACCACCGAAAGTTGGTCGGAGAAGGGGAGAACCACCTGTGATACACTACACCAAAGGATCAGTCCTTCATTAGAGGCAAGTGTTTGATAATTGCAATCTAAGTTTGTATATTGTCCATGTTAGAATACTTACAAAAAGATGAGATTTTTCATGTTTGGAAGATGAAAAGATAAAGTTGTTAATGAATTTCTGAAAAATGGAAGTTTATAGGAATCAAACTCATGTGGTAGGTAGTTAGTAATCCACGAAATAATCATAAATCTATTGAAGAAATTCTGAAAACCATTGATGTGTTCTTGAAGATATCATGTATATAATTTTCTGGAAAAAGAGGATAAACATATGCTTTTAATTCAAACTCTTGATGATTCTAGGATGTTTAGAGCATTAGAAATCATTCACATATGTTGATATATCATGTAATAAGGTTTATAAGGAATTTGGGTAGTTAATATGAAGGTTTGATTGATCAAAAATGGTTAAAGCCGTAGTAGAAGAAATGCAGAAAACTGGGCTGTTACCTGGGCGATCGATCGATCGACCCCCTGCCTTCGATCGATCGACCTCCCCAGAATTGTTAAAGTTGTTCCTTTTTAATGTTGGTTCTTATCCCAAACCTTTTGTAGATCTTTGGTGATTATTAATTGGATATTATGGGACTTAGGGAAGATCAGTAAGCCTTAGATGAGAATCGAATTAATGTGACTGGGATTTAATTGATTAGAATGATAATAATTAAATTGAAAGAAATTTCGGTTGCTAGATTCGCGTGTTGGATTCTAATTTGTATGCATGAGGATTAAGGATAGGTCCAGTAGGTGAGATTTAATATAACACCTGGGTAGCCTTAGAGTTATAATTTGAACATCAAGGTGTGAGTTTAAGCTCATTAATGATTGCGCAAGGACTGAGTGTAATACAAGCGCTTAGTGGTATGGCTCCTGGATAGAGATGGGAGTTCAGACCACATTTGGTTGAAAGAAGGGATGAGGTCATCCCGATCGTGTATTTTAATTTGACGGACCTCTTCGATCGACAAAGTTAAGTAGTAGTGTATTGGAGGGGTTCCTTGTTTGTATTTCGCTTTGCGAGACGCTCCGCGCATGAACCTTAACGACGTCGGTAGTGGAGAGATGTTATAGGATGAGAGGATGTTGGTTTTGTTGATAAGTCATATAGTGTGAATGAAACACTATAGACTATGAGTAATGTGATGATGGTATTCAATCCTAGTTGATAGAAGATGTGTTTATAAGAGATTTGAAACTATCGGTTTTAACTCTAATTAAAGGGAGAGTTTAATTCGTAGTAATTCGGGAGATATGACGACATGGACCAGTAGGGTATAAGTGACTTCTTACTAATTATATGTTGAGGAAAAACCTATTTGAACCTTGAGTATTGAGTGAGGCTCCAGAATAATTAAGTTATGAAGTAAAGTTATGATATTTTATACGTGGGATTTAAAGAGATATAATGCTATGTATGGGAACTATCTTAAGGTAATGTGAGTATCTTGTTGATAGTATATTATAGGTATGATAATGCCTATTTGATTGATTGATGACTTATGTGTATGACATACCTAGCTTACTTGCTATCGATGGGGAGGTTTGCGCGTGAGGGCAGTCATATCCTGATGAATCCATGGGATCTTTGATTTGTCGCTCGAGAACATAGGTCTATGAAAGACTTATCGGGGAGTTGATAAGTCCGCTTACTGTGGGAACGTAGGTATATGAGTGACCCATGGATACAAGGACTATGTTCACCTCCAATTTATGTGTTGATGTTTGTGGTTCGAGAAATCCTTACCGAACCTTTAGTCCCCTATTCGGCGACCCGCGATATTGGGACATGATAAGTGTGCACTCTAGCTGAGAGGTGAGAATATCAAGTGAGAGTCTGGATAATACCAAGTACATAATAAATGCTTTATTGCACTTGTTAGATACTTTTTGTTTTCAAAATCATTTTCACATCGGGCTCTGACCCGTTTCCTTGCATATTTTATTTTCTATTGTACCTTCTATATCAGGTGTCCAGCGACAGGAACGCCAAACTTAGTTGATTTTGACGAGCTATGGAGCTATGGAGTATTGGTTAGACTCCCTTCTTCATTTGATTCATGTCGCCCAAAAGGAATTCAGTTATCTTCTTTTCTATCGGAGTCAAATAGTCTTGTACCCGTGTTATTTTAATACATTTACTATTGTGGGGATTACTGTATTGGATAATTATTTGGGAATGTTTATTCCAATTTCATTTAAATTCTTTTGTGTTATCTATTCAGTTATTAGTGTAGAATAATATGTGTTGTATTATTGGTAAAAGAAAAAATGGATTTTGTTGAAATTAAAATTTGGAAAGTTTTTAACACCAGCTTAATTGGGTATTGGGTGATTAGTTAATGTTTTCGACAGTGATGCTAAGAATGAGCCAACTGTATATTCTGTTTTAATTTGGTATGGGACTGGCCACCCGGTATTTAATTAGGCGGGGTGTTATAGTCTTTGGCTGCAGCGCAACATGCAATGCAGGAGCAATTTGCACAGCTCAGCCAAAATATGATGAGGCCACCTGGAGTCTCACAAAAAATGATCACTCCGGTGACTGTTCAGCCTCATCCTGACACCAGGGGACCACCCCAGGCATCGCGGAAAGACCAACCTACACCCCAGCGGAGGAGGGACGTTGCTGACCCTAGGCGCTTGTGCCTGGGGAGGCAAGGAAACCCTTTCCCTGAGGACAAGTATGATGATCTAGAGGCGAAAGATGTCCCGAAAGATTGTTGGGAGCCGTATGAGGTTTCAAACAATAAATTTCGTCCTATCTAACGAAGCCAAGGTTGTGGGGGCAGAAGAGGTGGAGAAGCCCAACAACGAGGATAAGCTTTTGATCGATTAAGCGGAGGATCAGCCTTTGAAAGGCTCAACCCCGTAATTGACCTAAGACAAAGGTTGTCAAGGTCGGGAAGTGCAACCGGATCACAAAGGGAAGAGATAAAATGTCGTCCTCATCAGGGACGAAGAAGAGACCAAGAAGAGGTCAACAGCAGACGTTGTGTCGTGGTTGGAGAACCCTCAGTCCACCCCTTGGAGGTGGCTGGGGATAACCTCGGCCAAGCCGACATTACAAGACCATGGAATGACTCCATCCAACGTCTTGAGCACAAGATAGGAGACCTTATCAAGAGTCGGGACCCACTGCAAAGAGGTTTCTCAGAGGGCTCTCCGTTCGTGGCTAAGATAGTAAGCTTTCTTACCCCAGCCAAGTTCAAGCCACCCACAGTGACTCCCAAGTATGACGGTAGCACCAATCCAGTAGATTATATTGAGATGTACCAGTCAGCGACGAACATTTACTCAATACCTGATGAGATGAAATGTCGGGCCTTCTTCGGGATTTTGACGGGAGCTGCGTACATATGGCTCACTTCTCTTTTGAATAATTAAATTAAGAACTTTAAGGGGTTGGCTGAATGGTTCATCCAAAATTTATGCTTTGGGGTAAGACCTCAAAAGAAGACCACCCATCTGTTGTATGTCAAGTAAGGCAAACACGAGAGCCTAAGAGACTACATCGCCAGGTTCAACAAAGAAAAACTTGAGGTTAAAGATTACGAAGAGAATATTGCCATGATCGCCCTCATAGGAGGTCTTCAGAAAGGGAAGTTGTTGTGAAAACTTATGGAAGACCCTCCGAAGTCCATAGCGGAGCTATTGGCAACTACGGGGAAGGTCATGAACGCTGAAGAGGCCATGGCCGCTAAGTATGAAGACGAGAACGGATGACAAGTTTGTGCGTTTACCCCTCTTACTGTAAGCTGCGAACACATCCTCAATGAGATCATGAATGATCGATCCCTAAGATGGCCAGAGAAGCTGAAGGCTCCTCGACATAAGAGGAACCAAAACTTATGGTGTGAATTCTACCAAGACCATGGACATATAACAGACAAGTGCTTTGCCTTAAAGGATGAGATCGAGAAGATGTTGAATTCGAGAAACTTGAGGAAATATGTTGATGGCAAAGCTCATAAAAGGGGAATAGATGACCCCAAAAATAAGAGGAACGATAGATGTCATGACGATACCCCAACAAAAAGAGATGGCGACTCATATGGTGATGACGAAGATGATCCAGACCTCCCACCAAAAGATGACAACACCCCAGTGAAGAGGATTGGTATGATCTCCTTTGGCATCATCACCATATGCGGTGGACTTACGGGGGGTGGTTCTGAGGTTGCTGACCGAAAAGCTCATGTGGCAGAGGCCAAATCAGTGACCAAACTTGAAGTGGTAAACCTGAGGTCTTTCGAGACTACGCAGAAGAGAAAGAATGTAGACATGGACACTCTTATAGTTGGGTTCTCCCAACTCGACTTCAAAGGCATCCTAGCTCCACATGATGACCCTTTGGTGATCATAACAAGAGTTCATGGATGTGAGGTGCAGAGAATTCTTGTAGACGGAGGAATTTCAACAGATGTGATGTTCTGGACCTATTTCAAAATCCTAGGCCTTAGCAGAGCTAGGATTGTACCTTATCATCATCCGTTAATGGGGTTCAGTGGTGAAAAGGTCCATCCACTGGGCATCTATGAGATGGACGTGCGAATGGGCGATGAGTGTCCTAAGAGGTTAACACGGAAGATCAATTTTTTCGTTATGGACGAAAATGTCTTCTTGGCCTATAACCTCATCATAGGAAGAGTATCCCTTAAGGAGTTTGAAGCCGTGCCGTCGACGGTCCACCAGATACTAAAATTCTCGACCCCCTATGGGGTAGGGGAAGTGCAGGGTGACCAGACCATAGCACGAGAATGCTACTTCAACTCGGCTGAAGAGAGAGAGGCTCATAAGAGAGAAACTACCACATATAACATTGATACACTTGACCCCAGAGATGAAATGAAGTTGAAGAAAGGAGAGGCCGCGAAAGAGGTAGAATCCATCGTCCTCAATGAGGACGAGCCAGAAAAAACCATGCAAGTCGACAAAGACTTAAAAGAAGAAATCAAGGAAGAACTGATAAACTTCCTGATAAAGAGACAGAGTGTCTTCGCTTGGAGTCACACGAACATGCCTGGCATCAGCCCTGAAGTTATGTGCCACAAACTCAACGTGACTAAGGATGCTAGGCCAATCAAACAAAGTCAAAGAATTTACTCCAGGGAGAAGTATGACGTCATTCGAGAAGTAGTCAAGAAGTTGGAAGAGGCTGAGTTTATCAGGGAAGTTATATATTCGGAGTGGATATCGAACGCAGTCATTGTGGCCAAAGCCAATGGAAAATGGAGAGTGTGCGTAGATTAAACTGACCTGAACAAGTCTTGCCTAAAAGACAGCTATCCCTTACCTCGAATAGACCAGATGGTAGATAAAACTGTAAGACATGAGCTCATGAGCTTCATGGACGCGTACTCAGGATACAACCAGATTTTTATGGATGCCGAAGACTCAGAGAAGACAGCCTTCATCACTGACAAAGGGACGTATTGCTACAAAGTTATGCCCTTCGGATTGAAAAATGTGAGGTAAACATACCAACGTCTTGTGAATAAGATGTTTAAAGACCAAATAGGCAAGACTATGAAAGTGTACGTCGACAACATGTTAACGAAGAGCTTAAAGGCCTGCACCCACGTGCAGACCTGGATAAGACTTTCGATACCATGGACTTATACAGAATGAAACTCAACCCTATGAAGTGTGTCTTCGGGGTAGGAGCCGGGAAAGTTCTTGGATTCATTGTCAATCAGAGGGGAATAGAGGCGAACCCTGAGAAAATCAAGGCTTTGCTCTACATGAAGACGCCAAGGAGTATCAAGGACGTTCAGAGGCTCACTTGAAGAGTGGCTGCGCTCAACAGATTTGTTTCCAGGGCGACCGACAAGTGTCTTTCGTTCTTTAAGGTGCTTAGAAAGGCTTTCGAATGGGAAAGTAAGACCCCAGATTTTTTTCAATTAAAATCAAAGTTAATAATTTCCTTTTTCAATATGTAAATCGATGATGCGGAAGCGTAAAATGGGATGGTTCAACTTTAAAAAACAACAACAACCAATTTTAATTCCTTAAAACAAATTAAACTTAAACCAATTAATTAATCCAAGTCCTAGAATTTGCCTAAGTCATATTTATCAATATTAGCAAATTAGGCGAAACCAAATTTTAGCAAATGACTTGAATTAAATAAACTTTACCCAATATTTAATTTAGTCCCAATTAAAGTGAGTGTGATAATTTAAACCGAATTTTATCTTGAATTATCCTAAGCATGCGTTCTAAATTATTTAAGCAAGATAAAATAAATCAATCACACTACGCCGCGATGTACGAGGAAAAACCCAAGACGGGAAACAGCCTCGGACGGCCCTAGCCACCAATCCACTAGATACGGAATTACAATCACAAGACAGATAGACTTACAACACACGACTCGATCCCTCTCAAGCCCCGACGCTTCTTCTTGTAGACACCTCTTCCTAGCGGATAACCTTGGAACTCCACCGTGGTCTCGGAATCCACAGATAGGACTTTATATGGTCACCGTCACCCGTACATGGAGCCTTTATCCAAGTGGGTAGAAATGCAACAAACCGTCTTCTTCTTTGATGGATGTAGAAGAAAACCAAAACTTCTCTTTGAAACGGAAGAGATAAACCGGTGCCAAACTCCAAGCAATTGATATGTATATATGTGAACTTGGATAAACAATATGGGTGTAAAACTAGAGTGATACAATATTTTCTCTTGAAAAATAGCACTCAAAACATGAACATTTTCCTTAAAAAAATTTGCTCTCAAACTCTCTCTACGAGATGGAAATAGATTGGAAAAGTTAGATTGGAAAATGTTCTTCCCGCACATATTAAAGTCTGAAAAAGTTGGTTAAAAACCAAGTGGGGAAGTGGGTGCAAAACTGCCAAAAAACTGCCAATAACTGTTCCCGCCTGGCATCTCGTTCGAACGACATTTCGTTCGAACGAAATCTCGTTCGAACGAGATTTCTAACAACGTTCCAGATAGAACTCGTTAGAATCTCGTTGGATATCTCGTTCGAACAGAAGGTTCGTTCGAACGACATATCGAACGACATGTCAGTGGCCTAATATGGGAACTCGTTGGCAGGTTCGTTCGAACGACATTTTCGTTCGAACGACAATCTTGTTCGAACGACTCTAAAAAACCAGAAAGTTTGAATATTCTTGTTTAAGCCCAGAAAACTTTATAAACATTTATTTAAAGTTTTAATTAGTTCTTTCTTAAAACAAAACGCAGTTTTTATAAAACCTAACACCCAATAAAACTTGTTCCAAGCTCCTATATATATATAATTGCATTCATACCTTGGGAGCATGAAACTATAGTTGATGACATAGAAACGAGGCACGCAAATCGGCATATTGATGAAGCTTTATACTCTTTGCCGCTACGTCTTCAACAAACACTTCATAGGCTTGAGAATATTACAATTAAATACTATCCTATGAATAAATTTTTTTGTCCGGAATTGAGCCAAAACTATATATGGACTCAATTGGAAATTTGTGTCCTTACAAATCTCCCCCTTTGGCTATTCCGGGATAAAAACCAAACAAAAATCCTAAAGGGCCGTCAAGCTCTACTAGACTCAAAACATAACCCACCCAAACTTGACTCAACCCAAGGATCAAACGCTTTGCCATTGAAAGATGCCGCTTTAGAAGAATTTCTGCACACTTAAGCAAACTCATCAAATGCATAGGGAATATCAAAGTATTAAATGCAATTTGAATTAATTACTCCCCTTTATCAAACACATGACCTACTTAGAAAGACGTCTCCCCCTAAGATAAATCTCCCCCAAACTAAGATACGATAATAATAGGATTAGATACCATTTCTCCCCCTATCATCATTCTCCCCCTTTTTGTTCAGGAATAGGCAAAGGATAAAGAACTAATAAACATAAAAGCATGTTGAAGCTTAAAGTGATAAGACATTAAAGCATATGGGCAATAAAAGCAAGGCAAAGACAAACAAATATCATATATATATATATACCATAAATAGGCCAATAAGTACTTGCATATATATATAGATATAAACACACACATGACACAAAATACAATAAGTTTGCACACTCGCATGGAAAAAATGTGTCATATGGAAACGGAAGTGTTGGGGTGTGAACTAGTAACGATTAAATTTATACCCAATCACTTAAAACATGTTCACGGAGTTCTCAATTGATTGAAAACTTCATCACATTTAAATATAACCTCATGTGACAATATGAAGATTGAACTCAATGAGCAAACATACACAATGCATACAAGCCTAGCATGATGATGATTCTACAAACCAAATAGAGTCATGACATTAAAGACAACTAGGATAAACGGACATTGTGCAAACCGTTGATATACCATCCAATTCTCCCTCAATAAGCATATATATTATTTTGCTTTTGAATGAATATATCAAACAAACATAGGCCTTGGCAATTGTTTTCTTTTTAATGCCAAATATTCTATTTTTAGGCCTTTGGACCACGTATTTCTTTTAGGTCCATTTCAAACGGTGGCTTACAATCGCAAAGGATCACTTAGTCCTTTCGGAGCCCTTCCCCGTGCATATTTATTTTTATCATGTTTTCATTTTTCACACAAATCTCACATGCAACGGATTTTGACATGCACTAGTCCTCCTAGGTCATAGATATGTAGATGACTAGATTGGTAGGAGAACACCTCAAAAAGCTCAAATATAACATGTGACATTAAGATTTCAAAAGAGCTCGTGCATGTGTGAAAAGAGGCATATAAATATAGAATCCATTTAAACAACACAAAATCCAACTACTCCACAAAATATGGTAAAGAACATAATAAGGATTGATAATCTAAACCCAAAGTTCTAGCCACGTGGGAGCGTAAAAGATGAAATTCAAACACAAGTATATGCCACTTAAAGTGTGTCAAACTAAAATACACACATAAAAAATCTTTTTGAGTTTTTGACATTTTTAACCAAAAGTAAAGATATATACTCAAAAGAATAAACAAAAATCATTTGTATTTTTCATTAAACTTAAATGAAATAAATAAAACACAAATGATAAACAAAAATCTTTTTATATTATTCAATTAATTCAAACACAAAATATAATACAAAAAGATAAACAAGTCAAAATTTCTAGCATGTGATATGAAATAAGGCAATGACTAGAAAATGACTAAACATGCATACATCTAGCAATGATATATAATATGAAGCACAAAAAGCTAGAGTATGCATAAAACACTATCACATTCAACCTTTAAATTTAGCAAGGGAGTTTTCATGTGATAGTAAATGAGAATCAACAAATCTTGTATATAACGCATTTAATAATGATTTCCTAACCCATATAGATTTATATTTAAAATGATGGGGATTAGGAAATAATGAAATGCTAGATAAAGATTTCCTTGGACTTCTTTTAAGATCAAAACAATATGACCTAAGGTGACCTTTCCTACCACAATGCAAGCATGTGTAAACACGAGGAATGTTACCTAAGGTGTGATCCTTTTTAAAGACCTTGGACAAAGTTGACCCTCTAAAACAAACAATGGTTTTAGCTTTAGCAGTGGAAGAATTTGAACATGATGTGCTAGAACCATTAGAACAACTACTAAAGTCTTGAAAGTCATTTTTCAATTTTAAAATTTCGGACTCAAGTAATAAATTAGACTCCTCAAAATTATGGGACTCCTTCTTTAAATTTTTAATAATTCCTAGAAGGTTAACACGCTCTCCCTCAATATGAGCAAACTTGTCCCTAAGATTCTTTTCACGATTTTCACTCTCTTTCTTGGACTTTTCTAAAATATCAAAATTTGAATGTAAGTCCATGAGCTTTTCACGAAAAATATCTTTTTGAGATAAGAAGATTTGCAAAGACTCAATGTGAGCTTTAAAACAAGAATTTTCATTTTCAAGAAATTTAATTCTTTTTACAAATCTCAAATTTAATTCCTTTAAAATTTCGTTACATTTGTTAAGCCCATTTAATTCCTCTCAAAAATCAAAAATATCATTTTCATTTAAATTGGACAAATTTTCATTAAGACGTCCCATCGAGAGAGAAAAAAAATAAAAATTGAGAGTGAGTCAACTTTGAACCACCTAAAAAGGTAAGGAAACACAAAAGCCAAAAAACGGATCTTTAACGCGATAACTTAGCGCTCCGGCTCTGATACCAATCTGTAAGACCCAGATTTTTTTCAATTAAAATCAAAGTTAATAATTTCCTTTTTCAATATGTAAATCGATGATGCGGAAGCGTAAAATGGGATGGTTCAACTTTAAAAAACAACAACAACCAATTTTAATTCCTTAAAACAAATTAAACTTAAACCAATTAATTAATCCAAGTCCTAGAATTTGCCTAAGTCATATTTATCAATATTAGCAAATTAGGCGAAACCAAATTTTAGCAAATGACTTGAATTAAATAAACTTTACCCAATATTTAATTTAGTCCCAATTAAAGTGAGTGTGATAATTTAAACCGAATTTTATCTTGAATTATCCTAAGCATGCGTTCTAAATTATTTAAGTAAGATAAAATAAATCAATCACACTACGCCGCGATGTACGAGGAAAAACCCAAGACGGGAAACAACCTCGGACGGCCCTAGCCACAAATCCACTAGATACGGAATTACAATTACAAGACAGA
This sequence comes from Sambucus nigra, assembly GCA_949130495.1. NCBI lineage: Eukaryota > Viridiplantae > Streptophyta > Magnoliopsida > Dipsacales > Adoxaceae > Sambucus > Sambucus nigra. The sequence continues at coordinate 473,991,661 of OX422223.1, read as the reverse complement.
TAGACTTACAACACACGACTCGATCCCTCTCAAGCCCCGACGCTTCTTCTTGTAGACACCTCTTCCTAGCGGATAACCTTGGAACTCCACCGCGGTCTCGGAATCCACCGATAGGACTTTATATGGTCACCGTCACCCGTACATGGAGCCTTTCTCCAAGTGGGTAGAAACGCAACAAACCGTCTTCTTCTTTGATGGATGTAGAAGCAAACCAAAACTTCTCTTTGAAACGGAAGAGATAAACCGGTGCCAAACTCCAAGCAATTGATATGTATATATGTGAACTTGGATAAACAATATGGGTGTAAAACTAGAGTGATAAAATATTTTCTCTTGAAAAATAGCACTCAAAACATGAACATTTTCCTTAAAAAAATTTGCTCTCAAACTCTCTCTAAGAGATGGAAATAGATTGGAAAAGTTAGATTGGAAAATGTTCTTCCCGCACATATTAAAGTCTGAAAAAGTTGGTTAAAAACCAAGTGGGGAAGTGGGTGCAAAACTGCCAATAACTGTTCCCACCTGGCATCTCGTTCGAACGAAATCTCGTTCGAACGAAATCTCGTTCGAACGAAATCTCGTTCGAACGAAATCTCGTTCGAACGAGATTTCTAACGACGTTCCAGATAGAACTCGTTAGAATCTCGTTGGATATCTCGTTCGAACAGAAGGTTCGTTTGAACGACATATCGAACGACATATCGAACGACATGTCAGTGGCCTAATATGGGAACTCGTTGGCAGGTTCGTTCGAACGACATTTTCGTTCGAACGACAATCTCGTTCGAACGACATTTTCGTTCGAACGACAATCTCGTTCGAACGACTCTATCGAACGAAAAACCAGAAAGTTTGAATATTCTTGTTTAAGCCCATAAAACTTTATAAACATTTATTTAAAGTTTTAATTAATTCTTTCTTAAAACAAAACGCAGTTTTTATAAAACCTAACACCCAATAAAACTTGTTCCAAGCTCCTATATATATATAATTGCATTCATACCTTGGGAGCATGGAACTATAGTTGATGACGTAGAAACGAGGCACGCAAACCGGTATATTAATGAAGCTTTATACTCTTTGCCGCTACGTCTTCAACAAACACTTCATAGGCTTGAGAATATTACAATTAAATACTATCCTATGAATAAATATTTTTTTCCGGAATTGAGCCAAAACTATATATGGACTCAATTGGAAATTTGTGTCCTTACAGGGACAAAGAGTGTGATGAGGATTTTGTTCAACTCAAGTCCTACCTTGGATCCACCTTGCTCTTATCTCGACCAATAGCGGGAGAAAGGCTGTTTGTTTATCTAGCGATCTATGAATCGGCTATAAGTGCGGCCATTATACGGGAGGACGTTGGGGTCCAAAGGCCTGTGTACTTCAACAGTAAGGCCCTTCAGGGGTCTGAGCAAAATTATCCCCGGATGGAAAAGTTGGCCTACGCCCTGATACATGTTTCTAGGAAGATGAAACCTTAATTTCAAGCCCATTCCATGGTCATCCTCACCGACTCCCCACTAAGACAGGTCCTCCATAAGCCTGAGAAGTCGGCTATGTTGATGACATGGGCCATTGAGTTAGGGGAATATGACCTCACTTATCAGCCTAGGACGACCATCAAAGGGCAGGTACTGGAAGATTTTGTCACGGAGTTCACATGGGAAGAGGTCGAAGTTGAGAATAATCTATAGACTATAGAAGGGTCAAAAAGCAACATCTTCTAACACCCGGAATAGGTTATGAACAAGGGAGAAAGAGATGGAATAGCTGAGAATGAGGAAGACCGGTACCTCTTTAGGCAGAGAATAATGTTAGAAGGTGGCTTCTCATCAGGTAGAGACATCTGGAACCTCTTTGTCGACGGGTCCTCTTGCAAAAGTGGGAGCGGTGCGGGATCGATACTCTCAGCCCCGGATGGTACCAACATCGAATATGCCCTAAGGTTTAACTTCAAGGTGTCAAACAACGAGTCAAAATATGAGTTCATGATAGCAGGCCTCTCCTTGGCAAGGACCATTGGTATAAGACTCCTCCTCCTTCACAGTGACTCAAGGTTGGTTGTTAATCAAGTATTGGGGGTTTATGAGGCCAAGGACGAAAGGATGGCCAAATACCTGAAGAGGGTGAGAACGATACTCGAAGGCTTCGAAGAGGTAAAGATGAGGAGAATACCTCGTCAAAGTAAGAATCATGCAGAAGCATTAACAAGGCTAGCTTCGACAACGAGGACAGATATCAGAAGGACAGTCCCTGTTGAGATCTTGCCCAGAGCAACCATTGAAGAAGAAGAGGTTAGTAACCCTTGCCTCAATTTAAACCTAGGGGACTCATGGATGGATCCCCTTATCATATATATCAGAGAGGGTGTGCTACCGGAGTCAAAGTTAGAGAGGAGGAAATTGAGGTACAGAGCTGTAAACTTCTTAATAATAGGAGATGTCCTGTATAGGAAGGGATTCCTATTACCTCTCCTCAGATGCGTTCATCCCACCAAAGTTCCTCACGTCCTACAGGAGGTGCACGAGGGTTCTTGCTCCAGTCACATAGGAGGGAGACCTTTGGCGAAGAGATGCAACAAATGTCAGAGATTCTCCACTATCCCGCATTAACCTCATCAGCCTATAACGTCAATCAGTTTCCCTTGGCAATTCGCAGTATGGGGAATTAACCTAGTAGGACCCCTGCCAAGGGCTGCAAATAATTATCGATTTCTGATAGTCGCCATTGATTACTTCTCCAAATGGGTAGAGGCTGAGCCGATGATCACTATTGCAGAGTAGAAGACCTTCCAATTTATTTGGAAAAACATTATAAGCAGACATGGACTCCCAAACACCCCCATCTCGGACAACGAAACCCAGTTCAAGAATTCTTCCTTGGAAAAATACTGCGAAAGAGTTAGGATAAAGCAATTTTTCTCTTCTCCTGGCCGACCTCAGGCAAACGGTTAGATCGAAGTCACTAACAGAACAATCCTCGACGGGATTAAGAAGATGTTAGAAGAGGCTAAGGGAAGATGTACTGAAGAGGTTTATGCTGTACTATGGGCCTATAAAACGACGGCTAGGACACCAATAGGTGATACCCCATTTATGTTGTCGCACGGCTCAGAGGCCGTCATACCAACATAGGTAGGACTCCCTACTCATAGGGTTCATACCTATAACCCTGAGAAGAATGGGGAGGAGAGAAGACTCGACCTAAATTTGATTAAAGAGAGAAGGGAAGACGCAGAAGTTAGGCAGGCAGCTTACCAACAGAGAATAGCAAAATTCTACAATTAAAGGGTAAAATCAAGACCCATAGCTGTAGGAGACCTAGTGTTAAAGAAGACGTTGCAGAAGGCAAATAAGCTTCACCCAAATTGGCATGGTCCTTACAAAGTAATTGAGGAGGTTGTACCCGGGACTTACATTCTAGAGAACCTCGAAGGGGAACCCTTTTCCAATCCTTGGAACACTGATTATCTAAAAAACTATTACATATGATGTTACCAGGGCTTTTATGTAAATATATCATCTTATGAAGAGATTATTAATGAGAAGATCAGTTCCCGTGTCAATACTTGGTTCATTGTTCTTGAATGGAAAGTTATTTATGGGGATAACATCTTAGTTGATGACCTCAGACCTTATAACATCATGATTTGGTGACAAGGTATGAGGTCAGACATCATACTTGGATGACCTCAGACCCTAGACATCATTAATTTGGTGAAAATTATTTATGGGGATAACATCTTAGTTGATGACCTTAGATCTTATAACATCATGATTTGATGACAAGGTCTGAAGTCAGACATCATACTTGGATGACCTCAGACCATTGACATCATTAATTTGGTGAAAATTATTTATGGGGATAACATCTTAGTTGATGACCTCAGACCTTATAACATCATGATTTGGTGACAAGGTCTGAGGTAAGACATCATACTTGGATGACTTCAGACCCTAGACATCATTAATTTGGTGAATATTTTGTATGGGGATAAGATCTTAGTTGATGACCTCAGACCTTATAACATCATGATTTGGTGACAAGGCCTGAGGTAAGACATCATACTTAGATGACCTCAGACCTAAATAGACATTGCATGGCAAAGAAAATCATTTAAAGAACACTCAGCAAATAAGGAAGTGAAGCATGTATCAGAAGTTAATATAAACTAAGAGTTACAAGGTAACTAAGTCTATAATCAGAAGTTACATCTTGAAATCAAAATTAGAGAATTACATAAAGCTTCATAAAAAAGGCCTAAGGGTTTGCAGCTACAGTATTGGCATCCTCAACCTCATTCCCCTGACCGATGTTGGTCACCTCGGCCCCATCATCTTGTAGGTCAGTGCCTTCAGTCTCAGTAACATTCAAAGGTGCTATCTCTGCAGGGGCAGAATCTTCCTCTTCAACCTCTTGAAGGGCCTGGGAAAATTGAGGATTGCCAAAACCCAAACCAACGAAGTCAGAGGCTTTCAAGTTCCCTGACTCCTTCTCCTTTGCAGCCGCCCATTTTCCAGTGGCCTTAATACCTCTTTCGAGGTATTCAAAGACAAAGCTGATAAATTCATCAGAGACTTTGTAATCATCCAGGATCCCCTCAGAAGCATCCTCAAGGGCTGCCTTCACTGCAGCATCAACTTTCGGTTAGAGAACGTCGTCCTTGGCCTTCAGAGCAATGTTGTGGTCCTTCTTAACCTTGGAGATCTCTTTCTCCAACTCCTTTACCTTCTTATCAGATCCCTCAAAGGAAAACTTCAAAACATCTACCTCTGCCTTCAGCGAGCTTTGCACCTTCTCGGCCTCTGGACCTTTCTCGATGAGGGGTAACTTCCTCAGAGTCCAGTTGGCAAGATGGTGCATAGCTACGAGGCCCTGCAAATCAAGAAATCAAATGTATGAGTTCAAATTCAAAACAGAGGCTACACTTCAGAATTAAACTAAAATCCAAAGTTATACCTGAATGGACCTGTGAAGGCCAAACTCAACCAGCAGAGGAGTGTCTATGGAGCGATAAAAGCGTTTATCAGCATCGTTCATAGCAGAGCCGATGGCATCCAACGCTTGCAAACTATGGCCTATTATGCTATCATTAATTTTCAGCTGCTCCAGACGAGTAGCCAAGGCATCCTCAGAGGATATGGGGATGGCCTTTTGGGCCTTAATTTTTCTCTGATCCTCAGGGGAGGCGGTTGTAGTTTTCCTCTTTTTTATAGCATCGGCCTTGGACGTGCCGACACTCTTCTTCGGTGGAGGTGGAGGGGGTGCATTCAAGCCTGCCTTCTTCACCATCTTCGTAAGACTTGGGGCAGACATCTCCCAGACTTCGTCCGAAATGCCTTCGGGGTGCTCTGCAAATGGAAAGGTCTGAGTTAGAATATCAGAGATATAAAAAAATCAGAGGTTTAACTTGCTGAAGTAATAAAATAAGCACTTACGGAGCTCTGTTAGAGGACTATCCCCAAGCCCAGTTCTGAGAGATAGTAGGGTGTCATCAGGTGCTCAAACCTGACCAACAGACCGTGCTCCCCCTGATCTTGGAGGTCTTTCACTTTTTAAAGATTATTCTGGCTTAACCCAGGGTCGACCCTGGCATCCATTGACACCTTGCCCCATCTCAGGGGTATCCTCGGCTCTAAGTTCAAAGAGGGGACATAAGGGCCAAATTCTCATGCCCCTGAGGCAAAGAAATATCGTAGATTCCAATTATGGTTGCTAGTTTGGGTAACATGCAACATCTTCTTAGTTAACTTCCGAGCTAAGAAATGGTAATAGATCGGATGGTTCCTGGCAAAGGATGGGATGTAGCACCCGGTGAAGACCTGGACAGGAAGGTCTGAATGGTGGACTGCCTTCTATAGAACTATAGATCCAATTATCACCCTCCAGGCATTGGGGGATAACTGAGAAGGAGCTAAGTTGATGTAGGAAAGTATAACCCTAATGATGGGATGAATGGGCAGATGAAACCCTAACTTGAACATCTGCTCATACACACAGATCTCACCATCTCGTCCGCCGAAAGATCTCTCTTCCCTCAGAGGTATCCTGAGTTTTATGGAGGGGCTAATGGAATATAGATGCCTGAAGGAAAGAAGGTCGATCTCGATGACAGTGCTCTCTATCTTGGCTGCGTTCTAGGTGTCAAAATCGCTCTCATCCCCATCATCATCCGATTCAACGTCGGCCTGCGCAGACGATTGTGGACCACTCGGGAACCTCTGAGCGAACTCAGCCCCAGTGACAGCCAATAGGGGAATAGCTTCAAGAATTGGTGGAACAACAATTCTAGGACTTATAAACTCAACATCAGAAGAAGAATGCGATGTGCCTGGAATATTGTGAGATGAGGCATGACTAGAAACCTCGGCTTGGTCAGGGACCTGATCCTGATGAGTGGAAAAGTCCATGGCCTCTTGAAAAGAGTCCACAGACATAGGGTCTAAGGTAGATGACTCAGACTCAGACATGGGGAAAATTTCAATTGGTACCTCTGCTGATTTAACTGGTTCGGCTGGCTCAGGGTATATGACCTTCAGGGGGTGGAAATATAGGTCTTTAGGGGAATGCCTCTGCCCTACGAGCCTCCTCTTGGGATCTTTTTATCTGCCTAATTTTATCTAAGGTCTTCTCCCTAAGAGAGGGGAATTCCTCTAAGATTTGGTATAAGGGTCTGAGCATATGAGACAGACCCTACACTTGTGACTCTTCTAATAAAATACATTGACTTGACTTCGCCAAGGATCAAACTAGGGTTTTGAATGAAAAACAATCAAGAACAGTTCACCAAAAGATACATGAAGTCGTCGAAAAACTAATAAACTAACTGAAAACCTCTTGAAGGAAATCGGAAAATGAAAAAACAGGAACAAGGCAGGAAAAATGAAGAAGAAACGATGGTAAATGATACCTGAAGGAAGGCAATGAAAAGAAAGGAAGGGATTGCAAGGAAAATCCACCCAATGCACCTCTGGCCAAGCTCTTGTAGAGAGAAAAAATAGAGAATCGCAGGCGAGAGAATGAAGAAGTGGGGAAGAAAGAGAGGGAAAAAGGGTTTAACATTCAAACAGCCCTACACGCATCCCAAGGCCCATCATTGCCTTGGGATCCCAAAGGACAACTGGCATCATTGAGCTTACCTGGCACGCTATCTACTTCAGCAGTTGACAAGTGTCAAAGGAATATTAGCACAAAGAGGGTCCTCGGAGGTGTATACCCCATAAGTCACTTGTTCCCACATGTAACTAAAGGCTAGGGGGTGATTTATATGCCCTATATGTATCCCCTCGGCTCAGAGACATCAACCTCGGCCATAGAGGTGGCCGATGTTAGAAGGGCCTTAGATCAACCACCAACGGTCTCCTCCTAAGCAAGGTCGGCCATGGCCGACGTTACTAGCTACCTCGGTAAGAGTGGTTTCCGTAATCCACATGGGCAGTTATCCATCTGGTCATCCAAGGCTTGCAACCTCGGCTTGGTTCAGGCCGAGGTTTCCATCCCATCATCATAACCAATCTCGGTTGGGGATCAACCGACGTTCCTGCTATGTTACCATTACCTCAGATCTCCCATTGAGCCAATGTCACCACCTCGTCCTCTTCCAGGCCAAGGTTGGGACCATTCACAGATTTCCGACGTCACAGTTCAATATGCCTTACCTCAGCTCACCCACTGAGCCAAGGTCACCACCTCGTCCTCTTCCAGGCCGAGGTTCGGACCATTCACATATGGTCGAGTCCTTATTAGCATATGTATTGTTGGGAACACGTGTACACAATCAATTATAACCGAATCATCCCCCCACGTGAGGGAATATTAAGGTCATCATTATCTACATAAGATCAGCCAGGTGTCATTCTCATATTGGTTCGATCCTCATGCACATGTTCATTGTATGCTTGGGGGGTACATTACACCCCCCAGGCACTATATATAGAGGTCATCCTCTACCTTGTAATGGATTCGAAATTAGCAACCCTAGCTGAAAATCTGTCTAAATATACAGTAGAGAGAGAAAGCTTGAGAGTTTGTATCTAAGGCCATTAGAGCCCTCATACAGTGATATTAGTCGCACACTTACACAGTGGGCGTAGGCTTGATTGGCTGAACCACTTATATGATTGTGTCCATCCTATTCTCCTCGCCTCATTCTATTATATTTACTATCCTTGAGCCGCCATTGTTATTACTGAATTGAACTTATAAACACCTTGAAGGGTGGTGCTATTTACAGCATCATCACTGAGTGTAATATCCAATGCGTCATGGTGTGGAGTTCTCACTCCCACCAAATCCTCATCTGTGAACTTATTGTAGTTGATTTCCTCAGGACATCGACGTTTCCCAGCTTTGGTTTTGGTTAGATCAATCTGAAAAGCTTGCATAACTACTGTTAGCTTCTTCACCTCGATTCAGTTGCGTTACCTTGAATCTAGTTGAGGTCGGACACCCCATGAATTATCGCGAACTCGTGGCCAACATATTATTCAAGAACATTATCAGGCTTCTGATTATCATTTTGCAGCTACATTTTCTGATTTCTTTTCTACGAATTCATTTAAGTGACCAGTTTGAGCTAGCTCTTCGAGGTGGGACTTGAGGGCCTTGTAGTGCTCGATTTTGTGCCCGCCTTCCTTGTGAAATGCATATCTCAATCCATTATTCCACTTGGAAGGGTCTCCACCCATATTTTTAGGCCACTTAATGAATGGTTCATGTTTGATTTTTGCAAGGATTTTATAGATCGATTCTCTGAAGACGGTATTTACGACTTGGAACGCCTTCGAGGCGTCGCCTTTGTTCCCACTCTTGGGGAAACTTTTTCCCCCATTATTATTCCATTTCTTTTGAGTTTCACTTTTCTCACACCCTTGATTGTAACCTTGGTGCCACTATTTCCCCTACGCTAGGATGGGTCACATCTTCGACTTTGGCGTATTTCTCGATACGGGCCATCAAGTTGTTGACGATCGTGGCATCCTTTTTAGTGAGGGACTGGTGTAGGAGACAGGATTGGGGTAAGTCGATCTTGACGGATGCTACAATGCCATGGTTTGAGTAATCCTTGACTTCATTGAACACCTGCCAGTATCTTTTCGCATAGTCTTTGAGGTTCTGTTGAGGTTTTTTCTTCATTATTAGCAAATCGTCCATCCTCTTCGGGTGAGAGCTTCTTGTAATAAAGCGAGCTGTGAACAGCTCGGCTAGAGACTTAAAGTTCCTGATGGATCTATGAGGGAGCTTCTCGAACCATTTTTGGGCGACATTGTGCAGGCTCGATGGGAAAATACAACACATGAGAGCATCGTTATGGTCCTATGGGGTCGTCGCCTGCCTATATTGTCTGACATGATCAATGGGATCAGTCTTGCCATTGTAAATATTGAATTTAGGCATCGCGAACTTTTTTGGGGCTTCTTCTTCCTCAATCACCCTAAAAAAGTGGGACTTCATCTAAGTTCTGAGAGCTCGCCTAGCCAGCTCTCTTATTGATCTAGAACCTCGATGGGCTGGGTGCTGGTCCATTTCTCTCTGGACTAAGCTTCGTATATCATCATTCCTTCGACCAAGGCTCCTGTATCGGTGAGCTGATTGGTGCTACTCGAACTGGTTGTCATTTGACTCGTGTCCTAAGCTTCTTCCTTGATGACGAGGTTTACTCGCCTGAGGGTTAGGAGTCCAGTTGTAGCATTGCCTCGTGTTACGATGGATATCCCTTTCCATCTTCTCTAGTCGCCTTTTGAGGCGAGCATTTTCATCTTTTTATTTCAGAGTAGCCTCCTCCTATTCTTGAATCCTGGACTCGTAGGCATCTATTAGCCTAGAAATATGTGTGGATCTAACTAGCTCCTGAATCTCTTCGGAGAGCTATCTCTCTCGAAGGAGCCTCTATTTTGAATGACGTACTTCAGACCTTACTTTAGGAGGGATAGGATGCTCTTGAATACCGCCTGCTTGAGGGGCATTGCTGCTGTGATCAGACATTGCAGGTTCCTACTGGTGAAGGCTTTCTTAAAGGAAAAATAATCGGTTCCCACAGACGGCACCAATTGTGGTGACAAATATTTCAACACAAATAATAGTGAAAGAAAATCACCAGCAAACTAAGAACAACAAAGATCACAATCACAACACAAAGATATACGTGGTTCGGTAAATTGCCTACGTCCACGGCGAGGTCTACTGTTATATCAAGTAACTCTCTCGAGAGATTTTTCTGTATGCCCTTTGCCCCGAGCTGAGGGTACAATATATATTTAATAGAAGAGAGAGGGGCACTGATAACTGCCGCACTGGCCCGCTATCCTCTGAATATTTATTTCGAGATTTTTGGGGATAGAATGGGTCAAATCCTCAATCCGTTATTTAGAACATCCCATAATTTGGGCCGAACAACTTTTATTTTTAGTTAGGATTTGTTCGGCTACTCTCACGGGCCTAAAAGATAAAGAAGATACCCACAATATATATATATATATATATATATATATATATATATATATATATATATATATATAGAGAGAGAGAGAGAGAGAGAGAGCGTATTAGTATTAGGAGTTTATATTTTATATACTCACAACATAAATAATACTATGATATGTCTTCTAAATAGTTATTTGTACCACTAGGAGGTAAAACACAAAAACTCATCCATAGCCTTATTGACAATCGATCACATGAAACTATCAGGGTTCATTGGTTTGTAAGATTTGTTATATCATGATAGAAATTAAGGAATAATATTTTATTTTATTTGTTAAAGGATTTTTTTAAGCATATACTAATAGTTCATGAATATAAGTAATAATACATAATTGTTTTGGTGTATATTAATAATATTTAAAATTAACTACTATAAACACATGAAGATTTTTGATTCAAAAAATTACTTCAAATTATTTTACTTTAGAGATGTTAAAGATGAGTTTTGAGACTTTGAAAAGGAATACAAAGAATCAGAAAATGAGCAAATGAAAGGGAATACGTCATAATGATTTATATTGATACCAGGAGACTATGAAAACTTAGTTGATATATAAGATGGAGATTAGAGATAGATTCTGATATTCAGTGGAGATAGTGCAAACAAAATAAGTTTTTGTTGTTACATATTGGAATGTTTTGGTGGTTGCCTAAATTTTCGAGGAGATGTTGGATATGATTTTACAGAGGCTAATTTTAACAAATAAAATTCATCATATTATTGTTTTATTTATACAATTTCTATCTTTCCCCACTAATTTTTATTATATTAGTAACTTTCTATGTTTATATTCATGTCTTGTTTTTGCTCGTAATAAAATAAAATGATCACCTGGGCAAATAATAATAAAACTCAAATACATTATAATGACTAATAGTACCATCACCATCACATGCGGTAATGGATACGCCTACATTATACGTATTTACCAAAAACACATACAATTGATATGATTTTTTAGGTGGTAATGGATATGTCTACTTATAATTCCTTGTTCCCTACTTTTAATGGTTAAAGTAACTACCCGAATATGGTCGCACATGCAACGCACGTGGTCACACCTAATATATATAAATATATAGTGACGTCACACGTCCTGAGCACACAAATAAATATTATATTAAAGCATAAAAAGATAGGGTATTACATCCCCCCTGAAACAAGGAATTTCGTCCTCAAAATTCAAAAATTACCTCAACGGAATAACTCTGGATGCCTTGCCCTCATGCCCTTCTCTCGCTCCCATGTGGACTCATACTCGTTATGATTTCCCCAGTGGACTCTTACTAAGAGAATGATTTTCGATCGCAGAATCGTCTCCTTGCGGTCAATAATATGTTATGGCCTCTTCGCATAACAGGTGTCCTCATGTAGTTCAATCCCATCAAGATCGATATGTTGGTATGACTCTGCATCCCTTAGGAACTTCCTCAACATGGACACATGGAAAACGTCATGTACCCATAGTAGGTGTTCAATTAAGATGAACCTATATGCCATTGGGCATACCCTATCTAGAATCATAGAGGGACCTACGTATCGAGGAGCGATCCAAATCTAACCACTCCTTTCATCGAGGAGACCCTCAATAATACTTGGTCCCCCACCAGGAACGCCAACTTATGCTTCTTCTTATCTGCATAGCTCTTTTGGTGGCCCTGGGCTATCTTCATCCCTGCTCGGATAAGTGCCGCCTTCTTCGAGGTGTCATGAATGATATATGACTCAAACATCTTATGCTCATCCGACCCAACCTAACAATTGGGCGAATGACATGGTCGTTTATATAACGCCTCATGCAGTGCCATACTATTAGTCTTCTGGCGAATATTATTGTATGCAAACTCTACAATGGGTAAATGTGTGTATCAACTTACTTTGATATCAAACACACACGCTCAAAGAATATCCTCCAAAATATGGTTCACTCTCTCAGTATGACCGTCTTAATGAGGAAAAAAAGTCGTACTCAGACTCAATTACACCCCCACCACATACTGAAACGACCTACACAATTAAGAGATGGAATTACTACTCTTATCGGACATTATATCCCATAATACTTCATGAAGTCTTACTATCTCTGCCACAAAATAGCTTTGTGTACTGCTCCATGGAGTAGTCTGTCCTAACCGATAGAAAACAAACCACCTTCATCAATCTATCGATGATGACCCAAATTGAATCGTGACCATGATATGATCTCGAGAAGGCAACAATAAAGTCCATGGAGATAATGAGAGTGCACTCTATTTAATGGAATGATTTATATAATTAAATCACAACACATAAATCCAATTTTTACCAACTTTTAATCTTGAATTATATTATGTTTGCATACAATATATGTTCCAATTACAATAATCAAACTACGCATGTAATCAACACAATAATTTAGAAAAAATCCCTAAAAATGGCAAAACTTTTATTCAACACTAATGTAAGATTTGACAGACACACGACTTACAAAAACTTAGCTAAACTAAGTGTGACGAGTCGATTCTTAAAATCTTCCAACAGAAAATGGCTCAGTCCAGAGTCGTTCACTGGTAGCGGTATACCCTCGATATCCACCGATCAAACTTCTTCCATCTTTAGCAATGAACCCTCGGTTCATAAGTCAGTAGTAGATATTCTTCTCCACGAGGTATATGAAAAGTATTGTCTTTAGAGTTTCACAAAAGTTCATAAATCATATGGGGATGAAAGTATTGTGAATCAAAAACTATTTTGTGAAATAAAATATGAAAAAATTTGGCAATGATATTTTGTTTATGTTTTATCCCAAGTCTTTTAAAAAAAGAATTCAAAATAGATATTTATAGTGCTGAAACGAAATTCAAGGCACTGACTCGTTCGAATGAAAATAAAGGCCGTTCGAACGAAAAGAAACTTTCGTTCTAATGAAAAGGCAATATCGTTCGAAACATACATCAAACCAACTTTTGAAAAGTAAGTTATGTTAGGCAGAGCCAACCTCGTTCGAATTTCGTCAGAAGTGACTTTTAGCGAAACAACAAACTCGTTCGAACGAGGTCAAAAAATAATTTTTTTATTTTTAAAATCCTGTTAAAAAAGCAGCCTCGATTTTATAAAAACTAACATACCAAAAACGATTTAGAAAATCTATGAACACCTAGAGTTTTATACCTTCATGAGATTCAGGGTGTCTTTGATCTTGGATATGTTGGATTTCGGTTCGATGAGTCGGTTTGTAACGGGATACGCCAAAATATAAAATGAAGCCTATGCTATGAGCAATCATAAATATTTGCTCTTACAAATCTCCCCCTTGGTCTATTCCGGTACAAAATAAAATCAGAACCAAAATTATAATTTAAGACCCTCAATGAAAAAAATCCCAATGCCCTCCCAACCCCTAGAAATGAAATGACATAAAGGAAACTTTGTCTTCAACTCAACAACTATTATAGTACTCTCTCGGGCAACTTTTGTATTCATCTTGTGTAGTCCGTTAATTCATCAGCAGAACGGAAGAAACCTACACACATGAAAAAGGAGATACCATGATGCATAATACGAGTTTTAAACATAACATAAAACTCCCCCTTAATTTGTTCGTAATAGAAAAAGGAGTAGAAAATAGGCATGAAATGTAAAGTGTTAGAAGGAGCAAGATATCATCACAAAGAGGTATAAATAATGCACATGTATGTAACACCCCGTATTTTTGTGCATTTAATATATGATTAATTCGGGAATTCAAAATTTACTTATGTGTTGTAATTTTAATTGAATTAATTATGACAATATATATTTAAATATTAATCGGGGAGTGAATGGTTAATATTTAAGGAAATTTATTTACTAAGTGAACAGTAATAAGTTAATTACGTCATTTCGGGGATTAATGACGGGGTATACACTTATCTCAGTCGGGAGTCGGTATAGACTAAATTGGGTGTGAGATAAGGATTTTTATAAATTAATTCGGACGCTAATTCTGAGTGCGCGGTTGAGTCTGGATGGGTCGAGATAGTCAGAAAAGAGTACCCGGGGATAGTAATTGGGTCTCGAGGCATTTTTGGGCATAACCGGGCCCACACGAGGTGATTTGGGCTATTTTAATTTAGCCCATTAGGTTAAAAACGGGATTTGTGTTTTTAAACCTAAACCTAAGAAAAGGAAAATCAGAAGCCAACACAATTCTAACCTAGGGTTTGAGAGGGAGATTGGGAAAAAACGATCAAAAGCCAAATTGGGGATTTTGGAGCAAAATCAAGGGGCTACGACAACGAATCAGACCCTACGAACGATTTCAGGCAAGTGGTTAACTGTTTTTACTCCTAAAGCATGATATCCAATTCATATTTTAGTGATGTGTATACTAAAATTCGTTTTGGGGATAAATGGGTACAAAAAGGGGGTTTTGTTAATGGAACCATTGAATGGAATTTAAGGAAAGAATTAGTTGTGATATATAATTCTGAGTATGATTATCTGGTTTGAATGAGAAAAATCGGAATATAAAAGGATGAAATTTGAATTTGAAATTGGGATTGTACCCTAGAAATTTTTTGTCCTTGAGTGGGTCAAGATTCATAGTGTTAATGATGTTAAAAGGTTTAGATGATATTTTTAGTTCATGAGTAATGATATAAGATGATTAACATGCTGATTTGAGGTTGGTTTTTGAGGAAAAGAAACCTTAAAGCTCGTTAATGGTGGAAATCTTCGTGGGGAAGAAGAGCTGTCACGAAGGGATCGATCGATCGACGATGGGAAATTTTGGGCAGTTCGGCCAGGTTGTTTATAATGAGGGTTTTATTTAAGTTTTAATTAGCTTAATTTTATTTGGTGAGAAATTTATATGGGACACATATTTCCTTAACAATTATAGGGTGACATAATTTGGTCTAGGAGGGTGTGAACGGTATGTCAGGAGATGAACGAATTTGGAGAAATAATTCAATTATCGATATTGGGCCGAGGAATGATATTCGGGTATTGTAATTGGGTGACACTACATTATTAAAGGAATTTAGGAGAAATATTTAATTATGGACCAAGTGGGTGAGTCCGGGTGTGCTAACAATTATAGGTAAAAATAATTGGGGAAATTATGAAAATAAATGTGTGACATATTGTGGGTGAAAATGTGAGAATGAAATTATGAGATGTAGAAGGGATCGAGTGAGCGAGTCCGGGGATATTGGTTAAGTGGTATCAAAGTAGTAAATTAATTATTGCGAGAAAGTAATTAATTTGGAGTCGGAATATAGACTCGAAAAATATTAAGTTACGGGCCAAGTAAGTGAGTCCGGGGATAATGGCTGGGTGACACCAAGTTATTGAATTAATAAATGTGATAATTAATTTAATTAGAGTCGGATTGTAGACTCGGGTAGGATTAAATTAATAAGTGTGATAATTAATTTAATTAGAGTCGGATTGTAGACTCGGGTAAGATTAAATCAATAAGTGTGATAATTATTTTAATTAGAGCCGGATTGTAGACTCGGGTAGGATTAAATTAATAAATGTGATAATTAATTTAATTAGAGTCGGATTATAGACTCGGGTAGGATTAAATTAATAAGTGTAATAATTAATTTAATTAGAGTCGGATTGTAGACTCGGGTAGGATTAAATTAATAAATGTGATAATTAATTTAATTAGAGTCGGATTATAGACTCGGGGAGGATTAAATTAATAGGTGTGTTAATCAATTCAATTAGAGTCGGACGATAGACTCGGGGAGGTATTAAATTAATAAGTGTGTTAATTAATTTAATTGGAGTCGGACCATAGACTCGAGGAAAATATTATATAAATTAAGGTGTGAGTTAAATATATTAGAGTCGGACCATAGACTCGGAAAGACGATAAATTATTACGTGAGAAAATTAATTACGTTGAGTCGGGCCACAGACTCAGAAAATTTCGGGCAGTGTACGGGATATTGAGTACACGGTAAAGCCGGGATTTATATTATATATATACGGTACAGTGATAGTATATATATACGTGTTCATATTGTGTGTGATATTAAATATCAGTGACTAGATATTTTTTCACTTTAAATACTCTAATGCTATCAAGGGAGGTTGCGCGATGTGGGTGAATCCCCTAGCTTGAGGAGTAGGGCGAGTATATCCCCAGGTCATAGCGTCCGGTATATATGGGTGAGGGATTTACCTCACTTTCAGGGAAGGAATATGACCGCCTCCACTACGTTTATATTTTGGGCTAGGTTGGTGACCGATTCCAACTTGGGGAACTAGGTTTTGTGAGCACACCTAGTGAGATGGCATTTTAGAGGGAATCATCCGGTGAGGGTATACTCGGAAGGATGGATACACGTATGATATATGTGTGGATGTTAGTAAAGGTATGTATAATATGGTAGCACATATTATATGTAGGTGATAATACAGTGTGTGATGTATTTACTTTATATAACTCGGGTTATAATTATATGCTGTTAATTAATGAGAAATTAATTAAGTTAATCATCTGTTGGAATAATACAGAGTGTGACGTATTAAATTTATATAACTTGTGTTACGATTATATGATATTCATTAAGAAGGAATTAATTAAATTAATCGTGTAATAACTTATAATTCAGGAATCATTATACTCGGGTTAGAGTGGTATGGCAAGGGAAGGTTATACCAAGACTAGTTGGACGGGGTAGCACAACTAGGTGGGGTTAAGGTAACCGGTAGGTGTGCACAATAGTGGAGGGGTGAGATTGTCCACAAGGGAGTGGGACAATAACTTAAATATGAAGCGCATTCATGCATTTTAAATTACTGCAGTTAATTCACTTGCTAAATATTTTCAAAATGTTTTGGGTTCTAACCCTTGCTATAAAACTATTTTCAAAACCTTTTAGGTGTCCAGCCACAGGGACGCCAAGATTGATATTCTATTCCAGGGACACGGAGCTGCGACATATGTGGATGCTAGCAGGAGTTTGGATTAGACGCATCATTCATTCATTCCTAGAGTAGGAATCTTGTATCAGTTTCAGTTTTATTTAGGGCTTGTCGCCCAGACTTCTCGTTACAGTTTTCAGGTGTAATTTTATTCATGTGTTGAATATTTGTATTGGATTATTTCTTTGGTGGCCGGTGATTTATTCGGCAAGTTGTGTAATTATGATTCAGTTTATTTTCATTCAGTTGTGTGAATGGTTTATATTTTTATTCCGCATGTACTGTTTTGGTTTAATTAAAAAGGTTAAAATTTGGCACCAGTTTTTGGAATACTAGGTGGTTAGTAAGTTTTAAAAAGTTTTCGACAGTGATGCTAAGGATGATCCAACTGGTATTCCTATTTTAATTTGGTATATGACTGATCACCCGGTTTATTAGGCGGGGTGTCACAATGTAATGATAACATCAAAGGCAGATAACAATGAACTATTTTTGAATTTTTTTAATTTTTTAAGTATAAAGTATAAATAGTACAAAAACAAAACACCATGGAATAACATTAAAATATTTCAATCATGAATGCAGAATGTTGGGGTGTGAACATTTCCCATAGGTAAATCAACATATATAGTCATAACATGTGTGCACAAAGTTTTGATCTCAAAGTCTACCTTAGGTGTAAAATTGGTGAACTTAAGTGAAATTGACTCAATTTAATCAACATGTCATGAACATAAATGATTCTCAAACCAATAACGCAAAGACTATGTAATTTTTTCGAGAAATATTTAGTTTGTGAAAACCCATTGATCTTCTAATTTAACTCCCTCAAAATCTCACATAATTAGGAATACTCTCAATTATTTTTGAAGAAATTAATGCTCATATGTTGCAAAGCATCAATGATGCAAAAATTGGTCTGACACTTCTGTTTTTATATGCCGTTAATCTTTTTGGATATTTTATTACGAATGGTGTCTTTTAATGCAAAGACCTTTGGTCTTTCGTATCCCATTTCCATTGCTTATAATATAATAAATTTTCTGGAAAAATGATTCAAATTCGGGAAACGGTTCTTACATGCACAAATTTTATCTCGATTTTACTTTTGGTTCCATTTAAAGCAAAATTGATATGAGAACACTGTGTTCGACAAATGAAAAGTAAGTGCAATGTTCAAACAAGTTCGAGCACGTATGCAATAAAGAAGACAATGAGTCAAACATGTAGCAAGTAATAATCAAATATTAATGTAATGACTCCATACATTATTAAGCACACAATAGAAACAACGTCATGTCTCCAGATACTATGAAAAAGTCACATGGATGAATGAAATGAATGAATGGTTGATCCGGACATCTTAAATGTTCATCCATATATGGTTATAAAAAAATACAAAACTCTTTTTGTCGTTTTAAATTTTTTTTTATCAAACATAAAATCTTTTTATCTTTTCAACTTTTTTGTAAAAATTGAAATTCTTTTTGTATTTTTCAAAAATTTTCAGAAAAACAAAACTCTTGTTGGATTTTTCAAAAAATATATATAAATAAGAATATATAAATACAATGATAACACAATGGTAATACAATCTAGTAATAGGAATATAAAATGTAAACAGGATAATCATCCTACTCTAGTTAAAATTTTCGAACTCAGTCAATGGTGCAAATACCTAAAGATTTCCTAAGATCCTTGAATCGAAGTGAATCTAAAGGTTTTTTGAACATGTCGGCTAATTGACGATCGGCGTTCACAAAGCTCAAGGACACGACCTTCTCCTCATCTAGGTCTCGTATAAAACTTGTGTATCCTAATGTGCTTCGCTCGCGAATGTTGGACTGGATTAGAGAAAATATGGATTGCACTCGTACTGTCACAAGAAATAGTCATCGTGCCTTATGAAACTAATGTGCTTCGCACATGAATGTTGGACTAGATTACGGGCAATATGGATTGCACTCATATTATCATAAGAAATAATCATCGTGCCTTATCAAATTTCATAATCCTCCAACATTCGATTCATCCATAAGAGTTGCGTACAACAACTCGGAACAGTAATATACCCAGGATCCAACGTGGAGAAATATTTAGAGTTTTTCTTCTTGCTCAACCAAGAAACAAGAACATTCTCAAAATATCAACACCCACCCAAAGTTCTCCTACAACCATCAACATCCCTGGCCTAATCGGCATCCGAATAGGCGGATAAATGACCGTCAGTATTAAAGGAGTACCAAATACCGTATAAAAGAGTTCCACTCACGTATTTAATGGTACGTTTAAGTGTGAGTAAGCATGACACTTTTGGGGACACCTGGTATCGTGCACAGACTCTAAGATTAAAGGCCATATCGGGATGACTAATGGCCAAGTATAGGAGACTACCTATTATACTCCAATAAAGGGTTTTCTCTACGTCCTTGCCTAAAGTGTCTTTGCTAAGCTTTGTCGATGTACTCATAGGGGTGAATGAGTGCTTAGTGGGGTCTAAACCAAACTTCTTCATAAGGTCTAGACCAAACTTCGAGTAAAAACTTTATTCACTTAGAAATCTACAAGACAGTCGACTTACAGACTACTTGATATGTGCCATAAGCATAAAGTTCTAATCTTCACAAATATGTAATGAAAAACTATGATCCTCGCAAGAATCACAAGACCGTAGTCCTACGAAATAGCCTCGGACTTTGTCTTCAGCAGTCAGTCCCCTCGAGTATCACAAGTCAATCATGGAGTACCTCTCCACAAGGTGCGTGCAAGGATACAAAACTTTCTAGTGTTTAAAAGAATTCACAAGAGTAATATTCAAGTGTATTTTTTGTAAATTAAACAAGTGTTTTTAAACACAAAATAATGAAGAACATTCAAAAAATTATACAGAAACGTGTATGGCAAAAGTCGTAAAAAATCTGAGAGCGAAACATGTATTTATAGGACGTTCATGAAATTCGAGGCATTATCGTCGTTTGAACGAAAGTACCATGTCGTTCTAACGAGATCTTCATCTCGTTCGAAAGAGATGAATATCACTTCTAACGACCCTTAAAAAATTGAACCGGTATACCTTTTGAAAACCTCGTTTGATAAAACACTTTAAGCGACCTTTAAACGACATGTAATCTCGATTTAACAAGATTTAAAAAATAAAATTAATTTTCTTTTTCGAAATGAAAACTCATGTTCCTCTTTTGATAAAATAAACATCCCAAAAATAATTCTATAAATTAATCTAAACTCTAAATTTTTTTATACCTTTACGGGATGTCGGGAAGTCTTCAATTCTTGATATGCATGAGTTGGGTTTATTGTGACGGTGCGTGACGATTTGTAACGAGATACGCCAAACTAGCCTAAAGCTATGCTATGAATAATATTAGAAAAATTGTTCTTATAGATGTTGTACAAAAGAATGGTTACTTGATATTGGTTAATTATGGACTGAATGTTGGTTAATACTGTATAAAAAAAATGGTTACTTAATTACTGAATGTCAGTTCATTACGGACTGTTTTGCTGTATAAAAAATGGACTGGGTATTTACCAATACACTAACTGCGTTGCTGCAACCAACTCTTTTGCAAGTAATGTTTAATTAAATGCTTTGTTTTGCAAGTAATGTTTAAACATCTTAAAACAGGACCATTTGTTTAAAAAAACTGTAAAAACAGCCCCTCATAAAACTGTTTAAAACAACCCCAAAAGCATGGATCTAGCCATCTATTGTATCGTTCAGTTCTTCCTCTCAATAATCCCATTTTATTGAGGAGTAAGAACTACTAAAAACTCGTGTTTGATGCCCACTTCATCATAATAAATATTCACTTTAGCTTATTTAAATTCAGTGTTGTTGTCACTACACATCCAATTAATAGGGACACCGTGTTGATTTTGTAGGACACGTCACTTAGTTGTAAGAAGTTTAACTTCATCAGACTTTTCTCTAAATAATCCTACAATAGAATATCTAGAATAGTCATCGGCCATCATGAGAATGTATCTCTTCCCACCTAAGCTCTCCCAGTGAGTAGGATCCATAAAATCCATGTGAATCAACTCCAAAACATGGGAGTTGGTAATGGTATTCAACTTCTGATGGGGACTTCAAATTTGTTTTCCTTGTTGGAAAGGTCCACAAACTAAGGAAGTTAGTTTCTTAAGCGATGGTAAGTCATGAACTAGGTCCTTTTTAACTAATCTCTCGAGATCTCTAAAGTTCACATGACCTAGTCGTTGATGCCAAAGGTCCATAGTGGAGACCGTGGCACTATTGCACACAAAGGAGGACTTGGGCACAATATCATAACCATTATCTTTGGTCCTTACACCTTGTAGTAGAAGTTCATCCGATTGGTCATAAATGTTACATTCGAACTAGTCAAACTTTACAGCAAAGTTTATGTCACAGAGTTTGCTGATGCTGATTAGGTTTTTTTTCAACCACTATATGTACAACACATTGTCTAGTTTAGGGAACACGGTATCTCAAAACAACCACACCGTAAAATACTAGACCTACTCCCATCTCCAAAATTGACTTTACCTTCCTTGCGATCGTCAAAGTGGGTAAAAAGTGAGATGTCTCCAGTCATGTGTCTAGAGCACCCACAATTAAAATACCATTGGGAAGTATTTTAAACCTTGGGAGCAACATGCACAACAAGGGCTTTGACGTCTTGCTTAGGTACGTAAGTGGAGGTAACCTTTTATTTAACCTTGTCGTTGTTGGCTCTAGTCAGAGCGTTGGAAACGTTCTTAAATGACAAAGACGTTCATTGAAATTCTTCCATCAAGCTGTGCAAAGTAGCAAATTGAAACTCAAATTTCTCTCTAAGACTAGCAAGGTCACTAGAGTGGTGTGTGGGAGTATGTTACGCCCAGTTCTATCTAATTTATAGAAAAACTCTCAAAGGTGATCTCTTATTTTGCAAAAAGTGGAATCACTCTAGCGGTTTACGTGTTTGGGTCTACCTTAGTTATCTTTCTTAGGTTTAACTCTCCTTTGTGGTTTACGTGTAGGGCCATAAGGATTAACCATAGATTTAAGAACCAGTTCTGGTGCGTTATTGGAAGTGGAAACATATTCCTTGCCTCTCACCAAAACCTAAAGTTGCGTTGAGGAGCATCTTACCTACATTCTTCGATGTATTTTTGATAGTTACCTTGACCTCCCGGGTACATTCAAGATCTTTCTCGAGTTAGGATACAAGGGCTTCAAGTTTCTCACAAGTCTCCACGGATGCAAGGAGATCTCTCATAAGACTAGCCACCTTGTTGGCCAAGTTCCCATTCTCTCTCTCAACTACACAAACTCTTTCTCCCAAAGCTTATCTAACGGAGGACTCACTCTCTCTCGCCTCTTATAACTCTTTCTCTAGTGCTAAAACTCTCATAGTAACCCTTTGTTTTGTTTCTTAATCTTAAAGGACTCATCATAAAGATAGGCATAGGTGCGCTGAAGGTCACTCTTACTCTAACTAAATTATCCTCTCCCACACTCTCGTTGGAATGACTAGACTCACTGTCGAGGTGTCCATTCTTAGTAGCTTCCTCATCTGTTTGAGGTGCATTCGATATACTAACATGACTAGCCATGAATACGGTGAAGTTACATCTATGCGGTGATTCATCCCCTGAACTCACCTACTTGACACCACTATCACTAACCGTGACATTTAAGGCGGCTTTGCCTTTGCCTTGACATTTTAACCTAGTCGGACACTCATGAGCTTCGTGACCCTTTCCCTCACACTCATAAAATATTTCCTCATATTTCTTTGGGAAATCTTTCTTTTCTTTCAAAATTTTTGTTGCCCGATTTATAATTTTTATTTTTCTTAAAACTTTTCTTTTCTTTGTAAGGATTTTCTTTTCTAAATTTGAGAAACTTTTTGATTTTTTTTCAAAAAGGGCTAAATTATCCAAGTCAAAATCATACTCGAAGTCAAACGACACAACCTTTTTGTTTTTGGACTAGGCTTTTAGTGCAATAACTTTTCCCTTAGGCTTAACAGTTTTAGGGAACATATCTATCTCATACGTTTGAAGGTCTCCTACAAATTCTTCTAACCTTAGAGTCTCTACTATCCCTAACGAATTTAACACGGTATCCTTAGGAATAAAAAGGGCAGGGAGCGATCTCAATATTTTCTTAACAACACGCGTCTCAATTATTCTATCACCTAAATTGAAACTTGAGTTTAGCATATCGAACAGTCGTGCGTAAAACTCATCAAAAGATTCAAATTCAAGCATTTTAATAGTTTTAAATTGTGTAGTGAGATTCTGTAACTTAGAATCTTTTACAGCATTGGTACCCTCGTGAGTGAGCTGAAGGATATCCCAAGATTTTGTAGATGTGGGTCACGTCATAATGTGGAGGAACTCGTTAGGGGTGACGCCTCCCGAGATGGCACTCAAACCGTGCGAGTTAAAATTGCTCCATTTAAAGTCATCCTCTTTCCACAAAGTGATCGGTTTAGGGCTAACAATATTGTCAATAGTCACAATGGGTAGTGTCTATCCTATTTCACAGACTAACCAAACAGTTTCATCAATTGACTTTAAAGTCGACATCATCCTAGATTTCTAATAAGCATAATTTGAACCATCAATGATGGGTATTAGATTATACAAATTATCCATTAAATTTCAAAATTTTAAAGATCAACAATTTTTCAAAAAAAATTGGTATCAATTTTTTTTTGCGAAAAAAGGATCACATAATATTTTAGTGTAACTGACTCTAATACCAATTTGAGAGTGCATGTGATCTAATGGAATGATTTATATAATTAAATCCCAACACACAAATCCAATTTTCACCAAATTTTAATGTTTGATTAAATAAGTTTTCATTGAATATGTGTTCTAATTACACTAATCAAACAACGCATGCAATCAACATAATAATTTAGGAAAAATCCCTAAAAAGGGTAAAACCTTTATTCATCACTATTGTAAGATTTGATAGACACACGACTTACAAAAACTTAGTTAAGCTAAGTGTGATGATCCGAGTCTTCAAAACTTCTAACAAAAAATGACTTAGTCCAGAGTCATCCACATGTAGCGGTCTACCCTCGATATTCCCCGATCAACCTTCTTCCTTCTTCAGTAATGAACCCTCGATTCATAAGTCAGCAGTAGAGATCCCTCTCCACAAGGTATATGAAAAGTATTGCCTTTAGGGTTTCACAGTTCAGAAATCGTATCGGGGATGAAAGGATTGTGAATCAAACACAGTTTTGTGAAATAGAATATGAAAAACTTTGTCAATGATATGCTGTTTACATTTTTCCAAATTCTCTTGAAAAAAGAATTCAAAATAGATATTTATAGGTCTGACATAAAATTCGAGGTGACGACTTGTTTAAACAAAAATAAAGGTCATTTGAACAAAAACAAGCTTTCGTTCTAACGAAAATGCAATCTTGTTCGAAGCATACATCAAACGAACTTCTAACGAGAAAGTTCTGTCAGGCAAATCCATCCTCATTCGAAGTTCGTTAGAAGTGACTTCTAGAAAAACCACAAACTCATTCGAACGAGGCCAAAGTAAATTATTTATTTTTAAAATCCTTTTGAAAAATCAGCCTCGATTTTATATAAACTAACATCCCAAATACAACTTAGAAAAATATGAACACCCAGAGTTTTATACCTTCATGAGATTCAGGGTGTCTTCGATCTTGGAGATGCTGGAGTTCGGTTCAACGAGTCAGTTTGTAATGGAATATTCCAAGATATAAAATCAAGCCGAAGTTATGAGTAATCATACATATTTTCTCTTACAGATACTCTCCCATTTCCACTGAGGCACCTCCTATGGTTGTAACTCCCCCGCTGATTTCTGGTGTTCCACCTTTCCTAACTGCTATGTGGCACACCTAGATACATACTCCACAATATCTTTCTTCATTCCTTCCCATCAATATGGACGTAGCATATCTTGGAACATCTTATCCCCTCCAGGATGTACTACATATCGTGAGCCATGCACCTCGACTAAAACTGCCTTTCGCGCCTCTGGGTCCTCGGGCACCACTAAACATCCCTAGAACCGTAACCTTCCATTAGATCCAATCGAAAAGGAAGTAAATCCACTAGATATGATCTTCTTTACCTTTTCTTAATAAAAGTAATCCATCTCTTGGGCCTGTACTACTTGTGAGATGAAAGTCGGTGAAATAGTCACCACTGCCATAAAGGCATCCGCCAAATCCATCTGATATAAGGAATTTCACTTTTTAGCCCAAATATCCGATAAATCACCCCCTCTGTTCGGCCCATAACCCGAATAAGGAAACCTTTGGCTTACGACTCAAAGCGTCCTCTACCACATTTGTTTTCCCTGGATGGTACTAGATAAAAAATTGTTAGTCCTTCACAAAATCCAACGATCTCCTTTGTCTCATGTTCAAGTATCTCTGAGTGAAAAAATATTGAAGGCTCTTATGGCAAAAAAAATGTGAACCTCTCCCCTAAAAAATAGTGCCTCAAAATATGAAGGGAAAATAACAGCAATGCCAACTCTAATTTATGAGTAATGTAGTTTCCCTTATGTAACTTAAGCTTACGGGAGGCATAAGCTATCAACCTCTCTTCCCGCATCAATAATCCTCCCAGTCCCTACAATGATGCATCTGTATAGACCATGTAATCGATACCATGCTGTGGTAAAGAAATAATAGGTGTAGTTATGAGATTCCCCTTGATCTCTTCGAATTCTCCCTAATAATTATCACTCTAAACGAATGGGACTCCCTTTCGGGTGATGTGATTCAGTGGTGATCATGGGCCTAAAAATTACACCTCTCAGAGCTAAAATCCACATTTGGAGAATTGGCGCACAACTTAATCTCTCTAAGCATCTAAAAAATCATCCTCAAGTGGTGCACATGATTATCCTCTCATCGTGAATACACTAAGATGTGGTCAATGAATATGATAACAAACTGATCCAGGTTGGGTCAAAAAACTCAATTCACGAGGTCCATAAAAATAATTTGTGCGTTGGTCAGCCCAAATGACATGACCCCAAACTTATATGATCCATAACGTGAGATAAAATCCATATTCAATATGTCCTCCTCCCGAATCCATAATTGATGATACCCCGAGGGCAAGTAAATATTGGAAAAGAATGATGCACCCCTCAATTGGTCAAACAGTTCATCTATTTGAGGCAATGGATACTTGTTCCTTATCGTGAACTTATTCAACTCCCTATAATCCATACATAGTAGGAGTGACCTATCCTTATTCTTCATAAATAACACGAGAGCTCCCCATGGAAATGTACTTCTTCGGATGAACCTCTGACTTAAAAATTGATGGATATTCTCCCTAAATTCTCTAATCTATAACAGAGCCATGCGATACAGTGATCTCGCTATGGGTCGGGTTCCCGGAGACAAATCAATACAAAAATATATCTTCCTCGTAGGTGGTAACCGCGGGACCTCTTCAAATACATCAACAAACTCTTGGATGATTGGAATGGAAACCAATTAAACCATAACCTACTTGGATGTACTTTCATTGATATAATACAAGTGCGTGCTAGAATGTACCTCTGGTCTTAGCATAAGTATAAGAAAAATTTCCTGTCTTGGAATGGAAAACATGATAGCCTTCTTGCTACAGTCGATCTGGGCGTAATATGTCGCTAGCCAAACAATACCCAAAACAACATCATATGTAAACATATCCAACAATAAAAAATCGGCTAAAAAACACAAATAACCTATCTCAACAGTCACGCCTCTACATACCTGGCGTAAGGTAGAGCCCTACCTTCTGGGGTATCTAAGTTCGTAGTCACATTAGATGTTATATCTATCATACCCGACGTAGTATCCAATTTATAACTGGTAAAAGTGTGTCGCTCCAGTATCAGAACGTACCCAAGTATAACTACCATATATATAAAACATACCCTCGATCGCTTGGGATGACGCTGGCAGGCGCTGCCAATAGACGTTGAATACACGTCCATTATGTAGTTGCAGGTTCCCTTGCATCTAGTCTCTAGGGATGACAATGCTAGATACGATAGTGGGGGTGGTAATGTCTGAAACCGGGGTGGGGATGTTAGGGTTCACTTTTGTCCTTGCTGAAACTGACCTAGACCGATCTAAAAACCCTTGGGGCACCTCCTAAAAGAGTGAAAATTCTTTCCACATAAATAACATACCCCAGAAAATGGGTTTCCTAGTTGGTGACCCTGATGCCCCTAACCTTGACCCTTGGGACTATTATACTTCCTATGTGCCTGGCCCTACTGTCCTTGATGTTGTAGTCATGAATGCTGATACTGACTTGAACTGGGTGGCCTTACCCTGTCCACCCTATCAGTGTTGGTCATCCCCACAAAAACTTTAGGGGGATGCTCCCTTTATGCTAGTACTCTCTAGTGATGATTGGAACCTCCCTTCCCATGGGAAGACTCCCCACCCTCTAATGTCTATGGCCCTTAGATTACTCACTCTCTCTCGTTCTTTGGCTCTTTTTCCTTTAAAAACTCATGGTGATCATCACAATAAAGACAAACGACATCTACCACCTCATTATACGTGGTGAACGATGTATTCCCATAAAGACTTTCTTAATCCTCCAAATCACACGCTCATAAAATAGTCCATCTTCAATTCCTCAGATCTCCCAATATTGGATGCAAAAATGAAAAAGGCAAGGGAACTCTTGCTCATACTCCACAACCATCCTATCATCCGTCCTCAACCTATCAAATTGGCCCCTCCACTTTTTTCTGCTGTGACAATAGGAAAAATTTCCCCACAAACTTTTCCCCAAACTTTGAGGGGGTCAATAGGGACCTATCCTCGACAGTGGTAACAGACTCATACCAATACAAAGCATCCTTAACTAGCTTGAAACTTGTAAAAATATGTTGCTGAGCCTCGATACACTCCACTAATCGCAAATGACTCTCAATGTTACGTCTCTACTGGAGCGCTATGATAGGATTAGTGAATCCTAAAAACTCTTTGGGGGGTCCCCTTCCCAAATGAAGTCCGAGCACGCTTCTAAGAAGAAGTAGGTGGAGAGCATGTATAGGTGCATCCATGGGTGGTGGTGATTGTTGTTGCTACATCACCCCAGGTATTGTATAGGATATGGTGGAAACTATGTAAATTGACACTATCGTTGGTGACTGCCCCTAGGGGGTGGCGGATGTGGCTACTACTGAGGTGCAGCTACCCCTGATTCGGCACTTTCGGTCGGACATGGTCGTCTTTGTCCTCTATGTGTGTCAACCATCTAAAAGATAGTAAACAAGGCTGCATTAATAACATATAAGTTATATAGAGTACAAATTCTAAATGTAAGGCTCTAAAGTATCAAAAGAATGCAACATAAAAAAGTGACAAACGCACTGAAGACCCTAGGACTCTAGAACCTGGAATGCTCTAATACCAACTTTGACACCCCGTAATATTTAATAATAGATTTATCACTTCTAAATCAAACACTAAAATAGTTTAATCAATTTAGTATCATTTTAAGCATGTGTGAAACTTAAATATACACAAAGAAAGGAAAATTGAATATAGATAAGTAAACCATCCATCAACTCTGATACTGTAATACATTCCAAGAAAAATATGTATAGTTAACTATAACATACAAGCCAAACTCCCAAAATATGAAATGTACAAATATTACGTATCTCTCTCCAAGATAAGCTAAAAATAACAATAAGGAAGGGTAACAACAACAAGATCTATCAAGGCTGGGCACGAATGACCTCAATCCCAAAATGTTAAATTCATAATGTTAACAACAAGTCTAAAGAGAATAAATGTATAATCGAAATTGGAATAAATCATAACTATAAACATAAGTCTCATACTTTAATATCTTTTAGATTTATCCCACCCAACAATACTATATAGTACATGCATTTAAATTCCTAGTCCCAATTGAATCGATAGTTAAGTTTTATTCTACAAATGAATACGACTAATGGATTCTTAATATTCATTACTATAAATAATTACGAGTGTATAAAATAAATAAGACATTCTTAAAGTCTATAATCACGATCTACAACATGTATCATATAAATAGGCTCCCACTTAAGTTGGTCAAATTAATGAAGGCTTTTTTTTATCGCCCTCGGGGATCACTCGCGCGTACCAAGTATAGTCTTAGGTCGTCCCAAACCTAAATCCTTAACACGAGAAAGGGATGAATTAACATGCCTACCCATCACTCATATAGCCTACCATACCCAAGTCTGTATGATGAAATCTCCCAGTAAAACTGTCTCGGATACAGGTACCTAGATGTGTGACCCAGGGGTAATATCACCAAGTCTCCATCATGGTATGCATCATACATCCCCCACAATGGAATCCCCCTAGTATGATATCCACGAGTAATCACGCGGTATGTATTTTACACATATAACACAATAAAAGAGATTCTCATATAACACAAAAATCTAATCATAAAATAATAACTACAAACTTTATTATATTTATAAATTTAGGTATCTAATTAATTGTTCCCAAATTAGAAACCTATTGACAACCCTAATAAAATGTTTTACTAGAGTTAATTCAGTCAAAAGGTAAAACTCAATTAATCCCAAACCCAAAATCAAATCCAATAAACCCAAAGCCAAAATTTCCAAAAATTCGGCAACGTTGATCAATCGACCAATTGTTGATCGATTGATCGTTACAAATCGGCCAACGAAATCCCCATTAAGGACTTCATCTTCTGCAACTCAACAAAACTCAAACCGAAACTCCGGTAATGGCCTAGAAACCTTGATACAATATTCATATAACGTCTAAACATTGGATCCACATATAAAACATGATTCAACATAATTCTATCATCAAAATCCCAATCCTAATTCAAGATTTGAAATAAAAACCCACTTCTCTCTTAAGAACCCTAGAACTCTAATTTTTAACGATTAAACTCCATTCTCAATAGATTTATGCATTTATTCAATGAATTTAAGAAGAATTCAGACTAAAAGTCAATTCCTATACATAATCTAACATTTTGAAATAAGATTTAGGAAGAAATAATCCAAAACCATTACAAAATTGACATTAAGTTTTGCTTAATTAGGTTAATTATGAATTTATTCAAATTAAATCATATAAATTATATCTTAATCATAATTAGGGTTTAGAGTTACATAGATACACATAATCTAAATCAAGATCAATCATACAATTATTCTAATTAAACTTTCCTCAAATTTGATGAAGAAAAAGCGCCAAGAGCTTCTAGAATTCTTTCATCTTCTCTGAGTCGTCTTCTCTCCAAGTTGTAAGATCCCCAAATTATGTTTATGTAACAAATGATGTTCCTATGGTTTCATTATCTCCTTTAGTTTTCGAAATTGGACTTGGGCCTAAAATTAGCCCTTAGCTAAATTGCCCAAAATACCCTTAAATGATCCAAAAGCTTCCCTAGGTCCTATATTAACCCCATGGCCCCAAAATATACCATTTTAAGTCACAAGATACCATTTTAAATATTCATAAACCATATTAATTCACAACCTAAAAAATTATCTCATGTTCCCAACATTATTATTAAATAAGCAGATTAAAGTTCATTAGTCAATTATTTAATAATTAATTTAGTGTAACTTGATACTATAGTCAACTATTTCTCAATCATTGGAACCCGACACTGAAGGGATAATCCAAATAAGGAAACTCTCGATATCGAACTCCGGATCGTTCCGAATTCTCCCATATATGCACTCATGTTAAAAAAGTTCATTAATATTTTGTTTTGTCTTTTATATATATATATAGTGACGTCACACGTCATGAGCACACAAATAATAATTATATTAATGCATGATAATGTATTACAAATTATCACTTGACTTTGTATTTGCCTGCTTTTGTTTATATGTAGTCCGTACTCCTCATTTAATTTACAATTTACCAGATTGAACCTCTAGATTACTATGTTCGTGTACACACTTGAAAGCTTTTAATTAGTAGCATATGTGTATATAATTGTCAAGAATATCTTGTATGCTCTTTTGGACTCATAATGCTAGTCATAAGTCATATATCAAGCAACATGGTTCTCACACATATATGATTACGTATAAGTGTATTCTCACAACGTAATGGAATTTCCATCGCTAATATATCTCATATATATGATGGGATTGTCATAATTATTTTTTATCTAAGCATTAATATCATGTAGTCTCCATTTTGTGTAACATTGATGGAATTGATATCCCATTTTAGACTAAGTGAGAATGTATATTTCATTTAAACATGCTTTTATATAAGGATGGATTTCCTTCTTTATCACGCACGTTGTATTGCTACCAAAGTATTATAATTATGGTACTTTTATCTGATATTCCTTAAAGAGGGATTGCCACCTTGATCTCATGAGTGGTATTGCCACGAGAATTTCCTTAAACTTCAAATTATATGAGAATTTTTGAAGCATGACTTGAGTGTGTCTAATAAATTTTGATCTTCCACGAGTAATATATTCACAATAAGCATTTTCTCAAGAATGTGATTTTGAGTCTCCAGTGATACTTTCTCTAATCAAATTCTAATTAACTATTATAAGCATTTAAGAACTTTAGAGTATATACTTCATTGATCATGTGAGCAATATCATATTGATATAGCATTAAGTTCATGTGAGTTTAAGTATGTTAGTATCATATAAAATGATATCACTAAATGAATTTCAATAATTTTGAGACATCAATGTCGTAAAATGTGTTATCACTTCAACTGATTCATAATAGCAATAATGAAAGAATTGGCTCTAATTCACTTATGAGCATCATGATATACCTGTATAGCATGTGTGAAGGATATTTCAATTGGGAGTGCAAACAAGAAGCACGTAGCACAATAATAGATTTTCATATATAAAGTATGCGTGGTAATGTTTACAAGACGCACTATATAACATATCAATATCATCAGTCCTTAAATTAAGTGTGAAAACTCCTTTTCTTGGCATGTTTCACATCTCATGATATTTAAAATCATAAACACATGGGAAACCATCATTATCATGTGTAAAAATCTTGTTATTTCGATTTTCTTATGACTTCTTTACTAATATTACTCATCTCATACTCCTAATCCAATTCGGATTCTACCAATGCAAAGCTTTACCATTGACCAACTTTTGTAACCTTGCATTCCAAGAAATAATAAAAGACTAAAGTGTCCTTAACCTCAAATGTAATTCCAAACAAAGAATAAATCCATACAAAATGTAAATAACATCCGAATAAAATGCAATAAAAATCCCAGAAAATGCAAGAACAATAAAAATGGGGGCTATTACAAGATAGTCTATGAGTTGGAACTTATAAGTATTAGTAGTGGTTTGGTTGGGACACTTGCACTAAATAATTTCACTTATAATGAGGGGAAAGGTACCTTTTGCATGTGAATGTCGATGAGTTGACATGATTAAGTCAACGAGTTGCATGTTATTAGTGTGTCAATATAGTAAGTATTTCTTTTAACTTTTAATCTCTAACCCATTTGTTATCTAAAATCCTTTTTCAATTATTCCTAAGCAAGAGTAACATATCTGAGCAAAAAGCCTTGTTATCTTCAATACTAAGTTATTTAATTCAAAGTTTAGGTTGCTATTTCCTTTCAATACTCAAGTTCAGATTTATGTATTTATTTTTATTCAAAGATTTATCTGGGTCCGTAATGGTTTCAGAGTTTATTTGTATGTTATTCAAAAAGACCATTGATCCTAATCGTAAGCATTGGTCTAATAGATTGATCGATGCGCTATGGGATTATAGAACCGCATACAAGAACCCCCTCGAAATGTCCCCATTCCTCTTTATCTATTGTAAGCCTTGCCATCTCCCCATTGATCTCGAGCACAAAGAGTATTAGGCCATTAAGAGGTTGAATTATGATCTTGATGAAGCCGATGAACTGCGAAAATTACAATTGCATGAGTTGAAAGAAATACACAACGATATGTATGAAAGCACCTGCATTGCCAATGAGAGAATGAAAGTCGAACACGTGCAAAATATCAATCGAAAAGAATTTCGTCTGGGCCAGAAATAGCTTTTGTACAACTCACAACTTTATTTATTTCCCTGCAAGTTACGTTCGCGGTGGACCGACCCGTTCACCCGAGGAAGGTTTTCCCCATGGTGCGATAGAACTAGAGAATTTGAAAGATACGGACACGTTCAAAGTGAATGGACAATGCCTAAAGCCATATATATAGATGTGTATTGAGTAAGCTGACATGATTTGGTTATCAGAACCCGTATACGGGGATCAATAAGTTTTTGAGAGAGGTCGTCGCACCCTCGATGCGTATGGGGTGAATTTGTCATATAGTGGGAGTCGTGTGTGTTTTAGAGTATTTAAGAGTCATTCGAGTACGCATTAGAAAGGGTTAGGAACACAAATTTGGCCTTACTATGCCTCGAGAGAGTGTATGTCGTAAACGGTGAGTTTTTGTTGAGGTTTGGCCACCAAAATTGAAAGGAGGGTCTTAGGAGTGATTTTAGAGGTATTTTCCCATTCCCAGCACTTAGACTACGAAAAAGGATCAAAAACCAATGTTTAGGCAGTAGTTTCTGCCGAATTGGTTCACCTTAGGGCCAAACCGATTCGCTCACCAGAACCGGTTTGCCCTAGGCCCGATTGGTTCGCCAGACCTGCTCAAAATTTTGATTTTTCCTCCATTTTTTCCAGCCAAATACATACCCTTTTTCCTACAACCATTACCCTTCCATCCCTATCCAAAATTTCCCTCCTTATACCTCCCTCCAACCCAAAAATAAACCCCAATTCATTTGCCCCACAATTTCCCACCCAAACTTTTCCCATTCCCACCGGTTCGATAGACCTTATACGAGAGTTTGATTTTTAGCCTTATTTTTAGCTAATGAGTTGTATGGTTTAAGGAGTCTTCCAAAAAAACCTTGGACTTATGTTAGGTCACACTAGGAGTCTAAGAATTGAGTTTTTCATAGTTTTTTCATAGTTTTACATAGAGAAGAAAGCTAAGGAAATAGAGGGACAAAGAAATTTAATATGTCATTCTCATGCATGCAAATTCAATACAAGTCTAGTTTTATCTTCCAAGCTTGGTTTGTGATTGTTCTTCTTTTCTTATTTCTTCCTTGTCATAAATTACATGCCTTCTTACTATAATTTCATAATCATGTCTTCATGCAACGTAAATAACTTATGCTTAGTTAGATTTAATATGTCCGGCTAGATAATTTGAGGGCTGGGATACATGAACCCAATCTAGGTATATAAATTGAATATGAAATTGGATAAAATTGTATAAATAATTAGTAGGTTTGATGTTCTGTCAAAATGAGTATTATAGGTCTCTTAACTTCGTTTGCCCTAGGTAATCGGAGTATTTTAAAGTATAATACATGTGACGATAATATTTTCATTCACATTAAATTATTTATTGACTAAATATTGTGTGGAGTAAAATTATCATATGTTTTAGTACTTTGAACAATTTAATGTTTTCTTATAATTATAGATAAAGTTTTTGAAAATTTTGTATCCGACGAAGATGCCAACAGTTCGGGGGATTGTATCTTCGCTCCACTTTTCTAAAATAGTTTTCAAAACTAAAAAAAATAGTTGTTGCTTCAGTTTAGTTAAATTACATTTGATAGTTAGTTTGATTTAGATAAATATAAATTATCATAAATATGTATCACCTTTTCCTTTTTTACTTCAGAGAGTCAAAAGTAGATTTTAGATGCCTTCCCTTAGTTGTCATTATGATTTCGTCCTATTTCCCATGTCTTTGACACCCGATTTATCAGGTATTACTTGAGCGACCAACTTGCACTTGAGCCGTAGGTACACACACATTTTAAGCCGTGTCAAGTTTTTAGCGGATTCAGTATTGACTCACCCAATAAAATACCAATCCGTAGACATTATTGAAGAGGGGGAAACGAGAGATTCCGCTCATATCAGGGGTGAAACTGGGTCGAGCATTTTTTTGGACCCACCCGAATGGTTTTCATCGAGTACAATGTCCGTTGGGATGACCTCCCCGCCGAGGTCACCACACATTTTAGCTATTTCAGGTGGTGTCGATTGTTGAACCCCCTTCCCCCATCGACTCCATGTATGACCAAGTGGTGCGTATTTTCTATGGGATGCTCGTTTGCAAATCCCAAGGAAAATACAAGGCCTTTGTTTGTGGGATGAGAGTGACCCTATACCTCCCCATTATTCAACGCAAAATGAGGTCTGTAGGGGTGGTTATTCTGCAAAATAACACATATCCGAACAACGCCCCTTCATTTCCATGCAAGAGTCCATTGATCGGTGGGCACCCAGAGATGAATGGGTAACAAACACTTTTCCTGTCGGGCGACTTCCCGAATGCATCCATTTTTCCCACCTCATCACGTGCGACATAATTCTCGCCATGGCACCTTTCTCTACCATCTCCTCGACAAGCAAAGTCAAATAAGCCTCGCGCATATTAATATTCATGAAATAAAATGTTTGTCCCATACGTAAGGTTCATTTATGACCTTTGCTCCAATGCACATGTCCCCGAAGGAGGTTCTTTCAACCCACGTACCAAAGCCCATAAATTCCTCCTCCATTGAGAAGAGTACGAGGCAAATGCGATATGTACAACCTCCTCCTCCTATTTTCAAAGATGTTGAGATGGAGGTGAATGGTGGCGATGATGAGGCGATTGACAATAAGGAGGAGGACGACTTGGTTTATGATCCCGATTTTGACGAGAGCACCTATCAACCATAGGTAATCAACCGCCGAATCGACGACTTGGAGACCCATATTAATGAGTATATCATAAAGTATAGGGAGTGCCGTGAGGTCGACCGACGGGATTATCGACGCGATATGAGCATGATAATGGGCTTCCAAGAGGACATGTACTGCTTGAGCATGGGGCCCGATATGCAATTTTCGAGTTATATCTACGATCCATACACTCGTGATCCCGACGCTCCCAGCCCTTCCCACTAAATCCTATAGTAATATTTGTGGTTCTTTTGTTATGCAGTTCTTATGATTTTAGTGATGTATTTTTCTTTAAGAACTATATAAGTCTTATCTTTTGATATATGCTTTGTAATTGCGTTTACTAATGAAAATTTTGCATTTTAATTATTTACTCATTTTGATCTTTGCACTTTTTCTTTTCTTATTTAGATTTAGTCCTTTTGATATAGGACATTGCAAAAGTCTAAGTTGGGGGTGGGGGTGACAAGTGCATCTTTCAAACTTCGCAAATTTAAAGATGCCCAAAAAATTAGAAAACTTTAAAAATAAATAGAAAGCTTTGTAATGTCTACTAACATGGACATTACAAAGTAATGGAGATATTGATGAGGATGTTACGAGTAGAATATCAAATGGTTGAATGAAATGGACACAAGCAAGTGGGGGTGTTATGAGATTAGAGAATACCTAATAAATTAAAAGGAAAATATTATAGAACAGTTGTTAGGTCAACGTCCCTATACGGAGCGGAGTGTTGGGCTTTAAAGAAAAACTCTCCAAGTTAGTGAGATGGTGATGCTCTGATGGATGATAGGAATTACTAGAAAGGACAAAATTGAAAACCATTATGTGAGAGAAAAGTTAGGACTAGCTCCAATTAACGATAAATTAAGAGAAAGTAGACTTAGGTGGTACGGACATGCGTTGCGTAGACCAATAGATGCACCTATAACAAGAGAAAGATTATTGGAAATTGAGGGTAAAAGAGAAAGGGATCGCCCTAAGCTATCGTGGGAGAATTTTTTTAGGAGAGATCTTAAGGAATTAAACATGAATGATAATATTGTTTATAATAGATTAAAATGGAAAAGGAGAATCTATGTGGGCGACCCGATATGATGGGAATAAGGCAAGGATGATGATGATAATAATGAAAAAAAATCCAAAAAATTAAAAAAAAATTCAAAAAAGTAAAAAATATTTTTCTTCAAAATAAATAAAAATGGGAATTTAAAATCTTCAAAAATGTCACCAAATTTTTGTTGAAAGTCTCAATTTGTAAAAATCAAATTCACTAAGCCAAAATTGACCAAAAGCGAAAATTGAGTGAAAATTGACAACTTAACGAATAAGTGTGTAGATTTTTAACCCGACGAGATTTCGGGCATATCATTTTTTATGAGTAATTAAACCATTATGAGTTAAAAGTTAACTCAAAGTTATTTTTAGTGATTTAAAAGTCATTGATGATCTCTAAATTATTGTTTTGATTGGTTAAGGAAAACGCGTAAGATATAAAATACGCCAAAATTTATCATAATTAAAATCGACCTCGAGACGCATTTTGTAACATAATTATTTGAATATATGAAGTTAGTCCATCGTTTATTACCCAAAAATATTAGCCATAAAAAAATGTGAATTTTTTTATCCTTTTGCAAGCCCAATTGAGCCTAATGAACAAACCCAAAAAACCCAATTGGCCCGGAGTTGTGAAAATATAAAAATTCATAAATTAAGTCCTCACGGTACGTAAAAAGGGGCAAGAAAATAGAACAAAATGCTCAAAAAATAAAAATACGAGAAAAGTACGCGAAAAAAGAAGATCAAAAGAACAAATGCCCGAAGAAGTGCCAACGGACATCACAATAAAATTTTCAACCCCAAACTTTCCAAACATTCCCATTATTACTCAAAACACCTTAACCCAAAAAAGTCCTAACCGGGTCCGAATAAAGAAATTAATTACCGTGTGGAGAGCTAAAATAAATAAAGATAATAAAGAGACAAAATGGTGTGAATAAAGATGATACTTTTCATTTTTAAATGACCGTAACCTGTTCATGATATCTTTCCACCCAAAATTTTCATCTTTCAAGTCGTGTGCGTGAACTCATATTCCATTACACTACTCTTGATATCATGCACATCGATAGGACAAATCCACAATATGAGTGATTCGTTTGTGAGTGTATGATGTGAGAAATTGAATCAAAACGAATTTTCGAAAAGTAACGTAATGATCAATCAGTAGAAGTTATAGATTTAAATTTTGTCTTTGCACACACACACTATGAATTGAGACTGTTGGATACAAATTCAAAGTGATTAGTTTTATGAAATTTAAATTATACAATTTTTAATTATTTTGATATTTTATTTGAGTCGAAAAACAAATTTTGTCAGAAAATGCACTGCAAACCCTCACGAGACGCCACTCGTCCTACTAGGGTAGACTAGGGACTTAACGTCTTATTACATACGATAAATGCAACTTCTTTATAACGAAAGAGGTATTCTATTCCAATAATTATTTGGAAGAGCATTTATATTATACTCTTATTCTTTTACATTGCTCGGGACGAGCAACGTTCTAAGTTAAGGGGATTTGATTCGGTGTAAATATTTTATATTTATTCCCTTAATTTTGGTAATTTTATGATCCCGTGCATCGTAATTAGACTGGATTTTCCTCATAATCATGCTACTAACCTTCTCGGGAAGTATTTCTTATTTTGTGTATTTCTCTCTTATTTTACAGGTATTTAGAGCAAGTGGATGCGAGAGGAAAATTGAAACGGTGAAAGAAATGAAGGAAAGAAAATATAATAACCCTTACTTTTGAGTAATTAATTTTATATCAATTTACCATGTGAGGTAATTATATAAAATATTGGATAATGGAGTAAATATTATTTTAAGTGATTTAAAAGATAATATTTACTAGATTTTGCAGATTTACTGTTAAGTGAATGTAAATGACATCATGTTATAATTTGTAGTGTCGTTGTGCTTTAAATAACATTAATGATTTAAAATGAAGTTGGAACATGAAATGATTTATATTATTCCGGATGCCAATTTAGAGGGAACAGTTAGTCCCGAAGTAGTTGAGATAGTCAAAATAAGTGCCATGTTGTATTTTTGGGTTCCAGGCACTTTTAACAGGTTATGACTTAATTATGTAGTTACGAGTCATTTTAATGATGTATTAACAATTGAAAGAGGGGAATTAGTGCTAAGTGCACGATGAAGTCTTGCAACCCTCTTATTTCACAATTATATGTTACTAAACCTAGAGAGAGAGAGAATTTAGGGAAAAAGAAGAGAAATAAGGAGAATTGAAGAAATTGGGTTTAATCTTTCATCTACGGTAAGGGAATCTGAGTTTTCTGCTCAAGGCAAGTTTCTAACTTGCTAGTATATGATTTAATGTGAATAATTTGTTGTGATAGTCGTGTAATTTGAGAAATTGGCACAAATGGTAGGTTTTGGTAAATTTTAATGATTAACCCTTGGATCTTGTAGTTTGTATGATTTAAGTTGGTTATATTGGGTTATTGTGATGTATAGTTTTTGTAGTTATGTTGTTAGTTGATGAGAATGAAGGAAGTGTAAGAATAAAGGGTTTAGGTTTTGGATTTGGCATTGTAGAAGAAGAGAAATTCGTGGGTCTGATAGGCACGGTCGACCGCGGTCCCATGACGGGTCGACCGGGCCTTAAAGGGGAGGCATATTACTTTCCTCGACAAGTATAATTTCAAAGCGCGGTCGACCAAGGTCCCATAACCGATCGAACGGGCCTTCCAAAATGAGCTTACTGCATTCTTTTCTAGACAAAACCAAAGAGGCACGATCGACCGCGGTCCCATGATCGGTCGACCGGTACCCTGTTTTTCACCCTTAAATACTTAGTTTTTCTCTAGCTTCTTTCTTTTAATATAAAGATTTTGGAACCTTCTTGAATGAAGTAAAACTAGAGTATTAGGGTCTAATAGTAAGGTATTTAAGAACCTAAGTTAGAAATGAGAGTTGGGGCTTAGTTCGGGAATCAATTTAGTTAGTTGATTAGGGGAAGATAAATGATTCTCGTTATAAAATGAGCTAGTCTAGGTCTAAAGGGAAATAGAGTGATTTAATGTGGACTTTTAGAATTGGTTTGAGGTAATATCATACATGATGGGTTATAGGGTGAATGTAAATTCATGGAGATTTATATTAGAGATAACTAAACATTGAGGTTTATAATGATGACATTAAACGCTTATGGCTCCGGATAAAGCGAAATGCATACTTTGAAATGGGAATGACTTGTGAATAATAATTTGTATATACACACCTCTATAAATTCTATCATAGGAGAAGTTATGCGCATGAGGTGAAGTCCCCTGGCTAGTGAATGCAGGGTGAATATAGTCCTCGGCTATAGGATCGATTATTATTATATTGTGTGATTATTGTTCGAAGTGAGGTAATTTCGAGTGTGGTTATGACTCACCGTCGATGGTATATGGCCGCCTCCCGATGTCACACGATGTAGGATGCCCAGGTTGTCTTGGTGATAGGCCCTGGAAGATGATAGCTATTTATGGGCACATCCAGTTGGGGTACCCGAAAGGATGGTCTTAGAATCGTTATATAAAGTGATTATAACTATTCTTATTAAAATGGAAATTGAGATTGATGGTTAAGCATTTTATGAAATAAAATGGCTTTGAATAAGTTTCCTAATGAGAAAAGGAATGGTGAAGTGAAATTGTGTAAAACGAAAATGGAACCTTATTAAATGAGAGTTTATCTTTATTCTCATGTGTAAATAAATTTTAAGCCTTGTCATTGACATTGCGCTAGGTTGTGCATTTAGATTGAGAGGTGAAAATTCTTATTACTATTTGTCGAGAGCGAAATAAGCTTATTCATGATGATTATATTTGCATAAATTTCATGCACTTTATTCACATGGTGATCATATCAAGATGGGCTCTGACCCGTTTATAACTCCTTATTTTGCATGAATTCTATTTTTGCCCAGGTTCTCCGCCATCAGGACGCCCGCATTGACTTTCTATCCCAGTTGTCCTGGAGCTATAACACTTTGCGGATGTTATGGGATACTTGATATAGATGCTACTATCTTTTGTATTCTAGTTATGATCAGTTACACATTCGGGCGTGTTGCCCAAGTTTTGTACTTGTATTATATAATGTGATATTGTAATTTAATAGTCGGTGTAACCTAGTTGTAAAAGTATGTTAATCAATAACTTATTCGGTTATTTTGATGTATTATGTTGATTATCTTATATCAGTCTTTATTTATATCCACCTTCTTTTAAAATTGGATTATTTAATTATTTTTTATTAACTTACAAAATAAATTTTGATAATCCGTTTTCTAAAATAATTGGTGGTTATCTCATATACTTATTCTACTACAGTGATGTAAGAATGGGCCATCTATGATTCCTGTAATTATTGGAGTATCGGGTTGCCCACCTCTTATTTTAATAAGCGGGTTGTCACAGATGGTATCAGAGCATCAGGTTTTAGAGTCTTTAGGATCTATGCGGACTTGTCATGTTCTACCGTAGCGTTCTTTGATATTGAGCCTTAATGTTAGGACACTTTGTTTGTCTATATTTTCGATATTCTGCAAAGATAAATTGTTCTATATAGTATTCTAATTCGGTTGTTTCTTCGTCTCAGAAGCCGCCTAAGAGTGGTCGCCCTGCGAGAATAAATATAGTTACAGAAGATAACGTGGAACATCCACCGCCAGAGCAAGGAACTATTAATGCCGCTGAGGTAGCTAACATTATTGCCCAGGCTGTCAATGTGGCGATGACTGTCGTGACTCAATAATTTCCCCAAGCCCAACCACCGATAGTTCAGGAGGTACAAGCCCCTGCGGGACCTTCTCCATGGGAAAGAGTTAGGGAATCTTTCTTAAAGGGTCATCCCCCAAAATTTCAGGGTGGTTCTGACGTAATTGTGGCGAACCAATATAAGAAGGATATGCAACGCCATATTCGCATGGTAGACTGTAGTGAGGAACATAAGCAAATCCTTACTACTTTTAAGCTAGTTAGAGCAGCCTTACACTGATGGGAGTCAATGACCATGCTAGAACAAAGAGATACCATGACTATATCTGACTTTTGGGTTTTGTTTGACCGAAAGTATTTGCCTCCCACAGTCCAAAAATAAATGAGGAGGAAACTTCAAGATGTAGTTCAAGGTGAACGTTCAGTGGCAAAGTATGAGGAGGAATTCACTCGTTTGGCTAGTTTTGTGCCGGATGAGGTTACTCCAGAGGAAAGGAGAATATCAAAGTTTATTGGAGGCTTACATTGGAGGATACAATAACACTTGTTGGGAAATCCAGCTTTACAAACATTCGGGGATGTGATGAATGCCACATTACTTCA
Organism: Sambucus nigra; assembly: GCA_949130495.1. Taxonomy (NCBI): domain Eukaryota; kingdom Viridiplantae; phylum Streptophyta; class Magnoliopsida; order Dipsacales; family Adoxaceae; genus Sambucus; species Sambucus nigra. The sequence goes on along the minus strand of OX422223.1, from coordinate 473,949,035 downwards.
TTGTCAGGATCATCGTTTGCATGTTCAAGGAAGTAAGAAAGTTTTAGTTATGTGGCAATCGAGTAAGCCAGGAGGCAATGGTGCCGGAGGAGCATTACCCTCATCCCAATCATCGGGAGGTAAGCAAAAGGAAAAGGGACACCCAACAAGGGGATTTGTCCAAAAGACAACATTTTGGGGGATTTAATTTCAGTAGTAGAAGTTTCAGGCACGGTCAAGGTGCACATCAACAACAACAAGTAGGCTAGGCAGGTCGGGGTAACAATGGGGGTCGAGGCCATCCGGGCCAAGGCTTTGGGCAGTTCAGAAATAATAGGGGCCATAATTAGGAAAATATGGCGGGTCGTTGTTTTCAATGTGGAGTGCCGAGTCATTATTGGAAATCATGTCTGCAGTTGATTAGGGGACAATTTCCTAGAATTCCACAGCATCAACAGGCACCGCTATCGCCACCAGTGCCTAATCTAGCCGTCCCTCCACAACAAGGATAATTATAGTATGGGCGTGTCTACCATATACAGGATGCTATGCTTCCTCCAGCCCCATTAATGGGCATATGGGTTGTGTATTATTTGATAAGGGTGCGACACACTCATTTATTTCTATAAGTTTTGCTAAATTGATGGAGTTAATTAAATCGGCGGAAAGTACTTTTACTAGTGTCGAATCCTCTATGGGTAATAGTTAACTCATTTTCTTCTATGTAAAAGAGTAGGAATAAACCTTGGTAATTTGTGTTTTGAGGCCGATTTACTCGTACTTGATATGGTCGGGTATGATGTTATCTTGGGCATGGATTGGCTAGTGAAATACCGTGCGATAGTAAATTATTATGGGAAGAGTATAGTCTTTGCCATTCCGAGGCAAGAGATGTTTCTTGTGGCTATGCCTCCTTCTAAGGGAGGTTCTAGCATTTATTTGTGTTGCATTAAGGAGGAGACTTCTCGTGATATATTCGTCCCCTTAGATTCAATTTCTATTATTAGAGACTTTAAATATGTTTTTCGGGAGATACCGGGTTTACCTCTAAGTCGGGAGATTGAGTTTGTGATTGACTTAGCATCGAGAACGCGGCTGATTGCTAGGGATCCGTACCGTATGACTCCTGTGGAAATGAGGGAGTTTAGAGATCAGATTCATAAGTTATTAGAACAGGGGTTTATTAGGAGTAGTACGTCGTCATGGGGTGCTCCTATGTTATTTGTGAAAAAGAGAGATGGTTCTCTCCGGTTGTGTGTTGATTACCGGGAGTTAAATAAAGTTACCATTAGGAATAAATACCCACTACCTCGAATCGATGATTTGTTTAATCATCTCAGGGGAGAGTCGTACTTCTTTAAAATAGATTTGAGGATTGGGTATCATCAGCTGCGGGTTAGAGAGCAGGATGTTTTTAAAACTGCGTTCTTGACTAGATATGGGTCCTATGAGTTTTTGGTCATGCCTTTCGGGCTAACAAACACTCATGTAGTATTTATGGACCTTATAAATAGAGTGTTTTGGGTCTTCCTGGACCAGCTTGTTATCATGTTTATTGATGACATCCGAATGTATTCTCAGACGGAAGTCGATCATGCTAAGCATCTAAAGTTTGTCCTGCAGACGTTGAGGGATCATCAATTGTATGCCAAGTTTGAGAAGTGTGGTTTTTTCCTGTCCATTTTTTAGGTCACATTGTTACAACTGAGGGCATTTCGGTAGATTTGAGTAAAGTTATCACGGTGAGGGAATGGGTTCAGCCCACGACACCTACAGAGATTCACAGTTTTCTTGGTTTTGCTGGATATTACCGCAGATTTATCAAGGTTTTTTTTAAGATTGCTAGCCCTTTGATAAACTTAACTCTGAAAGGAGTGAGATTTATTTGGATGATTCTCGTCAACTAGCTTTTGATGAGATAAAAGATAAGTTGACTTTTGCTCCAGTACTTGTGCTACTGAGACCGGGGTGGAATGTTTGGTCTTTACGGATGCATCTCTACAAGGGTTAGGAGGTGTGTTAGAACAAGAACATCAGGCTACTGCTTATACTTCTTGCAAGCTAAAGCCCCATGAGAAGAATTATCCAGTTCATGATTTGAAACTTGTTGCAGTGGTTTTTGCCTTAAAGATATGGAGACATTACCTCTTGGGGGATAAGTTAAGTCTTTTCACAGACCATAAATAGTTGTAATATTTATTTTCACACAAGGATTTGAATATGCGACAACATCGATGGATAGAGTTTGTGAAGGACAATCAATTTGATATTCATTATCACCCGGGTAAGGCTAATGTAGTGGCGGATGCGTTGAGTTGGAAACCCGAAGGGGAGTTAGCGAGGATATGGAAGGCTAAATGGAAACAACTTAGCCAAGAGGACACGGTGTCAAGGGCGTTTATGTCAGTATTAACCATTACGCCTACAATAGTGTCAAGAGTTGTGGAAGCTCAAGGAAGGCAAAAATATTGTCAAGAACGTATACGCCAATTGTTAACCGAGGGAGCGAAATCCTACTCTATAAGTTCTGAGGGTGGGTTACATTTTGATGGGAGACTTGTTGTCTCAGATGAGGGGGATTTGAGACGGGCCGTAATGACATAATCACGTGGGTCCAAATTTATAGTACAACCCGGTGTAGACAAAATGTACCAAGACATGCGTTGTCAATATTGGTGGACCGATATGAAATGGGAAATCTCTAAATTTGTTTCTCAATGTACTACTTATTATTTGGTGAAAGTAGACCATCAGCAATTGACGGGATTGTTACAACCCTTAGAAATACCGATATGGAAGTGGGAAAGCATCTCGATGGATTTCATCAAGGGATTGCCAACATCACAAAGCGGTCATGATTCTATTTGGGTTATTGTCGATTGTTTAACCAAGTCGACACATTTCTTACCGGTACGTACAGACTACAATACTGCTCGCTATGCTCGGCTATTTATTGCGATGATTGTTAGACTCCACGGGGTGCCCATTAATATAGTCTTTGATCGAGACAAAATTTTTGTTTCCCATTTTTGGCTAAGTTCCAAGAAGCTTAAGATGGAACCTCATAAATTTTAGAGAGGAGGTGGATATAGTGGTAGAGGTCAGGGGAGATTTGGCAGAGATACTAGGGCTGGAAAATCTTCTAGTCTGGTTAGGAGGTCAGGAAAAGGTGAGACACCGGTGAGAGTTGTTACGTGTTTCTTTTGTAAAGAAGAGGGGCATTATAAATCTGAGTGTCGTAAGCTTAAAGGAGTGGAATGCTACCATTATCATCAAGTAGGGCATGTTAAGAAGAATTATCCGCAGTTGGCAGAGACTCTAGTAGCACATAGTGAAGTAGCAAGAAGAATGTTATCTCTAGGCAGTGTAGTGAAAAGTATGGGGAGATGAAAAGCTAGTAGTTCCAGGCCAGGTGGATGAGTTTTTACAATGAAAGAAGCTCTCCTATCACCCTCAAACAGATGGATAGACGGAAAGAGTTAACAGAATGTTGGAGGACATGCTCAGGATGTGTGTACTTGACTTTAAAGGAGATTGGTAACAATATCTTCCCTTGGTCAAATTCACTTATAATAATTCGTACCAATTCACTATAGGTATGACACCCTATGAAGCATTATATGGCCGACTATGTAGGTCACTTACTTATTGGTTGGAAGTAGGGGATAATAAATTTCTTAGACCTAAAATGATCCAAGATACTTCTTCAATGATTGAACTTATTCACAATCCCATTCTAATCGCTCAAGATCGTCAAAAGAGTTATGATGATGCGAATATAAGGCATATAAAATTGGAGGTTGAAGATCAAGTTGTGGTACGGGTGTCGCCAATGAAGGGTATAACGCGATTTAGGAAGAAAGGGAAACCTGCTCCACGCTTTGTAGGCCCTTTTCCCATTATTGCTAAGGTAGGCCCAGTAGCTTATCAACTCGCCTTACCGGAACACTTACAACAGATTCATGATGTGTTTCATGTTTCATCCTTGAAAAAGTACAAAAGATGCAAAGGAGCTCACTGGCACATTCCATTAGATGATATCGAATTGCAGCCCGATATTTCATACGAGGAACAACAAATTACAATCTTAGATCACGGGGAGCGTAGGCTAAGATCTAGAGTGGTGCCCTTGGTTTCGAGTCCAATGGGGTCATCACAATGCCGAAGAGTCGACATGTGAATGTGAGGACGATATGCGAGAAAAGTATCCACATCTGTTTTTACAAGATACTCTATTTTGAGGAAAAAATTCCCTTATAAGGGGGGAGCATGTAATAACCCTTAATTTTGAGTAATTAATTTTATATCAATTTACCATGTGAGGTAATTATATAAAATATTGGGTAATGGAGTAAATATTATTTTAAGTCATTTAAAAGATAATATTTACTAGATTTTGCACATTTACTGTTAAGTGAATGCAAATGGCATCATGTTATAATTTGTAGTGTCGTTGTGCTTTAAACAACATTAATGATTTAAAATGAAGTTGGAACATGAAATGATTTATATTATTTCGGATTCCAATTTAGAGGGCGCGGTTAGTCCCGAAGTAGTGGAGATAGTCAAAAATAGTTCCATGTTGTATTTTTGGGTTTCGGGCACTTTTAACAGGTTATGACTTAATTATGTACTTACAAGTCATTTTAATGATGTATTAACATTTAAAAGAGGTGAATTAGTGCTAAGTGCATGATTAAGTCTTGCAACCCTCTTATTTCCCAATTATATGTTCCTAAACCTAGAGAGAAAGAGAATTTGGGGAAAAAGAAGAGAAATAAGGAGAATTGAAGAAATTGGGTTTAATCTTGCATCTACCGTAAGGGAATCTGAGATTTCAGCTTAAGGCAAGTTTCTAACTTGATAGTATATGATTTAATGTGAATAATTTGTTGTGATAGTTGTGTAATTTTAGAAATTGGAACAAATGGTAGGTTTTGGTAAATTTTGATGTTTAACCTTGAATCTTGTAGTTTATATGATTTAAGTTGGTTATATTGGGTTATTGTGATGTATAGTTGTTGTAGTTATGTTGTTAGTTGATGAGAATGAAGGAAGTGTAAGAATAAAGGGTTTAGGTTTTGGATTTGGCATTGTAGAAGAAGAGAAATTCGTGGGTCTGATAGGCGCGGTCGACCGCAGTCCCATGATCGATCGACCGGGCCTTAAGGGGGAGGCATACTGCTTTCCTCGACAAGTATAATTTCAAAGCGCGATCGACTGGGCCTTCCAAAATGAGCTTACTGCATTCTTTTCTAGACAAAACCAAAGAGGCACGGTCGACCGCGGTCCCATGACCGGTCGACCGGTACCCTATTTTCACCCTTAAATACTTATTTTTTCTCTAGCTTCTTTATTTTAAGATAAAGATTTAGGAACCTTCTTGAATTAAGTAAAACTAGAGTATTAGGGTCTAGTAGTAAGTTATTTAAGAACCTAAGTTAGAAATAAGAGTTGGGTCTTAGTTTGAGAATCAATTTAGTTAGTTGATTAGGGGAAGATAAATGATTCTTGTTATAAAATGAGCTAGTCTAGGTCTAAAGGGAAATAGAGTGATTTCATGTGGAATTTTAGAATTGGGTTGAGGTAATATCATACATGATGGGTTATTGGGTGAATGTAAATTCATGGACATTTATATTACAGATAATTAAACATTGAGGTTTATAATGATGACATTAAAAGCTTATGGCTTGAGATAAAACAAAATGCATACTTTAAAATGTGAATGACTTGTGAATAATAATTTGTATATACACACCTCTCTAAATGCTATCATTAGGGAAGTTACGCGCATGAGGTGAAGTCCCCTGGCTAGTGAATGCACGGTGAATATAGTCCTCGGCCATAGGACCGGTTATTATTATATTGTGTGATTATTGTTCGAAGTGAGGTAATTTCGGGTGTGGTTATGACTCACCGTCGAAGGTATATGGCCGCTTCCCGAAGTCACGCGATGTAGGATGCCTAGGTTGTCTTGGTGATAGGCCCTGGAAGATGATAGCTATTTAGGGGCGCATCCAGTGGGGGTAGCCGGAAGGATGGTCTTAGAATCGTTATATAAAGTGATTATAACTATTCTTATTAAAATGGAAATTGAGATTGATGGTGAAGCATTTTATGAAATAAAATGGCATTGAATAAGTTTCCTAATGAGAAAAGGAACGGTGAAGTGAAATTGTGTAAAATGGAAATGGAACATTATTAAATAAGATTTTATCTTTATTCTCATGTGTAAATAAATTTTAAGCCTTATCATTGATATTGCGCGAGGTTGTGCATTTATATTGAGAGGTGAGAATTCTTATTACTATTTGTGGAGAGCGAAATAAGCTTATTCATGATGATTATATTTGCATAACTTTCATGCACTTTATTCACATGGTGATCATATCAAACCGGGCTTTGACCCGCTTATATCTCCTTGTTTTGCATGAATTCTATTTTCGCCCAGGTGCTCCGCCGCAAGGACGCCCGTATTGACTTTCTATCCCAGTGTCCTGGAGCTATAACACTTTGCGGATGTTATGGGATACTTGATATAGACGCTGCTATCTTTTGTATTCTAGTTATGATCAGTTACACATTTGGGCGTGTTGCCCAAGTTTTGTACTTGTATTATATAATGTGATATTGTATTTTAATACTCGGTGTAACCTGTTTGTAAAATTCTGCTAACCGACAGATTATTCGGTTATTTTGATGTATTTGGTTGATTATCTTATATCAGTCTTTATTTATATCCGCCTTCGTTTAAAATTGGATTGTTTAAATGTTTTTTATTAACTTACAAAATAAATTTTGACAATTCGTTTTCTAAAATAATTGGTGGTTATCTCTTATACTTATTGTACTACAGTGATGCTAAGAATGGGCCATCTATGATTCCTGTCATTATTGGAGTATCGGGCTGGCCACCTCTTATTTTAATAAGCGAATTGTCACAAGAAAGTAAAGGGAAATTCTATAATTTTACAGTCGAAGCCTAGAGGAGGAGGAGCCAACATGAAATTTGAAGATCTCAAAGTCATGAGCACATTGGAAGAAACGTCACCCAAATCCGAGCTACGATGAAGATGTTATGAGCTAGTGAAGTTGAGATGAAATTCTCGGGGGCTAAAGTGAAATATTCAAAAAGTCCCTGGCCGAACCAAATTGGCAGAGGTAGAATTGGTTTCATAGACCTGATAAGGGAATTTGATTTTAGGCCTTAATTTTAGCTAATGAGTTGTTTGGTTTAGGGAGTCTTCCAAAACAACCTAGGACTTATGTTAGGTCACATTAGGAGTCTAAGAATTCAATTTTCATAGTTTTGCATAGTTTTACATAGAGAATAAAGCTAAGGATATAGAAGAAAGCTAAGGAAAGAGAGGAACAAAGAAATTCAATATTTGTCATTCTCATGCATGCAAATTCAATACAAGTCTAGTTTATCTTCTAAGCTTGGTTTGTGATTGTTTTTCTTTTCTTATTTTTTCTTTGTCGTCGATTGCATGCTTTCTTACCATATTTTCATAATTATGTCTTCATGCAACGTAAATAACTATTGCGTAGTTATATTTAATATGTTCGACTAGATAATTTGAGGGTTAGGATACATGAACCCAATCTAGGTATATAAGTTGAATATGAAATTGGATAAAATTGTATAGATAATTAGTTGGTTTGATATTTTATCAGAATGAGAATTATAGGTCTCTTAACTTCGTTTGCCCTATATAATCGGAGTATTTTAGGGTATAATACGCGTGGCGATAATCTTTTCATTCACGTTAAAGTTTTTATTGACTAAATATTGCGTGGAGTAAAATTCTCATATGTTTAGTACTTTGAACAATTTAATATTTTCTTCCGATAATAAATACAGTTATTAAACTTTTTGTATCCAGTGAAGACACCGATGGTTTGGGGGATTATGTTCTGGATCCACTTTTCTCAAATAGTTTTCAAAACTTAAAAATTTCAGTTGTTGCTTCAATTTAGTTGAATTGCATTTGATAGTTAGTTTGCTTTAGTAAATAAAATTCTCATAAATTTTCATCATATTTTTCTTTTTACTTCGAAGAGTTAATAGCAGATTTTAGATGCATTCCCTTAGTTGTCATTACGATTTCGTCCTTTTCCCAAGGATTCGACACCCGACCTACCGAGTATTACTTAAGTGAACGACTTGCACTTGAGCCGTAGGTACATGCACTGCACATCCATTTTGCATCGCGAAAGTAATGATCTCCCATTATTTCGTTTGTGCATGTTTCGAATCTACGAGACTCTTGTCGATTTATCGATAGAGGCACGAGAATTTCCTCGAAGATTGGAGCCTTCACGTGGTTTATGATATATATATATATATATATATATATATATATATATATATATATATATATATTTGTGTGTGTGTGTGTGTGTGTGTGTGTTGTATACTCCAATGATGGGCAGGTTATATAAAGATAATGTGTTATGATATTATATTTAATATTTATTATGATATCGTGTGTATCTTACTGTTCGGGTGAGACAACTGGGGAGCGTACTAGTCTATACTCTCTATTTATATTAGGTACATTAAGATGTAGTTTTATGATAATATGGGTTAGCTTACTAGATATTCTATGAATTGGGACTTTTATGTATTAATGGTGGTTTGGTTGGGACACTTGTAGTAGATTCTTTCACTTATGTTAAGGGGTGAGGTATCTTTTGCATGTTTGTGTTGACAGGTTGACATGATTACGTAAATGAGTCGCATGTTATTACTGTATCGTTATTGTAAGTATTTCTTACAACTTTCGGGCTCTGAGCCATTTGTTATCTAAGAATATTTTCCAGGTATTCATAAGAAGGAGTAGAAGGGTTGAACAACCAGACTTGCCATATTCAGTTCTCAATCATTTGCATTCTTAATTTAGTTTGATATTTCCTTTCAGCACTCTTATTCAAACTTATGTATTTATTTTTATTAAGATATTTTTATGGAGTCATGGTGGTTCTAGAGTTGATTTATATTTGATTCGAGACTATCAGTTATTTCCATTTTGGTTGTGGAGATTTATTATTATTTGGTTGTGGAGACTATCATTTGATATTCTTAAATATTATGCATGGAATCATATTGATTATATATCTCTACCTAAAGGTATTACCAATTAAAATAAAGGTATAACCATATGGTTGATATACGTTTTCCATTAAAAGTTTATATCAAATTAAAGGACAATCATCAATTATTAATTACACATTATTACGAGGCCATAAATCCATGTTCAACACCTAATATGAATTATATTCAACAATAGTTCAAATGTAACAATTTATAATTCATATAAGATTAAATCCAATGTTAAAACACATGAATTTATCCAATTTCATCTAAATGAGGCATTAACAATAGGGATTTCCAACCCTAGGGAATTCTACTCCAATTTTAAGACTGTAGTTTATATTTAGATGAAATTAGCAACTCTATATATAAAAGGAGGAGAGTAGATTAACAAGTTGCCTTTGAAATGCAAAAAAAATTAATTTATGTGAGATATATGAAGACTTTGAAAAAATAGCCTTAAAAACTCTCAAAAACCACTTGGAATGTTAGTTGAAAATAACTTGGATCACCTCTTGAATCCTTATTTGAGAATGCCTTGAAAATAGTTTGATTTGATTGTGACAACCCGGTATCCGAAATAAGGGGTGGCCAGCCCGATACTCCAATAATACAGGAATCATGGATAGAAATCATTCTCAGCATCGTGACAACATAAAGAGTATACGGGATAACCACACTATATTTCAGAAAATGGGTCGTCAAAACTTTTGTTTTGTAATTTAAAGAAAGCATTGTCAACAATCTATAACAGAAAAAAAGGTGGAAACCCCAAAAGTATATATATAACAACAACAATAACAATAAAAGGACCGAATGAAATGTCGGTCAAAAAAATTCATACAATGTTCAATAAGTTCCATGAGTTACATATTATATCCATTATACAATTACAACAGTTGGGCCACACGCCCTAATAAAAGACCGATCATAACTAGAAATCAACAAAGAAGGCGTCTACACAAAATGTCCCATGATGTCCGCAAAATGTCACGGCTCCTCAAAAGACACTAGAATAGGGAGGTCATTACGGGCGACCTTGTGGTGGTGCACCTGAGCGGATATAATATATATATATATATATATATATATATATATATATATGCACAACAAGAAGGAAGAACGGGTCGGGGCCCGGTTTTATGTGATCACCAGATAAATGACAAGTATGATAATAATGAACAGTTAAGCATGGATGATAAAGATGATATTCGAGCATGGTAACATCATGAAATAAACTAAGACAATTAAATGATTATGAAGTAAGAATCAATTATATACGAGAATAAGGATAATCATCAACCATTTTCATCTTTCATCCTTTTCATTTTATCTTTCCATTCCTTACCAAGAATACAAATTTTATCATGTGCTCTTTGCGGCACGTATCTCAATTGTATGCTCTTTGTGGCATATACTATGCTCTTTATGGCATTAATATTCCATCGAGTCCAACTCAATGTTAGAATAGTTATAAGTATATATATAACGATTCTAAGACCGCCCGTCCGGGTTTCCCCACTGTGCGCGCCCTTAAATAACCATCATCTTCCAGGGCCTATCATAAGACAACCTGGGATCCTATCGAAACGTCAGGAAGCGGCCATATGCCTGCGGGATAGTCAAGACCACATCTGGAATCTCCTACCCATCGCAGAAAATATAAAACAAGCGCTCATATGGCCTAGGACTATATCCACCCTGCATTCATTAGCCAGGGGGCCTCACCTTACGCACGAACTTACCTTAAGATGGTATTTAGAGAGGGTGTGTTCCAACCATTTATTAATTTCCATTACATGATTTAGTAAATTATCATTTACTTTATCCATTTACATTTTATCAAATGCATTATGGTTATCCGGAACTATACGTGCTTCAGATCATCATAGTAACCTCGATGAATATTTAAACTCCCAAGTTATTTTCCCAAATATCCTTTTTGGACTTTATATAAACCATCATACTTCAAATTAATTTCTAAAGTCTCCACATACGACTTAGTAATCTCCTAAACTCCTACTTAATTCAAAAGAAGAAAGTAATGCCTGAACATCACTTCATGCACCCTCGAAATAACTCCCATATAAATCAATTCTAATCTAGGGTAGTAAACTAACTCACCTAGAACTCTAGGACTCTAAGTTTACTTCATATAAGAAGGTTCCTATGTCCTAAGACTAGAGAAAAGGGGTTGAAAATGAAAAAGGAAACAAAATTAAAAATGCAGGATTTCTGAATCGATTCAGCCAGAAAATATGGGATTCTGCATAAATGCCGAATCGATTCGGAATATTCGAATCGATTCGGTTCACCTAAACCTGGAAACTGTCGCTGGGCGAATCGATTCGGCCCTGCGAATTTTGCCATTTTTTTCTATGGAGTCTTGGACTCCAAATTTATCCCCAACTCAAATCCATTCAAACCAACTCATTTATTATCACCAACACATCATAAATACTACTAACTACCACCATAACCATCAATAATCATCCAAATCATTCTTTAATGATTCAAAACCCACAAATACACAAAAACCCTAAACTAGTTAAACCATGATCAATACACCATTATCACAACTAATCATTTATCTTAAACCACATATAGCAAGTAGGAAACTTGCCTCAATTGAGAAAATGCAGATTTTTCCTTGTGTAGTAGCAAGAATCCCTCCTCAATCTTCAATCTCTTCTCCTTTCTTTACTCTTTCTCTTCCTCTCTCTAGTTCTCTCTAGGTTTAGGAATAATTCGGGAAAAACGGGAGACTTAATCAAGACATAAATCGTGCCTTTAGTTTACAATTTACAACTTAAGTGGTAAATACCACATTAAATGGTTCGCAACTACACATATATGTTAGAACCAGTTAAAAGTGCCCATAACTTCAAAATACAATATGGCACATATTTTGACCATCTCACACGTTCCGGAACCAACCACGACCTCCAAATTATCATTTGGATATTTTATAACTCATTTTAAGTTCCGGTTCCATTTTCAATCATAGGGTCATTTTAAATTCTATGATACTATAAAGCTCATCATAAGGATATTTACATGCTCATACAGTGAATATACAATAAGTTAGTAAATATTAACTTTTCTTTCTTAAATTAATACTTACTTCGCATCCCAACATTTTATATCTAATTACCATACCTAGTAAATAAATATAAAATATGTTCTCATAAGCGAGGGTTGTTACATTGATTTTATGAAAATGAGTTGCTTTTGGAAGGGTCTAGAGAGAGGTTAAGGTTTCTTTAGAGAGATGGTGAGTGAAAAAGAGGGTTGATATTTTAAAATGAGTGAAATTCATATAAGTTCAATAAATAAAAACAAGCCTTCTTCCTCACTCGTGATCCACCCGTTATCCGCCCACAATTGCAGTAGAAGATCACCTAACAGTGGTGGTCAAACCTCCCATCGCAGGTCTAGGCGTGACTTAGGTTAAGTTGGTAACTTATTGGATTTTATAGAATTCCTCATATTTCAAACTGTAAACCCTAAATTCATTCTCTAAATAATTATCAAAAGACTAAAAGGGTCTTGGGGATTTTTCCAAATATCCCATATGTCCAATTCAATTCAATATTAACAAAAATAATATCTTTAACCCAAGATTTGAATTATTAAACTAAAGCCCAAAAAACTTTAACCACTTACCAATTAAGTTCTAAAATTCCATTTTTAATTCACATAATTATAATCCAAATTAAATTTGGATTAAAAAATCAAATTATAATTAATCTGATTTTTTGTTAGTTAATCTAATTATCTTCAATATAATTAATTATAATTTCCCTTTAAAAATATGGAGTATTACATTATTTCCACTAATAATTAGAATTTTGTCCTTGTAATTCATAGAAAATAATATATACATGCCTCAAAAAAATTGAGGATACCGATGCCTCATCTTATCCTCACGCTTCCAAGTGGGCTCTGCCTCACTCTAGTGACTCCATTGAACACAAACTAGGGGTGTCTTTTTAGACCTCAAAATCTGGACTCTTTGGTCTAAATACATATTGGTTCCTCACTATACACTACACCAAAATGCACTTTTAGTAATAAATTATTTTTTTACTTACTAATAGTATTATACCATTAGTATTTTTCACAATATATTACAATTACTAATCTCGTATAAGTGTTACTGATATTAGTTTAATACTTTAAAAGTGATTTTTTTTAAAAAGGCTAAATTTTTCCCAACCAAACCAAATGCCCCTGACTATCACACACCCAAACCAAATGAAATCCACTAGGGTTTCTTGTACACACTCATCACTGCGAACCACTGTGAGCTCATTGGTTCCCGCACGATCCTTAAATGCTCTCTTTATTGTATCAAGATTATGCTCTCTTCAACAAATCATTGGATTCTATATTCATATATGGTCGAATTTTAAATCTCTTTGAAGTTGATCAAGGTATATTCGTTCCTCTCTCTCTCTCTCTCTCTCTCTCTCTCTCTCTCTATATATATATATATATATATATATATATATATAATATTATGTATATTTATCTCATTTTCCCTAATTACTTCTTTTGGACGACTTAGGATATCGGGTGGATCTTGTGACAAATGGATAATTTGTCAAAATACTTATAATTCTAGGGTTAAACTTGTGCATGAAATCTGCATGTACGATTATCATTCTTGTAAATGTTTTATCCCCTAACATTCATTGATTTTTAAAAATTGATTTGTGTATGTATAAATAGTTACTTATATGTTAATATGTATCACTTTATTCTTGAGTAGAGTTGAAGTAAATATTACAACTATGAACAATTACCTTTTAAAAAATATTAGCAGATATCTATTTTTCAAAATCTAGAATAATGTTATCTATGTATACAATATGTGTTGGTTTAAATCCCACATGCTTCTATATAAGACATGTAGTGTGGGATAAAAAATATGATGTTCACTTATATATATCGCTTCTATGTACCCATTTGATTATCCAGTTGAATGTTTGATTTTAATAACAATATCATGTTTCCTTTTTTTGCTTTTGTGAAGGATCAATTTTCCAGTTGGAAATAGAAAATACCAGAAATGTGAGTGTGGATGGAAAAGTGAAGGAAAATTGGTTTTAAAATTTATGAAATCTTCTTTGCCTCACAATGAACAACATGGCCAATCTACCTTTTCCTTTTTCGATCTCCAACCCTAATCTATACTTGTTAAATACTTTGTTAATGAGTAAGATTTATTGCATAAAGTTATAAGCTATAGTGAGTAATTTTATTGTTAGAATTCCTCTGGATGTCCAATTATATGGAATATCTGTTTTAGATTTTTGGTATCTACACTTTAATAAAGGTGAGTTGATTTATAGACCAACATACTTAGAATAATCATAAACATTAACGAGTAATGGTACTTGGTAAAATTAAATTTGTGTAGACTATTTATAGATGTGGAGTAGCTCATTTTTTTTCATTGTACGGGCTTTTAGTTGAAAGGTGACTTATTTTGCAGTAAAATCATATTGAAAAATATGACATTCGAATTGAAACCAAAATGATGAGAACTGCACTGTTCAGTCATTTGAGTGGGTACATGCACATATCTCCCAAAAGGTATATTTCTCTCTCTCCCTCCTTATCCCCTGTTTTTAATTTTACAAATCACATAACATGAGTATAAGGTTAATGATTTTTTTGTTATTAGTTCTTCATCGTGAATGCTAATAATCAACCCATACAAGTAAATATTAGACAATGGACCAAAAAATAAGAGGAATATAAATTTAAGCTAGTGATGACAAGGCCTGTTTAATTTTTTGAATGAGACTCTTGTGTGTTAAGTTACACCGCTAGCAGTTTTTCCCTTCTTTTTTACAACTTCATCAGTCATCAAAATTTATTTCCTAACATCGTCTTTATGGGACGAGGATTATTCCAACACTTGTTTTATGAATTTTATTTTTGATTGCAGGATAAAGCATATCAAATCAACATTCTATTCACTTTTCAAGGTTGTAATAACATTATTATTGGCTTTCTATTCAATAATATTGTATTGGGTAATACTTTGAGGACACGTGATTGGAAATCAATGGTGGAACTCGTTAATGGGTGTAACTCAAATGATAGATGGCATACCCAACACATCAACCAATACATAAATTCCACATCAATGAGTCCCATTTATAAATTTCATTCCTATTTGGGTTAACTACTTCCTCTTGCTTGGTTTCTGTTTAAAGGCAAACACATTGTGTGCATAATCTAGATCGCCAAAGTATGGTAAAGTGCAAAGGAAAAAATGAATTATGCCCATTCTGAAAGATACTCTCTTGAACATTGAATTTTTTACCCCTGGTTACTGAAAATGTTGCTACTAAGTCCCTTAAAGGGTCTTTATGACAAAATGCATAGTTCAGGGAGATTCTGTGCAAAAAATTATAGTTCACGGGATTTTCAATTTCCATGCTAGATATTGAATAAATTCTAAATTTTCTTGGGACTTCACCCTAATACAAAATTTCAAGTACTTTTGGAATTTGTGAAATTACCTGTTTCGAACTTAAAATTTTCAGCACTCCATTATGTTTCAACCTATTATACATGTTACAGAATCAATATTTAGACAAAAAGAAAATTGCAATCATGATCATATAATCATATTCTTGAGTATAATAAATGTACTTTTGGGTGTTATGTAGATTCCAAGCTAGACCAAAAAGATTATATTGAAATAAGAAACAAGAAAAAGTCCCCAGGAAAAAAAATTAATTACTAATTTTCATGTAAGCCTATTTCTTCTCTTTTTGATTCTATCTTAACATAAACATGGCTTATTTTCCTCCATGTATGCACCGTGAGCTAATTAATTGTGTGTTTGTTCATAATTTTTCCCATGGAATCCATCTGAAGTCCTTGTTGCATCTGTTGACTCATGGATTAGAATTTATGATGGATCAAATATGATCCATAAGTTGAGAGGTAATCCCTCGTTATGTATTTTCAGTAAATCGAAGGGTAATCTCGTATTTAGAAAATAATGGGAAATACTCATTGTTACACATCCAATGAAATTAGCTAATACATGTAAATGGATTCAACATCACTAGATTTAGCGATAAGTTCCACATGAATGGAACTAAATCCAGGGAAAATCCAATGGTTAACAAAAAAACTAATCACAATTTTTGAGACGTAAGCCCCCATAATGTCCCAACATTTTTTAAATAATATCCCACCATATCGAAGCTTTTGAGACCATTGAAACACTATGTTCTTCACTTCCCTCATTGGTGGAATAACTAGGTTTAAGCATATAATTATCAATTGTATCTATTTATATTTCAACTCAGTAAGTAATAACATGCTCTTAGTCATGTTATAGTATTAATTACCAAACTAGTAATAAATTCAAATACAATACTTATAATCAAAACATGAGTGCCATTGAAGTTCAGTTTCTAGCTTAATGCTCACTCTTATAGATGTTATTTTACATATAACATGGGAAATGACAAAATCGACAACAACATTAGATCACATTAGTATGTGTTACTCCTACTCTCATTATGTTTCTTCTGATGCAATTTTCTCGACAAAAAATTATCTTGTTATATGCGTGAAAGACATAGTTTCGATCCATAGTTTTGATCCTAATATGAAAACATAAATTAAATGCCAGTTTCCATTATACTTGATTTGGATCCATTAGAAGTTTTTGATAACGTGCCTTTATTTAGATTCTTTTAATGCTCGTATCAGACTTGAATTGAATAATTATATTCATACTAAATGATTTTTGCGTTACAGTGGAGGTGAGTACTTCAACGACCATTTAATAGCAACCTTCGACATGCATCTAGTAGGTTGATAGTCTAGAGTTTAGAGATGCATTCCTCATGGAAAGAGTGCTATTTAAATTCCTTTGGCCATTGAAAGATATACACAAAGTTTTTAGATCTGCTCTATGTAATCTAGTTGTGTGATTAAGGCTATTAAATTCAAAATGTAGTCACAAAGTTGTGATTAAGGCTGTTAAATTCAAAACGTAGTTACGAAGTTATCACGGGTAAAAGCATCGTGTTCAATATCTGAAGGTCTAGATAAGAGAGGCACTTCATTTACTTTATTTGAATGTAATGATATTTCAATAGCAACACTGCTTGGTTTTGCAACTGAGAATCCCAGAGACCCATCACCTTCATTAGGTTGATAAATGCCCATATGACCATTTTCTATGTTCTTTGGATTTAGAGAAGGGTCAGTTTGTACATAGTGATTGTTCATTCCAATTTATGAATTTGTGTTCTTTAGAAGTGAACTCTTCATTTGTTTATTGCGATTTCCTAAGCATTAAAATTCTTGGCAAAAACTTGGAAAATTGTTGTCTTGAAAATTCTGATTGATACACACCTCATTTTCCAATATCATGAACAAGTCTTGTGGGTAACAAAAGATTAATAAACTCTTCAGATCTGAGATAGAACTAAAATGAGGGAACTGAAGCAGAAGGCTTAGTCAAGGAAGCTAATGCACTATCTGCCTGGCATGCGCCATCTTTTTCATATATATGATGAACTCTGGGCATAATGCCCACCTCAATTTCTCTTGCAAAAGCCATTTTGTTCTTATCAATGCTTCCCGCCCTACTTTGGTAAGTATTCTCATCACATTGGAAACGATTTTACAAGCATGGGATATCGATTTTCTTACAAGTTAAGTGGGGCAACCTTCAGATATTGAACACTGTACATTCCATATTTTATAAATTTAGACATTCGATTTCTGGATGGACATAAATAAATGAATCGAATGGTTCTTAACTAATGGGTGAGGGTCATCGATTTCTAGCGATCCGTGTTTGAAATGTGTAAAGATGATTGAATGATATAAATTTAAAGAACTTAAATTCATATTGTAAGAGAGCACTTCTCTTTGGGTAATGAGAGGAAGCGATACTTTCTCTTGTCACTTGGGTGTTTATAGAAAACTGAGGTATAACCCTTATTGATGGTGATGCGAAATATACTTTGCAAGAGTGATGATAAAAAAAAACTCAATAATGAGAGAAAAATATGCTTAAGAGAGGAAATCAACTATAAAGAATACACTAAATAACGTGGTTCATCCAACTTAGGTTACGACCATAATAGCTCGAGTTTTTATTTGATTTAGAATGGAAATCAATATTTACAATTGCTCAATCTCAATGAAACTTCTCCTCTTTAAGTG
The DNA here is from genome assembly GCA_949130495.1 of Sambucus nigra. Lineage (NCBI taxonomy): Eukaryota > Viridiplantae > Streptophyta > Magnoliopsida > Dipsacales > Adoxaceae > Sambucus > Sambucus nigra. The sequence continues at coordinate 473,930,737 of OX422223.1, read as the reverse complement.
TTTAAACTCTCTTGAAATATTCTGAAGTCTTTCTTCTCTCTATGTATGCCCTCCGTCTTAATGTCATTTCTTTTCCTCCTATTAGTCTTGTCTTTATCTCTAATGGAATAATGTAGCATATATAGTCGCAGTCTCAATTTTATGGGACCTTAAGTGTTGTATAAAGTTGTCTTGAAATTTGGATAAAAGTATTACTTTAATAAAGCATGTTGATCGCATTACGCAATGCATTATATAAGTTCTACCAGTATGGGACCATGTTTAAAAGAAACAGATGATGCTTTCTACGTCAGGATCTTTTTACAACTCGTGAGCACTTTTAGTCATGCAAACTGGTAGTTACTAGCAACATGCTCCCTCAGGTGAGATATTTTGCAACGCGCTTAATCGAGTGAAGTTCTTTCGATCTATGTGTTCTTGGGAGTATTTTCTTCGGGAACCTTCCTATCCAGGTTAATCGAGGGTGCAGCTTCTTCGGTTCTGCCAGACTTGGATCTTTCAAGTGTTCCGGTTAAACGCTTCCATGTAACATCAAATGGACTCTTTTTTATATTCTTGAAGTAACTTATCTCTGAGTAGGGATTTCTATAAATAATCCCCTCCTACACATATAATGTATAAAGAATAAATTTATTTAAATATAATGAACTATAACTACGTATCTCATGTGTAAATGAAATTTTTTAACTACTTTAGTATATATTGCATTTTTTAGTCTTTTTTCATTGATATAACCATTGCGTTTTAGAATATATACATAAACCAATGCATTGTGTTGTGTGTTGCATATAGAGAAATCATAGTTGCAGCTATATTTTTCATTATATATGCTTAGTTTTTCATTTAAAAGGGATAGGTGGAAAACTACAAATTAGACAACAATGTGTATTCTCTAAAAGTTTCTCCTAATTAATTTAACATTAGTGGTGTTGAACAAGCCAATACTTTGACTGGAATAGTGAAAGAACTACTTAATCATGAGATGGTGGAATTTAACAACACTGGAGTAAGTCACATTCCTTCTGGTGTTGGAGATGTATGTATTGCCCCAGAAGTGAACTTAAATGTTTTTTTTATCAACATTCAAGAGTTAATGTAGAAGTTTCTCGAGTAATTAACAGTAAAACAAGTGAAACCCAATTACATAAGAAAGCTTGTGTAGTGGTTGGGACATAGATTCTTCATCCCCTTTACCAAATTGAAATACCAAATCACACAAGGCTTGTGTGATGGACTCAATGGTCATGGTTTCACCATATGGGAACCTGTGATTCTGAGTTTCAACTCTTGCGTATTCAATAAGTGTGTGTGCATCAATGATTAATCCACTCATTGCACAACCAATATTCGCATTAATTTCCATAATCTTATCAACACTGTTGGGTTCCAGGAGTGGTGAGGTAATACTCTTCGCTTCAATGTGTGCTCTTATTTGCATTATTTTGATCCATGAAAACATTAGTTTTTTATATGATATGATAGTGTCTGGATTGTGTTTAAGGCCTCTTTCTCACAAAGTTATATTTGCATTATTTTGATTTAAGAAAACATTAGTCAATAACTTGAGCCGATCTCCCAATATTTTCTGGACTGTTTTTTAAAGCTTATGAAAGCATTAGTCAATAATTGTTTAAGGTATCGCTCTCACTGTTTTCATATTTACATAAATTTAATGTTGTTATTTGTACCGGTTTTTTATCCCAATAATGACTAGTATTAGTTATCCAATATAGGTTTCTTATGTGATATGCTAGAGTTTGGACTGGGTCCATTCTTGATGATTCACGCTTGTAACTGTGCAACCTTGCATCATTAATATTCTTAACATTATACACCCTTAATCTTCTAAACTACTTTAAGTTTTTGCTTACATGCCTCATTTTAACAATAGTTTATTAAGTTTTATAGCCTCTAGATAGATCATTTCTATCTATTATGAATTATAGGTTAAATTGGAAAGTAATTTTATGTAACAACGGTTCTTAAATTTAATATATAATAGTTCAATGGTTTAATAGTATTTACCCAAGAATTATGGGTCGTTTTGATTGTATACCCGATGTTTCAATTGTTACAATGCAAATCTTGAAATAAGTTAATTCAGAAATGTTTGACTATTTTGTTTTGAAAAACATAAAATTGGATGTATGAACAAAATTTTATTTCCCATCAGTACAATGTTTTACACAAGTGCAAATTTTTTGGCTAGCTTAATGCGTATTGTTCTAATTACCACATCAAACAATGCAAGCACAACCATCTTCAAAGACAAGATGAAGTTTCATTTAATGGCATACCCATTTCTTGAAAGGAAGTACCCCGTAAAGGGTTTGTACCAAGCTCTTTTAGTAGCAACAATATCTGTCCAAGAAGAATCTTTTACTCAGCCTTTGATTAGTGATGTTCTAACTTCTCTTGAGTATTCATGTAAACTTGTGAGAGGATCTCACGGATAAGAAATATCACTTATGAGAGGATTTTGCTGTAGATTCCTTATTATTGTATATGTGATAATAGTATGAAAATTCTCACTATTTAATATTTTTACCTTTATTTTTCAGGAAAAATAGGAAGAATTTGTTGAATACTTTTACAACATCCCCGTATTACGCGGGGGTTGAGAACTAGTTTTATTATATAATGATATTTACAATGTTTTTAAAAAGTAAATGTTGAATATAGTTCCCTCATTTATGTGGATTATTTTTTTTGAATATTCTCGGGTTTTGAATAGTGTGGTAAGCATAGTTGAATTTCTATAAATGCAGGACGTGTTTTTATCACTTAAAGATGAATATCAGATCCTAAAAAATATATATTTTTAAAAGATGTATTAATATTCATAATAGATCTTTACCATTACAAAATCAGACAAAAGCATTACAAAACATGTGTTATAAGGTAGAGACGGTAATAGAAAAGTTCATTACTAAATCAGAATTAGTAACTGTAAAATACCGTTGCTAAATCCAATATTAGTAATGGTATTTTAACGTTACTAATTTTAGTTCCCCATGCCTTTTTTTAAAAGAAAATTATCATTGCTATTTATTTTTATAATGGTAAAATATTGTTACTAAAATCCAATTTTGGTGTAGTGATTTGAAGCATCGAGCTCTAACTGAATACCCCTCAAGTCAATATGTTGGTAAGTGGCCTCACCTCGTAAAAATTGACGGAGCATTGATACATTGCACACATTATGCACTCAACTAAAATTTTTAAATGATACACATGTATCCCTATCCCATATGTGATCCTAAATGGACCAATGTACCTCGGGCCAACTTACCTTTCTTCCCAAAATGCATCACCCCTTTCACAGGTCTTTGAGAAGAACCTAATACCCCACCTAAAACTGCTCGTCCCTTTTTTCCAAATTTGCATAACTCTTGTGACTACTCTGGGTAGTCTTCATCCTAAATTATATTGATCTTCTTAATCATCTTTTGATTGTACTTGGGTACAAACAAGATACTCTCGCCTAAGTCCAACTAACACATGAGCAATCTATAGGGTCGCCCATACAATACCTCATACAGTTACATACTTACTGAATTCTGATGGATGTTTTTGTAGGAAAACCCTACTAAGGTCAAGGCCCCTCCTAACTCCCCTTGAAATCCAATACTTATGCTCTAAACATATCCTTAAGAATTTGGTTAACTCAATTCGGCTGTCCATCTGTCTGAGGATGATAATACGAAATCACGTGTAACTGCATTCCTATAACCCTCTGAAAGCTACCCTAAAATTAAGGTATGAAGATTGAATCTTAATTTGAAATGATCGAAAATGGCACCTCGTGCAACCAATCAATCTCTATTACATATAATTATGGACGTCAATGATGTTGTTCCACTTCCCTTTAGGAACGAGTAAGAGTTCAAGTTACCCCTGGTCGATGGTGATTCACCTTCACCATTTGACATGTAATGCACTTCGACTCAAACGTAAGAACACCCCGCTTGATACTTACCCACTAATAATGCCTCCGTATATTTTGATTCATCTTATCCCCATTGGTATGCACTAAAAACTAAGATCCATAGGCCTCCTACATGACTTGCCTATGAAACTTATCATTTGAAGGTACCATTAGCCTCCATTTTTATCGTAAACCGCCATCAGAACTAATGGTGTTAAGGTGTACACTGGTAACTAGAAGCTCGACTACCATTTCCACCACTAACCAATCATTGATTCAAATCATCTGCTACTATATTAGCCTTCCCCGGGTAATTTTTTATCGTAAACTGATAATCCTTAATGAACTCAGACCAGTGCGTTGTTTTATGTTCAAGTCCTTTTATGTGAAAAAAATATTATTGGATTTAGTGGTAACTGAAAAGACTGAACTTCTTACCCCATAAATAGTGTCTCCAAACATGCAAGTAGTGCGAATAATACCTCTATTAACTCCAAATCGTGGGTTGGATAGTTAACCTCGTGAGTATTCAACTTTTGAGACACATAAGGAATCAATCTATACTCTCACATCAATGATCCACCTATTTTATGTAGGGAAGAATAAATATAGACTAAATACTCAAATCCACTCCTAAGTAGAGCCAAAACTAAAGTCAAAGTCTACTTCACTCTGAGAGTGTCAAATTCCTACTTACACCTTTCTTTCCATACAAACTAAATTCCCTTTCCAGTTAACGAGCCTACTATCTTCGATAAACCTTTAATAAACCTCCTATAGTAACTAGCCAATTCGAAAAAACTATAAATATCCATATGTGTCATGGGTTGTCCCAAATCCAACATGGTTCACACCTTCCTTGGATTCATCAAAAATCCCTTCTCAAAGAGTATATGGCCCAAAAATTACACCCTGATCTTTCGAAACTGATACTTCTTGAACTTATCATACAAAAAACGCTCCCGTAATGTCTGGAGTACTCAAATGCTCGTCATTCTCCTTTTTGTCTATGAATAGATAAGAATGTTATCAGTGAAGATTATGATAATCTGATCCAAGTAATAATAGGTTAACCAGTTCATCAAGTCCATAAACATATATGTGGATTTGGTAACCCCAAATGGCATGAACTTGAACTCATAAGATTCGTATCGAGTCAAGAAGGCAGTCTTTGATATGTCCGAATTCGATACCCTCAACTGATGATAGTCAAAATGAAAATCGATATTTGAGAAGAAATAAGCACCCTGTAACTGATCAAATAAATCGTTGATCTTCGTAAATAGTACTCTTTCTTCAACTTTACCTTGTTCAACTCATGGTAGTCAATGAACAACCCTAATGAACCATCCAACTTCTTCATAAAGAGAATAAGATCTCCCCATAGCCACGTTCTATGCCAAATGAATCTTTCCTCCAACAAACTATTAATCAGCTATCATAATTCTCTCATATCAAAGGATCCATGAGATAAGGTTCATAGGCAATCGTCTTAGTGTCGGGAGCCAAGTCAATCATAAAATAAATCTCCTGTGCTGGCAGCAACCCTGGCACCTCCACAAATACATTGATAAAATCCCGAACAATCGATATCAAATCTAAAGGAACAATCATCTCTTATTGAGTCTCCTCATCTATAAATATAAATGATTCATGTCACCACCCTATGGCCCAGGCATAGCCACTATATACATCTCATGATCCAATATCGTGAATAAAATAGCTCCCCCTATAGTCTATGTGACCTCGTATCTAACTAACCAAGCCATACATAAGATCACATAATGAGAGTGGGTATCTAAAATACAAAATCAGTTACAAAATTATATCTACCAATATCTATCCCAACATCTACACATGCCTCTAATTTCATAAAAGAACAAATAAAATTTTATTTTCCAGAATAATATGATCTAGGATGATAAATAAATAAATTTAATAATCAACTCAAAAATTAATAACAATATAAATATGAGATGATAGATATGTATCCAATCACATACATATGCAATTATATATTAAAACAGAAACAAATTCCCTTTCCATCATAACCAAGAATTTTTCCTTGAGGACCGTCCTTTTGGGTCAATAACTCCTTGAAAAAGAGTTCATCACGATTTTGCTGGCTGGATATGAGAAGTGAAAATCCACCAAAAATGTCAATTTGACACGCTTACGCATGAAGAAACTGGCATGATTTGGAACTGTGCCAAAATCTAGAACGGTTCATTAAAAATTTGGGACAGTTTAAAATGGAGACAAAATTAGACATGGTTTTAAATCGTGCCAAATTGTATCACATTTCATTAAATCAAACCTCTCTCATTTCCCAATCATTCATTCATTAAACTTTCTAACATAACCCTAGTATTTATCTCTCTGTTACGATCGTGTTTACCACAACTTTCATTCCTTCAGAGACATTTCTCGTGTATTCATTGTAATGCCCCGTATTTTTTATGCTTTATAAATTTGGGGATTTATTAAATTTAATATGAGTTATTAATTTAATATAAATTCGGAAATTTATTATTTTTAATTATTAACGTGATGTGAGTTAGTAATTATGGGAAACTTGTTGGATATTACAGATGAGTAAAGTAATGTAATATTGGTTCTATGAAATGTCACGAGTGAATAAAATGACAATCTTAGAAATTGTAGTCGGGACGCGCCTATGTCGTGTCGGGACTAAATGTTGATTAATAAAAGTGAATAAATTATAAGTCACCCATATGGTCATTTCGAGTGAGTCAAAGTGTCCGGAAGGGTCGAGATAGTCAGAAAAGTGTACCCGGGGGTTTAGTTTGGGTCTCGCGGTGTTTTTAGGCTTAATTAGTACTCCGGGAGGGCATTTTGGACATTTTACATTTTTGTGTAATTAAACCCACGAAATTTATTAGGTTATATCAGCCATTTGGAAGGGTCCTTTAGGGTTAGCAGACTCAAAACCTTAGAACGACCATAGGAGAGGGAATGAGAAAGCTTTCCAAGCAATACAAGGCCAAAAATCCATCCGGTTGCACCGTCACCACCACCAACGCGTAGATCGCGCGAAGGGGAACACAACAACACGAAATTCGTCCACAAATCAGAACGCTGAAAATCCCAGGCAAGTATTTACCTTGCTTATTTTCGTTAATGCATCATTCATGTTAGCCTAGGGTGATTAGGATGAGTTTCATAGAAGAAAACCCATGTTGGAGATAGAAAAATCGCATGTAGTAATGATTTGAATGATAATCTGGAAACCCTTTCATATGTAGAGGCTTAACCACGAATTTATGATGAATTAGGAGTAGGATTTCTGGAAAAAGACTGATTAGAACCATGTTAAAGAAATTTCTAGGGTTCTTGAGATTGATATGAGTTTTGGCCTATTAATCCATAATTATTGATGAAAACTCGCATGCTTTACGTAGAAGATGTATAGTATGGGTGTATACTATTTATAGTACAAATTTTAGGGAGTTTGGGTGTGAAAAATCTGGATTTGATTGAGGTTGGATTATGAAAACCGTAACTGTTAATCTTCAGAATTCGCCATACCTGTTTGATCGATCGATCGAACCAGGAGTGTCGATCGATCGACGCATCGATCGATCGAGCCCCTGCCATCGATCGATCGACCCCTCCTGGCAGACTCATATTTACCCTTTTAAATAGTTAAATTAAATTTAAATGAGTAATACTCCTTAGACATCCTTATTAAAATATTTTGGGAGATAAAGATGACCAGTAGGACTTATTAATAATTATAAGACCTTTAATGTAAGACGAGATTTTCATTTCTTGGGATGTTTACATATAAGGGACGATGGGATTATGTATTAAAGGGAGAGACGCGTAAGATAGTTACGATGGAAAATAGATGAGTACCTACTGAATTCTACACTTGGGAGGATAGAGTCCATGAGTGTTACGTGGCAAGATGGAATAATCCTTCAAACTAGAAGTAAGAGACGAAGCGTTATAAGTGATAACTAAATAATGAGAAATAAGGATCAATGTGATAATTATGGGTTATGAGATGAACCTAAATTTAATATAATAAAAGTGGTATATTTATATGACTGTGTTGATGCATATACTATATACGTGTGAAAATCATGCCCGCGCTACTTGTTATCCCTAAGGTTATCGCGCTGGGACAGTCTTATCTCGATGTGACCTTTACGGGGTGATATTGACTTGTACCCAAGAAGATAGGAATCCTAGGTACAGGCTATCGAATTGATAGTCACGGTCCTAAGAGACGCGAGGGTATGTGCTGACCTCTTGGACTTGGAAACTATGCTTCTCTTCAATATTGTTTGTGTATGTATTAATGAAGTTCGAGAGTGATTCCGAATTTGTATTTCCCTTAGTACGAGTAATATGGGGATTGGATAGCAGAGTATGCCCGCCATAATTTTTATGTGGGGTGCTATTAGAATATATATATTATACGAGTATTTAATATATATATTTAATTATGGAAATTTGGGAACTACCTACTGTGTTTATGGTAAGTAAGAAAACGAATTATTATTTTCGATTGGGGAACATGTGTTTGAAAAGTATAACATGATACTTAGAAACTTTATGAGTAAATAAGGTTTAAATGAGAACTTTGTTGTTAAAAAAAATCAACCTCTTAAACAATTGAATTTATCAGTATTAAATCTTATGAGCGACCTAAGATAAGATAAGATTAACCGTTGGGAAGGTTAGTACGATAGGTGTGCACTGTATAAGAGAGGTGAGAATTTCTCAAGGGAGTGCCGCACTAATATGTTATTGCATTGGCTTGTAAACATTTTAAATACTTTCTAAACAAATTTTAAATCTTTTACAATCGGGCTCTGACCCGTTTCTATTTTACTTTCTCTCTTGTATATATATGTATATATTACAGGTGCCCAGCCACAGGGGCGTCTTGCATAGGATCCTTTGGAAGGAACGCGCTGCATCTTAGGTTGGAGTTGCAGGCCTCTTGCTTAGACGACCTCACTTCTTGATTCCTCTTCTAGTATTATTTATTCCAGTTGGGCATGTGTCGCCCTTTCCATTATTCAGTTGTTCTATTGGATATTGTAATCCATTTATTTCCAGTATTTGCACTTTGGGATTATTTATTGTTAGGATGTTTTTCATTTAAGTATTAAATGTTGGATTCAATTAATTGAATGTTTGGCTATTTGGATTTATAAATTGTAGGATAATTGTTATGTGATTCTTTAATGATTAATGATGTAAAGTTTTTAAAAGTTGGTTTATATAAATAAAATTTGGAACTAATGTCGAAAAATGGTTTTGACACTTAGCTTAATTATTTAGGTTGTTTTAATTGGAAAAATTATATTCACGACAGTGATGCTAAGAATGATCCAACTGTTCACCTTGATTTTAATTTAATAAAGGAGTGATCGCCCGGTATTTAATTAGGCGGGGTGTTACATTCATTAATTCATCAAACGAGATTATTTTTTTTATTTGGATTGATTTTCAGGGTTCTTTGACTTCGATTGATTTTTAAGACTTCGAACGATAACTTCTGACGAGGTGACCTCATGGAAAGATGATACCTTGTTGTAACACCCCGCACTTTTGGGGATAATTAAAATTCATAAGTAAGTGTAATTTGGGAATTTAAGAAATTATCGTGAATAGTAATTTTGAGGTTTTCAAGGATTAAATGATTTTCGATGTATGCTAAAATTACTTGTGGGATTAAGTAAATGAGTTGGACTATTTCAAGTACTTGTCACAGTTGGATAAATCGACAAAGGATAATATTTTAATGGGAATACAACATTAAGTTGTGTTGGGTTTGATTAGTGATCTGCCGTCAAGTACCTCAGATGGAGATTTTGAGTGCGCGGTTGGTCTCGGAATGGCCGAAATAGTCAAAATAGAGTATCCGGGAGTAATGTTGAATTTCGAAATTTTTTGGATTAAAAGGGACTCGTAATTGAGTAAACGAGTCATTTTTGGGTTTTAAAGGGATAAACCCTTATTCTCTCCTATATAGGGCAAAAGAGAGAGCAAGAAAAGAAATAAAAGAGAGAAAAGAAAGAGGAGAGGAAAGAAAAAGAGAAAAGGAAGATTCCGGCCAAACTCTGCGGGATTCGACTCGAGGTCATCGGATTTTATCCTCCAGGCAAGTGTTTACTTGCTTTATTTAATTTAGTGCGTATATCTAATATTATAATTGGTAAATTATGAAATTTGGGTTAGAACCCTTAAAGAAAATTTGGGAAAACTTGATCAAGAGTTTACAAATCTTACCCGAATCGATTCTCCTACCCGAATCGATTCGTAATAAGGGCGAATCGATTCGCTTTGGCTATAATTGTTAGTTTTCTTCCCTTAAGAACATGGGGAGTTAAATTACAATTTAGGGTTTTATATGGGGGATCCTAGTTATGATATCAGGACTCCTAAATGTTGGTTTTGGGGATTAGTAAACCTTTAAATGAGAAATAAAATCTTGGATTGGTGTAGGGAAAATCCGAGGAACGAACCTAGTAAATGTTTGGGACGGACAACATTTAAGAGAGAGTTCTTCTGCCGTTGGGCATAGGTGTTTACGTTATTCGAATGCATGTGAGCTAAATACATCCGAGTAAATCCTAGGACGCAACTACTAGGAATTATTATTTTGGGGATTAAATGTGTGTAAATCCTTAAATGTGATTAAGGTGCGAGGTATATTTATGTAAGATAATGCTTATGGGACTAGTATTTAAGTAGGAGAATACTTAAATATTATTATGAGATTGGCAATTATAGCCAGATATACATTCGAGGAATGATAATATATATATATATATATATATATATATATATATATATATATATATATATATATATATATATATATATATATACGATTTGAATACACTATATATAATATATGATACGAATACATATATATGTGTGTGATTGGTATATGTGTATCTTAGAGGCTGATTTCCAAGGGTTTTCCTTTGGTGTAGGGTTGGAACAGACAGATTATATATTTTCTCTAGTGCGATCCAGGGAGGTCGTGCGATATGGGTGAATCCCCTGGCTTGAGGAGCAGGGAGAGTATATCCCCAGGTCATCTCGTACTGCATTCGAGTGCGATGTGTGTACTCCACTTACAGAGGAAACATGATCTCCTCCACCGTTGTGTATATTTTACCATGACCACTGAGTAAGTCTAGCTTGATACCGTGATACAGTGAGTAAACCCGGAGTCGGATAGGCACTATGAGACTACATTCTCGAGTTTTAGCTCATTGGGATGGTTATTGTACTTGTGTGTATAGTACATTACTTGTGTATGAGATCAAGAATATATATATATATGTATATATACATTGTGTACTGACGATCTAATGGATCTTGACGATCGACATTGCCAAGTAGTAGTGTATCGGGGGGGTTCCTTGATTGGATTTCGCTTCGCGAGACACCCCAAGCACGAACATGGCATAGTGTTGAGACTGGGGAGAAGTTTAACCCTTAGTACTCTATATACTTAGGAATTTTAGAGTTCGTAGACGACGGTTTAGTTAGGCAGAGTAACTTGACTAGGATGTTTAGAGGGATACATTAGGTGTTCACTTTTAGAAGAGAGGAGAGGGGAATTTCATGGGAGTGTGATACCAATTTAATTATGAGATAAAATATTTTTTTTAAAATAAAGAATCTATGCATTTGTAAAAATATTTTCACAACTCGGGTTCTGACCCGTTTATCTATTTTCTTCTCTTTTGCTATATATATATATATATATATATATATATATATATATATATATATATATATATATATATATTAGGTGTCCAGACACAGGGACGCCTGAATGATGATTCTTCCGAGTCAGACATTGGCTGCAGTAGTTGTGGATGCATGCAGGTTTCTTTTAGACGCTTCTATTCTTGCGATCTAGATAGGAAGTATTGTGGTATCACTCGGGCCGAAAGTCCAATTGTATTTATTTATCCTTTTATCGCATTTTAGTGCGGCATTCGATTTGGTTGTATTATTCTAAACCGAGTGTTCGGTTATTTGATTTTATTTCAGTTTCAGTTATATATAAACCGTGTGGTTGTTTTAATTGAATAATTTGTTTAAAAAGATTAGTTAAATAAAATTTTGACGCTTGCCTAATAGGTTATTAGTAATTAATTTGGTTTTCGGCAGTGATGCTAAGAATGAACCATATGAGACACCTGCTTTAATTTGGTACATGAGTGATCACCTGGTATTTTATTAGGCGGGATGTCACAGATAGTATCAGAGCATCAGGTTCTAGTGTCCTTATGAATCTGTGCGGACGTACTAGACTTTTAGCGTTGCTCTCGATTTCATATAGAGCCTTAGGATTAGGATCATTTATTCTTCTTGTGAGATTTCGTCCTCCTGCCATTACTTAAGATTGTAGTATATCTTTTGTGTGCTCGTTCGAGGATCGTGTGCGGATAGAGGAAGGACGACTAGGGTAGGCCATTTCAAAGGTGGCAGGAGGTGGGACTTAGTTAGAGCTATAAGTTATAGTTGGGAGTAAAGACCGCGGTAGAGGTTACTCTTCCTGTGACATTTTTCAATGATGGTTGTAATGACTACTAAAGTAGAGTAGTTAAGAGTATCCAACTACCTCTATAGTAAAGAGTGGTGCTAAAGTTAAACTACCCAGTAACATAGAATGGGAAAAAGGTTCAAACGGTCTTTGATAAGAACCATACCGTGAAGCTAAGCTATACAGAGTAAGTGTAACGTGACTCGGCAAAAGTAGAAGGCTCAAAAGCTTTGACTTAAAGTAGGGTGTGGAAATACCCACATGTGAAAATTTAAGGAAATTTTTTCACTCGTGGGAGCAATATTGAAATGGTGGGAATGGTGGACACCATATTCGGGGGAGCAGGATGTGCTGCTTGTAGAGAAATCTCGCGGACGGTTTTAACCTCAAATTCCTTTGGTTGATTAGGAAGGAAAATAATGCAGTTTTGGATTATTCACATAAGGATCGATCAGAGGCCGACAATGAATAAAGAGTGATAAGGAGAAGTGAACCTAGTACTGAAGTAAGGTAGGTACATTAACACAGAGTTCTTCAGTAAAATGATAGGCTCACTTGATAAGTGTTGCTAACACTTGTGGAGAATTTGTATTCGTGGAACCCCATTGGTGGACCTCCACCCGAGGAATTCATTGAACTAGGGATGTTGAGGCCGGTAGTGGAGTTTCCTTTTAACGAATAAGTTAAGGGAAATATGAAGTCAATCATCAGGATCAAGGCTATAGAGTTCGAGATACTAATAACCTTAACCTGGTCAGGGTGACCACGGGTGGGGAATGTTGCAACATGGAATGTAGAACCACATGCTTTAACCTTGCTCGGTAGGAGTTAAAGGACAAGAATAGGGTGCCGAGGTGGGGCATCGATTAAAGTCATTTTGTCTCAGTTAGGACAAGTATATCTTGTCTGGGGACCATTTGGAGTAACTTAGGAGATAAGCAAAGTTTCATCTCGGATGAAGGAGATATATTCGGTGTGACAAGATTGAGTCACAGTATTTTATCAGCCCTATATTCGTGTGTGATTCGAGTTTATTAGTAGTATCGATAACATTATATAGTATATGTTTATGTGTTTTTTCACGATAGCGGAGATCTATTTTCTTTCATTCATTGTGAAAAGCGGGTGTTAGTATTCAGAGTTTATATCAGATTTGTATTGCTCATTTTGTGTATGTTATACGAGTATGGTGTTATTTTGAGTGTAATATGTTCTTTGTTGATCGGAGCGATAGCAGGCTAATGGTTGCAAGACTATCATGTCCGCGATTCCAGAGTGGAACAGGTTATTGTTGCGATATCTCACCTGAATACAAGTTGAGTTCGCCTGTATTACATGTATATATGGAACTTCGGTGAGCAGATGTTTCATTATCGTGATACGAGTGTGTGGTGACCTTATTGATATGATTTAAGGTATACGGGGTTTATTGTTGAGCTGTGGGTTTAAGCTCATTATTATTTGCGCTAGAGACTTAGTGCTAGTATGATCATTGGGTAGTGTGGCTCCTGGAAAGGAATAGCAGTTCATACCACATTTTGTTGAAAGAGTGGATAGGGTTATCCCAGTTACACATTAAAGCTAGCGGACCTCCACGCACGATAAAAATTAAGTAGTAGTGTATTAGAGGGGTTCCTTGTTTGGATTTCGCTTGTGAGACCCTCCACGCATGAACCTTAACGACGTCAGGAGTGGAGAGATGTTATGGGATACAAGGATGTTGGTTTTGATGATAAGTCACATAGTGTGGAGAAAACACTATAGACTGAGAGTTGCTGATGATGGTACGCTTATGTAAAAATAAGTGCTATGGAGAAGCACTGAAACGGTTCTCTCACCGCAGGTATGTGGGTGAGGCAAGGTAAAGGATATTGATTTAAGTCTTATAGGCAGGACTTAATAAAAAGGCAGATTTTGGAGGAAGTATGCTTTGAGTACGATGTTCGTAACACTTTTGCTGAGAGTAGGCACCCCAATTTGATAGACTTTCCATAACGTTAAGAGGAAGGGACATAGTGGTAGAAGTACGTTAGTAGGTTAACAAGTTAGCATTTAGCATGTCCCGCTCGTGTGACTTAGTCCGTTATATCTCAATGACCGACGACGCCAGGGAGTAGTGTAATGGGAGGGTTCCTTATTTAGATTTCACTTTGTGTGACGTCCCACGCATGAAACCGAGCAAATGTCGAGAGTTGATAAAGGTCTTCAGCACCAGAGACACAATTTAGGATAGTACTCATCTTACGTGTATCAAAAACACTTTGATCATAGGGTTATTATGAAGTAAGGACAGTAGGACTAGTGGCATCGGTATCGGGAATTTGTTGGAAGTTAACCACAAGAAGATGGGTGGGTTAACCTTGAGAAGGATTGGAATCCCAAGTATAGGAAGAATGGAATTTTGCTGGTTAGAAAAACTCATGTGTGAGTATTACACTGAGGAAATAAGGACCATTGTTTAGAGAGAGTGTACGTGTCGGACGTTTGAAATAGTCATGTAGAAAAGCACGGATTAAAAGGTGTATGTGCACCTTGGCAAGTTGGTTTTATATACCGCCTGATATAGAAAGGGCGTAGTATATAAAGTTGAAGATTATACTGCGAGGCAGTATAAGTTAAATGGTAATGAGTTAGATGGATCGTCGTAGGAGGTACACAATAATCCAATTGTATAGGGAAATAAGAAGTAGCATTCCCAAGATAAGCGATGAGACTGATGGGAATAGTTAAGCGTTAGAGTAATTTCCTTTTTAAGGGAAATTAGATATCCTTATGTGGATGAGCGAACGCTTAAAATCGTGATCCTCCGTTGAGATTTAGACGTTAGAGCATTGGCTATAGGCGCGTTCTCTCTATATGTGCTACTAGAAACGATGAGTGCGATGTGACATTATTAGAGTCACCTTATGACGAGGTAGTGATGTAGCACATAGGGATTTAGTAAACTAGTGCATTATAGTATAAACCTTGTGATAGGTTGGTACCTAACGAGTGTATGATTGAGGTTTGATTAGCGATCCTAGGTTGGTGGTGTAGGTTATATCTAAATTTCGTGGACGAAATTCCGTTGTGGGGGGGGGGGGGGGGGGGGGTATGTAACACCCCGCACTTTTGGGGATAATTAAAATTCATAAGTAAGTGTAATTTTGGAATTTAAGAAATTATCGTGAATAGTAATTTTGAGGTTTTCAAGGATTAAATGATTTTCGATGTATGTTAAAATTACTTTGGGGATTAAGTAAATGAGTTGGACTATTTCAAGTACTTGTCACAGTTGGGTAAAGCGACAATTGATAATATTTTAATGGGAATGCCGCATTAAGTTGTGTTGGGTTTGATTAATGTTATGCGGTCAAGTACCTCGGATGGAGATTTCGAGTGCGCATTTGGTCTCGGAATGGCCGAGATAGTCAGCATAGAGTATCTGGGAGTAATGTTGGATTCTGAAAATTTTTTGGATTAAAAGGGACTCGTAATTGAGTAAATGAGTCATTTATTAGTTTTAAAAGGGATAAACCATTATTCTCTCCTATATAAGGTAAAAGAGAGAGGAAGAAAAGAAATAAAAGAGAGAAAAGAAAGAGGAGATGAAAGAAAGAGAGAAAATGGAGATTCCGGCCAAACTTCGCGGGATTCGACTCGAGGTCGTCGGATTTTATCCTCCAGGCAAGTGTTTACATGATTTATTTAATTTTGTGTGTATATCTCATATCATAATTGGTAAATTATGAAATTTGGGTTAGAACCCTTAAAGAAAATTTGGGAAAAATTGATCAAAAGTTTACAAATTGATGAATTGTAAACTCTAAATGATTTCTAGTGTTAAAACCATGTTAATGGAGTGTAAAATTGAATTAAAATGGGAAAAATGTCAAACTAGGGTTTTTATGGTTTTAAGGTTTAAAATAAAGATAAATGGTTTAATACCACAAATTTATGGAACTATTAGTTGTAAATCAGTGTTAGGATGATAATAGGGTTGGTGCTTAAGATTCGAAACCATTAAAATGGAGTTTGGGTTGATATTTGGGTATTTTGGAGATTGAAAAATCGCCGAAAGAGTGCCCCTTGAACAGGCCGAATTGATTCGCCTAAGGGGATTTGTATGGCTGACTTGGGCCGAATCGATTCGGATTTAGACCGAATCGATTCGCCCTTGATGACCTGTTTGCAGAACACTTTTCGAATCGATTCGGATTGGGGGCCGAATCGATTCGCCTACCCGAATCGATTAGCAATAAGGGCAAATCGATTCGTTTTGGCTAGATTTTTTAGTTTTCTTCCCTTAAGATCATGGGGAGTTAAATTACAATTTAGGGTTTTATATGGGGGAACCTAGTTATGATATCGGGACTCCTAAATGTTGGTTTTTAGGGTGAGTAAACCTTTAGATGAGAAATAAAACCTTGGATTGCAAAATCCGGGGAACGGACCTAGTAAATGTTCGGGACGGACAACATTTGACAGAGAGTTCTTCTGTCGTTAGGCATAGGTATTTACGTTATTCAAATGCATGTGACCTGAATACATCTGAGTAAATCCTAGGACGCGATTACTAGGAATTAGTATTTTCGGGATTAGATGTGTGTAAATCCTTAAATGTGATTAAGGTGCAAGGTATATTTGTGTAAGAGAATTCTTATGGTACTAGTATTAAGTAGTATAATACTTAAATATTATTATGAGATTGGAAATTATAGCCAGATATACATTCGAGGAATGATAATATAGTAAAAAAATAGTAAAAAAATGAATTTTTTGATAATATATATATATATATATATATATATAGACGGTTGAAAATGCATATAATTAGACCATTATTTTACATATCACTTCATCTCAATGATTTTTTTTGTTGAATTTTTTGATAAAAAAAATTGGAGATGATCTTCCTACCATGGAGATCATATACATGAAGTTTTATCAAAAAATTCATTTTTTTACTATTTTAAAAAAATGGTACGTACCGGAGTCTGCACCATAAGGAGTCCTTACAGGAGAGGGCCTCTCTCTCTCTCTCTCTCTCTCTCTCTCTCTATCTATCTATATATATATATATATATATATATATATATATATATACGATGTGAATCATTATATATAATATATGATATGAATACATATATATCTGTGTATGATTGGTATATGTGTATCTTAGAGGCTGATTTCCACGGGCTTTCCTTTGGTGTAGGGTTGGAACAGCCAGATTATATATTTTCTCTAGTGCGATCCAAGGAGGTTGCGTGATGTGGGTGAATCCCCTGGCTTGAGGAGCAGGGATAGCATATCCCCAGGTTATCTCGTCCTGCGTTCGAGTGCGACGTGTGTACTCCACTTGCAGAGGGAACATGACCGCCTCCACCGTTGGGTATATTTTACCATGACCATTGAGTAAGTCTGGCTTGGTACCGTGGTACACTGAGTAAACCCGGAGTTGGATCGGCACTATGAGACTGCATCCTTGATTTATAGCTTGTCGGGATAGTTATTTTACTTGTGTGTATAGTACATTACTTGGGTATGACAGCTAGAATATATATATATATATATATATATATATATATATATATATATATATATATATATACCTTGTGTACTGAGGGTCTAATGGATCTCAACGATTGACACTGCCAAGTAGTAGTGTATCGGGGGGTTCCTGTAATACCCCGTAATTTTATTGATATTTATTATAGGGATTAATTAAATTAAATGTGAATTAATTGAGAATTAATCCGGATATAAATACTAATGAGATGTGAGTTGGTATTTGATTATGAAGTGTATATATGGCAATATATGAATATTGAAAACATTAAAATTGTCGCGAGACTGAAATACGACAATTTGGGAAATTTAGTTGGGACGCGCGTGTCAGTCATGTCAGGAATGTAATTTTTTGAATTAAAATGTGAATTTTATTTTTATCAACCGAATGGTCGTTTTGAGTGCGCCAACGTGTCCGAAAGGGTCGAAATAGTCGGAAAACACTAGCCGAGAGTTTAATTTGGGTCCCGGGGCATTTTTGGTCCATACCGGTAACTTAAAAGGGTTTTTTGGTAATTTTAAAAAATATGGGAATTAAAACTCACGAAAATTAGAGTTAATATTTATTATTCTAAAGGGGCCACTAAGTCCATTACCAGCAAAAAGTTTTAGAAGTGGGCTACGGGAGTTAGAGAGGAGTTACCATAGGGTTCCAAACCTAAAACACTCACCACCATCAAATTGGAGAGGATTTGTGACTGATTAAAGTAGAGAATCAACCTCGAATCATCAACAACACATCTGGAAAATGAATCTAAGGCAAGTGATTTGATATTGTTAATGCATTGAATATGTTTTCCATGTTTAGTGTAGGATTTATCTTCTATTGAAATTTTTGAAGAAAACCTATGAAATTTTTGGAGGAACTTTGAATTTGGGTTAGGATTTGCATGTAGAATGATGATGGAATGATTTAATGTTAGAAGAGTTATATATGAATATTTAAAAAGGGATTTATGTTGAGTAATTGGGCATAATAAAATTATGGGTTCATGTTCTTAGGTTTTGGGAAATATTTGGGAGATTATAATAATTCCATGATGATTTGTAAGATTTGACCCCTAAAATATGTTAAGAGATGATCTAGGGTGATTAGGAATAGTTTATATACGTTAAAGCATAAATTAGATGGACTTAGGGTGGATTTAGAGAAGAGAAGAATTGAGAAAAACGGACTTGGGAATTTATGGGCTGAAACTGTCATCTCGTTAGAAGACCTGCCCAGGTCGTTCGAACGACCTCGTTCGAACGAACTTCTAACGAGATGACAGTATGACTTCTAACAAGTTGGTATTTCGTTCAAAGCCTTTCGTTCGAACGACCTCATTCGAACGAGACTTCTAACGAGTTGACAGAATGGCCTTTTTGGCCTGAATTTATTTCTAGTGTCCCGTAGACTTATATCAATGTTGAGGTAACCTTCCCTTATTAACTAGTAGGTATAGTTGGGAGATTTGGGGTACATTGAGGAGTAAAACTTAAAATTGTGTAGTAAACCGGATGACGTTTGTAGATTGGGAAGTGAGTAACTAATCACGACATGAGAAGAGTTGGTAACTTAAATAAATATAAATCGGGGACTTGTAGGTTGTATAATACTACATGTTGGTATAAGAACGAGATGTATACCACTAATAAAATATTGTGATATCTAAGATCTGCGAATGCTTAGTATATGTAACTATCTGTGTATAACATACCTACCGTACTTGCTATCATGGGAGGTCGGCGTTCATTTAGGGCCATCTAATCTTTGTGTGCCTACGGGGGGGTCTAGATTGGTACCTTGAGGACATAGGTCAGAGAAGGACTTATTGAGAAGTTAATAAGTCTGCTGATCATGGGAGCGTAGGTATGTGCATGACCCATGTGATGTGAACTATGTTCGCCTCCATTGTTTGTGATTGTTGTTTAATGAAACGATTCCTGAGAGATTCGAAATACGTGGTCCTTATGTACGTGATGTACCGGGATTGGATAGCAAAGTATATGGGCACCGCAGCTTAGTCTCGGGGTGCTAGTATTGTATATTTATGATGAGAATAATATACTGCTAATTGAAATGAATTGTCATGAATAATTGTGAGTAATTATAGTAACGTTCTGTAAAGGTAAAATGGATGATCTCTAGTAATTAATGTTACTAATAATGGGAAACCGAGAAAATGTAAAGCTCTCTATTTTAAATTGTAAAGCTCTCTATTTAAATGAAGATGTCGGAATTAAATCGTAAATCGTATAGTAATGTTAGAATTTATTTCGGACTAGTTAGATAAGGGAATAACTAGAATGGGTGCGGGTACGATAGGAGTGCACAATTAGTTGAGGGGTGAGGAACTCATGTGAGTGCACACACTATCATGTACTTTATATTCACTATTTAATGATATTAAACACTTGCAAATTTTTAAACTATTTTCACATTCGGGCTCTGACCCGTTTGCTTTCAAATCTATTTTGCTATAAAACCTTTTAGGTGCCCAGCCACAAGGACACCATGCATAGGAGTTCTATTCAGGTGACGTGCTGTAGCTGCTGTGGAAGTTACAGGACCTTGACAGTAGACGCCTCCATCTTCGATCTTGATTCCATTATCAGATTTTCTTATTTTGTTGGGCATGTCTCCCCATTCCTTTAGAGACTTCTTACATTTCAGTTATTTCAGACTTTGGGTTGTAATTAATTTAGTGATGCAGACTTGGTATTTATTTATTTCAGTATTTGGATTGTTGTGAGGTGTATTCCTCCAGACTCATTATTATTTGATGGTTATTCTATTGTGACTATGTTGTGGTGGTTATGTTAGCATTTCATAATTTACTTAGGGTATGTTAATCGAATTTAATTAAAATTGACAACTCACTTTTCAAGTACTAGGTGGTTAGTAATTATTAAAATGTTTTCGACAGTGAACCTATGAACTGAACCAACTTGGCATTTTGTATTAATTTAATAAAGGAGTAGCTACCCGGTATTTAATTAGTCGGTGTGTAACAGGTGGTATGAGAGCATTAAGTTCTAGTACCTTAGGATCTGTACGGTTGTTATGTTTCCACTGAGCTTTCTTTGATATAGAGCCCTATATTTTAGGACTGTTGTATTCTTTTGTGTATGCTTCGCTCTTCAGCTATTTTGAGATAATAACTGCGAACTTAT
Organism: Sambucus nigra; assembly: GCA_949130495.1. Taxonomy (NCBI): domain Eukaryota; kingdom Viridiplantae; phylum Streptophyta; class Magnoliopsida; order Dipsacales; family Adoxaceae; genus Sambucus; species Sambucus nigra. The sequence goes on along the minus strand of OX422223.1, from coordinate 473,909,555 downwards.
AAGACTTTACTCTCATTTCAGATGCCTCCACGACGTGCGCAGCGAGTTCCTTGGGATGCACTGCCAGAGCCGCAGCCTGCACCAGTTCAGGGCACTATGAATTTTGCCCAGGCTATTGTAGCCCAAGCGGTAAATGCCTCCCTAGTCGTTGTACAGCAGGCACCACCCCAGGCACCGGTAGCCGCGCCAGTTCAGGCTCATGCATTCTCGTCTGCTTGGGAATGCGTCCGTGATGCTTTTCAGAATGCACACCCTCCGGAGTTTGTAGGTTGATCAGATGTTGTGGTATCCAATCAGTGGAGGAAGGACATTCAGAGGCACTTAAGGATGTACGAGTGCACAGATGTTCAGAAGAAGATACTGGCTACTTTTAAGCTAGTAGGATCTGCATTACAGTGGTGGGAGTTCATTACCACCGCGAAGGAGAGGGACGCCCTCACTATTCAGGAATTCTGGGTGCGGTTCGACCGCAAATATTTTCCGTCAGCTGCTCACACTGAAATGAGGAGGAAATTGATGAACCTTAAGCAGGAGGGGAGGACCGTGGCCGAGTATGAGGCCGAATTCACTAATCTCTTAAACATTGTTTCGGATGAGATTCCGACTGAAGATTCAGAAGTTTATGAATGGGTTGAGTTGGAGGATTCATCAGCACTTATTGGGTAATATCTCGTTGGTCACTTATCCTGATGTGGTTAACGCCGTATTACTTCACTGCCAGGATCATCGCTTCCACATATCCGAGAATAAGAGATCAGGGGAGTCCAGCCAACAGGGCATGACCGGGGGAAATGGTGCTAGCGGGGCACAATCTTCTCAGGGATAGCATAGGCAGGGTGACCAGGGTTCCCAATAAGGGGATCATAAGAGATTTAGACCTGGGGGTTTCAAAAATGGACAGGGAGGTTTCAGGCATGGCCATCAGGGCCAGCAGGGTCAGAATGGTCAACAATAGCAGTTTCAGCAGGGCCAACAAGGCCAAGGTAGGAATGGTAACGGCCATCAGGGCCGAGGGAAGTAGGGACAGCGAGGGGGAAACTTCCCAAGGAAGTGTTTCATTTGTGGCAAGACTGAACACAAATGCCAGGATTGTCCTGAGTAGCAGCAGCAGGGTGCTCGACACGAGCCACAAAGGCTTATGTTTCCCGCCGCCCTCCCAGCACCACCACAGATTGCAGCATTACCAACCATTCCAATAGTCCCAGTTCAGTAGGGACAGCTTCAGTATGGGAGAGTGTATCAGCTTCAGCATGCCGCAGCCCCACAGGATCCACCGGCCATTGAGGGTATGTTCTCTATTCAGGGGACTATTGGGCGTATTTTATTTGACACGGGGGCCACACATTGCTTCATTACCATGAGATTTGCACGCACTATTGGGTTATTAGACACCGCAGAGAGCATGATCACTTGTGTAGATTCACCATTGAGTAGGGGTTCCGTGATTTCCCTTATTTGTAGGGGTGTGGGTATAGAGATCGGAAGGTTTACTTTACCCACTGATATATTAGTACTAGAGATGACTGAGTACGATGCGAGTGTTGGTATGGATTGGCTGGTTGCGTACCGAGCCATGATTGAATGTTTCAGTAGGAGTATTATCTTTGCCATTCCCGGGTAGGAGATGTTTTTAGTGGCGATGCCTCTCCCTGAGGGAGGATCGTCCACTCACTTGTACTATATAGAGGAGGAGACCTCTAAGGAAGTGGTGATACCACTTGATTAGATACCCGTTGTTAGTGAGTTCGCTGATGTATTTCAGGATATGCCTAGACTACCTTCGAGTAGAGAGATAGATTTTGTGATCGATTTGACGTCGGGCACTCGGCCTATTGCCCGCGCACCTTACCGTATGGCTCCAGCAGAGATGAGAGGGTTATGGGATCAAATTGAGCAGTTATTGGGTCAGGGGTTTATCAGGAGGAGTACTTCGCTGTGGGGTGCCCCTATATTATTCGTAAAGAAGAGGGATGGATCGTTGAGGTTGTGTGTAGATTACCGAGAGTTGAATAAGGTCACGATACGGAATAAGTATCCGTTGCCCAGAATCGATGACTTATTCGACCAGCTGAGAGGAGCTTCTTTCTTCTCAAATATTGATTTGCGATCAGGATACCATCAGTTGCGTATCAGGGAACAGGATGTCTCGAAGACTGCTTTCTTAACGAGATATGGTTCCTACGAGTTTCGGGTTATGCCTTTTGGCTTGACCAACGCTCCAACCGTGTTTATGGACTTGATGAATAGGGTGTTCAGAGAGTTCCTAGACCAGTTCGTCATTTTCTTTGTTGATGACAATCTGGTTTACTCCCAGACAGAAGAGGAGCACGCCAAGCATTTTAGACAGGTTTTGCAGACGCTACGACAGAACGAGCTTTATGCAAAGTATGAGAAGTGCGGGTTTTGGCTGAAGGAGGTTCAGTTTTTGGGGCAAATCATTTCAGTCCGGGGGATATCTGTTGATCCGGGGAAGGTATCCGCGGTGAGGGAGTGGGGACAGCCCACAACACCGACTGAAATTCCGTAGTTTCTTGGGCCTAACAGGATACTACAGGAGGTTTATTCGGGGTTTCTCAAAGATAGCGGGTCCTTTGACACATCTGACTCGTAAGGGTGTGCCATTCATCTGGAGCGATGACTGTCAGTTGGCATTCGATGAGTTGAAGGACAAGTTGACCTCAGCACCTGTGTTAGCATTGCCGAGACTGAGAGTTGAGTATCTAGTCTACACTGATGCGTCCTTACAAGGACTTGGAGGTGTACTACAGCAGGAGAGTCAGGCCATAGTTTATGCTTCACGTAAGCTTACGCCTCACGAGAAGAATTACCCCACCCATAACTTGGAGTTAGCGGCAGTTGTATTTGCCCTTCGGATTTGGAGACATTATCTCCTGGGGGCGAAGTTTCGGTTATTTACAGACCACAAGTCCCTACAGTACCTCTTCACGCAGAAGGAGTTGAATATGCGTTAAAGACGGTGGCTTGAGTTTGTGAAGGATTATCAGTTTGATATCTAATATCATCCGGGGAAGGCTAACGTGGTAGCAGACGCGTTGAGTCGTAGTCCAATAGATGAAGTGGCCGAGGTGTGGAAAGCAAAGTGGAAGGAGTTGGGACACCAGGATGTAGTAGCCCGATCGTCCATGTCTGTGATGACGATTACACCGCAAATTGTCACGAGAGTGGTAAAGGCCCAGGCAAATGACTCATTCTATCAAGAGCAGATGGTTCGATTACTAGCAGAGGGAGCCGAATACTATACTGTTAGCTCAGACGGGGGATTACGCTTCAATGGGAGACTAGTTATTACGGAAGGGGAAGACTTGCGATATGAGGTGATGGCGGAGTCGCACGGCTCACGGTTCGCGGTACACCCTGGTGGGGATAAAATTTACCAAGACATGAGACGTCAGTATTGGTGGAGCGGGATGAAGAGATATATTGTCGTGTTTGTTTCTAAATGCGTCACTTGTCAGCTGGTAAAGGTGGATCATAAGAGACCGACAGGACTTCTACAGCCATTATAGGTTCCGATGTGGATATTGGAGAGCATATCCATGGACTTTATCACGGGGTTACCTACGTCACAGAGGGGTCACGACTCTATTTGGGTAATTGTGGACCGTTTGACCAAAGTTGCTCATTTTCTACCCGTAAGGACAGACTACACTACGGGACAGATTTTCATTATGAAAATAGTGAGACTTCATAGTGTGCCTCTAAATATTGTGTCTGACCGAGACAAGATATTTATTTCACGATTTTGGGAGAGTTTCCAGGAGGCCATGGGCACTGAATTGCAGTTGAGTACGGCTTATCACCCATATACCGATGGGCAGACCGAGCGTACAAATCAGATGTTGGAGGACATGTTGCATATGTGCATCAAAGACTTTGGGTGTGGATGGGAGCAGTACCTTCCACTGGTGGAGTTTGCTTATAATAACTCCTATCAGTTCACCATTGGTATGGCTCCATTTGAGGCGTTGTATGGTAGACCTTGTCATTCCCCAGCATGTTGGTTAGAAGTGGGGGACAATAAACTCCTTGGGCCGAAAGTGATTCAAGATACTTCGACAAGGATAAAGATAATACGGAGTCGTATTCGGGTAGCTCAGGACCGGTAGAAGAGCTATGCTGATGCCAAGAGGTTCTTCAGAGAATTCAAAGTGGGGGACCAAGTTTTACTCAGAATATCTCCTATGAAGGAGATTATGCGTTTTGGGAAGAAGGGGAAACTGGCGCCAAGATATGTGGGGCCATTTCCTATCATCGAGCGGATTGGACCAGTTGCGTATAGACTTGGATTACCGGAGCACTTGCATAGGATTCATGATGTGTTCCATATTTCCTCGCTAAGGAAATATCTTAGAGACGATTTGGCCCATACTCACATTGCTTTGGAGGACATCGATCTCCATCCCGATAGTTCTTATGAGGAGGGGCTGATTGCTATTTTGGATCGAAGCGAGCGAAAACTGCGGTCAAAGATAATACCGTTGGTACGTGTTCAGTGGCAGCATCATAATGTTGAGGAGTCCACATAGAAGCGCGAGGATGAGATGCGCGAACGTTATCCAGATTTGTTTTTACCAGGTACTTTTTAGTTCCGAATTTTGGGATGAAATTCTGTTACTAGGGGGGAAGTATGTAATACCCCGTAATTTTATTGATATTTATTATAGGGATTAATTAAATTAAATGTGAATTAATTGAGTATTAATCCGGATATAAATACTAACGAGATGTGAGTTGGTATTTGATTATGAAGTGTATATATGGCAATATATGAATATTGAAAACATTAAAATTGTCGCGAGACTGAAATACGACAATTTGGGAAATTTAGTTGGGACGCGCGTGTCAGTCATGTCAGGAATGTAATTTTTTGAATTAAAATGTGAATTTTATTTTTATCAACCGAATGGTCGTTTTGAGTGCGCCAACGTGTCCGAAAGGGTCGAAATAGTCGGAAAACACTAGCCGAGAGTTTAATTTGGGTCCCGGGGCATTTTTGGTCCATACCGGTAACTTAAAAGGGTTTTTTGGTAATTTTAAAAAATATGGGAATTAAAACTCACGAAAATTAGAGTTAATATTTATTATTCTAAAGGGGCCACTAAGTCCATTACCAGCAAAAAGTTTTAGAAGTGGGCTACGGGAGTTAGAGAGGAGTTACCATAGGGTTCCAAACCTAAAACACTCACCACCATCAAATTGGAGAGGATTTGTGACTGATTAAAGTAGAGAATCAACCTCGAATCATCAACAACACATCTGGAAAACGAATCTAAGGCAAGTGATTTGATATTGTTAATGCATTGAATATGTTTTCCATGTTTAGTGTAGGATTTATCTTCTATTGAAATTTTTGAAGAAAACCTATGAAATTTTTGGAGGAACTTTGAATTTGGGTTAGGATTTGCATGTAGAATGATGATGGAGTGATTTAATGTTAGAAGAGTTATATATGAATATTTAAAAAGGGATTTATGTTGAGTAATTGGGCATAATAAAATTATGGGTTCATGTTCTTAGGTTTTGGGAAATATTTGGGAGATTATAATAATTCCATGATGATTTGTAAGATTTGACCCCTAAAATATGTTAAGAGATGATCTAGGGTGATTAGGAATGGTTTATATACGTTAAAGCATAAATTAGATGGACTTAGGGTGGATTTATAGAAGAGAAGAATTGAGAAAAACGGACTTGGGAATTTATGGGCTGAAACTTCCATCTCGTTAGAAGACCTGCCCAGGTCGTTCGAACGACCTCGTTCGAACGAACTTCTAACGAGATGACAGTATGACTTCTAACGAGTTGGTATTTCATTCGAAGCCTTTCGTTCGAATGAAACTCGTTCGAATGACCTCGTTCGAACGAGACTTCTAACGAGTTGACAGAATGGCCTTTTTGGCCTGAATTTATTTCTAGTGTCCCGTAAACTTATATAAATGTTGAGGTCACCTTTCCTTATTAACTAGTAGGTATAGTTGGGAGATTTGGGGTACATTGAGGAGTAAAACTTAAAATCGTGTAGTAAACCGGATGACGTTTGTAGATTGGGAAGCGCGTAACTAATCACGACGTGAGAAGAGTTGGTAACTTAAATAAATATAAATCGGGGACTTGTAGGTTGTATAATACTACATGTTGGTATAAGAACGAGATGTATACCACTAATAAAATATTATGATATCTAAGATGTGCGAATGCTTAGTATATGTAACTATCTGTGTATAACATACCTACGGTACTTGCTATCATGGGAGGTCGGCGTTCGTTTAGGGCCATCTAATCTTTGTGTGCTTACGGGGGGATCTAGATTGGTACCTCGAGGACATAGGTCAGAAAAGGACTTATTGAGAAGTTAATAAGTCTGCTGATCATGGGAGCGTAGGTATGTGCGTCACCCATGTGATGTGAACTATGTTCTCCTCCATTGTTTGTGATTGTTGTTTAATGAAACGATTCCTGAGAGATTCGGAATACGTGGTCCTTATGTACGTGATGTACCGAGATTGGATAGCAGAGTATGTGGGCACCGCAGCTTAGTCTCGGGGTGCTAGTATTGTATATTTATGATGAGAATATTATAATGCTAATTGAAATGAATTGTCATGAATAATTGTGAGTAATTATAGTAACGTTCTGTAAAGGTAAAATGGATGATCTCTAGTAATTAATGTTACTAATAATGGGAAATCGAGAAAATGTAAAGCTCTCTATTTTAAATTGTAAAGCTCTCTATTTAAATGAAGATGTCGAAATTAAATCGGAAACCGTATAGTAATGTTAGAATTTATTTCGGACTAGTTAGATACGGGAATAACTAGAATGGGTGAGGGTACGATAGGAGTGCACAATTAGTTGAGGAGTGAGGAACTCATGTGAGTGCACACACTATCATGTACTTTATATTCACCGTTTAATGATATTAAACACTTGCAAATTTTTAAACTATTTTCACATTCGGGCTCTGACCCGTTTGCTTTCAAATCTATTTTGCTATAAAACCTTTTAGGTGCCCAGCCACAAGGACACCATGCATAGGAGTTCTATTCAGGTGACGTGCTGTAGTTGCTGTGGAAGTTACAGGACCTTGACAGTAGACGCCTCCATCTTCGATCTTGATTCCATTATCAGATTTTCTTATTTTGTTGGGCATGTCTCCCCATTCCTTTAGAGACTTCTTACATTTCAGTTATTTCAGACTTTGGGTTGTAATTAATTTAGTGATGCAGACTTGGTATTTATTTATTTCAGTATTTGGATTGTTGTGAGGTGTATTCCTCCAGGCTCATTATTATTTGATGGTTATTCTATTGTGACTATGTTGTGGTGGTTATGTTAGCATTTCATAATTTACTTAGGGTATGTTAATCGAATTTAATTAAAATTGACAACTCACTTTTTAAATACTAGGTGGTTAGTAATTATTAAAATGTTTTCGACAGTGATGCTATGAACTGAACTAACTTGGCATTTTGTATTAATTTAATAAAGGAGTAGCTACCCGGTATTTAATTAGTCGGGGTGTCACAGTTCCTTGTTTGGATTTCTCTTCGCAAGACACCCCACGCATGAACATAGCATAGTGTTGAGATTGGGGAGAAGTTTAGCCCTTAGTACTCTGTCTACTTAGGACTTTTAGAGTTCGGGGGTGACGGTTTAGTTAGGCAGAGTAGCTTGACTAGGATGTTTAGACTGTTCCGTTCGGTGTGCACTATTAGAAGAGAGGAGAAGGGTATCTCATGGGAGTGCGATACCAATTTAAATATGAGATAAAATATTTTTTTTGAATAAAGCATCAATGCACTTATAAAAATATTTTTACAACTCGGACTCTGACCTGTTTATCTATTTTCCTCTCTTTTGTTATATATATATTTTTTGGTCTCCAGATACAGGTACGCCTAGATGTTGATTCCTTCGAGTCAGACATTGGTTGCAGCAACTGTGGATGCATACAGGTTTCTTTTAGACGCTTATATTCTTGCGATCTAGATAGAAAGTATTGTGGTATCACTCGAGCCGAAAACCCAATTGTATTTAATTATCCTTTTATCGCCTTTTAGTGCGGCATTCAATTTGGTTGTATTATTCTAAACCGAGTGTTCGGTTATTTTATTTCATTTCAGTTTCAATTATATATAAACCGTGTGGATGTTTTAATTAAATAATTTTTTAAAAAAGATTAGTTAAATAAAATTTTGACGCTTGCCTAATACGATATTAGTAATGAATTTGGTTTTCGACAGTGATGCTAGGAATGAACCATATGAGACTCCTGTTTTAATTTGGTACAGGAGTGATTGCCCGGTATTTTATTAGGCAGGATATCACACTTGTGAGGGTTTCTGCCTAGAACAAAATTCTCTGCTTCAAAAGCAGTTCAAATGAGAGGATCCTTTTTTTCATAGGAGGTCCTCATTCCAATAAACCTTAGCAGAATGTCAAAATTGAGGTTCGTTAAAGGCTTTTAAAATAACTAGAGAATTAAAGTATTAATTCTTTCATAAGGATTATACTAGGGATCCAAGGCTATGGAAATTTCAAATTACAACCCCTATAATTTATTTCCTTTTCATTTAGTTGTAATTAATTCCACTAAATAATTACAACCACACTCCAATTTCATTACCTCATAAAATACTCAAAAAAAGAGGCCTTGTTTGTAAAGTTGTAGAACACATAATATGATTCTTGCGTGAAGTATACAACATCCGATTGGTGAATTCAATTAGCCACTAATCTATTTTAATCAACGTCTTATTAATTTATTGACCTAAAAATAAATTATATGATACTCTACTGAATTATAAAATCCATCGACTAGGTTTATTGAAGCAATCAAAACTTATAAGTTTATCAAGGGGTTATCACAATCCAAGATATCTCTGAGATGCTAATTCCTCCAGAATATATTCTTAGACATACTTACATAATGATTGCCTAACTTGTCGAATTTTATAACCAATAAATTGAATCACGTCCATAACAATCAAATCAATAATCATGTGAATATTTCAGTTCTCATAATCCTAGATATTAAGAATCTATGCACCCTTTACAAACATTGTAAGATTGTACAAGTCTAATCTAGTCATCTCTAGACTTGAATCTCATATGCAGTCCATTTAATACATTCTCGATATACTAGTACAGTTCTCTTTGAACTTTCAAACAAATTCCTAAACCATTAGCCAGACTCGTACTCAAGATAACTACCAAGACTGTACATGAAGCTTTACTAATAGGATGTCAAATCCCTATCTAGGCTGTGAATTTATCAATCAAACTAGAATCGTAATTCTAATCTTCGGTAGTCAAGTCAAACCCAATTCACCAGAATTCCTACTAACTCCAATTGATTAACGTTCATACAATAAAATAAATACAACATATTGTCATAAAAATGATTTTCATTTCAAAATGAATCTCACACACCTTATTAAAAAAGTAAACGACATATATGGGTTTAAGAATAAACCCCCCAAAATACCATAATTCATTTGTCATTAATTTAACTGAAGGTTTTTTCTCGTTGTGGGTTTTCCTCAAACGACTTGGTGTTGTGTGATTATTTTATTGTATTCCTTATTTATATTATTCAACTAACATAGATGATAAAATTCGGTGTAACCACATAGACCTAGGTTGTCTTATTTGTACATAAAGGGATTTAAATGAATATATTTATTCTGTAATGGTAATACATTTTAATTTGGTTATTTTTTCTCCATCTCAGTTTTGAGTACGCACACTCTCAATTGGTATAAGAGCTAGACCTCACTTTTGTAGGTTTAGTGACCTTGATTCAATTCTAGTGAGTTAATATGGAGATAAGAATGTATGATCATATTAATGACCTGTTTGGTATTTGTAACAGTCATACTTTTACCATACTTATGACCCCTTCCGACTTTGTGAATCACTCTATTTCTAACATTGAAAAGGTTTATATTAGTTATAGTGATATTAAATAAGATTATCGGCACACCTTTTATGATAAGCGTGATTTGAAGTAAAAATATTAGTAAAAACAATTATCAAAGTAAAACAATTACAAAAATGTGACACCCCGCCTAATTAAATACCAGGCGATCACTCCTTTATTAAATTAAATCAAGGTAAACAGTTGGTTCATTCTCAGCATCACTGTCGATAAAAATAAATTTTTTTTCCAATTTAACACCCTAAATAATTATGTTAAGTGTCAAAACATTTTTCATACAAACTTCCAAATTTTAATTAAAGAAAAGATTTTATTAATATCAAAACAACATTTCTACATTATAGAATCACACCACGAAATCTAAATAAAACCATACATTCACCAATCGAATGTCAATAATATAAAGCTAAAATCATAAACCATCCTGAAACAAATCCCATAAACAATACTGGAATAACTGAAATATAAAAATCCCCAACAATAAATGAAATGATAAAAAAAAAGGGCGACACGTGCCCCATAAATGAGAGTAATAGGAGTGGAGTCAATGACAGAAGCCGTCTACTCAAGGGACCTGCAACTCCCACCTAAGCTGCAGCTCGTTCTTCTCAAAGAATCCTAAGCAAGACGCCCCTGTGGCTGGGCACCTGAAAAATATACATATATATACAAGAGAGAGAGAGAAAAGGAAACGGGTCAGGGCCCGAAAGTGTGTTTGATTTTAGAATACGTTAAGCAAGTATTTAAATTGATACAGGCCAATGCAACATCATATTAGTTCGTCTCTCTCTTGAAAAATACTCACCTCTCTTCTAATGTGCACTCCTATCGTACTAGCCTTCCCAATGGTTCGTTTATCTTAACTTACTCAAATGTTTTCAAAAACTGAACGATAACAATGTTATAAAAAGGTTACTTTCAATTTGTAGTATTCCTCTCGTTTTAGCTTCATTAAATTATAAGATTTCCCCGTACCTTTTCATATTTTCACAAAAACAAGTATTTAATAATTTGAGTCAACAACCATGTTCTACTTATCAAATCACAGTAGGCAGTTCAAAGTTTATAACCTCATATATATATTAACTTCTCGCATAAAATATATATATAATGGCACCCCAACTAAACTATGGTGTGGGCATACTCTGCTATCCAATCCCCGGATCTCTCACATAAAAGGGAAATACAAGTTCGGAATCACTCTCGAACTGTATTAACATATACAAAACAACGTTGAGGCAAAGCATAGATTCCAAGTCCAAGAGGTCAGTACATACCCACACGTCTCTTAGGACCGTCCGACTATCAATTTAATAGCCCGTACCTAGGATCTCTATCTTCTAGGGTACGATTCAATATCCCCATAAAGCAACACAGGATACGATCGTCCCAGCGCGGTAACCTCAGGGATAGCAAGTAGCGCGGGTACGTTTTTCACATGTATATAATATATGTACACACATTCATATAAATATACCGATTTCATCATATTAATATAGGTCACTCTCATTACCCATAATTACAACCTTTGTCCTAAATTTCACCTTATTAGTATAACGTATAAGGTTTCGCCTCTAACCTTAATTCGAAGGGTTTTCTCACTCATTACCTAATACTCATGGGTTATAACTTTACAATTCTAAAATTCAGTAAATAACTTCATTTGATTCCAACGTAACTCTCTTACGCACCTCACCCTTAAGTTTCATAAATCTAACAACCTAAAGTAAATATCCCATAATTACCCTCTTCGTTGAAGATTAAAGGTTCTAACATATGTCCATATACTCTACTGGTCCTCAATATCTCCCAAATCATTTTATTTAGAATGCCCAAGGTTTATTCCACGATAAATTAATTCAACTAATTAAACAAGGGGAATAATAGGCTGCCAGGGAGGGTCGATCGATCGACGTCTGGGGGTCGACCGATCGACGATCTATGGTCGATCGATCGATCGAGCAGGTCTGTGAAAATTCTGCAGAAACTGCAGTGACGGGGTTGCTTAGGTTTCTTCATCAAAACTCATATTTTCCAACTCTAATTGACCCAAAAAGTCTACTGCTTACATCCTAACATAATTCCAGGTTTCTTTAACGATCAGCATGCGTATATACATCAATAAACATGATTAAACAACCTAATATTTCATCTAATCATCAAGAACCCTACAGTTTTCTTAACTTTTGTTCTAATCAGTTTTCTCCAGAAATTCCTTCTAACAAATCACCATAATTTTGTGGGTTAAACATCTACTTCACATATTAATTTCCAGAATAAGGTTCATATGATTTCTACATGCAAATCCCTATCAAAATTGGGTTTTCCTCCATGGATTATACTCTTAATCGTTCCTACACTAACATGATTATTGCACCAACGAAAATACGCAAGTTAAACACTTGCCTGGGATTTCAGAGGTCTGGTTTCCTGCTGATATTGGTATGGCTGCGTTCTCCTCCTCGCGATCTACGCGTTGGTGGTGACGGTGGTGCAAAAGGTGGTGTTTTTGGCCTTGAATCACCTAGCAAGGTCTCTCCTCTCTTCTCCACTAGCCGTCTTAGGGTTCTGAATGATCTAACCCTAAAAGGCTGATTTAAATGGCTGCTAAGGATGGCTGAAATTCGTGGGTTTAATTACCCTAATTTGTAAAATTACCAAAACGCCCTCCCGGGTCACTAATTAAGCCTAAAAACATCCCGAGACCCAAACTAAACCCCCGGGTACACTTTTCTGACTATCTCGACCCTTCCGGACGCGTTGGCGCACTCAAAATGACCATACGGACAACTCATAAAATATTTACTTTTATATCTCAATAATTAGTCCCGACGCGACACGGGCGCGTCCCGACTAAAATTACCAAAATTGTCATTTTCATTCACTCGTTGTCATTTTCATTCACTCGTGACATTTACCATATATTACTATGCTTTTAAGTAATATTCAATAATTTCATATTATTACTAACTCACGTCACGTCACGTTAATAATTATAACATAATTAATTTCCGGATTTTTATTAAATAAATCCCCAAATTAATTATAGCATAAAAATATGGGGTATTACATACTTCCCCCCTTATAACGGAATTTCGTCCCGAAATTCGGAAAATAAGGCATACCTGGTAAAAACAACTCTGGATATCTCTCACGCATATCTGCCTCACGCTCCCATGTGGATTCCTCCACATTATGATGTTCCCACTGGACCCGCACGAGTGGAACTATCTTCGACCTCAATCTCCTCTCACTGTAGTCTAGAATAGCCACCGGTCTCTCCTCGTAAGAGCTATCCGACTGCAAGTCGATCTCATCTATCGCAATGTGAGTATGGGCCATATCATCCCGAAGGTATCGTCTCAACGACGAGATGTGGAATACATCGTGGATGCGATGTAAATGTTTTGGCAAACCCAACCTGTATGCTACTGGCCCAATTCTCTCGATGATGGGAAATGGTCCTACGTACCTCGGAGCCAACTTACCCTTCTTCCCGAACCTCATCACTCCTTTCATAGGAGATACACGCAACAACACTTGATCTCCCACATTAAACTCCCGGAAGAATCGTTTTGCATCGGCGTAGCTCTTCTGTCTGTCTTGGGCTACCCGAATACGACTCCTGATTATCTCAATCCTCGCGGAGGTCTCCTGGATCACTTCTGGTCCTAATAACTTGTTGTCCCCCACCTCGAGCCAACAGGTTGGAGAGCGACAAGGCCTGCCGTACAAAGCTTCAAATGGAGCCATGCCAATCGTAAACTGATAGGAGTTATTATAAGCAAACTCGACCAGTGGAAGATGTGGCTCCCAACCTCCCCCGAAGTCGAGGATACACATGCGTAGCATATCTTCCAACATCTGATTAGTACGCTCTGTCTGTCCATCTGTCTGTGGGTGGTAAGCTGAACTCAGTCTCAACTCTGTACCCATAGCCTCCTGAAAGCTTTCCCAGAAACGCGACACAAAAATCTTGTCTCTGTCTGACACAATATTCAGGGGCACCCCATGTAATCTGACAATCTCAGCGATGAATAGTTGGGCATACTGACCTGTGGTATAATCTATCCTTACTGGCAGAAAATGAGCCACCTTGTTCAGACGGTCTACAATCACCCAGATAGAATCGTGGCCTCGCTGTGATGTAGGCAACCCTGTAATGAAGTCCATGGAAATACTTTCCCACTTCCACGCAGGTACTTCCAACGGCTGAAGTAATCCCGACGGTTTCTGGTGGTCCACCTTCACCAGCTGGCAAGTAGAACATTTGGACACAAATGCAGCGATGTCCTTCTTCATCCCACTCCACCAGTACTGACGTCTACAGCAAATCGGGACCCATGAGAATGAGTCATCACCTCATGACGTAGCTCTGCTCCTTCTGGAACCACTAATCTCCCATTAAACCGCAACCCTCCATCCGAACTAACAGAATAGGACTCAGCACCCTCGGTTAGAAGTCGTACAATCTGCTCCTGACAAAACGGGTCTGTGGTCTGTGCCTGTATCACCCTCGTAACAATCTCGGGTGTGACTGTCATCACGGATATGAAAGAACGTGCTACTGCGTCTTGGTGACCCAACTCCTTCCATTTTGCTTTCCAGATGTCCGCCACATCATCAACCGGTCTACTGCTCAACGCATCAGCAACTACGTTGGCTTTCCCCGGATGATACTGTATATCGAACTGGTAATCTTTTACAAACTCTAACCATCTGCGCTGACGCATATTCAGCTCTCGCTGAGTGAACAGGTACTGCAGTGACTTATGGTCTGTGAACAACCGGAATTTCTCGCCCAATAAATAGTGCCTCCAAATTCTCAATGCAAAGACGACCGCAGCTAACTCCAGGTCGTGGGTGGGGTAATTCTTCTCATGCGGCTTAAGCTTACGGGAAGCAAAAGCTATAGCCTTCTCTTCCTGCTGAAGTACTCCCCCAAGTCCTCGTAAGGACGCATCTGTGTAAACCAGGTACTCTACACCCGGCTTCGGTAGAGCAAGGACTGGTGCCGAAGTAAGCTTGTCCTTCAGCTCGTCGAAAGCCAACTGACAAGCGTCATCCCAAACATATGGTACCCCCTTGCGAGTCAGATTCGTCAATGGACCCGCTATTTTGGAGAACCCCCGAATGAACCTCCTGTAGTATCCTGCCAACCCCAAGAAACTACGTATTTCCGTCGGTGTCGTGGGCTGCCCCCACTCCCTCACCGCTGACACTTTGCTCGGGTCAACTGCTATCCCCTGCTCAGAAACAACATGGCCCAAGAATTGTACCTCTCGCAACCAGAATCCACACTTCTCGTACTTAGCATACAACTGATGTTCTCGTAGAGTCTGAAGAACCTGCCTCAAGTGTTCGGCATGCTCCTCCTCGGAGCGTGAATATATCAAGATATCATCTATGAAGACGATGACGAACTGATCCAAGAACTCTCTGAATACTCGATTCATCAAGTCCATGAAAACGGCTGGGGCATTTGTGAGTCCGTACGGCATCACCCTGAACTCATAGGACCCATATCTCGACAAGAAGGCAGTCTTCGAAACATCCTGCTCTCTAATTCGCAACTGATGGTACCCCGACCTCAGATCTATCTTCGAAAAGAAAGTTGCTCCCCTTAACTGGTCGAACAGATCATCGATTCGAGGCAACGGATACTTGTTCCGTATCGTGACCTTGTTCAACTCCCGGTAGTCCACACACAATCTCAGTGAGCCATCTCTCTTCTTCACAAATAAGACTGGAGCGCCCCACGGTGAGGTACTCCTACGAATGAAACCCTGACCTAATAGCTGCTCAATCTGATCTCGTAGCTCTCGCATCTCTGCCGGAGCCATACGGTACGGTGCGCGTGCTATAGGTCTCGTATCCGGCAATAAGTCTATAACGAAGTCTATCTCACGACTGGGCGGTAGGCCTGGTATCTCCTGAAACACATCGGAATACTCCCTAACAACTGGGATCGAATCCAAAGGAATCACAACCTCCTTAGAGGTATCCTCCTCAATGTAATATAAATGAGCGGTCGAACCTCCCTCTGGGCGAGGCATCGCTACTACAAACATCTCTTGCCCCGAAATGGCAAAAACAATGCTCCCACCGAAGCAATCAATCATGGCTCTATAAGATGCGAGCCAATCCATACCAATAATCACGTCATGCTCGTGCATGTCTAAGACTAGCATGTCTGCAGGCAATACCAAGCTACCAATCTCTATCCCTACTCCCCGGCATATAAAGAATATAAGTGACCCACTCCCCAGTGGTGAGTCGACACCCGTTACGGTGCTCTCTGCTGTGGCTAACAATCCTAAGGACTTCGCAAAATGCGTAGCTATAAAACAGTGCGTTGCCCCCGTATCAAACAAAACTTTACCCATAGTACCATGGATAGGAAACATACCCTCAATCGCGGGTGGTGCCTGTGGAGCTGCCGCCTGGTGGACGTTATAGACACGTCCGTACTGCAATTGCCCCTGCTACACTGGAGCTGCTGGAATGGCTGGTAGGGCTGGCATCTGGGCTGGAGCTGGAAGGGCAGGTGGAAAGAGTGGTCTCTGCGGCTCATTACGGGCTCCCTGCTGCTGTGGGGCCCCATCGCCCTCTGGGCAATCCTGACACTTATGGCCGTGCTTACGACACACAAAACACCGGCCTCTGAAATTACCTCCCCTCTGTCCCTGCTGACCACGGCCCTGCTGGCTGTTACCTCCACTCCATTGGCCCTGATGTGCACGCTGTTGGCCTTGCTGGCCCTGCTGTTGACCCTGCGGTCGGTGTTGGCCCTGCTGGCCCTGCTGATTAAGCTGACCCTGATGGCCCTGCCTGAATCCCCCGAATCCCTGCCTAGAATCACCTGAACGGAATCGCTTAGCAGGGTCCCCCTGATGGGAACTCTGCTCGTGCTGACGAGTCTGTCCCTGAGTTGGTGCCCCACTGGCACTATTACCCTCGGTCCTGCCCTGCTGGCTGGACTCTCCTGCTCTCTTGCTTCCCTGAAGATGGAAGCGGTGATCCTGGTAATGTAGTAACGCTGCATTGAGTACGTCCGTAAAAGTTCTCAGGGATAGATTTCCAATAAGGTGCTGACGGATCCTCCAAGCTAACCCGTCGACGAACAGCAAAATCTTCTTGCTCTCAGTGGGTGCCTCATCCGGCACAATAGTGAGAAGTCTCGTGAACTCCTCCTCATACTCTGCTACAGTAAGGTTCTCCTGCTTCAGATTTAGCAATTTCCGCCTCATCTCAGTCTGCACTGCGGGTGGAAAGTACTTGCGGTCAAACCGCTCCCAGAAAATCCGAATAGGGATCGTGTCCCTCTCCTCCAAAGTAGTAGTGGACTCCCACCACTGTAATGCGGCTCCCACCAGTTTAAAAGAGGCCAATAGCTGCTTCTGCACTTCGATGCACTCATACATACGGAGGTGCCACTGGATGTCCTTCTTCCATTGGCTGACAGTAATAATATCGGAGCTACCAGAAAACTCAGGGGGATGTGCTTTCTGAAAAGCTTCCCGAACTCTCTCCCATGCAGATGGAAGCTGTGCTGGTACTGGCGCCACTGCTTGGACCTGTGGTGGAGCCTGCTGAATCACCACTATCGCGGCATTTACCGCCTGAGCAACGATGGCGGCTACCTCATTCGCATTCATAGTGCCTGGTGCCGGAGCTGCTGGCTGGTCGGCTTGGGCACGCCTATCTTTCGGAGCACGTCTCGGAGGCATCTGAAACGTGAACAAGTTTATTAGTCTACAGTTATCAACAAATCTCAAATAGCTGAAGACTTAAACGTGAAAGCAAGAATACAACAGTCCTAACAATAGGGCTCTATAGCAATAACGTTAAGCTGAAAGCGAAAATAAGCCGTACAGATCCTATGGACACTAGAACCTGATGCTCTGATACCACCTGTGACACCCCACCTAATTAAATACCGGGCGATCACTCCTTTATTAAATTAAATCAAGGTAAACAGTTGGTTCATTCTCAGCATCACTGTCGATAAAAATAAATTTTTTTTCCAATTTAACACCCTAAATAATTATGTTAAGTGTCAAAACATTTTTCATACAAACTTCCAAATTTTAATTAAAGAAAAGATTTTATTAATATCAAAACAACATTTCTACATTATAGAATCACACCACGAAATCTAAATAAAACCATACATTCACCAATCGAATGTCAATAATATAAAGCTAAAATCATAAACCATCCTGAAACAAATCCCATAAACAATACTGGAATAACTGAAATATAAAAATCCCCAACAATAAATGAAATGATAAAAAAAAGGGCGACACGTGCCCCATAAATGAGAGTAATAGGAGTGGAGTCAATGACAGAAGCCGTCTACTCAAGGGACCTGCAACTCCCACCTAAGCTGCAGCTCGTTCTTCTCAAAGAATCCTAAGCAAGACGCCCCTGTGGCTGGGCACCTGAAAAATATACATATATATACAAGAGAGAGAGAGAAAAGGAAACGGGTCAGGGCCCGAAAGTGTGTTTGATTTTAGAATACGTTAAGCAAGTATTTAAATTGATACAGGCCAATGCAACATCATATTAGTTCGTCTCTCTTGAGAAATACTCACCTCTCTTCTAATGTGCACTCCTATCGTACTAGCCTTCCCAATGGTTCGTTTATCTTAACTTACTCAAATGTTTTCAAAAACTGAACGATAACAATGTTATAAAAAGGTTACTTTCAATTTGTAGTATTCCTCTCGTTTTAGCTTCATTAAATTATAAGATTTCCCCGTACCTTTTCATATTTTCACAAAAACAAGTATTTAATAATTTGAGTCAACAACCATGTTCTACTTATCAAATCACAGTAGGCAGTTCAAAGTTTATAACCTCATATATATATTAACTTCTCGCATAAAATATATATATAATGGCACCCCAACTAAACTATGGTGTGGGCATACTCTGCTATCCAATCCCCGGATCTCTCACATAAAAGGGAAATACAAGTTCGGAATCACTCTCGAACTGTATTAACATATACAAAACAACGTTGAGGCAAAGCATAGATTCCAAGTCCAAGAGGTCAGTACATACCCACACGTCTCTTAGGACCGTCCGACTATCAATTTAATAGCCCGTACCTAGGATCTCTATCTTCTAGGGTACGATTCAATATCCCCATAAAGCAACACAGGATACGATCGTCCCAGCGCGGTAACCTCAGGGATAGCAAGTAGCGCGGGTACGTTTTTCACATGTATATAATATATGTACACACATTCATATAAATATACCGATTTCATCATATTAATATAGGTCACTCTCATTACCCATAATTACAACCTTTGTCCTAAATTTCACCTTATTAGTATAACGTATAAGGTTTCGCCTCTAACCTTAATTCGAAGGGTTTTCTCACTCATTACCTAATACTCATGGGTTATAACTTTACAATTCTAAAATTCAGTAAATAACTTCATTTGATTCCAACGTAACTCTCTTACGCACCTCACCCTTAAGTTTCATAAATCTAACAACCTAAAGTAAATATCCCATAATTACCCTCTTCGTTGAAGATTAAAGGTTCTAACATATGTCCATATACTCTACTGGTCCTCAATATCTCCCAAATCATTTTATTTAGAATGCCCAAGGTTTATTCCACGATAAATTAATTCAACTAATTAAACAAGGGGAATAATAGGCTGCCAGGGAGGGTCGATCGATCGACGTCTGGGGGTCGACCGATCGACGATCTATGGTCGATCGATCGATCGAGCAGGTCTGTGAAAATTCTGCAGAAACTGCAGTGACGGGGTTGCTTAGGTTTCTTCATCAAAACTCATATTTTCCAACTCTAATTGACCCAAAAAGTCTACTGCTTACATCCTAACATAATTCCAGGTTTCTTTAACGATCAGCATGCGTATATACATCAATAAACATGATTAAACAACCTAATATTTCATCTAATCATCAAGAACCCTACAGTTTTCTTAACTTTTGTTCTAATCAGTTTTCTCCAGAAATTCCTTCTAACAAATCACCATAATTTTGTGGGTTAAACATCTACTTCACATATTAATTTCCAGAATAAGGTTCATATGATTTCTACATGCAAATCCCTATCAAAATTGGGTTTTCCTCCATGGATTATACTCTTAATCGTTCCTACACTAACATGATTATTGCACCAACGAAAATACGCAAGTTAAACACTTGCCTGGGATTTCAGAGGTCTGGTTTCCTGCTGATATTGGTATGGCTGCGTTCTCCTCCTTGCGATCTACGCGTTGGTGGTGACGGTGGTGCAAAAGGTGGTGTTTTTGGCCTTGAATCACCTAGCAAGGTCTCTCCTCTCTTCTCCACTAGCCGTCTTAGGGTTCTGAATGATCTAACCCTAAAAGGATGACTTAAATGGCTGCTAAGGATGGCTGAAATTCGTGGGTTTAATTACCCGAATTTGTAAAATTACCAAAACGCCCTCCCGGGTCACTAATTAAGCCTAAAAACATCCCGAGACCCAAACTAAACCCCCGGGTACACTTTTCTGACTATCTCGACCCTTCCGGACGCGTTGGCGCACTCAAAACGACCATACGGACAACTCATAAAATATTTACTTTTATATCTCAATAATTAGTCCCGACGCGACACGGGCGCGTCCCGACTAAAATTACCAAAATTGTCATTTTCATTCACTCGTTGTCATTTTCATTCACTCGTGACATTTACCATATATTACTATGCTCTTAAGTAATATTCAACAATTTCATATTATTACTAACTCACGTCACGTTAATAATTATAACATAATTAATTTCCAGATTTTTATTAAATAAATCCCCAAATTAATTATAGCATAAAAATATGGGGTATTACAAAAAATAAAAAGGATTAAAGTGTGTAGGTCTCGACGATAGATGCCCAAATAAAAATTATTTCTAAATTAAAAATATGTATTTTCCTATAATCCAAATTCAGGAAAAAAGCTTATCCTAACGTTTAAATGAAAAAATGTGATTTAAAAAATTAATTCTTTTTTAACATATGTTCATTGAGCATTTAAACGAATCAAAATGCAAAATAGTAAATTATACACTTGAGATGAGCATTTATACAAGGAAAAACCCACAACGGGAAAAAAAACTCGGCCCTAATCGACACCTTGTACTAGTATAGGTGAAGTATTACAGGAAGGGATAAATGACTTATATACATTAACCTACCATGAACTACTATATACCCTCCACAACTAAATTTGTACACATTGTAATAGAAAGAGCAAGGACGAGGGTCTTACGAATAGGTATAATGGGGTTAAAGAGCTTAATGGGAGGCACAAAGAATTTAGCATTTCATTTTTTTGCTAGTATACAATGAGGTGTTTGGGCCAGCTTACGCACACCTCGACTAATCCCGATTCGCGATTCGTAGCTTCCGCTGGTCGTACATTATTTTGACAGTATCAGGAATCGAACTGGGAACCAAACCCAATCCACTCACGAGACTGTCCTAGTGATAGCCATATACCTCTGGGCCAAGAGGCTTGGTTTAGCTTTTCATTTATTCTTATGAACCTTTATTTGCCAGGTTCTTTGCTTTTTCTTCCCTTTTCTACCAACACATTCATTATTTTCCTTACCATTCAAATGCCTGGGAGGTTTTCAAAAATAATGACAAAACTCTAAATTGTGACCATCCTTTTTATAATGGGTGCAAGAGTAAGTTTGTAATACCCCGTATTTTTGTGACATTTTTTATTATTTATTAGGAAAAAAATTAATAAATGGAAATAATTATTACTTGTGTGAAATGGTAATTATAAAATGGCATAATTTAGATGATAATTAAATTTTACATGTTATGTGATTATGTGCCGCATGTTATAAAATAATTAATCTATGATATTAATTATATGAGATTCAGATATGTACGATGTATTACCATGTGTTGTGACCATACCGTAGAATAATATGGTGACCCAAAGATATATTTTTAATGCATTGGATTGGGCCCATGGGGTAGGTAAACATCTGGGGTAAGTTTTGGATTAGTTTTGATAATTTTTTGGGCTCGTATTGAGTCCCAAAATGAGTCATTTTAAGGACCTGCGGGATCAAGGTTATTTAATGGGAATTAACCCTCATTAATTAGCCACTTTAAACGCAAAATATAAACTCTAACATGCTAAGCAAATTGGAGAGCTTGAGAGATATTTAGAGATTAACAAAGCAATCAAAGAGAAGAAATCTCGCCTTTTATTTTTTTGTAAAGAAATTTCTTGCTTTTTCATTATATAATTTGTAACTTGTTTATGATTTGAATGTTATGAAGTTGATTTATGATTATAAGCATGTTTATATTATAAATCTGCTATTTAATCATGGTTGTATTTGGTTAATATGGGTTAATGTGATAAGCCGTTTATGAATATAAAAATTTGATATGGTGGGAGGTTTTTGGAAGAACTATTTTTAATTCAAATTAGTTCTAATTTGATGTTAGAATCCATGTTTGGGATTGATATTATTATGTTGTTAATATATATCCATGAAAGGGACTTAATTAATGGTGTAATTAATACTGAAATTGTATCCTATTATGATATATTAATGTTTGGATTTTGGGGCATTATGATTTTTCTTGGGTTTGAACATATTCATGTGATGAAATTAATTATGATTTTGTAGGAGTGATCCAAATTTAAATTGGAGTTATAATGAGGGATTATGGGTTGTCAATAATAAGTGATTAATTCTCGATCAAAATAAAAGAGCAGAGGAGGAGGATAAACCCTCACCAAAGCGGGGCTGAGGCCGTTTATAACATCCTTACTGGGCTGCTGCTATAGTAGACTTCCCTAACCGCTACAGCAGTTTGGGTGGGGCGCAAGGCTTTAATTTTTTTAATAGTTTTGTTTATTTACTTCCTTTGGTGTTCAACCGAGTCCTTGGTTATTCAGTTAAGTTTTTAGTTGGGATATATATATGTGTGTGTGTGTGTGTGTCTCTCTCTCTCTCTCTCTCTCTCCATATATATATATATATATATATATATATATTATGTGTGTCTGTGTATGTATTTTTATAATGTAGTAAATTAGTGTAACGCAAAGGCATGGTTTAATTAGGGCTTGAGAGTATGCGATATCTTATATATGTATATAATGTTGTATATAAATATATAAATTGTGTGTGAATGTGAACATACCATTTTTGGCTCATGGGATATCTATCGATCAGGGTTATGAATTAAATGGATTTGGTACTAGGTATCGCCATCATGGCTAATAATGAGATTTTGTGGACGTCAATATATTAGATTATGCATTCAGTTGGCCACCACTTGACTATCTGAAGATGTGAATGAATTAATCCATCAGACGGGTTTTGGTATGGGACTAGTCGATGGTGGGATTACATGGTGATCCGCTATTCTTTTGTGTTTGCATGTCTTTAATCTGTTAGGTGAAGGACTACTACGAGTTTATCGATAAAGGCACGAGAAGTCCCGAAGGTTGATACCTTCGTGTGGTTGTTACGATACTTATAATAGTCTATGATATAGTCCAATAATGGATACTTTAATTAAAATATACTATGTCACATTATTATGTTTGTTATGAGATCATGTGTATCTTACTATTCTGGTGATAAGAATAGGGATTTACATCGGGCTGTATTATATACGAGCGTATTTAGTTTTATCCCGATGTAATGAATTAATATACGATAGCATTTGTCTATCTAGTAATTGAGACTTGTTAGTTATGCCTGGGTTGGGACAATTGTTTAGTTATTTCACTTATGATGAGGGGTGAGGCGTCTTTTACATGCGAGTGTCGAAAGGTTGGCATGATTACATAAATGAGTCACATGATTATTAGTGCGTTGATATAACATGATATTTCTTGCAACTTTATCGGTTCCAACCTAAAATATATAGAAAAAAGTTATTTTCTAGGCAGTCTTAGAGAGGAGCATCAGGGTTGAGGAGATTCAGACTTGCCACTTCATCATATTAACTTTATTTCCATTTCTAAGTTAGGTTGCTATTTTACTTCAGTCTTTTTAGTTTCAGGCTCTTATTATTCAGAGATTGTATGGACCGTGTTGTTCCCGTTTATTTATCCAACTGAGACTATTTATTGGTTTTGAGATGATACTGTTTATTTATGTTATATGTTAAGACATTTGGTGATTTTAGTATTTATTATTTATTTTATTGCATGTTGTGCATGGTTAAAATTCATTATAGTTATTATTTACTTTGTCTTGATGCTGAGAATGATATAAATTGATTAACTTACCATATATTTGGTATATTGGAATGGTCAACCAATATGTGAGAGAATAGGGGTTTTTATAGTTGGTAGCAAAGCATCCCATGTTTTAATGTCATAGATTCTGTGGGATTCATTTCTTTGATTCAATAGAACCTTATGCTTAGGAATCTTTATATTCTTATTAGTGAATCATTAAACATTACGAATATTGGTTTGCTTTTAGTTGGAATATACATGATGAAGGAAAGGATGACCATTTGTCGACTAGGATGTTTAGTAGGAAGAACAACCACTAGCAACACCTACAGTGGACATGATTACCATTATAACTTACGTAGTCACCGTTAAGCTGTCCTCTATGTTACAACAAATTCAGCAACCACAACTATATGTGATATTGCCAACATTGCCACATGTTTCCACTTGAGAGAGGGCACATAGGGCCTTTGCTAAAGGTAACCTACCTGAGTTTGTAGGGATCACTAATATTCTAGTGGCACAACATTAGAGGAAGGACACCTATAGGCACCTGTGGATGATTGATTGAAAGGATGTCTAGATGTAGATGCTTGCCAACTATAAGCTGGAGGTTGAGGCACTGGAGTGGTGGGAGTCTATCACCATTGTGGAGTAGATGAGTACTATGACTATTGCCAAGTTATTGAGCAGGTTTGACACCAAGTATTTTTTACCAGCCATTAGGGGTCAGAAGAAGAAAGAGCTCTTGTGTCTGATACTAGGAAGTCGCACTATTGCAGATTACGAGTTCACTAGTCGCTCCTTATTCTTACTCAAAGAGGTGGATACCGAGGATAAAAAAGGATTACTTTATTTCTGGATTGACATGGAAGATTAAGTAAATACTTTTGGGAAATTTGAACTTCACTACTTATACATATGTGGTGAATGCCACATTCTTACAATGCCGGGATCGTTGGGAGTTCCAAAAGGGGAAGTATGAGAAGAGTTCTAATGAAGATTCGTCTAGATAATCTAGCAAGGCGGGTGAAAGGAGTACGGGAGATTCTTCCCGCACTCAAGGGGACTTAAGATAAAGATTAACCTTGTAAGAAACACCATGGTTATGATGATCATAACCGTGAGAGCCATTAGGTCTAGGATTGAAAATCTTATCAATGCCAGTAGGGCAGGGACAGCAGCGCAAAGGCCAACAGGTTCAATAATAGGGTCGATGCATATAAGGCCAATAGGGAAAATAGTAGGAGAAATAATAGCATGGGATATTTATAGACACTTATTTTGTTTGTGGTTAAATGGATAATACAACCAAGATGCACCTTAAGGGTAATCAAGGAGCTTAATAACATAAAGGACCATAGGGGCACCAGGAACCACAAGGGAAGCATCAGCAATTATTAGCCCCACTAGTTATTGCGATGACAGCAGTACCAGTAGCACCGGCTCAGCCAAAGAGGCAATAATAATTACAATATGGGCGTGTGTATCACGTCTCACCTAGAGATGCTTAAGCACCAACCCAGGCAGTAGAGTCTGCATTTCCTACCCATGGGCATGTTGGGCATATTCTTTTTATACTAGTGCATCACATTTATTTATTGGTATAACATGTCCTCAATCACCTAGGATGTTAGATTTAGCATCAGACACATTATTGCACATTGATTCATCATTGGATCAGGGTTAAACTATTCATTTCGTGTGTAGAAGGATAAATGTCGATATTGGGAAGATTGGTTTTGTAACTGGCTTGCTGATATTAGGCAAGTTTGAGTATGACATTATCCTCGGGATGGATTGGTTATATATTTATTACTCATGTGTGGACTATTTTGGTTTACCCATTGTCTATGTCATTCCAGGTAAGGATATGTACATGGTTATGATGTCATATATTGACGGAGGATTGATCATGCAATTTATTATATTGAGGAGGACACGTTTAAGGGAGTCACTGTATTTTTGGACTCTATTTTGACAACTAGTAATTTTTTTGATAATTTAGGAGATTTTAAGGTTACCATCGAGTAAGGAGATTGAGTTTGTGATTGATTTGACTCTAGGCAGTAGACGAATAGCTTGGGCACTGTATCGTATGGATCCATTGAAGATGAGAGAGCTAAGAGAGAAAATTCTTCAGCTACTTGGACACGAGTTCATTCAAAGGAGTACTTTATTGTAGGGAGATCGGGTCCTCTTCGTGAAGAAAAAGGATCGATCTTTGAGGTTTTGCGTGGATTATCGGGAGTTGAACAATGTGATCGTATAACAACTATATCCTTTGCCCCATATTTATTAATTATTTGACCAATTGAGGTGTGATTTGTACTTATCAAATATTAATTTGAGATTGAGGTACCACCATTTAAGGATTCGGGAGAAGGAGTTACTGAAGATGGATTTTTTTACGCGTTATGAATCGTATGAGTTTATGGTTATGTCATTAGCGCTAACCAATTCACCAATTTTGTTCATGGAATTAATGGATTGAGTGTTCAAATAGTATTTGGATCAGTTTGTCATTGTGTCCATAGATGACATCCTGATTTAGTCTCGAACTGCAGACGAGCATGCTTAACACTTATGGGTAGTCTTACAGACATTACGAGACCACCAAATATATGATAAGTTTGATAAGTGTGCATTTAAGTTATGGGAGGTGCATTTTTTATGGCATATTATGATGGAGGCATAAATCTTAGTGGACTCGAGTAAGGTGTCGATTATGTTGGAGTGGGGACAGCCCATGACACTTACATAAGTGCATAGTTTTTGGGATTGGGGGGAATTTGTCACCGGTTCATCTAGATATTATCAAAGATATCCTAGCCTTTAGAAAACTTGACGAAGAAGAGAATACTATTTGTTTGGGATGAGTTTTTCCAGTAGGCTTTTGATGAATTGTTTATTGGGGAAATATTTCATATTTTTATGGACCATAAGAGCTTGTAGTATCTGTTCATGCATATCTAGTTGAACATGAGATAATGCCTATGGCTGTTATTTATGAAGGATTACATGTTTGATATTCATTACCACCTGAGTAAGGCAATTATTATGGCAGACGCCTTGAGCCGCAAAATAATAGTTTGCACAACATAAGAGTTGGTGTATGCCATTATGGCAGTTCTTACCATCACACTTGAGATTATTATCCGGGTTCTAAAGGAACAAAAAGAATACCTTTATTTCCAGGTTAAATTTAAGGAGTTATTGATTGAGGTATCATAGTCTTATTCTATTAGATCAAATGGGGTTTTGCAGTTCTCGGGTATATTAGTAGTTCCTGGTGATGGGGAGAAATAATGAGGAGAAACGATGAGTTGTATTCAATGAGACACATGGGTCGTGATTTGCGATATATCTTGATGGGGATAAGATGTACCAGGATATGAGGTGCCAATATTTATGGGTAGGCATGGATAAGGACATTATAGTATTTATGTCAAAACGTACTACTTGTCAGATGGTGAAGTTGGATTACCCGAGACCAATGGGTATTCTATAGTCTCTTGAGATTCTGGTGTGGAAACGGGAGAGTATTTTTATGGATTTGGTGGCCATCCTGATCCCTCTCTCTCCGTTCACACAGATCGCAAGCTCCCTAAAGGACAATAAAATTGGTCATCATTGGAAATATAAGGGGTGTGAATCTGTAGAGATGAGAGTTACCAACTTATTTTACTTCAACCGTGTAAAATGGGTAACCACCTTTGAAGAGATAACATAAAAAAACTAATGCTTGAAAAACCAAACAAGATATAGGCTCAGAGACTATGTTACGGAGTGGGAAGGTGTTAGTCATCCACCCTGTCCTTTTGGTCTCTCATGGGATAAAAATGTTCTCATTCTTCTACTTGCATGAATATGTTTATGATGTATAAAAGGTGTCGTGTGTGCGATGTGTGCAAAGTGGAAATATGTATGAAAATTAAAGTGTGTATATGTGTTTGAGGAAGGAAATCATCTTATACACATCATGGAAAATATGGGAATGAATTACTCTAAGGAAATCAACTTGATAAATGTGAATAGTGTGATAAAAAAAAGTGTGTGCAAATGGGTAAATTGTGAGTGATGCCCCAAAATTGTAATATCACTTTGTAAGAGTGAATAAGCGTTTATGGGATCACAAAGGAGATGATGATAATAAAACTAACTACATCGATAGAAGATGCTATATATATATATATATATATATATATAATGCTAATACACGAGCGGCGAAAAATATGAGACGAATAAAGAAGGACTTGAATCCCAAAATGACTTTGGGATGCCTACATAGCCAAAATGGTGTAAAAGTACACGTAGTTTGTAATAAGATAAGTTTGGGGTCTAACCCATAATACAAATCTAGATGATCTCTTTTATTTATGAAAAAGGGAGTGAAATGTGGTAAAAGTATAGAAAATGTTTAAAAACACTAAATTGGGAATTGTGATATAATGCCTTTTTTGGGGTTTTTTGGTTTATAAAAATAGACTTGAAGATATATGTAATAAAATAGTGTAGGATTAGTGTGAAGGTGAATAAAATAAACTAAGAATATGACAATAACACCAACATACAGGAAATGAGATTTATTAAGAAAATGAAATGGAAGTATGTTTGGACCTTCAAGCTCCTTTGAATTTTATTTTTTAGGTTTTTATGGGTTGATTTTAGGGTGTATATGAAAAAGTGGTGGAGTGGTGGATAAATGTGATGAAAGGGTGATCTAAAGGAATGTAGAGAGGATGTGGTGAAAATGATGTATACTAAATTCGAGGAAATCTGCCGAACTAAAATCGAGATTGAGGTCTCTTTAAAATGAGGTCAGGGTTTCCTTAAATAAAATACCTATAAATGGATAAAAGGCCAAGTTTGGCCCCTAGGGACCTGCTGATTGGCATGGTTCCTTCTCCTGCCAACTAGCATGGTATCCAGACTTGCTGGAGAAGTAACCCCCCACTTACCAGCAGGCAAGTGAGGTGTCCTACCCATGGGCATGTATAAATGATATTTTAGCCATAAAATACAAACCATAAATTTGATTCATGCACGGATGGGAGTAGTGGAAATATGGTTCGGAGCTTTACAATTATATTTTTAGAGAATCCAGGTTTAAGAGTTGAACAGGGGCGAACAGGGTCTAAAGAGAGTTCAGTTGTTCTCCAGTTAGGGTTTATAGGAGGATAGGGGTACGAGATTTAAAGGATTTGTTTGGACCCTATGGAAAAGTGTGGGGATGTTACAATGGTGTGTCTATAAGATTATGGGTTGCCTAAATCATAGAGGGGACATGATTCAATCTAGGAAATAATGGACCATTTAACTAAAGTATATGACTTTTTATTGGTTCAGACAGATTTCACTTCGGAGAAGTACGTGGGGAATTTCATATAAGATATTATGAGATTTCATCGTGTACCACTTGATATCGTGTCCGATAGGGATAAAACGTTTGTGTCCCATTTTTAAAAGAGTTTTCAGCAAATGATGGTGATGATTTGCAATTGAGTACCTTGTACCACCCAAAGGCGGATAGACAAATTGAGTGGGTAAACCAGGTACTGAAGGATATGCTACGGGCATGCATTATGGATTTTGAATGTAGCTAGGATTAATACTTACTATTGGTGGACTTTTCTGTAATACCCTGTAATTTTATTAATTTTATTTAATGGGATTAATTAAATTAAATGGAAATTAATACGGATTTAAATACAAGCGAGACTTGAGTTGGTATTTGATTATGATGATGAGGTTGAATATTATTTGGTAAATATGGTAATATATGATTATTGAAATTTTTAAAATTATCGCAAGTCATAAATACGATAATTTGAGAAATTAAGTTGGGACGAGCGTGTCAATCGCGTCAGGAATCAATTTAATTAAATTTAAAAGTAAATTATAATTTTATCATCCGTATAGTCATTTTGAGTGCGCCAGTGTGTCCAGAAGGCTCGACATAGTCAGAAAACACTAGACGGGGGTTTAGTTTGGGTCCCGGGGCATTTTTAGGCCAAACCGACAACCCGAGAGGGTATTTTGGTAATTTTGATTTTTAAGGAATAGTAACCCACGAAAATTAGGACTTGTTATCAGCCTATATTAGGGCCATTTGGGGCCATTACTTGTCAAATCAAGTCTTGAGCAAAGAGAGAAGATAAGAGAAGTTCTAAGGGGTTTTCCAAAGCCATAACCACCACACGCCGCCACGATCGCCGGAATTGTGATCGGAAAGAGAAGGAGAACCAACCTAGATCATCATCAAAGGTTCAGAACTTCTAGACAAAGGCAAGTGATTTAATCCATTAAGATTCAGCAAACAATTTATCCATGTTAGAGCAGGATTGGATGATATCCTTGAAAATATATAAAAACTCAAAAAATTCGGAGATGAAACCTTAATTATGGGTAGGATGTTTATGTAATTTTGATTCTGGAAGGATCTCACTTATGAGATCATAAATCATGTGTAATTAATTTTGAATTTATGAGGAGATTATTATGATTCTTGAAGAAAATAGAAAAATAGGACTTTTCATGAAATTAGGATGATTTGATCCAAGAAAAGACTAATTGATGATGATTTGAGAGTTATGGAACCTTTAGAATCATGTATTTAGGTTGTACAATGATCCTATATGTTTACTTTAGGATTTCACCTCTTGTAATGAAGATTTGGGACAAAAATGGTACTAGAAATGAAGCAAACCTGTAGCCTGCATCTGCTTTATCGATTAATCGACATTCATAGGTCCATCGATCGATGGTGCTCGATCGATCGATGATGATAGGTTGATCGATCGACCTCCCCAGAAATAGTGAAATTTTTTCCCTTTTTGGATTTAACTGATTTCGGCCATTGGAATTTGAACGAGGGGATTATGTAAATACGTTAGGACTTTAGGGAGACCAGTAGGGACGTAATTAAATCCCGAAACATATTAGAATTGGTTTGGAACGTAGTGATTGAATTTCTGAGTTTTCGACGAGTAATTTCCTATTTTATGATGCGAGAACATGATTTAAATTATTATGAGTGATAAGTTAGGATTTGGGACATAAATAAAGAGTTAAGGGTACTTAAATGATATGTGGGAAATTTAGGAGACTTAGTAACCTCTTCGGTTAGAATTAAGTACTCAAAGTTTACGACGTGAGACGTGTCAACGAAAATATATTATATATCATCCAGAATAATCATAGTGTATGAATTTGACTAATGGTATAAGGCTGAGAATATACTTTTAAAAATAATAAGTTATTTAAGTTATGTGAATGCTTAGTATATGGATTATTATGTGTATGACATATCTACCATACTTGCTAGCACGAGAGGTCGACTTTAAAAATAGGTCCATCTAATCTTTGTGTGCCTACGGGGGGGATTTAGATTGGTAAATTAAGGACATAGTTTTGAATGGATTATTTATAGTTAATAAGTCAGTTGACCGTGGGAGCGTAGGTATGTGTGTGTCCCATGGAGATGTGAATTATGTTCGCCTCCAATTTGTGTGATTTTATTTATTGAAACGATTCCTGAGACATTTGGAATGCGTAGTCCTTATGTACGTGAATGTC
This sequence comes from Sambucus nigra, assembly GCA_949130495.1. Taxonomy (NCBI): domain Eukaryota; kingdom Viridiplantae; phylum Streptophyta; class Magnoliopsida; order Dipsacales; family Adoxaceae; genus Sambucus; species Sambucus nigra. Next base: position 473,877,774 of record OX422223.1, on the reverse strand, counting down.
CGGGATTCGATAGCAGATTATGCGTGCACCACATCTTAGCCTAGTGATGCCATATTTGTATATTTATGTTGAGAATGATATACTTGCACTTATAACTGGCTCATTGTTAAATTGTGAATACGAATAATTAAGATACTTGAATGGGATTAAAAATATGATAATTCATATCGTAATAATTCTGGTTAATGAAAAGGTGAGTTACACGCAGAATATATTAGAATAATACGAATAAACCCCCATATTATAATGTGAAAATAGGAAGTGGTACAGACTAGTTAGTTAGCGGCATAACTAGGATGGGTTAAGGGTATACGTTAGGCGTGCACATTAGTTGAGGGGTGAAGAACTCATGTGAGAACATGTAACAAACATGTATAAAATATTTACTGTTTAATGCAGTTAAACACTTGCTGTATTTTAAAATATTTTCACCTCGTGCTCTAACCCATTTTCTTTCAAATCTATTTTTCTTGTAAAACCTTTTAGGTGCCCCGCTACAGGGACGCCAAGCATAGGAGTTCCATTCCATTGACGTGCTATAGCTGTTGTGGAAGTTACAGGATCTCAGTAGTAGACGCCTCCACGTTCTGCATTTGATTCTATCCAGGGTCATTTATCAGTTAGGGCATGTCGGCCCTTTCCATTTAGAGATAGCATTATCAGACTACCAGTCTCATTGCAGTTTTGGATTTATTTAGTTATGCAGACTTTGTATGTGGTTTTGTTCAGTATTTGTATTATCTAGGGGAGTGTTACACCAGACTCATGTTATCATTCCATTATTATTCTATTGTGATGTGGATGTGGTATAGTTAGATTATAATTTATTGGTTGCATGTTAATTTAATTTAATAAAATTGGCAACTCACTTTTTAAATATTAGGTGGCTAGTAATTGTTTAAAAACATTTTTCGACAGTGATGCTATGAACTGAACCAACTTGACAGTTTGTATTAATTTGAATAAAGGAGTAGCTACCTGATATTTAATTAGTTGGGGTGTCACAGGTGGTATCAGAGCATCAAGTTCTAGTGTCCTTAGGATCTGTATGGCTTGTTATGTTTCCGCGTAGCATCTTTTGATATAGAGCCCTATATTTTAGGATTGTTGTACTATTTTGTGTATCTTACGTTCTCGAGCTATTTTGAGATGTTAACTGTGTACTTATAAAACTTATCTCTCGTTTCAAATGTCTCCTCGATGTGCAAACTGAATTCCTAGGGATGCCCAACCCGAACCTCAGCCTTCACCAGTTCAGGGTTCTATGAATGCTGATGAAGTTGTCGCTATTATAGCCCAGGCGGTAAATGCTGCATTAGCAGTTGTGTAGCAAGCACAACCTCAGGCACCGGTGGTAGCCCCAATCCAGGCTCAGGCATTCCCGTATACTTAGGAATGTGTCTGTGATACCTTTCAGAAGGCGCACCCTCCAGAGTTCGCAGGGAGCTCTGATGTTGTCATGTCGAGCCAGTGGAAAAAGGACATCCAAAGACACTTAAGGATGTACGAGTGTACGGATGTGCAGAGGCAGGTACTGACTACATTCAAGTTAGTAGGATCAGTACTACAGTGGTGGGAGTCAATTACCACCTCAGAAGAGAGAGACAGTCTTTCTTTTCAAGAGTTCTAGGTGCAGTTCGACCGTAAATATTTTCCCTCAACGGTTCACACAGAGATGAGACAAAATTAATCAACCTTAAACAGGAATGAAGGACAGTGTCAGAATATGAGACTGAATTCACTAATCTCATGAACATCGTCCCAGATGAGATTCCTATTAAAGAGAGAAATATCCAAAGGTTCACGAATGGGTTGATATGAAGGATCTGTCAGCACTTGCTGGGAAATATCTCATTGGCCACCTATTCAGATGTGGTTAATGTAGCATTACTGAACTTCCAGGACCACCGCTTTCACTTGTCAGAGGTTAAGTGAGCAGGAGGGTCCAACCAGCAAGGCAGGATAGGGGGAATGGTGCCAGCGGAGTACAGTAAACTCAGAGGCAGCATTGATACGGTGACCAGGGTCCCCAATAGGGAGATTTTAAGAGAATTCGATTAGGAGGCTTTAGGCATGGCCAGCAGGGCTAGTATGGCCACGGAAGGGGTGGTAACGGCCATCAGTACCACGGGCAGCAAGGTCCAAGAGGAGGAAACTTCGCAGGGAGATATTTCCTATGTGGCAAGATTGGCCACAAACGTCAGGACTGTCCTGAAAGGGGCAGGGACCCGCAGCAACAGGAATAGCAGGGTGCTTGACATGAGCCCCAGAAGCCAATGTTTCCCGTAGCCCTCCCAGTGCCACCGTAGATCCCGGTATTGCCACCGATCCCAGCAGGGACAGCTTCAGTACGTATGAGTTTACCAGTTCTAGCAGGTCGCAGTCCCACAGGATCCACCCGTGATACAGGGTATGTTTTCTATTCAGGGGACTATGGGGTGCATTTTATTTAACACGGGGGCCACACACTATTTTATTACCACGAGATTTGCATGAGCTATGGGGTTATTAGATACCACGGAGAGCAATGTTACTTGTGTAGATTCACCGTTGAGTAGGGGTTGTATGATTTCTCTTATATGTAGAGGTGTGGGCGTAAAGATCGGGAGGCTTACTTTGCCTGTCAACATATTAGTATTAGATATGATCGGGTATGATGCTATTATTGGTATGGATTGGTTGATTGCGTATCGAGCCATAATTGATTATTTTAGTAGGAGTATTATTTTTGCCATACCCGGACAGGAGATATTTCTGGTGGTGATGCCTCATTCTGAGGGAGAATCGTCCACTCACTTATATTATATAGAGGAGGAGACCTATAAGGAGGTAGTGATACCACTTGATTCGATTCCAGTTGTTAGGGAGTTTGCTGACGTATTCCGGGATATTCCTAGATTTCCACCTAGTAGAGAAATAGACTTTGTTATAGATTTGGCAACGGGCACTCAGCCAATAGTCCGCGCACCTTAAAGTATGGCTCCAACGAAGATGAGGGAGCTATGGGATCAGATAGAGCAGCTATTGGGTCAGGGGTTTATCCGTAGGAGTACTTTGCCATGGGTTGCTCCTGTGCTGTTTGTTAAGAAAAAGGATGGATCTCTGAGGTTGTGTATCGATTTTCGAGAGTTGAATAAAGTCATGATACGAAATAAGTATTCGTTGCCCCAAATCGATGACTTATTCGACCAGTTGATAGGAGTCTCCTTCTTTTCAAAGATTAACTTGAAATTGGGGCACCATATGTTGCGAATTCGGGAGCAGGATGTCTCGAAGACTGCCTTCCTAAGGAGATATGGCTCCTACGAGTTTAGGGTTATGCCTTTTGGCCTAACCAATGCCCCAGTCATATTTATGGACTTGATGAATAATATGTTTAGAGAATTCCTGGACCAGTTCGTCATCGTCTTCATTGATGACATTCTGGTTTACTACCATATCGAGGAAGAGCATGCCGACGACTTGAGACAAGTTTTTCAAACGCTGCGTCAAAACGAGTTGTATGCAAAATATGAGAAGTGTGGGTTTTAGCTGAAGGAGGTTCAGTTTTTGGGTCATATCGTCTCGAAAAGGGGAATACCAGTTGACTCGGGGACAACCCACAATACCGACCGAGATACGTAGTTTCCTGGGCTTAGCGAAACATATTAGAATTGGTTTAGAACGTAGTGATTGAATTTTTGAGTGTTCGACGAGTAATTTCCTATTTTATGATGCGCGAACATGATTTAAATTATTAGGAGTGATAAGTTAGGATTTGGGACGTAAATAAAGAGTTAAGGGTACTGAATTGATATATGGGAAATTTAGGAGACTTTGTAACCTCTTCGGTTAGGATTAAGTACTCGAAGTTTACGACGTGAGATGTGTCAACGAAATATATTATATATCATCCGAAAAAATCATAGTGTATGAATTTGACTAATGGTATAAGGCTGAGAATATACTTTTAATAATAACAAGTTATTTAAGTTGTGTGAATGCTTAGTATATGGATTATTATGTGTATGACATATCTATCATACTTGCTATCACGGGAGGTCGACTTTCAAAATAGGGCCATCTAATCTTTGTGTGCCTACGGAGGGGATTTAGATTGGTACCTTAAGGACATAGTTCTTAATGGCTTATTTGTAGTTAATAAGTCAGTTGACCGTGGGAGCGTAGGTATGTGCGTGACCCATGGAGATGTGAACTATGTTCGCCTCCAATTTGTGTGATTTTGCTTATTGAAACGATTCCCGAAACATTCGGAATGCGTAGTCCTTATGTACGTGATGTACCGAGATTCGATAGCAGAGTATGCGTGCACCATATCTTAGCCTAGTGGTGCCATATTTGTATATTTATGCTGAGAATGATATACTTGCACTTATAACTGGCTCATTGTTAAATTGTGAATACGAATAATTGAGATACTTGAATGGGATTAAAAATATGATCATTCATATCGTAATAATTCTGATTAATAAAAAGGTGAGTTACACGCAGAATATATTAGAATAATACGAATATACCCCTATATTATAATGTGAAAATAGGAAGTGGTACAGACTAGTGATACATCACGAATATTGCATATTTGCGCCCTTTATCTCTATGCATTCTAGCACTTTTACGTTCTTAATGTCTATATTTATGCCCGTTAGCCATACAACCTCAAATTTGGACATATATATGTTTTGCAGGTGTTAATTGTGCTTTTATAGGTATTGGAACGCTAAAAGTGAGGTTCGGTTGCATTTCGAAAAAGTTTCACTGTCGAATGTCATCAAAGTATCTTTCCATGTCCACTGACCGTGCGTCATTCTGACTCCGTATATGGAAGTTATGCCCATATTCGGAAGGTTTCAGTATTTTCTTCTACTTCAAGGGAATTTTGGTAATTTCATACTGCATAATTTGGAGTGTTTCACAACAGAATCATGTAGATAATTGAATTAGCTTCGCGTCGGTTCTGACCACGCATCATTTCGATTCCGTATGAGGGAGTTATGGCCATTTTCGTGCAACGCGTCAAAATTGGTTCAGAGGGAAAAGGGGGTTGTCTCCAGCCTAAGGAAAATTCCAAAAGTGCGGTCGACCAGTCCGGAAACAGAGGTCGATCGGTCCCATCAGATATGGACGAAAATTAACTTATTTTGGGTTTTTTGGCTTGGTTTTATTGGGGGTTTGTTTTGGGGTATAAATCGAGTGTTAGGGGTTTTTCTTTGGAGATATATTTTCATTTTAATTAGGGTTAGAAGACTTTGGGGATTTTATCTCTGGAGATCCCCTCTCCTCCATTTCTCTTTGGGTAATACCCATTAATGTAAGCTTTACTATTCATCTTCTTCCTTAAGCTTTGTTTTCCGTTATTTTTCATGCTTTGTTATTTATTTCAAGCCTAGATGTTTGTTGTAGTTAATTTAATTCTTGTTTGCTTTAATTAATTAGTTGTTTTAATTAATGCCTTTATATATGTGTAGTGTCTAGTTTGATCTAGGTTGTGTTGGATTGAACTTACCTAGGGTTTATTTGGTCACTTTGCTTTGGTTATGGAGTTTTACGAGTCTATTTTGAGTGGGTTGTCCAAGTCATTACGCCTAAGAGATTTGACGGGGCATATCATGTATGCTCCATGCCTACGACCTTGCGTGCGTAATTTTTGGGGTATTTGTTGAGGCCAAAATCTTATTAGACGTTTAGGGGTGTGACAACTCTTGATTTAATTAACTGTCGAAACGAGACTCAATCTTAATAACTTGTCGACCCATGTAACCATTTTATACTAATTAACTTGGGTGAGGGATAATCGACGCAACCTATAGTTTTTACTCGCTTTCTTAATCTAGATTTATTTTTCCTCGCCTAGATTACTATTTCCTTTTTATGTATCTTTTCCCTTTTGTGTATAATCATCTTTTACACTTTTATTTAGGAATATTAAACCTTATAAATTCTAGCAACTCGTCTGTGTGGATTTTTGATACCCGACTTACCGCTATACTCACCCGTTGAGTGTAGTCATAGTTTAGATTTTTGTATAGTTCAGGTGAGCCGAATATAAAACGACCGGCGCGTAGGTGACTCTCGCGCCGCGGCAAAATCCAGTCTATCAAATGGCGTCGTTGCCGGGGACTAGTTTGTTTTAGAATTTGTTTGATTTAGTATTTCGTAGCATTTTTTTTTCTATTTGTATTTTTTGCCTAACATTTTTGTAGGACTTCTACATTTGAGCTCCAAGAACCTCTTTAATTTTTCGCGCGCGCGTCACTTTATGGATTTCGTCACTTCGAGCATTCTTTGGGGTAAGCATGTCTTATTCCAATCCTTTCGGTAATCATTATGATAATTCTCAAAATTCCCGTAAACCTATGACTTTTGGTCAATACTTAGAGTCCCTAAAATTGCAAATTCAAAAATCACTTTGGGCGAGTATTACAAAAGTCAAACTTTGGAGTGCGTGTATTTTGATGATGATGATAATGATTTTGGGCCTTTACCTCCTTATAATAGGAATTTTGAAACGAATTGTAATAGTTTTCAAAGTTCATATAATAATGAGTTTAACTTTAATGGCGATAATGATTTTCAAACTCCTCATTTTCAAGCATTCGCACCTCGGCCTATGACTTTCGACGAGGGTTTTCTCATGCTTGAGAACGAGAGGTATGAAGAACGTTATCGGGAAGAAAATCGTTGTTGGGAGCAAGACTTGGATTTATCATTCGAATTCGACGACGATTTATCTTCCGAGACTTTTGAAGTCGAGGAATGTTTTGAACCAATTGAGGACTTTGTGCCTAAATTGGAACAAACCATTCGTCACTTGGCCCACCTTTTAATTGATAATAAAAGCGATGATGAAACGGATGTAGTATCCATTTGCAATGAGATGATTTCTTCTTTGGATCCCAAAGAAGAAAGTTTCATTGAAAATGATCCTATCTCCTTTGAAATTCCAACTTTGAGTGATGATAACTCATCTCTTGGGTTTGAATTTCTTTCCTCCCCATTTTCATTCTTCGTTATCACACCGTCACAAGTACCCGATGATTCGGTTTCAAACTTTAATATTTTAAACCTTTTCGCCAATGAGGAGTACTTGCTCGAGTTGCCCTCCACGATCGCATCTTCGCCTTTGGGTGCGCCACCTCCCATTACACTTGCTAAATCTTTGGGAGGATATTCTTCTTTTCTCGGTCCCCATATGTTTTTGTCACCCGTTCAATCCAAACCCCCCATCGTCCCTCCAAAACTTTTAATTGGCGACAGTTCCTTTCTTCTGCCTTACACACGCCTTCCGTTGTTCAAACAGAATCCATATTTTTTGGAAGGCATGCTTGAGAGTGAGGGTACACCGGTTATCCTCCAAATTCAAATCGCTCTTATGGTGGACCCTCAGTTATTTAGACTTCTAGTGTATAGTTAGTGTGAAGCCTAAATAGTAGGTTGTATATAGTTAGCCTTTTATTATTTCTCCCTTTATTTTTTCTTTCCTTTTTAATTTAGTTTAGTCTAATTAGTTAACTTTTTGTTATTTGTTTTTGCTATGCTCGGTACTAACTTGTTTTGTAGATTCTTTGGACTTGTTGTTATGGGGATCGCTCTAATATTGGGTAATATTACTTTTTTCCTCTCTCTGACTTGGTTCTTAATTCACATTGAGGACAATGTCAAGTTTTAAGTTATGGGGTGAGGGATATTCTATCCATTTATTTTATTAGTCCATGTTTTTGTTCACATGTTAGTTACTTAGTATGATTTTCTTAGAAAAATTCAAAAATTTCAAAAAGATTTTCTTTTTTTTTCCTCTTTTTTTGGTCTTTTTGCCCTTGTTTCCGATGATAAATTTCAATAATTGCCCGATCCAATTGATAACTCAATGATGCATGTTCTTGATTTTAGAAGTTATTAGACTTTAGTCTCAATTATTGATATTATGAATAACTTCATGAATTAAACTTTAATCCCATGAGCATATGCATTTTTCATGCCTTATTGATTTGGTTTAAGATTTTTATAACTCGGTAATCTTTTGTTGCATTGTATATACTTACGCCGAGTAAGCTTTGTACCTTTTGTCATTTTTGAGTGTATACACTATTCTTTCCTCTTTGAAAACGTTGAATTCGTTGGTTATCTCACTATTCTTTCATTTTACCATTCATTAATTGAGTTCGTACTTGAAATGTGTTACTTGAGCATGATTTTCATATGTTGTTTTGACTCGAGAATTGCGTAAACTTTTGGAAATTATCATAGGGCCTCTTTATTATATCACCCATATTGCCCTTGACCTCACCTTATATGTTTTCCCTAGTTAACCCCTTTGAGCCTAAATATAGCCTTTCGTTTCATAACCCAAATCCCATAACCAACTCTAAATTGGAGTTTTAGCCCATACATACACTTTCCATACCTTTGTTTGGAATGTTACTTGGGATTGAATATTGTTGTTATGATGTCAGTTGCAATTTGGGCATATGAGAGTTTGAAAAGTAAAGAAAAGAGAAGTGAAGAATAAGAGTGAAAAAGAGAAAGCAAAAAGCAAAAGAAAACAAAAGATAAACATGAGAAAAAGAAGAAAACAAAATAAAGAGAAAGTTGTAAATGTTGTGTATATAGTTCAATAAGCTTTGATTACCCTCCCCGATGATATATTCGATGACTTTTGGAACTTTTTTTCCAATTTTAATATTGCCCGCGTCGTCCCAATATCCCGAGTTTTCATTCCAAACACTTTGAACCCGTACATACATATCCTTCATTTAATACCCTAGCCAAACCTACATTATAACCCTATACAAGTCCTATGTGACCTTAGGTTGATGTAATATAAAAGTTGAAATAGTTTTGATAATCTGTGAAAATGCATTTCGCCTCTTTTAATGTGCGGTATCCTTTCATTGAGATTATAGTTTTTTATTTTATATATAGCGTTCTTCTTTTGTGACATGTGTGCGGCCTAGTTTCCATTTACATTTACTCTTTATGCGCGCATGTTCCGTGTGTCACCTCCCTGTTTCGAGTGAATACGCTTGATGAGTGTAATGCCCGTGAGTATTGAATATATGCTTGCTTTAATGTTTATCCGGTTTATCTAAGTTTTTTCCAAATCACACTTTGCATGTGCTCGCTCCCCTCCCATATTTTAAGGTTTCAATTCTATGAGGTTCATTCTATAATGTTAATGATTTGGACTTTCGTTTGAATTCGTTCAATGTGCTAATCAAGCGTATGAAATCTTTTTCATTGTTGTTGAGCTTGTCGCATGTTGGTTTCGGCATATTTTGAGGAAACCATATGATGTTTGTGGGTTTCATCCCTGAAAACCCTCACGAGACGACACTCGTCCACTAGGGTAACCTAGGGGTTTAACGGCTTATTGCATATGCTAAATGCAATAGTGTTCCCTACGAAAGTGGCAATTATATTTCGATGAATATATACGTTTTGTATTTCCTTCTGTGGACTGGTTTTGTTTGTTTCATCACTAGGGGCTAGCAATGTCTAAGTTAGGGGGTGTGATACATCACGAATATTGCATATTTGCGCCCTTTATCTTTATGCATTATAGCACTTTTACATTCTTAATGTCTATATTTATGCCCGTTAACCAGACAACCTTGGATTTGGACATATATATGTTTTGCAGGGGTTAATTGTGCTTTTGTAGGTATTGGAACGCTAAAAGTGAGGTTCGGTTGCATTTCGGAGAAGTTCCGTCGTCGAAAGCTACGTCAAGAGCAATTTGGTCTTTTAAAACTCACTATTTTTTATGGAATGAAGTTACCAACATGTATATCATCAAAGTATCTTTCCATGGCCACTGACCGTGCGTCATTTTGACTCCATATGTGGAAGTTATGCCCATATCCGGAAGGGTTCGGTATTTTCTTCTACTTCAAGGGCATTTTGGTAATTCCATACAGCATAATTTGGTTTCACAACAGAATCATGTAGATAATTGAATTAGCTTCGCGGCGGTTCTGACCACGCATCATTTCGATTCCGTATGAGGGAGTTATGGCCATTTTCGAGCAACGCGTCAAAATTGGTTCAGAGGGAAAAGGGGGTTGTCTCCAGCCCAAGGCAAATTCCAAAAGTGCGGTCGATTGGTCTGAAAACAGAGGTCGATCGGTCCCATCAGATATGGACGAAAAATTGACTTTTTTGGGTTTTTTGGCTTGTTTTTGTTGGGGGTTTGTTTTGGGGTATAAATAGAGTGTTAGGGGCTTTTCTTTGGAGATATATTTTCATTTTAATTAGGGTTAGAAGACTTTGGGGATTGTATTTGTGGAGATCCCCTCTCCTCCATTTCTTTTTGGGTAATACCCATTAATGTTAGCTTTACTATTCATCTTCTTCCTTAAGCTTTGTTTTCCTTGATTTTTCATGCTTTGTTATTTATTTCAAGCCTAGATATTTGTTGTAGTTAATTTAATTCTTGTTCGCTTTAATTAATTAGTTGTTTTAATTAATGCTTTTATATATGTGTAGTGGCTAGTTTAATCTATGTTGTGTTGGATTGAACTCTCCTAGGGTTGATTTGGTTGATTTTATTTGGTGATGGAGTTTTACGAGTCTATTTCGAGTGGGTTGTCCTAGTCCTTGCGCCTAGGAGATTTGATGGGGCTTATCATGTATGCTCCGGGCTTACGACCTTGCGTGCGTAATTTCCGGGGTATTTGTTGACGCCAAAATCTTATTATACGTTTATGCGAATTTAGGGGTGTGACAACTCTTGATTTAATTTACTTTCGAAACGAGACTCAATCTTAATAACTCGTCGACCCATGTAATCATTTTATACTAATTAACTCGGGTGAGGGATATTCGACGCAACCTATAGTTTTTACTCGTTTTCTTAACCTAGATTTATTTTTCCTCGTCTAGATTACTATTTCCATTTTATGCATATTTTCCCTTTTTGTGTATAATCATCTTTTGCACTTTTATTTAGGAATATTAAACCTTATAAATTCTAGCAACTCGTCTCTGTGGATTTTCGATACCCGACTTACCGCTATACTCACCCGTTGAGTGTAGTCGTAGTTTAGGTTTTTGTATAGTTCAGGTGAGCCGAATATAAAACGACCGGCGCGTATGTGACTCTCGTGCCGCGAAAAAATCCAGTCTATCAACTAGTTAGTTAGCGGCATAACTAGGATGGGTTAAGGGTATACGTTAGGCGTGCACATTAGTTGAGGGGTAAAGGACTCATATGAGAACACGTAACAAACATGTATAAAATATTTACTGTTTAATGCAATTAAACACTTGTCGTATTTTAAAATGTTTTCACCTCGGGCCCTGACCTGTTTGCTTTCAAATCTATTTTTCTTATAAAACCTTTTAGGTGCCCTGCTACGGGGACGCCAAGCATAGGAGTTCCATTCCATTGACGTGCTGTAGCTGCTGTGGAAGTTACAGGATATCGGTAGTAGATGCCTCCACATTCTGCATTTGATTCTTTTCAGGGTCATTTATCAGTAAGGCATGTCGCCCCTTTCCATTTAGAGATAGAATTCTCAGACTACCAGTCTCATTGCAGTTTTGGATTTATTTAGTTATTCAGACTTTGTATGGGTTTTTGTTCAGTATTTGTATTATTCAGGGGAGTGTTACATCAGACTCATGTTATCATTCCATTATTATTATATTGTGATGTGGATGTGGTATAGTTAGCTTATAATTTAATTGGTTGCATGTTAATTTAATTTAATTAAATTGGCAACTCACTTTTTAAATATTAGATGGCTAGTAATTGTTCAAAAACATTTTTGACAGTGATGGTATGAACTGAACCAACTTGACAGTTTTTATTAATTTGAATAAATTAGTAGCTCCCCGATATTTAATTAGTCGGAGTGTCACAGGTGGTATCAAAGCATCAGGTTCTAGTGTCCTTAGGATCTGTACGGCTTGTTATGTTTCCGCGTAGCGTCCTTTGATATAGCGTCCTTTGATCGTATCAGACCAGTTGCATATCATTTAGCTTTACTAGATCATCTACACGAGTGAATAATGTATTCCGTGTCCCCATGCTATGAAGATTCTGTACAAATGACTTGGCATACCAACGCATTGATCTAAGTGAGATGCAACTTCAGTCGGACATAAGTTATAATAAGAATCTAGTTATTATATTTGATCATAAGGAGTAGACCCTTCGCTCCAAGATTATTTTAGTGGTGCATGTCTAGTGGGTACACCATAATGAGGCAGAGTCTACATTGAGACGAGGATGATATGCAAGAAAAATATCAAGAACTATTCTAGTCAGGTACTTATCGAAATCCAAGGATGAAATTCCTTTATTGGAGGGGGGGTTATACCAAATATTTTGGTGGAATTTATTTATTATTTATTAATTGGGTAAAAAATTAATAAATGTGAGTAAATACTACTTGTGTGAAATGGTAATAGTAAAATGCAAGATTTAGATGACAATTAAATTTAGCATGTTGTGTGATTTTGTGTAGCATATTATAAAATAATTAATTGATAATATTAATTATACGAGATTTAACTATGTGCGGCTATGCATAAAAAAATTATGGGTGTATTCTATTTTACATCGTGAGATATTACCGTGTATTGTGAGGTATTGCTATTTGTATCGGACTCTAAAGTGATACGGAGGCCCAAAGATGTATTCTTAATGCTTTATATTGGGCCCAAGGGTTGGGTATACTTTTGGGCTAAGTTTGGGAGTAGTATGGATAGTGTTTTGGGATCATATAGATGCCTAAAATTATACCTTTTAAGGACATACAAGATTAAGGTTATTTAAGTGGTATTAATCCTCATTAATTAATCACTTTAAACACAAAACCCTATCATGCTAAGAGAATTGGGAGAGCTTGAGGAGATATTTAGAGAGGAACATAAGACTAAAAAGAAGGAATCACTCGTTCTTATTTTTAGGCAAGAAGTCTCATTCTTTATCATCATCTAATCTGTAACTTGTTTATGATTTAAAGGCTAAGAAACTAATTAGTAATTAGAAACGTGTATAGGTTATAAATTTGTTATTTAATCTTGTTAGTATTGGCTAAATATGGGTTAATGTGATAACCTATTTATGAGTATATAAAAATTTGATCTTGTGGGAGATTTTGTGGAATTACTATTGTTAGATTCGTATTAGTTGTGATTTGATGTTATAATCCATTTTTAGAATTGATATTATTATTATGTTAATATCTTGCCATGCAAGATATTTAATTTATTCTAAAATTGAATCCATATTAAAATTTGTTGAAGTTTGGATTTTGGGGCATTGTGATTGTAGTTGGGTTTGAATATTTTTATCTGAGGAATTTAATTCGGATTCTGTAGGAATTATCGAAAATTTAATTCTTGGTAGTAGAAGAAGAAGAAGAAGAAGAAGAAGAAGAAGAAGAAGAAGAAGAAGAAGAAGAAGAAGAAGAAGAAGAAGAAGAAGAAGAAGAAGAAGAGTGGAGGAGTAGGAGGATCCCTGTCATAGCGAGGAACGTGATAACTTAGTGGAACATAAAGGTCTTGTTTAATTAGGGTTTAGAAGCTGTAACCTTTATTTAATTTGGTTACAGTTTAGATTATGTGATATCCTATGTTTATGCATTGTGTTGTTTGTATATAAATTGTGTGTGGATATGTTTGGCTCGTGGGGAATCTATCAATCAGGGTTATGAATTTGATGGATTTGGGACCGGGTATCACACTCTTGACTGATGAGTAGGTTTTATAGAGGTGAATATTTTAGATCACGCGTTAAGTTGGTCATCACTTCATGACGTGGGGATATGAATGACTTGATCCATCAGGCGAGTTTTGGTATGGGACTAGTTGATGGTGTGAGTGGATAGTGATTCCCTATTCTTTTGTGTGTGCATGCCTTAAATCTGTTCGGTGAAGGACTCCTACAAATTTACGAGTATAGGCACGAGAAGGTACCCAAAGTTTAATGCCTTTGTGTGGTTGTTATGAGACTTAAAAATTTTAATGATATAGTCCAGTGATTGATACTTTAATTAAAAGGTACTATGTCACGTTATTGTGTATGTTATGACATCATGTGTATCTTACTATTTGTGTGAGATGAGCGAGGATTGATTCTCGGTTGTATTATTTATGCGTGTATTTGTTTGATCCCGATGTAATGTCTTAATATGAGATAGTACTTGATAGTCTATTGATTGAGAGTTGTTGTTAGTTATGCCTTGGGTTGAGACAGTTACTTAGTTATTTTACTTATTATGAGGGGTGAGTTATCTATTGCATGTGAGTGTCAACATGTTTTTATGATTACGTAAATGAGTCGCATGATTATTACCGCATCAATATAGCTTGATATATCTTTCAAGTTTCGAGGCTCTGGGCCAAAATACATAAAAAATTATTTTCTAGGCATTCTTAGACAGGAGCACCAGGGCTGAGGAGTTTTAGACTTTCCACTTCATCATATCGAGTTTCTTTCCATTCCTAGATTAGGTCGTTATCTCATTTCAGCCTTTTCAGTTTCAGACTCTTATTATTTAGAGATTTTACGGAGCATGTTGGTCTCGTTTATTTATTCAGCAGAGAATATTTATGGGTTTTGAGATGATACCAATTATTTATATAGGATGTTGAGACATCCGGTTATTCTAGTAATCATTATTTATTTCACTGCATGTTTTAGATGGTTTAAATTCATTACAGTTAGTATTTATTTTGTCTTAATGTCGATAATGATATAATGATTAACACACCTTATCTATGGTCAATCAGTATGTGAGAAAATAAGGGTTGTTACAAAGTCTTAGACATGTTCACTTTATATAGTGATTTAGGAATAACTTGGGGTTTGTGTTGAATTGTCTTTAACTTAAAGAAAAATTCCTTCAAATGAACTTTTTTTTATGAAAAAAGAGCAAACATAAATATGTATCTTCTATCAAAGTTCCACTTTTTCACATTTAGATCTTAGTAGAAGTAGTAGCGATAATTAAAGTACAATCGTTAGTTGAAAAATATTTAATAAACACAGCGACAACATTGAAACTAGTCACCTCAAACTTGTCAAATCCCAACCTAGATTTATCATTGGTTCCTTGGGTTGGTACGATAAACATCTTCCCTAAATACTTTATTTTTTTCCTTCAACTCCACTTTCAAAGTAGTCATCGGTATCATGTCTTCTTCACGTAATGAAAGCTTAACATAAAAGGCATCATTAGTTTTTATAAATTATTCTAACATCTTTTTCATTTTATCCAACTCAACACAAATAGTATCTCTCTCATCACTTAGAGCCTATATTTTCCTCCCCAAACGAGTGATCTTATTTATAAGGATATCTCTATGAGAAACTACTTGGCTCAACAATTAACTATCTACCATCCCTTCATCTCCCTTTTTTCAACTGGGGATGATTAGGTGGACGTTTTGTAATTTTTATTCCTAGGAACAAGATATTCCCTTAGGAGATAATCATATTCAGTTATAGAATCATTAATCTCACTATAACTAGATAAGGTCAAATGAGCATAAACTCACGTGTGCTCATCAACTAGAACATTGTCAAAAATTGAATGACTTTTATTGACAATTAAAGTCATGAAAATAACCTCTTTTGGAGATGTGTCCTTATCCAACTCTGAACTTGTATCATTCATGATGGGTCTTTATATTCTATCATCTTTATGATTAACTAGAAAAGAGGTTTATTGGTGGAATACATGTGCTCTAACTCCATTAGTGAAGCAAGTCATTACATGTTTTTGGATTCAGCCTTTTTCACACCACTTCTTATATTCATAGAAAATTTGATCGACTTACACTTGTCATTTCCCTTATTTTGATTTTTAGTTCTCAATAACTAGGTGAACTTTTTGGCAAAGCAAGGAACATATTTTTCATTAAAGTCAGAGGAATGGATAGAGTCCTTGACATAGTTATCTTTTAAATAAAATATTTTATTTCTTTCTTTGACCCTAGTTGGCGATCCAAATTCTCCTCATACATTTGAACTTAACCCACTAAATAATTTATACACAAACTGATATTCATAGGAGTTCTAACTTAATCCATGGCATCAACCTTGTCATCAAACCTCTTGGGAAGATATCATAAGACTTTATCAACAATATCTATTTCAAGGTATTAATTTTCGAGGCAAAATAAGAGTTTACTATGTCACTAAAACATGCATAAAACTCATTAAAACTTCCGTCGTCTCTCATGATAAGGATTTCAAAAGATGTGGTCAATAATTGAATCTTAGTGTGCTTTACTACCAAGAGTCCTTCTAGGTAGACTCCAAAACATCCCATGCTTGTTTAAACTTTCAACAAAATTAATAATATTTCCTTTTCCACCAATACAATTGAGCTGAAAATATAACACACGCAACATAACAATAATGGCTGCAAAACAGATGATAATTAAAATGGAAAGGACACAGAATGTATGTAGTTTGACCATGACAGCGTAGTCCATGGGTCAAAGGGAGAGGTGGAGGAGTTGTATTAATCTTGGGAATTGCATTAATTACATGCAGATCAGCGCAATTTCCCTTCTTATATGCTACCTTGGATTTATATAATAGACTTACATTATGATTCCTATAATCTTATCTCACCCCTTGTGGGAGTGGTTATCATCATGGTATACATGGTAGTATTTGGTGAGTTAGCATGTTCCACATTCCTATTCATTAGGGGAGTAGTCGGTCATAGTACGAAATATGGAATATAATTAAAATAATGGCTAGTTAACTGGGTACCTGATTCGATCACCCAATCCTTCAATAGAGGGTGGAAGGGGTGTTTGGTGGATTCCCAATACAACCGATGAATTCTCCCTCATCATCTCCCCCCAGGATTTTTGCATTCATGACAATAGAGCGAAGAGTCTTGATCATAGCCAAAGGGAATCCAATCGACTGTCTTGTTCTGTCATTTGGTAAATTTTGAGCCTTCTATCTAAATGACTACTCTTCTAATGACACACATGTTTCCCATGTGTGTGTGGGAATAAGTATTCATCTTATGCGACCGAACTAAGCGTGCAAGCCATAAAATAAAGATATTTGTTAAATAAAAATAAATTCGACTGGTGAGTTCAAAAAGCTACTTTCCATCTTGGTATACAGTCCTAGTTCCTCCATTTTCGTAAGTTTTGCACCTCTAAATTCTCAGAGCATACTTAATAATTCCTATCTTCGCATATTTTCTTACACTTTTATTCTAATTTCTATTCCATTTTCTGCACGATCAAACTTTCCTAGTGAAAAAGTCTCTCAAGTTCTAATTACTTTAATTCTTTTAGCTCTTTACCAAGAAACCCTATGATATGCCTTACTTCCTCATTCTCTCAATTTCCAAGTCTAGCGTCATAAAGCCTACACTTTATTTTTTATTTTACTAAAATTAGTTCATTCGTTACCAATTTTTCTATCGAATATCCTCACTTGTCAAACTTTGTTTCCTCTGAGTCTCCATTGTATCATTATATAGCTTAGCTCCAACCCTTTGATCATAACCTTACACTGACCCATTTATAGAGATGCTAACGTCCATATTGACTACATAGTTTAGGTAATAGATGCCTTCGGACAAAAAACATAATGAACAGAGAGGATCTATACATGGGGCTAATTAATGTATAGTTGTTGGGTCTTTACGATTGACTACGGGTCATTAGATAATTCAGATTGTTTGTTCTTTAAATATTCCCCTGTTAGATCGTACAAATCAAGGAACAATCCGTGTGTCCCTTGGGATGTCGTAAACCTGATGTTCAAGGATATGAAAAAAGGATGGAGAGAAAACCTTCCTCTCCTCATTTAACTTTCCATTCGCCTAATAGATAAGATTGATCGAGCTCTAAATCTTCACGAAGGAAAAATATAATTTAAAGAAAATTTCTTCCAATACAGACTCAACATCCCTTCGTCAAAACTTATCCAAGATGTCCTATCCTCTACTAATCTTTCACCATAACAACTTATAGTCATTGCTTGGAGAATTCTAATCGGTTTTATTTTTCACTTCCATAATTTCTATGACTTGTTCGGAGTTAATAACCCAATGACTATTGAAGAATTCTTAATGGTGTACGGCCATTAGGCATCATAATGGGGTGGTGTGCCCTAACTTGCTAAAAGAAGGATGTGGGGTTCGTTAATTACCTTCAATCTTCCAATAATTACTGGAGGCATCGCTTTCTTTTTCATATTTGGACAATGATGGGAACATCATGACCAAAATGATCTTACTAGTCATTTTTTCACCACCCCATTAATCATAATAAGCTAGATATAAGTGAGTCTTTTATTTATGTGATTTTACTTTTCCTTGTGTTGTACTATTCATATTAACGATTTATCTCTTATTTATAGAAATTTTTAACGAATTACCCAAGTCATTTAAGAACATGTAGGAAAGAGTTAGGTAGGCATTAGAGAAAGCTTGCCCATTCATAGAATTACGCGACTTGGAAAAGTTAAAGGAGTTTGACTTTTATAACAATAAGTAGGGAGGTTCATAACATAGATTCCACTCGTCTACAAGATTAAATTGAAGAAGGTCATATCTTACTTACTTTCCAATATGCGTACTTCCTGGGGTCCTCGGGTATAATCAGATACACTTTGAGTTTTTCATCCTTAATTTTATATTCATCCACTAATCAATATTTCATCTTCAACTAATGAAATGATGTCTCGCACCATATGTCGAGTAACTCTTCAAAAGTTTCACCAAGGGTCGAATGCCCCTAACCCTGAACGCAAGTTGATCAACCCGTCCTTCCACCACTTGCCTCCGTCATTGCTAACCAAACCCCGAGGAGTCATGACTAGAGGAATGTGAAGGTCATTTAAACCAACCCCAAGTGGTGGATGTTCAGGGGACCTCTTCCCTCGTACTTATACATGATCAACCTTTGGAGATGAGAGGTAGGAAAATATCTCGCATTAAAAAACCAAGCCAACTCCAACTCACCGAAAGGTGATTACTACTGAAGAACCCACCATTGTTAAGAAGGGGCCTATGTATGCCCGTTTGCATTTTTAAGACGTAAATAAGACATAACAGGCCCTTATGGAAAATTTGGGGATGAGGAGATTGATATTCTTCACGATGGTGTAACTATTTATGCTATGGATATCATTCATTTGGATACCAAGGTAAGGTTATGTTTGACTTTGTACTTTTATTAATGTCCCCATATTTGAATTATGGTCACTTTTGTCTTTATAGGTCAGGATCATTGATGCCTACATATCCATAGAGATAAGGGTAAAGGGAAAGGAAGTACAAACTATCCCTCAGTTATATACCGAATTGACGAAGGAAAATGACCTTCGGATTGCTAGTGACCAAGCTTTCTAGACCGCTCAGACTAGTTTGGAGAATGAGGATAAGGAAAAGGATGCCACCATTACGACCAAGATCGCTACTGAATAAGAATCCACTGATCTTTGAACTAAGATCGCCAAATTGAAGAATCAGTGGGTGGATGAGAATAACGAATTAAAGCAGACGATGCAAGCCGAAGGGTACTTGGAACCCCTCATTCGATTTAAGTACCTCAAGTCCTTTATAAAGTCTTCATACTTGGGGCTATTGAAGTTTAAATAATTCTTGAATAAATATAAGGAGGTTTAGAATAGGGTGAGAGTCAATTGACCTTACTTGAACCTATCTAGTTATGATCCAACTAATTGTGAAGGAGCCGGTGATGATCCCATGCCTTATCCGTCATTCTTAAATCAAGTAGGCTTTGAAGAACATTGTGGGCTAATTATTGAACCTTGTCCATCTATTGAATTATATTCCACTGAGACCTTGACCCTTGTCATGTGTGAAGATTTGGGTGGTGTTCAACCTTCTCTTACCCTAGCTCCTTAGATATTTTTCTTTTATAGCATCTGAACATTTTATTCATTCGACTTTGTAATATTTTTGGTAAATTGTTTGTATAACTTATTCTGGATGGGTCAAATGAATAGGTTTTTATCATTTATGTTTATATTCGTCTTGGATGAATTAATCCTATTGTTATGTCCGAACGAATGACTGTTTGATACGTGCTGAATCAATAAAAAAATTTAAATGCTATAATGAGGTGTTCGGTCTTAACCGAATGTTAGTAATACATAACTTAGTAAATTTTAAAAGGTTAATAGACTGAGGTTTTTGGTTTTAACTGATCGTTAGTACACCATAAATTCTTTAAAGTATGACTAAGATATTTAGTGTTAATTAGTTGTCACTAAGTCATAATTGATCATTAGGTGATTGATTTTATAGACCGCTGAAATACCATATCATATATTCCACTTAAAGTTGGTCAACTAAATGATCATGTTTTACCTTCTTAACTTAAAGTGTCTATAACTTCATTCCTTGTACGCTGTACCACACTAGTCTAATGGATCATATATGACGGGGTCGATTATATAGCTCAGTGATCAGCTAAACGTTTTTTGAGACTATCTTAAGTCTAGACCTTATAACCGGTGATCTGTGCTAATGGCACGGCTTCTACCCACTTCGTTAAATAGTAGGCCTGGCAATATGGGTTCTTAAGGATGAAATCGTCCATAATCCATCCATTTAATGTGTTCGGGGCCCATTAATTGTGTTTGTGGGTCAAAATGGTTTGAACGATCCAATAAGATGGTTTGTTGGCGGGTCATTAGCGGGTCAAAATGGTTTTGGACCCTCACAAAAATAAAACTCAAATTACTAAAAAGTTTAAAGATTTTTTTTATTCAAGTATTTACTTGTATATTTTTTTTCAAAATTATTATACCATATTTATTTGTATATGGTATAATAATTATTTTTTCAAAAAAAAGGCGGGTCAACCCGAACCGATCCGGGTTTGACCCGACCCGACCCGACCCAAATTTAACCCGCCCAAACCCGCCTACATTATTATGTCCAACCCGCTTTTGACCCGCCCAAATTTATCCATATTCATTTTTGACCCGTCCATAACCGCCATAACCGCCCATTTACCACTACTATTAAATAGTTAATGGAAACTAGGAGGAATTTATGTTTCCCGTTTCCGATTGGGAACGAACCGAGAATGTCCATTCTCATATAACAAAGAGCTACAGAGTTACTATCGTTAGGAGTTATTTAGAGAGAAGGTTTATAAATTTTTCCATTTGTTGGCACCAATCACACCTTCGTGCATATTTATCAGCATCTTTCTTCATGGTCGACCAGTAATACCCTTACATTAGTGCCCTTTGTGCCAGACTCCTCTTTCCCAGCTGCCCCTATATATTCCTTCATGTAGACTTTCCAGGACTACTATTACGTCAGTCAGGTATACACAATAGAGGATTCGCCCTGCATACCCTATCTTATAGAATACTCCATCATAGAGTATGTATTTGGCAACTTTAGCTCATATCTTCTTGGCCTTTAAGTGATCCTTTATAAGGATATCATCCCTTATATATTATACAAATTTATCCATCCAATTGGGTCCTTATCGACCATGTTGGCCTCCCTACCTTCTTTTAATTGAATACTAGGTTGATCAAGAACTTCCTCGAGGAGATTGCGCTCATCTGATGAAACCAAACTGTCCAAGTGATTGGCCTTTGTGTTTCTTCTCTTAGTTTGTGGTAAATAATTAATGCCTTTAGATGACTTGCTAGTTCCTGGCATCACCTGGACGACAACCACCTTCAAGTCGCTAATAATGTCCACCCGACCATACACCTTCTCACCTTTGGTTTGGGGACTAATTTGGTATTTTATGATGTTCTTATTGTGTGGTTGAAATTAAGAAAGTGAGTGTGGAAAAGAAAAGAAAAGAAAAGAAAAGAAAAAAAAGGAAAATAATAAAAAAATAAAGAAAAAAAACTCTTAAAGCATCTTCGGGGGTATGCGGGATGTCTGATGCAACTTAGAGCGCTCCTTCTATTCCAGGGGACTTGCAACCCCTAGTCTCAATTTTTTTTTAGAATGATCCAGATGATCCCCCATCAAAGGGGAAATAAGCTATCGTGTCTTCCTTGAAGGAGATGGGCAAGGTTAGTGCTCCTAATTTCTCTAGCCAACCTAGTGGGTCGGTTAAAGGAGTGCAAGGAGCGATGAGGTTCTTCGGGGTGAATAAATACTCCAAATTATTTTCTTCGGAGGAGAGAAACTCATACGCCTCTTATTTGGAGATATTAATATCGAGGACCAGAACCAAAGTTCTAAGATGGTGGTTGCGTTGAGGGGAAGGGGGCATGAGCCAATTCGAAGGGACTGGTCCATCTACTTGGCAAGGTATCACCATATTTGTTTTATTTTCTTCTTAATTTATTTTTCTTTAACATGACTTACTCTAATAATTTTTCTTTGTATTTTTAGGCCCTACACTTAATGGAGACTCTCGTGGTTGATGTTATTAAGGGTCAAAGGGAATGGAAGAAAACTGTGGCATGGACGATCAGTGGGACTTGGCTAAGTTGGAGTTGTACAAGGCAATTTGTGCTCAACGGTTAGAGATGGCTGCCTTAGAGTATGAGCAAGTAAGTATAGAGTCCCAAATCAATTCAGTCGAAAAAAATCAAACTCTGAATGATAAGACCATTGGGGATAATTCTTCCTTACTTGATACTGCTCGGGACTCCTTGGCTAAGGATGAGAATGACAATGTTGAGGCCTTAATGAAGTACAAGGAGTTTGTGGAGGCTCTCCAAGATGAAGTTATCCATCTTCAGGGTGCTAATTAGGGGTGCACACGGTTCGGTTTGGATCATCTTTGGTACTAATTCGAGAACCGAACCGACCTGCGTCGGTTCCAAATTTTTGGAATCGGAACCGAACCGACATTTATACAGAACCGAACCAAACCGAACCAGCAGTTCCCGGATCAGATCGATTTTCGGTTCCAAAATCATATTTCATAACTAATTTTTTTAAGATTAATGTGTTTCATAACTAATTTTTTTAAGGTCAAAATCAGTAACTTAAGTTAGAAACTCAAATAATCATAAAAATATAAATTAAAGTGTTAAATATATTAAATACATATATATATATGTAATTATAAATCGGTTCGGTCCCGAATTGGTTCAGATCGGTTTTCGGATCGGATTGGGTTTTTTTACCCTGGAACCGAGCCGATGTATCAGTTTTTTTTTCAAACCGGAACCGAACCATTGAGCAAAAAAACTGATCCAAACCGAACCAATGTAGTCGGTTTATCGGATTTTCGATTTCGTTGTGCACCCCTAGTGATAATGATAAGCTTCTCCACTTGGTTGCGGAGAGTGACCTTCGAAGTGGCACAATCTGAACCTTAATTCTGTTAAAAACCTCTTGATGTCTAAGGGAAAAAAAATGCAGGAAGAGCATTATGGGATTGAAGTAAAATATGTTGAGCTTCGATAGAGGATTAGTTCTAATGTGAACAATCAACTAGATACATATACATATGCTAAATCATATTAAAAAAAATTCTTCCAAAAATATTATTCAAGATTTGAAGCCTGTAAGGACAAGGTCCAAATGATTTTCACACGGGTCGACATCTCTAATCTATTTATTGAGGACCCCCACTTTATTAATGAAAGTTTTAATTATGAGAGCAACAGTGGGGGTGAAGTAACTGAGGTTTCTACTCCAGAATCTAAGGAAGAAAAGGCCAAATATGAAGCACTCGATCCTCCGTCTGTACCAAATAATGACACCCTTTCTTCTCTTAATGTGCCAAGCCTCCCCCCCCCCCCCCCCCATTGAAGGAATTTAAAGTCTCCGAGAAGGAAACCAATATGAATCCTCAATCTTAGAAAGCCTTTTTAAATATGTTGTTATTTTTGCCTTTGGTCGTTGTTGTGTAATCCACCACTCTTCTATTTAATGACGGAGACTTGGTTTTCAAATTTTTAACTTATCTTTTATTATTATTTCTTATGTTTTTCTCTGCAAAGGAATGTTTTCTTTCACGAATGCTAGTCCGAGGTCATCTAAGTAGGTGATCTTCTCTTTAGCACCCTAGGATTTCTTGGTAAAGAAAATGAAACTGAGAAGAAACCCTTATGAGGAGGATCCGAGGGACTATAGACCTTTGTTGTGTAAATGTGAAGACCACTGAATTCAAAACTGAGGTTCCATTATGGTTTATAAGACCTTAGAACTATAAAAGCCTTGGGAGTTTAAACTTGCATTTTTCGAGAATGACTATCTCAAATTTTTTGTACACAAACACTTAACCACTAAAATAACTCAATCAAGATATTTAACACAGTTAAAGGGATAATTGAGAATCCGAATAAACTCTTTGAGGAAACTCTTATTTGTTGAAATAGATTATAACAATATGCTTTAAATAACAAAGGTTATATAAGATAGATTACTTTAGACACTTGTTAACATGATATAAAAAGTTTTGTATTCCCTAATTAAACTTAGTTAGCAGGCGATAACATGAAAGAATTAAGAATCATTTATAGAAAGTTTACACAGATTTTTAATGTGGTAAAACCCCAAAGGCTAGGGAAATATCCACGGTGACCTTTACACCACAAAACCAAAATCTACTCAAATGTAATCAAGCTTATAGATTACATGCATGCAAAAATAGGAGAAAAAAATACAAAAGAAAATATACTTAAATGCCAGAGCTACACCTCCAAGGTACTCTTTCTAATCCAATATCTTTCTGAACCTCTACTCCTTAGTTGTCTTTACGTCAACTCACAAATTAGTTTCTCTAGAAAATAGATACACTTTTCTAACAATGTTGTGTGTGATAGGGATAGTGGTATGTTCTGTAACTATCTAATCATTCACAGACACACACACTTAATACAAACATCCCTACCCAACAAATTAAACAAGTCTTCTAAATGCTTAGATCTTAAACTAATAATATCAGACAGTCAAGAATATCGAATCTGGTCAGATATTTTGAAGAATAGATCTAAACATGTATTTACACAAAAACATATTTCACAAATCGTGAAATCAGTTTTAAAGCAAACCACATCTTAAAGTCTAAATGATTTTCAAATATCTAAAGTTTTAGATCTAGAAAGTTTATGGATCTAAAATTATTTTGAAATGTGTACGAAAATCTAACAAATAAAATATATTTTTTTTAAAAAATTTGTGAAATAAACTATAACTTATAAAAAAGAGAATCTAACGAATAAGTGTGTAATATGTATCACATATGTCAAATTCTTGATTTTATGAAGAAAAAAAATCAAGTTTTTAACAACCGTGAGGAATGTTTTGAGTAGAAACAGATCCAACAGAGTTTAATATAATATAAACTCGAACTCTCAAAACTCACCTCTCATATTTTGAAAACCTTAACAGATTTGATAGAAGTATACTCTCTGGTTTTCAAAAAACGTTTAGGAGAAAAACATTTCTAAATATTTTATAATATGAGTTTCTAATGAAAAAAAAATTCTCTCAGATTTCTCTCTAAACTATCCTCTCTCTCTCTCTCTCTCTCTCTCTCTCTCTCCTTTTGTCAAAAATGAACAAAAGTCTTGGAATGTTGAGACGAAGATGGTTTATATAATAAGAAGATAAAGTTCTAGAAATCGACTTGCAAAAGAACGATTGTGATTAAATGTACTGGTTTGACCTAGATCTAATGGTCAGAACTGAAACGTCGAAAGTAAGCTATAAGGGTTATACTTGGTTAAAGGTCACAATAGTTTATTGGTTATAAAGGTTGGCATGCGCATCATGTAAGTTTGAACAACTACCTTAGATGAAATAAGATCCAACGGTATGTGTTGTGTAATGCATTTATAAGTGTGAAGAAAAACATTTTCAACTAATAAGATATTTACAGATAGCACACACGAGTTGCACATGCCAACAATAACCGGTTACTAACTTATGTAAATATAAGTTTCCTCCCCAAAGGTTTTAAAACATCAATTTTAAAAATGTTCATTTAAAGGATAAAAATTGAACTTAAAACCCATAGAATTTCAAAAAAGTTATTTTAAAAGTTTTAAAAATCCAAAATTATTTTAAAGACATAAGATGCATATGATGAAGTATCCTATAGTGCAGATTTTTTAATACCTTTGGAGCCCAATACGGATAGGGAAGGAATTTTAAGGATGTTAGATGAAGTAGTCACAAATTTTGAATTGTGGAATACCATTTGAAGGAGCTTAAGACTACAAAAAATATTCTATCTTAATATTCAAATTAGATGAAAGACTAATATGGTACAGTCTCCTAATAAGTCAATTATATAGGGTGTTTCAGCCACCCTAAAAATTTAGACAGTGGAAGTTAAGAAAATAAATTTGTTAAGGGTCTTGAGACCTCACATTTATAATTAACAATAGCGAAAAGACTTTGGGGTGTTTGAAATGTTGTACCATAAATGGTCCTAAGACCTTTGAAACATATCTTTGTAAGGATGAAAACCTTAGAGGTTTAAAACTTGAACTTCCACAAAGGGTCCTAAGACCTCTGAACTTAACTAACTAAGGATGAAATACTTAGAAAGTTAAAATCTTAAAGTTCATAATAAGCTCTAAGGCCTCTGAACTATATTCCACTAGGACGGAAGCCTTGTTGTATGGGACTTTGAACATTTTTTTTTAAAACTAGAAATATAAAAAAAAAATTACATTTGAACACTTAGCCCCCCAACAAGAGTTTGAGAATGGAAGTTTTAAATCTTGAATTTTTCAGTCATGGTTTTAAAGGATTTTTCAACTTTTTAAATGCTCGACCCCCTTTTAAAAGCTCTTTAAAAATGAGGGTTCAAAACGTTGTGAAATATGGTTGCTAAATTTCGTGCATTTTTTGAGCTTTTATTTTTTAAAACACATTTTAGTTGCAAAAGGGGTTCTTTAGGTTGACCATTACGGGTTCTTAGAACATATTCAACTTAGAGGGAACCAATGATGAAAACCTTGGTAATTCCTCTAGTCTTTTTTGGGGTCATCATATGTTAGACTGTTTATTCAATCCAATGATGAATGCCTTGTAACTTTTGTTTGGTCGTTTAAGATCTTTAGAGACTTTGGGAGCTAAATATCAATGCATTGTAACTCCAAGAGCCATTTGTCTCAAGTTTCTTAGACCAAACCATTTTATTTTAGAGCCAAGGATGGAAGCCTTGCAACTCGTATTGGGTCTTTAAACCTTAGGTTAAACCTGGATCCAGTGATTGAAACCTTATAACTCACATTGGATCCTCAGACCTTAGGTTTAATTTTGAGCTAAGGATTGAAGCCTTGTAACTCATACAGAACATTGCATTAAGATATCATAGGTAGCAAAAATATTTTTTTCATTTTATTTCATTTTAATAATAAAGTACGTTGTTGGAAGTATTTCTTGAGATGTTCCACATTCCATGGGTGAGGGGGTACGTTTCTCTCCATGTTCTTCAAATAATAGCATATAAACTTATTATCTTAACCACCACATAAGGGCCTTCCCATTTAGGGATCAACTTTCCTTCACTTGGATTTCTGGTGCTAATGGTGACATATCTTAAGACCAAGTCCCCCACTTTGAATTTTCTCTGGCAAACTTTCTTATTACAGTAATAGGTTGTTCTTTGCTTGTAAACAACCATCCTGATTAGTGAAGCTTCTCGTCTCTTTTCTAGTCCATCTAGGAACCCTTTGAGCCCCTCATCACTGGCATTTGGCTCGAACTAAGCCACCTTTTATGTTGGTATCTCTATCTCGATGAGGATAAATGCTTCAGTGCGAAAGGTCCAATTTAATGGGTTTCCCCTGTTAGATCTCTCATTGTGGTTTTACATCCCACAAGATGTTTAGTAGCTCCTCAGCCCATAACCCCTTAGATTTATCCAACTTCTTCAAACTGTGGAAGATGGTTTGATTGGTTACTTCCACTTAGTCGTTCACCTAAGGATGGACTGAAGATGAGTAATGGTTCCTTAGCTCATAGTCTAATCGACACTCTGTAAAGGAGAAGTTGTCAAACTTTTTCCTATTGTGAGAGTTGATGACCCCTGGCAAGACAAACCTACAATTGATGGTTTTTTAGATGAAGTTGGTGGTTTATTTTTTGTGATGGTGGACAAGGGCTCAGTTTTTGCCGAATTTATGAAATAATCATTTTCCACAATGCAAAATTTATTCTAACCTTTGTTGAGAGGAAGGTCCCATACTAAATTAACCCTTATTGAGAAAAGAGCCATAGATTTAACATTGGGCCCATTTTCTTCGCTGGCTACTTTAGAATGAAGGCAGAGATCGGATACCTATCATAACATTGTACCAGGTCTTTGGCTTATTTTCTCAAGGTGAGCTAGAAGTACCCTTGCCTCAAGACCTTGCAAACTAAAGTTTTGAGGATAGCGTAAGCACAACATACACCTTTATAGAGGTCTTTGAGGATGTTTCTAGCCTCTGATGGGATGAAGCATTGCTGAGGTGCTGAGAATTATCCATTATTGAATAGGCACCATTATCCAGATAATATTTGGAGGCTAAGGAATTCAGTAATTTGGCCTAGAGCTTGTCCTTAGGTAAAATTCCATCTCTAAGGTATGTTTTGATATGTGTGATCCAATCTGGTCCCTAAATAACCTATGCAATGTTGATTTAGAGTTGGGTGATGCTTGGCTAATCCAGGGTGACTAACAGAACATACGGATCTACCTCGTCTGAGGAGGCCACCTGTGAAACATGGTCGCCCTTAGAGTTTTTTGCCCTAGAGACTCTTTTAAGGCTAAAATTAGGGATTTTCGAGACGATGTGCTTCATTATTGCTAAATAACCTGCCATTTTGTTACCTTTTGCATCATCGACCTTAGTAACTTTATTGTCTACTAATTAAGAGTCGTTAATATCCTACCCCTGCTCTGATGTTAATTGAATGGACAAACCTAGGCCTTTTATTAAGGCTTAATAATCTGCCCCATTATTAGAGGTTTTGAATTAAAAATAAAGGGTAAGAAAAACCATACCTCCTTATGAGATCATAAGATAAAGTGCATCTCCACTTATTAAGATGTTGGAAAATCCATCCATATAAAAGACCCATATAAAAGGTTTATACCTTAAAACAATGGATGCATGGGCTCTTGGGGTGATGTCTCTTCTTTATCTGATCTCTTGATCTCCTCTTCTACCCCTTTTAAGTTGTAAAAATCTACAATGAAGTGAGATAAGGTTTGACCTTTGATGGAACTTCGTGGTTGGTACTTGACGTAAAGTTCTTCTAACTCCATAGACAACTCGACAAGCCTTACTAAGGTATCAAACATGTGGAGGATCTATCGAATGTATTTTTCTCTCATGACCACAATGGTGTATGAATGGAAGTTGGGCCTAAGATGTCTAACTGAGGTGATCAAGTAGAAGGCGAGCTTCTCCATCGTTGGATAGTTGCTCTCAGCACCTTGCAGACTTCGAATGACATAATAAACTAGTTATCGGAGCCTATAATCTTCTCAGATCAAGGTTGAGTTGACTATGGTTAGAGAGGATACAAGGTATAAGTATAGGCCTTCCCTAGTGATTTTTCGGGATAACAAATGTGGAGACCCCAATGTAACACCCCGTGATTTTGGATCGTAAATTACTCTTTATAAATTAAAAATTAAAAAATATTTTATTGGATTTAATTATGTTTGGCATTTAAAAATGTTGATTTTTATATATAAGAAATAAGGTTTTAATCGGATTTGAAATCGGGAGAAAAATCGACTTTTTTTTTACAGTTGAAATTGGAAATTTCTAATGAGTTGGGTTTTATGAAAATGTTCATGTTGGATCTTGTTTAAAAAGATTGGAATTTAGAAAAAAATTAATTGTTAAAACAAGGATTCTTATGGGGAGGATCTGACCAAAGGAGAATCAGAAATCCGATGGTCTGATCTCCAAAACGTGATACTGATGACTTTAACGATGTCCGATCATGTTGATTTTTCTTACACAACATCTCGTCTTCAGCAAAAACATATCCAAAATTCAAGAAAATCGGATGGTCCAATATCAAAAACGTGATGCAGATGACCTTAACGATGTTCGATCGAGCTGATTTTTTAGTAGCGATTTTGGCTCGCTTTAATTAGAAAATATCAAAATTTCAACGAATTCCGACTGTCCAATCGTCCGATACTGATTTATATGTGTTTTGGTTTGATTAGGACTCTTTCTTTAAATCTTTTATTTAATGGAAGAAATTTAGACTTTTTCAAACACTTTTAATTTGTCTCAAAAAGCAGTAGCCTCCCAAATTATTATCTCCTCTCTTTTACAAAACCTTTACCCATTAAAAAACATGTTTTAACTCAAGTTCTGAAGATCCAATTCAAGTTTTCTCAAGATTAACCAATAACGAGTCTTTGCTATTTTCACGAGAGGATCGCAACCGTATAATCAAATTTTCAAGATGACTTCTTTTTAGGCATGTATACTTCTATTGTTCCCCTTAAGTGTTATATGTTTTAAGTATTGTTTAAACCTTAATTAATCACATTTTTCTTAAAATTAATTAGGAAAAGTGAATGTAATTATGGGGATGTTTTTATTAAATCTAAAAATACGATTTAAGACTTGAAACAATCGCATGCTTAAATTAGAGGTTTGGATTAAATTGTGGAACGTTTCGCATGTTAAATTAAAAATAAGGTTTTGGAATAATATTTTGACTCGTATAATTATGATATTGATATGTAGGTTGTAGAACGGAATTACTAGTGTGTAACATTGTGGATACGCATGTCAAAGTGGAATTTTATGTTAATTGGTAAAAATATCTCTTGTATGGAAATTATGGAATTTGACAACTTGTGTGAATATTGGGTAGAATTTGTTTAATTACATGATTAAACGGACGTAATTTGGATTAAATTATAACCGTACGATTAATTGGAATAATTGTAGCGATAAATTAAAATATGCCTTACGTGGATGTTATTTGTGTTAATATTTCGACACCGCGGGAACATTGAGAATTTGGGGAGTAAGTTTACTTTTACATGTTTTATAGGTTGCTTGCTAGGTATGGGACTAGTATGTAGACTTTGTTGTGGTTTGCACTTTCTAGGTACGTGGTTAGTGAGTGTGTTCTTGTACGATTGGGTATTTCCTAGGCGGGGATAGGTAGTACGTTGTTACGTTGTTCTGTTAGTTTAGGTGCGATAATATGTGGTGATTTTTGGTAGGTATTCTTCCTAGGGGATACACTAGGTAATACTTATGGTTTGGTGATCTCTAGGTATGGTACTCGGGATGGTTTTAGGTTGTGATATTCGAATTATGGGTGGGGCTAATTGTGAATAAAGAGAACTTAATTAAGAGCTAATAATTAATGCATAAGATAATAAATTGATATTAAAATGACTTTGGCGTCACCAATATGTGCAGAACTAACGATAATTGGGATGTATGGCTATAGTGACGTGTCGTACGTAGAATATCACCAATATGTGCAGGGCTAACGAAATTGGGTCGTATGGCTATAGTGATGGGAATGGGTGTGATGTGTTGATAAGTTTAGGCGTGCCCAAATATGTGCAGGATCAACAGAAAGGTCGGCTCTCTATAGTGGTGTCACTTTAGTAATAATTGGCTAATTGTGCTAAATTAAGTTATGTAACACCCCACCCGCCCGGGGAGAGCGAACGGAGCGCTAATGCGATAAAAAAAATCCAAATCCACAAATAGCAAGGTATAGAGCATCTAAATAAACCCACAATAATATAAATCCACTAATCTCAATTCTTCAAATACAACAAGTCTCTTGAATAAATAAAACATCTAAAACGAAAATAAAATACAAATCTTCAATGATTTATACAATAAAATAAATAATACAAATCTTCCAGAAATATTCTTTCCAAAATAAGCCACGCTAAAATCAATCTCCATAGCGCCCCAAAATTCACGCTAACCTGCCAACTAAAAGAAAATATGGGGAAGTACATAATACGAAAAGAAAGATGCTCAACAAATATATGTTAACGATGAATAAAACGTAAGAACAAGTACGAAAATTCAAATCAAATGCAAATCTCAATATAATTTTATCAATAAATTTCTCAATAACACTTTAACCGGGTCACTAGGACTCACCACATCCGTATATGCTTATCAAGCCATTGCCCGGGAAACAGGAATTTTGGCGGGTGCCCAACATTCGTGCCATATTAAAATCTCATGACAACGTGCTCAATTACAACATGAATAATACCACATGAATCAAAATAATTTCAAAAATTATTTTTCAGATTTCAATGAATTTATCAATTCAAATATGAGTTCAATTAACAAGAATTCAAAGAGGATGACACTCGCGAGATTTAAGGAGCATATTGTGTAAAACCCCATACCTCAAACCATGATGAGAAACCAATGATCACATCCTCAAGATCAACACAAAATATCTACAAAATCTCCTCCAAGAACCTCCAACAAAATAGCCCCAAGAACACCGCTAATCTAAGTTTGGAACTCACAAATCTCAAGGGCCAATATGTATATAAAAAGAAGAGGAATATAAAATATATTTTCTGCCAAAATTTGTGCCAGAAGTAGGTTAAAAGTGTTGCCCACGACTAACTTTTATAATGCACAAAAATAAAGAGTTGGAATCCAAAAGACTCCTTTAAATAAGGCAAAGAAATGAAAACAACTCCAAGAGTTAAAAACATTTAAAAATCATTTTAAAATCCGTTTTAACTCCGTTTTCGAAACCGTTTGAAATTCTCGCCTTTAAAAATAATAAGCAACAAGTTTGAGCAATAAAAATAATTTTATATAAAACTTTATTTTCCTCCATTTTTCTCAATTAATTAAAATAGCCCAAAAATTACGCGGGTTATTACAAGTTAATGGTTTTAATATAATTAAATGTTGAAATAATATGATTGGTATTGAATATTGGGGTGGCTTAGCTATCTAGGTAGTTACTATTAATTTGCTTTACTCGCAGGTTCTTATATCGCGTAATTTAAAATTCACTATTTTAATATTTATCATGTATGATACTTATGTCTAGATTCACGGATCATAAATGGGAGGAGTAGTTGGTATCCATGCGATGGGCTCTGACCCATTACATTGACTAATATTTCAGGTATAGTTGCTGGAGTAGTTGCATAGGATGGATTAGTGATTCGTGGAGCGCAGTTGGAGATTATTTTATTGCTTTAGTAGTTTTGCTTATATTTTTCATTCCATTGTTCTATTTATGAGATAGTTATTGATGGATTTTGTGGATCATTCGATTCCACAGTTGTTTACGATTTTTAGTTAGAGATTTGTAGTTGGATTATTTTGTTCAAGTATTAATCTATCTTTTGGAGTTGAATTTTATTTTGGAGTTAGCATGGTGATGCATTTTATTGTGTGGATGTTTATATTCCTTGGATTAATGCAGATTATATCTTGTGAAAAAAGTTTTTTTATTTCTCATATTTTTGTCACATGCTAAGAATGGTATTTATGATGCCCAAGTACTTTCTCATACTTGTGAAAAAAAAAATTATTTGTGACGCCTGTTGTATTTGGCAGCGGGGACTGGCCACCTCCAATGCCAAAATATTCGGGGTGTCAAACCCAAGTACTTTTTTAAACTTTGTAAAGCTTTTTCAGCCTCTAGAGTTCATTAAAATCCATCTTTAGTATTTTGAAGAAAGTTAAGCACTAATCTATAACTTTCGAGAAAAAAAAAATGAAGGAATCAACTCTCATAGCAAGGCTTTGGACTTCTTTAACTATTCTAGGAGATTCCATGTTTAGCAAAGATTTGATCTTCTACAGGTAGGCCTCTATGTAACATCTGGTTACTATAAAGCCCAAAAATTTGCCTCCAGCCACCCCCAAAAAACATTTCTTTGGGTTGAGGCTTATTTGATTCCTTCTGAGGATGAAAAAGGTCTTCCTAAGTTTCTGTACATGGTTATAAGCTTCCAAAATTTTGACAAGCATATCATCGACGTATACTTCCATGGATTTTCCAATGAGGCCTTTAAAGATGGAGTTCACCACTATGAAATAGGTTGCACATCCATTCTTCAGTCTAAAAGGCATAACTTTATGACAATATATATCTTTGTCCAAAATAAATGAGGTTTTTTCTTTATCAATGAGAACCATTCTAATTTGATTGTATCTGGAGTAGGCATCCATGAAGGAGAGGACCTCATGACCAGCAATTGAGTTCACTAAAGTGTCAATGCAAGGCAGATGGTAGAAATCTTTAGGAAATGTCTTGTTGAGGTTAATGAAATCAACACACATTCACCATTTATTATTGGCTTTGGGAACCAACACCACTTTTGAAAGTTACTGGTGATATTTCGCTTCTTTAATTAATTTGGCCCCTAAGATCTTGCCAACCTCCTCAGCAGCAACAGTGTTCCTTTCGGGACCAAAGAACCTCTTCTTTTAGCAGACAAGCCTGTAATTTAGGTACATAATAAGATGGTGGACCATAACCTTAGGATCTACCACGATCATGTCTAAGTGATTCAAGATAAACACATATTTATTGTAATACCACGGATTTTTATGCTATATTAATTTGGGAATTTATTAAATTTAATGTGAGTTAATTATTTAATAAAAATCCGGAAATTAATTATGTTATAATTATTAACGTGACGAGAGTTAGTAATTATCGAAAAATTTGTTGAATATTACTAATGAGCAAAGTAATATGTAATATTGGTTATATTGAATGTCACGAGTGAATAAAATGACAATTTTGGAAATTTGAGTCGGGACGCGCCCGTGTCGCGTCGGGACTAAACTTTGATAAATAAAAGTGAATATTTTATAAGTCATTCGTATGGTCGTTTTGAGTGCGCCAACGCGTTCGAAAGGGTCGAGATAGTCAGAAAAGTGTACCCGGGGGTTTAGTTTGGGTCTCGGGGAGCTTTTAGGCCTAATTAGTACCCCGGGAGGGTGTTTTGGACATTTCGCAATTATGGGTAATTAAACCCACGAAAATCAGTAACCTATATCAGCCATTTAGGTTAGTCAGCTAGGGTTAGAAAACACAAACACAAGAACGGACATAGGAGAGGAAGGAGATAGCTCTCAAGGCAAAATTCAAGGCCCAAAATCCATCTGTTTGCACCGCCACCACCACCAACGCGTAGATCGCGCGACGGGCTACGCAACAACACCAAAATCATCTGCAAGTCAGAACACCAAAAATCCCAGGCAAGTGTTTATCTTTCTTATTTTGTTGGTGCATCATTCATATTAGTTTAGGAATGATTAGGGATGAATTACATTGAAGAAAACCTAAATTGTGATAGGAATTTGCATGTAGTGATGACTTAAACCTTATTCTGGAAATTATTGGTGATGTAGAAGAATAATCCACGAAATTTTAATGTTGTATTAGAAGAAAATTTTGGGAAAAACAGATTAGAACAATGATTAAGAAATTTCTAGGGTTCTTGATAATTGTATAGATCTTGGGTTGTTAATCCATGATTAAATTACTGAAATCCACATGCTTTACATTGAAAATACCTAATATGATGATATAAGGTTAGTAGTATCAATTCTGGGATGATTGGGATTAGAAAATATGGAAATTTTTGAAGTTAGGAGATGAACCCGTAACTGCAGAATTTCAGTTTTCGCAGACCTGCTTAATCGAGCCAAGAGCTTCGATTGATCGAAGGTTCGATCGATCGAGCCCCAGACCTCGATCGATCGACCCCTCCTGGCAGACTCCTATTGCCCTTTTTAAATGAGTTAAATTCAAGTTATCGTGAAATAATTCTTGGACATCCTTAATAAAGTATTTTGGGAGATAGGGAAGATCAGTAGGACATATGAATAATTTTGGGACTTTTAATATGAGACGAGTATTGTATTTTTGGGGATAATTACTTAAGGGTCGATGAATTTATGTATTAAAGGGGGAGAAACATAAGAGGGTTACGTTGGAACATAAAAACGACACCTACTGAATTTTATACTTGGGAAGATAGAGTCCATGTGAGTTACGTAATAAGATGGAAGAATCCTTCGAATTAAGGTAGAGACGAACCCTTATACGCGATACCAATAATGTGAAAATAAGGATAAATGTCGTAACTATGGGATTTGAGATATACCTAATATTGTTATGGTAATATTAGTATAGTTATATGATTGTGTATGCATATACTATTTATGTGTGAAAATCATGCCCACGCTACTTACTATCCCTGAGGTTACCGCGCTGGGATAGTCTTATCTCGATGGGACCTTTATGGGGGATATTGACTTGTACCCTAGAAGATAGATATCCTTGGTACAGGCTATCACTGTGATAGTTCAGACGGTCCTAAGAGACGCAGGCATGTGCCATCCTCTTAGAGACTTGGAATCTATACTTCGCCTCAATATTGTTTATGTACGTATGTTAATACAATTCGAGAGTGATTCTGAATGTATTCCCCTTAATATGAGTGATATGGGGCTTTGGATAGTAGAGTATGCCTGCACCATAGTTTATTTGAGGTGCTGTTATAATATATATATTATACGAGTAGTTAATATATATATATGAAATTCTGAAATTTGGAGCTACCTACTGTGAATTGATATGTAGGACATGGTTGACGACTCAAATTGTAAATACTTGTTTTGAGAAAGTATAATATGACACTGGAAAACTTTATTGACTAATAAAGTTAAAATGAGAACTTTGGTTATTAATTGAAATATTCTTTTCAAACAATTGTATCGTTAAATTTTAAATCCTGTGAATAACCTAAGATAAGTTAAATAATTGGGGAAAGATAGCGTGTTATATGATGAGATAAACCATTAGGAGGGTTAGTACGATAGGAGTGCACATTAGAAGAGAGGTGAGAATTTCTCAAGAGAGTGTCGCACTAATATGTTGTTGCATTGGCATGTATCAATTTAAATACTTGCTAAACAATTTTTTAAATCATATACACTATCGGGCTCTAACCCGTTTTTCTCTCTCTCTCTTGTATATATATGTATGTACTACAGGTGCCCAGCCACAGGGGCGTCTTGCTTAGGATCCCTTGGAAGGCACGTGATGCAGCTTAGGTGGGAGTTGCAGGCCACTTGCTTTGACGATTTCATTTACTTGATTCCACTCCTATGATTCTTAGTTATTGGGGCATGTGTCGCCCTTTCCACTATTTATGTGTTTTGTTGGGACATTTGTATTTCAGTTATTTCTGGTACTGTTACTTTGGGATTTATTCAGCATGTATGTTTTACATTTAGTTTTAAATGTTGGGATTTTGGATGTTGAATGTTTAAAGTAATTGGATTATGTTTCAGGATAATTGTTGTATGATTCTTACTTATTGAAAATGTGGTTAATAATTAAATAAATAAGTTTTTCTTTAAAAATACAATTTGGTTAGAAAGGTTAAAAATGGTTTTGACACTTAGCTTAATTAATTAGGGTGTTAATTTGGAAAAGTTTATTTTTACGACAGTGATGCTAAGAATGAACCAACTGTTCACCTTGATTTTAATTTAATAAAGGAGTGGTCGCCCGGTATTTAATTAGGCGGGGTGTCACAGGTGGTATCAGAGCATCAGGTTCTAGTGTCCTTTAGGATCTGTGCGGCTTATTATGCTTTCAGCGTTGCTTTCTTTGATATAGAGCCCTAAATATTAGGAATGTTGTGTTCATCTCTATACATTGGGAATTCGTACTTCCGCGATTTGTTTATTTGAATGATGAACTCATCCAAATTTACTTAAATTTTCAGATGGACCGTCAAGAAGAACTAGCTAGAACGGTTAAGGGAGTCAACAAGCAAGATCGACTCACACCTCAGGTATCCCCAGAGAAAATATCAACCGCCGAGTTAGCAGGTATAGTAGCACAAGCAGTTACCACTGCGGTCTTACAGTATCAAGAACGCAACACACAGCTCATGGGGGGCAAAAGATCTAGAGAGTACAATCAGTCTATCATGAATGGAAATAACAAGTGTGTGAAGACACAAAAAGCGCAACAACAGGCTCTTCAGGCCCATAAAAGCCACGAGGGTAACAAATTGTGCGGGGAAACCCAAAAGCATCAGGGTCAACAAAGCCAAGGTCCGAGTGAAGTCACAAAGAGGTGTTTCAGTTGTGGAATGGACGATCACAAACGTAAATCTTGTCCGAATCAGACTGGGGATAAACTACAATTCGACCAGCGGAGAATTTTGAAACTTTGCTATAAATGTGTACAGCCGGGTCACAAGTGGATGGATTGTCCTCACCCTGACATAGTTTTTCCGCAAATTTCCCCTCAAGGCCAGCAAGACCAAGGAAAAAGTGAGTCTAGTCAACAACGTGGTAAAGTGAAGAAGTTTCGAAAGAGGAATAAAGTTCCAAGTCAGCAAGGCCGACACCGACAGCAGTAGGGTCGGAGGGGGAGTAACTTCGGAGGCCGATGTTTTGGGTGTGGTAAGCACGGACATAGGCGCCAGGATTGCCCGGAGGGAGATAGGGCCCCACAACAGCAGGGTGCCCGTAATGATCCACAAGGGCCACTTTTTCCAGTCGCTCTCCCAGCACCAGCTCGGGTACCAGCCCTACCAACCTTTCCAGTAGCTCCAGTGCAGCAGGGGCAGTTACAGTACAGACATATCTATAATGTCCACCAGGCAGCCGCCCCACAGGCACCAACCGCGATTTGGGGTATGTTTTCTATCCATGAAACTTTGGGTCGAATTTTGTTTGTTACTGGGACAACGCATTGTTTTATAGCTACATATTATGCGAAGACCTTAGGGTTATTAACCACAGTAGAGAGCACTGTAACGTAGGTAGACTCACCACTGGGGAATGGTTCGCTTATCTTCTTTATATGCCGAGGAGTGGGGGTAGAGATTGGTAGTTTGGTATTACCTGCAGACATGTTAGTCTTAGATATGCATGAGCATGATGTTATTATTGGTATGGATTGGCTCGCAACTTATAGAGACATGATTGATTGCTTCAGTGGGAGCATTGTTTTTGCCATTCCGGGGCAAGAGATGTTTGTAGTGGCAATGCCTCGCCCAGAGGAAGGTTCGACCGCTCATTTGTATTATATAGAGGAGGATACCTCTAAGGAGGTTGTGATTCCGTTAGACTCGATTCCAGTTGTTTGTGAGTATTTCGATGTGTTTCAGGAAATACCAGGCCTACCCCCCAGTCGAGAGATAGACTTTGTTATAGATTTATTGCCAGATACTAGACCTATAGCACGCGCTCCATACCGCATGGCTCCGACGGAGATGCGAGAGTTACGAGATCAGATAGAGCAGCTATTAGGTCAGGGCTTCATTCGCAGGAGTACCTCACCTTGGGGCGCTTCAGTTCTGTTTGTGAAGAAGAAAGATGGTTCACTGAGGTTGTGTGTGGACTATCGGGAGTTGAACAAGGTCACGATACGAAATAAGTATCCGTTGCCTCGAATCGATGATATATTCGACCAACTGAGGGGAGCAACTTTCTTTTCGAAGATAGATCTGAGGTCGGGGTACCATCAGCTACGTATTAGAGAGCAGGATGTTTCAAAGACTGCCTTCTTGACGAGATATGGGTCTTATGAGTTCAGAGTGATGCCATTTGGTCTCATAAATGCTCCAGCCGTATTCATGGACTTAATGAACTGATTATTCAGAGAGTTCTTGGATCATTTTGTCATCGTCTTCATAGATGACATTTTGATATATTCACACTCCGAGGAGGAGCATGTCGAGCACTTGAGGCAGGTTCTTCAGACTTTACGAGAGCAGCAGTTGTATGTTAAGTACGAGAAGTGTGGATTCTGGTTGCGAGAAGTACAGTTCTTGGGGCATGTTGTTTCTGAGCAGGGGATAGCAGTCGACCCGAGTAAAGTGTCAGCGGTGAGGGAATGGGGACAGCCCACGACACCGACGGAAGTGCGTAGTTTCTTGGGGTTAATCGGATACTACAGGAGATTCATTCGGGGATTCTCCAAAATAGCGGGTCCATTGACGAACCTGACTCGCAAAGGGGTACCATATGTTTGGGATGACGCTTGTCAGTTGGCTTTCGACGAGCTGAAAGACAAGCTTACTTCAGCGCCAGTCCTTGCTTTACCGAAGCTGGGTGCGGAGTACCTGGTTTACACCGATGCCTCTTTACGGGGACTTGGGGGAGTACTTCAGCAGGAGGAGAAAGCTATAGCTTTTGCTTCCCACAAGCTTAAGCCGCATGAGAAGAATTACCCCACCCACGACCTGGAGTTAGCAGCGGTCGTTTTTGCATTGAGGATATGGAGGCACTACTTATTGGGGGAGAAGTTCCGTTTATTCACAGACCACAAGTCACTGCAGTAACTATTCACTCAGCAAGAGCTGAATATGCGACAGCGTAGATGGTTAGAGTTTGTGAAGGACTATCAGTTTGACATACAGTATCATCCGGGGAAGGCCAACGTAGTTGCTGATGCGTTGAGCCATAGACCGGTAGACGAGGTAGCGAACGTATGGAAAGCAAAGTGGAAGGAGTTAGGCCACCAGGACGCAGTAGTCGTTCCTTCATATCTGTTATGACAGTCACTCCCGAGATTGTTATAAAGGTGATACAGGCACAGACCACAGACCCGTTTTACCAGGAGCAGATTGTACGACTTTTAACCGAGGGTGCTGAGTCCTATTATGTTAGTTCTGATGGGGGTTTGAGGTTCAATGGGAGGTTAGTGGTTCCAGAAGGAGCAGAATTACGTCATGCAGTGATGACCCAATCTCACGGGTACCGATTTGCGGTACATCCTGGAGGAGATAAAATGTACCAGGATATGAGGAGGCAATACTGGTGGAGTGGGATGAAGAAAGACATTGCTGAGTTCGTGTCCAAGTGTTCTACCTACCAGCTGGTGAAGGTGGACCATCAGAAACCGTCAGGTTTGCTTCAGCCTTTAGAAGTACCCGCGTGGAAGTGGGAGAGTATTTCCATGGATTTTATTACAGGGTTGCCTACATCACAGTGGGGCCACGACTCTATCTGGGTGATTGTAGACCGTTTGACCAAGGTGGCTCATTTTCTGCCGGTGCGAACAGACTATACCACGGGTCAGTATGCTCAGTTGTTCATTGCTGAGGTTGTCAGATTACATGGGGTGCCCCAGAATATTGTGTCAGATAGAGACAAGATTTTTGTCTCACGTTTCTGGGAAAGCTTTCAGGAGGCTATGGGTACTGAGTTGAGGTTGAGTTCAGCTTACCACCCACAGACAGATGGACAGATAGAGCGTACTAATCAGATGTTAGAGGATATGCTACGCATGTGTCTTCTTGATTTTGGAGGAGGTTGGGAGCCACATCTTCCACTGGTAGAGTTGCTTATAATAACTCTTATCAGTTTACGATTGGTATGGCTCCATTTGAGGCTTTGTATGGCAGGCCTAGTAGTTCTCTAACTTGTTGGCTCGAGGTAGGGAATAACAAGTTGCTAGGACCAGAGGTAATTCAGGAAACCTCCGCGAGGATTGAGATGATCAGGAGTCTCATTCGAGTAGCCCAGGACAGGCAGAAGAGCTACGCCGATGCGAAATGGTTCTTCCGAGAGTTTAATGTGAGGGACCAAGTGTTACTGCGTGTATCTCCTATGAAAGGAGTGATGAGGTTCGGGAAGAAGGGGAAATTGGCCCCGAGGTACGTGGGACCAGTTCCCATCATCGAGAGGATTGGGCCAGTAGGATACAGATTGGGACTACCAGAGCATTTACATCTCATTCACGATGTATTCCACATCTCGTCGTTGAGACGGTATCTTCGGGATGATATGACCTATACTCACATTGCAATAGATGAGATAGACTTACAGCCTGACAGCTCTTACGAGGAGAGACCGGTGGCTATCCTAGACTATAGTGAGAGGAGATTGAGGTCAAAGATAGTTCCACTTGTGCGAGTCCAGTGGGAGCATCATAATATGGAGGAATCCCCTTGGGAGCGCGAGACCGATATGCGCGAGAGATATCCAGATTTGTTCTTACCAGGTATGCCTTGTTTTCCGAATTTCGGGACGAAATTCCGTTATTAGAGGGGAAGTATGTAATACCCCGTATTTTTATTCTATATTAATTTGGGGATTTATTAAATTTAATGTGAGTTAATTATTTAATAAAAATTCGGAAATTAATTATGTTATAATTATTAACGTGACGAGAGTTAGTAATTATCGGAAAA
This sequence comes from Sambucus nigra, assembly GCA_949130495.1. Taxonomy (NCBI): domain Eukaryota; kingdom Viridiplantae; phylum Streptophyta; class Magnoliopsida; order Dipsacales; family Adoxaceae; genus Sambucus; species Sambucus nigra. The sequence goes on along the minus strand of OX422223.1, from coordinate 473,835,678 downwards.
TTTGTTGAATATTACTATTGAGCAAAGTAATATGTAATATTGGTTATATTGAATGTCACGAGTGAATAAAATGACAATTTTGGAAATTTGAGTCGGGACGCGCCCGTGTCGCGTCGGGACTAAACTTTGATAAATAAAAGTGAATATTTTATAAGTCATTCGTATGGTCGTTTTGAGTGCGCCAACGCGTCTAGAAGGGTCGAGATAGTCAGAAAAGTGTACCCGGGGGTTTAGTTTGGGTCTCGGGGCGTTTTTAGGCCTAATTAGTACCCTGGGAGGGCGTTTTGGACATTTCGCAATTATGGGTAATTAAACCCACGAAAATCAGTAACCTATATCAGCCATTTAGGTTAGTCAGCTAGGGTTAGAAAACACAAACACAAGAATGACCATAGGAGAGGAAGGAGAGAGCTCTCAAGGCAAAATTCAAGGCCCAAAATCCTTATGTTTGCACCGCCACCACCACCAACGCGTAGATCGCGCGACGGGCTACGCAACCACACCAAAATAATTTGCAAATCAGAACACCAAAAATCCCAGGCAAGTGCTTATCTTGCTTATTTCGTTGGTGCATCCTTCATATTAGTTTAGGAATGATTAGGGATGAATTACATTGAAGAAAACCTAAATTGTGATAGGAATTTGCATGTAGTGATGACTTAAACCTTATTCTGGAAATTATTGGTGATGTAGAAGAATAATCCACGAAATTTTAATGTTGTATTAGAAGAAAATTTTGGGAAAAACAGATTAGAACAATGATTAAGAAATTTCTAGGGTTATTGATAATTGTATAGATCTTGGGCTGTTAATCCATGATTAAATGACTGAAACCCACATGCTTTACATTGAAAATACCTAATATGATGATATAAGGTTAGTAGTATCAATTCTGGGACAATTGGGATTAGAAAATATGGAAATTGTTGAAGTTAGGAGATGAAACCCGTAACTGCAGAATTTCAGTTTTCGCAGACCTGCTTGATCGATCGATCGAGCCCCAGACCTCGATCGATCGACCCCTCCTGGCAGACTCCTATTGCCCTTTTTAAATGAGTTAAATTCAATTTATCGTGAAATAATTCTTGGACATCCTTAATAAAGTGTTTTGGAAGATAGGGAAGATCAGTAGGACATATGAATAATTTTGGGACTTTTAATATGAGACGAGTATTGTATTTTTGGGGATAATTATTTAAGGGTCGATGCATTTATTTATTAAAGGGGGAGATGCATAAGAGGGTTACGTTGGAACATAAAAAGGACACCTACTAAATTTTATACTTGGGAAGATAGAGTCCATGTGAGTTACGTAATAAGATGGACGAATCCTTCGAATTAAGGTAGAGACGAACCCTTATACGCGATACCAATAATGTGAAAATAAGGATAAATGTCGTAACTATGGGATTTGAGATATACCTAATATTGTTATGGTAATATTAGTATAGTTATATGATTGTGTATGCATATACTATTTATGTGTGAAAATCATGCCCACGCTACTTACTATCCCTGAGGTTACCGCGCTGGGATAGTCTTATCTCGATGGGATCTTTATGGGGGATATTGACGTGTACCCTAGAAGATAGATATCCTTGGTACAGGCTATCACTGTGATAGTTCAGATGGTCCTAAGAGACGCAGGCATGTGCCATCCTCTTAGAGACTTGGAATCTATACTTCGCCTCAATATTGCTTGTGTATGTATGTTAATACAATTCGAGAGTGATTTCCAATGTATTCCCCTTAATATGAGTGATATGGGGCTTTGGATAGTAGAGTATGCCCGCACCATAGTTTATTTGGGGTGCTGTTATAATATATATATTATACGAGTAGTTAATATATATATGAAATTCTGAAATTTGGAACTACCTACTGTGAATTGATATGTAGGACATGGTTGATGACTCAAATTGTAAATACTTGTTTTGAGAAAGTATAATATGACACTGGAAAACTTTATTGACTAATAAAGTTAAAATGAGAACTTTGGTTATTAATTGAAATATTCTTTTCAAACAATTGTATCGTTAAATTTTAAATCCTGCGAATAACCTAAGATAAGTTAAATCATTGGGGAAAGATAGCGTGTTATATGATGAGATAAACCATTAGGAGGGTTAGTGCGATAGGAGTGCACATTAGAAGAGAGGTGAGAATTTCTCAAGAGAGTGTCGCACTAATATGTTGTTGCATTGGCATGTATCAATTTAAATACTTGCTAAACAATTTTTTAAATCATATACACTATCGGGCTCTGACCCGTTTTTCTCTCTCTCTCTTGTATATATATGTATGTACTACAGGTGCCCAGCCACAGGGGCGTCTTGCTTAGGATCCCTTGGAAGGCACGTGATGCAGCTTAGGTGGGAGTTGCAGGCCACTTGCTTTGACGATTTCATTTACTTGATTGCACTCCTATGATTCTCAGTTATTGGGGCATGTGTCGCCCTTTCCACTATTTATGTGTTCTGTTGGGACATTTATATTTCAGTTATTTCTGGTACTGTTACTTTGGGATTTATTCAGCATGTATGTTTTACATTTAGTTTTAAATGTTGGGATTTTGGATGTTGAATGTTTAAAGTAATTGGATTATGTTTCAGGATAATTGTTGTATGATTCTTACTTATTGAAAATGTGGTTAATAATTAAATAAATAATTTTTTCTTTAAAAATACAATTTGGTTAGAAAGGTTAAAAATGGTTTTGACACTTAGCTTAATTAATTAGGGTGTTAATTTGGAAAAGTTTATTTTTACGACAGTGATGCTAAGAATGAACCAACTGTTCACCTTGATTTTAATTTAATAAAGGAGTGATCGCCCGGTATTTAATTAGGCGGGGTGTCACAATTATTTTCTTTCAAAAACTGAGTTAGCCCATCTATAAGAGAAGAGCTTAGACTCGACCCAATTTGGACGAACTTGGTGGTATCATTTGCATCGATGAAAATGGTGATCAGAGCCACATGTGGCTCACCCCTTTGTTCCTTCTCTTTATCTCATGGATCCAACCCACATACATCATCTCTATGCCCAAACTCTCTAGTATGAGCTTAATTATTTCATGCAGAGGAGGAAAGACCTCTGTAGGGACAACAACATTTTTTTGTGAACTATCTAGGACCTCAAACAAGATTTGGGTAGTCTCCGATGAACTCTTATTTTCTCTCATGGAAGTGTTGTAACACTCCCTGGCCTTTTTTTGCCCTAAACACTTATCCCATACCCATGGGGGTTGGTAACCTTATCACCATCCTTTTATTCAACACGACATCATCTAAATCATTGAGCGAAGGTCTGCCTAAGATCACATTATAGGCCGAGGATAGGTCTACCAGTAGGAACTTATTCCAGATGGTAAGGCAACAATCTTTTGAACCAATTATAAGAGGGATTGTGACATAACCAATAGAATAGGTTCGTTCCCCATTAAATCTAATCAAAGGGTCGGTGATAGGATGCATGGACTTCATGGTGAGGCCCATGGCATTGAAAGCATCCAATAATAAGATGTCAGTTGATCTCTGCGTATAACCCAATAGTATCTTCATATTTTCACTGGCCATGATAAATGTGATGATAAGAGGGTCATCATGAACGGGGAGGATTCTCCTGATGTGTGTATCTGGAAAAATCATCATAGGAACTCTTTTTGTAGATTGGATTTGGTGGTACACTTTGTTGACCCGTACTCCTCCATGCTAAATGCTCTGAAGGTGTGCTTTCCTAGTTGTGGAAGAAGGTCCACTGCCAGTTAACCCTCTAAAGATGGTTTTTTCATTAACTAAAGGGACATTATATTTGTTTTTGTTGTTACGTAGTCCTTTCCAACATCCTTAGCTACAAACTCCTCAAGATAATCCCTCTTGATCACACCTTCAATGGATTCCTTGAATCTGAAGTAGTCACTGGTGTTTGTGACAAACCGCTTATCAAAAATAAGAGGTGGCCAGCCCGATACTTCAATAATTTCAGGATTCATATATGGTACATTCTTAGCATCACTATCGTACAAATAAGTATATGAGATAACCACAAATTATTTTGAAAACGGATTATCAAAATTTATTTTTTGTAAGTTTAAAGAAAATTATTTAGACAATCAAATTTGAAAAGAAGGTGGATATAAAAATAAACGAGTAAATGTATAACAATCGACAATGTAATAACCGAATAAGCTGTCGGTCAACAGACTATTACAAGCAGGTAACACCGAGTATTAAAATTAAATATCACATTATATTAAACAGGTACAAAACTTGGGTAACACACCCGAATATGAAAATTGATCATAGCTAGAGTACAAAATGATAGAACCGTCTACAACGAATATCCTATAATATCCGTAAAATGTTATAGCTCCAGGACAACTGGGATGGACAGGTCAATACGAGCGTCCTTACGGTGGAGTACCTGGGCAAATATAAAATTCATGCAAAACAAAGAGATATAGACGGGTCAGGACCGATTTGATATGGTCACCATGTGAATAAAATGCATGACAGTTCTGAATATTTTATCATTATCATCAACTTATTTCGCTCTCACAAATAATGATAAGAATTCTCACCTCTCAATCTAAAAGCACAACCTAGCGCAATATCAATGACAATACTCAATGTTCATTTACGCATGAGATAAATATCTAAGTTTCACCTAATGAGATTTCATTTCATTTTTACACAACTTAAATGCACAATTCCTTTTCTCTATAGGAAACATATTTAAAGCTAATTATTTCACAAAATGCTTCACCATCTCAGTTTTACACCATTTAACTTCATAGTTCCTTTTCTCTCTAGGAAACATATTCAAAGCAATTTATCTCATAAAATGCTTTAACATCATTACAAGTTCCACTTTATTAAGAATAGTTATAATCACATCATATAACGATTCTAAGACCATCATTCCGGGTACCCACACTGGATGCTCCCCTAAATAGCTAACATATTCCAAGGCCTATCATCAAGACAACCTGGGCATCCTACATCGCGTGATGTCGGGAAGCGGCCATATAGCTTAGACCGTGAGTCATAACCACACCCGAAATTACCTCACTTCGAATAATAATCACACAATATATAATAACCGATCCTATGGCTGAGGACTATATTCACCCTGCATTCACTAGCCAGGGGACTTCACCTCATGCGCGTCACCTCCCCTATGATATAATTTAGAGAGGTGTGTATATGCAATTTATCATTCATAAGTTATTCCCATTTTAAAATATGCATCACATTTTATCCGGAGCCATCAGCGTTAAACGTTATAATTATAACCCTCAATGAATAATTATCTCCAATATCAATCTCCATGAATTAACATTCATTCCTCAAACCATAATGTATGATATTACTTCAACCCAATTCTAGAAGTCCACATTAAATCACTCTATTTCCCTTTAGACCTAGACTAGCTCATTTTATAAAAGAATTTTTTATCTTCATCTAATTTAACAAACTAAATTAATTCCCAATCTAAGCCCCAACTCTCATTTCTAACTTTGGTTCTTAAATAACTTACTACTAGACTCAAATACTCTAGTTTTACTTCATTCAATAAGGTTCCTAGATACCTAGTTTAAAAGAAAGAAGCTATAGGAAACTAAGTATTTAAGAGTGAAAAACAGGGGACTAGTCGACCGGTCATGGGACTGCGGTCGACCGCGCCTCTTTGGTTTTATCTAGAAAGGAAAGAAGTAATCTCATTTTGGAAGTCCCGATCGACCGGTCATGGGACCGCGGTCAATCGCGCTTTAAAATTATACTTGTCGAGGAAAGCAGTAGGCCTTCCCCTTACGGCCCGGTCGACCGGTCATGGGATCGCGGTCGACCGCGCCTATCAGACCCTCGATTTTCTCTTCTTCTACAATGCTAAATCCAAAACCTGAACCCTTTATTCTTACTCTTCCTTCATTATCATCAAACAACAACATAACCACAACACTTATACACCACCATAACCCCATATAATCAACTTAAATCACACAAACTACAAGATCTAAGGATTAAACATCATAATTTACCAAAACCTACTAATTCTTCCATTTCTCCAATTACACAACTATCACAACAAATCATCCACATTAAATCATATGCTAGCAAGTTAGAAACTTTCCTTAAGGTTGTATTCTCGGATTCTCTTCCGGTAGATGCAAGATCAAACCCAATTTCTTCAATTCTCCTTCTTTCTCCCAAGTTCTCTCTCTCTCTCTCTCTAACTCTCATAGGTTGAGAAACCTAAAAATGAGAGATAAATGAATTTGAAAGAATAATATACCCAATTGCATTAAGTCTACTCATTTAAATGTTACTACACAATTAAAATGGCTCGTAACAACATAATTAAATTATAACTAGTCAAAAATGTCCCAGAACCCAAAAATATAACTAGGCACTTATTTTGACTATCTCAACCATTTCCAGACAAATCGCATCCTCTAAATTGGCATCCGAAATATCATAAAATATTTTATGTTCCAACGTCATATTAAATCATTAACAATGATTCAATTAGAATATACGTCATAACCATTGCTTAAAGCGCAATGACGCAATAAAACACAATATGATGCTAATTACGCTCACTTAACAGTAAATATGCAAAACTCGGTAAATATTATCTCTTAAATCACTTAAAATAATATTCCCCTCAACTTCCATTATTTTATATAATTATCCCACATGACAAATTTATATAAAAATAATTACTCAAAAATCTGGGTTGTTACATACTCCCACCCCCCCTATAAGGGAATTTTGCCCTCAAAATTCCGGCGTACCTTATAAAAGACTAGGGGGTACTTCTCTCAAATATCGTCCTCTCATACCAAGTAAATTTCTCGGCATTGTGGTGTCCCCTATAGGACTCAGGTAAAGGGTACCGCTTTCGATCTTAGTCTACACTCTCCGTGATATAAAATAGCATCATGTTGTTCCTCATATGAACTATCGGGTCGACCTTTAAAACAATGGGAAGAAAAATGCCTACATAATGTGGCATAAGTTGCCTTTCCTCTTGAATCACGTTATACCCTTCATCGGGGATATCTGCACCAAAACTTGATCCCCTTCCTTCAATTCTACATGACTTCCATTCGCATCCACATAGCCCTTCTGACAATCTTGTGCAAATCGTGTGTGGCTTTGAATGAGCTCAATCTTCAAAGAAGTATTCCTGGAACATTTCAGGTCCAAGGAGTTTATTGTCTCTTGTTTCTAACCAACAAGTAGGTGAGCTATGCGGTCGGCTATACAATGCCATATACGATGCCATATTTATCATGGATTGGTACGAATTATTGTATGCAATTTCGACCAATGGAAGGTATTGCACGCTAATTCAAAGCATATCCTCCAACATTTGGTTGATTCTCTCCATTTTCCGATTCGTTCGCGGGTGGTAAGATGCACTCAATTTCAATTCAGTTCCCATTACTTCTTGGAAACTTTACTAGAAATTTGATACAAAAGTCAAGTCTCGATCTGACACTATATTTATAAACACCTCATAAAGTTTCACAACTCCGCAAAAGAGCTAGGCGTAGCCTGCCATAATATAATCTATCCGTACTGGCAGGAAGTGTGGCAATTTGGTCAAATGATCGATAATTACCCAAATAGGATCATGATCACTTTGCGACATCGGCGATCCAGTGAGAAAATCCATGGATATATCTTTCCATAACTACACCAATATTTTTAACGGTTACAATAATCCCGTTGATCGTTGGTGATCTCCATTCATCAATTGACAAGTGGCGCATTGGGGAACAAACTCAGAAATGTCCCTCCCTTGCGCTTACACTACTCTCATTATACTAGTAGGTGTAATGGTCAAAACTAACATAAATGCTCTTGCTATAGCATCGTCCTGGTTAGCTCGTTACACTTGGCTTTCCATGCCTTCGCTAGTTCCCCCATGAGTTTTATACTTAGCATATCCGCTACCATATTTGCCCTTCCCTAGGTGATAATGAATATCAAATTTATAGTCTTTTATGAAACCCAACCACTAATTTTGTCGCATAATTTAATCTTTCTGTGAGAATTAACATCGTATCGACTAGTGGTGCGTGAAAAGCCTGAATTTCTCTCCCAGGAGGTAGTGCCTCCACATCTGTAACGCGAACACTACTGTGGATAGCTCTAAGTCTTGCATGGGATCATTTTCCTCACAGACTCAAGCTACAAGATACATACGGAATGGCCCCATGTGCCTATAGTAACACACCTCACAATTCTTGTGGAGATGCATTTGTATCGACCAATTAGTCCACTCCCGATCTTGGCAATGAGAGTTTAGGAGTAGGAGTCAACTTGTCCTTCAACTCATCAAAAGCAAGGTCACAGACGTAACAGTTTCTTTAGAGATGGGCTTCACATTCTTCTCGGGCTGGTGGCCCGAGTTACTCAAGATTCCACATTTCTTATTTCTAGAAACCCAGTCCTCTAAAAATTAGCCCACCAATTTTTCTCGTGGTTAACTCACTACGACAGTCTTAAAACAACGTCACATTCCACCGTTGGCCTTAATTCCTAATAATCTTAAGTTTGATGCGTTTCTTATGCACGTAGAACGAGTATTGTACTAACTATATCCCTAGTGCCCAAGACCTTTCTCAATTTCTGACATTCGCTCGGTTTCATGTGTGGGACATTTCGCAAAGTGAAATCCAAACAAGGAACCCTCCTGTTACACTACTACCTCGCACCGTCGGTCGTCAAGATATAATGTCCCAAGGCACCCAATAGGGATCACTAAAAATCTTAACTCGTAACCCTACTAATGCGCTCCTACCTCTATGTCCTACCGTATCGACGAAATGGAAAAATCTAACTAATCGGGGCTCGTTCTTTCTGTAAAGTGTTATAAATCTTTTTCCATATATATATATATATATATATATATCCTTTTAATTTTCCTTCTAATCACGACCTGGCTATAAGCCTCAATCCGAGTTTCTTATCTTTGTCTCGCCCACATATACCCGGTGAGAGAAACATTTCCAATGCTTTTTCACCTTACATCTACTTTTTATTAGCCCTTAATCAATCATGGGACTCTCGGATAAAACTATCTAAGACAACATCATAATATAAAGTAACATCTCTCCACTCCCAACGTGGTTGAGGTTCATCCGTGGAGTGTCTCGCAAAGCGAAATCCAAATAAGGAACCCCTCTGATACCTTACTACTTAACTTTGTCGATCATGGAGATATGTTAACATAACACAGGTAAAACAACAATCCATACATACCTTAAACCATCTCTATAAAGTCTCAACCCGTATCCAGGAGAGATATTATAGAATAAATAGTTCCACCCTAGAATCGCAGATATTATAGTCTCACAATCATAAGCCTGCTATAGCTCAAATCAAAATATTTTATACTCGTATAACACAGGCAGAACGAGTAATACAAACCAAACAAAATTTGAAAAAAAATATCAACACCCTCTTTTACCACGAATGTAAGAAAATAGAAACTCGCTACCGCAGAAAACATAAAGATATACCCTCTATAATAATACTGATACTGCCACAAAGCTCAAATTACACACCCGAATCTAGGGCAAATAAAATATTGTGACTCAACCCTGCCACACAGAATACACCTCCCTCATCCGAGGTGGAACTCACAACAACATTCTTGTCAATTACTCTGGCTGCTCCAAATAGTTCCCAGACACAGTACTCTAGTCTTATCTGAACCAAAAACTACTTTAATCAATGCCCCATCTAGGCATCTTATTCTTGTCCTTTAACTTATACCGGCAAGATCAAAGCGTGTGGTTCTACGTTCCACATCATAATAGTTCCCCATCTTTGGACACCCTAACCACGTTAAGGTTTTTCAGCATCTTAGGCTCTGTAGCCTCGATCTTAACAATCACCCTCATAGTTCCTTTAACTCTCCCCCGGCAAAGGAAAACAGACTACCGACCTTAACTGCCTTATTTCCATGAATTCCCGGGTGGAAGTCCACCACTGAGGTCTCTCAAACACGACTTCCCCATAAGTGTTAGCAACACTTACTAGTAAGCCTATTATTCCACTGAAGGGCTCTTTCTTCCTTGTACCTACCTTACTTCGGTGCAAGGTTTTCGTAACCCTATAACTCTTTATTCACGATCGGCCTCTGACCGATCCTCTTGTGAATACTTGAGAGTCTACATTCTCTTCACTTGTGATACCTCAGAGGAACTCGCTATTAAAACCATCTACAACGTTTCTCTACGAGCAAGACTTCTTGTTCCACCAAATATGGAGACTACCATTCCCACCATTCCAACATTACTCCAACGGGTGAAAAATTTTCCTCAAATTTTCACATCTGGGCATTTCTATACCCCGCTCTAATCCAAAGCTTCCAGACCCTATACTTCCACTAAATGAAGCTACACTGCCTCCGCAAGACTTAACTTCAACGTGCGGTTCTTATCAAGGACCTTTCAACGTGAGATTCTAGCACCACTCTTTACTATAGAGGGACTTGGGTAAAAATAGCTACTATACTTAAGGAGTCAAAGTAGTCATTCGCAAAAATGCCACAAAGGGAGTGGCCTCCACTGCGGTCCACATCCCTGACTTCAACTTAGAGTTCTAACTACCCCCGGCCTAATGCTGCCCTCATAACGGCCTTCCCTAATTTCCTTCATCAATCGGCGCATAAATTTCGAACGAACGCGCAAAAGATCAACTAAAATCTCACATTATGGCAGGAAGGCAAAATCTCACAAGAGGAATCAACAATCCTAATCCTAAGGCTCTATGTCAAATCCAAAGCAACGCCGAAAGCGTAGTATGTCCGCACAGATTCATAAAGACACTAGAATCCGATGCTCTGATACTATCTGTGATAACCCGCTTATCAAAATAAGAGGTGGCCAGCCCGATAATCCAATAATTCCAAGAATCATAGATGGTCCATTCTTAGCATCACTGTCGTACAAATAAGTATACGAGATAACCACCAATTATTTTGAAAACGGATTGTCAAAACTTATTTTTTATAAGTTTAAAGAAAATTATTTAGACAATCAAATTTGAAAAGAATGTGGATATAAAAACAAACGAGTCAATGTATAACAATGCACAATGTAATAACCGAATAAGCTGTCGGTTAACAGACTACTACAAGAAGGTAACACCGAGTATTAAAATTAAATATCACATTATATTAAACAGGTACAAAACTTGGGTAACACAGCCGAATATGAAAAATGATCATAGCTAGAGTACAAAATGATAGAAGCGTCTACAATGAATTTCCTACAACAATCGCAAAATTTTATAGCTCCAGGACAACTGGGATGGACAAGTCAATACGAGCGTCCTTACGGTGGAGTACCTGGGCAAATATAAAATTCATGCAAAACAAAGAGTTATAGACGGATTAGGGCCCGATTTGATATAGTCACCATGTGAATAAAATGCATGACAGTTCTGAATATTTTATCATTATCATCAACTTATCTCGCTCTCACAAATAATGATAAGAATTCTCACCTCTCAATCTAAAAGCACAACCTAGCGCAATATCAATGACAATACTCAATGTTCATTTACGCATGAGAGAAATATCTAAGTTTCACTTAATGAGATTTCATTTCATTTTTACACAACTTAAATACACAATTCCTTTTCTCTATAGGAAACATATTTAAGGCTATTTATTTCACAAAATGCTTCACCATCTCAGTTTTACACCATTTAACTTCATAGTTCATTTTCTCTCTAGGAAACATATACAAAGAAATTTATCTCACAAAATTCTTTAACATCATTACAAGTTCCACTTTATTAAGAATAGTTACAATCACATCATATAACGATTCTAAGACCATCCTTCTGGGTGCCCCCACTGGATGCGCCCCTAAATAGCTATCATCTTCCAAGGCCTATCAGCAAGACAACCTCGGCATCCTACATCGCGTGATGTCGGGAAGCGGCCATATACCTTCGACCGTGAGTCATAACCACACCCGGAACTACCTCACTTCGAATAATAATCTCACAATATATAATAACCGGTCCTATGGCCGAGGACTATATTCACCCTACATTCACTAGCCAGGGGACTTCACCTCATGCGCATAACTTCCCCTATGATAGAATTTAGAGAAGTGTGTATATGCAATTTATCATTCATAAGTTATTCCCATTTTAAAATATTCATGACGTTTTATCCGGATCCATCAGCGTTAAACGTCATAATTATAGCCCTCGATGTATAATTATCTCCAATATAAATCTCCATGAATTATCATTCATTCCTCAAACCATAATGTATGATATTAATTCAACCCAATTCTAGAAGTCCACATTAAATCACTCTATTTCCCTTTAGACCTAGACTAGCTCATTTTATAAAAGAATCTTTTATCTTCATCTACTTTAACTAACTAAATTAATTCCCAATCTAAGTCCCAACTATCATTTCTAACTTAGGTTCTTAGATACCTTACTACTAGACTCTAATACTCTAGTTTTACTTCATTAAAGAAGGTTCCTAGATCCCTAGTTTAAAAGAAAGAAGCTACAGGAAACTAAGTATTTAAGAGTGAAAAATAGGGGACCGGTCATGGGACTGCGGTCGACCGTACCTCTTTGGTTTTGTCTAGAAAGGAAATAAGTAAGCTCATTTTGAAAGGCCGGTCATGGGATCGCGGTCGACCGTTCCTATCAGACCCTTGATTTTCTCTTCTTCTACAATGCTAAATCCAAAACCTAAACCCTTTATTCTTACACTTCCTTCATTCTCATCAAACAAAAACATAACCACAACACTTATACACCACCATAAACCCATATAATCAACTTAAATCACACAAACTACAAGATCCAAGGATTAAACATCATAATTTACCAAAACCTACTATTTCTTCCATTTCTCCAATTACACAACTATCACAACAAATTATCCACATTATATCATATGCTAGCAAGTTAGAAACTTGCCTTAAGGTTGTATTCTCGTATTCTCTTTCGGTAGATGCAAGATCAAACCCAATTTCTTTAATTCTCCTTCTTTATCCCAAGTTCTCTCTCTCTAACTCTCTTAGGTTGAGAAACCTAAAAATGAGAGATAAATGAATTTGCAAGACTAATATACCCAATTCCATTAAGTCTACTCATTTAAATGTTACCACACAATTAAAATGGCTCGTAACAACATAATTAAATTATAACTAGTCAAAAATATCCCAGAACCCAAAAATCAAACTAGGCACTTATTTTGACTATCTCAACCATTTCCAGACTAACCGCATCCTCTAAATTGGCATCCGTAATATCATACAATATTTTATGTTGCAACGTCATATTAAATCATTAACAATGATTCAATTGGAATATAAGTCATAATCGTCGCTTAAAGCGGAACGACTTAATAAAACACAATATGATGCTAATTACGCTCACTTAACAGTAAATATGCAACACTCAGTAAATATTATCTCTTAAATCACTTAAAATAATATTCACCTCAACTTCCAATATTTTATATAATTATCCCACATGATAAATTTATATAAAAACAATTACTCAAAAATCTGGGTTGTTACATACTCCCCCACCCCCTATAAGGGAATTTTGCCCTCAAAATTTTGGCGTACCTTATAAAAGACTAGGGGTTACTTCTCTCAAATATCATCCTCTCATCCCAAGTAAATTTCTCGTCATTGTGGTGTCCCCTACAGGACTCGGACAAAGGGTACCACTTTCGATCTTAGTCTACACTCTTCATGATATAAAATAGCATCCTGTTGTTCCTCATATGAACTATCAAACCTACCTTTACTACAATGGGAAGAAAAATGCCTACATAATGCGGCATAAGTTGCCTTTCCTCTTGAATCACGTTATACCCTTCATCGGGGATACCCGCACCAAAACTTGATCCCCTTCCTTCAATTCTACATGACTTATATTCTCAATTACATAGACCTTCTAATAATCTTGTGCAAATTGTGTGTGGTTTCGACTGAGCTCAATCTTCAAAGAAGTATTCCTGGAACATTTCAGGTCCAAGGAGCTTATTGTCTCTTGTTTCTAACTAACAAGTAGGTGAGCAACGCGGTCGGCTATACAACGCCATATACGATGCCATACGTAGCATGGATTGGTACGAATTATTGTATGCAATTTTGACCAATGGAAGGTATTGTACCCACATCCGAAGCATATCCTCCAATATTTGCTTGACTCTCTCCGTTTGTCAATTTGTTTGCGGGTGGTAAGATGCACTCAACTTCAATTCAGTTCCCATTAATTCCTGGAAACTTTACCAAAAATTTGATACGAAAGTCTAGTCTCGGTTCGACACTATATTAATAAACACCTCATAAAGTTTCACAACACCGCAAAAGAGTTGGGCGTAACCTGCCATAATACAATCTATCCGTACTGGCAGGAAGTGTGGCGATTTGGTCAAATGATCGATAATTACCCAAATAGGATCATGACAGCTTTACGACGTCGGCGATCTAGTGAGAAAATCCATGGATATACCTTTCCATAACTACACTGGTATTGCTAACGGTTACAACAATCCTGTTGATCGTTGGTGATCTACATTCATCAATTGACAAGTGGCGCATTGGGGAACAAACTCATAAATGTCCCTTCCTTGCGCTTCCACTAATCTCATTATACTAGTAGGTGTAATGGTTAACACTAATATAAATGCTCTTGCTATAGTATCCTCCTGGTTAGCTCGTTCCACTTGGCTTTCCATGCCTTCGCTAGTTCCCCCATGAGTTTTCAACTTAGAATATCCGCTACCATATTTGCCCTTCCCTGGGTGATATTGAATATCAAATTGATAGTCTTTTATGAAATCCAACCACTGATTTTGCTGCACAATTTAATCTTTCTATGAGAACAAACATCATATCGACTTGTGGTTCCTGAAAAGTCTGAATTTCTCTTCCAGGAGGTAGTGCCTCCATATCTGTAAGGCGAACACTACTGCAGAGAGCTCTAAGTCTTGCATGGGATCATTTTCCTCACAGAGTCAAGCTGCAAGAAACATATGCAATGGCCCCATGTTCCTATAGTAACACACCTCCCAATTCTTGTGGAGATGCATCCGTAACGACCAATTAGTCCACTCCTTGTCCTTCAACTCATCAAAATCTAGGTCACAGACATAACAGTTTCTTTAGAGATGGGCTTCACATTCTTCTCGGGATGGTGGCCCGAGTTACTCAAGATTCCACATTTCTTATTTCTAGAAACCCAGTCCTCTAAAAATTAGCCCACCAATTTTTCTCATGGTTAACTCACTACGACATTTTTAAAACAACGTCACATTCCCCCGTTGGCCTTAATTCCTAATAATCTTCAGTTTGATGCATTTCTTATGCACGTAGAACGAGTATTATACTAACTATATCCCTAGTGCCCAAGACCTTTCTCAATTTCTGACATTCGCTCGGTTTCAAGCGTGGGACGTTTCGCAAAACGAAATCCAAATAAGGAACCCTCCTGTTACACTACTACCTTGTACCGTCGGTCGTCAAGATATAATGGCCCAAGGCACCCAATCGGGATCGCTAAAAATATTAACTCGTAACCATACTATTGCGCTCCTACCTCTATGTCCTACCGTATCGGGGAAATGGAAAAATCTAACTAATCGGGGCTCCTAATTTCTGTAAAGTGTTACGAATCTTTTGCCAGATATAAATATCCTTTTAATTTGCCTTCTAATCACGGCCTGGCTATAAGCCTCAATCCGACTTTCTTATCTTTGTCTCACCCACATATACCCGGTGAGAGAAACATTTCCAGTGCTTCTGCACCGTATATCAACTTTTTATTAGCCCTTAATCAATCATGGGACTCTCAGCTAAAACCATCTAAAACAACATCATAATATAAAGTAACATCTCTCCACTCCGAACGTAGTTAAGGTTCATGCGTGGAGTGTCTCGCAAAGCGAAATCCAAATAAGGAACCCCTCCGATACACTATTACTTAACTTTATTGATCGTGGAGATATGTTAACATAAAATAGACAAAACGACAATCAACACATACCTTAAATCATCTCTATAAAGTCTCAAACCGTATCTAGGAGAGATATTATAGAATAAATAGTTCCACCCTAGAATCGCAGATATGATAGTCTCACAATCATAAGCCTGCTATAGCTCAAATCAAAATATTTTATACTCGTATAACATAGGCAGAACGAGTAATACAAACCAAACAAAATTCGTAAAAAAATATCAACACCCTCTTTTACCACGAATGCAAGAAAATAGAACCTCGCTACCGCGGAAAACATAAAGATATACCCTCTATAAGAATACTGATACTGCCACAAAGCTCAAATTACACACCCGAATCTAGGGCAAATAAAATATTGTGACTCAACCCTGCCACACAGAATACACCTCCCTCATCCGAGGTGGAACTCACAACAACATTCTTGTCAATTACTCTGGCTGCTCCATATAGTTCCCAGACATAGTACTCTAGTCTTATCTGAACCAAAAACTACTCTAATCAATGCCCCATCTAGGCATCTTATTCTTGTCCTTTAACTTATACCGGCAAGATCAAAGCGTGTGGTTCTACGTTCCACATCATAATAGTTCCCCATCTTTGGACACCCTGAACACGTTAAGGTTTTTCAGCATCTTAGGCTCTGTAGCCTCGATCTTGACAATCACCCTCATAGTTCCTTTAACTCCCCCCAGCACGAAAATAGACTACCGACCTTAACTGCCTTATTTCCATGAATTCTCGGGTGGAAGTCCACCACTTAGGTCTCGCAAGCACGACTTCCCCATAAGTGTTAGCAACACTTACAAGTGAGCCTATTATTCCACTGAAGGGCTCTTTATTCCTTGTACCTACCTTACTTCGGTGCAAGGTTTCCGTAACCCTATAACTCTTTATTCACGGTCGGCCTCTGCCCGATCCTCTTGTGAATACTTGAGAGTCTACATTCTCTTCATTTGTGATACCTCAGAGGAACTCGCTATTAAAACCATCTACAACATTTCTCTACGAGCAAGACTTCTTATTCCTCCAAATATGTTGACTACCATTCCCACCATTCCGACATTACTCCAATGGGTGAAAAATTTGAAGGACCCCGGATTTTCAATAATTCACTCGATTAAAAATATTTAAGTTCCTTTTTAAATAAATGCGGAAGCGTTGTAAAACGGGTGAAGGTTCAACTTTCAAAAATTAACAACAAGTTTTAATTTCTCAAAACAAATTAAAACATAATTCAAGTCCTAGAATTTTCCTAAGTCATGATTATTCATTTAAACAAAGTTAGGCGAAACCAATTTTAGCAAATGACTTGAATAAACCACATTTACCCAATATTTAATTTAAGTCCCAAATTAAATGAGTGTGATAATTAAACCAAATTTTATCTTGAATTAAACCTAAAGCATGGAATCTAAATGATGAGCAAGATAAAATAAACAATGTCACACTACGCCGAGATGTACGAGGAAAAACCCAAGACGGGAAACAACCTCGGACGGCCCTAGCCACAAGTCCACTAGATATGGAATTACAATTACAAGACAGATAGACTTACAACAACTGACTCGATCCCTCTCAAGCCTTGACGCTCCTTCTCGTAGAAACCTCTTCCTAGCGGACAACCTCGGAACACCACCGCGGTCTCGGAATCCACCGATGGGACTTTATATGGTCACCGTCACCCAAGCATGGAGCCTTTCTCCGTGTGAGTAGAATCTCAACAAAAGTCTTCTTTGTGATGGGGTGTAGAAGTAAACCCGAAACGTCTCTTGAATTCGGTAGAGAAAACCGGTGCCAAAAACTCCAAGTAAAGATATGTATATATAGAACTTGGAATAAACAACAATGGGTGTAAACTAAGTGTTTAAAGATTTTTCTTTAAGTTGAAGAACACTCAAACATGAACATTTTCCTTTTTAAAATGATCTCTCAAACTCTCTCTAGGAGATGTATTAGGATGGAAAAGTTATCTTGGAAAATGTGTTTCCCGCACATAATAATGTATGAAAAAAGTTGGTTGAAAACCAAGTGGAGGAGTGGGGAAAAACTGCAAAAAATTGCCAAATAACTGTTCCCGCTGGAATCTCGTTCGAACGAACTTGATTCTCGTTCGAACGAGACTTCTAACGAGCGACCAGCCTGGGCTCGTTAGAAGTTCGTTAGATACCTCGTTAGAACGAGCATTCGTTCGAACGACATATCGAACGACATATCGAACGACTGACCAGTTAGGGTCGTTGGCAAAACTCGTTCGAACGAAACTGGTTCGAACGACAAAACTCGTTCGAACGAAACTGGTTCGAACAAAAAAACTCGTTCGAACGACATTTCTAACGAACGACCAGAAAGTTTGTAAAATTCAATTTTGGCCCAGAAACTTTTATATACTTATATTAAAGTTCTAATTGATTCTTTCTGAAAATAAAATGCAGTTTTTATTACACCTAACACCCAATAAACTTTGTTCCAAGCTCCTATATAAATATAATTACATTCATACCTTGGGAGCATGGAACCTTAGTTGATGACGTAGAAACGAGGCACACAAACCGGCATTTTGATGAAGCTTTAAATTCTTTGCCGCTACGTCTTCAATACATAATTCATAGGCTTGAGAATATTACAAATAAATACTATCCTATGAATAAATGTTTTTGTCCGGAATTGAGCCAAAACTATATATGGACTCAATTGGAAATTTGTGTCCTTACAAAATTTTCCTCAAATTTTCACATTTGGGAATTTCTATACCCCGCACTATGCCAAAGCTTCCAGACCCTATACTTCCACTGAATGAAGCTACACTGCCTCCGCAAGACTTAACTTCAACATGCGGTTCTTATCAAGGACCTTTCAACATGAGATTCTAGCACCACTCTTTACTATAGAGGGACTTGGGTAAATATAGCTACTATACTTAAGGAGTCATTGTAGTCATTAGCAAAAATGCCACAAAGGGAGTGGCCTCCACTGCGGTCCACATCCCTGACTTCAACTTATAGTTCTAACTAAGCCCTGCCTAATGCTCCCTCATAACGGCCTTCCCTAATTTCCTTCATCAATCGGCGCACGAATTTCGAACGAACGCGCAAAAGATATACTAAAATCTCACATTATGGCAGGAAAGCAAAATCTCACAAGAGGAATCAACAATCCTAATCCTAAGGCTCTATGTCAAACCAAAAGTAACACCGAAAGCGTAGTACGCCCGCATAGATTCCTAAAGACACTAGAACCCGATGCTCTGATACCATCTGTTACAACCCTCTTATCAAAATAAGAGGTGGCCAGCCCGATAATCCAATAAT
Organism: Sambucus nigra; assembly: GCA_949130495.1. Classification (NCBI taxonomy): domain Eukaryota; kingdom Viridiplantae; phylum Streptophyta; class Magnoliopsida; order Dipsacales; family Adoxaceae; genus Sambucus; species Sambucus nigra. The sequence continues at coordinate 473,816,331 of OX422223.1, read as the reverse complement.
TCCAAGAATAATAGATGGTCCATTCTTAGCATCACTGTCGTACAAATAAGTATACGAGATAACCACCAATTATTTTGAAAACGAATTGTCAAAATTTATTTTTTGTAAGTTTAAAAAAATTATTTAGACAATCAAATTTGAAAAGAAGGTGGATATAAAAACAGACGAGTAAGTGTATAACAATGCACAATGTAATAACCGAATAAGCTGTCGGTTAACAGACTATTACAAGTAGGTAACATCGAGTATTAAAATTAAATATCGCATTATATTAAACAGGTACAAAACTTGGGTAACGCAGCCGAATATGAAAAATGATCATAGCTAGAGTACAAAATGATAGAAGCGTCTACAATGAATATCCTACAACACCCGCAAAATTTTATAGCTCCAGGACAACTGGGATGGACAGGTCAATACGAGCGTCCTTACGGTGGAGTACCTGGGCAAATATAAAATTCGTGCAAAACAAAGAGATATAGACGGGTTGGGCCCGATTTGATATGGTCACCATGTGAATAAAATGCATGACAGTTCTAAATATTTTATCATTATCATCAACTTATCTCGCTCTCACAAATAATGATAAGAACTCTCACCTCTCAATCTAAAAGCATAACCTAGCGCAATATCAATGACAATACTCAATGTTCATTTACGCATGAGAGAAATATCTAAGTTTCACTTAATGAGATTTCATTTCATTTTTACACAACTTAAATGCACAATTCCTTTTCTCTATAGGAAACATTTTTAAGGCTATTTATTTCACAAAATGCTTCACCATCTCAGTTTTACACCATTTAACTTCATAGTTCCTTTTCTCTCTAGGAAACATATTCAAATTAATTTATCTCACAAAATTCTTTAACATCATTACAAGTTCCACTTTATTAAGAATAGTTATAATCACATCATTTAACAATTTTAAGACCATCCTTCCGAGTACCCCCACTGGATGCGCCCCTAATTAGCTATCATCTTCCAGGGCCTATCATCAAGACAAAACCTGGGCATCCTACATCACGTGATGTCGGGAAGTGGCCATATACCTTCGACCGTGAGTCATAACTACACCCAAAATTACCTTACTTCGAATAATAATCACACAATATATAATAATCGGTCCTATGGCCGAGGACTACATTCACCTGCATTCACTAGCCAAGGGACTTCACCTCATGTGCGTCACTTCCCCTATGATATAATTTAGAGAGGTGTGTGTATGCAATTTATCATTCATAAGTTATTCCCATTTTAAAATATGCATCACGTTTTATCCGGAGCCATCAGTGTTAAACGTCATAATTATAACCCTCAATGTTTAATTATCTCCAATACAAATTTCCATGAATTAACATTCATTCCTTAAACCATAATGTATAATATTACATCAACCCAATTCTAGAAGTCCACATTAAATCACTTTATTTCCCTTTAGACCTAGACTAGATCATTTTATAAAAGAATCTTTTATCTTCATCTAATTTAACTAACTAAATTAATTCCCAATCTAAGCCCCAACTCTCATTTCTAACTTAGGTTCTTAGATACCTCACTACTAGACTCTAGTACTCTAGTTTTACTTCATTCAAGAAGGTTCCTAGATCCCTAGTTTAAAAGAAAGAAGCTACAGCAAACTAAGTATTTAAGTGTTAAAAATAGGGGACCGATCGATCGGTCATGGGACTGCGATCGACCGCGCCTCTTTAGTTTTGTCTAGAAAGGAAAGAAGTAAGCTTATTTTGGAAGGCCCGGTCAACCGGTCATAGGACCGCAGTCGATCGTGCTCTAAAATTGTACTTGTCGAGGAAAGCAGTAGGCCTTCCCCTTAAGGCCCGTTCGACCGGTCATGGGACCGCGGTCGACCGCGCCTATCAGACCCTCGATTTTCTCTTCTTCTACAATGCTAAATCCAAAACCTAAACCCTTTATTATTACACTTCCTTCATTATCATCAAACAACAACATAACCACAACACTTATACACCACCATAAACCCATATAATCAACTTAATTCACATAAACTACAAGATCCAAGGATTAAACATCATAATTTACCAAAACCTACTATTTGTTCCATTTCTCCAATTACACAAATATCACAACAAATTATCCACATTAAATCATATGCTAGCAAGTTAGAAACTTTCCTTAAGGTTGTATTCTCGGATTCTCTTTCGGTAGATGCAAGATCAAACCCAATTTCTTCAATTCTCCTTCTTTCTCCCAAGTTCTCTCTCTTTAACTCTCTTAGGTTGAGAAACCTAAAAATGAGAGATAAATGAATTTGCAAGACTAATATACCCAATTGCAGTAAGTCTACCCATTTAAATGTTACTACACAATTAAAATGGCTCGTAACAACATAATTAAATTATAACTAGTAAAAAATGTCCCAGAACCCAAAAATACAACTAGGCACTTATTTTGACTATCTCAACCATACACTATCTCATACCCCGCGTATGTAATATCTTAAGCTTTTGCTCGAGCTTATGCATTATAATTTCTCACTTATAATTTATCTGTTTGTTATGAATAAATTTTACTAGTTATTATACACTATTCACGTTTTAGTGTTATTTATCCCGTATATAATTTTCTCATCTTATATACGCATATCACTTTTTATTTCGAATTTTATTCTCCCGGATGCCATAATTTATTTCTCACTTTATTATTTATTTGTCATATATATATATATATATATATATACACACAATATACTATACACATCAAGTATATCCATACTTATGTATCACACAATATATAAGTATAATAACCATCCCTCAGAGCTGTAACTTAATGGATGCAGTCTCTAGAATGCTATCATCTTTCAGGGAATACACACATCATTCTGGGTACCACCATTCGGGATCTCACACCGACCTGATAAAAACATAACACAAACGTTTAAGAAGCGACCATAGTTCCTCACCTTAAAAGTGGCATGAATCATACCCAAGACATCTCACCCATGATAAAGTGCTACACTGCAGAAATAACAGGGCGCTATGACCCGGGGACTATACTCTCCATGCATTCACTAGCCAGGGGATTCCCTCACATCGCATAACTTTCCATGATAGCACTAGATGGGTATATTCCACATAAATATATCATTCATACAGATACATTTATATTCGTATCATATATATACTGTCTCTATACCCGTGTATATATATATATCAAATCCGACTATTCCTGCCTATCTCACTGGCATTAGCCTAAAATCCCGAATATACCAATTGGTATTCATTTATAAATATGCACACAACTTATTTTAATCCCACAAGTATTCTCTCACTTATCATAAAATGTTCACATTAATTCCTTCCGAATATTAGCATATCACGTCTAGCTAGTATTTTAATATTCATCCTTCTCGCACATTAGGATTCACTCACATATATTATTGGTACATACATTCTACACGCGTAAATGTATATATACCCGCCGAAATCATTTTCCTCGAGTGTCGTTCATCCCAAACACTCCTAAAATTTATAACCCGGATATTATTCCCACTAACCCGAGATTTATATATCAATCATTTAATATGTTAGAGGTCCTCACACTCTATTTTAGGATCCCCTAATATTTATCTCCAAAAGGAATTATTCTCCAATCCTTTTAGTCCAAGAAAATTTCCCAAAATTTAACAGTAAAAAACGAACCGAAACTTTGGCCAAAATAATCGAACCGGTTCGGTGACAATAATCCAACCTAACCGATGGCCCCCAAATATGAACTAATCCGATTACCCAAATTGAACCGCATTTCATCAATTCAACATGTACAGATTCGGGAGTTCATCATCTTCTCCAACTCCAAAATTGATGATTTCTAACATCACCAACCATCAATATAAAGATCTACAAACTTATTTTTAACCAACACATCAATTTATTTATGGGATTCCCCAATTTAACTAAGGTTTAAACCCAAACATAGTTAAACCTACATTTCATTCAACTATTCCAATTTCTCACCAAAAATTACACTACTAACATGGATTTGAGCTCAGATTTCAAATTGAGTTATTATCACATCAATTTATATGAAATCCTTTCCAAAAAAACCATTTTGATTCAAGGATCCCAACCCAAAAATCATATAGTTTTCACAAACGAAAATATGAATAATAAACTTACATAAATAATTAAAGCAAGTTAAACACTTGCCTCGAGGGATAAATTCGATGACCTCATGTCGGGATCCGCCGGAGCTTGGCAGGAGTTGTCCTCTTCTTCTCCTTTTTCTTATTTCTTTCTTTTCTCTTTCTGTCGTTGCTTATCATAGAGAGATATGGATTATCTCCTTATTAAACCCAAAATTGACTAGTATACACAAATGTGAGTCCCTACTGATCCAAAAAGTCCTCGGAACCCAAAATTGACTAGTATTCAAATACAGTCGGTACTAAGACTTAGGATCTTTAATATCACAACATCCTCTAGTACTCAAAATCAATCTCAAAATGACATAAGGGTACTTTACTACCCGCCTGTCTAAAGGATTAGTCACTATAGCCCCAGCTTCACGGCAAGATTGTTCAATCCTCTTCATACTGATATAATCCATCAGTCATAAGCTCTCACCTCAATAACGACACATCACACATTGCGCTTATACCAATGATATCCGAGTAAGATGAACCTATACATCACTGGCTCTATCGCCTTAACACTATTGGAAGGCCGCACATCACTAAGTGCCAACTTCTCATATCCATCGCAACATTTTGTGGTTACCCCCTTATCAACGGACTCTAACTCTCATCTGATCAAAAAGTTTAGTTATTTGCTCACCCCTAATCAATCAGAGGGATAATGGCTAGGCTTTTCCACATAAAAGCTAAATAAACACCATGTCCATAATAAACCATTACGAGTTATTACACACAACTCTAGCAATCAGTAATTTTCTTTCCTGATTACCTTACAGTTTATAATGCTCACCACTCGTATTATTCAACATTATAAATCACCTCCCGTATACTCATCGGTTATATGTGACACAACTTGTCCAAAACAAAATGTCATCCCCACTACTTCTCGAAAATCTCTATCAGAGGTGGGGTTCAAGGTTCTCATCCTGATCCACAACAATATTGGGTGGCACCCTACACTGGTGCAATCCTTCTTTACCATCCTGCCTGCCTATTCCATCACTAGAATCGTTGGCTTGATACCAAATTTCTGGTTGGTCATCTCGAACTAATCTATTTCCATCTATGAGTGGTGTACTCGGAGACGATCTCATTATGTCTCACCTAACACCAATTCCCACTTATAATATCTCACATTAAGTGGTACTTTATACTCCCCTTCTTTCCCCGGGGTATACCAAAAATCATGGCCCGTGCACTTTTCGCCACGATGTGCACTTTTGGGCCCTTTTTACCTTATAGACATCAACATTATATTTACGCGCAAACCACTCTAAACATTTGACTGAGTAGAAATCGGCTTCACTTTCCCACAATAATTGAATTTTCCTCTTTTCAAGATATATCCTTTTAAATGGCTCCCCGTAGCCTTTCAACTCATCTCGGGTGTGCTACTCTCATTGCACACATATACTTGGATCATCATCTTTCTCACACGACGTTAAATCCATCATGCCATTCCAGCTCTGTTTATAACTGCCCCACAGGCATATATTCCAAACATTTATTCCCACATCCTCCTATTGGACTATTTAAAAATCAACTAACTAGGGCGCCCATACACCCTATAATTCGTGCATATTTGCACAATACTGGAAACGTCAAACACTTTCCTCAAAATTAGCCTCGCATTCTCGACATGGCTATAACACATGGGTATTATCAATCATTCCATACATTGAAATTTAATTCCCCCTACATCGTCCACCCTTCAACTCGTGGTGAGAAGAAAATTTTCCAGTGCTCTCTCACGGTACTACCGGCTCCACATGCTTTTTAGCGTATTAGAGTTCTCAACTCATAGAATTTTCTCTACACTTCCATTGATTAACATTAAAAAATGATGCCCTAGCATCCATCAACGTCTCTCTACTCATGACTTTTATTAAGATCCATGCGTAACTTATCCCGCAATAACATTCAAATAAGGGACTTTCCCAATTGCACTATCACTCAATATTGGTGATAATCAAATTCCATAAACTTCAAATACATACCCGGGACTCTCAAAATCCTGTCCCCAGATATATAAATATAAATCTTAACTCCCACGTCTCTAAAGGAGTGCTATAACAATGCGATCTCCCTATCACCAAGTCTTGAGCACTAAACATAATAACGAGCTAAATCTCTCCGCTCAACAGTAAACCCAATATACCCTGAATCATATCGGTAAAGTCCTTACACACCGGGATCAAATATCTCGAGATAACTATACTCTCTGAAGTCTCTATCATAATATAATATAAATGCGAGCTCGACCCTCTTTCAAGTGAGGCATCACCAGAACAACACATCCTGCCCTGGAACAGCAAACACGATATCCTTGCAATATCAACCCACTATCATTCTAACCAGTCTACACTCAAGATAATATCATACTCATATAACACATCACTAAAATGAATAATTCTAATGAAATGTATCACTATGACTACACTCACTTCCCCACGTATGGAAACCAAAGATAACCTCGTTATACCACGAAAAACATATAAACATAATAATGTTATCGATATAACCACTAAACTCGTCTCACACATGAATCTAGTGCTAATTAAAATACCGTGACTCGCTCATGTCATATAAAGCATACCTCATTCACCCGAGGATAAAACTCATATTTCGACCTTCCCAAATCGCCATGGCTGCTCAAATGGTTCCCAGGCATGACACGCTTTTTCGAACCGAACCAAAAATTATTTTATTCATTGACCCTGTTAGGCATCATACTCTTATCCTTTTACTCACTTTGGGCAAAAAAAATGTAAATGGTCCTACTCTCCACATACAAAATAACTCTTCATATAATCCACTTATCTCTGGTCACGCTGGCCATATTAGGGTTTTCCTTTTCTTGGACCTTAGCATCCTCAACCCTGATGGCCACCCTCAATGTTCCCTTAGCTTCGTTGGTCCTAAGGAGCACACTAATGGCTTTAATAGCCCTGACTGAATCCACTATCACTCGATAGAAATTCATCTATCTGAATCCTTTAAATGAGTCCCCTGATGGGTCTCCCCACTACGGTATTTCGCTAACACCGTTACATTCAGTCTTACCCCTTGACTAAATCCTCCAACTCTTTTAGCTCCCTTTACAAGAAGCATTAATATACTCACTGACCAAAGCATAACATTATCGCCATCTGCATCGATCGTCTAAGCAGAATTTCCCTTAAGTGCTGGTGACTCCTCTCGTGAGTCCATCACCCACTTAAGGACTCCTTTCTCCATTGTACCTACCTCATCGGGTATAAAGTTTGCTAGATGAGGCCTCTGTTCGGCCCTCCAGTGATAAGTTCAATATTTCATCCACATCTCTTCCTGAACAACAAATGAAGGAACATGCGGTCAAATCGTACCTAAGACCCTTCTATTGGCATGATATTACACTTTTCAAATGTGATGATTGACTCCCTTCATCACAACACTGCTCCCACGAGCTAAGAAAAAAATTTACCCCAAATTTTCACTTTTGGGTATACTATACTTTGTTAACGGGTGGTGATCTTCAAAGACCCCTCTGACTCTCTCTCCCATTCTAACCAACATTGGGTGAGTCTAATTTTGCACCACTTTCTGATATAGGGGTACTTGAAAAAATATATACTGCACCCTAGCAATCCTTACAGCCCCATTCTTCTTGAGCAACAATAGGGTGACCTTAACTACGGTCATTATCCCCGAACTATTTTACAACTCCAACTGAGCCCCGTCTCCTGCTGTTCTCATAACGGCCCTCACTGGTCGTCCTTTGTGTGTCGGCATACTAAGCACAATCGAACGAATTTAAGATTTACTATAATTATACATTATAACAGGAGAACGAAATCTCACCATAGGAATCAACAATCCTAAGCATAGGGCCCTATATCAAATAGAAAGCAAGGCAAAAAACGTAGCACGTCCGCACAGATTCCTCGGGAAACTAGAACCTGATGCTCTGATACCATCTATGACACCCCACCTATTTTAATCTCGACTGATCATAAAGCACTCAATATCTTTGACTTACTTAAGTCTATACTATATAGGTACTCATCTAGTTTGGAAATAGTGAAAAAATTTGAGTCCCATCCCTATTTACCAAAGAACCTCCGACTCTACATGATACCTCTATAAGTTCTCAAAGGTAGCTCACCAACCATACACTAGGATTGCATACATACACTATATCATGTTATATTTGGTTGTGTGTGAGTTAATTCCTTTAAATATTTTTTTTACTATTTTTGGGAATTTTTAAATAATTTCTAAGATTTTAAAATGATTTTTACAAATTAAAAAAAATGGTTTTAAAACCTTTGGGGCTAGATTATAATTTGTTTTTATGACGTAAAATCTGGTTGGGTATAAATCGAAAGCGCTTGAGAATATTGTGGGTACAATTTGTATTTTTAACAATTCAAAAACATGCGTTTTACAATGCATCTCAACCTTATACGTGTCGCCTATATAACAGACAGATATGTGTTTTCTCCCTCTCACATACTTAAGCTTCTCTGTGGACCATTGGATCTACTCTAATTAACGATCTTCATTTGTTTTCTCTTAATCACTGTGTTTTATTTTGAACCAATCAAAACTGTTTTAAAAACGGTGGGTGAGTAGCCATTAGATTAACTTCGATTTAATCCTGATCGTTCATTTTCCCTTGATGTTCTTCGTCTATTATTTTGTAACATTTGTGACTTTAACCTCTGAGAGAAAATAGAAAGAAGAGAGAGAGAGAGAGAGAGAGAGAGAGAGAGAGAGAGAGAGAGAGAGAGAGAGAGAGAGAGAGAGTTCGAAGAGTTTTAAAAAACCCAAACTCAAACTTCAACCAAATCAAAACTAGAAAATCTTTTTTTGAGTGTTTTTAGTTCAAGATTTGAAAAGTTTTTTCCTCTAGTTGTAATACCCCGTATTTTTATGCTTTATAAATTTGGTGATTTATTAAATTTAATGTGAGTTATTAATTTATAAATTCGAAAAGTAATCACTTTATAATTATTAACGCGATGTGAGTTAGTAATTATGGGAAACTTGTTGAATATTACTAATGAGTAGAGTAATATATAATATTAGTTCTATTAAACGTCAAGAGTGAATAAAATGACAATTTTGGAAATTTGAGTCGGGACGCGCCCGTGTCACGTCGGGACTAAATATTGATTAATAAAAGTGAATAAATTATAAGTTGCTCGTATGGTCGTTTTGAGTGCGCCAAAGTGTCCGGAAGGGTCGAGATAGTCAGAAAAGGGAACCAATTGCCGAATTTGCGGGCATTGTGGCACAAGCAGTTACCACTTCAGTCTTACAGTACCATGAACGCAGCATGCAGCTTAGAGGAGGCAAAAGACCTAGAGAGGTTAATCAAATGCATGTGACTAAAGTTGACAGTTGTACGAAGGCACCGAAATTGCGACAACAAACCACTCAAGACCGAGACAGTTCCAGAAGAAACAAAATTTATGTAAAGGGCCAAAAGTGTCAGGGCCAACAAAGTCAGATTCAGAATGAAGTCACAAAGAGGTGTTTCTGTTGTGGAATGGACGGTCACAAACGTCAATCTTGTCCGAATCAGACTGGGTAGAAACTACAATCCGACCAGCGAAGAATTTTGGGACTCTGCTATAAATGTGTACAGCCGGGTCACAAGTGGAGGGATTGTCCTCACCCTGACATTGTTTTTTCGCAAATTTCCCATCAAGGCCAGCAAGACCAGGGAAAAAGCGAGACTAGTCAACAACGTAGTGAAGTGAAGCAGTTTCGAGGGAGGTGCTTCCAATGTGGCAGAAATGGCCATAGGCGTCAGGATTGCCCAGAGAAGAATAGGGCCCCACGGCAGGAAGGTGCCAGAAATAAACCACAGAAGCCATCTCCACCACCCATTCCAATAGCCTCAGTTCAGCAGAGACAGTTATAGTATGGACGTGTTTGTAACGTCCACCTGATAGCAGCATCTCAGGCCCCAACCGAGATAAAAGGTACGTTCCTTATACCTGGTGCTATGGGCTGAGTTTTAATTGGTATTGGGGCACCGCACTGTTTTATAGCGACCCATTTTGTGAAGGACTTAGGGTTATTAGCCACAACAGAGAGCACTATGACGTGTGTAGACTCACCACTGGGAAATGGTTCGCTTATTTTCTTTATATGCCGGGAAGTGGGGGTAGAGATTGGTAGCTTGGTATTGCTAGCAGACATGTTAGTCTTAGATATGCATGAGCATGATGTTATTATTGGTATGGATTGGCTCGCAGCTTACAGAGCCATGATAGATTGTTTCGGTGGGAGTATTGTCTTTGCCATTCCGGGGCAAGAGATGTTTGTGGTGGCGATGCCTCGCCCAGAGGGAGGCTCGATCGCTCATTTATATTACATAGAGGAGGATACCTCTAAGGAGGTTGTGATTCCCTTAGACTCGATCCCAGTTGTTCGTGAGTATTCCGATGTATTTCAGGAGATACCATGCCTACGCCCCAGTCGTGAGATAGACTTTGTCATAGATTTATTACCAAATACTCGACCTATAGCACGCGCTCCATACCGTATGGATCCGGCGGAGATGCGAGAGTTACGAGATCCGATAGAGCAGCTGTTAGGTCAGGGATTCATTAGAAGGAGTACCTCACCTTGGGGTGCTCCAGTTTTGTTTGTGAAGAAGATAGATGGTTCACTGAGGCAATGTCTGGACTACCGGGAGTTAAACAAGGTCACGATACGGAACAAGTATCCGTTGCCTCGAATCGATGATCTGTTCGACCAGCTAAGGGGATCAACTTTCTTTTCGAAAATAGATCTGAGGTCGGGGTACCATCAGTTGCGTATTAGGGTGCAAGATGTTTCAAAGACTGCTTTCTTGACGAGATATGGGTCCTATGAGTTCAGAGTGATGCCATTCGGACTCACAAATGCTCGAGCCGTATTCATGGACTTGATGAATAGGGTGTTCAGAGAGTTCTTGGATCAGTTCGTCATTATTTTCATAGATGACATTCTGATATATTCACACTCCGAGGAGGAGCATGCCAAGCACTTGAGGCAGGTTCTTCAGACTCTGCGAGAGCATCAGCTGTATGCTAAGTACAAGAAATGCGGGTTCTGGTTACGTGAAGTGCAATTCTTGGGACATGTTGTTTCTGAACAGGGGATAGCAGTTAACCCGAGTAAAGTGTCAGCGATGAGGGAGTGGGGACAGCCCACGACACCGACAAAAGTGCGTAGTTTCTTGGGGTTAGACGGATACTACAGGAGATTCATTCGGGGATTCTCTAAAATAGCGGGTCCATTGACGAACCTGACTCGCAAGGGGGTACCATATGTTTGGGATGATGCTTATCAATTGGCTTTCGACGAGCTGAAAGACAAGCTTACTTCAGCACCGGTCCTTACTTTACCTAAGTCGGGTGTGGAGTACCTGGTTTACATCGATGCCTCTTTACGGGGACTTGGGGCAGTACTTCAGCAGGAGGAGAAGGCTATAGCTTTTTCCTCCTGCGAGCTTAAGCCATATGAGAAGAATTACCCCACCCACGACCTAGAGTTAGCAGAGGTCGTTTTTGCATTGAGGATATGGAGGCACAATTTATTGGGGGAGAAATTTTGCTTATTCACAGACCACAAGTCACCGCAGTACCTGTTCACTCAGCGAGAGTTGAATATGCGTCAGCGCAGATGGTTAGAGTTTGTGAAGGACTATCAGTTCAACATACAATACCATCCAGGGAAGGCCAACGTAGTTGCTGATGCGTTGAGAAGTAGACCGGTAGATGATATAGTGGACGTCTGGAAAGCAAAGTGGAAAGAGTTGGGTCACCAGGACGCAGTAGCCCGTTCTTTCGTATCTGTCATGACAGTGACACCCGAGATTGTTACAAGGGTGATACAGGTACAGATCGCAGACCGGTTTTTCCAGGAGCAGATTATACGACTTTTAGCTGAGGGTGTTGAGTCCTATTCTGTTAGTTTTGATGGGGGTTTGAGGTTTAATGGGAAATTGGTGGTCCCAGAAGGAGCAGAATTACGTCATGCAGTGGTGACCCAGTCTCACGGGTCCCGATTTGCGGTACATCCTGGAGGAGATAAGATGTACCAGGATATGAGGCGGCAATACTGGTGGAGTGGGATGAAGAAGGACATTGCTGAGTTCGTGTCCAAGTGTTCTACCTACCAGCTGGTAAAGGTGGACCATCAGAAATCGTCAGGGTTGCTTCATCCATTGGAAATACTCGCGTGGAAGTGAGAGAGTATTTCCATGGATTTTATTATAGGGTTGCCTACATCACAGCGGGGCCACGACCCCATCTGGGTGATTGTAGACCGTTTGACCAAGGTGGCTCATTTTCTGTCGGTGCGGACAGACTATACCACAGGTCAGTATGCTCAGTTGTTCATTGCTGAGATTGTCAGATTACATGGGGTGCCCCTGAATATTGTGTCAGATAGAGATAAGATTTTCATGTCGCATTTTTGGGAGAGCTTTCAGGAGGCTATGGGCACAGAGTTGAGGTTGAGTTCAGCTTATCACCCACGAATCGATGGACAAATAGAGCGTACTAATCAGATGATGGAGGATATGTTACGCATGTGTGTCCTTGATTTTGGAGGAGGTTGGGAGCCACATCTTCCACTCGTAGAGTTCGCTTATAATAACTCTTATCAGTTCACGATTAGCATGGCTCCATTTGAGGCCTTGTATAATAGGCCTTGTCATTCCCCAACTCGTTGGCTAGAGGTGGGGGATAACAAGTTGCTAGGGCCAGAGGTAATTCAGGAAACCTCCGCGAGGATTGAGATGATCAGGAGTCGCATTCGAGTAGCCCAGGACAAGCAGAAGAGCTACGCTGATGCGAAACGTTTCTTCTGAGAGTTTAATGTGGGGGACCAAGTGTTACTACGTGTATCTCCTATGAAAGGAGTGATGAGGTTCGGGAAGAAAGGGAAATTGGCCCTGAGGTACGTGGGATCATTTCCCATTATCGAGAGGATTGGGCCGGTAGCATACAGATTGGGACTGCCAGAGCATTTACATCGCATTCATGATGTATTCCACATCTCGTCGTTGAGACGATATCTTCGGGATGACATGGCTCACACCCACATCGCGATAGAGGAGATAGACTTATAGCTTGATAGCTCTTACGAGGAGAGACCGGTGGCTATCCTAGACCATAGAGAGAGGAGATTGAGGTCGAAGGTAGTTCCACTTGTACGGGTCAAGTGGGAGCATCATAATATGGAGGGATCCACTTAGGAGCGCGAGGCAGATACGCGCGAGAGATATCCAGATTTATTCTTACCAGGTATGCCTTATTTTTTGAATTTCGAAACGAAATTCAGTTATTAGGGGGAAGTATGTAATACCCCGTATTTTTATGCTTTATAAATTTGGGGATTTATTAAATTTAATGTGAGTTATTAATTTAATATAAATCTGAAAAGTAATTACTTTATAATTATTAACGCGATGTGAGTTAGAAATTATGGGAAACTTGTTGAATATTACTAATGAGTAGAGTAATATATAATATTGGTTCTATTAAACGTCAAGAGTGAATAAAATGACAATTTTGGAAATTTGAGTCGGGACGCGCCGTGTCGCGTCGAGACTAAATATTGATTAATAAAAGTGAATAAATTATAACTTGCTCATATGGCCGTTTTTAGTGTGCCAAAGTGTTCGGAAGGGTCGAGATAGTCAGAAAAGTGTACCCGGGGGTTTAGTTTGGGTCTCGGGGAGTTTTTAGGCTTATTTAGCGCCCCGGGAGGGCATTTTGGTCATTTTATAATTTTGGGCAATTAAACCCACGAATTTTCAAGGGTTATATCAGATGTCTAAGGTTGTCTTATAGGGTTAACACAACGAAAGACAAGTGACGGCCATAGGAGAGGGAAGGAGAGAGCTTGTCAAGGTGTTCTAGGCCGAAAATTCATCCGGTTGCACCGCCACCACTACCAACGCGTAGATCGCGCGACGGGGAACGCAACCACACTAAATTTGTCCACAAATCAGAACTCTGAAATTCCCAGGCAAGTATTTATCTTGCTTAAATCCGTTAATGCATCATTCATGTTAGTATAGGATTGATTAGGATGAGTTTCTTAGGAGAAAACCCATGTTGGAGATAGGAAATTGCATGTAGTAATGAGATAAATGGAAAATCTGGAAATACCCTTCATATATAGAAGTTGAACCACGAATTTATGATGTATTAGAAGAAGAAATTCTAGAAAAAGACTGATTAGAACAATGTTAAAGAAATTTCTAGGGTTCATGAAGTTTATATAAGTTTTGCCCCTTTTAATTTATGATTATTGATGAAAATTTACATGCTTTACATTGAAGATTGTTAGTTTGGGTTTATAATGTTTGTAGTACGAATTTCTGGGAGTTTGGGTGTTAAAAATCTGAATTTGGTTGATGTTGGATGATAGAACCCGTAACTGTTAATCTGTAGAATTCGCCATACCTGTTTGATCGATCGATCGAACCATGGGTGTCGATCGATCGACTCATCGATCGATCGACCCCTCCTGGCAGACTCATGTTTCCCTTTTAAATAGTTGAATTCAAATTTAATTGAGTAATAATCTTTGGTCATCCTTATTAAAATATTTTAGGAGATAAAGAAGACCAGTATAAATTATTAATAATTATGAGACCTTTAATGTAAGACGAGATGTACATTTTTTGGATGTTTACATATAAGGGATGTGGAATTGTGGGTTATAGGGAGAGACACGTAAGATAATTATGTTGCAAAAATATAAGAGTACCTACTAAATTCTACACTTGGGAGGATAGAGTCCATGAGCGTTACGTAGTACGTTGGAATAATCCCTCAAATAAAAGTTAGAGACGAACCGTTATACGTGATAACTAATAATGTGAAAATAAGGATAAATGCCCTAATTATGGGTTATGAGATGAACCTAAATTTGATATGGTAATAGTAGTATATTTATATGACTGTGTTTATGCATATACTACATACGTGTGAAAATCATGCCCGCGCTACTTTCTATCCTTGAGGTTACCGCGTTGGGACAGTCTTATCTCGATGGGACCTTTATGGGGGATATTGACTTGTACCCAAGAAGATAGAAATCCTAGGAACAGGCTATCGAATCGATAGTCACGGTCCTAAGAGATGCGAGGGTATGTGCTGACCTCTTGGACTTGGAAACCATGCTTCGCCTCAATATTTTTTGTGTATGTATTAATACAGTTCGAGAGTGATTCCGAACTTGTATTTCCCTTAGTACGAGTGATACGAGGATTGAATAGCAGAGTATGCCCACACCATAATTATTATGTGGGGTGCCGTTATAATATATATATATTATATGAGTATTTAATATATATATTAAATTCTAGAATTTGGGAACTACCTATTGTGTTTATGGTAAGTAAGAAATGTGTAATTATTACAATTTGGAAAAATGTGATTTAAAAACATAATATGTTACGGAGAAACTTTATTAGCGATTAAGGTTTAAATAAGAACTTTGTTGTCAAATGAAATTACCCTCTTAAACAGCTGAATTGTTCAGTTTAAATCTAACAAGCAACCTAAGATAAGATAAGTTAAACCGTTGGGAAGGTTAAGTACGATAGGCGTGCACATTAGAAGAAAGGTGAGAATTTCTCAAGGGAGTGCCACACTAATATGTTGTTGCATTGGCCAGTAAACATTTTTAAATACTTGATAAACAAATTTTAAATTATTTTTACAATCGGGATCTGACCCGTTTCTATTTTCATTTCTCTCTTGTATATATATGTATATATTACAGGTGCCCAGTCACAGGGGCGTCTTGCATAGGATCCTTTGGAAGGAACGTGCTGCAGCTTAGGTGGGAGTTGCAGGCCTCTTGCTTAGACGACCTCATTTCTTGATTCCACTTCTAGCACTATTTATTCAGTTGGGCAGGTGTCGCCCTTTCCATTATTCAGTTATTTATCATACATTGTGATTCATTTATTTCCAGTATTTTACTCCTTGGGATTTGTTATTGTCAGGATGTTTTACCTTAAGTTTTAAATGTTGGGATCTAGTTGTTGAATGTTTAAATTATTTGGATTATATGTTCCAGGATAATTGTTGTGTGATTCTTTAATTATGAATTATGTAAAGTTTTAATTATTGGTTTTTATAAATAAAATTTGGAAAAGAATATCTAAAAATGGTTTTGACACTTAGCTTAATTATTTAGGGTGTTTAAATTGGAAAATTATTTTCACGGCAGTGATGCTAAGAATGAACCAACCGTCACCTTGACTTTAATTTAATAAAGGACTGATCACCCGTTATTTAATTAGGCGGGGTGTCACACTAGTGTCTTATATCTCTTTGCCAACTTAATCACGTTGATTAAGTCTCTATTTCTTTGCATAGAAATTTGAGATTTGATTTCTGTTATACAGATCACTTAGTTATTTGCTAGATCTGATTTCTTGTTTCGAGAAATCTATTTTTGTTGGTTGCTTTCAAAATAAATGTTGTTTTAAAACCCTAAACCAACAAAACCCTTTCTGATTTCATCTTACTCAAACTTTCAGACTTAGATCTAGTTTGGGATCTTGATTGGGGATTTCACTTTCAAAATTATTTCACGTTTTGTGAAATAAGTTAATGTTTTCAAATAAAAAAAGTGTATAGGATCTTGGCTAGTTTGTATAGCAAGATTCCCTCTTGATCTACGGTTCTTTGAAAGATCCAAAGTCTAATTTATTTGACTAAGTTGATTTTAGAAACCCTTGCATCTTTAGAGATATGTTTGTAATTTGTTACTCATATTATTTGTAATTAAGTGTGTGTGAGTTGCATGCACGAGTTTAGAGCACGACACCACATATACCTTCACACTACTACACTGAAAAGTGTTGGTGTTGAGATATTGGAATTTTATAGTCGACGTAAAGCTAAAAGGAGTAAAGTTACGAAGCTGGGAGAACATCAGCAATATCAGAACCTTGGGAGAAGTCAGAAAACGCCAATGGAGTTGGTACATTTATGAACTTAGTTTAGGTTTGATTATGTGTCATGATTATTATATAGCTTGTAATATGTTACTCATTTTTAGTGGACTTTTTAATTTTGTGGCGTAGAGGTCACCATGGATGTTTCCCCAATTGGGTGGGGTTTTACCACGTTAAAATTGTCTGTGTACACTTCCTCTTCCTCTCATCCCTTTCTTAAGGCTGTGTTGGTTTATTTTGTTTAAATTTTTGTTTTTCAAAACTGGTAAACCTATAACTGAAATTACTCGTTCATATTGTTTTACACGTCTTGTGTTTAAAATTTGTTTTAAGAAAATAGTTTCTTCAACAAACTGTTCGGAGCCATTTAGATAGTTTAATATTGTATTAAACAACTTAAGTGGTACTTTTTCAATTGGTATCAGAGCATTGGTTTCTTAAAAATTCTTTAGATCTTGAGTTTCTGAAATTATTTTCTTTAAAAAAATTATGGACGAGAAATTTGAGAGACTAGGTAACCTGTCCAGGTCCCCTCTCATTAATGGAACCAACTTTACTTACTGGGAGGTAAGTGTAATAACCCTCTCCTCTGATAGCCCATTTTATATTTATTGACAATGTGTAGTGATTAATTATAAATGATAGATGTTGAGTAAATATTAATTTGTTATGTCAAGGTCAATATTTACTAAAATGTTGTATAGTTACCCCGTGAGTAGATAAAATGTTCATGTGGTGATTTTAATGTCATAAGGATTTAAAATGATATTTTGGTTTATTATGAAACCGGAAGTAAAATGAGTTATAAAATTCCCATGATAATGTGGATAGTGTAGTTAGTCCCGGTAGGTGTGAGACAGTCAAAATAAGTGCCATATTGTATTTTGGCATTTCGGGCACTTTTGACTGGTTTTGGCTTAAATAGTGTAGTCGCGTATTTTTATCACGTATTAGTCACTTAAGTGGGCTTATGGGACTTAATCCCCGTTTTAATTCCCCACCCCTATTCCCATTCTTCCATTTTACACATTTGAGAGAGAGTAGAGAGAGGAAGAGAACATGGGAGAAAAGAGAGATTGGAGCTTGGATTGTTGCTTCCTTCTTCATCAAATCAGATTCTTACACTTGAGGCAAGTAATCTACTTGCAAATTTATGATTTAAGTAGAATAATTAGTCTTGATATTTATGGATTTGTTATGATTTAGAAATGTTAGGGTTTTGGTTGGATTTTTGGGTATTAACCACTAGAAATGAATTTGGATGATAAATGATGTTTAAGGTTGATAGTTAGATGTATTTAGGATGTAGAAATTGCAGCAAATGATTTTGGTTGGGCTTGGTTTTGGAGTTGGTCAAATTTGGAGTTCAAGACTCCATAGCCATTCTTGGCTATTTCGCAGGGGCGAATTGATTCGGCCCCTAGGGCGAATCGATTCGCATAGTTGCAGTTCCCACGTCTATGTACCCGAATCAATTCGGATTAAGGCCGAATCGATTCGGCTGTATGCAGAAAGTTTATTTTTGTCTTCCGAACCGATTCGCTTTAAGGGCGAATCGATTCGGCCCTTGGGGTGAATCGATTCGGTTCCTGCAGTTGTGAGTCATTTTCCCTTTTTATATTTTGATCCTTTCCTTAGGTTTAGGATCTAGGGACCTTCTTGGAAGAAGTAAACTTAGATTCCTAGAGTACTAGTTGAGTTTGGACGTTACCCTAGACTGGAAATGGGTTCATCTGGGGTTTTCTCCGGGGAGGTTTAAAGAAATGTTAAAGCATTACTTCTTTTATTCAAACTTTTAGAAGTTTGGAAGTTAAATGCCCAAACTTGGAGACTTATGGGCTTATCAATTTATATGAACTTTGGGAATTTCTAGGATCATAATGATCATTTGGAGACCTAGCAGGGAATTGTAATTTGAGGAAAAATAAATGATAATGTTCGATGGGATTTAGGTTCGCATAAATGAACCCATAGGTGTTTAAAGATGATAGGTTCAACTAGAATGAGCCCCGTTGTTTAATGATGTTAGGTTTAAATAAAAAGAACCAATCTCATGATTAATGGATATGGTAATGAATATGATGATAAAATGTAAATGTTAATTTACTGCTATACACCTCTCTAAATGACATCATAAGGGAAGTTCGCTCGTGAGGTGAAGCCCCCTGGCTAATGAATGCAGGGTGGATATAGTCCTAAGCCATGGGAGCGCTTATTGTTACATTTTCTGCGATGGGTAGGAGATTCCGGGTGTGGTCTTGACTATCCCGCAGGCTCATGGCCGCTTCCCGGCGTATTGCGTTAGGTGCCCAGGTTGTCTTATGTTAGGCCCTGGAAGATGATGGTCATTTAGGGGCGCGCATAGTGGGGAAACCCGGACGGGCGGTCTTAGATATCGTTATATGTATATGAATATAACTATATTTTTATCAAGTTGGACTTGATGGTTGTTAAACGCCACAAAGAGCGTATGTTAAATGCCATAAAGTGCATAGATATGTGCCATGAAGAGCACGGGAATAATATATGTGCCACAAAAAGCACTTGATGTAAATGATATTCCTAATAAGGAATTGAAGGATGATATGGGAAGTTTTAATTAATGAATAGAAGTTATAACTCCTTGATTCAACCGAAAATGGTTGTATTCCTAATAAGGAAATGTCAGAAAGGAATGGAAACTGTATTATTAAAGAAGGGTTAAAAATTTAAGTGCTTTACTTTCAACTCTTGTTTGTATTTGTAGATAGCATGTCATACTATCATCCTTATCATTCATGTATAACTATTCACATCTATCATGCTTTTTATTCTTCTGATAATCATATGGAACCCGGCCCTGACCGGTTTACTTTCCTGGTTGTATATATATTCTTGTATCCGCTCAGGTGCTCCACCGCAAGGACGCCCGACTTGACTTTCCCAAGTTCCCTTCAGTTTCGACGAGCTGTAAGACTTTGCGGGTTATTACAGGACGTTGTATTAGACGCTTTCATTCTTGTTATTTTAGATATGATTGGGTCTTGTCACTCGGGCGTGTGGCCCAAACATTTGTATTTGATTAATGAATGTACTATGTAAGATATTTAAATTGTTGTACGTCGTTATGTAGCTGTGGACCGACAGCTTATTCGGTCCATTTGTGTACTTTCGTCTTAGTCGTATTATATATTATCTTTTGGAATTCCACTTGCTCGTCAGATTGGGTTGTTAGTTTAAATTTTCATAACCGCATTTTTTTAAATTTTACACAATTTTGGCAACCCGTTTTCTGATTTATTGGGTGGTTTTCCCGTATACTCAGTTTATATTTGTGATGTTGAGAATGATACCCATCCATGATTCCTGTTACGTTTGAGCATCGGGCTGGCCACCCCTTATCTCGGATTGCGGGTTGTCACAGTAAGGATGGTGGCATTCATCTAAGGGACTTTGGGAGATGATGTCTAGGAAGTTATTAAAAATGGTTACACCTTTCCTATAAATCCAGCCGCTGAAGGAAGTACTGTGAGGATTAGAAAGTTACTAAGTGAATTAACTAAAGAAGAGAAACCGGTTTCACTTAATAACAATAAAGGCAAAAATTTCATATTCACGTCTATCAATGAACACAAATTTAAGAGGATATCTCTCTGCTCTACCTCGAAAGAAGCATGGGACACCCTAGTGACTGCACATGAGGGTGATACTAGAGTTAAAGCTGTTAAAACTCAAATGTTAATCCAGCAGTATAACTCCTTGATCATGACTAAGACCGAGTCATTTAATGACTTCTATATTAGACTGACAGACATTGTGACCAAATTGCATTCTAATGGGATTGTTTATGATAGAAAGGAAATTGTATCTAAAATACTAAAATCACTTCCACAAAAATTTGATAATAAGAGATATGCAATTGAAGAGATGGATGATCAAAATCTTATACCTGAACTCCTCAGTAGCAAATTGAGAACTGTGGAAATGGAATTAGAATTTAAGAAACAATTAACCCAGTCCTAAAAGAGGCAGTCTACCTCCAATCTTATTTTTTCATCTAAGTTGACCACACCTGAATTTAGCATACCTAACATTGACTTAGACTCTGAAGAGGACCGTAATTTAGATATTTTGGATAATCAGATTGCCTTAATGTCTAAACAATTTAAGAAAATTGTGAGCTTTCATAATAAGATAGCAAAAAGACAAGTCAAACGTACTTATGCAAATCAATCTAACAACAGGCCTCCTGAGAGAAGACAAGATAAATACGAGTCTGACAATCACAAAAGACCTGGAAAGGCCTTAAAAATGTTGAATGCTATAGATGTGAAAAGTTAGGACACATGGCTAGTGACTGTAGAGACTATAGAGTTAACTTAGATAAAATTCACAAACATAATAGGTCTCATTTAGACAAGACTTGGGATGACTCAAGTGACTCTAAAAATGATGAACCTGAGTCATCTAACACCTTTGACCCTTGTATGTCATTCTTTGCTAAGATAATCTACAATGGTGATGAGGAATTTGATCATACCATGACAGATACTGTGCCTACTAGTATCTGCCTTATTGCTTAAGAATGTTAATAATGCTTCAAATGTCATGTGTGTGAGTAAAAGGGAACGCTCTATTGTTGATTTCAATGTGTGTGAGTTCTAAATATGAATCGATAGGGGACACTTCACAGTTAGCAACTCCGAAAATGACGACCTTCCTAACATTCACACACTGTATACAAAAACTCTTAAAAAAGCACTAGGCTTGAAAAAACTATCAAGGATCTTACCCAGAAGATAGAAACCTTAAGTTTGATGATCAAACAAAATGCTGAAGAGTATACTACACAATGTCTAACTCGTGAGAATGAAACTGAAAACTTTGAACAAAAACTGCAAGAGTTGTCTAACTCTAATGAAATTCTGGAAAAGAAATACAAAGGAACGTTGTTGGAATTGGAACAAACAAAAGAAAACACATCCATAGTCTTCAAAAAATTAGCAAAATTTAAAAATAATTCTAAGTGTTTTGAAGATTGTGTAGCTAAAAGCAAAACCAGTTCTGATGACAGGACTGGAATAGGTTTTTGTCCCAACTCTAAGACACAAACTAAAAACTTTGAAACCATAAAGTTTGTGTCTGGTGGAAAAAGACCTATTGAAACTTCTCCAGATTTTCAAGATTTAAAAAATGATTTTGATAAAAAAAAAAATGAAGTTAGACATTGGTGAATCTAGCAACTCTAAGCATAATGCTAAACAAAAGACCAAATATGTTTGTCCTCCTATTCGATAAGCAGATTCGACGTTTCATCCTGTGCCCCCTAGGAATAAGACTAGAGCTCAAAACCTAGATAAAAATTCAATAATAACTTTCCCAAGGTTATAAGTTCAACGTGCCATCTTTACTACTCCTACTGTGATGTCTATGGATTGCTATTCCAAACATCTATGTAATCCAATCTATACTTCTCCTATTTACCATAACTTTAATTATTCTAGGAGAAGCCAAAATAACTATGTCCTTCCTAGACAGCCAAACAAGAACTCTAACTATCGTAATAGAAGGAAAAGGACTAATACTAAAAGACAATCTACCATAAGGAATATTAGATTCTATTCTAGACCTATTGATCCAACTGTTTATGACAATAATAAAATTGCATAAAAATCTTTTAAAGAAAAGACAGAAGCTCGCAAGTTTTATCAAATACTAGCTAATAAGTGTAAATTGAAAACTAAAGCAATTTGGGTTAGAAAAGATGATTTATTACCCCAGTTAAAATGAAACATAGTGATCAGTGCATTTAGAGCTAAGCATACTGCAACTGGATGGTATTTAGACTTAGGATGTTCCAAACATATGACCAGGGATGATTCCAGACTTTTAAACAAAACTAACTTCTCTGAAGGAAAAGTCTTGTTTGGAGATGGTGTATCAGCCCAGATCATTAGTAAATGAACACTCCATGAAGAAGGATTACCCATTCTTGAGAATGTTCTCTTGGTAAAAGGAATTAAAGCCAATTTACTAAGTATTTCACAGTTTTGTGACTCCAACCATACTGTCACTTTTTCTACGAATAATTATAAAATTTTAAATGAAAAAGGTGACTACATTATTACAGTACTCCGTACAGATAACTGTTACACAATCAATCCAAGTACAAAGGTCTGTAACATTGCCAGAATGGATGACAATGAGACATGGCATAATAGGTTAGGTCACATTAACTATGATAATCTTGGAAAATTATATTCCCAAGAGATAGTTAGAGGTCTTTCCAAGATCAAACCAATTTCAAACATTGTTTGTCATCCATGTCAAGAAGGAAAAATTGTCAAAGCTCCTCATAAGAAAGTTAAAGAAGTTTTATCCGCTAAACCTCTAGAATTCATCCATACGGACCTAATGGGTCCTTCTCGTACTATTAGTCTTTGTGACAATAGTTACATCCTTGTTATGGTTGATAACTTCACTCGATTTACCTGGGTTGCCTTCTTAAAACATAAATCAGAAACCTTTCAAAAGTTTTTGAAAATATTAGTTCGTATAGAAAATGAAAAGGACACCCAAGTAGATAGAATTCGTAGTGATAGAGGAGGAGAATTCGTAGATTCGGGTATCATAGAATATTGTGATGGTCATAAATATGAATTTAGTGCTCCTAAGACACCTCAATAAAATGGAATTACTGAGCAACGAAAAAATCACACTCTTCAAGAAATGGCCCGTGTGATGATTCATGCAAAAAACCTACTAAAGTATTTTTGGGTAGAATCCATTCGTACTGCATGTCATATAATCAATCGCATCTACTTAAGGACGAATAACAAACAAACATCTTATGGGCTTTGGTATGCAAAGAAACCTGACCTAAAATACTTTAGAACCTTTGGTAGTACCTGTTATGTCTGTAAGGACAGAGAACATCTGTCTAAATTCGAAACCAGAGGTGATAAAGCCATCTTTTTAGGATATTCGCCAAATAGTAAAGCCTATCATGTCTACAAACTTCGTACCAACACCATGATGGAATCCATTAATGTGGTTGCAAGTGACACTAATGTATAAAGTAAGACCAAAGAATCAATTATCATGGATGAGTTCGAAAATATTTTAAATTATGAATTTCTAGAAATAGTTGAATCTTTACAAACCGAGACCCTTGATGTACCTAACTGGGTTTCCAAATATCACCCTTTAGATAGTGTAGTTGGTAATCCTACAAAGCATGTTCGTACAAGATCTCAACTTCGCAACATTGCTCATTTTGCATGTTTTGTGTCTCTTATTGAGCCCAAAACTGTAAATGAAGCCTTGAATGAAACCTTGTGGATAGGTGTTATGTAGGAGGAACTTCTTCAATTTGTTATTCATGATGTTTGGTATCTTGTACCCAGGCCTGAAAATAAAAGGGTTATTGGCACACGTTGGATTTTTAAAAACAAGACTGATGAATCTGGGATGATTATTCGGAATAAAGCTATATTAGTTGCCCAGGGCTACTCTCAGATTGAAGGAATAGATTTTGAGGAAACCTTTACTCCTGTTACTCGCCTCGAATCTGTTCGCTTACTTTTTGCTGTAGCATGTCATTTGCATTTCACTTTATATAAAATGGATGGTAAGTCAGCCTTCCTTAACGAAATTTTATCTGAGGAGACCTATGTAGAACAACCCAACGGGTTTATTGACCCTCATCACCCAAATTATGTTTATCATCTTAAAAAGCTCTTTATGGGTTAAAACAAGCTCCTAGGGCTTGGTATGAGCGTCAATCCACCTTTCTTTTAGATATTGGATTTAGGAGAGGAGGAAATGACCAAACCTTGTTTGTCAAATATTTTGATAACAACATTACTATTGCTCAAGTTTATGTTGAAGATATTATTTTTGGTTCCACCTCCCCTTTAGAAGTTAAGACCTTCTCTGACATTATGCACAAAGAATTTCAGATGTCACTTATAGGGGAGTTACAATTCTTCTTAGGACTCCAAGTTCAACATAATTCAGAAGGATTATTTCTATCACAATCTATATATGCTTCAGAGATTGTTAAGAAGTTTGGCCTAGAAACAGCTAAAGATGCTAGGACTCCTATGAGTACCACTGTCAAACTTTCTAAAGATGAGAATGGAAAATATATTGATACCACCTTCTACCGTAGTATGATATAAAGCTTACTTTATCTTACTGCCTCCCGTTATGACATCATATACTCTATCTGCGTATGTGCCCAATATCAAAATAATCCGAAGAAACTCACCTTTTGTGCATTAAAATAATTATCAAACATATCAAAGGCACTCTAAACTTAGGACTTTGGTACGCTAAAGACACCTCTAGTACTATAGTAGGTTACACCGATGTTGATTGGGTCGGTTGTATCGATGATAGTAAGAGTACTTCAGGAGCGTAATACTACATTGGTAACAATTTGGTAGGATAAAGTAGTAAGAAACAAAACTGTACTTCCTTGTCTACTGCTGAAAACGAATATATTGCAGCAGGAAGTTGTTGCTCTTAATTACTTTGGCTGAAATAAATGCTAAAAGATTATGGTATCACTGAAGACAAGTTACATATATATTGTGACAATCAAAGCACAATTAATATTTCTAAAAATCCTGTTCAGCACTCTTGCACTAAACATATTAAAATCAGTGTGACACCCCACCTAATTAAACATCGGGTGATCAAGACTTTATTAAATTAAAACAGGTTTTATAAATGGTTCATTCTTAGCATCACTGTCGAAAAACTTTTAATTACTAATCACCTACGTGAAAATTAGACTGGTGCCAAATTTTATCTTTCTTAAAACAAATAAATTAACCATGCGAAACAAAGTGTAACAATCACCATGTACTATAACCCATTTAGCAAAAATATAAGAACAAGAGAACAAGAGTATTACTAAATAATCATCGGCTAAAAATCCCAAAACAACAATAGAACAACCAATAGTCTGAAACTAAACATCTGAGACTGATACCGGACCACAAGTCCATACATAGAATAGTGTGAAATCTTGCACTAGATCTGAAAGAGAGATATCATCTAATCAAAATCCTGTAAGCATCCACTGTGCTATAGCTTCGAGTCCCTGGAATGAAATCAGCATACATGGCATCCCTGTGGCTGGACACCTAAAGGGTTTTGAAAATATTTTATAGCAAGAGTTAGTACTCAAAACATTTTGAAAATATTTAGCAAGCGTTTATAACAATATAAAATGCGGTTATTGATTACACATGTTAGGTTCTCGTACACTCTCTTGAGTTTACTCGCTCCTCATCTATTGTGCACACCTAACGTTCTACACTTAGCCTGCCTAGCCATATCTCCCAAGATAACTAGGACTAAAGTAATCATCTGAACTTATCTAAACCTAAGTTCTTGCACTGCCCATACAGTGCATCCATTTCATTAACATCTCGTGAAGGTTAATTAATTCTCAAGTAACATTTCACCTATGTTATGTTTCAAAACTTCTCATTTAGTTTCACTACTAAATTTCTACAATTCTCACAATTAATATCTTCCCACTTTTGTAATTTAGTTTCACTACTTAAATTACTAATTTGATATTTTCTATCTAACGTTACGTTTCGTGATTAAGTTTCACAACTTAACTTACCAGTTTGATATGTATCGCTAAACACATCATATATTAATCTACTAATACACAAAAGTATAATATCATTAAGTATATATTTCACATATAATATATACTAAATATCAGTCATTATTATTATGTCCTTTTGACACACGTAAAGGACTCTTGGTTCGGAATGATTCATCGACCCCAATTATTTATATACACATATTCTGGCTCGGACACTTTCATCACGACACCAGTTAGAAGGTTTGGTTCGGCATTTTACATCGACCCCAATCATATAATAACCCTACGTTAGTTCAGAATACTTCATCGACCCTAACGTATAATAACCCTACGTTAGTTCGGAATACTTCATCGACCCTAACGTAGTTAATTTAGGTATACAAAGCTCAACCTAATAGGTCATACAATTTAGTAGGTACACACCCGACCTATCAATCATACTTGTATGTAATATAGTATTCTCTTATATTAAGCGTATCCGTCAATTTACGATTTCTCACTATCGCATTTATTTAAGTATTCACTCAACTCTAAGGGCCCTAGTTACCCCTCACATATAATTTCAGTAGTTATTACTTACCCTACTGGTTTATCACTTGAATTGACTTTACCTGACATCGTAGCTCAATTCCAAATTCCTCGATGCTCTACTCAATCGATTTATTCTCGTCGGTCTATGATCCAAGTCCTACACCCAATGGCCTTACCGGACTTCAACAATATACCTACTGGTTTTATCCTCACTCCCATATAAGTATTATATAAATCCTAGAATTCCCATTCATTACCGAAAATCAAAGAACCCTCAACCAAGCAAAAATTTGATAAAAACACCTTAAGTCGATCGATCGATCGATCGATTTGGGGCAGCTGCAGTTCGTCTTCTTCATTAATTTCTTCCTCCATTAACAAACCTCCAAACTTCATTATAGTACACTAAACTTTGACCCAATTATCCTAATGTGTTCCCACATATACTAGGACAATTTCTAACATTTAAGATACATCAAAACCTCAATTCATTTAAAGAAATAGTGGATTAAACTCATAATTTCTTAAAACCCTAGTTATGGTGTTCTTCTCATATTTTCATTCAAAACCCAGATTTTATTCCGAAATAATTATCAAATCAGCTCTGAATATTATTCCTCTATATATGTTAAATCATTCTACATGCGATTCCTATCCCAACATGCATAAATATCATTCTTTTCTTTCCAAGATATTGATTTAACAAAACTATTCAAAAACCCTACACATGGGCATTATAACTTTATAATTTTTTGTAATAAACAACTTGCCTTGATAGAGGGGTTCTGATTTCATGGAGTTGATGATGTATTGATGCTTCTCTTCTTCAATCCTTCCTCCTTTGGCTCCTAGGATGCAAGATCCAAACCCAACCTCTTCAAAAGCATCTTCTAAGCCTTGAGAATGACTTTCTCCTTCTCCCTAATGGTCTTGGTGTTTACATGGATGTTCTAACCCTAACCCCTCTTTCATACGGCTGATAAGAGACTCTCAAATTCGTAGGTCTCACTACCCTCACATGTTAAAAGACCAAAAGACCCTCGAACGGTCTCGGTTTAGTCAAAAATTATCCCGGGACTCAACTAGTACCCCCGGGTATACTATTTTGACTAATTCGACCCTTTCGGACTCATCTGTGACCTCTAAATTATCATTTGAGTCACTTAAAAATATATTACTCGTTCTCACCCCAAAATGGTTTACATGTGCTAAGTAACTATTTACTACTCGCGTTAAGTAAATAGAAAGAGGCAATATTAATCAGTATCTATCTCTCGATTAATACTCCATATTCATAATTATTAATAAATCTCACTAAATTACTTTTCTTGCGTAATTTAAATCAAATCGTATTTTCTCATTTAATTCTCCAATTTAATTAAATAGAAACACTCAGAAATACGGGGTATTACAATCAGATATCATTTCATACTTGAGTTAGTTCAATCCAAGGAGTTGGAAATTAACTATCTGCCTATTGAATTACAACTAGTTGATTTGTTCACTAAACCATTAGATAATGCTCATTTCGAATCTTTATGCAAGTCAATTGGCATGACTTTTGCTGAATGATGTTAGATGATTTATGACTGTTTTTTCTTTACCCTTTGTCCATCTGAGACAAAATGGGGGAGAAATTTGAGTCTTATTTGAATACCTTAATTGTGTACATCTCTAAAAATCTTGATCTTACTGTTTATATACAGGAATCAGTACCATTTTTACATCAGATTTTGTTAAGGTATTGGTCTTTAATGAGTTGAGTTATGTACTTTTCTTTTCTAGGATATTGGGTAGATAGAAAACTTTGTATAGGAATAAGTTTTTTTTATTTCATTTTGTATTTCTACGAGTCCTCGTTGACTCAAATGAGATTTTGTCTCATACTTCTAAAGGGGGAGATTGAAACACCCAATATCTTTGACTTATTTAAGTCTATACTATATAGGTGCTCATCTAGTTTGGATATTGTGATAAAATTTGAGTCCCATCCCTAGTTACCAAAGAACCACGGACTCTACATGATACCTCTATAAGTTCTCAAAGGTAGCTCACCAACACCACACACTAGAATTACATACATACATTGTATCATGCTATATTTGGTTGTGTGTGACTTAATTCCTTTAAAATAAATTTTCTACTATTTTTGGGAGTTTTTAAATAATTTCTAAGATTTAAAATGATTTTTAGAAATTAAAAATAACGGTTTTAAAACCTTTGGGTCTAGATTATAATTTGTTTTTATAACATAAAATCCGATTGGGTAGAAACTGAAAGCGCTTGAGAATATTGTGGGTACAATTTTTATTTTTAACAACTAAAAAACACGCGTTTTATAATGCATTTTAGCCTTACATGTGTTGCCTATATAACGGCCATATATGAGTTTTATCCCTCTCACATACTTAAGCTTCTCTAAGGACCATTGGATTTATTCTAATCAACGATCTGCATGTGTTTTATCTTAATCCCTGTGTTTTATTTTGAACTAATCAAAATTGTTTTAAAAATGGTGGGTTGGTAGCCATTAGATTAACTTCGATTTAATCACGATCGTTCATTTTCCCTCGATGTTCTAGATCCTTCTTCTTTCAGTATATAAGGAGACTTCGTCTATTATTTTGCATCTTTTGTCACTTTAACCTCTGATAGAAAATAGATAGGAGAGAGAGAGAGAGAGAGAGAGAGAGAGAGAGAGAGAGAGTTCGAAGAGTTTTTACAAACCCTAAATCAAACTTCAACCAAATCAAAGCCAGAAAATCTTTTTTGTGAGTGTTTTTAGTTCGAGATTTGTGAAGTTTTTTCCTCTACTGTCTTATATCTCTTTGTCAACTTAATCACATTGATTAAGTCTCTATTTCTTTGCATAGAAATTTGATATTTGATTTCTGTGATACAGATCACTTAGTTATTTGCTAGATTTGATTTCTTGTTTCGAGAAATGTATTTTTATTGGTTGTTTTCAAAATAAATGTTGTTTTCAAACCCTAAACCTGATTTCATCTTACTCAAACTTTCAGACTTAGATCTAGTTTGGGATCTTGATTGGGGATTTCACTTTCAAAATTATTTCACGTTTTGTGAAATAAGTAAATGTTTTCAAATAAAGAAAGTGTATAGGATCTTGGCTAGTTTATATAGTAATATTCCCTCTTGATCTACGGTTATTTGAAATATCCAAAGTCTGATTTATTTAACTAAGTTGATTTTAGAAACCCTTGCACCTTAATAGATTTGTTTGTAATTTGTTGCTCATATTATCTGTAAATAAGTGTGTGTGAGTTGCATGCATGAGTTTAGAGCACTACACCACATACACCTTCACACTACTACACTGAAAAGTGTTGGTGTTAAAAGGAGTAAAGTTAAAAATCTGGGAGAACATTCGCAACATCAAAACCTTGGGGGAAATCAGATAACGCCAGAGAAGTTGGTACATTTCTGAACTTAGTTAAGGTTTGATTGTGTGTCTTGATTGTTATATAGCTTGTAATATGTTACTCGTTTTTAGTGGACTTTTTACTTTTGTGGCGTAGAGGTCACCATGGATGTTTTCCTAATTGGGTGGGGTTTTACCATGTTAAAATTGCTTGTGTACACTTTCTCTTCCTCTCATTCCTTTCTTAAATCTGTGTTGGTTTATTTTGTTTAAATTTTTGTTTTTCAAAACTGGTAAACCTATAACTAAAATTACTCGTTCATACTGTTTTACACATCTTGTGTTTAAAATTTGTTTTAAGAAAAGAGTTTCTTCAACAAAATGTTCGGAGCCATTTACATAGTTTAATCTTGTATTAAACAACTTAAGTGGTACTTTTTCAGATCAATCCTTTATCAAAATAAAACAGGATTCTCATATGGATGATTCTTAGCATCACTGTCGAAAATCCAAATTAATTACTAATAGCCTATTAGGCTCGGCGTCAAATTTTAAACATTCTAATCTTGTTAACTAAAACACATAAGAAACCCATCCACACAATAATATACACAACAACTAAAATAAATAAACAATAACCGATAACTCTCGGTGAATTATTTATACAACCATATCGAATATGCGCAAATGAAAATGCGAAAAATAAAATAAAGGATAACAGTTAGGCAACATACCCAAATATAACCCATAATACCTCCTATCTAGATCACAAGTATGGAGGCGTATAAACAATCCCAGCTAGTATCCACAACTGTTGCATCATCATCTGACTTGAAAGAATTTTCATCTAAGCGTCCCTGTGTCTAGAAACCTAAAAGTTTTTTTTTTAATTTTGAAAACGGGTCAGAGCCCAAAACGTTTGAAAATATTTAGCAAGTGTTTAAAATACTTTAATATTTAAAATATGATATTCTTAATATTTAATCCGGTGTTGCACTCACATGAGATACCCCTCATCTCTCATCTAACAGTGCACACCTAACGCATGTATATCAAACACCCTAGTTACGCTACCCCGCCTAACTAACATTCTCCCAAAACTTCTAAATCACCCACACGCTATCTCATACCCCGAGTATGTAATATCTTAAGCTTTCGCTCGAGCTTATGCATTATAATTTCTCACTTATAATTTATCCGTTCATTATGAATAACTTTCACTAGTTATTATACACTATTCACGTTTTAATGTTATTAATCCTGTATATAATTTTCTCATATACATATATCACATTTTTATTCTGAATTTTATTCTCTCGGATGCCACAATTTATTTCTCACGTCGTATATTGATATATATATATATACGATGTGAGAAATTTAATTATAATATACACATCAAGTATATCCATACTTATATATCACACACTATATAAGTATAATAACCATCCCTCAGAGCTATAACTCAATGGATACAGTATCTAGAATGCTATCATCTTTCAGGGAATACACACATAATCCTGGGTACCACCGGTCGGGATCTCACACCGACCTGATAAAAACATAACACAAACGTATGGGAAGAGATCATAGTTCCTCACCTGAAAGTGGGACGAATCATACCCAAGACGTCTCACCCATGATAAAGTACCACAATGCATAAATAACTGGACTCTATGACAAGGGGACTATACTCTCCCTGCATTCACTAGCCAGGGGATTCACCCACATCGAACAACTTCCCATGATAGCACTAGAGGGGTATATTCCACATAAATATATCATTCACACAGATACATTTATAATCATATCATATATATATTATTTATATGCCCGTGTGTGTGTGTGTGTGTGTGTGTATATATATATATATATATATATATATATATATATCAAATCCAACTATTTTTACCTATCTCACTGGCATTAGCCTAAAATCCCGAATATAACAATTCATATTCATTTATAAATATGCACACAACTTATTTTAATCCCCTAAGTATTCTCTCACTTATGATACGATGTTCACATTAATTCTTTCTGAATATTAGCTTATCACGTCTAGCTAGTATTCTAATATTCATCATTCTCGCACATTCGGATTCACTCACATATATTATCGGCACATACATTCTACACGCATAAATGTATATATACCCGCCGAAATCATTTTCCCCGAGTGTCGTTCATCCCAAGCCCTCCCAAAATTTATAACCCCGAATCTTATTCCCACTAACCCGAGATTTATATATCACTCATTTAATATTTTAGATATCCTCGCACTATATCTTAGGATCCCCTAATATTTATCTCCAAAAGGAATTCTTCTCCAATCCTTTTAGTCCAAGAAAATTTCCTAAAATTTAAGTGTAAAAAACGAACCAAACCTATGGCCAGAAAAACGAATCGGTTCGATGACAATCAACGAACCGAACCGATGGCCCCCCAAAACGAACCAGTCCGGTTACCCAAACCGAACCACATTCCATCTGTTCGACGTGTACAGATTCAGGAGTTCATCATCTTTTTCAACTCCAAAATTGATGGTTTCCATCATCACCAACCATCACTATAAACATCTATACAATTATTTTTACCCAACATACCAATTTATTCTTGGAATTCCCCAATTTAACTAAGGTTTAGAGCTTAACTTAGTTAAACCTAAATTTTATTCAACTCTTCCAATTTCTCATCAAAAATTACACCATTAACATGGATTTGAGCTCATATTTCATATGGAGTTATTATCACATCAATTTATATGAAATCCTTTCCAAAAATCCCATTTTGATTCAAGGATCCCAAACCAAAAATTATATAGTTTTCACCAACTATAATATGAATAATAAACACACATAAATAATTAAAGCAAGTTAAACACTTGCCTCGATGGATAAATCCGACGACCTCATGTCAGGATCCACCGGAGCTTGGCCGGAGTTGTTGTCTTCTTCTCCCTTTCTTTCCTTCTTTCTTTTCTCTTTCTCTCATGGCCTATAAGAGAGAAATAAGGGTTATCTCCTTATTAAACCCAAAATTGACTCGTATACACAAATGCGAGTCCCTACTGATCCAAAAAGTCCCTGGAACACTATCCTCGGGTACTCTATTTTGACTATTTCATCCCATCCGAGACCAACCGTTCACTCAAAATCTCCATCCGAGTAGCTTATTAAAAATTCACTTTTTTAAATCCAATACAGCTCCGCATGTGTTTTTCGAGTAAAATATTATTACTTGTCACTTGTCCCGATCGCGACATGATATAAAATAATCCTACTTCATTTACTTATTCCCGTAAGTAAATATAGTACACGTCAATTTTAATCCGTCATTCGCTAATTAATATTTCTCCATTCACTTTAAATTCTCAATTTAATAAATTACAATCACTCATGTAATTTAAATGTCCATAAAAGTACTGGGTATTACACCTCCTACGAGCGTCATTGACTTGTTCCTGAATCTCTTTTTGACGGACTTCCATTTCTTTAGAAGAGCGATATAACTTGGCATTAACTATCATCCCAATGAGATCAAAGTTTGTATAACTTGTCATTCCCATGGACGATGCCGAACTGGTGGGTATTGAAATCGTTTGAGATCTCTTACCCAACAGGGGCCCCTATAGGACCTCTGACGTGTTAGTGGGGTGAAGTGTGAAAGTAATAGATAAGTTTATAAAGTTCTTCATACCTTTTTGAGGATACTACATCCATTGTAAAGGGCATTTCTTTGTATATTATATAAGAAAATAAGGTTTTACAATCTAAGAGACCTATTGGGTTCTGGCCAAGAGAGTCTAAGATCACTGCGACCTTTATTACTAATACATAGGTTCTTATGAAGTAACGAATGGATTTCTCTAAGGGTTCCCAAGTCTTAATTTAGGGTTCAACATGGGATACAATATGTAAGCAATTGGAAATGATCCAAAACTCTAACTATTTGCTATCGAGATAGGGTTGGTGACATATATTACAAGGAGTAAACGTTTGTTTTATCCATTTGCTTCATGTTCAACTTGTATTTGATGATATCAGAGTGTCTTTCCCTGTTCACAATCCTCCCTTAATATGAATTCTATTGGAGAGAGAATAAATGAACTACAGCAGTATGGTCGGAGCCTCTCTGAGGTCTGATGATTACAATAGAGATGAGGAGTGTGGGAGAACGGTTTACAGGTGGTGTAAGATAGTTGATGGGTGCATTTAATGTGGATGAAAGTCATCAATACTATTGAGAGTGAGTGGTGGCGGTAGGTAAAACAGTGACTGTTTGCTAAAGAAGCTGCAGGAGCTTTACCGGACATATAATGGGTTTGGAATTGGTAGATAATCCTCATTAGGTGGTCCTGTGGTGTGTTACAATAATATCTCCCTATAAAAGGGGTTATGGGATCTCTGGAGGTCAATTATCTTCATACCAAGGTCAGTTGTACAAATCTGAGATGGAGGGACGCTAGTGCGGACTCTCTGAGCTCGGTTCTTAAGATGTGATGGAGCTATTGAGCATTTTAAGATAGTAATGAGGCGTGGCTCTATCGTGGTCCCTTCTATAAGTCAAATTGTTGTGAATCTCCAAGAACTAAATGTGGTATCATAAAAAATATGGAGAGATTTCAATGTGCATTATACAAAGAAATTTGAAGTGATAAGAGTATCATTTGGGAATTCAAAATAAGTACCTCCAAAATCAAAATTTGAATTCCAACGTGCAAGGTCAAAGAGTAAGAATCGATAAATCGTGTAAATGAGATTTATGTTTTGAGAGATATTTAATTTTAAAGTTTCAACACAAGTGATAAAAAAAAATAACACATATCACATTGTCCAAAAAAATATGGCAAAAGATCTAAGAGTAAATTTATATATAAAATAGTTTTTGGATAAATTACACCAAGCCCCCTAAACTATAGTGTTTTTTCAAATTACCTACCTGCTCTAAAATACCTGGCAAAGACCCCTTAACGTATTGTATTATGACAACTAACACATTTGGTTAAAATTTTAACATATTTATGCGCAACATTAAAGTTTATCAACCCTTTTTCTTAACAAAAATGTGTTAGTCATTATGGTTTGATAATTCAAGGGCATTTTGTTGGGGGTTTTTAGTTAGGCTTTGATCTTCAAAACCTTTATAGTTCATGAGGGGTTTAGCGTAATTTATCCAATATTTTTTTTACTTAAATACCTTCATAATATTGGCTTTTGGACTTTATAGTAACTTTCACTAATTTTTATTGACTTTAGTACCTTTTTCGTTAAGAGTCCGTTACATGTAACGGTCACCTAACAAAAAAGAGACCTTTTAAAAAATAGGATTAATTAACGTTGAGTCCCTAAAAAAAGTCTCAATTAATGTTTAGTCCAACATATTTTGAAAAATAATATTTAGTCCCTGTAGTGACATTAGTACACATATAGTGACATTAATTTTTTTGAAACCATTTGAACTAAAAATTGAATTTTAGCATATATATTTTTGCCCTTTTTTAAATACCCCTTTAAAATAAAAAAACAAATTTCAAAAGTCAGAAAATATTAATAATCTAGAAATAATTTTTTTTTTTTTTATTTTTTATGATTTTTAAATTTATTTCGCATTTTAAAATGTCACATTTTTGTCTCGTGGTCATTAGCTTTAACGGATACTTAACGAAAAAGGTACTAAAATAAAAAAAATTATTGAGATGTACTGAAGTCTTAAAACCTTATCATAGCGATCTATTTAAGTAGAAAAATGGTCAATCGAAGAATAGTTCATCAAACATTTTTAAATAAATATTTAATCCAACCTTTTTTTTTTGTTGTTGTTGTAAAAAGTTCCTCACCAAATAAAAACACTCAAAATAAGGACACACAAACCCATTTACCAAACTGCCCCCACCTCCCACCCTGCACCCCACCCAGCCCAGCACTTCGCTGGAGTTGTGGCGAGATTGTTGGAGCTCCAATGAGTGTTTAAAGAATTAAACGGATTAAACTAGAAATATATATATATATATATATATATATATATATATAGTATTGCTCTTGTGCATACCCGTCCGCATTTTAAGAGTGCAGACCGGACATGTGTCACTTGGCGATGAGCCTAGAAATTATAGGAACTCTCTCTCACTTTTTTGAGCGCACCGTCAGGTGACACATGTTCGATCCGCACTCTTAACATGCGGATTGATACGCACAAGAACAGTATTGTATAAATAAACATACATAAAACTTCCTACATATATGCATACATCATAAATGCATCAATATATCATGTGTTTTTGTGTATAATTAATGAGATATGTTGGGGACTATATATTAATTGACAAAAATATATATATATAGAAAAATAATATAATTTGTGCACATACAAATTTTTCTTGCTTTATTTGGTTAGTTTGTGTTTTACATGGGAGTCTTAAATGCCCAAAGTTTAATCTAAAACTTTTCTTTGTTTCACATTTCAGCACTACAATTTTAGTTTCTCACGTCCTATAGCACATGAATACTAAACACAATCTTAGTAAAGCCATAGACTTACTATACATTAATGGCCGTGCCACCACCCAAACGTACACCCATCTCCTCCTCAATTGCATACAAAACAATGATACCCACCAAGCAAAAAGATTACAAACCCACATGGACATTCACTCATATAACCCACCCACCACATTTATACATAACCGCCTCCTTCAACTGTACATCAAATCTAAACAACTCTCCCATGCCCACCACTTGTTTGATAAAATGCCTAAAAGAGATGTTTTCACTTATAACACCATGCTTTCATGGTACTCCAACATGGGTGGTGGTGTGAAAGAGTTGAATGCATTCTTTGATGAAATGCCCGATAAGGATTGCGTGTCGTATAACACGTTTATTGCGGGTTTGGTGTCAAAAGGGTGTTTTAAGGAGGCTATGGAGGTTTATGGTAGGATGAGGAAAATGGGGTTTGAGATGACGGGTTATACGGTTGTTAGTTTGTTGAGCGCGTGTTCGCGGTTGGGGGATGTGAGGCATGGGAAGGAAATTCATGGGAAGGTTGTGGTTTGTGAGTTGGGGAAAGGGAATGTGTTTGTTTGGAATGGTTTGATTGATATGTATGCGAAGTGTGGGGAGATTGATTGTGGGTGGTGGTTGTTTAGTGGAATGTCTAACAAGAACTTGGTCACTTGGAATTTGATGATTTCGGGTTTTGTGAAGAATGGGCAGCCTGAAAAAAGCGTTGATTTCTTCCGTAAAATGGGATTGTTCGGGTTGAAACCGGACCAGGTTACGGTTTCAAATGTTCTTGGTGCTTTATTTCAGCTGGGATGTGTAGATGAAGCAATGAGGACTTTTAGGGAGGTTAAGGACAAGGATGTGATTTGTTGGACAACAATGATTTCGGGTTGTGTGCAAAACGGGAATGAAGAGGATGGGTTGATGTTGTTTAATGAGATGTTGTTGGAAAATGTGAGACCGGATAGTTTTACTATATCGAGTGTAGTTAGTTGTTGCGCGAAATTGTCTTCTTTGAATCATGGACAAATCATTCATGGAAGAGCGGTTCATATGGGAGTCGATGGTGATTTGCTTGTGTCCACTGCCCTTGTCGATATGTATTGTAAGTGTGGTGAAGCTACGGATGCGTGGGTTATGTTTGATAATATGGTAACAAAAAACATTGTCTCTTGGAATTCCATGATAATAGGTTATGCACAAAATGGTAAGGATCTAGAGGCCTTGGCTCTTTACGAAGACATGTTGCAAAAAAACTTGAAACCTGATAATATTACCTTCGTGGGTATTCTCTCCGCGTGTATGCATTTAGGTTTTACTGAAAGGGGACGAGAATACTTTAGTCAAATTAGTGGAATCTACGGAAGGACGCCAACTTTGGACCATTACGCGTGCATGATCAATCTCCTCGGCCGATCGGGTTGCTTAAATGAGGCACTTGATTTAATAAAAACCATGCCATATGAGCCGAATGGACTTATTTGGTCGACCCTTTTATCGGTTTGTAAACTGAACGGTGATATCGAACACGGAGAGATGGCCGCTAGACGCCTCATTGAGTTAGACCCGCCCAATGCTGAACCCTACATTACACTTTCGAATATGTATGCCTCGTTGGGAAGATGGGAAAATGTTGCATCCATGAGATCTCTTATGAAGAACAAGGAGGTTAAAAAATTTGCCGCTTATAGCTGGATTGAGGTTGATGGCAAAGTCTATAAATTTGTATCAGAAGATAGAACACACCCGGAAACGGATATTATTTATTTAGAATTAAATAAACTTATTAAAAAACTACAAGGAGCTGGCTTTATGCCTGATGGGAACTTGGTTCTGCATAATGTGGGGGAGAGTGAGAAATTTGAATCTATATGTTATCACAGTGAGAAATTAGCTTTGGTATTTGGGTTGATCAGAAAGCCTCATTCGAGGACGCCTATAAGGATTATGAAGAACATTCGTGTTTGTGGCGATTGCCATTTGTTTATGAAATTTGTGTCGAAGGTTATTGGACGGGATATAATC
Organism: Sambucus nigra; assembly: GCA_949130495.1. Taxonomy (NCBI): domain Eukaryota; kingdom Viridiplantae; phylum Streptophyta; class Magnoliopsida; order Dipsacales; family Adoxaceae; genus Sambucus; species Sambucus nigra. The sequence continues at coordinate 473,777,133 of OX422223.1, read as the reverse complement.
TTGAGAGATTCAAACAGATTCCATCATTTTGTCGGAGGGCAGTGCTCATGCAAAGACGTTTGGTGATACTCTGGAATTTGGACATTTCAAGATTAAAAATAGGGAAAATCACCAAGAGTGAGAAACTTATAGGTAGGAAGAAGCAACAACTTTAGTTAAACTTTACCCCTCATTTTTTACTGCGCAGTTATTTGATCGTAAAGATTATAAGAGTTGACCAAAACATTCAGAGTCTATATCTAATTATAAATAAAATGCATATGTTGTATTTCTTTAAGGAGAAATACCGTGTTTTGCTTTTCATATACTATTCATTCACAGTCATTTCAATTGAAATTTTTTAAGTATTTTACTTTATTCGAATCAATTTCTTTGTATTGTGCCATGTTTTACGAATTTGCAATTTACCACAATTTAATGTCTTGGGTTCTTGATATCAATGTTTGTGATCTGCTGTTTTTTATATGTGTTTAGTCATTATACTTGCTTTAATGTGTTTCTTTTGGGGCTTTTGATATCATCGTTGATGATTTGCTGTTTTTTTGGGCACTGTCATTTTTTGAATTTAGTCATTATATGATTGGTCTCGGGTTTGAGACATGGGAGCAGCCTCTATATATATGGGGGTAAGGCCAGCCGACATCCGCCTCTCCCAAACCCTGCAGTTAAGCGAGAGCCTTGTGCCCTAGGTACGACCCTTTTTTTAACGATTTATATGCCGTGTGATTTTAATGGTTTCACGGGCAATTCCAATTTGACGTGTTTTAGCAGTTTCATATCATCAAACACACTCTCGGTTGCTTTAGCCTTAATTTTGCTGTTATGTGCTAACTACTTGTTTGTTTGTGTTTTATTTATTTATTTATTTATTCAAATTCTATATTAGACTGCCCTATTGCTGATTCGTCAAAGTTTGTTATTGGATTGTCACCGGGCATATCATTTACTGACTTGTGTGGTTCATTTATATCAAGATTTCCCGATCTTTATAGCTGATGTTTTAATGTATGTTACTCATTCCCGAATCACGTGGTGTGCAATGAAGTCTGATATGAATGTAAAAATGATGCTTGTGTACCAGGGCGTTGTCTTTCGTTGTCTGATGTGGGGCGGACAAGTGGGTGTTCGGGAGAAATCGAGGGCGTCACTGATTTAGATTCAACAGTTGACCGAAATGTGATGTTATTAGCATCAGACGAGAGATGATCAACCTTCAGTTTCAACTGTGATATTTTTCTCTCAGATTCCGCTATTTTCAACGCGAATTCTTGCTTCATTGTAGCTGCTATTTCTTGCCACTTTTGATCACATATGTGGAGCTGTGCGACATCTTGTTCAATTCTCCAATTCAAATTTCAGGCGCATAATTTCTTGGTCCTTTTCTTCGATCATCTCACATCTGTTGTCATTATGTCCCTCATCTCGGCTCTGAAAATGTCTCAGCTGTTCGTTTAGACTCATGACATGTTCCTCACGAGTTTTGGCTTGTCATTTGAGTTTTGCATTCGACACCAATAACTCGTGCACTCTGTTGCAGCTTGCTTCATTTTCTTGACACAGCAGTTACCTGCGGAAACATATGCTTAAACAATTTAGAACAACACGATGCATCTTTACCTGAAATGTAAGTCATTTGCTTATAGTGTGGCAATAGTATTACATGGAATCCAATGTTATTTTAGTGAAACATACACATCTTCGCATTACGTTGATTGCTAACGTGGGTACACACCATATTTTATCATGGGTATATCATAATACGAAACTGTCAATTGTTTCGCTCGTTGCATATGCAGTCTCCAGGAGTTGTTATTAGGTAAAGCTACATATATACCTTTGAATACATGTTTAACCTCGTCTCAAAATTCTTAGGCTTGGTTGCCTCTTTCGACTGATGCTCTTGCAAAATGACAGCCCTTTGTTTCTCCACGTCCAACTCAGTATTGAATTCCCTGACCCGTGATTTTAATTTTCTAATTGCCTCTTCCATTTCATCGTTGTTTAGGCATTCGACGTATTGCTTTGTCTGCATTGGTGTCCCATGCATTTCATTCTCCTCTTAGTTTCGCTCAACTCTTGTATGCCGGTTAGCGTCTCAGGTACGATGTCATCATACCCTTCCTCCAATTCTAGTTTTTCGGCTACATGTTCTTCCATTTCTGGTACATCATATAGGTTTTTCTTATGTGTGAAACTGGTTTGTGGAATGATGTGTTTGCATTTTTAACTGGTGTCGGTGTTGCCGATAAAGAGATTGCTACTTCAGATAATCCATCTTTGTTTTTGTCAATGCTCATAGAATGGAATGGTTTGCTCATTTGAGTTTGTTCTTATTGCTTCTACGAAATTGTCATCTGAATGTTACTTTGTCCACGATGACAACTGATGGTTTCCTTCCCAATTTTCCTCTACTGCTGGGTTGTGTCTGAGAATATTGATAGAGATATATGTTAGCATTACACATATCGTAATTGACGTTAAAGTTGCATGTACTAGCATTTCTTCGTTTACATTCAGATTATTCAGGTGTATGTAGGTGAACCTTTATTCAGAGCTTGGATGTCCCACCGAACAAATCTCGGCCTTCTTTAATTGGGATAATGACATTTGTCACCTCACAGAGCCAGAACTGCACAATAATCGTTCGTTCACATTAACACTTGCATTTTGAAGGAAATTTATCAGAAACGGTAGATTTCTGTTTTTAATGATGTCACGAAAAGTCATGCAATTTCAATAAGTTGTAAATTCATGTCATCCATTGATTTTCACCAGCTGAGGCTCACGGGTAATGACACACATCTTTTTTTCCACAGAAAATTGAAGTTCAATTATGCCAGAGTGATGTCATTTTTAGAAGAAAATGCATAGTGAGTAAAGAGAAAATGCGGAGTATACATGAAGTAAGGCTACTTTCGATTTGTCCATACTTCTAGTTGAGTTTATGGCAATTGCATGGTCATAGACATGAAATGTATAGGATCCTGAATTGAAGTTCTTAAGAAATGCTATATAATGACCAGCTGTTTTAAGAGCTCAGGAAAGATGACCCTAAATTATCATAATTGTAAGTCATGTCAAGGATAAAAATGCACAGTTATTTAGTGGGGTTTTTTGTTTATGCCTACTATAGTTTGATTTTTTAAATGGAGTGTGTAGATTACACAAAGCATTACACCCGGTTACTGTCGTTGGGTTGCTATCCTTCATTTCTTCCGCAACGAGTCAATCAACCATGTATGAACTGCCAAAACCAATTTATATGTTTTGATTTTCCGAATGTAGCGTATATATTTCGCAAAAATCCATCCCAACGATATAATGGTGTTTGGGAATGAAAACGATACGCAGAAATGAAGAGCAATGAGCAGTACAACTTCACTCACAGCTTCATCGCCACTGCCTTTAAGAGTGGCCACTAATGCCATTTCAACTTTCTTTTGACAGTTGGATATCCGTGTTGAAAATTTTGCTAACGAATGTATCCTTCGGCACTTTCCTCGAGTATATTGATTGCACCCCCACGGTTTTTGGAATTTCTAGTATTTGGGACACATAGTTGTGTGCGAATTCCGCCAACTTCATTCCAATCCTGAACTTGTTTGTTTTGGTGTTGAAACGTTGGATGATGGCTATTATGTTGGAGTCCTATTTTTTGTAATATTGCTCTGTCACCAGCTCCTTTGTATAGGTGTTGAATAGAGTCCAGAACGGTGGTTGTTTTATTACTTCCCAGTGTGCCTCCGTTATTCCATTGTCATTCAGTAGTCGCAACAATGAGTTGAACGTCAACATGTTTGACTTGAATTGGTCAAACTCGTTCTTTGACTTGACTCCCTGTTTATTCAACAACAGCTGTTAACTAATAACAATATCAGTTTAAAAAAAATTGCATTTTGGGTTTCAGGTGGGGTATTCTGATCCAAATTCTAGGAGTTCCATTTTGCACGAGCAGATAATATATAGAAATAATAAGTTGGGGCTTAGTTGGCTATCAAAAAATTTCACACGTGTCTCTCGAGTAAGTCACCAACAAAGGCATTTTACAATACTACATGCATACATTACTCGTGAACTAACGAAAAGTTTTATATCGATAGCACTAACCAAAACATGATTCTATTCAGTCAATCATCAATTACTGGATTATAAGTACCAGTGGGATGCAAAGTTGCAGAATTGATACAAATGAAGGTGCAGAGTCATGTTATTTTAATGAAACCTTTGTGTTTCCATCTCTAACTGTCCATGATGAAATCTCTTTGTAAATTGGTTGGGTATCTAACACAGGCATTTAACCAAGTGGATTGCAATTGCATGCTTTTCTTAAAGTGATGTTGCATTTGGAGCAATTAGAGCTGGGAACACAAAGACAACCCCTATTAGACAACCATACTCAGTAGGCCTTATATATTTTCCTAGAAAAAAATAAGGACAACCCTTATAAATAAATACAATTAATTATGATTAATTACAGGTAATATGCGTGAGACAAAGGCATTATGCATTTGTTGATTATTTGCAATTACAGGTATTTTGTAAAGCTACAGGCTTCTTAGCTTTGTGTTCTTGAGACTGCATCCAAGAATCTCCAGTTTGGTTTGATTGTTAATATTTGGGTTGAAGATATATGTCGTAGTAGTGGAGTGAAAATGTGTAGATGATTATATGGCAGTGGAACGCTTATCACTTTTTTCAACAGCCAGATTCAATTTGTAGGTGATTATAAGTCGATTTTCTCTCAATTTATCTTCTATAGGAGCTACTTTTACCGTTTCACGAATTTTCTCTGACCCTTATTTTAATTGAGATTTCGTCTAGTTCCCTTTAACGATTATGCATGGTGTGTGGACCAATGCGTTTGACCTGTTTGGGGTTGATATGGACGGTATGTATTTTTGGGGTCCTTGTGTTTACTATGTGGTAAAATTGGGTGATGAGCTTGGCATTTAAATAGGGACTAAATGGCTATAGCTCTTGTTTTATATAGAGCAAGAAGAAACTTCCACAGTAATTTGGTGAATATTTCTGATTGCTTTTGCTTGAGATCAATGACCAGGTATGATTACTTTTCGGTGATGTTGAATGGGTGTATATAGGCAGGAGTAGAGCTCTGTTGTAGCTGGGGGGTCAAGTGCCCACCCAAGGATTTTCATTTTTTTTTTTTTTTAAACATGAGGGCATAATTGTTAAGTTTTAAAATTAAAGACAAAAAACTCTGAGATTTCCTTGAAAAAATATTACACTTCCACCCAATTGGCCACTTTGGTTACTTGGATTATTTTGTTGTTGTTTAGGGTTTGAATTAATTTGTTGTTATTTATTTTAGTTTATGGTTTGAATTAATTTGTTGCTATTTATTTTAAGGGTTTGACATATTTAATGGTTTGAGTTAATTTAATTTCGTTGTTGTTTAGGATTTTGCAACTTGAAGTGGTGAATTGCTAATTTGGATTAATTCATATCCTAGTTTAAGACCTCATATTTCGTATGATTTATTTTAGGAGTTTGATTTATTTTAGGGTTTTGTGATTAACGTACTATGTGCATTTGTCCTATTTTATCCGAGGTTGTTTTATTTGAATTATAATTGTCTACAAATACAAATTATTATTTGAATATTTGTAAAAAATCTAAAAATAACCCTAAAAAAATTCGACTCGGTGCCTCCCTCCCCCGAACCCCCTTAAAGGGTTGATGATTTGTACATAGCAGTGCCCCACCCAAAAACAATTCCTGGCTCCGCCACTGTATATAAGTATGTTTCCGTTTATGTGATCTAGTATTCGTTGAATTCATAGTGTGTCGATTATGTTGCGATTTTGTTAATATTAGGTTTGTTTCTGCTTCGGATTTTTTTTTCCTGGTTAGAAATTGGATGAATGTTAATATGTTTGGGGAATATAAGTGAATTGAATTTGAACTTATTTTTGCCAATTTCAGATGCATATTATAAAGACCGATGAGTTTCGTTTCGAATCTTATTTCGACTCAATAATTGAAAATATTTTTGCTCATTGTATGATGTTCAGTTCGTAATTTCATATTATATCTGGATGTATTTTCAATATATTTTTGCTGTTTTATTATATATACTCCCATAAATTAAACACTTGATAAAACACATTTAATGTGAAATTCGTAGTTTGTCAGTGGTAATTGTCCTATTATATTTTGCCAGTTAAAAATGGCAATGGATGTCAGCTTCTTATGTATACTACTAGTATAGAACACATTATTTCAACTTCGTAGTTATTCACTATTTATTGTCTTTTGTTATGCATGGCACTGTTAAAATGATGGTTAATGCCACTATTTATTGTTCTTTTGTTCAAAATTTATCCCTCTGACCTTCCATTCACTGTTTAATACGTTATTTTTTCCCTTTTCAACACCGCTCTGCGAAACGCATACCGGTATATGACCATCGTCATTAATATCTATTGCTTACACAGGTAATATTTTGTTCCCATCCCTCTTTATTTTTCGTTTTTTTTTACTTAACCCCCACTTCTTAATATGATATTTGACTTAACCCCCACTTTTTAATATGATATTTGACTTAACCCCCATTTTGATAACCTCTTTGAGGGCAGCACGAGGGGATATCTCAAAATATTGAATAAAAATGGGGGGTTAAGTTTAAGGATTTATTTGACTTTACCCCCTCTTTATAATGTCAAATTAGACTTAACCACCTATGTTGGGGGCAAAGTCAAAGGATTATGAAAACGAGGGGTTAAGTCAAATTAGGCATTAATATTTGGGGGTTAAGTCAAAATGACCCTTATTTTTCCTTGCAGTTTCATGGCCTGTGCTGACAAGTTATCTAAAGGAATTACTAAATAAGGCTCGCAGACAAATGACAGTATTCTGAAATATTTCAAGAATCATTGGAATCATGCAAGTGTATATTTGCTTTGTTGGATCATCCTTGCAAAAAGGACACAAGCCAATCACGGCGGAAGAGCTCAAGGGTCATCTACAGAGTACACGGCAACTGCAACATCCATATCCAAAAGGTAAAGGTTTTCACAATCTATATTTCTATTCAATGGAGGACATGAAGAGGGTTTGGATGATTGGCCCTCTTCGAATTAAGGTTGGGTACTTGAAAATTACGCGATGGTGTCCAAATTTTTCTCCTGCAAAATTCGTTTCACGAAAAGCTCAGTGTGGGTTAGATTCCTAGATTTACCAGATGAGTTTAGGCACCCGGTATTTTGTTAGAAATTGGTGTAGGCAATCAGATTGTTATTTATCCAATTACTTTGGTGCATAAGTATAGGCGTTGATTTTGCATGTTAAATCACAAATTTGATAGTTGTCGAATGGGAGGGGGTAAATGTCCCTTTCAAGTTTGAGATTGAACATTCATCATCCTTTTGTGAGTTTTGTGGGTGTGTTGATCACGCATTTTTTATTATGTATGATGGTTAAGAAGAGTTTTCATTTGACCATGCATATGGTCGTTTGAAAAGCGAGCATGTTCATGTTCAAGGTAATGTGCACACTTCAAATTTCGATTCTGCTGGACTAATGCGAGGTTTCTTGCCTGCCAGGGAACTAATCCACCTGGACAATCCTTTAAATGATACATCTAACGGTGGAGATCAGTTCCAAGTGGAAGCAAGGAGGAATCTCAGTCGAGCATATGAAAGGAACATCTCTCCCCAAAGGTTGAAAGCAATCAAGTTGGCCAAATTTAGTTCTTATCATAATCCGGGGGCTCATAAAGTATACTACCGAGACCCGTAATAATGCCCTTGACTGGGCTGATTATTTGGAGGAAGAAGCCCAAAGTGATTTAATTAATTCGCCACGAGTACATCAGATGTCTAATCAGCAAAGGGCAATCGACCAAACGAATGTGCAGTTGAATGCAATCATTCAAGCAGCAGACTGTCAGAATCAGCAGATTAGTAACATGAATGAGGTTATAGAGGACTCTTCTCCTACAAAGTCTCAAGACTTCATCGATGCTTTTGGCATGCAAGGATGCTACACACATAGGAGAGGAAATTTTATGAATAGGGATTGCATATTATACGAGATCTAAACTGCGAAAAAAGAAAACCAATCAGGTAGATCAAAAGCTTGCGAATGTAGTAATTGAAAAGGTCAAAGAAGAAGCTTATGATCATGTAAAAGTCCAGAAAAAAGGAAGATCGCATTTGGAAGATCAAGCATTATAATAATCTATCCCGAGGTTTTGCTTACTGGTAGTTAGTACCAGGTAAAAACCGGACAAGCTTTAAAGGCCTTGTATTATGACGTGAGCCCCACTATGCTTCAAGCATGTAAAGCTTGTCAGGTACTTACCCGGTACTAACTACCAGTAAGTGTAGCATTACTCGTGTAAAAAAGGGGAAGTAGTAGCTTTGATAGGATAGTTTTCATAGTTGCTTTGTGAGTTGAGCGGTGGTATAACTCTCAACTTCAGGATGTCATTGTTCCGTTTTGAGGTTTCTTTCTTGTGAACCTTATTGGTGGGCACACTCATCCACTTATTTTTCCTTTTATTTAATAAATCTCTCTAGCTCTCAGGACCTTCCAGAGCTCGATATGAAAATTAAATAAATATTAATATGACATAAAGTATAATTTCGAATCAAGGTTAACGACGTGCAAGTTAGTAGCTTTTTCAAATTTTGAAGGTTCTAAAAGGCGTGAGGCGTAGTGGAGGCATAGATGTCAAGCCTTAGGAGCCTAGGCGTGAAAAAGTGTTTTCTCCTTTTTTTTATTATTTTAATTATTCTAAGGCTAGTAATATAATAAAATAATATATACCTTGCATTTCGAAAATATATCCGTATGTTTGGTAGCCATCTTTCTCATATTTATGCTCCATAATCAATATACAAAATGTATTTCTCAACATTTAGTGAGCAATATACAAAATGTATTTTTCATAATTCAATAATTAAATACAAAATGATTTAATGTAAGAAATGTATTTTTCATCTTTCAAATGAAACAAATAGATTTTTGGTTGGAAGTCGATCAACAATGTTAGTTTTTTTTTTGGACAAGAGGCAAATAGGTTTGAGATACTGTTTGTCTTTTGATTGTTTTGGACGAGATATTTATCCGGTTTGTAAAAAAAAGTTTTTAAAAGACGATATCGTTTCACTAAAGTGTTTTTTTTTAAGTGTTTCTTAGGCGAGTCGTTTCTCCCAAGCTTCAAACCTATGCGAGCTTTTTAGAACACTGCAAACTTTATATCTATGCATAATTTCCATGTTATTGTTCCTGCTATGACACCTCAACACATCAATGACGCGGTGAGATTGATGTGAATCATATTTCCCTCAAGTTGATCATTTTTCTTATTTGTAATATTTTAATTTTCCTATTTAAAACTTCCCATTTTTAGTAGTTTTTAGGAGTAAGATGCCCATTTGTGGTATTTAGTCAAATACTATCCATAACTAATTGAGGGAAGTCTTCAAATTTATCAGGATTTAGTTGTTCTTTATTAAACTAATTATAATGAATAAATCGGTTTCAGTTATTTATAATCAATAGTAGTATCAGCTTTCTTTCCTTGAGGTTAAAAATTGGTTTACTATAAAACAGACTACACTCAACAATACCTTGTCTTACACAAGGTTAAAAATTCGTTTACGATAAAACACACTACGCTTAAGTTGTGTTACATTAGTGGCAAAATTATGGGCTTGGCGAAATATGGACGAGTCAAATATGGGTTGGGTTAAAATATAGGTTGAATTAAAATGTTTAAAAGGTACAAATAGTATTTATTTTTTAAATGATTAAAATGTTAATGACTATATTTGCCTCTAAATGATTAAGAGGTATATTTAACTCTGAAGTCTGAATCCGAAATTTAAATCAATCGAAATAAATTCATTCAGAAGTTTACTTAGACGTAAAAATAAATATATTTTACAGATTTTAAATTTCAGATTCAATGAAAAAATAAGCGCAACCTAACTAAGTGATCATCATTTAGAATTTTGTTCATTAATTTTTGGGTTCAAGTGTTATGTGAATTGATATTTTGCTTCATTCTTTTGTGATATTTTGCTTCAAAGGCCATTTCAGCCCCTTCGTCTCCCCTAGGGTAGACAATATTAACTCTGGTGTGGAATTTTAAATTGTTGGAAATCATGTAGTGCCACAAGACTAAAAAACTCACTCGAAATCGTAAATTTATTTTGTTACGCTGTTAGAATCAATGCCTAGTGCAAGGAAAATGTTGAATATTATGTGAAAAAATGGATTAAATTACTGCTTGGGTAACATTAGTAATACTATTTGGATTTTTCTTACGATGGCGAGGTTGATTGTGTTATAGTTTTTGTGACTCACCAACAATTATTACTAAGCATAAAACATCCATTGTGCCAGGGGTATCTATATGGAAGAGGTTCAAAAACAAACAAATCACTATTTTTAAATTTTCTCAAATTTAAGTTCAATTTAAACAAGTTTATCCAAATTAAATTTGGCAACATTTAAACGAAAGTGTTAATGTTAAACGATTTACCAAATTTTATCTTGTTCTAAAACATGCATCTAGGTGAGAACGAGAATAAAATAAAGCTACAAATCACAACACGCAGATGTATGAGGAAAACCCACAACGAGAAAAATATCGGACGACCCAACTACAACAATTCACTATAATAAAGAATTACAAAAGTCGACAAATGACTTATGCTGCCACAACGTGTGAGTCCACACACGCATCGGTATCCATCGAAAATGATCAACAAATCCATCGCTTCTTCACCGCAACACCACACCACGGAGTCCACCTAGGTAAACAACAAACTGGTATGGAATCCACCATACGAAACGATTCTCAAGAAGATGAAAAGAATAAATCATGCTCCCCACAGACTAAGATCTCAAAGTATATAATAAATGACAGTGGGATCTTTAAACAATTTGGTGAAAACTAGGGCTTGAGCTTAAAAAACTTGATCATAATTGATCACATAAACACATGTAGAGCTTTTTGGAAGATCTTGAGAACTCAAAAAGCATGAAAAATTCTTTAATAAAACTGTTGCTTCGTAACCCTATTTATACTAGGCTTTCCAAAAACGAGACAAGGATAGAAAAACTGAAGAAAACCTAATATTTGAAAAATGTGCCACCGTGTTCGAATGAAATCATAAGGCCCATTCGAATGAAGTTCCTATTCTCGTTCGAACTAGATATGAATAGAGGAAGTGCCTAATCAAATCCTGCATGCATCTACCTATGTTGCAGTTGCGTATCCCTGGAATGGAATATCAAGCCTGGCGTCCCTGTGGCTGGACACCTAAAAGGTTTTGAAAATATTTTATAGCAAGGGTTAGAACCCAAAACATTTTGAAAATATTTAGAAAGCATTTATCACTGTTCATAAATCAGTTATTGATTACACATGTTAGGTTCGCATACACTCTCTTGATATTTCTCACCTCTCATCTATTGTGCACGCCTAACGTTACTACCTAGCCCACATAGCCATACTACCCAAGCTAACTAGACTTAAGTAATTATCTGAAATGATTAACGCATCTAAGTTCCCGTACCGCCCATATAATATTCTAACCGAATTAACATCTCTCGTATGTTATCAATCACGTAGGTAACATTTCTCGCATGTTAACTTTTAAACCAATTAAATTAAGTTTCACTACTTCATTTATCTATCAGATATACATCTCATTTAACTGTCTAATGTCACACATAAGTAGACTATTTCTCAAGTATATATTTTGTCCACTAATATATACTATAAATCAATTAAGTTTCACTACCTAATTTATCTTTCAGATATAGATATTTCATTCAACTGTCTACTATCATACATAAGTATATTATTTCTCAAGTATATATTTCACATACTAATATATACTATAAGTACATACTTTGCATTCATGCCTCCGTATCACTAATTAGGGACTATTGGTATGGAATATCACCTCGACCCCAATAAATCTCTTTCATATATTGGTTCAGAATGTCACCTCGACCCCAATCTAAGTTTCATGTATTGGTTCGGAATGTCACCTCGACCCCAAATTTATGTTTCATATATTGGTTCGGAATGTCACCTCGACCCCAAATTTAAGTTTCATGTATTGGTTCGGAATGTCACCTCGGCCCAAAATTTAAGTTTCATATATTGGTTCGGAATGTCACCTCGACCTCAATATAAGTTTCATGTATTGGTTTGGAATGTCACCTCGACCTCAAATTTAAGTTTCATATATTGGTTTGGAATGTCACCTCGACCCCAATTTATTCAAATATACTTTAGGTATTCACACCACATATGTATTACTATAAATCATTAGATATGCACACAACCTAATTATCCATGCTCATACGTAGTATATTTCTCTCGAATACTCACCGTACATATTACTTTACGACTTACCTCATTATCGTATTTATTCGAGTATTCACACAACTCTAAGGGACCTAGTTACATCTTCATTATTTTTCAGTAGTTATTCATGTCGTCACTACTGGTCATAAACATAGGTTCACTCATCACTACGTCACCCTTCTCGAGTTTCATTCATTTATCAATTGCGAATAATTTCTCAATCCCAATACTTACTCGTCTCACTTTATGTAAACCTAATCTCCAATTTAGTCATAATGTCCTTATTATATAACAACAATCACAACCAATCAATCTAGGCAACCTCCAATGGAATAACAACTAAAAATAACATTTCTTAAAATTTACCCCACGAATCTACCAAGATATTTAAAATGCAGTTTTGAGGCATTTCGGAGCAGTTTTTGGAGAAAACGTATCAGTGAACAAAATGCATAAAATAGGATTTTCTATGAGGAAATGTGGATAGAATAGCCATTTTTTTTTACCAAAATGGTGCAAAACAGTTTCTAAAATGATGGTTTAATTTACCCAATTTCATAGACTTCTTCAAATTTAAGAAGTTATTCTACAATTCAATCATACCCATCGAAACCCAAATCAACATGGGTATTATATCCTCAACTAAAACCATAAATAAACACTTGACTTATGATGTTGGATCAGATTTCATGATTTCCAGATGTGTTTGAGTGCCTTCCCTTCCAATCCACACTCCTAAGATGATGAAAGTGCAAGATCCACAAAGAGTTCTTCAAGATTCCTCTCAAATCCTCCAAGAAAGCTCTCTCTTTGATATCCTATGGTCTCTCTTAGGTTTTTAGACTTTTAACCCAAGCCTCAACCTCTTAATATCTGATATAACAGTTACAAATTCGTGGGTATCTTAACCCCATTTTTCCAAAAGACCAAAATGCCTCAGTAGGTGCAAATTGGCCTAAAATTGACTCGGGACCTAAACTATACCCTCGGGTATACTATTCTAACTATTTCAATTCTTTCGGAATCATCCGTAACCTCGAAATTATCATTCGAGTCACTTTAAATATTTTTCTCATCTCCACCTCAAATTAGTCTACATGCGACTCCCGGTGAGATAAAAATCAACTATGTCACTATCACTCGCTATGAGACGTTATAAATATCGTAACTCATTTACTATTCACTTAGTAAATTTATTTCATGATATTAATCATTATCTCACTCTCGATTAATATTTAATAATCATCACTTCACTTATTTAATTTCATTAAATTATGTCACTCGTGTAATTTAATTATAAACTAATTAATTACACACTTAATTAATTAAATTTCAAATATGCAAAAATACGGGGTATTACAACAGTTTCCTAATACTATAGCATCTTGTATTCGATCACCATCCTATATTCAGTTAATAGCCCATAATTTTATAAATGAATTAAGTTGGTTGTGATTTAGATATATTTTGTTAGTTATAAAATAGTTCGATTTTAATTTGGCAAAATTTTGTTTGGTCTTCAGTTTCTTTATTTTTGGATAATTAACGAGCCACATAAGCACTGAGGTCACCAAATCAGTGATGGTAGCTATGATTTCTTGTTAAAGGGTATAAATGAGTATTGGAGTACGATGAAATAATACTATGAAGATGTCGTTAATGCATTTACAATGGGGGATCATGCTCGAGCAAACAAACTTCTGGAATAGGGACATTTTTTTTTATGAATAAGGCTCAAGAAGCAGAAGAAAAGTCGACTTCAAAGCTTGTTAGAACCAAGGATGATGTTATGTCTATTGAAAGGTAGCCTATCTAAAAAAAAATGAGCTTTGCATGATAAAAACTCGCCATTCTGTATATTTGACATAGTTTGTGACAATAATGTGCCAATTGATTTTCTAAGGACAAATTACTAAATCACTTGACTGGTTAACAATAACGTGCCAACTAAAGACTTGGGAAGAATTCTTTAACCCGTACCTAGTATTCACTACTCTCCTAATTTTAGGAACTACATTAAGCAATTATATCTTCATAACAAGTCTAACAATAAGAAACTCAGAAGGGAAGTTATATGTACACCGCATAAAGGTTACAACTACAACACCACATAGAGGGTAGTTATATGTGCGCCATATAAAGGGTACAACTACCAGTCGTCTGAGATTTTCAAACAGTAACTCTAAATGATCCAAAGATATAAAACATGAGGAAGAGATGTTTCAATGATTGTAAGGAGGAAATGTTTCAATGTTCCTCTCTAAAGCCAAATGGCAGCTTATATTATGAGGAAGAGATGTTTCAATGTTCCTCTCTAACAACATATCCATATATTGGCCATGACCCAACATTTAGTAATAAGGATGTCATGTTGAGTCTTTTCGCTTTGGCTTGGTTCTTCAATTTTGGTGCCATTAGCAATCAACACAATGCACTTCTTGGTGTGTGTGCAATTGGGTGGGCATGTTTGGTGCATTTTATGGTAGTCACATGGGCCTATAAAACATGGACAATGCTATGTGTACTAAGAGTGTGCACACAACAAATTATTATCTTACACATACACTTGTTAAGAGAACATTTAATGCATTATGTGCACACTTTATCTGGGCAATTTTATTGTTTTTAATTTTCAACCTCGAAATCCCACTTTTAACCCCAACATGAATGTTTAATAGTCAATTTGGAAAATCGGGAGTCCGATGAGGACACGGACACTTCCTACAAGTTATTCTTGTACATTTATAGATTTTCATACCTCTTTTCCGGACACTCGGTTGCTATTTTGAGTTTTCATCCCTTTATCTCGTTTTAAGCCCAAAATGACCGTGTAGTAATCAATTTTAAAATTTAATATTCTGATTTAGACATAGTTACTTCCCTTAAATTGCTTGCATCTTCTCCGTTATGCGTGCCACTTTCTGGGACACTTCATTGTTGTTTTTGCTTTTCACACCCCAACGTCCACTTTTAACCCCAAAATGAACGTTTACTAGTCAATTTCAAGAATCAGTAGTCCGATGAGGACACCGACACTTCATATAAGTTACTTTTGTACCTCTTAGGGTATTTGTTGGTCTGTCTAGGCCACTCGATTGTTCATTTAAGTTTTCACCTCTAAATCCCATTTTAGCCCCAAAGCGAACACTTACTAGTCAATTTCAAAAACTAGAGTGTGAGGAGATAATCCACTTCCTACAAGTTACTTTATAACTCTTGGGGGGTATGTAACTCTATCCGTTCCAAACGATTGTTGTTTTGAGTTCTCCCCACCTAAGTTCCATTTTAACCCTATAACTAATTTCTACTAGTCAATTTTAGGAAAAAAGGAGTCCTATGAGGACATAGACACTTCCTACTAGTTACGTTTATACCTCTTGGAGAGTTTGTTCCTCTTTTCGAAAAACTCGATTGCTATTTTCAGATTTTGTCCTTAAACCCTATTTTAATCCCAAAACTAGCATAAACTAATCAACTTCAAAAACCAAGTCCAATGAGGACACAATGACCTTTCTTAGGTTACATTGGTACCTCTTGGGGTATCTTTGTATCTATTCGGGCTACTTCGTTATTGTTTTCAATTTTCACCCCAAAAACGGATGTTTAGTAGTATATTTCAGAAATCGAAAGTTAGATGAGGAGACAAATACTTCCTATAAATTATTTTTTTATCTATATGAATGTTCGTGTCTTTATTTGGATCACTTGTTTTCTATTTTGAGTTTTCACCCATAAATCCCAATTTTAAGCCCAAAACGACAGTATACTAATCAATTTTCAAATTCGAGAGTCTGATTTGGATATAGCCACTTCCCTTAAATTACTTTCTTATCTTTTGGGTTATTCGTGCCTCTATTGGGTACACTTAATTATTAATTTCACTTTTTACACCCCAAACCTGCTTTTAACTCCAAAACAAATGTCTACTTGTCAATTTTAAGTACAGGAATTCGATGAGGGCACTGACACTTACTATAATTTACTTTGGGATAACATTAGCGAATTTTTCAATGGTGATGCATGTTTGAATTAATTGGGCCCGACACATATATCATAAAATAAAATCATTATCAAATAGTAAACTCACACAAACAAGTATATACAATCAATAATTCTAACTTGAATGGCATAAACTACTTGCAAAGGACACGTATTAAAACATAAATAAACATATCAATCATTCTCACAAAAATTTACACAAACAAATATAAAAATAATCTCATAAATTAATCTTAAAACTATACTACAACAACCAAATGACAATCCGGATTTTCGATTGCCTCACCCTCAACCTCTTACCACCACTAGAAATTAATCTAGTATAAAAACTAATGGTATTAATCAATAACCAAGAATTAAAATTTTATTTTATTTGTATCAATTCAATAATATCATAACTTGAATGTCCAGGATTACATCAAATATTTAAACATCAATGAACCTTATCAAATACCCATCAATGAAAAACATATAAATGCCATTAAAAACCATAATTATGATATAAGGCAGAAAAAAATAATTATCTGATTATAAATAACTTCTATTATATCAAAAACTCCAACTATCCCAATAACTAACTCCAGCTACCCCAATAACCTACTAAATACAACAACTAGACATCACATTACTTTTTCATTAACCTTTCCTTCATTTTAGTATCAACCAAACAAAGAAATTTACAATCAATATATAACAACTACTTTGATGTATTTAACCATAAAACCCCAGTTTGATAATTTTCAATTACACTTAACTATAATTTTTGAAACCCTACCTAGCTAGCCACCTACACCATCGTAATCCCACGATAGTTAAAAAAATGACTTACCTGATCTTGTCAACTTAACCAGCGATGAAGGCAAGGGCTAGGGTGGGCACAAAGGGTACAGCTAGGGCGAGCAAGAGTGGGGCAGAGTAGGTTTTTGTTCGAGTTAAGAAATGACCGAGGGTAGTGGTTGTTTTGGTTTGTCTTTTCCTTTTTTTTTCTTAGAAAAATAATAGAAAAGTTAAGAAGCGGGACTTAAAATTGGTAAGGAGAGAACCCAAAATAAATTATCTGTCTCATAAGGGGTATTGTTTTGGACGGCTACTAATATGAAGTCCCATTAGCATTACCTTTTGGGATGGGTAACAAAAGGTTTTTTTTAATACTATATGTTTTTAAGACTGCTAATTATACCTGTCAAAAAAGGTGTGTTTTAGGGACTAAAATTTTAGTCGTCTCAAAATCTTCAGTCCTTAAACTACTTTTTTGTAATGTGGCAACCATCTATAACAAAATTGAAATCCCAAAAGAGTCTGCCACCCTAACATTTTTAAGAGAATGATTAACATCCCCACTCTCAAGCTTTTTCCAACAGAAGAACTTGATGAATGACGAACACCAATAGTGAACAACTCGATGGAACATAAATACATTTGACCCCCCCCCCCCCAAAATAATTACCACAACCAATAAACAGATTCGTATTATAAGTATCGAGGGGGAGTACTTACAAGATGTGTTAAACTAGGATAAGTAGACAAACGAACTTAATCAATAAATAAGAAACACCATGGAGAAAACAACATCCCCTTATACATAAGAATACAAAGAGCAAGGTACTATAGACCTTCCACGAGCCAAGATACAATAAAATCCAAAGACATTTCCCAAGATTCCATCAAGGATCATACCAAGAAGAAATAAATTTCATTGGATAAAAGTAGACAAAACCTTTCATAAATTACTTAAAAGAGGACGTCACACCAAAGATCAAGGAGAAAAGTTCCCTTCAGGACAAAGCTTTCAGATAAATAGTAGAAAAAAATGACATTTTTGGAAGGGATATAACCAAAACTTAATGCGATACCTAGGCGACAACGTATCTAATATGTCATGAAAAAGACTCACAACCCTGCCCATATCGACGCCATAATATTATATGACTTAGCCCATGGAGGTTATTTTTGGACAACCATGGAAATCGATACGCTCGATTTTGTAAGGAAATGTAAACCATATCAGTTGCGCGGTAGCTTAATACACGCACGAGAGGTCCATCTACATGCCTTGTCAACTCCATACCCGTACCATACATGGGCTTTTAACCTCGTAGGAAAAATCCCTAGCATCATAAGGAGAGATTTTGATCCTAGCTGCAATAGAGCTATATACCAAATGGGCGGAAAAGGTATCCTTAAGACGAGCAACCAATGCGTCCGTGGTCAACTTCATTAGGGAAAACATAATTTGCAAGTTTGGAATACCAAAAGTCATACTTTTCGATAATGGGACCCCTTTCATCAATGACAAAATAATATATCTTATCGGCATATACAACATCACACACCACCATTCAAAGTGGCCTATCCCAAGGGAAAGGGTTGAGATGAATCAACTAACAAAACTCTCATAAATATTTTATAAAAAAATGAGAAAATATTTTCATAAAACTTGGGACGAAAAACTAGACCCAGTGTTGTGGGCATATAGAACATCAAAGAAAAAACCACATGTTTTACCCCTTTCTCACGGGTATATGTAGTATATGCTATTATACCGGTTAAACTAGCAATACCCTCAGCAATAATGTCTCTCAAGTACAAATCGATCCCGAATTTATGAACTACAAAACTCAAAACATCATTGCGTATCATTCAAGGCAAGTTAGCTGACGCGACTGAAAAATGTATCTCAGGAATGCGTTCACTCTAGGCTCAAGTGTAAGCCTGACGCTCAAGTAATAATCCCAGTAAGTCGGGTATCGATCCTCAGGGAAAAAGGACAACAGAGTTGTGATGACGGGAAGAGACGGAGATACCCTAACTTTGACTCTAAAAAGAAAAGGAAAAATTAATTTGGTTTTGAGATTGATTACAGCTAAATGCGATAATGAAATTATGAGAGATGCAACTATACTAATCTACCGAAATTAAGAATGAATGATGATTCGAAACTTTTTTTATTTTAAATGATGAGAGAAATAGGACGGGCATACAATCCCCTAACCCTAGTGTAGTGCAGTTATAATATTAATCATAAATTTATTTGATTAATCTGACCCGGAATTTAGTACTCCCAAGCATTATGTATACGAGGTTCAAGCCCGCGTCATACCTAATCTGAGGATGAGTAAATTGGTATCGCGATAGTGACACTCAAATTGTACTCTAAATCATCACGAGTACCCAGAGGCAAACGAGATATAAAGATCTACAATTATTATGTAACTACGCAATACCATCATAACCAATCACTAAATTCATCGGATTAATTTTATACACACGCACTAACGCATCAGGCTGGGTTCATGCATCCCGGCCTTTTAAACCTAGCCGAACATATTAAACTGAAGGATGCATGAAATAGTAACGTTGCATGCGAAAGAACTCATGATGATACTAGATTGAAATACGTAGCTAAGTGTTATGAACGCAAAGATTTATTCAAATCACGCAGGAAAATTACCATGCAAGAATAATAATCATAAAAATAAAACTTGGATTACAACTTGAAAACAAACTCGAGATTATATTGATCTTGCAGCAATTAATTGAAGTTATGTTCCTAGATGTTCTTCCCTTTTTTTCCTCTACCAAAACTAAAAAAAACTCTTCAGAAATGTTGTCCTTAGGTCACTACTTACGTCCAAAACTGTTATTGGATGAGTTTTTAACCTAATGGGCTTCTTTGAACCAATCAGAATGCAGGAGAAAACTCGCGCTTCAGGACCCCCGAACTGGTTCGTATGTTCCTCGAACCGGTTCGCCCCCAAACCGGTTCTCTCCTGGGTTCGAGAATTTTTGCTGGCTTGGGGTGCTTTTTCTTTCATTCAACACTTAGAATTTTTCTTGTTTTATTTCCTTTCTTCCTTGAATTTTTCTTCAACTTCAACTGGTCATAACTCATCAATCGTAGCTCGGATTTGGGTGTCGTTTCTTTCAGTGTTCTCGTTGTTCCGAGCTTTTCAACTTTCCAGTTGACTCCTCCTTTGGGATCTAGCTGCAGAATTACCAAAATAACCTTGAACTTCCCTTCTTAGCTTTTCTTTCATCGTCTCGCCTTCTCTTTTGCACTGCTTGCATAATAAACCTGTAAAACAAATAAGAGAAGCACGAAACACGAAATACTTGCCAACGAAGGTTAGTAGAATAAATGTGCGTCAAATCCATATCGGTTTCATCACTCGGGTCCACAAATATACTGAAATTAGGGGAATAAATATACAATATTTATGCCCAATGAAACCCCCCTAACTTAGAACTTTGCGCGTCCCAAGCAATGTAAAAGAATCCTAGCAAGGCTTAACTCTTGAAAATCACATTTTATTGGGATAGAAAACCTTTTTCGCGGGCAAGCGATTGCACTTAGCGCATGCAACAAGCCTTTAAACCCCTAGGTCACCCTAGTAGGACGAGTTGTGTCGCGTGAGGGTTTGCAGAGAATATACCCACAAAATTCGACTCAAAGAAAATTTAAAATACGCAAAAATTGTGCAATTCAAACTTTTCCAGAAAATAGTCATCATCAAGTCATATTTACAAGTCTCAAACCATAGTGCGTGTGTGCAAAGTCGGAAATATAACCGCCAATTTCCACCGATTGATCATTACGTTACTTATTCAAAAATTCATTTTGATTTCAATTTCTCACGGAATGCTCTCACAATCGAATCGCTCGAATTATGGCTATTCTCTCGGTATGCGTGATATAAAGAGTAAATATAATGGATGAAAAATCACGCATACAATTAGAAAGACGGAAATTTTATGGTGAAAGGACCTCATCAACGGATTACGATTTTAAAAACGGGAACATTGCCTCTATTTCGCGCACTTAGTCTCCTTCATTATCTTTTGGTGTATTAGCTCTCCATGCGATAACCAATTTCGCGATTTAGACTCGGTTAGGACTTTTTCGGGTTGTTTAAGGTATATTGGGTAAATTGAAAGAGGTAGGGAAGGTTGGAATTGGAAGCGTCATTAATGATGTCCATATGTGCTTTTTCCGGGCTATTGCTCATTTTTTTTTTCTTGCTATTTTTTTGTTGAGCATTCTTCTTTCTTTTTTTTCTTACCCCTTTTTGTTGCACTTTTCGGACTAGATTCTGAATTTTTTTCATTTTTCACAATTCCGGGCTATTTGGGTTTTTCGGGTTATCAAACGAAAGGGAAAAATCATTCGGCTCGATTTGGGTTGCAAAAAGGGTGATTTTTCACGAGTTTTTATGGCCAATATTTTTGGGTGACAAACGAGGGCCTACTTCATCGTCCAAAATGCCAATTGCGTTATTATATGCATTTCGAGATGAATTTAAGTTTAGAGACTACCTTGGCACGTTTTTCAAGGCAATATTGCACACATTTTTCAAAACCGATCAAAATGAAAGGATTGAGATCCTTGACAACTTTTAGGCGCTGAAAAGAACTTTGAGTTAACAATTAACTCGGATTTATTTAAAAACTCGCCAAACGTGATAGGCTCGAATCTCACCGGATTTGTTAATCTCCACACTTATTTGTTAAGTCGTCAATTTTCACTCAATTTCCATCTTTGGTCAATTTCGGCTTTGTGTATGTTGAATGTTTACAATTTGATACTTCAATTCGACTTTTAATGATATTTTTGAAAAATTTGAATTCCAATTTTTATTTATTTTGAACAAAAATATTTTTGGATTTTTCAAAATTTTATGATTTTTTTTTTTTGGAAATTTTTGGGCATTTTTGAAAATTTGTGAAGTTTTAGAAATACGCACTTGTGACCCCCCCCTAACTTAGACTTTTGCATTGTCCTCAAGCAAAAAGGACTAAAATCTAACTCGAAGCGAATAAAAAGTGCGGAAAAATAAAACAAACAAATATGAAAAATGCAAGATTTGATAATAACAATGGGGAAGCATGTGTTACATAAGAGATGGGAGAGCAACTGTGAGCAATTTTAAACCACTAACAGCAACGAACATCCACACCAATATATCGAAACAGTCATGAGTTCAGGGTGGAGGTGGGTGTGAGGACCTGGGTGCATTGGGATCATACGGGTCATAAAAGAAGGGGGGTCCGCCGTAGTTGAGTTGGTGAAGGTGGACTTGGAGTTGGTACATCATCCGTGTGTCCCTTCGATAAGCCGCTTTATCTAGATTGTATTGGTTGAAGAACCCGTCAAGGCGGGTTCAACTGTCGAAAGGCGACGCTCAAAGTTTGCCCCCGGGGGCTCAAAATCAGAATCCTCCTCGTCATCCTCAAACTCGTCCGCATCGACGTCCATCATCGGGGCATTATGAGCCTCATCTCTCGTACCCTCGTCGAGAATGGGACGGTCGGGGTGAGCTACGCACATTTGGCGTTCGCTCCTAGTAGTGGAGGTGCCTCCAATGGGGCGGGGAAGCCAAATTTGCTGCCCCGAGTCATCTACTCCGGCCTCCATCAAGAGCTCCGTAATGAAACGGGCGTAAGGGAGTGCAGTTTTGCCCCATTCGTCGTAAGCGGCATTGATGATGTCCGCGTAGAAAAGCTGGGCGAGATTGATCGTGCTTTCGGGGTCTAAAAAGTAGTAGAGGAAATTGGCGTGACGTAACCGGACCACCGAGTCATTGGTGGTTTGGTGGATGGCGCCACAAGCAATGAGGTGTGTGAATCGCACCGTAGCCACCAAACCTCCAATGGGAAAATACTCGCGTACCCATTCCTCCCCGGGTGCCATACGAGCAATGCATTCGTCTTTGGTGTGGGGGGTACCATTGGTGGGGTATTGGAATGGCACGGGGAGGATCACCCCTTTAGTACGCATTTTGAGTGTTATGATGGCCGGCGAAAAAGGAATTAGTATACCATCAAGGTATGCCTCGTGAAGCGTAGAAGATTTGCGAACCAAGGTCGCATAAAACTGGCGGATGGCGGTTTCAAACACGTGAGTGCTCGTTGGAGCGAGGAAAGAGCACCACCCTCGGCGATCAAATAGTGCGGTAACATCTCCCGGAATTTGGTCCCAATTAACGAAACGTTCAATGTGGATTGGGCGCGTAGCCGAGAAGTATTGCTCGGCCCAATGGCGTTCTTGGATGCTTCGAAATACCCCTTTACCCTCGTCATCAAGGACGGTGGTATCATCATATTTCTTGGGGCGGAAATTTTCTTGGCGAGGACGCGACATGATGATGGAGAGTGAGAGGGAGAGGGAAAGGATATGGTGGAGAGGAGAGTGAGGGGGAATTTGTGGTGTGTGAAATGGAGGAGGGGTGGGTAGTAATTTATAGGTGTGGAGGGGTGGGTTTTGGTGGGAAATATGAATGAGTGGGAAGGAAGTGATGGAGGGAGTGAATTAGGATGAAAATTGGAAGAGGGAAAAGTTTGGAGGGAAGAAAAATGAAGGGGAATGAATGTAGGGGAAAAAGGAGGGAAGAGGATGAATTTGGAAATAGGGGGGGTGAATCTTCCAGGTACCCCGAACTGGTTCGGAGGTATCGCGAACCGGTTCGCACCCCAAACCGGTTCGTCTTGGGGTTCGGGGAACTGTGCTGGTTCGTTTACTTGGGTTCTCTCATCTCTCGAATTCTAAGTGTGCTCTCATGATCTATCTTGTGCATAATGCCCCTAAAGACGTCCTAGATTCTCGAGCTCCCTAAAAATTCCTCGAACCTAACCTCGTATTGCATGCTAGTTCCCTTGCAATGCATGCTAACCGGTCTATCTCGTGACCCATGCTCCCGGCTCCTAACTAACCTATTCACACACGACTACTATACACAAGAACTCACCCCATACGCGTCGGGGGTGCGACGACCTCACTTTATCAGCTCAATTGACCCCGTAAACGGGGTCTGACAACCAAACGGTGTCGACTTCTTCCGCACGCGCCTCTAGATATGGCTTTAGGCGTTGTCCATTCACTTTGAACGTGTTTCCCCCTTTTTATTCGTCTAGTTCAACAGCTCCATGGGGGAAAATATTCTTCACTACGAATGGGCCAGACCATCGTGACCGCAACTTGCCTGGAAAGAGGTGAAGCCGAGAGTTGTAGAGAAGAACTTTTTGCCCGGGAAGAAACTCTTTTCGTCGAATGATGCTATCATGAGCGAGTTTCATCCTTTCTTTCGAAATCTTGGCATTCTCATACGCATCATTACGTAGTTCTTCTAACTCATTCAATTGAAGCTTGCGGGCTTCACCGGCCTTATCCATTGCATAATTCAATTGCTTAATTGCCCAATACGCCTTGTGTTCGAGCTCAAAGGGAAGATGGAAAGGTTTGCCATATACAAAGAGAAAAGGGGACATTCCGAGTTGATTCTTAAATGCGATACGATAGGCCCATAGCGAATCGTTCAATCTAAGTGACCAATCTTTCCGGGTAGGATTGACGGTCTTTTCAAGAATGTTCTTGATTTCTCGATTTGCTAGTTCGGCCTGCCCATTCGTTTGTGGGTGATAAGTTGTTCCCACCTTGTGAACGACACCATACTTTCTCATGAGCTTCGCGAATGGCCTATTGCAAAAGTGGGTGCCATTATCGCTAATTATTGCTTTCGGTGCACCGAAGAGGGAAAGTATGTGTTCTTGTAGGAACTTTATCACCACCTTGTTGTCATTAGTCTTGGTAGCTATGGCTTCCACCCATTTGGAAACGTAGTCTACCGCGACAAGGATGTATAGGAATCCAAAGGACGGGGGGAAGGGTCCCATGAAGTCAATACCCCAACAGTCGAATATCTCAATGATGAGTATAGGGGTAAGAGGCATCATGTCTCGTCGAGTAATGGCTCCCATTCGTTGGCACCTATTGCATGATTTGCAAGCATCGTTCACATCCCGAAAGATTGTGGGCCAATAGAGGCCGCATTGCAGAATTTTTACGGCAGTCTTTTTCGTCGAAAAGTGACCTCCACAAGCTTCCGAATGACAAAACTGGATGACTTTTGGGATTTCGTCATCCGGTACACATCGTCGGATGATTTGGTCTGCACAGTATTTAAAAAGGAATGGATCATCGTAAAAGAACATGCGCGACCAAGTAAGAAACCTCTTCTTATCTTGCGGTGTCCAGTCGGGAGGAACGGCTCCCGTGATAAGATAGTTCACTATGTCCGCAAACCAGGGATACGAAGAGGTAGTAAAAAGTTGCTCATTCGGAAAGTGTTCGTCTATGGGTATGGGATCACTAGGTACGTCGAACGAAAGCCGAGATAAATGATCGGCAACGACGTTTTCTACTCCTTTCTTATCTTTGATGGAGAGATTGAACTCTTGTAGGAGTAGGATCCACCTTATGAGGCGCGGCTTGGCATCTTTCTTTGCAAGTAGGTATTTCAAAGCCGCGTGGTCGGTGAAGATCGTAATAGGAGAACCAATGAGATATGACCAGAATTTATCAAGGGCAAAGACTACCGCTAGCAACTCCTTCTTCGTGGTAGAGTAGTTGAGTTGAGTCCGGTAAGAGTCCGGCTAGCGTAGTAGATGGCATGAGCTTGCTTATCTTTTCGTTGGCCCAAAACAGCCCCGATCGCGTAATCGCTTGCATCACACATAAGTTCGAATGGTAAGGACCAATCCGGAACTTGCATGATGGGAGCAGACACAAGCATGTTTTTCAATTTGTCAAAAGAGCTTTGGCATGCTTCCATCCACTCAAATAGGGTGTCCTTCATGAGTAGGTTACTTAAGTGCCTAGCGATAGCGCTAAAGTCCTTAATGAACCTTCGATAAAACCCCGCGTGGCCCAAGAATGAGCGCACGTCCTTCAGCGATTTTGGTGGGGGAAGATCAGCTATGACATCTATCTTTGCCTTATCAACCTCTATTCCTTTGGATGATACAAGGTGGCCAAGAACTATTCCCTCGGTGACCATGAAATGGCACTTTTCCCAATTCAACACTAACTTCTTTTCCACACATCGGGTAAGTACTTTTTCCATCTTTTCCAAACAATGATCGAAAGAGGTGCCAAAAACGCTGAAATCGTCCATGAACACTTCGAGTCCTCTCTCGACCATGTCGCTAAATAAGCTCAACATGCACCTTTGAAAGGTCGTGGGTGCATTACACAAGCCAAATGGCATACGTTTGTAGGCAAACGTACCAAAAGGGCAAGTGAAGGTCGTCTTCTCCTGGTCAAGTACATCTACCTCAATTTGGTTATATCCGGAATAACCATCAAGGAAGCAATAATAAGGGTGTCCCGCTACTCTCTCAAGCATTTGATCAATAAATGGTAAGGGGAAATGGTCTTTCCTAGTTCTCGCATTGAGTTTTCGGTAGTCAATGCAAACGCGCCACCCGGTGGTGGTACGTTGGGGAACTAGCTCTCCCTTAGCATTCGCAAATCAAAGGACTTATCCCCTTCAAATCAGCTATGCACCAACCAAAATCACTTTGGTGCTTCCTCAAAATTTTCAATAATTTACCCTCCTGCCCTTCATCTAGGCTAGAGGAGATAACAAGAGGAAATGTATCATCCTCTCCTAGGTATGCATATTTAATATGGGAGGGAAGTTTCTTTAATTTGAGGGTTGGAAATTTTTCACTGGAGGGAACCATGTGTGTATCCCTCGGAGGTAATTCCTCGAATCTAGAAACCCAATTAACCTCTCTCACGTCCTCGTCCGACGCACTCTCATGGAGTAGCTCTCTCAACTTCCCAACCTCCCTCTCGAAGTCGGTATACGTCCCCTCACTCTCGTGTCTCGCCGCTAAACAGGATTCTAAAGCGTCGCCACAGTAATTCTTCTCAAAGTACTCCTCTACTATCTCATCTATGAGGCTCACCGCGTGAAGATCATCTTCCTCCCCTGCATTTTGGGCTATGTGGAAGATGTTGGTTTCGAAGGTCATGTTCCCAAAGGTGAGTTGCATTCGCCCATTCCTCATATTGATGATTGCGTTAGCCGTAACTAGGAAAGGGCGCCCAAGGATGATGGTAACATGATTACTCGAGTGGAAGGAGGGCTCCGTGTCCCAAATTACAAAATCTACCGAAAATTAGAAAGTGTCAACTTGGATGATCACGTCCTCGACTATACCTCGTGGGATCTTCACTGTTCGATCCGCTAATTAGAGAGTGACCTTCGTGGGCTTGAGGTCGCCCAAGTCAAGTTGCCTATAGATGGAGTAATGGAGGATATTTACCCTTGCTCCCAAGTCAAGTAAGGCTTTTTCAATTTTATTCTCCCTAATGATGCAGCATAAGGTGGGTGCACCGGGATCTTTGAATTCAGGCGGGAGTTCATTTAGTAGAATGGAGCTCACATTTTGTGCTAGAAAGACGTTCTTCTTCACTTTCATCTTTCTCTTAACTGTCAACAGGTCTTTGATGACTTTTCCATAAGCTGGAATTTGTTTAATGGCCTCGAGAAAAGGTAAATTAAGCTTGACCTACTTTAGCACTTCTAGCACGTCTTCACGTGGGTTTCCTCTATGGGAGGGAATCAACCTTTGAGGAAACGGTGCCGCAGAGGGCGGTTTCACAACTACCTATGGCCCACTAGCATCTTCTTGGTCACTCTCATTCAAGGGGACATCTTCGGCCTCTTTCGTGCCGGGCGAAATCTCCTTGGCTTTCGTTGTGTCGGGTGGGGGAGGTGATAAATCAACAACTCTCCCACTACGAAGAGTGGTCACAGCTTGACATTGCTCCTGATGTTCAGTGGAGGTGGAGCTAACACTAGTTTGACCTTGGGGAGGTCTTTGGCCTTGGGCAGGAAACTTGCCCTTCTCTTGAACACTCAATGAGGATTGTATTTTTGACAGGTTCGCATTTATGTCGCCTATCAGACAATCATATTTGGCATTGTTTGCGGTCTGACTTGCGATGAATTGATTCATGGTATCCTCAAGAGTTCTCCGCTGTGGCGGGATATAATTTCCTTGAGGTGGTGGTGCTTGCACATGTCCTTGCATGTGTGGAGCTTGTTGAAAGTGTTGTGGTCGAGGAGGGGCAACATGCGAAGGAGGGTTCATTACGGCATGTTGTTGCCCATAGCTAAAACCGGGATGATTTTTCCATGAAGGGTTGTAGGAATTCCCGTTTGGGGCACCGAAATTACCCTTAAAGCCTCCTATACCACTAACTTGCTCCTGAAGCATTGCTTTGTAGGCGGGTATTGTCGGACATTCCTCAGTTGAATGTCCCGCCTCACAAATAGCACACACTTTCACGACGGGGTTTGGAATGGGTCCAGCTGGTCCTTTTCCATATATCTCGCATAGATATCGAAATCCTTTCTCAAGAGTCTCCAATCGGTTGTTCGTCATAGAATTCTTATCTACGTGGAATAGGCCAGACGTCGACGGAGTGGTGGTCTCTTGTCTATTTCGATTTTGAGCGTTGGGATCAGAAGTGTCCCAGGATTGGGTAGTCTTGGCGACATACCTCAGGTGAAGCTCAGCATTGTGGGCATCTAAATCGATAAACGAACCACTGCCCATTATTTCAACAAGTTGTTTGGAGTTAAGATTTAACCCATTATAGATAAAAGAGATGACTTGCGCTGAATCAAATCCATGATGGGGGCATGAAGTAACTAACTCATTGAAACGTTCATAACATCGATGGAATGGCTCATTTTCAGCTTGTGTGAATGCTTGAATTTGAGCCTTTATGGAGATTGTTCGATGTGGTGGGAAGAATTTCTTAAGAAATCTCGACTGTAACTCATTCCATGATGGAATCGAGCTCGGAGGTAAAGACCATAGCCAGGTCTTAGCTTTATCTTTGAGCGAGAAAGGGAAGAGTTTGAGGCGGATTACCTCTTGCGTGCAGGTTTGATCATTGAGAGTATCACACACGTCCTCAAATTCCCTAATATAGAGGTATGGCTTTTCAGAATCCATACCATGATAATGTGGCAGCATCTGGATCATCCCATTTTTGAAACGGAATTGCCCGGCATTATACGGGAGTATAATGCATCCCGGAGTGACAGTACGCTCGGGATATAAGAATTCTCTAATCGGACGGTATGGGGGCTCTTCCTCACCGGTGGGTGCACTGCCGTGTTGCGACATCTCTTCCTCACTTATTGGCTCGGTGCTCGGAGTGTGTCCTAAGAAGGAAAAAGGAGTGTTATCGGAGATTGAGTGCGACGGTGTGGGAGGTGGGATCCAGAACTGTGGGGCGTTTGGAGTGTGGGGACTATCAGGGTTATACTCAACAATTAGAATTTCATGAATGTTGGTTGGAGTATTATGGGGTGTGGGAGTGGGTTCAGAATTTTGCATTAAAGCTTAGGAGAGATGATGATTGTGAATCTTTTTGTGCTTTTTATTTTGTTTTTTTTTATGTTTTTTTTTTTTTTGATTTTTTTTGAAATTTTTGGTCAAAGCTTTGGATTGACTCAATCTAATCCTAAGTCTACCTAATTCCCCGGCAACGGCGCCAAAAACTTGACGCGACTGAAAATGTATCTCAGGAATGCGTTCACTCTAGGCTCAAGTGTAAGCTTGTCGCTCAGGTAATAATCCCAGTAAGTCGAGTATCGATCCTCAGGGAAAAAGGACAACAGAGTTGTGACGACGGGAAGAGACGGAGAGACCCTAACTTTGACTCTAAAAAGAAAAGGAAAAATTAATTTGGTTTTGAGATTGATTACAGCTAAATGCGATAATGAAATTATGAGAGATGCAACTATACTAATCTACCGAAATTAAGAATGAATGATGATTCGAAACTTTTTTATTTTAAATGATGAGAGAAATAGGACGGGCATACAATCCCCCGACCCTAGTGTAGTGCAGTTATAATATTAATCATAAATTTATTTGATTGATCTGACCCGGAATTTAGTACTTCCAAGCATTATGTATACGAGGTTCAAGCCTGCGTCATACCTAATCTGAGGATGAGTAAATTGGTATCGCGATAGTGACACTCAAATTGCACTCTAAATCATCACGAGTACCCAGAGGCAAACGAGATATAAAGATCTACAATTATTATGTAACTACGCAATACGATCATAATCAATCACTAAATTCATCGGATTAATTTTATACACCTGCACTAACGCATCAGGTTGGGTTCATGCATCCCGACCTTTTAAACCTAGCCGGAAATACTAAACTGAAGGATGCATGAAATAGTAACGTTGCATGCGAAAGAACTCATGAAGATACTAGATTGAAATACGTAGCTAAGTGTTATGAACGCAAAGATTTATTCAAATCACGCAGGAAAATTACCATGCAAGAATAATAATCATAAAAATAAAACTTGGATTACAACTTGAAAACAAACCCGAGATTGTATTGAGCTTGCAGCAATTAATTGAAGTTATGTTCCTAGATGTTCTTCCCTTTTTTTCCTCTACCAAAACTAAAAAAAACTCTTCAGAACTGTTGTCCCTAGGTCACTACTTACGTCCAAAACTGTTATTGGATGAGTTTTTAACCTAATGGGCTTCTTTGAACCAATCAGAATGAAGGAGAAAAATCGCGCTTCAGGACCCCCGAACCGGTTTGCATGTTCCTCGAACCGGTTCACCCCCCAAACCGGTTCGCTCCTGGGTTCGAGAATTTTTGTTGGCTTGGGGTGCTTTTTCTTTCATTCAACACTTAGAATTTTTCTTGTTTTATTTCCTTTCTTCCTTGAATTTTTCTTCAACTTCAACTGGTCATAACTCATCAACCGTAGCTCGGATTTGGGTGCCGTTTCTTTCAGTGTTCTCGTTGTTCCGAGCTTTTAAACTTTCCAGTTGACTCCTCCCTCGAGATCTGGCTGCAAAATTACCAAAATACCCTTGAACTTGCCTTCTTAGCTTTTCTTTCATCGTCTCGCTTTCTCTTTTGCACTGCTTGCATAATAAACCTGTAAAACAAATAAGAGAAGCACGAAATACTTGCCAAGGAAGGTTTGTAGCATAAATGTGCGTCAAATCCATATCGGTTGCATCACTCGGGTTCACAAATATACTGAAATTAGGGGAATAAATATACAATATTTATGCCCAATCATTGGCACCAAAGTTTACACTAAACTATGAGGGACCTTATATAGTCAAAGGAACAAGCACATTAGGATATTATAAAATTGCCAAGCTAAAAGTAGAAGAAGATTTATTTTCAATCAACCTGATGTGGCTAAAACTTTAAAATAATATTTGTAAATACGTATCCTATAATTTGTGGGACTATCTTACTTTGAATCAAAATTTCTTACAATCACCAGGATAATCCAAAAATTGAAAAATAAGGCATAATCGCATGTTTGAAGTTTTAATCCTTGAAAACATATTATGAAACAACCAAAACTATAATCACCATGATAATCCAATAACTGGGAAAAAGGACAGTTATGTATTTGAAGGTTAATCCTTGGAAACATATTCTCAAACAACCAAAACTACAATCACCAGGATAACCCAACAATCAAAAAGGAGGGGGATAATATCATGTTGGAAAGTTTAATCCTTGGAAACATATTTGTAAACAACCAAAACTATAATAAATGGGACAATCCAACAATCGGGCGAAAATCCATATTAAAGTAATATGAGTAATACAGTCATTAATAGTTTTAAACTCCTTCGATAAGAATTTTTCTTCGAGAGAAAAATTTCTCAAGTCGAAATCCATATCGAAGTAGTAGGGGCAATACCATCATCGATTAGTTTAAACTCCTTCGATAACACTATTTCTCCCAGAAATTATTTTCCCAAGTCAAAATCCATATCAAAGTAGTAGGGGAAATACCATCATTGATTAATTTAAAATACTTGGATAAGAATTTATACATATCAAAGTTGTAGGGGAAATACCGTCATCGACTAATTTTAAAGTCCTTAGATAAGAACTTTTTTCCCATAAAATTTTCCCATGTCAAAATCCATTAGTAGAGAAAATACAATTATTGATTAGTTTAAACTCCTTTAATAATAATTTTTCTTTCCCCAAAAAATTTCCCCAATTCAAAATCCATATCAAAGTAGTAGGGAACATATCATTATCGTATGTTTTAAACTCCTCCAATAAGAATCTTTAATAAACATTATAGATTTAGCATAAAATTTAAACGATACGAACAAAATGCCAAGGGGCAAGCAAAACAAATGGTATTCAACGTAACCAGTTAAAAAAAGGTTCTCGTGATTCATAATATTTCCCAAAAAATGAAAATATAATCCTTTAGACCAATCATACAAAATTACCCCCTAGGAAAGAAAAAATCTTTAAAACTAGAAAAAAACAAGATCTAAAGAGCCTACACCAAACTCCTACTCAGTACTGGAAGAAAGAGATTCATCGGACTTACAAAGAGCATCCCTATCGAATTCGATATCCTTGATCGTAACGTGTCACTCACGAAGTTCCCTCATCAAATCTTCTATCTTGGACCGACTAGCATCAAGATCTCAAACTAACTCATCAACTTTCAGATCCAAAATAATTGACAAATCTCTTCATTTTTGCCTAACGTTTAAAGGCGAGGGCACGTTGAAAATTTAAGGCGAGTTCAAGAAAAGACTCGAACCAATCAATATCAAACTATCACATCTCCATATCTTTCACGAAAAATTGGTCTCCAAGCATCAACATCAATAATTGGCAAATGATCATTCCCATACTCTGACTACCCATTCATAAGGATTATCAAGGTTGATATCTTCGAGGCACGAGTTCAACACCTAAAATTGGCTAAAGTATGAGGGTAAACACATAAACTCAAAAATTGGTAGAGGCAATTCACCATCACTCATAAAAGGATATCGATAGTCAAAAAACCATGTAGAATGTTAGGATAGGAATTACTATGAATAAAAAACCTTGGCAACGGCACATAATAACCCTCATCACCAGCAACTAGACACAAGAAGATCAACCATCGAAACACTAATAGTTGAATATCCCAAATGATGAATAATAACGGGAACCTTAACAAAACTAACATGCACACTTACTAACACAACAACAGTATTGCCAACATACAAACAAACACATGTGACACTACTATCGATCTCAGCAATAGAGAAATTAGTGGAACCACAACACCTTAAAGGTCTTTCATAGATACCTGTAAGTCAATAGAAACATCAACTGACTGAGAGGCACTAGACTAACTAACGGTCCTTAAAATATCTTTTTCGGGGCCTAAAGGAGAAACATATATTGGGAATAATGGATCACTAGACAAATCTAATGCATCATCATCGATGTTATTTAGCATATCCATCACATGGATGGCATCACCAGTCGATTTCCCTGGATTTACAAAACCATTCATAACTTCAGAAAATAACTAATCCATAAAAAGATCCATTACGCCATATATCGAGAATGGTCACAATCAATTGGTCATGTTTTGGAACCGTGACTAGGTGATTACGGTACAAAATCATGACCCCTTGCAAAACACATGACTAATCCTATGACTAAGGCAAAGTGTGATATCAATAGGGAAATGGTCACGGTTATGGATCATGACCATACTAGTCAAGGATCCAGACCGTGACAAAACTATAACCCTTTAGGCATCAAAGTTATCGTAAAAAATGCCAGGCTACTGGTCACGATTCTAGACCGTGACCTAGCCATGACCAATCCCAGTAAATTATGGTCATGGTATAAAATTATTACCCATAACTTTAGTTTAAAATGGCCACGTATAAATAGTCACGGTCTAAAATCGTGACCATTTTTTGAACTATCATCGGTCATAGTGGGGGTCACGGTCTGGAACCGTGACCATGGATTAGTCATAGGAGGGGTCACGATCTAGAACATCTTCACATAACTAGCCTCCATGAGATCTGAGAATTATACGTTAAATCATGAAACGTCATCACTAGAGCTTGCCTTGAGAGCACCAAAGAATAAAGAGAAAAGATCATAAATCCTCAATCAAGCACTGATCCCTTGCCTGTTGACATCGATCCTCTCACTTCCCTTGTCTCATCCATCATTAAGTTCAGTGCACCTCAAGCGCAGGGCATACTGACATGATCTCAGCCTCATAAGTTAAGAAAGTTTAACCCTTCATCTAAATGTTTAGTTGACACAAGCAAATGTTGGTCGCACGGATCTATGACATCTATCCTTTTACCCCAATGTTAAATCATTAAAAACTTTAAGATATTGTATTTTGAATTGGGACACTTATGTCTCGTCTCTAATTCTACATCCACGCCTTGAAGTACCTAGGGGCTTAAGAAAGGACAATGGACTAAATATTTGTCAACTCTCTATTAGGAGGTGATCTAAAAGGGTTATTATCCTCGGATGATAGTCTCACCCTCCTTGTGGAATGAAAACCATTTGTATCCATTCATTATTCCACGGAAATAATAAAAGCCGATGCTTTTCAAAAAGGGGTTAGTAATGCCAACTCCTTTTAAAGGTATCTGATAACCACTTTCATTGAGAATGGGTTTTCTTCACTCTAATTCTCATCCATTTTCATCCTAATTCCTTAAAGACTATCTAGACAACCATCTCAGTCCAAATGGCTCATCGTGAGTATAAAACCATAATTTCACCTATCAAATCGTTATTGAGACTCAATAATTTGAGAAATTTCCATCTATACTAGCCATCCATCATTTGAGCATCTGTCTATTCAAATGAAGTCACCCATTCGGCTCGTATAAGAAAATTATTCGACCATTCAGCACATGAAAATAATTTTCTGCCTCTTCCAACTTGTTAAGCCTCAAATAATGTGTTTGGCCCTATCCAAGGGGATTTATATATTATCTCTTATGTATGGTCTTTTTTATGATCATTCAGGTTCAAGTACTCCTTAATCCTCTTATACATCTGTATTTTTCATCTCCTTCTTATTTAGGGGCTAGTCAACTCTAGAGGGCTATATCCCTCTTTTGTCCTCTCATACTCTCAACCTATCGATTCTGCCCACCAAGTTCACCACCAGTGAAAATATTATAAACTATTCATACCAAACATAGAGGCTTATTATAAGTTGACTGTTGTTAAACCATCCTCACCTCTAGAGGTATTATTCCACCTTTTCATGCATGAAATTAGCCTTTTTGGGTCATGAATCTTTTAAGCACATCAACCTTGCCTCCATAGGCACACCCTTATCTTCATAAGCCGAATAAACCTCAACTCTATAGGCACACTCTTACCTTCACAGACCGATCAATATTTCCTTTATAGGAATCCTCTCTCCTTCAAAGGCTCGTAAAATTTTTCCTTCATAGGCATCCTCTTGCCTTTGTAGGCTCATAAATCTGCCTTCATAGGCACATACAATCTTTCCTTCACAAGCATCTGACCAGGTATAAACTTCGTATGAAAAATAGAATTTGTCATTGGGTGTTTATTCCCTATACAAAAATCACAACTTAGCACACTTTGGGAATGTAGCGATAAGTAGGGATTGAATCCATACGGAACGGTATTTAGGATGAAATTCATTTAGTACTTAGAAAAGGGGGAAGATAAAAGATGATTGGGTGATGTTAAAATGGAAAAGAAGTTAACTATACAAATAAAACTAATTAACCAAAACTAATGAAAATGAGATTAGGATCAATTTCCTACCATGGATTAACAAAAAGTATTAAGGAATTTAGTTCATATCGCAATTAATCGAACATATTGAATTATTTATAAACATCACTTATAAAGAGACCAAACCCAAAAATGAGAGATAAAACTTTGAATCGAATATGGTCACAAATAGATTGAGGTCATAATATAGCTATAAACACTATCGTTGCGTGACAAAGAAAGTTAAGCGCATAATATTCTGACTTGAATACACAAGGTTTCAATTAAAAGTGTTTCAAACCAGAACCTAGATTTCAAGCGCAAGAACCCATTAATGGTGGGAAAATGGTCCTTAACCCTTAAATTAGCTATTACAAATGTTAAAGCAAGTAAAACATCTAATTAACGAAGGAAAACAAGAAATTAAATAATCGAAACTAATTATATTAAATCAAAACTAATTAACAAAGAAAGAAACTTGATTAATAAAGTTTATATAAATGGAGAAGATGGGGAATAGTAACATTATATACAAAAGGAATGGAAACCCCGGGAGAAAGAAAGAGAAACCCAAAATAAAACCTAATTTAAACTAAAACTAGATATATCCTTATATTAAAACTCAACTTACTATTTATAGTAAGTTGAATAATAGAAAAAAAACACAAAAAAAAAAATCCAAAATTCGAGGATGTGAATCCAGTCCCAAAATATGGGAATTGAGTCCTTTTATAAAATTCAGTCAATATAGAAGCTTGAAAAGGATTGAGAATCGATTACCTTTGTAAATTTAATTATTTCCTTGGATCGCAATTCTTTGATGGAAGCATCTCTTATAATGGTTGTGGTTTTTTTAAGACCCTTTACGTACGCTATATAGCTGCAACATCCTCATTTTAACATTTTTTGGCTCTTAAGACTTGTATCAACAATGGTTTTCTACTTTGTTTAGTACCTCTGAAGCTTACTTCGGCTCCTTCAGACTTACATAAAAGGATTTGTTTTCTACCTCAGTCAATCATAGGAAAATGGATGGATAGCCCTTCCATGCCTAAGATATCATTAAAATCCTTAACTTCTAAAGGAATTAAGTTAAATTCAAGACACTAATCCTTTATTTATGCGACATATCCCTAAGAATAGTCGTATCCTACACCATTACTCTTATTTGGGTATTTATCATTAACAAAAGGTTGTGTCTCATCTTTAACTTATGCATAAAAGTGGTCGATACAAAGGAGTGTGTGGTGCCAGAATAAAAAATTGCATAAACACTTTTATCAGCAATAGTAATAGTAACCCTGTCATAACATCCTCGACCTTCTCAATATCTTTGGCATTTATTGTGAATACCCTGGCTTGATTTTATGGCTTATCAGCATCCTTATTTTCATATTGAATTCCTTATCTATGTGTCATGTCTTGCCACAATTTTAGTAGCACATTCCTAAGGTACTCCTCTTGATGTAATTCCCCTTCATTCTATAATGATAGCAGGTGATAGACGTGGTGTTTGTCTTCTCAAACTGCTTATTTTTAGTGGTACCATTAGCATTTTGTGTCCTTTGTCCCTGCTTCCATGGTATATTATATTTCGTGGTTATTCCCTCGTCTCTCCCTTTACTCTCCTTAGCCCTATCTTTCATTCCTTCTTTGAAATCTTGTTCCATGATCTGGGCCATTTCCACCACTTCAAAGCACGTCTGTAGACTTAGACCGATAACTCAGTTATGGATTCTAAGTTTTAGACCCCTTTCAAACTTATTACTCTTCTTTTCCTTAGTATCAATCAAATGAGGAGTGAAGCATGAAAGCTCCGCAAACTTGTCCACCGACAATAATACTTAAGGTAGTTTCATAAATTCTACGTCCTTTTTATCTTTAACTTGTGACACCCTGCCCAAATAAATATCGGTTGATCAGTCCTTTATTAAATTAAAATAGTATTCTCATCTGCTTCATTCTTAGTCCATTGTCGAAAACCATATTAATTACTTATGGTGATAATAAATCTCAACACAAATTATAAGCAAATGCGATCACCAGAAAAAGTAAATAACATAACATAGCTATAATCACACACGACACAAGATATACGTGGTTCGACAAAATGGCCTACGTCTACGGTGGTGCTCTCTGTTTTATATTTCTCTTTTCTGCAAGGGATAGTTTACAAACTCCATGCCCTTTGCCCCGGGCTGGGGGGTTCAAAATATACATGTAATTCTCAGAGAGTGGGGGTGTTGGGCACCTCCACGTTGGCCCATAATCCCTAGAATATCTATTGAGAGATTTTAGGGGTTGAATGGGTCACTGCTGAATTAATTATTTATGAGGCCTTAGATTTTGTTCCGAACACTCCCTATCTTTGATAGGGCCTAATCGGGCTACTTATCTGGGCCAAGACAATTAAACGAGGTACCCACAATTGCCCCTAAAATTTTTGGATCATAATTTGGGTTCAATAATTTTAAATAATAGCCCTGCTGGAATTTTTGTGAATTGCAAGAAGCTTTAGGGAGTAAAACGTCGTTCCCAAGTAGATTTTACGCGGCAGATGCACTTCGTTGTCCGTGCGTAATCATTGAAAAGGTTTAAATTTGTTTGAAGAAGTGATTTTCTGACGTCACTTCAAACTTCCTTGCATTCTCAAGATTTCTCCAGCTTCTCATTACGTTTTCTCACTTCGAGGTCTCTCCTTTCGTCTTCGAGCTCTTTGTTTTCTTCCCATATTCCTTGCTTGTGGCCTTGCATCGTCTCAAACTGATTTCTACTTCATAAGTTTTCCACAACTTTTCTTCCTTTATTTTCTGTTAAAATTTCTTCATTAACGCTGCTAGGTTTTTTTTTTTATGGAAAGAATAAGTAATAGGTCGATAGCTGAGTTTAAAGAGTCTTTCAACATTCCAAACTGGGTGGATGTGCCCCTATTCCTCGTAATGTTCAAGACAATGAGGATGGGCATAGGATTCATGTTCTTCTCTTATCCCAGGGGTGTTTGACTTTTCCCCCCAAATCACTTATTTTTGCATTTCTTCAGTTATTTCTATATAGTTCCTGCACAGTGTTCTCCAAATGTTTGGAAGATTGTCAATGGTGTACATAGAATCAATCAACTCTATGGCACCAATCTAGGTCTTATTAAAATTTATTATTGCTATTCCTTCTCTCGAACAAGCTCTGGTCTCCTCTATCTGAAAGCTAGGAGTCCTAACATGGTATTAGTAGTCAATCTACCTGATTCCCACAAGGACTATTGGTAAGAGGGGTTTATTGCCAAGAACTGGCAGTTCCCTCCCCAAAATGAAGGGTCGAGGTACAGGGGACCTATGATTCCTTTTTATGAGGAGGAGTACATAAGTGGGCATAGCTCTTGTACTGTCTTTCTCATATTTTCCTTTTTTCTCTTTCAACGAAGACAAAGAACCCAGAACCTGCACTTTGCGAAATTCAAGCTGCTGAGTTGGTCAAGACTTGGAAGATCAGGGAATACTTGGCTGACGGTGAGCATTCGCGATCAGCTGCATTATTTTCGGAGTACAAGAACATCGGGTCCAGCTTCATCTCCCGACCTGTGGATAGTATTCCTTAGCTATATATTACAGAAGAGGTTACTGTTGAACCAATACGATTAGACAAGGAGGAAGTAGCTATGGTAAAGAGAGTGAGGGAGCTGATAGAGGTGGAGCCGAGGGTGATTATAGCGAGAAAAGTTTAAGTGGCAAAAAATCTTCCAGTTCGAAAGAGGGTTCTGCGGGTTCAGAAGTTTCGAAAGACTCAGAGGTTTCGGATAGCTCCAGCAAGGAAACTATGGCTCCTCCTAGGAAAATTTTAATCTAAGATGATGATAAAGATAATATGGCTCTCGCTCGTAGGTTTAAGAAGCAGAAGTCTGGGAGTGGGATACGACCACTGGCTCCAAAACTGTAGCTCATGACCTAAAGAGGAAGATGAGAGAGGCGGTGGTGGTGAGAGAGAGAAAGAGAGAGAGTGTGTAAGGCCCTAAAATGTGATTTGGAAATTTAATTACATTATTAAGTATAAGTTATGATTTATAAGTTTGGTGAGGGGTGTTAAACATGTTAATTATCATATTTGGGGGATGCATACTCATATGATATATGTGTTGTTTGCATTTGATGTTAATCGAGATTATGATCGAGGATAACTTATTTAGATCATATGATTAGTTATGTGGTTAAATGTATCATGAAAATATGTTTCTAATGCATCATTATGTTTATAAAAGTAAACTAGGGTGTTAGTGCAAAATTGGCGATGTTTAGTCGCCAAATGTGAAAGTTTTGAGATTTTTTGGTAAATTCCTACTTTTCTGTTCGAGCCAAATTAGGTGTACTCATTTTATGATTTTTGGAAAACACAAAATATGAAAGTGGTAGATATATAAGTTATCTATATGTAGAAGCAAAATGGGAGTAAATCGGGTCCCGTAATAGTGAGTTATGGTAATTTTACCAATATTGGACAAATGAGACATTACTGAAATTGTCTGATTGGACCTCTTGTCCAACCAATCACACGCCCCCACCTTAAAGTAGTCACATGGACACGTTTTTAGGTTATAATATCAGGCCTTATCATCTTATTCAGTTCATTATAAAATTTTGGGAAGAAAGAAGATTGAGGAGAGAGAAAGGAAGGTGTAATGAAGAAAAATCTTTGAAAAATTACCATAAATCGAGGAGATCTTATAAGGTGGGGAAGCGGATAACACTACCATACCAAGGAAATAGTTTTGGTATTAATCTTAGTACCAAATTCAAGGTGAGTGACCTATCCTATGAAATATAGATTCTTATATGTTCATATGGAAATGTGTAGTAAAACTCATGTGTTAAGATGCTTATGGGAGTGATGTTGTATTTATGAAACATATGCATATGATTAAGAATGTTATGTGGTGATATATAATGTTATGGACTGAGGTGGGTCCTTTATCTAATGTTAAGGACTGTGGTGGGTCCTACGGGATATGGCGGTCCCGTTAATCCAACTTAAAGGTTTGTTGTACTCGGACTTAATTATGGGATGTGGTATCCCCATTAACTGGGAGTTAATTGGACTGGCGGGTCCAGGCTTGCGAGAGTTACACAATTCCTGTTGGGTTATGGCATTAGAAAATAAAAATTGTTATTCAAATTGGTTATATCTATGTGATGTATGTGTGGAATACGGTCATTCACTAAGCTTGTGTTGCTTACACTCCTATAATGTTATGTTTCACGTATGCATATCGTTTGGAGTTCACTGCCAAGTTAGGACGTTAAATGGGAGAGTGGAGGATAAATAACGTGAGTTTTATATGAACAAACTTTTGGGGTAAATGTTAAATAAGGGAACTTATGTAAGTAAATTTGTTTGGTACTTTTAAGTTGTGCATAAAGGTAGCTATGTTTTCATCCAAACATGCCTTTGAAGAAAAGAAAAAAAAAATCTTGTGTTATTTTTTCAAAAGATTTCAAGTACCATATTGTCTAATGGGGATTTATCTCTAAATAAATGGTTGATTTTAAGTTAATTAAGTCGGGGTGCGACAACTTGGTATCAGAGCATGGTTATTAGGTTCTGGACAGGGTGTGAGGGTCTAGATTGGCAGTGGACATACAAACCATTTTGCGTCATAAGTATTCACTTTCAAGGGATACATTTAAGTATGTTGGATTCTTGAGGCGTGGACACAAAGGGTTTGTTATTAAGTTTTAAATTGGCATTGTTGACTAACATCTCTCAGTTATACACATATATTGTTGTACGTGATATGAAATGCAAGGATCTTGCAGGATAGGAAATAAGATGTAAAGGTTTATTCGGGGATGACAGCGAATACAAGTAATTTAATATAAAGTATTGCATTGTTTTATATGTTATGTGCACAAATGTGTCATTGAAGGAAAATTTTTAGAGATACAATGTGGTATACAAATTGTGAAGTATTGGAAGTGATCTCTTTTTATACTGGTATATGTGAACTTGACAAATATTATGAAGTATTGGAGGTGATCTCTTCCTATGCTGGTATAGGTGGACTTAAATTGTATTACGTATATCATTATGAATGGGTGCGCTCCTCATCTGTATGAGAGAGTGATGTACGGGAACACATATTCCATTAAAGGATGAGAAGTGAGAAGAATTATTGTTACATGATTATAATGAGACCTGTATTGTTGAAGTGTGAATAAAAATGAAGATTCACATAGTAAAGGTTAAATGAGAAGGTTAATAGTTGGATATGTTTATATTTAACTTGTGAAAATGTACGAAATTCAATAACTAGTCGATATATCACAAATGACCAAAATATGGGTTCATGGTGAATTATGATAAGTAGAATAAAAGAGTAATGAGAGTTGAGATGTATGTCTTTAATAGTATGAGTACATGTAGTGGATATTACTCTTGTGATGTTTTGAAAAACTTAAATAAATAATAAAGTTGAGATAAGGTGTTAAAGAGTTGGAAGTTTAAAAATATTGAGGAGTCCTTTTAGAATATGTGTCGTGGATAAGTATGAGAAAGATACTAGTCAGGTTTAAATATTTTCAATTAGGTTGGGTGAATATTGAATTGTATTTGTCATTTTGCGTATGTGTTACCACTAAGAGTAAGTTATATAATTAATATGATTGACATTACATGGAGTCACCAAGAACTATGTGTAAGGAGAATGTGCTATGTGAGATACCATTATATGGTACATTAAGGTATTTTTACAGATTATTTGAAAGAGATACAACATATAATAGTTAGATAAGTATTATGGGGTTGGTAAGTATGGTTAAAGTTTCAAGTGGTGATGTTATGTTTAACATACATTTTATCAAACGGGTAAAATGAGTGTATTAATGATGTTGTGTAAGACTACCATATTAATAAGGATTGGAGTAAGATTATGATTGTAAGGTTATTGTATTGGATAAATGACTTGTTAAGGTCATTGTGTGTTTAGTTAAAGAACAATCAAACGTTACTGAAAAAAGGGGGGGAATATAATGAGAAGTTATATTGAGTTCATAGTGCATGACTACACAATATACATAAAAGTGAATATGGAATATTGGTTAAAAGTAAACATTTGGTGAATGATTGTTCATTATCGATATATGGAATGTAGTGAGGCTATATTTAGATTAAGGATCGTAAGAACGATATTTAATATACTCTAAAACTTCAGAGATGATACGGATTGTAGTCAAAGTCGAACACATATATATGGTATTGAGTGGAAGATGAGAAGATGACATGTAATAAGTTGGTATTGTAATATGATGTTTATCATTTGAAGTAATGGATGGAAGTTAGAAAGATGAGCTATAAGTAGAATATTTATTATTTGAAATGTTACACGATGATAAGGATGGACTATGGAAATGA
The DNA here is from genome assembly GCA_949130495.1 of Sambucus nigra. Taxonomy (NCBI): domain Eukaryota; kingdom Viridiplantae; phylum Streptophyta; class Magnoliopsida; order Dipsacales; family Adoxaceae; genus Sambucus; species Sambucus nigra. The sequence continues at coordinate 473,733,959 of OX422223.1, read as the reverse complement.
ATTGAGAAACGTAAATAATGATGTTTGGTTTATTAAGAATGTTCACTCATTGTTAATATAAGAGGATACAACCAATAATCTATTATGTGTGAATTTTTTTCATACGTATATAAAGGTATGGAATAATATATGAGTTGGGAATTAGCTTTTGTTGATAAGAAATCACTAGACGATTATCCTTACATATGAATGATAAAGACGCTTATGTGTTGATAGATCCTTATTTTGCACATTCTTTTGTGTCTTTGTTTATTCTGTTGCATCTTAATAAACCACTATCATCATTAGATTCGGGTTTAGCTATTATTACTCCAGTAAGGAGGATTGGTTTTTGTTGATAGGGTGTGTAGGGAGTGTATGGTGCGAATAAGTGAAAAAGAGTTGTTGGTTGACTTACTACCTTTCGATATGCGTGGCTTTAATGTGATATTGGGTATGGTTTGGTTTTTCTCATATCATGTATGTTTATATTGCTTTAGAAGGGAGATAGTGTTTCGATTACCGGGTGAACCTGAATTTAAATTTATTGGGGAACGAAATGTCTCCTGCGTATTATTTTACAGACCTTGCGAGAGAAGCAGTTATATGCTAAATTTTCTAAATGTGAATTTTGGCTAGACCAAAGTAGTATTTTGGGGCATGTTATTTCAGCTGATGGTAATTGTGTTGCTTAAAAACAAGATGGATGGAATTTATAAAGGATTATGACTACACAATACATCACCATCCGGTTAAGGCTAAAGTTGTTGCTGATGCTTTGAGTAGGAAATTGCTAGGTAGGGTATTTTGTATTCACTGTGTTCGAGTTGACCTGCTGAGAGAGTTAACTTTAATGGGGATGAAATTAAATTTGAAATAGTCTTATGGAATACTAGCGCATTTAAATGTTAGACCTATGCTAATAGACTAGATACAACCATCACAAGCATGGCATATAGAATTGGAGAAAATTAAAGACAATATGAAAAAGGGTAAAGCAAATGAATTTTCTATTCGTAATAAGGACATTGTTATGTATGATAACTGTTGTGTGAACCTAATGTGCCTAATTTAAGGACAACGATTTTAAAGGAGGCCCATTGTTCTTTATATGATATGTATCCAGGAAACACATAACTTTATAGAAATTTGAAATAATGTTATTGGTGGCTGGGAATTAAACACAACATTGTAGATTTCGTTGCTAGATGTCCATTTTTCCAACAAGTGAAGGCGGAGCATCAGAAGCCTATTGGTTTACTACAATCCTTACCTATTCCTGAGTGGAAATAGGAGCATGTTAATACCAATTTTTTTATAGGTTTACCAAAATCATCCTGAGGGTTTGATTCTATTTGGGTTATCGTTGCTAGATTAACTAAGTCTGCACATTTTTTCCAGTGAAAAACTACTTATTCCATGGATAGATATACCAAAATATATGCGGATGAGATGATTAGAGTGCATGGTGAACCTGTTTCTATTATCTGTTATCGAAATCCTAAATTTACTTTACACTTTTAGTCTAGTTTACAACAAGTTTTGGGGACTAAATTAAAATTTAGTACAACTTTTCATCCTCAGACTGATGGGAAGTCATAGAGAATGATCGAGACACTCGAAGACATGTTATGAATTTATGTATTAGAGTTCAAGGGAAGTTGGGATGAACATTTGTCACTAATAGAGTTGCTTATAATAATAGTTATCATTTGAGTATTGAAATGTCTCCTTATGAAGCCTTGTATGGGAGGAAGTGTAGGACCCAATGTGTTAGACCAAAGTAGGAGAACAGAAAACTACTTGGGCCAAAAATTGTGCAACTGAATACTCAGAAGATAAATCATATTCGTAATAACTTAAAGGCGATCCAAAGTAGACAAAAAGGTTACGCAAACAACAGAAGAAAGGAGTTGAAATTCGAGTAAGGTGATCAAGTATTCCTCCGTGTTTCTCCTTGGAGAGGGGTTATGAGATTTGAGAAAAATGGCAAATTAAGTCCTAGGTACATTGGCCTTATGGAATAGTAAAATGAGTTGGAGTCGTAGCTTACAAATTGGCTTTCCTATAAGAATGGTCTCGGATACACGATGTTTTTTTTGTATATCAATGTTACGTAAGTATGTGGTCGATCCTTCACATGTGTTTATTTCACAACCGATGGAGCTTAAAGATTACTTGACCGACGTGAAGGAACCAATCGCTAAATTTACAAATAAAAAAAAGTAGGTGTTATGTAATAAAAACTATCCGTTAGTTAAAATAATGTGGAAAAGTCAAATGTGGAAAAGTCAAATGTGGAGTATGCCACCTGGGAAAGAGAGAATAACATGAAGGTATAATATCCTCATCTGTTTGGTAAGTTCTTATGCGTTAAATTTTGAGGACGAAATTTTTAAAAGAGGGGCAGAATTGTAAGGCCCTAAAATGTGATTAGGAATGTTAATTACATTATTAAGTATAAGTTATGATTTACAAGTTTGGTGAGGGGTGTTAAACATGTTAATTATCATATTTGGGGGATGCATACTCATGTGATATATGTGTTGTTTGCATTTGATGTTAATCGAGCTTATGATCGAGGATAACTTGTTTAGATCATATGATTAGTTATGTGGTTAAATGTATCATGACAATATGTTTCTAATGCATCATTATGTTTATAAAAGTAAACTAGGGTGTTAGTGCAAAATTGGCGATGTTTAATCGCCAAATGTGAAAGTTATGAGATTTTTCGGTAAATTGCTACTTTTCTGTTCGAGCCCAAATTAGGTGTACTAATTTTATGATTTTGGGAAAACACAAAATATGAAAGTGGTAGATATATAAGTTATCTATATGTAGAAGCAAAATGGGAGTAAATCGGGTCCCATAATAGTGAGTTATGGTGATTTTACCAATGTGGGACAAATGTGACATTACTGGAATTGTCTGATTGGACTTCTTGTCCAACCAATCACACGCCCCCACCTTAAAGTAGTCACATGAACACGTTTTTAGGTTATAATATCAGGCCTTATCATCTTATTCAGTTCATTATAAAATTTTGGGAAGAAAGAAGATTAAGGAGAGAGAAAGGAAGGTGTAATGAAGAAAAATCTTTGAAAAATTACCATAAATCGATGAGATCTTATAAGGTGGGGAAGAGGCTAACACTACCAGACCAAGGAAATAGTTTTGGTATTAATCTTAGTACCAAATTCAAGGTGAGTGACCTATCCTATGAAATATAGATGCTTATATGTTCATATGGAAATGTGTAGTAAAACTCGTGTGTTAAGATGCTTATGGGAATGATGTTGTATTTATGAAACATATGCATATGATTAAGAATGTTATGTGATGTTATATAATGTTATGGACTGAGGTGGGTCCTTTATCTAATGTTAAGGACTGTGGTGGGTCCTACGGGATGTGGCGGTCCCGTTAATCCTACTTAAAGGTTTGTTGTACTCGGGCCTAATTATGGGATGTGGTATCCCCATTAACTGGGAGTTAATTGGACTGGCGGGTCCAGGCTTGCGAGAGTTACACAATTCCTGTTGGGTTATGACATTAGAAAATAAGAATTATTATTCAAATTGATTATATATATGTGATGTATGTGTGGAATACGGTCATTCACTAAGCTTGTGTTGGTTACACTCCTATAATGTTATGTTTCAGGTATGCCTATCGTTTGGAGTTCACTACCAAGTTAGGACGTTAAATGGGAGAGTGGAGGATAAATAACGTGAGTTTTATATGGACAAACTTTTGGGGTAAATGTTAAACAAAGGAACTTATGTAAGTAAATTTGTTTGGTACTTTTAAGTTGTGCATAAAGGTAGCTATGTTTTCATCCAAACATTCCTTTGAAGAAAAGAAAAAAAAATCTTGTGTTATTTTTTCAAAAGATTTCAAGTACCATATTGTCTAATGGGGATTTATCTCTAAATAAAAGGCTGATTTTAAGTTAATTAAGTCGGGGTACGACAGAGAGAGAGAAAGAAGAAGAGAGGAAGAAGAAGAAGGAGGGAGATGAAGAAAGAAGGAAGGAAAAAGTGAGGACCAAAATGGGGCAGTCTTTGATGACCGTGTCTGCCCTGGCAGAGGGGGCTTTTATTGCTCTTTCCTCTTAATTGGCTCCGGTGGTGCTCAAGAGAGCAGTCTTGCCAGCTGACCGCCATAGGTCATCGAGCATAGGGACCGACCAGTTAGCCCTGAAGGCCAGTCAGGGGCTTGTCTTAGTAAGTCTATTTATACTTCTTTACTCTTGCAGTTATTCTTCTAATGTTTTCTTCGCTAAATGTTTTTTTTTCTCTGCAGTTTGTGTTTGATTTCACCGTCCTCTATCGCAACCGTGATTAGCTGGCGAGGAGAAATGCCTAGTTGAAGGTGAGCCTAAAGACTGCTCTTGCTGCTCAGAAGCCTTTCGACGTTGCCTTGGCAAAAGCTAGTAAGGTAAAAGAGGCAGTGTCCAAGGAGCTAGAGGAGCTGAGGCAATCTTACGACCTGGTCTGTACAAGTAAACTGGCGGTGGTTGAGGAGAACAAGGTGTTTGTTAAGAAGGCAAAGAAGGTGGAATCTGAGGCTACAACCCTTAAGGAGAGCTCATACAATGCTGGGTGGCTCGTAGCATATGAGGATGTTGAGGCTTAGATCGGCTACATTAGCCGCCTCATCTTCAAGAAGGGTTGGGATAGGGCTTTGATTGCTACCGAGTTGGATGTTGATTCCCCCTTCTTTGACGGGCACGACTCTGGTCCCAAGCCTATTATGGATGAGGTGCCTCTTTCTGCTGCTTATGAAGGTGTCTGGATTGTCCCGACTGCTGCTGCTAATATTTCCCTTGATCAGGAGATAGTTACTGCTCCATCTAAGGGAGGTGTTCCTAGGCCTACCGCGGATAAGGGAAAGCAACCAGCATCCTCAGAACAAACTGAGGTCACCAGGTAGTCTCCTTAGGGATCTTTATATTTTTATCTTTCTGTTGTTCTTTCTTTCTTTTACTAATGTAATTGAACTTCCTTTTAATGAAATGAAATTTTGTTCCCTTCCTCGTACTGATTTATTTATTCTCAAATTCTTATATGGTTTGTAGCTCATCGATGTTGAGGAATATATTCCTGCTACCTCTCAACTAGGAAAAATTCTTCGTACTGATGTGAGCAACCGAGTTCGCCGTGTCTTTATAATAATCTATAAGTCTCTTAGGTCGAGGACTCAAGACTATAAGGACCAGTCAGATCTCGTTGCCAAGATGAAAGATAGGCTTCAGGAGATGGACGAGGTTGGTGCTTTTATTGAACAAGAAGTGGATGCTCTAAAGGCTAAGCTTCTGGATGCCTCTGAGGTTAATCAAGTTGGAGAGGTACTTCAACAAGATAATGACGCTCTAAGGAGGGAAGTCTCGTGACTTAGGGAGAATGCATTGAGCATTGCGCCTCGAGTTTTATGTGGTTCCTCTTTATCGACTGATCCGCGAGCTGGTACTGATGATAGTGGCTCAGCTAGGGAGATTGCAGCACTTTGGGATGACGTTCATAAGGCGTACGCGATACCTATCGGTCTTCAAAGAGATGTTACCTCACTGAGGCACCTGTTCAAGAAAGGTCCTCGGCAGGTGTGGGCTGATGGTTATGACCAGGGTTGGACCGATGCTCCGATGAAGTTGAGGGAGGTTGAAGAGTTATCTTTCATAAGAGGGTGGTTGAGTGCTCTTAGGGAGTTACAAGTCCCTAGGAACTCTGTCCTCTAGTACCGACATGAGATCTCTCCCTCAACTTTGATGCCGAACCCATTCAGAAGGGATGATCGATGGGTTCCCATAGATTCAATCCCAAGGCAGCTCGTGGAGCCAAATTCAGACGAAGTCGAGGAGGAATTATCTCCTCACCCAGATGATGGCCGAAGAGTGCGAGTGGCTGACTATCTTGCTCAGCGACCTAGTTCTCATTAGGATTCAATTTACTCAGCATATGTAACTCTTTGTATATGTAATGATGTAATAAAATTGTTATGTTTTGGGCAATTTGTCGATTAAATATGTGTATTTTTTTTACTTCATTGATTTCTTGTTCAATTATCTTGGGCTCTTCCAACCGACTAGACTTGATTTAGGCAGAGTTGGTTTATTGAGTGAATATCCCCCCAGTCCAGTATGCTTTTAGTGTACCATTCTGCCTTACTTTACCTTTTAGGTTGTGTCGTCACACTTCCTTAGGCATAATTGAGGCAATGATGAGGATACAGCTGGTATTGGATGTTTTATCCGAGCAGGATTTTTTAGCCAAACAATGTTGGCGACCAACCTGGGTTGGTCATGTTGCCTAAGGGTCCTCTGTAGGGCTTCATATATTGCCAGGGGCAAGCTAGGAGTTCATTCGTGTTTGCTGACGAATGCCTGAGGAAGGTCATTGCATACTGACCATGCTTTAATACGTATCTCGTGATCTTAGTTTTGTATGTTAAGAGGGGAGCCCATAACTTGGAAAAGGTGCACGAATTATAATATAATTAAGAAAAATAAACACTTCATAGAATGCCATTGCCAAATAAATCTTTATTAATAAAAAATTAATTGAGAATTTCAACATTGAGTTTAAAAAAGTAAAAAGAAAAACTAAAAGTAGAATTTCTTCAAATTGGCTGCATTCCAAGCTCTAGGTATCTCCCTGCCCTCTAGCGTTTCTAAGTGATAGGCTCCTTATAGGTCGTCTCTTATCACCTTGAATGGCCCCTCCCAGTTTAATCCTAGCTTTCCATCCGATGGTTTTACAGCGTTGCCAAGAACTTTCCTCAGGACGTAGTCCCCAACCTGGAATGCTCTTGGATTGACCTTCTTGTTGTAGTGCCTTGCTAGCTGTTTCTGATAAGCTGCTAGTTTCACTAGAGCCAACTCTCTTCATTCTTCAGCTAGGTCAAGTTCAGCGAGTAATGTTGCATCGTTCTGGCCTTAGTCGACCAGGGTAAACCTTATAGTAGGGAGGCGAGATTTTAAGGGGATAATTGACTCCATCCCATACGTCAGTGGGAACGATGTCTCTCTAGTTGCTCGTTATGGGGTAGTGCGGTAAGCCCATAGGATGTGCGGTAGTTCTTTTACCCATGCCCCCTTGGCTCGCTCCAAGCGCTTCTTTAATCCATCAATCACTGTTTTATTAGAAGCTTCAGCCTGGCTGTTTCTCTGAGGATATGCCACAGAGCTGAAGTAGTGTCTGATACTGTGGTCGCTGCAGAAACCCTGGAAGAGGCCACTTTTAAACTGGGTTCCGTTGTCAGTGATGATAGTCTTAGGGATCCCAAAATGAGTGATAATGTTCCTTCATATGAATCTTATCATGTCTGCGTCTCTGATGTTTGCCAGTGGCTCTGCCTCTATCCATTTGGTGAAGTAGTCTATTGCGACCAAAAAATATTTATGATTACCAACTGCAGTAGGTAGAGGACCCACGATGTCCATACCCCATTGGGCTAAAATCCATGGGCTAGTAAGTGACTTTAGGTCACTTGCTGGCTGCTGAACCATAGGGGCGTGAAGTTGGCACTTTTTGCATTTGCGAGCATATATTGCAGTGTCTTTCTGCATGTACGGCCACTAGTAGCCTTCTTTTATTGCTCGAAAAGCTAGCGACCTGCCCCCAATGTGACTCCCACAGACTCCCTCATGGAGTTCGTGTAGAACCTGCTCGACGTCCTTTGGTTGAACGCATTGGAAGTAAGGACCAGTGAAAGATTTCTTGTACAGCTTGCCCTCAGAAGATAAGTAAAAGTGAGCAGCTTTGACTCTTAAGCGATCTTCTTATCGTCTGATAGCGCACCATCCTTTAAATAATCCCTTAAGGGGTTCATCCAACTGGGGGATATCTCGATCTGGAGAACATGCCCCACGTTCGGCAGCTCATCGGTCTGGTTGATATTTGGCTAGGCGAGGAAGTCAATCGGAATTGTTTTCTTTAAGTCAAAATTGATTGCTGAGCTTAAGGCTGCTAGGGCGTCAGCATGGTTATTTTGTCCTCCGAGAAACTGTTGAACACTGACTTGTTCAAAGTTGGCCATCAATTTTTTCGTCGTGGCGAGGTAGGATGTGTAAGAACATATTTTTATAAATGTCCGTCACAATTAATTATGTCATATACTGTTACAACCGTCGAAGAAATGCAAGAGAAATCTCATCAAGACGGATCCAAATATATCAAGGTTCTTCATCAAAAAGCCTCCGCAAAGTTTACTTTGGTAAGGTTTGTAAAAGGGTACTTTAGATTATATATGGAGGCATAACCCCTATTGAGTATGGTAATCACAAGTTAATTGGCCAAAGCTTTGGATTAGTGATAGAACACATAAACATGAACCCAATGAGGATAGACTCAACTTAAACTCACAAAACTCTCGTGTATAACTCAGGTCATGCTAATGGACTTTAGAAGTGGCTTAGCTAGAGGGAGAGGGAAGTAAGCACCCTAGATACACCCTGGCGGGCAAGTAAAAACACACAAAACACACACAACACCCTGAAGAATCTCTGTCAAGTATTAAAAGCTTCGTAATAAATGACAATGGTGAGTCAGTGAACTCTCTAGTTTGCAATAACTCTTTTCAATTCTCAAAGAGAGGATCCCCTTCCTCAAAGGTGGTTGGGGTCCTTAAATAGCCCCCACACCACCCCCGAGGCAACTCAGTCATTAAAGACTATGAAAGACATCCCTCATACTTTATGTCACAACATTAAATGCCTGATGCACTAGTTGTCTCCACGTCATAAACATTAAATGCCAAGACATGCCTTTTGCCTAACCACTGTGTGTCAGGGGGTTGTTGTCGCAGAGGTGGCTCACCAACTGCCTGATAGCCCCAAATACCACGGTGGTTTACTCAAGTGCATGTCTGACATTATTTAGATGGCTAGTGACATCACCCACAGTAGATGTGACATTAAGTAGAGGGTCGTTTGGTCCATAACTCAATGCCCGATGGAACTCCAAGCTGCTCCGCTTGAGGCTCCACGGTCAGGGTCCTTCGGTGTTTTACCAGGTGTATCTAAGATGGTCAGGACAAGCCCCAACGGTGACTTACTTCTCAATCCTCCAAACCAAGTCCCTCTAAAGTTCCCATGGTGAGGTCATTCGATAGGGCATGAAAGCCCTCCCAGGTCCTGCCATGCCTGGTCTCTCGTGAGTACCGTTTGACCTCACCCAAACTGTATTATTATTATCGTTATGTCATTACAACCGTTACAGCTTTACAGTGAATGTAATCAAAGGTACAATATGATTAACACAACAAGCTGAAGTATGAGTTGCCACGCTGAGCTGCCTCCCCAAGCTGCCACGCTTGAGTTGCCACGCTGAGCTGCCTCCCCAAGCTGCCACGCTGAGCTGCCTCGCCAAGATGCCACGCTTGAGTTGCCACGCTGAGCTGCCTCCCCAAGCTGCCACGCTGAGCTGCCTCACCAAGATGTCACGCTTGAGTTGCCACGCTGAGCTGCCTCCCCAAGCTGCCACGCTGAGCTGCCTCACCAAGATGTCACGCTTGAGTTGCCACGCTGAGCTGCCTCCCCAAGCTGCCACGCTGAGCTGCCTCACCAAGATGTCAGGCTTGAGTTGCCACGCTGAGCTGCCTCCCCAAGCTGCCACGCTGAGCTGCCTCACCAAGATGTCACGCTTGAGTTGCCACGCTGAGCTGCCTCCCCAAGCTGCCACGTTGAGCTGCCTCACCAAGATGTCACGCTTGAGTTGCCACGCTGAGCTTCAAGCCCCCTCTACATTTGCCCCCTCGTGGAGAGATTTGTTGGGACAAGAAATGTCTGCACGAAATGACTCAACTTGATGGATTCTTCTTTGTGTAACCGTTGGAACATCTTCTTCGTTGGGGCCTTGTTAGATAAGTCTGACAAAAAGATTGGCGCCAAAAACTCAAGCTTGCTGAAGAAGGCAACGCTTCCTGTTCTCTATGCGTCATTTCATTAATGACGTGCGCTGTCTTTTCAACTGTCACAGCACTTCCCGAAGTGCCACGTGTTCATGTGAAATGATTACAGGCGGCGGTGCACGTGCGAGGGTGGGGAAATCTAAACGCCAAATTCGAAAGTCTCAACAGCCATATTCAAAATATTTTGAACCTTAAACACGTGGGCCTCAGAGGTCTCTTTCCACTTCTTCCTTCTTCTTTGCTTATTTCCTTACTTCGTTATTATCTTCTTCATCAAACTGTCGCTTCTTTTTTAGAAAGAGAGAGAGAGAGAGAGACTCCATTGTTGCAAGAGCTATACCACCGTTTGTAATCGTCCGCCCCCATTGTTGCTCTCAATCCCTTTTCTCTCGAATCTTTCTTTGTTATAGCTTCACTGTTTGTCATGGCGTCTTCAAGCAACCCCACCATTTCCACCACCAGTGTTCCGTCTGCCACCACCACTGCTGCCTCCGCCCTGGGTGCTGCTCGCCAAGAACAGCTGAGATTTTACCGTCGCTCTCCCATTTTTGGGGAGGGTGATGGCTTTGCTGTTGCCTGTAAGGCTGTCTGCTTTTCCTCCAAGTTTGACGCCCTCTTGTTGGGTGATGAGGACGAAGAGGTGTCTAAGTGGGGATTTCTGCCCCCAGAAGGAACTCTCAGATTTCGCTTAGAGCGAGGGGACTTCCCATGGTCCCATATTGATTTTGAAGCACCCGGGGGATCCCCCGCGCACTTTGCTGCCTGGAACTCTCACATGCAGAGTTCCTATACTGATGTCCTTACTAAGATTGGGCTGCAACGGGCAAGGTGGTTTGGTGAGTTTACTCTATCAAAGAACAACGCTGCCTTGCCTATACTGGTCTCTCGCTGGAACGTGGATACTCATACGTTCATTGCTGCCTGGGGTGAGTTTACCATAACTTTGGAGGATGTGTGTGAGCTCCTGGGCCTTGATGCAACAGGCTATGAGCCTTACACCGATGAAGCTCTTGATGCTCAAGAGACTGCGGATCGTTTGGAGTTGGATCGCATATGTCGAAGCTGCATCGGTTCTTCTAACAAAGCTACTTTTTCTCCCTTGATCAATTATTTCTTCCAGAGTTCTAGTGAAGGCAGTTCTTCATCAACTGCCCCTGGTCAAGGTACGCCGTTGGAGCTTCCTGCTTACATTCTTGTGATTTTGTCCCGTTTCTTTTTTACGGGCAAGCCCAACGATCAGCCCCGAAGAGACCTCATCAACCTGTCCCTTCGCCTAGCTCGAGGCATAAAGCTTCCCCTGGCTGCAATTGCCTTGGGATCCCTGTACACCTGGTTGGACAGGACTTTATTTGACATGGAACGTTCCATTGGCCGTTATAACTTGGCCAATTTTGCCAACAGTGTGCTTCTGACCAGCTTTCTCTACTTCCGCTTTCCTGCCGTAGCGGCCAAGCCCAACAGTCCTCCTTCAGCTGAAACAATTTTGCCTCCTCGGTCCTTCATTTATCATAAGAGGCAAAGCCGAAAGGAGTTGATTTCAGTGATTGATCGTTTTGAGAGTTTCGTTATGAGGCCCTATCAAGAAGAGGCCTTTTTTCATACTTGTAAATTTTTTCATCATGATGCCAGATTGATACAGGACCCTTCTCCTGACATTGAGGATCCCTCGCTTGCCGTGGTTCTTCTGCTTTCTCCTGGATATCTGCCCTCCTACACCGAGTGGGGATACACGAGCGAGCATTATAATCCCAACCGATGCAGTCGTCAGTTTGGGTTTGACCAGGGGGTGCCACGTCCAGTTTTCCAATCATCAAACCCCAAAGTCTCCTTTGGCGAGGCATGCTCCTTGTTTTCTTCGACTGCTGCGTGGGGGATATCTTCAACAATGGTTGGGCGTGTCACCATTCCCAGTATTACCAGGCATGGGGATGTGACCCCTCTATTTGCCACCAAGTATTGGCCGAAGCAACTAGCTGAAATTGTTGAGTTTGTTGAGGGAGAGCATGTGTATCCTCCCGTTTCTTCATTTTCTGCCCTGGAGTTGGGGCTAAAAGGCAACTCTGTACTTAGGATAAAATTCCCTCTAAGTTCAACCCACAAAGCGCCTCCCAACGAGCTTCCCCCACTTTGTGCCATGGTCCCAGTTGCCACGCCAAAGTCCAAAACTGCTGCTGCGAAGAAGGCTGCCCCCTCTACTGTAATTACTACCAATGAGGGGGCTTCTCCACCACCTGCCAAGAAGGCAAGAACGGCCAAGAGTGGGACATCAAAATCGAAATCGAAGTCCCAGAAGCCCCAAACTCCCGTGGCAGCTCTTCCCATAGCCTCCGTTCCTCCTCCCATGCCTGCTGAGATGGCTGAGCGTGTGAGGAGGGAGGCCCAAGCAGAAGTAGACCGAATAAATGCTGAGTATCAACGGCATGCAGTCGTTGTCCCTTCCTCCATTACTTTCCCCACGGTGGTAGTGGATCCTTCAGAGCCAACGGCTAAAAAGAGAAAGAGTTCCAGGGTTCCTCAAGGGGTCAGCATCAGTGCAGCTAGCTCGAGGAAGAAGACTCTGGGCACCAAGTCCCAGAAGAAACGGACTCCTGAAGTACACTTGACCCCTGAGGTGCAATCCACCCCTGCCCCATCAGTTGCTGCTAATCCTCCCTCTTCGCCCATGGTCGTGTCTTCTCGTTCTCCTTCTGAATCGGAGGTATGTATGGCTGACTTAATTATTATCTCCTTTTTGCTTGAGGACGGCTGTCTTTACTTGTGTGTATATTTATCCCTCCCCCCTTTCTTTGACAACTATTTTGCAGGGAGTTGAAATAGAAAGACCAGACCCTTCCAGTCCTCCCGTGAGCCCTTTTGTGGGGGGACTCTTCGGTGCATCTCAAACCGATGTGAATCCTCCCCGTTCCCCCATGACAGGGCTTACGTATTCTCACCGTGGAGTCAGCCAACGTGCGAGGGAAGTTATTGTGGGAGGTGATGACGTTGATCATGCGAGTTATTCCTCGCCTGAAGTGGTAACCCTCCCCGAAGTGGCACATCCCGAGATAACATCCTTGGTCCCTTCTGATTCACAGGCCTCACCTGAGGTTCCTCTGCCCATTGTACTTGTTGAAGAGAGTGAGCCCGAGGTATGATGTGATCTATAATTTATTTGTTGTAGTCCTTTCGGTCATACTCTTTTCGTATTTGGCTTACTGAATTGTGATATGTTTTGGGTACCCCAGGTGGAAATGTCCTCGTTGTTGGCGAGCATTCTTCTTCTAACGATGCTGATGAGGCCCCCGACTGTCATTCCTTTGTTTATCACCATAACCGAGGTAAGTAACACGTCGAGATATTTCTTCATATTTTCTGTGCCCATTCTTCTTTTCTAACACTTGGCTTTGTGCACAGTTTTCTCCTGATCTTGCACCAACTCCTATAGTGAGGGCCCAGGTTGGTGTGTTTACACCCCCTCCTGACGTGGCTTTGTTTGAGGGCTCAGTGTCTTCTCATGATGAACCCAATATGCTGGCCCTTGTGCCCTATACGGGTGATCAGGTTTGGACAAGCGTGGAGGCTTCTGCGTCCAGGGACCCCGTTATGGCATCTGGGGTAATAATCGCTCCCCCAACGGTTCCTGTCCCTGTGGCTGCCTCAAATGCTCCCGTTGTGACTGAGGTATATTTTTCTTGCTATCTTTTGTTAAGATTTTCCATAATCTCCATCTTATAACGGTGACTTAACAACGAAAGCGCTTGTTAAGATTTTTCATAAACTCCACCTTATAACGGTGACTTAATAACGAAAGCGCTTGTTAAGATTTTTCATAAACTCCACCTTATAACGGTGACTTAACAACGAAAGCGCTTGTTAAGATTTTTCATAAGACTCCACCTTATAACGGTGACTTAACAACGAAAACACTTGTTAAGGTTTTTCATAAACTCCACCTTATAACGGTGACTTAACAACGAAAACACTTGTTAAGATTTTTTCGCAAACTCCACCTTATAACGGTGACTTAACAATGAAAACACTTGTTAAGATTTTTCATAAACTCCACCTTATAACGGTGACTTAACAACGAAAACGCTTGTTAAGATTTTTTCGCAAATTCCACCTTATAACGGTGACTTAACAACTTACCACTTGTTAAGTTTTTTATTCATAATTTCATTATTTGGGCTTTTTCTTTTCAGGTTGCTCGGGAAAATTCGCCCCCAGTTCTCTCACCTGTAGGTTCGCCCTTCCGAGAACCTGATGTTTCGGAAAATTCTATTCATGATGATCAAGGTTCTACGACTGGTGCTGCAGCCGAGAGCGAATCTGGGTGCGAATTGCCTCTTCCTGACCTAGCTCCTCACTCGTTCTGCCTCATGGTGCTTCGGCAGTCTCCTCAAATGCCCGTCAACCATCGCCTGGTGATTGAACAATTGGTGGATCGCCATCCTGATACCTTCACACCGGATTGCCTGCGCTCAAATATTCATGTGATGAGTCACAGACTGCAAGGCATGGCGATCGTTGTTGCTGAAATTGCCAGTACCCCCACTGCCAGTGTTACCAGATCCCTTCTCAACCAATTTCTAGGTTTTCTGAAGGAGTTGGGACGTGATGGTTTCCGTTTTAACTGGCTTGTTATGTATCCGAAGACCTTGAAAAACCAGCAACTGATCGGCCAGAGGGAGGTATTGCGCAAGCACCAGGAGGACCAGCAAGCTGAGGAGGCTAGGTTGGTCGTATTGGCCCCTCTTTTGAAAGCAGTGGATCAAGAGGTGAAGGATGCCGAATAAGCTTTGTGCCTGGCCAAACTGAAGCGTGAGAGACTTCTGATCGAACGTACGCAAGTGCAAACGAGGCTGGAGGTTTCCATCAACGCCCAACGGTCTTTCACAGCAGCTTCTTCGGGCCTGCCTGGAGATTTTTTCTCTTCCTCGGATTTATCTTTTCTTTTAGGGTAGTTACCTCTTGTATACAGATCTTTTACTTCTTTTTCTCTATGTAATTCTTGGGCAATAGCTTCCAAAGGAAATTTTGTAATACTCTATTGTTTATGAATGAAGAACGCATACTTTTCAATCCCTTCATGTGTTGTGACTGTTGTTGTGTGCTATAGAGTTTTGTGTTTCTGCAATTCTTTATTCTAAAAAAATGTCACCCAAAACTTGTATATTTATAACGATATAACATCAGCTTAAACTTGGTTATTTTACACATGATAAACCTTCAGCCACTTATTGTTAATCTTAAATGGCTTGTCTTCTTCTATCTTCGAAATTAAGCAATAACCTGAGTCATGCGCTTCCTTCACAACGTAAGGTCCCTCCCAGTTGGCTGCGAACTTTGGTAAAGGAAGTCCCCTGATGTGCTTTACTGCCGTTTTCAATACGAGGTCTCCTTCCACGAACTTCCTTGGTCTCACCAAGTTGTCATATGCCCTGGAGAGTTGTTTCGTATATATTTGAAAGTGTTGCATCGAGTTATCTCTGTGCTCATCCAACGCTTCCAGCTGTATATGTCTACTATGAGGGAGCATGCTACTTCTCAAGGCATAATGGGCAGAGGGAAATTCCAATTCTACTGGGAGGATTGCCTCAGCCCCATAGACAAGAGAGAACGGCGTGTATCCTGTGGGTTTTCGCTTGGTTGTTCGATAGGCCCACAAGACAGCTGGTATCTTGTCATCCCATGCCCCTGGAAAGTCTTCCATCATTTTGGCCAAAATATTAATCAGGGTTTTGTTAGTTGCTTCGGCCTGACCATTTCCCTTTGGGTATGCCACCGTTGAAGTGTGATGAACAATGGAGTATTTGTCCGTGAGCATTGTTACTTCAGAATTGACGAAGGGGGTCCCATTATCTGAGAGAATTACTTTTGGGATCCCAAAACGGCAAATGATGTATTTTCTGATGAAGTTGCTCACCACCCCAACCGTTGCCCGTTTGAGTGGTATTGCCTCGGCCCATTTTGTAAAACACTCTGTTGCTACCAGTATCCATATCTTGCCTCTCGAAGAAGGGTGTATTGCCCCCACTAGGTCAAACGCCCAAGTATGAAATGGATAGGGTGTTGACAGAGAGTGTAAGTCCACCAATGGGGCATGGATCATATTTCCATGAAGTTGGCAAGCTTTGCATTTTCGAACGAACTCAGTAGAGTCTTTCTCCATCGTTGGCCAATAATACCCCAACGTCATCAACTGATCATACAACTTAGCCCCTCCTATGTGTGCTGGATCGTGCGCTTGTTTGAGGACCTCCGCTGCTTCTTCCCTTGTGACACATCGCAAGGGCCTGTTAAAGTACCCCTTTCGATAAAGCTGCCCCTCCTGGACGTAGAACCTTGGAGCCCTTCGCCTTAGACCCGTTGCATCTATTTTCTCCGTTGGGACAACCCCCTCCAGAATGAAGTCGATGTAGGGTTGCCTCCAGTCCGTTTGAGCTTCAATAAAATGGCACTCAGCTGCTTCGAAGAATAGCTGACACTTGTTGCATTTCCGTTGTAGCTCTGCCGCATCCTGCTTCATTCTAGGCCAGAAATACCCCTTCCTTTGAATTCTCCTATATAGAGGTATCTCAGTCGTCTCGCAATGCTCCTCATGCGTTTTCCTCAATATTTGCTCGGCCTCCTCGGGGCTGACGCATCTTGACAACCATCCTCCTGTATTTCTGAAATAGAGATTTCCCTGGCATGTAAAATATTGGGCCAACTCTCCTAGCCGCATCGCCCCCTCACCAGACTCCAGTTGCTTCTTAATGTCTCTTATCCAGCCCACCTCCTCCTCCATCGGCAGTATTGACTGTACTACCGAAGGAGCTGTTCTTCGTTGGATCACAACTGTGGTCTCATTGGTTTTCATTATCATCTTCTGGGTAATAGTGGCATAGGCATCTGGATGGCGGTTCATCGTTCTGGGATGCCTCCTGATCTTGGTCCGATGAAATTGGTTGAGAAGCCTTTGAATGATTGTTCTATAGGGCGCCAGGCTCATGTGTTTCAACGCATATTCTCCGTTCACCTGCTGAATTACTAAGTTTGAGTCACCCTTAATGCAGAGTGAGTGAATTCCTCTTCGAAGAGCCTCTAGAATCCCTAGTACTAACGCCTCGTATTTTGCCTCGTTATTAGAGCAGGGGAAATCTAGTTTGTAGGAAAGGCAAATCTCTTCCATCCCTTTTGAAAGAACAACCCCTGCTCCTCCCTTCTTTTCTGCCGAAGATCCATCGAAATGCATCTTCCATTCCTCCTCGGTTGCATCCAGGTAATTGGCCTGCAAATCATCTCCTGGAATGTCTTCCCTAGGTGGCTCGAAGGTTCCTGAAGGGAAGATGGCCAATAGGTCAGCATACGCCTGGCTTTTGATTGTACGAGGGACCACACATTTTAAGCCATATTCAGAGAGAATAAGGAACCATCTAGCTGCCCTACCAATCAATATAGTCTTTACGAGTAAATACCTAATTGGGTCGCATCTAGTTACAATATGAATGGTAAAAGACAGCATATAATGCCTAAGTTTTTGTGCTACAAAAACCAAGGCTAAACAATGCCTTTCTAAACTAGTATATCTAACTTCTGGCCCATGTATAATTCTGCTGAGGTAGTAAACCGGACGTTCTTGCCCGTCTACTTCTTGTGCTAGCAGAGCCCCAACGGACCTCGTGGTGGATGTGAGGTATAGCTGCAACGGAGCTCCCGCCTGGGGAGGAACCATTATTTGTGGTGACACGAGCAGCTTCTTCAGCCCAACAAGGGACTTCTGGTGAATCTCCTCCCATCTGAACTTCGTGTTCCTTCGTAGCAGCTGCATCAGTGGGTGTGTTATTTCGGCCAATCCGGGCACAAATCTCCTAAGGTAGGAGACTTTTCCAAGAAAACTTTTCAGGTCCTTCGCCGTTCTTGGACATGGCATCTCCAAGATTGCCCGCTGTTTATCCTGGTCCATCTGTACCCCTTGTCGATTAACCACGAAGCCTAAAAACTTACCACTTGTTACCCCGAAGACACACTTTAACGGGTTCATCGTTAACTTGTACCTCCTGCACCGAGCAAACACCTTCCTTAAATCGTTCAGATGGGACTCTTCCTTCTTCAATTTGATGACCAAGTCGTCCACGTAGAATTCCACAAATTTGTGGAAAAAGTCATGAAAAATGGCCATCATCGTTCTTTGGTACGTAGCTCCGGCGTTCTTGAGTCCAAACGGCATTACCTTGTACATGAAGTTGCCCAACGGTGTTCTGAATGCTGTTTTCTCTGCGTCAGAGGGGTCCATCTTGATCTGGTTGTATCCCACATATCCATCCATGAAGCTATACATCTCATGACCAGCCGTGGCGTCTATCAAGCTGTCGATGGAGGGTAGGGGAAACTCATCCTTAGGGCAAGCCCTATTCAAGTCTCTGAAATCCACGCATATCCTTATTTGGTTTTTGTCTTTCTTCCCTACTGGCACAATGCTAGATAGCCAGAGGGGATGTTGTATAGGCTTGATAAATCCTGCTGCTAATAAGCGTTGGACCTCTTCTTTAATCTTCAAATCTATTTCAGGCTTGTACGTTCTTGTTGCCTGCTTTACTGGAATAGCCGAAGGGATCACGTTCAACTTGTGGCAGCTCACTTCCTCATCCAGCCCTTCCATTTCAGTGTACTTCCATGCGAAGACATCTATGAACTCCCGAATCAGGTCAACCAAGGCTTTTTGTTTCTCCTTAATAAGATCTTTCGAGATGAAGATAGGCCTTGGGTCTTCCCCTTCTTCTGCTAGGTTTAGTTGCTCCAACTCTTGTGCCTGGGGCCTTGGTTGGTCTGTCATGCAGTCTGGTTCTTCGACGACATCTTCTATGAACTCTTGTATGCTGGAGTTGTCTATCACCATACACTGCCCCCGTTGATCCACTAAAAAACACTCATATATCGGGTCAACCTCATTGTCAGTCTTTTCGGCCGCCCGTTCACACCATTACAAGCGGTACACCACTTTTCCCTCTTCAGTGACAATCTTCTTGCATTGCCTGCTGGTGGCTGTTGCTACGGATTTTCTCTTCCTTTCTCTGGAAGCCTCAGTGATCCTTTCCCCTGAAAAACGACTTAACATGCTTTGTCGTTGGGCCTCATGCTCGCCTGGGTCTGTCCTAGGTCTCATCTTTTCTTTGAGCTGCTTCGAGATGTTCTGGGGTCGAGGGACCGTCCGATATGCTTCCTCGATCCTCTTACCTTCGCCACTCTCATTTAAAGGTCCCATTCTTTCTCTAATTGAGGGGACCCATGCTCCCTCCATTCTCCTCGTTAGGACCCGCACGTCCTCTTCAAGCTCTATATAGAAGGCTGCATCCACCAAGTGTGCTTCTTCGATAGCGAAAGGCCTTTTAGTTGCCCTAATAGTTACTTCTGTCCCCTTGATATTCGCCTTAGCACATTGGTGGTATGTTGAGGGAACTAACCCCTGGTTGTGCATCCATACTCTCCCTACTAACAAATGATAGGAAGTTGCGCTTTTTATTACATGGAATTTGATATGGGAACTCAGATTTCCCATCACTATCCCCACATTTACATACCCAATGGATTTGGAAGATTGATTATCGTAGCCCGAGATTACCAAGGGCATGGCAACCAACCTTTCTTCCGGAATATTAGCCGCGTGGAAGGAGTTGATTGGCATAATGTTGATGGAGGCACCCCCGTCCATAAGAGTCCTGGCGAAGCTAACCCCGTTAATACTGGCGGTTACATACAGGGGCCTATTATGGGGGAACCTTACAGCTCTATCCGCATCACTGAACGTTACCTCTGATAGGAACTTCTTTACCAGCCTAGCCATGGGTCCCCTCCATCTTAGCGAGGGGACTGCATTTCTTCTTGCAATATCCAAGATCGCCTGAGTTATCTCCATTCTGCTTTCTTTTGGGATTCCCACTTGGTCGAAGAACCAAGTGAACTTTGGAGATTTTGAAACTGCGCTATATTCTAAGACTGGGTCCGTTTCCTCGCCCTCAACGCTATAGGCGTCTTCTACGTCCCTAGCACTTGCTTCGTCATACGCCAGAACTACGTTAGCCATTCCCCTAGTGCAATACTCCAGTGCTTTATCGAACTCCATTGTTGCCCCTCCCCCCTCCCGCTCTGCCTCCTTATCATAGGCCGTTACAACATTGGCCCCATGCGCCGGGAGCGGGTTATTGTTAACGTTCCGCGGGGGGATTTGTAATGTTCCCGCCCTCATGTACTTGTCGATGATTCTTTGCAGCGTGAAACAACTTTCTGTTGGATGCTGGACCTTTTGATGAACCTGACAATATTTGGGATTGGCCCTGGTTGCCACGTCGGGTTCTTCCTCCGGGACGCCTTTCGGTTCGTAAACCGTTCCGCCTTGTACCATTGCGTTATAGCAACTCACAGCCTCCTCCACCGTACAAGGAAACGGTGGCGGGTCTTCTCTATCCCTTCCAAACTTTCTTTTGTTGTCCTTCCTCTGGGCCTTGCCCCCATCCTCTCTCTCGACATATCCCACCCGTGGGGCCTGAGACCTTCCCCCGATGGGTTGTATCGGCTGTCTGAACATCATGGGAGCTACTACCGGGCTAGGTCGCACCACCAAAGATATATTTCTTGCGGACTTTAAGAATGCTGAAAATGTTCCCTTGCGTGTCTCATTGATCAGGTGACAGATATACTCAGGAAGTAATCCCTCAGCACAAATTTGTAGTAACCTAGCCTCCTTAGCTTCTTCCCTCACGTCGAGGGACCTTTCCCTAAACCTTCGGATGTAGGCCACTACCTCCTCTCCTGGCCTTTGCCTCTCCCTGCCAAGTTGGGTTAAGGTGAACTCATCTTCTGCCAAGAAGAACTTTCGGACGAACAATACATGCATCTCCTCCCACGTGGAGACACTATTGGGCGGCAGGTGAGAGTACCAAGTGTATGCTTTATCAGTCAGGGATTTGGAAAACTCCCTCAGCTTAAGCTTTTTGTCATTGCAATGCGCCCCCAAGTGTTCAACGAAATGCTTAATGTGTTCCTTCGGGTTCCCGCCCTTCCCTGAGTATTTTTCAAAGGTAGGGGGAATATAGTCCTTCGGGTAGGGTTCGTCGTTGTACTCCTGGGGGTAGGGTGTCCGGAAGTCGTCGTAGACCGCTGCCACCTCGCCCACAGCCTGCGAGGAAGACTGCATGAACTTCAGCATCTCCTTCTGCATCTCTTTTCTCATCTCTTCCAAGGGCGAGGCTACTGGGGCCACCTGCAACGGGGCAGACGGTTGAGCGCTCGTTGCAACCGGAGTGAACGTTATCGGTTGCGCCGTTGAAACTCCTGAGCCGCCCACAGTGGGATTCACAACAGAGGGTACACTTGCTGGGACAGCTCCTGTAATGCCTGCCCCCGGTGGGGCCCCTGGGGCCACTCCTGGTGTTACGAAGGCATTAGTCTCCAATCCTCCCAGCATAGTTGAAGCTACTGGGGTTTGCAAAAACTCGTAAAATTTGCTCATGAGGAGCGCCATCTGGGCAGGTCCAGCCCTGCGCTCGTGGAAGGTTGTGCCGCCCCTGGGACGCCTATCGTTGTTGGAGCCAGCGGTACCTCTACTCGAGGAGCCCCATCTCTTAGGGCCTCCTGCTCCCTCGCAGCCTGTTCTTCATTATGCTGTATGTCATCGAAATTGAGTCTTCTAGTAGCATTATCCTGCGCCATACTCCTTCTCTAGAAGGATGCCTCCCCAGCAGAGTCGCCAAATGTAAGAGGGTACTTTAGATTATATATGGAGGCGTAACCCCTATTGAGTATGGTAATCACAAGTTAATTGGCCAAAGCTTTGGATTAGTGATAGAACACATAAACATGAACCCAATGAGGATAGACTCAACTTAAACTCACAAAACTCTCGTGTATAACTCAGGTCATGCTAATGGACTTTAGAAGTGGCTTAGCTAGAGGGAGAGGGAAGTAAGCACCCTAGATACACCCTGGCGGGCAAGTAAAAACACACAAAACACACACAACACCCTGAAGAATCTCTGTCAAGTATTAAAAGCTTCGTAATAAATGACAATGGTGAGTCAGTGAACTCTCTAGTTTGCAATAACTCTTTTCAATTCTCAAAGAGAGGATCCCCTTCCTCAAAGGTGGTATATTTTAAATACCTTAACTTTGCACTTAGAGCTTTGGAATATTTTTTCAAAATATTTTCTAAGTGTTGGAGCAGACTTTTTCATCAAAATTTGAGGATGAGTAATTTTTCTAAGTCCTGTAGCGTTCCTCGATTTTGACGCCCAGGTCATTCAAGTGAGATCTCATCTCATTCGAACAACATGGAGATGTCGCGCGATGTCGTTCAAACGACACGTATACGTCATTCGAGCGATTGAGGCGGCGCATTTTTTTATAAATACTCATTAAATTGTTTCTTTTTCATTAAGAAGTCCCAGCGTTTTGAAAGACAGAAAACTGTAAATCTGCAGAATTCTTTTTGACTTCTTCTTTTAGAGTTTTCATCCCTTTTATTTTCAATTCACAAAAATCCTATATTCTTTGGTGAATTGTTATGGTGTTCAAGAACACACTTTGCTTTTGTTCAACCTTTGTGGGGAGAACTCTACAACCGGAGAGTTGCGTGCTATTGTGGACAGAGTCTCTATGAAGTTACTCATGTGGGGAGGATAACCTACACCGTGAAGACTACGTGTTTGGAATGCACGACCTTGTGGTATAGCTGCATGTGAACCACTGTTGATTTCTAGCCGTTGCATTGAAGGTTTGACGAAGACACCATGTGTTACTCTTGTGGGCAAAAGCAAGATGGTATGTAAGTCAATGGTCTTGTAAACTTGTCAAAGTTCTAGAAATAAAAGGTTTTGCCCTTTGGGAATTTTTCCTGAAATTTGTGTCGCACGCTTTATTTATTTATGGGTTGACACACGCACACACGTAGTTGCATATTTAGGGGCTAAACTGATTTGGTTCAAAAATAGACTCTAATTAAATAAGTGTGCAAATTAGAAATTTGAGAATTTAATTAATTATCACACACCGTCATATTTTATAGGTTGCCATCCTCTCATCTCTAGCATTGAAATCACCACTTATATGATTGGAGACCAATTGTGAGTCGTCGAACACTTGGAGTTGCTTTGCTCTAAGCGCTCGTGCTTTTTGTAAGCCAGCAATCAGTGCTTCATATTCTGCTTCGTTCTTGGAGGCTTCAAATCCAAGCCTGATTCCTTGCTCGAGTATTGCATCTTCGGGGGTAATCAGCACAATGCCTACCCCTGCCCCTTCGGAATTAGAGGCACCGTCAACGAATAGTCTCCAAATGCCTGATGCCGATGGAACTTCCTTCGGATGAACAGTTTGGGGTTGGTCGCAAGGATGTTTTCCTATAAACTCTACGATGAAGTCGGCGAGGACCTGCCCTTTGATGCCATTAATTGTCTAAAACTAAATGTCAAATCGCACAAGCTCGACTGACCACTTTGATAGTCTACCTGACAGGTCTGCTTTTCTCAAGACTATTTTAAAAGGGTGGGATGTAAGTATGATGATGGAGTGGGCTTCGAAGTAATGTTTCAATTTCCTTGAGGCTACCACAAGTGTAAAGGCGAGCTTTCTAGTGGTAAGTATCACTGTGCGACGTCCAAGAGAGTCTTGCTCGCGTAATAGACTGGGTGCTGGATCCCCATTTTTTCACATACCAGTGCAGAACTTACAGCATGGCTGGATACTGCGAGGTATAGGTATAGAGAATCATTATCTTGAGGGATTACGAGCAAGGGTAGTGTGTTGAGGTAAGCTTTGAGCTCCTCTAACGCCCTGGAGCAATCCTCGTTCCACTTCCCATCTTTGCTTTTCTTCAATAATTAAAAGAATGACTGTCACCTTTCGGGTGACTTTGAGATGAATCGATTTAGGGCGGCAAGCATCCCCGTGAGCTTCTGAATGTCTCTTATCGTACGGGGGGCTGCACGCTATTGATGGCATCAATTTGGTCTGGGTTGGCTTCAATACGCCTCTTGCTGATTAAGTACCCAAGAATTTTTCCTAACTGGACACCGAAGGAACACTTACTTGCATTGAGCTTCATTTGATACTTCTTAAGGATTTCGAAGGTCCTTGATAGGTCAGAGAGGTGGTCTTCTTTGAGCTTGCTCTTTACGAGCATATCATTGATGTAAACTTCTATAGTGCCTCCCATTTGGTCTTTGAACATCTTGGTGACCAACCCCTAGTAAGTTGCTCTTGTATTTTTTAGCCCAAAGGGCATGACCTTGTAGCAATATAGCCCAACTGTGGTGATGAATGCTATTTTTTCTTGATCTGGCTCGTGTAGAGGGATTTTGTGATATCTGGAGTATGCGTCTAGGAAACTCATTCTTTCATGAGCTGCTATGGCATCCACCAACTGGTCAATCTCCGGGAGAGGGAAGCTGTCTTTAGGGCAAGCTCTATTAAGGTCAGTGTTGATACCAAAATTAATATGCTGATGTGGACGAATCATACGAAGACACTTGTCAATCTACGTGGCACAATAACAACGAGGAAGTTCATTTCCCCGACCAACTCATAGTCTCTCCGAGCAACGAGGATACACCGAGGAACGTCAGTACTCCGAGGTATTATAACGCTCCGAGGAACTCCTGAGCAACGAGCAACTAAGGCGGTCCGAGCTGCATCTCGGCCGTATCATTAATTGTCAGATAATCAACAGTTCAACTATTCATTGAATGTTCATCATCTTGACGCACGCGATGCCTTAAAATGTATTACCCTTTCATATGTATATCATTTAATGCATCAACCCTTTCATGTACAGCCTAAGGGCTATAAATACCTTGTATCACCCTCATTCAAAGGGACCGGAATTTCTTGATAGCACTTATAATCGAGAATTCTCAAACACTCAGCAATAACATAACAGTGGACGTAGGCCATTCATATAAGGCTGAACCACTTTAAAATCTTTTGTCTTATTTATTTATCTGTGATTAAATTATTAGAGTGATCTAGTTTTTTTACATCAACAGATTGGCGTCGTCTGTGGGAACGATTATTATCGTTTTTCACCAAAAATCATTCATTATCAATGGCGAATAATCCAGAATCCAGCAATCGAAACGCGGGAAATGCTGGAAATCCTCCAAATCCCTCTGCACCTCCAGATCTGACCGGAATTATGACAAATCTGGCTCAAGGACAAACCGCCATGCAAGACACACTGAGGCAACTCATACAAACCCTTCATAGCGGTGCACCTGCACGTTTAGGACAGCAAAGTGGTCAGAGGCAAACTTATTTACTTTCTTCACGTTCCAGGCGTACTGAGTCATATCGTAATGAGGAGTCTGATGATTTCTCTTATCAACCTGGGCGAACTTCGTCAATAAGGGTTACAGATACTGATCAAGATATCACCCTCTCTACAGAAAGACCCAGTGCTTTAGAAAGACTGAGTAGGGCGTCTCCTTTCAGTCGATTAGGCCCTAGGAGGAATAGGAGTCCACCTAAGACCGTGTCGAGGAGTTTTCGACAACCATCAGATCTAAGAGAAGGATCAGCACAATCACGACCAGTTGCTCGTCAAGATAGATCTCAAGAAGCTACCTCAGAACGATCAATTGCTCGAACCAATAGGCCCGAGGAAGGAAATGAAGCGTGGAAAGGATCTCTCCAACGGTTGGAGGATAAATTGGGAGAAATGGCCAAAGCAAAGAACCCCCTACAACGAACTTTCGTTCGAGGAACACCTTTTGTACAGGCCATTGTGGATTTTCCTACACCATCGAAATTTAAAGCACCCGTGGTAACTCCTAAATATGATGGAAAGACAAATCCTGTTCTTCACATAGAACAATATCAAGCTGCTGCCGATATCTATGTTGTCCCCGACGAGATGAGATGCAGGGCCTTTTCAGGAACTCTTACTGGATCTGCCCAGATATGGTACAACAATCTTCCTCGGGGTAAGATTTCAACTTTCTTTCAGTTAGCCGAGTTGTTTATTGGCAATTTCTGTTTTGGAGCAAAGCCAGTAAAACGAGTAGCACACTTGTTAAGTGTTAGACAGAAATCTGGTGAGAGTACTAGAGATTACATAACTCGTTTCAATAATGAGAAGCTAGAAGTCATAGATTACGAAGATAAGACAGCAATCACCGCCTTGATGAGTGGGTTGTTGCCTAATAAATTGTATTACACCTTGACGAAAGATCCACCTAGAACTATGTCAGAATTGATGGCAAAGGCTGCCAAAATCATGAATGCCGAGGAGGCTATGGCTGCAAAGAAGAATATGGATAAAGAAACCAAGGTGGAAGTCGACAAATCTAAGAAGAAAGAGCATAAAAGCAATGGTGGAGATAAACATTCCAAGAATAAATGGGAAGTCATGAAGAAGTACGACAATTATACTCCTTTGAAAATGGGTATTAATCATGTCTTGGAGGAAATCAAGAACAACGATGAAGTAAAATGGCCAAAGAAACTGAAGTCAGACCCTGATTCGAGGAGTAGGGATAAATATTGCGAATTTCATAAAGATCATGGTCATATGACCAAAAACTGCATAGCTCTTCAGAACGAGATTGAAACGCTCATCCGAAGAGGAAAGCTAGCAAAATATGTTGATCGGGGAGGTGAAAGAAAGGATAACGACCGAGCTAGAGAAAGGTCTATATCTCCTCGTCGGGCAGAGGAGAAAAAGAAGAGAAACCATGAAGATGATCCAGAAAATGACCCCGATCTTCCCAAGAAGCCAAGGCAACCAGAACGAGAGGTATTTTCCATATGCTTTGGATCATTTGATTGTAATGTCATTACAGGAGGAGATGCAGGAGGAGGAGACCTTACTGCAGAAAGAAAGGCTTACCTCGGAGAGGCTCAAGCTTGTTCATATATTCAGCGAATAAATCTGGCCGAGGACGATCGTCCGAGGAAGGTAAACAAAGAGAAGCTGGTCATTGGCTTTTCAAAAAATGACTTGGCAGGTGTTCTTTATCCTCACGATGATCCTCTAGTGATCAAAATGAGGATGAATGAAGTAGTGATTTCAAGGGTGTTGGTAGACAATGGAAGTTCGGCAGACATCATGTACTATTCATGCTTTGACAGCTTGAATCTGAAATTATCTCAATTGGAACCGTATCACAGACCCCTCTTAGGTTTTGCTGGTGAGAAAGTTTTTCCACTTGGAACGATCAAGTTGGATATATTCATTGGAACCTGGCCTGCTTGTCGAACAGAAAGAATACGCTTCTTTGTGATGGATAAGAATGTGCAGTCAGCCTACAACATCATCATGGGAAGAGTTGGTTTGAAGAAGTTCGAAGCAGTTCCATCTACAGTGCAGCAGTGCTTAAAATTCCCAACAAACTTTGGAGTAGGAGTTGTGAAAGGTGATCAAAAAGTAGGTCGGGAATGCTATTATTCGTCTGCCGAACAAGAGGAGCTTGAGGAATCAAGGAAAAAGACTACTACCTACCAGGTGGAAGAAGGTACAGAGATTGAAACTCTCGATCCCAGAGATGAATCTTAACTTGTAAAAGGACAGGTGGTGGAATCTACAGAAAATGTTATTCTAGACGACGAGCACCCTGAACGAATAACCCAGATAGGTTCAACGTTGGATGCTTCAATAAAACAAGAGTTGATAATTTTCTTGAGAAACAGGAAGAAAACTTTCGCATGGAGTCATGAGGACATGCCAGGAATAGATCCAAACTTCTTATGTCATGAGCTCAATGTGAATAAGGAGATCAAGCCTGTGAAGCATAGAAGAAGAGTGTTTAGTCCCGAGAAGAATCAGGCCATACAAGAGGAGGTCGAGAAGCTCCAGAAGGCTCAATTCATTGAAGATGTGAAATACCCGGACTGGTTGGCGAATGTGGTGATGGTAAAGAAGAAAAACAATAAATGGAGAATGTGTGTTGATTTCACCGATCTTAACAAGGCATGTCCAAAGGATCATTTTCCATTGCCCAGAATTGATCAACTAGTGGATGCTACCTCGGGACATGAGCTGCTCAGCTTCATGGATGCTTACTCTGGCTACAACCAGATCAAAATGAAACCTAAAGACAGGGAAATTACTTCTTTTATTACCCCTAGGGGAACTTATTGTTATAATGTTATGCCTTTTGGTTTGAAAAATGCATGAGCGACATACCAGCGGCTGATGAACAAGGTTTTCACCGAACAAATCAGTTGCAACATGGAAGTCTATGTCGATGATATGGTAACAAAAAGCAAGAAAGCTGCAGATCATCTAGTTGACTTAGCTCAGACATTTGATCAACTGGATAAATACCAGATGAAGCTCAACCCGACGAAGTGCACATTTGGAGTACGAGAAGGAATGTTTCTCGGGTACATTGTTAACCAGCGAGGCATTGAAGCAAATCCAGATAAAATCAAAGCTCTTTTAGGGTTGCGATCTCCAACAATAAAGAAAGAAGTGCAGAGTCTTACAGGACGAGTTGCAGCGCTCAACAGATTTGTGTCCCTAGCAACTGATAAATGCCTCCCATTCTTCAAAACACTTCGAAAAACTTTTGAGTGGACTGATGAATGTGAGAAGGCCTTTCAAGACTTGAAAAAGTATTTGGGAGCACTTCCATTGTTGTCCAGGCCAATAATAGGAGAGAAGTTGTATTTGTATCTGGTAGTATCAGAGAATGCAGTTAGTTCAGCATTGATCAGATTGGAGAATGGAGTCCAGAAACCAATCTACTACACAAGTAAAGCTTTCCGAGGTGCGGAAATCAGGTACCCAAAGCTGGAGAAATTGGCATTGGCATTAATTGAAGCAAGTAGAAGAATGAGGCCATATTTCCAGGCCCATACCATCATCGTATATACCGACATGCCATTAAGACAAGCCCTTCATAAACCAGAAAAGTCAGGGAGACTGATGTACTGGGCAATAGAGCTCGGTGAATATGATATTGTGTATGAACCAAGGTCATCATTGAAAGGGCAAGCTGTAGCAGATTTTATAGCAGAGTTTACATATCCTGATACCCCCGAGGAACAAAAGTTGCTCACTGACCAACCTGTGGATGTTACAGGATCAACAGACATAAGTCCAGACCAACTCCGGTTGGTAAAAGGGTTTGTGGATGTAGAAAGATCATCAAATTCAAACCTAGACCAACTCCGGTTGGTGAAAGGGCGAGAAGAAATGGTCGATGAGGAGCGAAAATTAACAGGGGAGGATGGAAGAGAACAGCAGATATTTCACCGAGGAACTCTATTGGATAAGAAATTTGAAGACGAGTTACGTACATGGAGATTGTATGTAGATGGGTCATCTTGCACAGCGGGTTGTGGAGCAAGGATTGTTTTGAAAACCCCAGACGAGATTGATATAGAATATGCCTTGCGATTTCAATTCAAAACCTCCAATAATGAGGCTGAGTATGAGTCCATGATAGCAGGTCTTAATCTAGCAAAGATCATGGAAGCACAACAAGTGATGGTATTCAGTGATTCTCAATTAATTATGAATCAGATGATGGGAACATATGCGGTTAAAGGGGAATTAATGGTCAAGTATCATGCAAAAGTGATGGGATTGCTGGCAGAATTTGACGCCATTCAGTTGATCAGAATACCCATAATAGAAAATGCACAGGCAAACGCATTGGCCCGACTAGCATCAGCTACTCGTACCGAATTGCGAAGAACGATACCAATTGAAGTACTGGAAAGTCGGAGCATAGATGAAAACCTGACAATGAATGTTATTACCCTTGATCTAGGACCATCTTGGATGGATCCCATCAGGGTATATATTGAAGAGGGAGAATTGCCAAAGGATAAGCTCGCTGCCAAAAAATTGAAGTATAAAGATGCTCGGTATGTATTAACTAATGGTATTTTATATAGACGAGGAATTATGGCAGGTTTGCAGAGATGTGTACATCCCTCCGAGGTGAAGGAATTGATTGAAGAGATCCATGAAGGGTCATGTGGAGCCCATGTAGCAGGTCGAACACTTTTACAAAGGGTGATGACACAGGGATATTTTTGGCCGACGATGAGGGCTGATTGTATAGCCTATGCTAAGAAATGTGACAAGTGCCGACATTTTTCCTCTATCCGACGAACTCCGCAAGCATTGTTGACACCAATAACTTCCCCTTGGCCATTTGCCATGTGGGGAATTGATTTGGTTGGACCACTGCCGATCACCCGAGGAAGATTCAAGTACCTCGTCGTTGTAGTGGACTATTTTACTAAGTGGGTAGAAGCTGAGCCACTTATTGATATGACATACGAGAAGGTATACCAGTTCGTTTGGAAGAATATCATCTGTCGATATGGTCTCCCTCATGCCTTCATCACAGACCATGGAACCCAATTCGACAACGAAGAGTTTGCTGCCTATTGTCAACAATCAAACATCCTGAAGACTCATTCAGCACCAGGTCATCCTCAAAGCAACGGGCAGACTGAGGTGACAAACAGAACGCTACTAAATGGTTTGAAGAAGAGGCTAAGTGAGGCTAAAGCTAATTGGATTAATGAGTTACAGTCAGTATTGTGGGCTTACCGAACAACTCCCCGAGCAGCGACTGGAGAATCACCATATATGCTGGCATTTGGAAGTGAGGCTGTAATACCTGTCGAGTTGGGCCTACCAACACACAGAGTGCTGAATTTCAATTCTCCGATCAGTGACTTGATGAGAAGACTGGATTTGGATATGCTCGAAGAAGTCAGAGAAGAGGCAGCCATTAGGAATGCTGCTTATCAACAACGAACAGCTCTGTTCTATAACAAAAGGGTGAAGAAATGCGATTTAAAAGAAGGAGATTATGTGCTAAAGAAGGTCATTCAGAAGCACAATAAATTGGAAGCAAATTGGCATGGACCTTACCGAGTTACAGAAGTCGTTCGACCAGGAACTTACCGAATAGCAACTCTAGAAGGAGAAGAATTCAAGAATGCTTGGAATGCTGAACACCTTCGCAAGTATTATCAATGATGTAAAATGTACAACGGGTCCATCAATATGAATAAAACGATGATATTTGTCACCATTTTTCTCTCCTTTGTTTGAAAGTTTTTCGGGGAATACAAGTGTTGTACACTACGCTACTTGATAGCAAGACGAAGACGATAGTTCAGACCTACGACCAACTCCGGTTGGTAAAAGGGCGAGAACAACTGATATACTCCTTTGATTAGGAGGCGTACACTGGCGTGATCAACTTCGGTTGGTAAAATAACTAATGGACAAGATAGTTCGAAAGAACAAGATAGTTCAGACCCACGACCAACTCCGGTTGGTAAAAGGGCGAGAACAAACTATACTCCTTTGGTTAGGAGGTGTACACTGGCGTGATCAACTTCGGTTGGTAAAATAACTAGTGGACAAGATAGTTCGAAAGAACCTGATAGTTCGAGCGTGATCAACTTCGGTTGGTAAAATAGCGAGAACAAATTATACTCCTTTGGTTAGGAGGCGTACACTTGCGTGATCAACTTCGGTTGGTAAAAGAGCTTGTGGACAAGATAGTTCGAAAGAACCTGATAGTTCAAACCCACGACCAACTTTGGTTGGTAAAAGGGCAAGAACAACATTCTTATAACGCCAATCTCGGTTGGTTTATACTATCAAATGCCAATTTATGTTGGTCGGGAGGTAATATTATTACAAAAGTTCCTCAAAATACAAAAAATTTCAAATTGAACCAAGTATAGTTGGTCGGTGATCAAAACCCACTAACTGTAGTTGGTCGACGAGGATAAATTATCGACCTTGGCTGGTCGGTCACATTTTATGAAAATATTTCAAATTGAACCAAGTATGGCTGGTCGGGGATAAAAACCCATCAACTGTAGTTGGTCGACAAACATAATTTAACAACCTTGGTTGGTTGGAAACATTTTGAACATTTTATACTCATTACTTTATTATTAAGTGATTGAGCAACCTTGTACTTGTAACAACACTATTGTTATCTATTTAAAAGATACATATGCACAAATATAAAGTGTTTAACAAGCACAAAAGAATAATAGTAATACAAATTTGCAAGCAAAAAATGAAATTCTTTCATTAAGGTCAAAATATATTACAAGTTACATGTATATATGCTAACCATTACATTGAAAATCCTATTCTATTGGTTTCTTTCCTTTAGATTTTGAAACAGGCTCTTTGCCAGCAGGAGGATCCTCTAGGCAAAGAGGAGAATTAATGAAATTAACATCTCTGAGCATTCTGACGTTCATCACAGAAGGTGTATCCAAGAGATGCTCGGGACGAGATAATTCAATCTGAGAATGAAGACTATAGTCACCAAGATATTTTGAAATTAAACTCCGAGGAATGGAACGAGCTGGGATCCATTCCATGTCCAATTTGAAAGGTGGCACAGGCAAGTCTAGTAACCCTGGAGCATGATAATCCCATAAATAATGCCCTTGCTCCAATTTTAACACACCCAGTGCGTTCAACCACCCCTGCTTATAACCTTCATTATTGGAGTGTTCAATACGAGCATCCAAATGAACTAGAGCTTCATTATATCCAGCCATCCAAAATTCCCTGGGTTGCTTATGAAATTGGAAGGTTAATCTACCCAATTGTTCGAGAAGGTTTTTGGCGAAAAGGTCCTTGGTATGCAAAGCAGACTTCGTTGCAGTAAGTTGATCTTCCAAAGATAAGTTTTTTTGGACATTTCAGACAAAGCACGATCATTTGCATTCAATTGGAACGCTTGAGTTTCCAATGTAGATTGAGTGCGAGCTTCTTCAACATTACGGCTGAGAACTCTTGATCGACTCCGAGCAGGTGGAGAACTTTGCTCCTCGACAACATTTTGAATAGCTCTTCCTCGCCCACGAGAACTTCTTCCTCGTCCCCGAGCAGTACTAGAGATACCAGACCTTCTCAGAGTATCCAATTTTTGCCGTAATTTGGCATTTTCAACCTCTAAGAAAGAGACTCCTTCATCAGTGACCGGTACCAAGGCAGTAGAGGATGAAGCTGCAGACTCGTATTGCGCCAGCTTTTTCTGCAAATTGTTGTTCTCTTGTTCCAGCAGTTCGGCGATCTGTCTGCAGGCCTCAATCTCACCTTTTAGGGTTCTCTCCATAACATCGTATCCAGCAATGATCTTTTTGTGACCTGTCTCAGAAGAAAGCTGTTGATGCCTATTCTCATATTCCTTGTGCAATGAAGTAATTGATTCATTGTGCTGACCTTGGAGATCTTCCAAGGAATAATGAAGTTCCTCAATCAAGTCATAGTAGGCCACGTTGTTGGCCACAGCTCGGTCAAGTAAATCCTTCAAGTACCGATAAGCCTCAATTGCTTGCTCTGTAGCATCATGACCAAGGATGTCAGCAATTTCTGATGTACTAAGGTCTGTATGACCAGCTTTATAATATTCGTGACATTGTTGCATCAGTTTTGTATCATGTGCAGATATCATTTCCATTCTAGCCACAAACTAAGGATGAGAAGAAGACAACAATCAACAAAAACAAATCATCAACAACAGAGATGAACAAAGATGTATTTTATTAGATCACAAAAGGATTACATTGTTTGATTACAAATAATGAAAGATAGAAATGATACCGAACAACTTCACACCTTTTCCTTGTCTCCCAAGACTTTCTCGGGAGGCTGGGACGAGGAGCTTGGTTGCTCGGTGGTAACAGCAGCCTGATCAGCAGGAGTCGAAATTATCTCAGGAGGAGGAGGCATGGAAGAAATGTCCTCGTTGGCAGAAGGAAGAGAGGTAGGGACTTGGTCACCTATGGCCATGGAAGATTCATCAGAGATAGGCTCATCTTCTTCTTCTTCCACAATTGGTGGGGGAGGACCAGGGAGGTGTAGCTGGAATAGCCCAGAATCTTCTTTGATCTTCAATTCCTACAGGGCAGCTACCCAGCCATCTCGGAAGTATTTCAACTTCCCGTATTGAACTTGGGATGTCATCGCAGCAATCCCCTTGTCCCATCCTTTATCCCAGCCAGCGCTGAAGGATTTTTTAACTGCGAGCTTTCTTTTCAGTTTCTCCGAGGAGAGCTTCACATCCAATTCTTCCTTCTGGCCCTTGATATCTTGCAGGGCGGACAACTCTTCCTCTGCCTTTTTCAGCTTATCTTCAAGCTCTCCAAAGTTCTTGAGCTTGTCGTCATATTTCTGATGCTCGACCTCTAAACTTTTCACCTTATCCTCCAAACTCTTGGAGGTCTCAGCCAACTTCACCTTCTCGGCCTCAACTATAGATAACTTTTTCTCCCATTCAGCTTTGTCCTCGTTATACTGTTGACGAGAATCCTTCAAAGATTGTGTTAAACCCAGCAGAGCATTCTCTACACCTGACGAGGAGCTGGAAGCTTTAATTACTTCGTCTTTCTTCACGATGGTATTAAAACAATTCATCAGCTAAACAAAAGAAAAAGTGATAGGTCAGTGCAAAAATACAAGTATTCAAAGACAGAAAGGAAATTCAGAGTGTGAGAAATTTACCGAAGCAAGGTGACGAGTAGCTAGGGATGTCAGCATATCCCTAGAAATATTTTCATCAATTCCTTGGACCTCGGGTATGATCCAAGTTTTTACCGAGCTCATTGCAGAGCTCGGAGGAATGATGGTTGAAACACCAACAACACCAGATGGTGGAGAAGAGACAGTTTCAGCCAAATTGACTGAGGATGATTTCCTCAATCTCCTCAAAGGGACTTCGGTAGTTTCAACCAAGGAAGAGCTCTTGGTCGGAGAGATAGCAGTCATCTCGACAGGAGCAGCCTTCTTGCTCGGAGCCACTGGGGGCTTCTCGACAGCTTTGGAAGATGCAACATCTACCTTCTTAGTCCCTTCTGGGACATCAACTTTGCTTTTCTTGGCTTCAGCAGCAGAAGTAGTGTCATCAAATAGAGCAGGGGGAGCTCTTTTCCTGCCCATTTTCTGGCTTAAAGGAATATGAGATTCTGGATCAGAGTCCTCAGGAATTTGCACTGGATCACTGGTGCTGACAACAGGACGAGCAGTATAAGAAGTCGTATAGCTCCTATACTGCAACAAATATGAGGCAGACCTGATATGCTCGTCTGCGACCTTCTGATGCAAACTCCAGATATGTTTCAATTGCCTTATATTTACCTCTGATTCCTTGGGAGTTTTTCTTTTGCTATCAACTGCAAATAAATACATAATGAGATATCAGTCATACATTTTGTCAAACATGATGAAAGCATTATTTCATAAGTAAAATAAAATGAAAATAACCTATCCCATTGCCATATGGGGGGCATTTGGGACCTTCATACACTCTGTCTCCGATTAAAGGAGCATGTTGCCAATTTTTGAAAACTAACCCATGTTCAAAATAATCCCTGTTGGCATCAGGGAGGTTGACTACTAAAGCTCTATTCAAAAATCTAGTTTTTAAATAATAAACGTTGTCTAAAACAACCCATCTGTAGCAAAACATAATCTCAGGAATTCCTAGACGAGTTCCATGAGTTTGATTTAACTTATGCACCCCATTAACTATTCTCCATGTATTGGGGGCTACTTTTGCAGGAACAACATCGAAATGTTGGCAGAATTCTATGCATAAGGAGTTGGGTGGAAAAGAAAATCCGCACTCAGCAATAAAAAGGCTGGGGAACCAATGTCCCTCAGCCAAACGAAAATAATCAAAGGGCTCAGGAAGATTTTCCAGAGTTACCCAAGACGGAATGGAATAATCAGAACGGAATTTTTCAATAGATTCAATAATGTAAACCATGATGAATAAAAGAAGAAGGAAGAAGATCTTACAGGAAGAAAGGAGGTCTGTTGACAACGAACGAAAACAAGGATGAACGCACAAGAGAAAGAAAGACTGGAGAATTCGAAAAGCTTGAATGCAGAAAATTGGAAAAAGAAGAAGACGGTATGGTTACCTAGAAGTTTAAATTCTTTGCCTTGGGAAGCGGCGAAAGAAATGATTACACAAAAGAAACTATTGAATTCCGGCGGCTAAAAGGACAAAAAGGGCACAAAGATCGAAGCACTCTTAAAAGTTCAAAAAAAGGCAGATTCTGTGAATTTGGAAATAAATTCAAATACGATGCTCCTAAAACCCAGGAACATCATTCAATATTGCCATATACCGAGAAAGAATGTTTCATACTCCTCAAAGTTCGAAAAATAAAACATTGGGGACTTCTGTTGATACCAAAATTAATATGCTGATGTGGACGAATCATACGAAGACACTTGTCAATCTACGTGGCACAATAACGAGGAAGTTCATTTCCCCGACCAACTCATAGTCTCTCCGAGCAACGAGGATACACCGAGGAACGTCAGTACTCCGAGGTATTATAACGCTCCGAGGAACTCCTGAGCAACGAGCAACTAAGGCGGTCTGAGTTGCATCTCGGCCGTATCATTAATTGCCAGATAATCAACAGTTCAATTATTCATTGAATGTTCATCATCTTGACGCACGCGATGCCTTAAAATGTATTACCCTTTCATATGTATATCATTTAATGCATCAACCCTTTCATGTACAGCCTAAGGGCTATAAATACCTTGTATCACCCTCATTCAAAGGGACCGGAATTTCTTGATAGCACTTATAATCGAGAATTCCCAAACACTCAGCAATAACATAACAGTGGACGTAGGCCATTCATATAAGGCTGAACCACTTTAAAATCTTTTGACTTATTTATTTATCTGTGATTAAATTATTAGAGTGATCTAGTTTTTTACATCAACAGTCAGTCAAGTTAATGCAGACTCTCCACTTTCCATTGCTTTTTGGGACTACTACTGGGTTGGACAACCACTTGGGGAATTGAACTTCCCGTATGGATCCTGCATCCAACAGCTTCTCCACTTCCTTCTCCACGGACTTGGACTTTTTGAGGGTAATTCTCCGTGCCTTTTGTGCGATAGGATTAAAAGTCAGGTCAACGTGCAACCAGTGACAAGCCACATTGGGATCAATCCGAGGCAGCTCATAGGGATCCCATGAAAAAATGTACAAGTTACTCTGCAAAAGTACTGCCAGTTCCTTTTTTTCTCGATCTGTGACAGAGGCTCCGATAAAAAACATCCTATCTTTATTATCGCCACTGGCTGCGACTTCCTCCAGGTCCTCAACGACCCTCTCATAGTGGAGCAGCCTTGTCTCCTCCACTGTTGGTCTCACATATCTTAGTTGCTATTTGGAGAGCATTAGCCTCTCCTGCTCTTCATCCTTGCTCATAACTTTCTCAACCTTTTTCTCTGGCTTAGGACGGACGGTTTCTATGAAGCACTTTCTCGCTATCGTCTGATCTTCGTGGATCTCCACCACTCCTCGTTCAGTCACACATTTGAGCTTATGATGGTAGGTATAGGGGATAACCTTCATTGCGTGCAGCTATCCTCTGCCGAGGATCGCTTGGTAGGGTGAATCAATATCTACCATGAGAAATTTGATCATCTTCGAGATGGTTCCTGCCCTTACTGGCAAGATAATCTTTCCCAAGGGTATGGTTATTTTTCCAGCGAAGCCAACTAGAGGAACGATAGCTTCCTTTAAGTAGATGACGCTCAACTTTAACTTCCTGAATAGGTCGAGGTATATTACTTCGGACGAGCTACCTTGGTCGACGAGCAATCTGTTGACGTCATAGTTAGTTATACTGAGTGTGATGATCAATGCATCATGATGTGGGGTTCTTACTCCCACTAGATCTTCATCCGTGAACACAATGTGCTTGTTGTAGTCGACATCCTCTGCTCGTCGACGCTTCCCTGCTAGCATTTTGGCTGGATCGATTTAAAAAGCTTATATTACTCCTGTAAGCCTTTTGACTTCCATCCGAGATGTGTTCCCTTAAATCTGTTTGAGGTCAGACGCTCCATGAATTACGGCGAACTCATGGCCGACGTCTTCCTCGATCACGTTGTCGGGCCTCTGATTTCCATTGGCAGCTACCTTCTCTGCCTTTTTCTCCACAAATTCGCTCAAGTGTCGAGCTTGGTCTAGCTCCTCAAGGTGAGATTTGAGAGCCTTGCAACGCTCAGTTTTGTGCCCGCCCTCTTTATGGAAGGCACACTTAATGAACGACTTGTCCTTAATCTTCGCTAGAATATTGTATATCGGTTCTCTGAAAATTATATTTACTGTTTGGAATGCCTTCGAGGCATCACTCTTGCTCTCATTCATAGGACCGTTTCTTCCCCCATTCTTACTTCCTTTTTCCTGACCCTCATTCTTATCGCTTCCCTTATCGGCGACCTTGACGGGACCATTTTCCCCTGCACTGAGATGAGTTACATCTTCGACTTTGGCATATTTTTCAATACAAGCCATCAAGTTGTCGATGGTTATGGCCTCCTTCTTAGCGAGGGACTGGTGCAAGAGGTAGGAGTTAGGTAAACCAATCTTAAAGAATGCCATGGCGACCTACTCCGAGTAGTCCTCGACCTCGTTGAATAGCTCCCAATACCTCTTCGCGTAGTCTCTGAGGCTCTCATGGGGCTGCTGCTTCGTTGTTAATAAAGGAACCATCCTCTTCGGATGGGAGCTGCTAGTAATGAAGTGAGCTGTGAAGAGCTTTACCAGGGACTCGAAGTTCCTAATGGATCTATAAGGGAGTTTCTCAAACCACTTTTGGGCCACGTCGTTCAAGCTCGATGAAAAATCTGGCACATCAATGCGTCATTGTGGTTCAAAAGGGTCATGGCCTGCCTGTACTGCTTGATATGGTCGATAGGATCAGACTTCCATTATAGATCTTGAACCTGGGCACTACGAACTACTTGGGGGCTTCTTTTTCCTCTATTTCTCTTGAAAAAGGGAATTTCATCTGGATCCTAAGAGCTTGTCGAGCTAGCTCTTTGGTCGACTTGGTACCCCGATGTGCTGGGTGTTGGTCCATTTCTCTTCGAACCAACTTTTGTATATCGTTATTTCCTCGGCCTGCGCTCCTGTAACGGTGAGCTGGTTGTTTATTTTTCGACCAATCGTTATCTGATATGTGTCCCTCAAATCTTTGAGATCCAGGTCCTGGGATCCTTCCTCGGCTGCGAGATCTGCTCGCCTGAGGGCTAGGAGTCCGATAATAACGTCGCCTTGTATTGCGTTGGAGTTCTCTCTCCATTTTCTCCAATCTCCTCTTGAGGCGAGCATTCTTAACTTCTTGCTTGCGAATGGCCTCCTCGTGTTCTTGGAGCCTGGCCTAATAGGCGTCGATTAGCCTAGAGACATGCGTGGACCTAATCGGTCCCTGGCTTTCTTCTGAGGTCTGCCAGTCTGGGCGAGGCCTTGGGTTTGAGCGTCGAACTTCAGATCTAACCCTACGAGGAATGGGTTGCTTTAGAATATCCCCTACTTGAGGGGCTTTTCTGTTGTGACCAGACATTCTAGGTTCTTGTTGGTGAAGGCTTTCTTAAAGGTAGAATAATCACTTCCCATAGACGGCGCCAATTGTGGTGACAATAAATCTCAACACAAATTATAAGAAAATGCGATCACCAAAAAAAGTAAAGAATATAAAATAGCTGTAATCACACACGACATAAGATATACGTAGTTCGGCAAAATGGCCTACGTCCACGGTGGTGCTCTCAATTTTTTATTTCTCTTTTCTCCATGGGAGAGTTTACAAATTACATGTCATTTGCCCCCGGGCTGGGGGGTCAATATATATACATGTAATTCTCGGAGAGTGGGGGTATTGGGCACCTCTACGTTGGCCCATAATCCCTAGAATATCTCTTGAGAGATTTTAGAGGTTGAATGGGTCACTGCTGAATTAGTTATTTATGAGACCTTAGATTTTGGGTCGGACTCTCCCTATCTTTGATAGGTGTAAGGACACAAATTTCCAATTGAGTCCATATATAGTTTTGGCTCAATTCCGGACAAAAACATTTATTCATAGGTTAGTGATTTATTGTAATATTCTCAAGCCTATGAAGTGTATGTTGAAGACGTAGCGGCAAAGAATTTAAAGCTTCATCAAAATGCCAGTTTGTGTGCCTCGTTTCTACGTCATCAACTAAGGTTCCATGCTCCCAAGGTATGAATGTAATTATATTTATATAGGAGCTTGGAACAATTTGTATTGGGTGTTAGGTGTAATAAAAACTGCATTTTATTTTCAGAAAGAATCAAATAGAACTTTAAAATAAGTATATAAAAGTTTCTGGGCCAAAATCGAATTTCACAAACTTTCTGGTAGTTCGTTAGAAATGTCGTTCGAACGAGTTTTTTCGTTCGAACCAGATTTCGTTCGAACCAGTTTTGTCGTTCGAACCAGTTTCGTTCGAACGAGTTTTGCCAACGACCCTAATCTGGTCAGTCGTTCAATATGTCGTTCGATATGTCGTTCGAACGAGTTTTTGTTCTAACGAGGTATCTAACGAGATTCTAACGAGCCCAGGCTGGTCGCTCGTTAGAAGTCTCGTTCGAACGAGAGTCAAGTTCGTTCGAACGAGATTCCAGCGGGAACAGTTATTTGGCAGTTTTTTTTGCAGTTTTTCCCCACTTCTCCACTTGGTTTTCAACCAACTTTTTTCATACATTATTATGTGCGGGAAACACATTTTCCAAGACATATTTTTCATACCATACAAACTCCTAGAGAGTATTTTGAGACAAAATTTGTTTAAGGAAAAAGATCATGTTTTGAGTGTTATTCTTTAATGAAAAATTCATACACACTCTAGTTTACACCCAATTGTGTTTATCCAGGTTTCTATATTTATATCAATTGCTTGGAGTTTTTGGCACCGGTTTTCTCTACCGAATTCAAGAGACGTTTCGGATTTGCTTCTACACCCCATCACAAAGAAGACTTTTGTTGAGATTCTACCCACACGGAGAAAGGCTCCATGCTTGGGTGACGGTGACCATATAAAGTCCCATCGGTGGATTCCGAGACCGCGGTGGTGTTCCGGGGTTGTCCGCTAGGAAGAGGTTTCTACGAGAAGGAGCGTCGAGGCTTGAGAGGGATCGAGTCAGTCGTTGTAAGTCTATCTGTCTTGTAATTGTAATTCCGTATCTAGTGGAATTGTGGCTAGGGCCGTCCGAGGTTGTTTCCCGTCTTGGGTTTTTCCTCGTACATCTCGGCGTAGTGTGACACTGTTTATTTTATCTTGTTCATCATTTAGAATCCATGCTTTAGGTTTAATTCAAGATAAAATTTGGTTTAATTCTCACACTATATTTAATTTGGGACTTAATTAAATATTGG
Source organism: Sambucus nigra (assembly GCA_949130495.1). Lineage (NCBI taxonomy): Eukaryota > Viridiplantae > Streptophyta > Magnoliopsida > Dipsacales > Adoxaceae > Sambucus > Sambucus nigra. The sequence continues at coordinate 473,692,883 of OX422223.1, read as the reverse complement.
GTAAATTTAGTTTATTCAAGTCATTTGCTAAAATTGGTTTCGCCTAACTTTGGCTATAATTGATAATTATGACTTAGGCAAATTCTAGGACTTGAATTAGGTTTTAATTTGTTTTGTGAAATTAAAACTTGTTGTTGTTATTTTGAAAGTTGAACCATCACCTGTTTCTCAACGCTTCCGCAAAAGGAAATTAACTTTGATTTTAATTGAGAAAATCACAATCCGGGGATCTTGGTCCCTTCAAATTGGTATCAGAGCCAAAAACGATAATTTATTTCGTTAAGATCTTTTAATTTTTGGCTAAAATGGATTTTTTCCCATTTTCAAAATTTCCTATTTTTGATGGTTCAAACTACGCGTATTGGAAAGCGCGAATGAAATCGGCACTTAAATCTATCGATGAACGTGTTTGGATGTCTGTTGTTAACGGTTGGACCCCACTAACACATTTAATTGAAAATGAACATGTTCCCAAACCCGTCGATAGATGGACTGAAAATGAGTTTAAGCTAGCAAATTTTAATTCCCGTGGTTTAAATGCTTTATTTAGCGCTGTCGCACCGGATGAATTCCGACGTATTATGACGTGTGAAACCGCTAAAGATGCTTGGGATATTTTACAATTAACTCATGAAGGAACTAGTGTCGTTAAAGCTTCAAAACTCCAAAACCTCACCACTCAATTTGAAACTATCAAAATGGATGAATTAGAAACTTTTGATAAATTTTATGCTCGACTTTCTGATATTGTTAATTCATCTTTTAACTTGGGAGAGAAAATACCTGACGACCGTGTTGTAAAGAAACTTTTGAGGTCCCTACCCGATAGATTTATTCCTAAAGTGACCGTTTTAAATTCTTTACCCACTTTAGCCTCTACGAAATTAGAAGAGCTTGTAGGTGATTTACAAACCTATGAACTAGATATGTTTCCCTCTAAAACTGAAAAGAAAATCGAAAAGGGCGTTGCTTTAAAAGCCCGAAAAGAGGTCAAACAAGTAGTAGAGAGCGATAGTGATAGTGACTCGGAAGATATGGCTTTGTTTGCTCGTAAATTTAGAAAATTTCTTAAATTTAACAAAGATAAAGTTAAAAATGATTTTAAGAAATTTGATTCTTCTAAACATGATAAAAGCGAGAAGATTTCTAAAGCCGAGAAGATCCCTAAAACTAGTAATGAAAATTTAGATAGGGACGAGTCTAATAAGTGTTTTGGTTGTGAAGGTTATGGCCATAGGGCTTATGAGTGCCCCACTAAACTAAGGAAAGAGGGTAAACGATCCACTGCATATAATGCGACCCTTAGTGATAGTGATAAGGAAGAGAAGCCCGATTCCCCCACTAAGAAAAATTTTGTGGCTTTTATGGCTAGACATGTGAGTGAAAGTGAGAACTCATCGAATGATGAAATTATAGCACATGCCACTTCCAAGGTCATTGTAAATGATTCTCTTATTTTTTATGATAGTGAGAGTGAAGAAGAAAGAGAGAGTGAAAATGAAGAAGAGGTTGATGAGAGTGAACTTCAAAATGCTTTTCACGAATTATATAAAGAATCTATTAAATTGAAAAGAGCTAATTTGAAGTTAGAAGCGAGTTTAAGAGAGAGTGTAAAGGTCATTGATGAAAGTGCCTTAATAGAAGACCTTAGGACACATGAGAGGACTCTTCAAGAGAAGCTTAACTATGTAGAAGGCGAGAGAGATAGCCTTAGGGGTTTAATGGAATCCTTGAAAAAGGAGCTTTTTGCTTTTGAAGAGCGAAATGTTTTACTAGAATCTAAAATTTTAGATTTGGAAAATAAATTAAAAGATTCTAGTAATGTCAAATTTGATTTGGAGTGTCGTTCGGAAAAACTAGATAAAATGTTAGGAACGGTCCAAATTAAAAATGACACTTTTGGTTTAGGCTTCAATTCTTGTAATGAATTTAACCCTAAAGTCAAAACCAATGTTTTAGGAGAATCTTCTAGGAATGCATTTAATGATCACTCCTTAGATAAATCTTTTCGACATGTTCTTACTTGTACACATTGTGGTCGAAAAGGTCATCTTAGGCAATTTTGTTTAGATCTTAAACGAATTCCTAGAAAATCCCATAGTAAAGTAACCACGATAGCTAACGTTCCTACACCCCAAGATAGTAATTCTTCATTAATTTGGGTTAGGAAATCCGACTTGGTTGCCTTACAAAATAGGGATTTTGATTCTCATTTACTTTCACATGCTTCCTCTCTTGCTAAATCTAAAGGATAAATGTGTTAGTGTTTGCATGCTTTAGCGTTTGTACTTCATGCCATATTCATATGCTAAATGTATGCTTGTTTAGTCATTTTCTAGTCATTGCCTTATTTCATATCACATGCTAGAAATTATGACTTGTTTATCTTTTTGTATTATTTTTTGTGTTTGATTTAACTGCAAAATATAAAAAGATTTTTGTTTATCATTTGTGTTTTATTTATTTCATTTATGCTTAATGAAAAATACAAAATGATTTTTGTTTAGTCTTTTGAGTATATATCTTTCTTTTTGAATAAAATGTTAAAAACTCAAAAAGATTTTGTTTGGTGTGTATTTTTGTTTGACACACTTTATGTGGCATATACTTGTGTTTGAATCCCATCATTTACGCTCCCACGTGGCTAGAACTTTTGGTTTAGATTTTCAATCCTTATTATGTTATTTACCATATTTTATGGAGTAGTTGGTTTTTGTATTGTTTAAATGGATTCTATTTCTATATGCCTCTTTTCACACATGCACGAGCTCTTTTGAAATCTTAATGTCACATGTTATATTTGAGCTTTTTGAGGTGTTCTCTTATCAATCTAGTCATCTACATATCTATGACCTAGGAGGACTAGTGCATGTCAAAATCCGTTGCATGTGAGATTTGTGCGAAAAATGTAAACATGATAAATTAATATATGCACGGGGAAGGGCTCCGAAAGGATGAATTAAATCCTTTGCGATAGTAAGCCACCGTTGATTGGATCTAAAAGAAATACGTGATCCAAAGGCCTAAAAACAGAATATTTGGCATTTAAAAGAAAGCAATCGCCAAGGCCTATGTTTGTTTGATATATTCATTCAAAAACAAAAGAATATATATGCTCATTGAGGGAGAATTGGATGGTATATCAACGGTTTGCACAATGTCCGTTTATCCTAGTTGTCTTTAATGTCATGACTCTATTTGGTTTGTAGAATCATCATCATGCTAGGCTTGTATGCATTGTGTATGTTTGTTCATTGAGTTAAATCTTTATATTGTCACATGAGGTTATATTTAACTGTGATGAAGTTTGCAATCAAATGAGAACTCCGTGAACGTTTCTTAAGTGTTAGGGTCTAAATTTAATTGTTGCTAGTTCACACCCCTACACTTCCGTTTCCATATGACACATTTTTGCCATACGAGTGTGCAAACTTATTGTATTTTGTGTCATGTGTGTGTTTATATCTATATATATATGCAAGTGCTTCATTGATATATTTCTAGTTTATATATATATGATATTTGTTTTGTCTTTGCCTATGCTTTTATTGCCCATATGCTTTCATGTCTTATCACTTTAAGCTTTCACATGCTGTTTATTAGTTTTTATCCTTTGCCTATTCCCGAACAAAAAGGGGGAGAATGATGATAGGGGGAGAAATGGTATCTAATCCTATTATTATCGTATATTAGTTTGGGGGAGATTTATCTTAGGGGGAGACGTCTTTCTAAGTAATTGTCATTGTTTGATAAAGGGGAGAATTATTTTAGGGGGAGTAATTAATTAATTGCGATTAATATATTTTGATATTCCCTATGCATTTGATGAGTTTGCTTAAGTGTGCATGTATTCTACTAAAGAGGCAACTTTAAAAGGCAAAGTGTTTAGATCCTTGGGTTGAGTCAAGTTTGGGCGGGTTATATTTTTGAGTCTAGTGAGCTTGACGGCCCTTTAGGATTTTGTTTGGTTTTTGTCCCGGAATAGCCAAAGGGGGAGATTTGTAAGGACACAAATTTCCAATTGAGTCCATATATAGTTTTGGCTCAATTCCGGACAAAAACATTTATTCATAGGTTAGTGATTTATTGTAATATTCTCAAGCCTATGAAGTGTATGTTGAAGACGTAGCGGCAAAGAATTTAAAGCTTCATCAAAATGCCAGTTTGTGTGCCTCGTTTCTACGTCATCAACTAAGGTTCCATGCTCCCAAGGTATGAATGTAATTATATTTATATAGGAGCTTGGAACAATTTGTATTGGGTGTTAGGTGTAATAAAAACTGCATTTTATTTTAACTTTAAAATAAGTATATAAAAGTTTCTGGGCCAAAATCGAATTTCACAAACTTTCTGGTAGTTCGTTAGAAATGTCGTTCGAACGAGTTTTTTCGTTCGAACCAGATTTCGTTCGAATGAGTTTTGTCGTTCGAACCAGTTTCGTTCGAACGAGTTTTGCCAACAACCCTAATCTGGTCAGTCGTTCGATATGTCGTTCGAACGAGTTTTCGTTCTAACGAGGTATCTAACGAGATTCTAACGAGCCCAGGCTGGTCGCTCGTTAGAAGTCTCGTTCGAACGAGAGTCAAGTTCGTTCGAACGAGATTCCAGCGGGAACAGTTATTTGGCAGTTTTTTTTTGCAGTTTTTCCCCACTTCTCCACTTGGTTTTCAACCAACTTTTTTCATACATTATTATGTGCGGGAAACACATTTTCCAAGACATCTTTTTCATACCATACAAACTCCTAGAGAGTATTTTGAGACAAAATTTGTTTAAGGAAAAAGATCATGTTTTGAGTGTTATTCTTTAATGAAAAATTCATACACACTCTAGTTTACACCCAATTGTGTTTATCCAGGTTTCTATATTTATATCAATTGCTTGGAGTTTTTGGCACCGGTTTTCTCTACCGAATTCAAGAGACGTTTCGGATTTGCTTCTACACCCCATCACAAAGAAGACTTTTGTTGAGATTCTACCCACACGGAGAAAGGCTCCATGCTTGGGTGACGGTGACCATATAAAGTCCCATCGGTGGATTCCGAGACCGCGGTGGTGTTCCGGGGTTGTCCGCTAGGAAGAGGTTTCTACGAGAAGGAGCGTCGAGGCTTGAGAGGGATCGAGTCAGTCGTTGTAAGTCTATCTGTCTTGTAATTGTAATTCCGTATCTAGTGGAATTGTGGCTAGGGCCGTCCGAGGTTGTTTCCCGTCTTGGGTTTTTCCTCGTACATCTCGGCGTAGTGTGACACTGTTTATTTTATCTTGTTCATCATTTAGAATCCATGCTTTAGGTTTAATTCAAGATAAAATTTGGTTTAATTCTCACACTATATTTAATTTGGGACTTAATTAAATATTGGGTAAATTTGGTTTATTCAAGTCATTTGCTAAAATTGGTTTCGCCTAACTTTGGCTATAATTGATAATTATGACTTAGGCAAATTCTAGGACTTGAATTAGGTTTTAATTTGTTTTGTGAAATTAAAACTTGTTGTTGTTATTTTGAAAGTTGAACCATCACCTGTTTCTCAACGCTTCCGCAAAAGGAAATTAACTTTGATTTTAATTGAGAAAATCACAATCTGGGGATCTTGGTCCCTTCAATAGGGCCTAGTCGGGCTACTTCTCTGGGCCAGGATAATTAAACGAGGTACCCACATTACTAACCACCTAATTGTTAATTAAGCAAGTGTCAAATTTTATCTTTCATTCAACAAATAACAAAATGAAGAAATGAATTAATTCAAACCATACACACAATCACTGTCTTAAATGATACTGAATAATAAATGACTTGCCGAATAAACCATCGGCTAAAAATCCAAAAACCAAAATATCCAACAGCTAATAGTTAATCTCAATACAACAATTTGAACTGAAATAAAATCTGAACAAGTCCTGAAGGCAACACGCCCCAAACTAAAATACCGAGATAAGATTTCTAATATATGAATGAAATAAAAGAAGCGTCTACTCCAACTCCTGCATGCAACCATATATCTCGCAACTGCGTATTTCTGGAATAGATAATCAAGCCTGGCATCCTTGTGGCTGGACACCTAAAAAGTTTTGAAAATATTCGCAGCAAGGGTTAGAACCCAAAACATTTTGAAAATATTTTGCAAGTGATTAATGTTGCAGTAAATAAAATGCATGAATGCTCTTTATATTTAAATTAGTGTCGCACTCCCTTCAGATAATTCTCGCCCCTCATCTAAAGTGCACACCTAATGCTTCTTTCTAACCCTCCTGGTTATACTACCCCGTCTAACTAGCCTTATTATGTATACTCATCGACACGCTACTCTAACCCGAGTAATCTTACAGTTAATTCACACCGCATTTATCTCGTTAACTTAATCAATCATTTTGAATTAACTCCCCATAATATTCTCAGGCTTAGACGTTTTTTCCGCGTGTAATATTATACTGTGCCCACCCGTATTGCCCATACAATATGTTACCGAATTTCCCATGACCTTTTTCCAGTTATGAACTTCCCATTAAAGGTTAAGTTTTCATATAATTAGGTTATTTTAGATATCACTATCTTTCTCATCTACAAAGCACACAGTAGAATAAATCATAAGTTTATATATATATATATATATATATATATATATATATATATATATATATACGACACTCCTAGGCTGAGACCTGCGGTGCATACATACTCTGCTATCGAGTCCCGGTACATCACGTACTAAGTAAAGGGCTATCGGTTCGGACTCACTCTCGAATCACAATATACAATTCACACATAATTGGAGGCAAACATAGTTCTATGCTTTTGGGCTACGCACCCAAATGATCGAGAACACTCCCATTCACACAAGCAGTGGTCATCCCTAAGTTCTATGTCTGAGGTACAAGTTTAGAATCCCCCAAATGGGCTCATCAGGATAAAACTGTCCTCATTGCAAAACCTCCCATGATAGCAAGCAGCGTAGGTATGTCATTACACATATTAAGTCACGCATTAGGAATTCACACAACCTACACACACACACACACACACACACACACACACACACACACACACATATATATATATATATATATATATAAGGTATACCCTCAACCTATAATATTTGTATCATATGCAGTGTATATATATAGTACCCAAATATCCTACGTATTATTATTAATTCACTATTTAATTTTTCATTGTATTTTTCCCGAGCATTTTCCCCGCTATTTGAAGAGTCATAGCCACTCCATTATATTATTTCATTAGTTAAAATACGATACTCGGACACATCCACTCGACCACTTACCTTACTTTATTAATCAAAATCAACCACTAATTAATTTCCAACTCATAATAACTTTCCATTTTATTCCCCCTTCTCATCGAGGTCAAATAATCCAATACAATATTTTCAGCAAGTTTCTTTCCCCATACATTTAACAATTTACATTGGGACCCCTCAATTTTATCCCTAAAATTGTAACACCCCGTATTTTTTACGATTTAAATAATTATGTGATTAATTATTATTATGGGAATAAGTATGCGATTAATTATTGTTGTTGGATTAATTAAATTAAAGTGTGAGAAATTAATTTGTTATTGATCCGGATTAAAATAATTATTAACTAGCGTGCCAAGGGTTAATACTTATTGTTGAGAATTATTGAATATTACTGTGTGATGTGTAATATGGAATTATAACATTTGATAAATTGTCGAAAGTAATAAATACGACAGTTTGGTAATTTAAGTCTGACACGCGTGTGAGTCGTGTCGGGACTAATTGAATAGAATAAAAAGAGAATTTATTTTTATTAACTCGTATGGTCATTTTGAGTGCACCGTTGAGTCCGGAAGGGTCGAGATTGTCAAAATAGTATACCCGGGTGTTTAGTTTGGGTCCCGGGGGGATTTTAGGCCTAGCCGGCACCCCGAGAGGGCATTATGGTAAATTGTATTTTTGGGCTAAATTAATGGACGAAAATTAAGAGTAATTATATCAGCCAAGGAGAGTCCATTAGGGTGAGAAAGTTACAGGAAATTAAGAACGGCTATAGGAGGTGTGAGGGAGAGCTAATTCCAAGAAAAAAGGGCCAAGATAACACCACATTGCACAACCGAGACCACCAACGCTTAGATCGAGAAGAGAGGAACGCGTATGTACCAACATCACCAACGGATCAAACCATCATATTCGAGGCAAGTGTTTATTACTTGCTTTCTTTAGCAATAATCATGCTCATGTTAGTGTAGGTGAATTCAATCCTTGATTTACATGTTAATTGAGTGAAAATTGGAGGTTAAATGATGATTAGAGGTTGGGGTTATTAGTTGTTATTATTTTGTCATGAATGTAGAGGATGAACTACGAAATTGAATTACATATTGATGAACGAATCTAGGTTGATTAGGTTCTTTAATTGAAAATTTGAAAAGTAGGGTTCATATGAATTGATTTGGGGATTTTATATAATTATGATGATTTATGACGAATTAATGATCCTAGGAGGTTATGAATGATTTATAACCTGTTAGGGTTGTTGGGTGTTGATGATGAGACATTGGGTGCTGAATCTTAGAGGTTTATAGGTTCATAAACGGTGGAAAAACGAAGAATTCTGGGAAAAAAGACGAACAGTGACATCTCGCGCGATCTCGCGCGAAGTCGTTCGAATGAGATGGCATCTCGTGCGAAGTCGCTCGAACGACACGTGGAAGTCGTTCAAATGACAACCCTTCTGGTTCGAGCGACAGAGGGAATTTTGGGGGATTTTCTCAAAGTCCAGTTTTGAGTTTGCCGGTTTATTGGAGTAAGAAAAATTGCCAAATAGTAAATTCAAATAGGACAGAATTTCGGGAAAAGTATGGGAGAATGAATACTTTAATTATTTCGGTATAGAGAGAATGTACCTTGGAGATTACGAGAGAGATGGTAATCTAAATATTTATACTATACGTAGTGATGCGGTTAAAATACGTATGAGGAATATGTATGTAGGTTGGAGAAATGCCTATAAATTATAATAGGATGTGTGTATACCTATTATGTGATATTATTGTTAAGAGCACTAATGGGTGATAACCCGGGGGTGCAAGAACCTTATAATTAAGCGCACTAATGAGTGATAACTCGGGGGTGCAGAAACTCTATTGTTAAGTGTACTAATGGGTGATAACTCGGGGGTACAAGGATGACTATTGTTAGGCGCACTAATGGGTGATAACCCGGGGGTGCTGGATTACTATTGATAGGCGCATTAATGGGTGCTAACCCGGGGATGTAAGATTCTATTGTTAGGCGCACTAATGGGTGATAACCCGGGGGTGCTGAATTGTTAATGATAGGTGCATTAATGGGTGCTAACCCGGGGATGCAGGATGTTCTGGATAGGTGCACTAATGGGTCTTAGCCCGGCGGTGCAGGATTTGTATATATATATGTATAGGGATGATGTGACTATATATATATATATGAACTTGTGAATATTGCTACTGTGTGAAATTAGTAGATTTGGTAATAATAATAATCATTACATTGCACCAAGTGGTTTTAACCTCACTAAGATTATTTTATTTCTCATTTCCATTTTATCTACTAGTTTCACAAAGTAGAAAGTCACCCAAGTACACTCATACATATATATAGTCTCAGCATCATACAATACGCTAATCAGATAGTTAGTATTAGTATGGTTTCTGACTAGTTAGACTGGGAGATATAACTAGGGGAGATTAGATGTACGTTAGGCGTGCACAATATACGAGAGGTGAGAAACGCATGTGAGAGTTCGATAACTAACATGCGTATAAGACTTGTTTTAAGAACCAGTTTTAAGTACTTGCTAAATCATTTTTACACATCGGGCTCTGACCCATTTCTTGTATCTCTTCTCTCTTTTGCTATATATATGTATTATATCAGGTGCTCAGCCACAGGGGTACCAGATTTAGAGATTTGTGTTGTTTGACGTGCAGCAGCTGTTGTGGAAGCTGTAGGTCCTTGCAGTAGACGCATCTATCCTTTCCATTCAGTTTCATCTAGACTTCTTATTTAGGGCATATGTCGACCCCTTCTAGTTCTTCATCAGAGATATTGTATTCAATTTATTTTATGGTTTGGAGTTCTGAACTGGGAGGTTTTACCCAATCTTATTTATTTCAGTAGTTGATTCATGTTCAACATTTATTATATTCCTATGTGTGGTGAATGGTTTATATTTTAAGATGGAAAGAAATGGATTTACTTGGTTTTACTAAAATTGGAAATGTTTTGACACCTAGCTTAATTTTATATTAGGTGATTAATATGTTAAAAAGGTTTTCGATAGTGATGCTAAGAATGAACCAACTGAATATCCTATTTTGAATTGGTAGAGGACTGATCACCCTATATTTAATTGGGCGGGGTGTCATAAAAATTTCCTCAATAATTCAGACCTCACGAACCGGTTCGGCCTGACACCGAACCGGTTCGATGTACCTAGTACCGAACCTTCTTCTCTAAATTCATTTTTCTCCATTGTTACGCCCTTAAGCTTTTTAATTCTCAGCCCAAAACTAAATAGATTTTCTCCCAACATGTTTCTACCCTCTAAACAAAGTCTAACATCCTATTAATCATCAAATATAGTTAATATATACATCTTTCCCCCATATTTCTCGAATCAGGTTCATAACTATTTATATAAACCTCATCTTCGATTCAATTCCATAAATCCAAATTACATGAATTCATTTACTGAATATCAAACGAAAAATTCGATTCTACAATCCTATATCATAATTCATCATCAATTTACACGATTTACTCCAATCATCAAAAACCTAATGTCATATCAATACCCTCCCAAAAGTGGATTTTCACATACACCCACTATGATATGAATTGATTATCACGAATTTACATTGAAAGCAAAATTAACCACTTACCTCTATTAATTCGTAGGGTTTAATCCTTTGATGTAGATGGCGAATTTACATTGAAAGAAAAATTAACCACTTACGCCCTCAGTCCTTCTTGGTTTGGCTCCCAGAAACCTCCTTACTTTCTCCCTCTTTTCTTCTCTGCAACTCTAGTTTTTTCTCAATGAATTATGGTTGTTCCCAATTTCTTAACTTAGATTTAATAATCTTAATCCCGTTTTTAGGCTAATGGGTCAATCCCAAATGACCCGAACACCCCCGTGCGAACCCGGCTAGGCCTAAAAATGTCTCGAGACCCAATTGCTACCCTCGGGTGCTCTATTCTGACTATACCGATTTATTCAGAATCAACCGTAACCTTTAAAATATCATCCGAGTTACTCTATATAACTTATCTTATTTCTCTTCAAAATATGTTCCACGTACAAATAAATATCAACTTGAATTAATTAAATCTAACTCACCGAATTAAATAAATTCCCTAAAGTAAATAATTCTCCAAATTAAATAAATTCTCTACCTTAAATAAATTTTCCAAACCACTTATTTTAATTTAATTTATATATCCTAAAAAATATGGGGTGTTACATACTTCTCCCATTACAAAGGAATTTCGTCCTCGAAATTTGAATGAGTCTATCACTCCAAGTCTCAATACACCCTTATTCACATACTCCTAAGATCGTTGCATATTAAAATTAAATTACTTACCCAGGGCACCCATACGCCCATGCTTCTCACAACATAAATGCTACCCGGCTCCACTTAGCCTTACATCGTAATATAACTTTCAACTCACAATTACAACTACATATATGTATAATAACCAAGATACCAAACCTATGTAACAATGACCAACATCTCCCAACTTCCAATGTTGCGCTAAGTTTCATACATGGGGCGTCTTGTAAGCAAAATTCAAATAAGGAACCCCCTGATACACTACTACCCAACATTGTCGATCATTGAGATCCGTTAAGCCCTCAGTACATAGCACGTACCCCCAAACTCCCGTCTCTTGACATAAAAGTATACTCGTCCACTCTCATGTTACAAACGATAATGTACAATACAATGCCCTTACTATCAGTAGTTTTTCTAGCGTTAAAACAATAGCGAGCTATATCTCTTCGCTAAAAAATAAGCCAATATGTCTTGAATCACATTTGTAAATGTCCATACTCACCGGGATCACGCATAGCAATACACATATTCTTATAAGTTTATTATGCAACACACAATAACATGTATACATGTATATATAAACTATACCCTCTTTCAGGTGGTAACTATCACAAGTAAGTCATACCTTGAAACAGCGTACACAAAGTCTCACCATACCATATATTATAGCCTAAACATTCCAGCATAATTATCACGAACGTCTCGTACGTAACATACTTATTTCAAGCTCAGCTCCGCACTCTCGGCATGGCTATATCATACAGGTATTCTCAGTTACCCCATAAATTGCAATTTAATTCTTCCTGATATTACCCCACCCGTTAACTTGGGGTACAAAAGTTTTCTCAGTACTTCCTTCGTAGCTCTACCCAACTCCATTGGCCATATATCGTAATAGCTCTTAGCTCAAAGGGTTTTCTGTACACGTTCAATAATTTAACCTTTAAAACCGATGCACTTGCATCCAACAACATCTCGCCACCCTCAACGTTTATTAAGGTCCATGAGTGTAATATCCCATAACGAAGCTCAAAAGAACTTTCTCCAATGCACTACTCCTTAGCATTGTCGATTATCAAAATTTGTGGATCCTAAGCACATAGCTAAAATATCATCAATTATGTCTCCCAACACATAATTCAAATCGTCTATGCCCATGTCTCTCAAGGCGTCACGCGATATGGTGCTCTCATTATCACTAAGTTCTCATCAAGTAAACAATAATGAGCTAAAACTCTCTGCTCAATGGTGAACCCGACCTACCCTGAGTCTCGTCAGTAAAAGTTCATACGCACTCGGGTCCAATGTAACTAGACAACTGTACTCTTTGAAGTCTACTTCATAAAAATATCTCCACGAGTTTAACCCTCTTTCAAGTGAGATATCGCAAACATATACATCCTGCCCGGAACAACGAACACGATAGTCTTGCTGTAACCTCCCACCATCGCTTACCAGTCTGTACTCAGAATAAAATCATACTTCGAATATCACCTCTCAAAACGAGCTATCCTCATAAAATATATCTCCTCAGTGTTCACACCTGCTCCCTTACAGATGGAACTAAAGAGAGCCCTGCTGACTCAATGGTGAATATATACACTACTATAGCGCTAAATCATCGCTAATCAGCCAAACTTGGAAAATCATCTACCCTACTCCCAAAGCTCTCTAAAGTAGTAAACTTGTGTGTATTGCAAACATTCTCTTAGTGTTCACCCTCGCTCTCTAGTGGGTGACACCAAAGAACCCCACCACCCCACGATAATTATATATACACTATATTAATATCAAATACACCTCCATCAAACTTATTTCACATACGAATCTAGTATTAACGAATTACCGTGACTCGCTCGTGTCACACAAAATGGACCCCAATCAACCCAGGATAAAACTTATACTTTCAATTGTCAATAGAAATGGCGATTCAAATGGTGCCTGGACACAACACCCTCGTCCCAACCGAACCAAAAACTTCTTATAATTATTGCCTCTACTGGGCATCCCGTTCCTATCCCCCAATTCGCTACAGACAAGATCTACACACGTGTTCCTACTCTTCATCCATAAGACACATCTCTATGTCATCTACCTCGCCAGGTTATCGGGTCCTCGAACACAACTCTAATGCCGAGATTAATCCATGATCTGTTGCAATGCTTGTACATCCAGGATCTCATCCTGTAGTTGCCCACTGCCTCGTTTCAGGCAAGACTTCTTCCTGTGGCCCATCTCTCCACAACTGAGACAACTTCCAGAAAACCCCTTGTATCTGAATCCTGGACCTACTAGCCTCCCCCCCCCCCCTTCCCTTATCTTTGACGGTCTTAAAGAAAGTTGTTGCTGCTGAGGACCCTACTGGTCATAACTAAACCCACCATTCTCGGGGTGTAAAAATCTGGACTTAATTCTCTTAACCCGATTCCTTTGCCAAAAATCTCACTCCTCCGGCGATTGTGCCCCACTGGCACCATTTTCATCTACTTCCCAGTCCGAGTCATCTCACTTTATCACTGTGGACTTGTTCAATACAGGTAGCCCTACACTCCACACACAGGACACGTTACTGTGTCTTTCCCCTGTATTCAGCCCCCACTAACCATGTCAGGGTGTCCTCATCTCGAACATGGTAGTCTTTTTCCCGATTGCTACCCTCGTTGTCCTTTTGACTCCGTTAGCCCTATGGGATTCGTTGCTGGCCTCGATGGCCTTGAATGAATCCACCATCACTTGGTATGAATTTACCTAATCTGAATAGTATGACAGGGTCCTTTATAGGGTATACACTCCTGTGGTACTTCACTAGAACCTTTTAATCCATTACTCCACTTCGGCTAGCTTCTCAAACTCTCGTGGCTCCCTTCTCATGGAAGTGTTGATCTAAACTTGTAAATGTACGGCCTTGACAACGTTGACACTAGTCATCCTATCTGGATCTCCCATCCATGCTTGTGTCTTCTATTGACGAGTCCATTATCAACTTACGAACCCCTCTATTTTTTTCTCGCATTCCCTCATTCGAGTGTGAAGTTCGTTAAAAAAGTCAATTTCTCTCTAGCGATCGATCTTCATCTGACCCAGTAGTTAAAATTTTCAAAACTCCATTTGCATCTTTGTCTAAATAGCAGATGGAAGGGTTTACGATTTACTCGCACCCAAATTCTTTAGTTAGTTCCATATACACGTCTTTATATATGGTGATTGGCTCTCATCACTTTATGCTGATCCTATTATCTAAACAAAATTTTGCTCGAAATTTAATCTTAGGTGTCGCTGCACTCCACCCTACGCAATTGCCTTTGGATTATACCCTTACATTGGCCCATCACACTTACCCACTTTCCCGTATCCTTATAATCACCCATAGTATTCCTTACATAGCCCCTCTCTCAGACTCTAGCTTAGAGCCTAAGTTAACGCATATTATCGTATTGCCCTTTAATTCAAATTCATCAACTTTAGATATTTAAACCATTCCAAAATGTCCCAAAGCCAATTATTTATTTTTTATATAAGTGGCTCTTCGAAAGAGTCCTTCCGACTTCCCCACCCCTTGTCGGCTACATTGGGTGAGTCTGCAATTTGCACCACCATCATCTACGGCCGTGTTTGGGGAAACTACTATTCCCATATAATTATCCTATTATCATCTTGCCGAACAATAATCATGGTGACTTATATCGCAGTCATTCGTCAAAAAATACTCTATGGATTCCGCCGAGCCTCTCTTCCTGTGGTCCTTCCCACGACCTTCATTGGTCATCCTATATTGTTCGGTGTGCAAAGCTTAGCCGAACTCGTACATGAATCACATCAACTATACTTAATAGCATATGAACATATGTTGCAATACGTAAAAGAATACAACAATCCTACAATAGGGCTCTATATAAGAGAACGCTAAGATGAAATGTAAAAAGGCCGCACAAATCCTAAGGACACTAGAACCTGATGCTCTGATACCATCTGTGACACCCAGCCCAATTAAATATCGGGTAATCAGTCATTTGTTATATTAAAACAAGATTCTCATCTGCTTCATTCTTAGCATCAATGTTGAAAATTATATTAATTACTAACCACCTAATAGTTAATTAAGCAAGTGTCAAATTTTATCTTTCATTAAACAGATAACAAAATGAAGAAATGAATTAATCCAAACCATACACACAATCACCGTCTAAAATGATACTGAATAATAAATGACTTGCCAAATAAACCATCGGCTAAAAATCCTAAAACCAAAATATCCAACAACTAATAGTAAATCTCAATACAACAATTTGAACTAAAATAAAATTTGAATAAGTCTTGAAAGCGACACGCCCCAAACTAAAATACTAAGATAAGATTCCTAATCTAGGAATGAAATAAAAGAAGCGTTTACTCCAACTTATGCATGCATTCACATATGTCGCAGCTGCGTATTCCTGGAACAGATAACCAAGTTTGGCGTTCCTATGGCTGGACACTTAAAAGGTTTTGAAAATATTTGCAGTAAGGGTTAGAACCCAAAACATTTTGAAAATATTTAGTAAGTGATTAATGTTGCAGTAAATAAAATGCATGAATCATCTTCGATTCAATTCTATCAATCCAAATTACATGAATTCATCTACTGAATATCAAATGAAAATCAGATTCTACAATCCTATACAATAATTCATCATCAATTTAGTGATTAATCTACAAGATTTACTCCAATCATCAATAACCCAATTTCATATCAATACCCTCCTAAAAATGAATTTTCACATACACCCACTATGATATGAATTGATTATCGCGAATTTACGTTGAAAGCAAAATTAACCACTTGCCTCTATTGATTCGTCGGGTCTGATCCTTTGATGTAAACGACAATTCGACAAAGAATCCCCTCGATCCTTCTTGGTTTGTCTCCTAGAAACCTCCTTACTTTCTCCCCCTTTTCTTCTCTATAGCTCTAAGGATTTATAAATGAATCATGGTTGTTCCCAACTTCTTAACTTAGATTTTATAATGTTAATCCCGTTTTTAGACAAATGGTCCAAACCCAAATGATCCGAACACCCCCGTGCGAGCCCAGTTATGCCTAAAAATGTCCCGAGACCCAATTACTACCCCCAAGTGCTCTTTTCTGACTATATCGACCTATTCAGAATCAACCGTGACCTCTAAAATATCATCTGAGTTACTCTATATTATTTTTCTTATTTCTCTTCAAAATATGTTCCACGTAAAAAATAAATATCAACTTGAATTAATTAAATCTAACTCACCGAATTATATAAATTCTCCAAATTAAATAAATTCCAAATCACTAATTTCAATTTAATTTCTATATCCTAAAAAATACGAGGTGTTACATAACTGCAATTGGAAAATATTTCTCAAAGAAGACCTCCTTGAATCTTACCTACCCAATAGTCGCAACTTCTTCCCTAAGTTGAGTCCTCCTAATCATCTTCCACTAGTGATCAACCTCTGCCTCAAACATGAATATTAAAATGCCATTTTTTCTACTGAGTGCATTTTGACACTTCAAAAATCTTCCTAGTCTTACTTATCCATGCCTTGGCCTCCAAGGAGTCGGGATCCCCTTTAAAGGCCTGCGACCCTATTTTCTTGAACTGCTTAATGGTGCAACCAACAAGCCTTTCTTCGGTCGTTCTTGCAGCTATTACCCTTGTTAGGGCCACAACAAATTCGACCACCATTTGCGGCATTTGATCTCTATTGGGGACAATGGATGTTGCTACCTTAGCATGGTTTATTGCGTGTTGCTCCATTTCCTTCATTATTACCTATTGACATGGCTTCCTGGCAAGAATTACACATATATAAATCTAATATCTTAGTTTGAAATTCCTAAGGGTAACGAACACTGTGATAATAACTGTAACACCCATGACCCTGCCCTATTAGGCCGTGGGGTTATTTACTTAACATCATGTAGCGATAAATTAAATGACTTCATATAGGGTAACCTTATTAGTCTGCGACCGCTAAAAATGACTATGCCTTTTATGGTTTACTTATTATCATTCCTCCTTCAACACAGATAATCAATGTAATATAATAATCACGATACAAGAATAACTAATCAACAATCTTTACACATTCATAATAATAATAACTAAAGTTCAATACAATGTAAACTAGTGCTTTACAACCCCAATGGTCAATTAGATTAATTAATTACATCTTGAAATGGAAACCATCTATATTTCTTTAACTCTAATAATTTTATCTTCCCTTTGCACGACCTATAAATCCCCTTTGTGGCCTCTTAACCAGAGGAAGTCAGGGAATAAAAATAGATTAGCTCAAATAGCCCAATAAGGGTTAAACCAAATGTTCGTAGCCTAAACTGTCAATGTTAGTAACCATCATACACTAATGAAGCTACAAATTAAGATATAAACATGATAATATATAACAAGATTTAAATGTAAGAAGGATTGGTTCTTTTTTCCATACCCATATCTCAATCTCATAGAGTAACAAATGCTCAAATATGCCCAGATAAGAAACCTTTGGAGTCCCAAGGCTCAATCTCCCTTGGTCCACCTAACTTTGGCTTCCTCCAAGTCTTAATATCACTTGGTTCTCCCAATCTCACTGTCTTTCGCATTTTTATCCCAACCTTGGATAAACTTCACAACTTCATGACCATATTTCGAGTTTCTCTTGACCCAACCAAGCCACAGGATTCGGCCTCCTCTCTTACCCACTTCCATGGTAAGCGATCCACAGTCTTTATTAGCTCTATAACCTTAACCAATCTTTCTATCCAAGTGAAAGTCCCATAACTAGCCCAAGCTCAATCTCCCTCGATCTATCCATCTTACCTAGGGTTTCTAATTATAACACCACTTTCAACAAAAAAATACCTTTAAAAAGGCACATAGAATCTCTAAAACTTGATCCTTAAGAAATAACCTGGTTAGTCTACATCATCGATACATAGTAAGGGTTTCTTTGTAATTCTGAGGTGACACTCCGTCGCCTCGTACCATAGCGAAAGGATTACTGCCATGGCCTTGGTAATTCTCTACAACCTAAAGGTTATGGTCGTGGCCTTAATAATATGCCATCGTCTCTTATGGTTTGGGTCGTTACATATCTGTAACAAGAGTAACTATCAAATTATTATTTTTTAATTGTATTGCTACGATACTCAAACACATGGTCCGATCGATCAATCAATTGATTTTGCATGTATGCATATATTATAGATGTTAGATTTCAGCTCCTGATCTTGGTCCTTCATTCATTATAGAATTTTGGTTTTCTGGTCCCGTGTCTTGACCAATCCAAATATTTACTGGATATGTAGGTATGATGTCTTTGTGAAACCAAATATATTTAAACTAAAAGGATTTTATTTGATGACAACACAATTGATATAAGATCATAACTTTACAATCTTCTCGCAAATGTACTTGAGATTAAAATAAGCACTCAATACATTATGAAATATGTAATCGGGAACACATCATTGTAGAAACCATGGAACCATCCCATGCAAGGCAATTGAGTCTTAACCAAAGACAATGAAGATGATTGACTTAAAGCTTCCATTAAACCACTTCTATGAAGCCTCGTGTATTGTTCAGACATCAACCATGCAAATCAATCAAGTTCCATGTTATCCCATCCTCGAGTTAATCCAACTCATTCATAAGCCATTAATTGACTACTCAAGCAAGTCGAAGAAATGTTCAAAAGACCTGAGAACTATTACTTTATTTTGTTATAATTTAGGTGAGACACCCCGCCAAATTAAATACCGGGTGATCAGTCATTTATTAAATTATAACCAAGGTGAACGGTTGGTTCATTCTTAGCATCACTATCGCAAAAATAACTTTTCCACTTAAACACCCTAAATAATTAAGCTAAGTGACAAAACCATTTTTTTTTTACATTAATTTCCAAGTTTCATTTAAAACCCAACATTTAAAAACTTTACATCATCCATAGTTTAAGAATTACACAACAACTATACTAGAACATATAATCCAAACAATTAAGCATCCAACTAGTTAATTCAAACTTTAAAACTGTAAGGAAAACATCCTGACAGTAATAGTCCCAAAGTATAAATACTGGAAATAAACGAATCACAATCTCTGATAAAAACATCTGAATAATGGAAAAGGGCGACACATGCCCAACTGGCTGAAATAGAGCTAGAAGTGGAATCAATAATGAGGTCGTCTAAGCAAAAGGCCTGCAACTCCCACCTAAGCTGCAGCGCGTTCCTTCCAAAGGATCCTATGCAAGACGCCCCTGTGGCTGGGCACCTTTAATATATACATATATATACAAGAGAGAAGAGAAAATAGAAAACGGGTCAGAGCCCGATTGTAAAACAGTTTAAAATTTGTTTAGCAAGTATTTAAAATGCTTACCGGCTAATGCAACAATCATATTAGTGCGGCACTCTCTTGAGAAATTCTCACCTCTCTTCTAATGTGCACACTTATCGCACTAATACTCCCCATAGATTAGCTTATCTTAAGTTACTCACAAGATTCCATGCCGACATTCTCAAATGTTAAGGAAGTTCATTTTTATTAAAAAGCAAGGTTCTCACATAAGCCTCATTTGATTATAAAGTTTCTCAATAACGCATCATACTTTTCAAACACTTATTCCCAAGTTGAAATAATTATTCATTTCTTACTTACCCCAGTTACAGTAAGTAGTTCCCAAATTTCAAGTTTAAATATATATTAACTACTCATATAATATATATATAACAACGACACCCCACATAACATTTATAGTACTGGCATACTCTGCTATCTAGTCCCCATATCACTCGTACTAAGGGAAATACTAGTTCGTAATCACTCTCGAAGTGTATTAACACAAAACACATACAAATTGAGGCGAAGCATAGTTCCAAGTCACTAAGAGGTCAGCACATACCCTCACGTCTCTTAGGACCGTCTGACTATCGATCCGATAGCCTGTAACAAGGATTCCTATGTTCTAGGGTACGAGTCAATATCCCCCATAAAGGTCCCATCGAGATAAGACTGTCCCAGCGCGGTAACCTTAGGGATAGCAAGTAGCGCGAGCATGATTTCCACACGTATATAGTATATGCATAAACACGGTCATATATGTATACTACCATTCCCATATCAAATTTAAGTACCCTCTCATGGCCTATACTGATGATATTTATCCTTATTACACATTACTAGGCTATCACCTATAACGGTTTGCCTCTTATTCTTATTAAATTGAATTATTCCAAGCCTTCCTCTCAACACTAATGAAATCCTATTCCCCTAAGTGTAATTTCAGTAGGTACTCTTTTATTTTACGACGTAACTTCATTACGAGTCTCACTCTTTAGACACACGTTCCCATTGTTCCTTAAGTGTACTCCCTCCGTTAAATGTTAATCTCGTTTTACATTAAAGATTCCATATTTATAAAGTCCTACTGGTCTTCCTTATATTCCAAAATACACTAACCATAATGTCCAAGGATTTTATTCATTTAAATTGGAACAACCGATTTAAAAAGGAAAATCTGAGTTTTCCAGGAGGGGTCGATCGATCTATGGTAGGAGTTCGATCGATCGAGGCATCGATCGATCGATGCTCTTGGGTCGATCGATCGATCGATCAAGCAGGTATGGCAAATCTGCAAAATTTCCAATTACGGGTTTCTTCTTCCAAAATCATCCAAATCAATATTTTTGATTACCAAACTCCCAACAAATCATACTACAAGTTTTATATTCTCAAATAAGTGATATTCTACGTCAGGCATGCGGATTTTCATCATGAATAACGAATTAAATGGGTCATAATCCATAAAAATATCAAGAACCCTAATACTTTCTTTGTTTTGTTTCTTCCCATTCTTTTACCAGATTTCATACTTATAATTTACTGTAATTTCGTGGTTAAATCTCTACATGTGAGTTCGATTTCCAGAATACATCTATTACCCATATATCATGCAATTCAAGTCTCCAAAATAGGTTTTTCTTTCACAAAACTATTCATAATCATTCATAGGTTAATATTATTGAAGCATTAACTGAAATAGAGCAAGATAGATACTTGCTTGGGAATTCTTGGTTCAGATTAGTGGACAAGATTGGCGTGGTTGCGATCCTCGTTGCGCGATCTAAAGTTTGGCGACGACGGCGATGCAAACGATGGAGTTCTTGGCCTTGAACTCCTTGGAGAGCTTCTCCTCTTCCCTTCCAATGGCCGTCTTAGGTTTTTGGTTATTCTAACCCTATAAGACAACTCCTATTATCTGATATACTCTTAGGAATTTCTTGGGTTTTCATGCCCAAAAATATAAAATGTCCAAAATGCCCTCCTGAGATGTTAATTAGGCCTAAAAACACTCCGAGACCCAAACAAAACCCCCAGGTACATTATTTTGACTATCTCGACCCTTCCGGACACATTGATGCCCTCAAAATGACCATACGGGTGACTTATAATTTATTCACTTTTAATAGTCCGAATTTAATCCCGACACGACACAAGCGCGTCCCGATAAATTTCTAAAATTACCAAATTAGATTCTCGTGATAATTTTACTAAATTTAAATACACCTCTTACTTTACCCATAAAGTAATTTATAACACAATTCCAATAATTACTAACTCTCATCACGCTAGTAAGTATTTAAATGATTTTCTGGATCAATATTAAATTTATATCTCTAATTAAATTTAATAAATCCCCAAAAATTAAAAGTCATAAAAATACGAGGTATTACATACTTCCCCCCTAATAACGGAATTTCGTCCCGAAATTCTAAAAAATAAGGTATACCTAGCAAGAATAACTCTGGGTACTTCTCACGCATGTCCGCCTCATGCTCCCAAGTGGATTCCTCCACATTATGATGCTCCCACTAGACCCGGACAAGTGGGACTACCTTCGACCTCAATTTCCTTTCGATATGGTCTAGGATAGCCACTGGCCTCTCCTCGTACGAGCTGTCGGGCTGTAAGTCAATCTCATCTATCGCTATATGGGTGTGGGCCATGTTATCCCGAAGCTATCGTCTCAATGATGAGATGTGGAATACACCGTGAATACGGTGTAAGTGCTCTGGCAGTCCCAATCTGTATGCTACCGGCTCAATTCTCTCGATAATGGGAAATGGTCCCACGTACCTCGGGGCCAATTTCCCTTTCTTCTCGAACCTCATCGCTCCTTTCATAGGAGATACACGTAGTAATACTTAGTCCCCCACATTAAATTCTCGGAAGAACCATTTTGCATCGACGTATCTTTTCTGCCTGTCCTGGGCTACCCGAATGCGACTCCTGATAATCTCAATTCTAGCGGAGGTTTCCTGAATCACCTCTCGTCCGAGCAACTTGTTATCCCCCACCTCTAGCCAACAAGTTGGGGAACGACAAGGCCTGCCATACAATGCCTCAAATGGAGCCATGCCAATCGTGAACTGATAAGAGTTATTGTAAGCAAACTCTACCAGTGGAAGATGTGGCTCCCAACCTCCCCCAAAATCAAGGACATACATGCGTAGCATATCCTCCAACATATGATTGGTACGCTTTATCTGTCCATCTGTCTGTGGGTGATAAGCTGAACTCAACCTCAACTCTGTACCCATGGCCTCCTGAAAGCTCTCCCAGAAATGCGACACGAAAATCTTGTCTCTATCTGACACAATATTCAGGGGCACCCCATATAATTTAACAATCTCAGTAATGAACAACTGAGCATACTGGCCCGTGGTATAGTTTGTCTGTACTGGCAGAAAATGAGCTACTTTGGTTAAATGGTCCACAATCGCCCAGATGGAGTCATGGCCCCGCTGTGATGTAGACAACCCAGTAATAAAATCCATATAAATACTCTCCCACTTCCACGCGAGTATTTCCAATGGCTGAAGCAGCCCCGAAGGTTTCTGGTGGTCCACCTTTACTAGCTGGCAAGTAGAACATTTGGACACGAACTCAGCAATGTCCTTTTTCATCCCACTCCACCAGTATTGTCGCCTCATATGCTGGTACATCTTATCTCCCCAAGATGCACTGCAAATCGGGACCCGTGGGACTGGGTCATCACGGCATGACGTAAGTCAGCTCCTTCTGGGACCACCAATCTCCCATTAAACCTCAAACCCCCATCGAAACTAACAGAATAGGATTCAGCACCCTCAGCTAAAAGTCATACAATCTGCTCCTGGCAAAATGGGTCTGCTGTCTGTGCCTATATTACCCTCGTAACAATCTCGGGTGTCACTGTCATGGCAGATATGAAGGAACGGGCTACCGCATCTTGGTGACCCAACTCTTTCCACTTTGCTTTCCAGACGTTCGCTACATTGTCTATCGGTCTACGGCTCAACGCATCAGTAACTACATTGGCCCTCCACGGATGGTACTGTATATCGAACTGATAGTCTTTTATAAACTCTAACCACCTGTGCTGACGCATATTCATCTCTCGCTGAGTGAACAAGTACTGCAGTGACTTTTAGTCTGTGAACAAACGGAATTTCTCCCCCAATAAATAGTGTCTCCATATCCTCAAAGTAAAGACGATCGCTGCTAACTCTAGGTCGTGTGTGGGGTAATTCCTCTCGTGCGGCTTAAGCTTGCGGGAGGCAAAAGCTATAGCCTTCTCCTCCTGCTGAAGTACTCCCCCGAGTCCCCGTAAGGAGGCGTCGGTGTAAACCAAATACTCCACGCCTGGCTTAGGTAAAGCAAGGACTGGTGCTGAAGTAAGCTTGTCTTTCAGCTCGTCGAAAGCCAATTGACAAGTATCGTCCCAAACATATGGTACCCCCTTACGAGTCAAGTTCGTTAATGGACCCGCTATCTTGGAGAACCCTCGAATGAATCTCCTGTAGTACCCTACTAACCCCAAGAAACTATGCACTTCCGTCGGTGTCGTGGGCTGTCCCCACTCCCTCACCGCTGACACCTTACTCGGGTCAACCGCTATCCCCTGTTCAGAAATAATATGCCCCAAGAACTCTACTTCCCGTAACTAGAATCCGCACTTCTCGTACTTAGCATACAGCTGATGCTCTCGTAGAGTCTGAAGAACCTGTCTTAAGTTCTCAGCATGCTCTTCCTGAGTGTGTGAGTATATCAGGATGTCATATATGAAGACGATGACAAATCGATCTAATAACTCTCTGAACACTCGATTCATTAAGTCCATGAATACGGCTGGAGCATTTGTGAGTCCAAATGGCATCACTCTGAACTCATAGGACCCATATCTCGTCAAGAAAGCAGTCTTTGAAACATCTTGCTCTCTAATACGTAGCTGATGATGTCCTGACCTCAAATCTATCTTCGAAAAGAAGGTTACTCTCCTCGGCTGGTCGAACAGATCATCGATTCGAGGCAACGGATATTTGTTCCGTATCGTGACCTTGTTCAGCTCCCGGTAGTCCACACATAGCCTTAGTGAACTATCCCTTTTTTTTGCAAACAAAACTGGAGCGCCCCAAGGTGAGGTGCTCCTACGAATGAAGCCCTGACCTAACAGCTGCTCTATCTGGTTTCGTAACTCTCGCATTTCTGCCGGAACCATACGGTATGGAGCGCGTGCTATCGGTCGGTATCGGGTAACAAATCTATGACAAAGTCTATCTCTCGATTGGGGGGTAGGCCTGGTATCTCCTGAAATACATCAGAATACTCACGAACAACTGGGATCGAGTCTAAGAGAATCACGACCTCCTTAGAGGTAACCTCATCTATATAGTACAAATGAGCGGTAGAGCCTCCTTCTGGGCGAGGCATCGCCACTACAAATATCTCTTGCCCTGGAATGGCGAAGACAATACTCCCACCGAAATAATCTATCATGGCTCTGTAGGCTGCGAGCCAATCCATACCAATAATAACGTCGTGCTCATGCATATCTAAGACTAACATGGCTGCTGGTAATATCAAGCTACCAATCTCTACTCCCACGCCTCGACATATAAAGAAAATTAACGATCAATTCCCCACTGGTGAGTCTACACATGTCACAGTGCTCTCTACCGTGGCTAATAACTCTAAGGCCTTCGCAAAATGGGTAGCTATAAAACAGTGTGTCGCCCCAGTATCAAATAAAACCCGACCCATAGTTCCATGGATAGAAAATGTACCCTCAATCGTGGGTGGTGCCTGTGGGGCTGCTGCCCGGTGGACGTTATAGACACGTCTGTACTATAACTGCCCCTGCTGCACTGGAGCTGCTAGAATGGCTGGTAGGGCTGGTGCTGGGAGGCGGCTGGGAAAAGTGGCCTCTGTAGCTCATTACGGGCACCCTGCTACTATGGGGCCCTCTCTCCCTCTGGATAATCCTAGCGCCTGTGGCCATTTTTACCACACCCGAAGCATCGGCCCCTAAAATTTCCTCCCCTCTGTCCCTGCTGATTACGGCCCTGCTGGCCGTTACCACCCCGCCATTGCCCCTGCTGGCCCTGCTAAAAATGTTGTTGGCCCTGTTGGCCCTGCTGCTGACCCTGCGGCTGACGATGTTGGCCCTGCTGCTGACCCTGCGACTGACGATGCTGGCCCTGCTGATTATGATGGCCCTACTGACCCTGCCTAAATCCCCCAAATCCCTGCCTGGAGTCACCTGATCGCAACCTCTTGGCAGGGTCCCCCTGATGGGAACTCTGCTCATGCTGACGAGTCTGCCCCTGAGATGTCGGTGCTCCACTAGCACCACTACCCCCTGTCCTGCCCTGCTGGCTGGACTCTCCTGCTCGCTTACTTCCCTGTAGATGGAAATGGTGATCCTGGCAGTGTAACAAAGCATCATTGAGTAAGTCCGTGTAGGTACTCAGTGATAGGTTGCCTATGAGGTGCTGACGGATCCTCCAAGCTAACCCGTCCACAAACAACAATATCTTCTTTCCCTCCGTGGGTGCCTCATCTGGCACTATAGTGAGAAGTATAGTGAACTCCTCTTTGTACTCGGCAACAGTCGAATTCTCCTGTTTCAGATTCAGTAACTTCCTCCTCATCTCAGTCTGCACGGCGGATGGGAAGTATTTGTTGTCAAACCGAGTCCAAAATGACTGAATAGTGATAATATCCCTCTCCTCCAATATGGTAGTGGATTCCCACCAATGCAAAGTGGCCCCCACCAGCTTAAAGGAAGCCAACAACTGTTTCTGCACGTCCGTGCACTCGTACATGCGCAGATGCCTCTGGATATCTTTCTTCCATTGGTTGGCTACAATAATATTCGAACTGTCCGCAAACTCTGGGGGATGCGCCTTCTGGAAGGCATCCCTAACTCGCTCCCATACAGATGGAAGTTGTGCCGGTACTGGCGCCACTGCCTGAACCTGGGGTGGAGCCTATTGTACTACCGCTAGCACGACATTCACCGCCTGAACAACGATAGCGGCTACCTCAGTTGCGTTCATCGTTCCCTGAGCCGGAGCTACTGGTTGCTCGGCTTGGACCCGCCTATCCTTAGGTGCGCGTCTCGGAGGCATCTGAAACGTAAAGAAATTTATTAGTCTACAGTTATTATCAAATCTCTAATAGCTGAAGACGTAATCGTAAAAGCAAGAATACAACAATCCAAAAATAGGGCTCTATAGCAAGAACGCTAAGCTGAAAGCGAAATAAGCCGTACAGATCCTAAAGGACACTAGAACCTGATGCTCTGATATCACCTGTGACACCCCGCCTAATTAAATACCGGGTGATCAGTCCTTTATTAAATTATAACCAAGGTGAACGGTTGGTTCATTCTTAGCATCACTGTCGCAAAAATAACTTTTCCAATTAAACACCCTAAATAATTAAGCTAAGTGACAAAACCTTTTTTTTTTTGACATAAATTTCCAAGTTTCATTTAAAAAACAACATTTAAAAACTTTACATCATCCATAGTTTAATAATTACACAACAACTATACTAGAACATATAATCCAAACAATTAAGCATCCAACTAGTTAATTCAAACTTTAAAACTGTAAGGAAAACATCCTGACAGTAATAATCCCAAAGTATAAATACTGGAAATAAACGAATCACAATCTCTGATAAAAACATATGAATAATGGAAAATGGCGACACATGCCCAATTGGATGAAATAGAGCTAGAAGTGGAATCAATAATGAGGTCGTCTAAGCAAAAGGCCTGCAACTCCCACCTAAGCTGCCGCGCGTTCCTTCCAAAGGATCTTATGCAAGACGCCCCTGTGGTTGGGAACCTGTAATATATACATATATATACAAGAGAGAAGTAAAAATAGAAAACGGGTCAGAGCCCGATTGTAAAACAGTTTAAAATTTGTTTAGCAAGTATTTAAAATGCTTACCGGCTAATGCAACAATCATATTAGTGCGACACTCTCTTGAGAAATTCTCACCTCTCTTCTAATGTGCACACCTATCGCACTAATACTCCCCATAGATTAGCTTATCTTAAGTTACTCACAAGATTCCATGCCGACATTCTCAAATGTTAAGGAAGTTCATTTTTATTAAAAAGCAAGGTTCTCACATAAGCCTCATTTGATTATAAAGTTTCTCAATAACGCATCATACTTTTCAAACACTTATTCCCAAGTTGAAATAATTATTCATCTCTTACTTACCCGAGTCACAGTAAGTAGTTCCCAAATTTCAAGTTTAAATATATATTAACTACTCATATAATATATATATATATAACAACGACACCCCACATAACATTTATGGTACTCGCATACTCTGCTATCCAGTCCCCATATCACTCGTACTAAGGGAAATACTAGTTCGGAATCACTCTCGAACTGTATTAACACAAAATACATACAAATTGAGACGAAGCATAGTTCCAAGTCACTAAGAGGTCAGCACATACCCTCACGTCTCTTAGGACCGTCTGACTATCGATCCGATAGCCTGTACCAAGGATTCCTATGTTCTAGGGTACGAGTCAATATCCCCCATAAAGGTCCCATCGAGATAAGACTGTCCCAGCGCGGTAACCTTAGGGATAGCAAGTAGCGCGAGCATGATTTCCACACGTATATAGTATATGCATAAACACGGTCATATATGTATACTACCATTCCCATATCAAATTTAAGTACCCTCTCATGGCCTATACTGATGATATTTATCCTTATTACACATTACTAGGCTATCACCTATAACGGTTTGCCTCTTATTCTTATTAAATTGAATTATTCCAAACCTTCCTCTCAACACTAATGAAATCCTATTCCCCTAAGTGTAATTTCAGTAGGTACTCTTTTATTTTACGACGTAACTTCATTACGAGTCTCACTCTTTAGACACACGTTCCCATTGTTCCTTAAGTGTACTCCCTCCGTTAAATGTTAATCTCGTTTTACATTAAAGATTCCATATTTATAAAGTCCTACTGGTCTTCCTTATATTCCAAAATACACTAACCATAATGTCCAAGGATTTTATTCATTTAAATTGGAACAACCGATTTAAAAAGGAAAATCTGAGTTTTCCAGGAGGGGTCGATCGATCTATGGCAGGAGTTCGATCGATCGATCGATCGATCGATGCTCTTGGGTCGATCAATCGATCGATCAAGCAGGTATGTCAAATCTGCAAAATTTCCAGTTACGGGTTTCTTCTTCCAAAATCATCCAAATCAATATTTTTGATTCCCAAACTCCCAACAAATCATACTACAAGTTTTATATCCTTAAATAAGTGATATTATACGTCAGGCATGCGGATTTTCATCATGAATAACGAATTAAATGGGTCATAATCCATAAAAATATCAAGAATCCTAATATTTT
Organism: Sambucus nigra; assembly: GCA_949130495.1. Taxonomy (NCBI): domain Eukaryota; kingdom Viridiplantae; phylum Streptophyta; class Magnoliopsida; order Dipsacales; family Adoxaceae; genus Sambucus; species Sambucus nigra. The sequence continues at coordinate 473,663,538 of OX422223.1, read as the reverse complement.
CTTTGTTTCGTTTCTTCCCAATCTTTTACCAAATTTCATACTCATAATTTACTGTGTTAAATCTCTACATGTGAGTTTGATTTCCAGAATACATCTATTACCCATATATCATGCAATTCAAGTCTCCAAAATAGGTTTTTCTTTCACAAAACTAGTCCTAATCATTCATAGGTTAATATTATTGAAGCATTAACTGAAATAGAGCAAGATAGATACTTGTCTGGGAATTCTTGGTTCAGATTAGTGGACAAGATTGGTGTGGTTGCGATCCTCGTTGCGCGATCTAAAGTTTGGCGGCGACGACGATTCAAACGGTGGAGTTCTTGGCCTTGAACTCCTTGGAGAGCTTCTCCTCTTCCCTTCCAATGGCCGTCTTAGGTTTTTGGTTGTTCCAACCCTAGAAGACAACTCCTATTATCTGATATACTCTTAGGAATTTCGTGGGTTTTCATGCCCAAAAATGTAAAATGTCTAAAACGCTCTCCCGTGATGTTAATTAGCCTAAAAACGTCCCGAGACCCAAACTAAACCCCCGGGTACATTATTTTGACTATCTCGACCCTTCCGGACACATTGATGCCCTCAAAATGACCATACGGGTGACTTATAATTTATTCACTTTTAATAGTTCGAATCTAATCCCGACACGACACAAGCGCGTCCCGATAAATTTCCAAAATTACCAAATTAGATTCTCGTGATAATTTTACTAAATTTAAATAAACCTCTTACTTTACCCATAAAGTAATTTACAATACAATTCCAATAATTACTAGCTCTCATCACGCTATTAAGTATTTAAATGATTTTTCGGATTAATATCAAATTAATATCTCTAATTAAATTTAATAAATCCCCCAAAATTAAAAGTCATAAAAATACGGGGTATTACATTAGGAACCATTGTACAAACCAATGTAAAAAAGTAAAGTAACTTGTTTCAATATGTATTTGCATAAAAACTACTCAACTAAACTCAACCTTGATCAACATAAACCTTCCCTAAAGTTTGGACTAAAACCAAACAATAGCTAGACTAAAACCTGAGAGGTTTAGTCGACTAAAAATGCCTAGCAAAAAATCTAGCCAGCTAAACTTTTGACAACCAACTAAACCTTATAGACCTTCACAACATAAGGATTTTAGTTGACTAAACTTCACTTTTATTCGGCTAAAAGTTCCAGATTTCAAGTTTTAAATTTGGTAAAATCCTCCAATGTTTTATCCTAAAACCCTAACTTTTCCCAACCGAAAATCAATTATTTTACCCACCTTTGGATGCATCCCACGTCATCCTAACAGTATAAATCGAACCCTCCATAACCATTTCAAAGCACACAATCTCACTGTAATACCCCGTAATTTTAAATGACTTTTAAAATGGGTTATATTTTAAATTAATGGATTAATTAGATTTTATTATTAATTAATTCATTAGGGTTTTATCCGGACGGTGGATATTAAAATGGATGATTCTGAATATTACTTAAAGATATTTAGGTAATATATGAATGTGATGTCATTGATATGACTGTATGATATAAATTCGGTAATTTATATTTTTTTAGTCAGACGCGGTATGGGACGTGTCGGGACTAGTTTATTAAATTAAAAAGAAAATTTATTTTCTATCGATCTAATAGTCATTTCGACTGCGTCGTTGCGTCCGGAAGGTTCGAAATAGTCAGAAAAGTCTATTTGGATGTTAATTTTGAGTCTCGGGTCATTTGGAAATGAATAGATAACCCGAAAGGGCATTTTGGTCATTTTTCTAGGGGGGATGAGTAGTGATTACGGATTTGGCACTATTATAAGTATTGGTAGATTAAGTGTATGGGGGTTATTCATCTCCTCTTCACAAATTAGAGCAGCCATCTTCCTAGAGAGAGTGTAAGAGTGCTTGGGAAGGGAAAAGCCACTTGGGAAGGAGAAAAACAAGAACCAAGGTTCACCACCACCAACCACCACCGGAGTTTGACCGGAGAAGGGACAACCAACTAAAATATACTACACCAAAGGATCAGACCTACAAGAAAGGCAAGTGTTTGATAATGGCAATTTAAGTTTGTATATTGTCCATGTTAGAATAATATGAAAAGAGAAGATTATTATTGTTTGGAAGAAATAATGGAGTATTAAATGGATTTCTGGAAAAACTGAAATGATATAGGAATCTAACTCATGTTTTAGGATGATATTAATCCACAAAATAGTCATGAATCTGTTGAAGAAATTATGAAAACCATTGATGTGTTCTTGAAGATGATATATTGATAATTTCTGGAAATAAGGAGATAAACATGCTTTTTAATCCAATCCCTTGATGATTCTAGGATGTTTAGTGTACTGGAAATCGTTCATATATGTTGGCATATCATGTAGTAATAATTATAACTCATTTTGGAGGTTAATATGAAGGTTTGAATGAGTAAAAATGGTGAAACCCCAGTTGCTGAAATGCAGAAAAACCAGGCTTGGACCTGAGTGATCGATCGATCGACCCCTACCTTCGATCGATCGACCTCCCCAGATTATGTAAAGTTGTTTCTTTTTTTAAATGTTGATTCTTATCCCAAACCTTTTGTGGATCTTTGGTGATTATTATTTGGATATTTTGGGACTTAGAAAATATCAGTAAAACCCTTGATAAGATTTGAATTAATTTGATTTGGATTCGAGTGATTTAAATGATGAAAATTATATTGAATGGAATTTCGGTTGCTAGATTCATTTGTTAATTTCCAAATGGGGATGGATGAGGATTTAAGATAGGACCAGTAGGGGTGATTGAATATAACACCTGGGTATCCTTAAGTTTACAAGAGGGTTTAATCCTAAGTGAAAGAATATGTGTTTATATGAGATTTGAAACTATCGGTTTTAACCTTAATTAAAAGGAGAACTAAACTCGTAGTAGTTCGGGATAAATAATGTTATGGACCAGTAGGATATTAGTGACTTCTTACTGAATATAAGATGAGGAAAATCCTATTTGAATCTTGTGAGATGGGAGCTTAGAACACATTTGATTGAAAGAGGGTATAAAGGTTATCCCGATTGCATAGTTAAAGTTTTCGGACCTCCTCGATCGACAAAGTTAAGTAGTAGTGTATTGGAGGGGTTCCTTGTTTGGATTTCGCTTTGCGAAACGCTCCGCGCATGAACCTTAACGACGTCGGTAGTGGAGAGATGTTATAGGATGCGAGGATAATTAAATTATGAAGTAAAGATATGATATTTTAAAAGAGATATAATGCTACGTATGGAAATATCTTAGGGTCGTGATAATTACCTTATTGATATTATATTATAGGTATGATAATACCTATTTGATTGATTATTGATTTATGTGTATGACATACCTAGCTTACTTGCTATCGGTGGGAGGTTTGCGCGTGAGGGCAGTCATATCCTGATGAATCCATGGGATCCTTGATTTGTCGCTCGAGAACATATGTCTATGAAAGACTTATCGGGGAGTTGATAAGTCCGCTGACTGTGGGTACGTAGGTATGTGCGTGACCCATGGATACGAGAACTATGTTCGCCTCCAATTTGTTTGTTGTTGTTTGTGGTTCGCGGAATCTTACCGAACCTGTAGTCCCCTATTCGGCGACCTGCGATGATGGGACATGATAGCAGAGTAATGCATTGCAACCACGGCTGTGACTCGGGGTGCCGTATTATATATGAATATATATATAATGGATTAAATGAATAAATGGATATATTGTGGTTAAATCTATCTACGGTGATAATTGTAGATAACGGTGAATAGAGAAAGATAATGGAATTAAGTTAATGAATGTTTATGCTTATAGAATTGAAAAGCTTAACTCATGATGATGAGAAACGATTCATATTAATGAGTAATGATTCATGCTAATGAGAAACTAATGATATAAAGAAGAAATGTAAATGCATAATAAGGTGACGTATGGTATGGGACATACGGGGGTTATTATATGGGAATGGAATTATAATATGGAGACTAGAAAAGAGGAACCATTAACTAGGAGGTTAATAGGAAACGTTAAGTGTGCACTCTAGTTGAGAGGTGAGAAGTGCAAGTGAGAGTTGGATCTAACATGTACATAGTAAATGCTTTATTGCACTTGTTAAATACTTGCTGTTTTAAAAATAATCTACACATTCGGGCTCTGACCCGTTTCCTTGCATATTTTCTCTTCTATTGTATCTCTATATCAGGTGTCCAGCAACAGGGACGCCAACCATAGTTGATTTTGACGAGCTATGGAGGTTTTGCTTAGACGCTTGTCATCTTTTTGATTCACAGTATTCTTACATAGGGCATGTCGCCCAAAGGATTTCAGTTATCATTTTCTGTCGGAGTTAAATACTATTGTATTTGTGTCTTTTTAATACATTTAACATTGTTGGGATGATTGTAAAGGATTTATATTATTTGGGAATGTTTATTCCAGTTGCATTTAAATTCTTTTGAGTTATTTATTGTGTTATCTGAGTTGTAGAATAAAATGTGTTGTGTTATTCTTAAACTGAAAATGGATTTTGTTAAATTTAAATTTGGAAATTTTTTTTAACACCAGCTTAATTGGGTATTGGGTGAGTTGTAAATGTTTTCGACAGTGATGCTAAGAATGAGCCAACTGTATATTCTGTTTTAATTTGGTATGGGACTGGCCACCCGGTATTTAATTAGGCGGGGTGTTACACTCACAACATTTTGTCCTTGAGAAAAACTCCATCACCCTATCTTATGTCATCCCATCCTTGAGTTTCTAGATAGAGAAATCAAGATAACCCATTTCAGAGTTTTAAACCCAAAAACTTCATTAGAACCATAGCTTCGAGAAAACCTACATGCCCATTCCCTATCCCCCTTTAGCAAAGTTACAAATCCAATACCTACTTGTGCAAAAACTTTACCCCAAAATCCAATTGAGTTATATACTTATGATACTTGTTTACTTGCATTTTTAAGAGAGAAAGAGTAAACCCGTTACTTTATTATATTCGTGAAGGGCTTTGTTTACATTTTGGTTACAAATCTTATTGTCGTGACTCACGGTTAACATCATTGTATCTTCTCGATCAGTAGTATCGTTGTTGCGGATAGTCAAGTTATTAAAGACCTTGGGATATTGTATGGGTACCTCTTGAGCAAGGACTAGTTTAACGTCTCATTGGTTGCGATTTGCAAGGTAGTGTTTCTTGTAAGGTTTGGGTTTTGCCGTAAGTGAGCCGGATATAATAAAGTTCTTGAGTACCACCTTAAGTGTAGACGTAGGCAGATGGCACACCATGCTAAAATCTCGGTTTGCAAAGTTTCATTATTAACTAATTACATTTCTTATTGATTAATTGATTAAACTATTTATATTTATCATATTGAAATTAATCATTACATCTAAATTAAAAAAAAAGTAAAATTGCCATTAATCTCGTACACCCAATTCACCCCCCCCACTTGGGTATATTTTCGGGCCAACAGTCTTGGATTATAATAGCACCATCACCAGAGTTTTTCCTATTTTTGTTGTTTTTATTATTCTCACTTCTCTTATTTATAGCCATAATGATTAAAAAGTATTGTACTTTGTCCCATTGGGCGTGCAAAAAAATATATTCTCGCGGGTATTGTCAAAGAAACGTAGTTAGCCAAAAAATTAATTAGGTGATTGTGCTTTGTTCGAATGCTTCAATTAAAATGACTTTTTGTGAAGTGTTGTATTTACTAAAATTAAACTAAACTAAATATACCAATTGAGATTAAAAACTAAAAGAAATTAAAGGAAGTTTAAAGATAAAAATTTAAATGTAATTGAAAGTAAAAGAATTTAATTGAATTGAAATAAAGGAATTTTAGTTCAATTTAAAATAAGGAATTAAAATGCAAAGACTTCAAGTAAACAATAACTGGAACAATAAATTGTTGAAAAAATATATTATATTAAAAACCGACAATAAAGTTAAAGCCTAACCTTACAAACTACTTAAAAGAACAAAATTAAATAGATAAAATACAAATAAGTAAAGTATTTTTTTGAGAGTCCTCCTCAAATTTTTGTCCCATATTGCTTATTTACGTAACATTCCAAATGTAACTACCACAACAAAATAAGTGTTATGAATTCCCCATTTGAAATTTGAATTGCCCAATAACTGTGAGCCCATCGTGTACAATCACTTCCTTATTAACAAATGCCCACATGTGTACACATTACTACACGTTTCTTCCCCTGCACTGCCACGTGCCACTGAACAAACTTTCCTCCTTATATTCTCAAGGTCATAATTTCACGATGTTTTCCATATTTACCCTCCACGTGTCACTCATCGATTGAATTGTTAAATACGGTGTAAACAAATACAATTAATTCTATTTGGTCTATCTACCTGTCTTCTTTAAGTGAGACTTCGAAATCAGACTTCAGATTTCAGATTCTGCTGAAAAAACAAATGATAACTTAGACTTAAGGTTGCGTTTGTTTTTTCATATAAATTTGAAGTCTGAAATATAAATCTAAAAAATAAGTTTGTTTTTATATCTGAATGAATTCCAAATGCATGTATTTAGTCAGATTCAAAGTCAGACATAATCTTATTCCTTCCGAACATTCTTGAAAAAGTGTAAGATTACTGGGTTTGATGCGAGGTTAAGTTGCATGAGAATGTGAGCCACAATGGAATTAGATTATCTCATATGTGAAAAAGTGGGTGTAATAAAAATTCATCCAATATAGGTGAAATTCTTACTTTTCCATGGGAATCATTACAAATAATTCATGTGAAGACAAAAGCGCCCGTAAAAATATTGAATTATAAAAACTACCCATAAAATCTAAATACTTATTTTGTGAAGACAATTTTTTTATGTCAATTTCTATTAAATTTAAAGTTGAAAAATTTTTATTTAGGCATTTTTTTCTACTAATGTAATAATTAATTTGATTAACTTATAATATAATACACATATCTACAATAAATTATTATGTTTGTTAAGTATTAGAAAATATATATTTAAAAAAATATATTTGAGTTCATACATTTATAAATAGTGAATCGTATATATGTATGTGTGTGTACACTCACACATACGCGCGCACACACACACGCACATATATATATAGAGGCAAACTCCTTTGCACACACACCTATTTTTTTAAAATATTAAAAAAATATTTATGAGTTGATTTTTATGTGCTATTTAAACATTTCAACGAACTCATATAAAAAAAATCAGCTAATTTTTTTTTGCTATTTTAAAAAGATCGTTCAAACTTTTGCAGCTTTTAAGCGCTTTAAAATCTACGAAAGTTTGACTGATTTTTTTAAATAGCAATTTTTTTTGAGTTGTTTTTTTATATGATTATGTTGAAATGTTTAAATATCATATGAAAAAATCAACTCAAAAATATTTTTTTAATAATTTAAAAAATAGATGTGCAAACTTACTGCGCACATGAGCGTGTATGTGTATATATATATATATATATATAATATGATTGCTAAAGAATATTATTAGTATATATTCTACATTCCTATGCCACTTTCTATGCATGAGCTAAGTACAAAATTTAGATTTCCAATAAGAATCCAATGATTAACTAAATAGAACGAAATAATTTAAAATCTTGAAGAAAATGTTTTTTGATAATCACTTTTCGTTAATCAGAACAATACCTCAAAAAGAGAAATTAAGGTTGCGTTTGTTTTTCCATCTGAAGATTCAATCTAAGTCTGGAATCTGAATCCGAAAAATATATATTTTTTTATGTCTGAATGAATGTATTTAGACTGATTTAGACTTTAGATTAGTACTCCAGATGTTCATTTCCCTCTTAATCATTCAGAGACAAAAATAGCCGTTGTCCTTTTAATCATTAAAAAAAAACGAACACTATTTGGTACCTCTTAAGTCTGCATGATTTAAATTCAGACTTCCAAAAACAAACAACAAACCAAGCCTCTTCTCCCAGTGGTATAACGCTGCCAGCGCGACAAGCTTAGGGGTGGATTGGGTTTGGTCCCCAGTTTGATCCCGGCACTGTCAAAATAATGATTAGCCAGCGAAAGCCACGAACAACGAATGTGGATTAGTCGAGGTGTGCTTAAAGCTGATCCGGACATCACATGATATGATACCAAAAAAATAAAAACAAACAACACCCAAGTCAAATTAACCATTAATATTTGGGGACCGAAGTCAAAATTACCCATATATATGGGTTAAACTCGATAGACCATTCCACCCCACTTCACTCTGTCTCTCTCTGGTCTTTGTAGAGATGTTGAAGCTTTCAAAACTCTTGTTGCCGTCCAGGTACAACCTTAAACCATAACAACCATATATTCATTTGTTCCGTTAATAACTAGAAATTATGTTTGTTTTATTTTTAGCTCTACAATATAATTTTCCCTGAAAATGAAATATTATCAGTTCTAAACTAAACCCTCTTATGTTTTGTTTGATTGCTTTTTAGCTTTTGGTGTTTGGGAAAATGAAGAAATTTGTATTTTGTTGTGCTTGCTTCAAATGTGGTTTCAGGTTTGGCTGCAAAACCCTAAAATTGAAGCTGAGGGTGCAAACAATAATGGGGAAAATTATCTCAGAAGAATTAATTTATGGGTCTTGTAATTAGTTGTATTTTGGGTCAACCCCTTGAATGCAGTTTTTCAATATACTTTTGGGTTGATTACCTGGGCGAGTTGAATCTGGGTGTGCCGAATATTTGGGTTGCCGGGTTGGTCTTTTTTTATTTTTATATTTCAAAACTGTTGTTGTAGTGCTTGCCCATATATATATATATATATACATACACATGACACCCATACGTAACGGGTTAGGGTCATATATGGGCGGGTTAGCAGCGGGTTAATGGTTGTCGCGGTCGGATTAACCGCCTACCCATTTTCTCATTCAAAATTTTTAATTATAGATCCCTAGTTTATGGGAGTAGGAAGGACAGCGGGTCATTTCTCAACCCGCCTAAACCCGCTAATAACGTGTGAGTTTTTAGTGACCCATATTCTAACCGCCCGAAACAAATATGATAGTGCCCATTCTCAACCATTGCGGATAATAGATGGACGGTTCTGTTTGGGTCCATTTTGCCACGCCTAGTTTGGGTGTATCTACATGCGTAAGCCTCTCCAAAAAGCCCGCGGGCTGATTGGTTTGTCGAGCCTGACCTGGCCCAGCCCGTTTATTAAATGGGCTAGTTTGGTGCCGTAATGGGTTGGGCCATGGGCACATTTATCAAGCCCATCAGCCCAACCGCTAGCCCAGCCCGTTTAGCTCGTTTAAATATTAAAAATATATTTTTAAATTTTTTTTTTGTTGTAAATACCGATCTTCTATTCATTACTCATTTTATTTATTCATAAAAATATAAATTATGCATATTTATGGTATAAGTATATAAACTAATCCACATATGTATATAAAAAATAATATTTTTGGCCCATTTAGCCCGTTTGCCCGACGTGCCCATTTCGCCTTTATAATTCGGATACCGAGTAGGGCTTGGGCCTTAATATTTATGTTCCGGGCTGACCCGACTCAAACTCGTCAAGAGTCACCGGTCCACCAAGCCCGACCTGTCACAGCTCATGGGCCACTTTTAAAAGGGCCGGGTTGGCCTGGCTCGGCCCATTGGAGAGCCTTATATATGCGTATGGGTGTCATGTGTATATATATGCTTGTGTGGTGTATTTTGGTGAGATGATAGAGAAGCAAGAAATAGAGTTGGAGTGGAAGAGATAAAAAGAGGGAGTATAAGGGGAAAATGAGAAACATATGAGGAAGAGAAAATGTAGAGAGAGAAGTTGGGTTTGTGAAGAGTGATTTTTATTGGACAAAGATAGATATAGAGAGAGAAAATGCGCGGCTGTTTTTCCTTGGGGAAATGGGTTCCACAATTTTGCCTGCTTCTTTTAATGTCCGGGCTCCATTTTGTTTTGAAGTTTTAAAATATGGGCCTATTGGCTAATATGGTCAGATTGATCAATTTTGTCAAGGTTTGTGGTTCTGCCAAAAAGGGTAATGTATTTTTTTCCCGACAAATTTAACAGTGTACTTTTGAGAAATTTTCATTTTTTGTAAACAGTTGTATTTTGGGTTAACCCCTTGAATGCTCTTTTTCAATATACTTTTGGGTTGATCACCAAAAAGTAGGATTATCAACTAAGCGGTCCAAGACGTATCTAGGTGGGTTGAATCTGTGTGCGGCAAATATTCTGGTCAAGTTGTTCCGGGTTGGTCCATTTTTTTCTCTATCAAAACTGCTTCCGTAATGTGTGTATATATATGTGTTTGGGTGTATCTATACGCGTAAGCCTCTCCAAAAAGCCCGCAGGCCGATTGGCCAGTCGAGCTTGACCGGACCCAGCCCGTTAATTAAATGGGCTAGCCCGGTGGCCATGGGCCTCACATCCTAACCGTTTAGCCCGCGCGACCCGGACCGACTCAACACATTTATTAGGCCCATTAGCCCAAACCGTTTAGCCCGTTTAAATATTAAAAAAATATTTTTTAATTTTTTTTTTTCTTTTAAATACCAATCTTCTCTCTTCATGACTCATTTTATTTATTCATAAAAATATTTATCATGCATATTTATGGTATAAGTATATAGACTAATCCACACACACACACACACACACACACACACACACACACACACACACACATATATACACATAAAATAATATTTTTGATCCATTTAGCCCGTTTAGTCCAACTTGCCCATTTAGCCCTTTACAATCCGGGTACCGGGTAGGGCTTTGGCCTTAACATTTATGTTTCAGGCTGGCCCGGCCCGTTAAGAGTCACCGATCCACCAAGCCTGACATGTCACCATGGGCCACTTTTAAATGGGACAGGTTGGCCCGACCATTACATTGTAGAGCTTATATACGCGTATGGGTGTCATGTGTATATATATGCTTTTGTGGTGTATTTTGGTGAGATGATAGAGAAGCAAGAAATAGAGTTGGAGAGGAAGAGATAAAAAGAGGGAGTATAAGGGGAAAATGAGAAACAAATGAGGAAGAGAAAATGTTGAGAGAGAAGTTGGGTTTGTGAAGAAGAGTGACTTTTATTGGACATAGATAGAGGGAGAGAGAGAATGCGCAGTTGTTGTTCCTTGGGGAAATGGGTTCCACACTTTTACCCGCTTCTTTTAATGTTTGGGCTCCATTTTTCCTTTAAAGTTTTAAAATATGGGCCCATTGGCTAATATGGTCGGATTGATCAATTTTGTTTAGGTTTGATGGTTCTACCAAAAAGGGTAATATACTTTTTTTTCTAGACAAATTTAACCGTGTACTTTTGAGAAATTTTCATTTTTTTGGGAACCTTTCCTCATATGTAAATAAAACCACTATTGAAAATTACAATGTACTTTGTAAATTTTTTTAGTTTGGGTAACCATTAGACGGACATCTAAGAGATGGGAGCGGCACGTGTTAAGTTTTTTATAGATGTATATTGTCTCAGTCGTAGTTTAACACCCATGTAATATCCATTTGTGCTCCATATTTCATGTTTATTTGATGTTTGAGTATCGGTTACCCAAAACGAAAAAACTGAAAAATACACTTTTAAATTTGTCAAAAAAAAAAACTTGGAAAGTATATTACTCTTATGGGAATAAACCCTATACTTTTCCTCCTAACATTTCTTTTTGAATTTGCACCTCCAGGAAAATTGTATAATTTGAAATTCTCTAGAAGTTAAAAATGAGAACCCCCCCCCCCTCTCTCAAACACACACATGCATAAGGTACAAGTGGGTTAATCATATGCAAGGGAATTAAGTTAAGCCTAATTTTTGAATTTCCAGGAGGGTAAGTCTAATTTATCAATTATTTCAGGGGAAAAGCTATGATGAGCAAACTCGACATGTGATACGGGATACGACACGACTCGGGATACGCGTGCGCAATTTCTACGAAGTGTAGGATATGGCATGCTAGGATACGCATAATATATATTTTTTTAAATATATAAATTAATGAAATAAAACATAATCTTTTTTATAGAATATGTAAATATAACATACTTAACCAGAAATTTAATAAAAATTAGATACAATAACAACACAAATTTAAACGAGAAACATATAAAATACAATAAAATCGAAAATAGAATGAATATGGTTTGCAGTGTATTTTGGTTTCAAACCCCTAAAAGTGAAGTTGAGGCTTGGGGATACAAGCAATTTTTGTCTCAAATAAACATCACCATAATTGGAAAAATAATATATGAACAATCAATCTATACTTGTTAACTTTCTAGGTCTTGTAATTTGGGTCCCCCCTTAAGTGCTGTTTTCAATATACTTTTACCCGTCAATATACTTTTTTGAGTTTACTCGCCGAGATAACTGCATAATTAGAGACCCCCCCCAAAAAAATGAGACTTACTCACGCGGGGTGAAGTCTAATTTCTGATTTTCGAAGAGGGTGAGTCTAATTAAGCAATTATCCGAGGGATTCAAAGTAAAAAAAGCGGAAAAAATGAGATAAAATACTTGTAGCTTTTGTGGTTCGTTTTATATTTTTCCTTCTTCGTATTTTAGGTTCCCTTCTTAAGTGATTCGTTTTGTATTTTCTTCCCTCTTAAGTGATTTGGTTTATATTTTCTTCTTCTTCTTCTTCCTCTTCTTCTTCTTCTTGTTTGTATTTTGGGTTTCATCTTAAGTGATTCGTTTTATATTTTTTCTTCTTCGTACTTGTTGGACTAGCTTGGATAGTATTTTGAGTCCCACCTTTAAATGCTGTTTTCTAATATGGTTTTGGGGACTAAAGCTATTAGTCCCCAGCGATTTACAGAATAAAACAACATGGGAATGCTATGTTATGAAAATATTGGTGAATACAGTGGTTATATCATCGTACGATTACCGAAAATAACAATGCTATAGAGACGCATTACAATATGAGAGAGACATGGTATGACTATAAATGAGGGAGCGCAAACTAAACATTAAAAAGTGTTGCACCCGCCCGCTAAACCACCCCTTGTATGAGCACCACCTATGAAGCACGGACACTCTCCTGGAAGCCAACGTGTCGGACACCTATGAAGCACGAACACTCTCCCGGAAGCCACGAGTCAGCTTTGACTCAAGTGATAGTGATTGTGCTTTATTTATGATTCTTAAGGTCAAAGTGCGTTTGAATTTTGTTTTATATGGTCCATTTTCTCAATTTTATGTTAAGAATGCTCTAATACTGTATTTTATGTAGAAAATATGTCTTATTTCATTAAAATATATTTAAATATATATTATATATTATACGTATAATAGCGTGTCATATCCTAATTTTTTTTTTTATATATATATATATATATATATATGACTGTTTAATGTGCATTCCGAGCTCTTTTCTTCTTCGGTTTGCAGTTCCTAATCTTGTTATATTATATTACTGTTAATGTGTGATACTATGACTGTTTTTAATAGTAATATAACTGTATCTGTTATAAAATAGCCTCACACTGTCATATTTGGAAAAGTGAAGGGCTGCATACTAAGAACGAAATTATCTACACTAGCGTTTTAACGTGATAGAAACTAAGTATACTGCTACAGGCCCCATAAATCTATACTAAAAAATGTTGTAGATATAATGGAAATGGGATGGTCATATGTTTATAAATAACTACGTTTTTTGTTTATTTGGGTACGTGTTTCAATGTGTCACATCAGATTTATAATTTTGGGTATACGGAGTCATTAGCATCTTTGAGACAAATAAACGTTGTTGAAAGATGACGGTGCCCGTAAATAATAATTGTTTCACCCCTTCGATCATCTGATCTTTATCTCTGGAAGTTGTTTTGGTCGTATTGTTCATTAGTTTTATAACATTGAAGAGAGTGGATGCATTGTGCTAAATAAAATAGTTCACCAAATAGCCAAGCATTTTTTTATTACTAATTTCCTTTTGTGGATACAGGAACAAGTTGTCTCAGAACAGGTTGTTAGGCGATGAGGTTATAGATTCATTAAGGTTACATGGGATTTTGTCCTGGGCTGGAATTTCTACTGCTAGAAATAATTTTCCTGCTGATGGTATCAATTGATTTCAGCAAACATTCTTAATTTTACCCAATCTTTTGTTTCTGTATATTGTGATTCTGATCAGTTTCTCTTCCAATTATGAGCCTCCAGGAAAATTAGTGGGTCGAATATTTGCACCTTATAATATTTACAAGGGCAAAGCTTCACTTTCTGCAGAACCTGTTCTCCCAACATTTAGTAAAATGGAGGTTTGAATTTGTTTCTTCTTTTTATATTTTTGAACAGTGATCCTTATATCACGGGGTTAAGTAATGCTTTCCCTCATTAATAATTTGTCTTGCATAGTCTGGAAATCTTAAAGTTGACCGCGGTGGTACCATTATGCTGAGATTCTGCCCTGCTATTGGTGAGCGCAAGTATAATTATGAAAAGAAGCAGGTAAATTGCTTATATGTTTCTTCACTACATTCTTAAGGTACTCTGTTATTCTTGTACACCACTTTATTTTGCTTTTTGTTTTATTCCATAATATGACATTCCTTTTCTTTCCATCCTCACTCCCACCGCCACAAAAAAGGCTTTAAGATTGACAGGGAATAGCCACGATACATATTTTTGGGGCATTTAAGAAGATATGATTTCTTATTAAAATATTTTTTAGTCCCTATAGTGACATTAGTTGGGTCCTTTCCGCGAGTACCATTTTGCTGGATCTTGCTAAGATAAAATTTCAGTTTCGCTTGGAAGATCGAAAAACAACGAGCACAACTAAAGTGGCTATACATACAAATCCATTTACGGATCTATATGCTCGGATATGAATTGGAAGTTCCAGAACGGGTGGCTGACATACTACCATAATGAAACTCCCCCCTTTTTTTATTTGGACTTGGTTTTGGCTCCGCATTCATGAAATTCCAACAGAAATGAAACCACTGCACCCCTTATTTCTGAATGAAATATTGATAGGGGCAGGGCAAATCAACTTAAACATCGCTTGTGTCTAAAGATGATTCTTCCATGTTGTTTCTGCTATGGCTATCCCAACACGCGGGTTGCTCTACAATTGGGGAATGCTCCATGGGGACTTTGTTAAAGAAATTATTTGAGACTTGGGAAATGAAACTTCCATTCAACTATAGTTGAGAGGAAACAAGTCTCAACAGGCACTAAATGGGAAGATTAGACACGGAATTCACATATAAGAATAGAGACAGGAGTACATGGCTCGAACCCGCAGGCTGTAGCTTTCTCCTTGACCGATATCCCGTTCTGATCAACCACCGAATTGCAATTTGGACTTCGGTTTCTGTTTTGCCTTAATATGATTATGACAATCGAATTTGTGAAAGTTGTGTACCCTGTCCCCGTGGGCAACACAACAGTCTTTCGAAAGAGAGTAAGCCCAACGGAGTGAGGTTTAATCCGTATCTGCTAGATCAAATATTACTATAAATGGTGATCATTTTGATTCAGGATCCTATGTTCGAGAGATTACTAGCCTTTTAACAAGACCATGTTTCTATTACGTATCGTAGTTGACTTTAGAACTACAAAGCCCGGAGAAATTGCAGCTATCCTCGAAATAGAGCAGTTCTTTTGTGCATTTGAGTATAGCTCTTGCTAGTAGTTAGTTTTAGGAGATACTTTCAACCCGTAGAATAGAAAAATAGCCTTGCTTTAGTAGCTAATCAAGCCGTCAAAGCTAGTAAAACCTGCGCAATTACCTTGCTGAACTACCCTTGCTAGAGCGTTGATCACATGATACCGACGAGGCATTTTAGCATTGCTAGCTATGAGTCAGTCGGGTTAGTCGCTCCTTTTAGCAAAGCAGAAGTGTATTACGCAAACTAGCTTTAATCTTATACGCCAGTAACGCCTTTTTGATATTATACGGTCCCATATGACATGGCATGCATGCCCTATTAAACTTTTCAAACTTCAGGTTATATACTGATCACATAATATGCCAGCAGCCCGCCGATCACATCATAGCCAACATCAAACCGATCACATAATAGCCAACATCACACCCATCACATAATAGCCAGTAGCACTACTGCTCCACTTGACTCAAACCAACTTTTGTCTTATGGGTAAAACCATCAACGATATCTCAATCTCTATGGATAATCGAGCCCTAGCAACGAAAATTATTACTTTTAGGTATCTTTTGACACTCTTAAGTTTCACCATACCCCCATATGTGCTCATATTAATAAAATTACATTCTTAGTATAGTTATACCCCCATCATACATATCATAAAAATGTATACTAGTCACTTATTTGTATTTAAAAACCCACCATATTATGTTAAGTACTTTATCATACGCCTTTTCCAATTTTCCATATGAAGTTCTTTCTTTTTCTATCTGCATCTTTTCATTGATGTTCTTAATAAATAGATAACCTCCATTGTTGACCTCTCAGGCATAAATCCGAATCGATTCTTAGATAACCTCCATCGGTTCTTAATAAATCTTTTCATTGATGTACTTTATCATGCTATTATTGATTTAACCCCAATAATAGCACATTTTGACTTAACTCTCCCTGGAAGAAGAAAGATATAAACGCCTAGATTTTAACACCATTATGTTTTTCGTTAAAAAATCACTCTAATTTATATTTTGACTTACCCCCTTATATTTTTTGGATAAAAATATTGTTCAAGAATTTCCGAACCAACTTCAACATCATACGAATTATCTTCATCTCTAACATGATACAAAGTGTGTGTATCAGGCAAAGCAATCTAGTCCACTGGTGTCTATGAAGCACCGATTCTTCAAAAATAGCCTCGAGTCCGAATTCGATTCTTCTGAGGTGCGGGTGCGGCCCCGATTCGCACCCCAAAAGAATCGGTGGGGATTTTTTTTTTTTTTCGATTCGTTTTGGATTCGGCGAGGATTCGTTTTTTAATAAAAAGTAAGCTGTGTAAAAGTTTTGGGTATGTTTTCAAAAGAAAATAAAAAATTCAAGTGTGTGGGGGGGAATTTTTTGTTCTTGTAAAACTATCTTTTGTTATGATCCACCTAAGAACTTGACAATGCATATATGGTGTTTTGATTTGTAAATCCTTCTACTAAACAACTGGTACATGAATCATATGATGTTTTTCTTCTGGTACTTAGTTGATGCTCCTGCTAGTTTACTTTTCAATTATAATTTAATTATTGTTCATATTTAGATGTTGATTTTATTATGGTGCATGTTTTCTAACTCTAAAAATTGATATATCTAATAAAGAATAATAATATATATATTATATTAATTTATTTTTCTTGCCGCACCCGCACCTTATTTTTTCAAAAAATTTCGAATCGCCGCACCCGCATCCGTGCTTCATAGACTTGTGTCATTTTTGCTCTCTCTCTCTCTCTCTCTATATATATATATATATATATATATATATATATAATTTCAGCTTCAATTTATATACTCTCACAATAGACATAATTATGTGTATGTGAATCAATTTGTATTTTCTATTAAATGGGTTTCTGTCTGCGTTCGATCTCAATCAGTGCTAGATATCAATTTGTATGGGAATCTATCAATTTCAATTTGTATATAAGTAGTGTCGGATTTTAATCAGTGCCGAGTTTTAATTGGTATGTGATCAAATTGCATTTGATATTGCAAACTTCACTGTAAAACTAGTCAATGAAAGGTTGGAGCCAATCTAGGTCTTCCTCAATCTGGGTGAGTGTAAAAGTAGTCGATGAAAGGTTTGAAGCTTAAGCTTCACATAAAATCTATTTTGTTCTTTACACACTCAACTTCTTTAATGCAGTCAAGTTCGCCAACAGGAAATACTTAATGTCTCTACACTCTAATGTTAGAGGTGAAGACATTTGGTATGGTGTTGAACAATATCACATATGCGTATTTTCGATTTGGGAAATAATTATTATTGAATGTAATGGGTAGGATTTTTAAAATTAGGGTTAAGAGGTTGGATTTGGGGAAGATTAAGTGTGGGAAAGAAGGGTATATTTGAACAAAAAAACATAGGGGGTAAGTCAAAATATGAATTAGAGTGATTTTTGGATGGAAAAGTAACGGTGTTAGAATCTAGGGGTTATATCTAATTTTTCATCTTCCAGATGCTCAAGTCAAAATACACAATTATTACAGGGGTTAAGTAAAAAAAGCCCTATTAATTAATTTTCACCTAATACTAGTTTTACAAATATTAGTCTATCATCTCCCCTAATAACAGTTGTGATATCTTCCTCAAGGTTCTTATTTACTATTATTCAAACTCTGTTCGTATGTCTATATTGCCTGTATAATATAATTGAATAAAGGGTGATGCTATGGAGACATACATTAGGACCCAATTTGGGGACACTAGACATGTGTCCGTGTGTCATTGGTAAACACCTTTAGTGGGACACATCCACTCAAGGTGTCCACCAATGACATAAGGACACGTGTCCAGTGCCCCCAAATTGTGTCCCAAAAGTGTCGCTAACGTAAATGAGTGTCAAATGAAAAATAAAAAGATGATCTCAAAAATGTAGGAATGCCTCAAATGAGGCTACATGGGGAGTATTTATAGGGAATGGGAGAGGCTTCCAGATATTGTTAGACAAGTATTTGTTGTAATGAGATGACTTGTCATGACAACTCATCCATGACATCACTCACTAACTAATTGAACCTTCTAGAAGCTTCTATCTCATCCCTCACTACAATTAAAAGTGTAACAAGAATACCGAACGTAAAAGGAAAAATACAATGAAATAAAGAAAACAAGAAAATACTAAAATAAATTGTAATTCACATCATTCTTCCCCACCTAAAACCAAGCTCATCCTCGAGCTTTGAAAATTCATAGAGTCATGAGCAAATTTTAAAACTATGCCGTTTTTTTTTTTGGCTTCTATTTTTTATATTTGTCTTCTCCCTCCTTGATATGCTCCTTCTCTTGCTCTTGATTTCTTCTCACTCCAACTGCGAGCTAGAAAACATAGCCACCTGGGTTGAACATCAATCTAGGGGTTCGAAACCCTAGGTTTAGCCCTCCATAGCCATCGACGGCCAGATAAGACTTCGTCGGGGATTGTCGCAGTACAAGGAGGGTCATCGGACTTGAAACGACGGCGGGGATGGCTGATTCAGTCAGTTCTCTTCGCATTTTCTTCTCAACTCTCCTCTCTCCTCACTATAGGCCTAGGGCTGAATTTCAGCCACTCTTCTTCTTTTTCAGAAGTTTGACAGAGGATTTTTGGGTGGGTTTAGGTTTCGTTGTGGTGGTATAACCGAGGGTTGAGGAGAGGCAATAGTGGCGGTGAAATTAGGGTTGTGGGTGGTGGTGGGAGCGATGAGAGCGCGACTCGTGGATGCGTCGAATGGAGGAAGACGAGCATCAAGAGCGTCAAATCGTGCTACGAGGCGGTTTAAGACCTCCTTGAGCCTATCCATGCCCAAATTCAATGGAGCAAACCTCTTCTTAGGTCCCATTTGCCATCGTTTACAATTTGTTATAATACAACATCAACAACTGGTGGAGCTAACGAGGCTCTGATACCAATTGATGTAAATGAGCGTCAAATGAAAAGGAATAAGAAGATTTAATTCTCGTCTCAACTCTCTCTCAATATCTTAGGAATGCCTTAAATGATGCTACATGGGAGTATTTATAGGGAATGAGAGATGTTTCCAGAAGGTGTTAGACAAGTATGAGTTGTTATGATAATTCATCCATGACGACACTAACTAATGGAACCTTCTAGAAGCTTCCATCTCAACCCTTACTACAATTAAAAATGTAACAAAAATACCGAGCAATTAATAAAATGACAAATACAATGAAATACAAAATACAAGAAAATACTAAAATAAATCCTAATTCACATTAGTCTCCCTAGCATTTTCCTTTAACAAATTATGTATTCTCTATTTCACTAGCTTTTTCATCGACCCGTTTAACTTCTTGTAAATATGCGATGTTAATTTTTCTTCTTATCATGGTATCCACTAACTTCATCCATTTTATCATTTCAATTCGCCAACATAAGCCTACTGTCTTGGACTGACTTCTTTACCGCCCACGTCCGGAATGGTGCAATGACCCTTGGCCATTTCTCATTGCACTTGGACGTAGGGGGAGATAATATTTCGAAGGTCTTATAGGGGGCTTGAATTTTGTCCATGTTATAGGTTTCCAAAACTTCAAGGGTGCATTGTTAGACTCCCCTTTAAGTTTCCCCTTGTTTCTTAGGATTTGTTGATCTCGCGTATAAATTTTTTTACCAAGAATCGTAAATTTTATATGGAAAAATTATGGTTTACCTTGGAGATCTCTCTGGTTTGATCTCGGCCCAGCACAAACTACAGTTGATGGGGTGAATCGAGAACCCGAGCTTAATGTAACTTCATGATCTTTTATTGTATTCCTTAGATGGCCAATTACAAACAGAGGGTGAACTCTTCCTCTATGATGACCTCAACTCCCATATGATCTCTCTATCCCGAATTTTTGAGGGTTTAAAGAGATACGGACTAGAATTTTTTGGGTGCATATATATAGGCTACGACAAGACCTAAGGATAGATACGAGAGTGACTCCTAATAGGTCTTTACTCCATTAATTGTAATTTGTTTCACTGAATAATTATAATATCAACTCCTTTGATTAACTATAGAGTTATTATATTTTGAGCTCCTTATTATTAATTACATATACGTTAAGGTTATAAATACCCGTTAATAAAATAAATTACTAACAATTTATTTTAATTAACATCTTTCAATTCATTGGGAAGTAAAGCTTAGCTTATTTGTAGTACAGATTAACATAAGCATCACTTGTAAACATCTCAAGGGGTATCACCTATCTTTACACCGAGACATGAAATCAATTGATTATTGACTGTCACCATTCACTAATCACCACCACTACCAAATCTATTAAGTTTCTTCATCTAATAAGCAATCTCACCCCATAGATCGAAGCAAGAAATATGATGTGAATGAAGAATTAGGGGTTATTTTTAGTATTTTTAGGGTTTTATTGTATTTTTGTTATTTGTTAGTCTTTCTTTTATTTTTAGTATTCATTGTAATTTTCCATTTGTTTAGTATTTAGAAGAAGGAAGGTTAATTGGCTCTTAGGGACATAAATGTAATTAGATTCTTAGCTTAGAGGCCAATCAACCTCCTTCTTATAAATACTCCTTATGTAGCCTCATTTGAGGCATTCTTCCATTTTATGAGATTTGATTAGAGAGAGTTTGAGAGAGAATTATCTTTTCTTGCTCCAATTTGACGTCATTTACGTCAATTGGTATTAGAGCTTAGTCGCTCCACCCGTTGTTGTAAAAAAATAAAAACTCGTAAACAACGTCAAGGTGGGTTCAAGAAAGGATGAACACCTCTGCGGCAAACCCTTTCGAGCAAATCATGGAAGCCCTCAACCAATTGAAGGTTCAAATGGATGTGATGAATGCACGATTTCCATCACCGACAACCACCACGGACCGCCCTCACACCGTCCCAGTATTACCTCAAAACCCTAACCTTAGCCCCCCAAACCCATCTACCCACGCTTCTGCAATCATTTCCACCCTTCGACCCCCAAAAAATCCTAGCCCTAGCCCCATTTATCTCCAAACCACCACCACCACCACCACCACCACCACCACCACCACCACATCAAGAAACACCCCACCACCTCAAACCACTGGCTGGCCTTCACAAAACCAACCCAAATCCAACCGTCACTGTCCAGAACTATCCCAATCAATACTGAAACCCCATTCCGAACAATACCTGATCCAAAACCCCACCGTTCCGAACCCTAGTCATCCCCAATCCACTGAAAACCAACTCCAACCCGCAGGACTACCTCCGACCCCTAAAACCAACACGGAACCACTAGGGTTTTGCCCTGGGGGAGGTCGCAAACCACCAGAGGCAGACCTTAGTCCAAACCGTCCACCATCACCCCCTAATAGAGACCGAAAACCCTCTCCACCCGTCGATCCATCTCCCCTGACCGCCGATCTGACCCAAACCCTTCCAGATCTGGCCGAAAGTGTCACCAGTCCCATCGCACCCCTCTGTCTGAATCAAACCCCGGACATGCTGGCGGCCATGAAACCCTTGGGTTTCGACCCTTTTTTGTCCACACCCCTCCTCTGGTAGCCAATCTCTCTTTTGCCGTAGGTGGCACCCACCAACATGTGCAAGAACTAGGGTTTCACATCAAAACCTTGGTTTTTGATCCGGGTAGTACATATTTTTGATGTTGGACATGTGTGGCATGAGGAGAAAGATGAAGATTGATACAAGAATCAAAGAATCTTCCTCCAATTTTCAGAAATTGCGTTTTGGCCCCTCATGTTTTGTCTCTTCCGCACATTTTCTGAATTTTTGCATTCGAACTCAACTTTAAAGTTCGAGGACGAACTTTTTCGAAGGCGGAGAGAATGATGTGAATGAAGAATTAAAGGTTATTTTAGGTTTTTTAGGGTTTTATTGTATTTTTGTTATTTGTTAGTCTTTATTTTATTTTTAGTATTCATTGTAATTTTCCTTTTGTTCAGTATTTAGAGGGAAGGTTAATTGGCTCCCAGGGATATAAATGTAATTAGATTCTTATCTTAGAGGACAAACAACCTCCTTCCTCTAAATACCCCTTATATGGCCTTATTTGAGGCATTCTTCCATTTTATGAGATTTGATTAGAGAGAGTTTGAGAGAGAATTATTTTTTATTGCTCCCATTTGACGTCATTTACGTCAAAATAATAAGTGCACGTTTCCATCAAGTATATTAGGATTAAGAACTACCAAATCTAATAATTATGATTAAAATTAATAAGAAGACAATAACCTCAATTTGGGCTAGTTTAATAAACACAAAGTGTATTAGCACAATATGTCGAAACTATACCATTTTTCCTAATAAGACTTACTGCAATATTGTTCTACAGCCCAACTTACGGTGTGTCCAGTTTCATCTGAGATTGTGAAAAAGGAGAATGGTGAGGTGATCAGATCTCTAGTTTGTAGGCGTACTCTACACAAATCATCTATGGTGTAGAATAAAAGACGTCGAACATTATATCATATAATGTCCATACATGATTCTCATCAAAATAAGAAAACTTATTTTATTAATTACAACTATTACAAAAAGCATGGTTTTAGGTGGTGTTTGTTTTTACCTTTCAAGTGTGAATTGAACCATTCAGACTTAAGAGGTACCAAATAATGTTTGTTTTTTAAAATGATTAAGAGGCTAATGACTTTTTGTCTCTAAATGATTAAAAGGTAAATGTACCTTTGAAGTCTGAATATGAAGTCTAAATCAGTCTAAATACATTTATTCAAAGGACCATTTAAACATAAAAATAAATAGTTTTCAGATTCAGATTTCAGTCTTCAGATTAAGATGAAAAAACGAACGCAGCTTTAGTCTAATGTCCTAACAATCTCTCACTTAAACTCAAAGCCATATTGCAATGCATCTCACTCCCATCTCCTTTACGTGAGCATCAAAAGTTTTAACCGGTAAGCTCTTCGTGAAAAATGGGCTGCCAAGTTGTTCTCCGATGAAATATTGGTAACAGTGAAGTCATCTTGCTGCACACTCTAATCAGATGATACTTTTGCTCTATGTGCTTACCTCTGTTATGACTCTTGGGTTCCTTTGAGTTAGCAACAACACCTTTATCATTAATATAAAGTGTAGTAGCTGAAGTAATGCAGGTATCACTCATGAATTCATTAGGAATTTTTTGAGCCATACACCTTCCTTGATTGCCTCAGAGGCCACATGGCTCCGCCTCTTAGGGTAAACACATATCCCGATGTAGATTTTTTGAAATCCCTATATGATTGAAAATCGTTCTGTGTTCGCAATGGTTAGTAGGTGCTATCTAATAAACTAACATTTTGTCTTGTGGCTTTTTTATGTACCTAGGCAAGTGTTCTTGTCCAGGGTTAGATTGATATCTATTGATCATGCCAACAATAAAACAAATATTGGGTTTAATGCATAACATAGGATACATAAGGCTCCAACCGCTGAAGTGTAAACGATACCTTTCATTTTTTTATCTCCACGAGTGTCTTGAAGAGATTGATCTCTAGATAGAGATATGCAATGTCTAAAAAGGATGAACGTCTTGTTGAGATCGTGTATGCTAAATGTGGCAATAACAAGGTCGATATAAGAAGCTTGTGATAAGAACATCGTTTAAGCTTAACCCCAAAGATGTGACTGGCTTATCCAAAGTCGTTCGTATCGAACTAGCTGGATATCCATACTCTTAACAGTATATTAAACTCAAATATCGTTTCCAATGAGGGGGTTCCTCCTTTTCAAAATGTCTCAATCCAAGGATCAATATCTTAAGACACCTAAAGAGATAACGTTCTTGATGGCTACTGACCATGCCAACAACGAAACAAATGTCGGGTCTAGTTTGTAGCACAACATACATACAACAACCAACCATCGAAATCTCCTTGGGTGTTTTAGAACATTAATCCTTAAATAGTGATTCCATGTTTGAAAGGATGGAACCCCTTCTTCGAATTTTCCATGCGAAACCTGGCAAAAATGGAGTTGACATAAGAAGCTTGTGATAAGCCTTGACATCTTGTCATCTCACATAAGCTTGATTTCGAAGATGTGACTGGGTTTTCTTAAATCTTTCGTATCGAACTCGTCGGATAACCACACTCTAATTGTAAATAACTTGAGTAGAATATCATCCATATATAGTATGAGAAACACCACCATGTTTTCGTTTCACTTGTATACACACAACTCATTTGGACATTGATTAAAACAAAAAAAATTGATTACTTGATCAAAACGGATGTTCCAACATCTAGACGCCTGCTTAAGTCCGTAAATGGACTTCTTAAGCCCGTAAATGGACTTCTTAAGCTTTAACAATTTGTGCTCTTGGCCTTTAGCTACAAAACATTAGTTGTACAATGTGGATGCACTCCTCAAGATTTTCGTTAATGAATGCAGTCTGGACGTCTATTTGTCGAATTGCGTAATCGAATAAATCATAACGGATAAAAGAATCCGGATGGACTTTAACATAGCTACAAACAAGAAGTATTCCTCATAGTTGATTCCTTCGCATTGAGTACCCTTTCGCTTCAGGCCTTGTAGGTTTTTACTTTTCCATGTCTCTCTTGAAGAACAACTTTACTTCTTGTTTATGATCCATCATATAACATTATTCTTAGAATTGGGAATTTGTGCAGACAATAATAACCTTTTGATCTTAAGGATCATTGGATAAAAAAACTTTGATTTCTTTGTAGTATCATATCAAGAAACACGCTTTTGATCTTGATTCCAACTTACCGTGATCTTTCTTCAGCACATGACCTGAACTATCCTAGATCCGAATATGTTGCATACTAAGCTTATGTCCAAGCCACAATATCATGGGTGTAGTAGAGACCACCTTTGAAGGTACCAAATTGATAAGGTCTTTGGCATATACGTGATATCAAGAAGGCTCTGATACCAGATGCTGAAGCGGGTACAACATGATTTGTTGATCTCTTGTAGAAAATTGAACTACAATATTACCAAGAATTGTAAAACCTTACACTTAAAACCCTACAGGGTGGAATTAAGGTTTATCTGGGTGGAATTAGGGTTTACCTAAGGTGGAATTAGGGTTTATTTTCGAGATTTCTCAGGTTTAATCTCGTGTCATCACAAAGAAGAACAATTGATGCATATGCATGTGTATCGAGAACACGTGCTCGATGTAATTTCACAATCTTATGCTGTAATCCTTATACGACCAATCAGGAACAAAGGGTGGGACTTCTTTCATGATCACCTTAGTTCTCTTCTGTTCTCACTTTATTCCGAATTCTCTACGGTCTCAAGAGACACGAATTAAAGAGCCTTATGTGCATGTATATAGGTTGTAGTAGGACGTAAGGAGAGACAACGTTGGTCTCTTAATGAGCCTAGGAAACCTGATACAATCCTAATCCTAATTCATTAATTATAATTAGTTTAATTAAATAATTATGATCGCAACTCTACTCCTCAACTCAAAGTTATATTTCGATCTACTTATTATTATTTACTTAACATCTCCCCAATTATCGATACCCGTTAATAAAATAAACTACTGGCATCATTATTTTTTTTGATTCCTTGAGCTGTCCAACGTAACATGTTTGTAGTGACGGATTATCCACTTATAGAGTTTGACATGTACACAACTTGAGCATCTCAAGGGTATCACCAATCTCTTCACCGACACGTGAATTCCATCCGTAATTGACTTTCATCCTATACTAAGTTCCACCACAAAATGTATTAAGCTTATTGATCAAATAATGAATCTCACTGATAAGTAAAGTAATAAATAACCAAAGTAATAAATAACCAGTGCACGTGTCCATAAGTATATTAGGATTCAAAGCTTGACTGAACTTAGGGTGTGGTGCTTACGTGCTTAAACACTTTTTTTCTATTTTTAGACATAACTCTAGTTTCAATTTGCGTTTGCCGGATCTGCTTTAGAAGGTTTAAAATCCTTGTGTTTAAACTCCTCTTTTCTGAAAAACTTGTTTTTTAAAGTCATAAGCTTTCATTCTCCCTATTTCATTCTCAACTCAACAAAGCCTTTTCCCAATCATTTGGGGTCGGCTAAATTTGATCAAGCTCTGAATCTTCTAAAATGAATGAGGTGTACATTGTCTTATTAAAATCAGGACAAAAACAATGACTTCAATGCGGTTTAGCTTAATGCACACTAACTGTACTAACACAATAAATTGAACTATTTCGTTTTCGGACCTACTGAAATATCATGTTACACCTTCGCTCCATCTAAGATTCTGAATCTTCTGGGTGTGTTCTACATGCCAAAGAACATGTTATGTAGATAAAAGACACTAGCGATGTGTAAAATAATGCAAACATTATGTCCATACACGATTCTCATTAATGCAAACATTATGTCCATACACTGATTTGATTAAATAATAGATTCATGCATTAAACTATTACAAAAAAATGTAGTTTTCGGACCTACTGAAATAAATGTTTTAGCTTGATTTTTATCACTTGAATAATTTCTCTTTTCAAAATAGTCCTCTTTTGCTCTCTCAGAGTATATATACATATATCATTTTGTGATTTGACTTACTGGTGTTGTACCTGTTCACTTTGTAGTTATTTGCTTTGTCGGCCACTGAGGCTGGAGCCATGATAAGTTTGGGTCCCAATGATTCTTGTGAATTCTTCCACGACCCTTCAATGCTATCAAGGTTGATTTCCTAATGTTCTTAGTGTGTTATTTTTAGTGCAAAATGTTTTGGTTTGTATGTTTACTTCACATTTTACAATCCCATAGTGTCAATTGCCTAAATCTCATGTTAGCATGGCATCACCCCATTGTTTCTCATCATGCAAAATTCTTTTCTTTACTTTCTTCCCCCCCTTTTTTTTATAATAACTAATATTAACTAAAAATCAAAATGCAGTAATGCTGGTCAAGTGAGGAAGAACCTTTCAGTTAAGCCAATTGCTGATGGTTATTTTATTTCTTTGAGTAAGTTCTCTATCTGTTGATGTACACTTGACCATGCTTATATTTCTCAATTTGCTAATTTTTTAGTCACCATTACCCAATGTGTCAACCTATGCCTAGAATGAACTTTAGCTTTAACTCCTGCGGGCAATGTTTAAAAAGGCGAATGAACGTACGCCTCGAGGCGAGGCGGGGAAAAAAAAGCATCGAGGGTGGAAAGTGAGGCTTACGCCTTTGGTGGTTGAGGCGTTGCGCCTCAAGGCTGTGAGGCGTACGCCTCTTTTACTGGACATAAAAAATCAGTCCTAGGTAAATATACCTTCTCTTCTCTGCTCCGAAAGTAGATTCCGGCCTTCGTTTCTCCATTCCGACCTTCGGTTCTCTTCTTTCCCCCATTTCGGCCCTCGTTCCAGCCCTAGGTAAGAACTCCAACTTTTGTTTCTAATGTTTTAACTTCTACGGCCTTTATTTGGTATAAAAACTGTCTTTTTAGTTTTTTTTTGTTCCGGCCCTAGGTAGAAACCTTTTTACTTATTTTTGTAAAAACCTTTTTTTTTTAATTCCGACCAAGGTTGCTGACAGATTTGTTTGATTTTATTTTTTGTTAATAAAGTTGCTGTTTTTAAATTCACTGTTTTTGAATAAAGTTGCTGTTTTTTTTTAGGTTAAAGTTAGCACTACAAATATGTAAATGAAACTAATATTTAAATGAATATGTAAATCAATTTGATTTTGCATTGATTAATTTATTGTCATGTTATAAAATTACCAATATTTAAATGAAACTAAAAAAAAAAGATTTTATTAATTTGATTTTGCATTGATTAATTTATAGTCATATTATAAAATATCCAATATGAGAATGAAACGAAAAAAATAATTATGTCAATTTGATTTTGCATTGATTAATTTATTGCCATATTGTAAAATAACCAATATAAATTGATTTTGTCAAATTACGTTTTTTTTAGAAGTCATCTTGGGGGAACAAAAAAATGTCAAACTATGTGAGAAAGTCCTCAAAGATGTTTTGTTTTGTAGTTTTATTTTATATTTCTTTGTTATTTTATTTTTATGGTTTTATTAGTATTTTTTTAATATTTTTTTGCGCTTTTTTTTTTCCTTTTCGGTGAGGCTTACGCCTCACCTCGCCTCGCCGCGACTAAAACGCCTCGCCTCGCCTTTCGCCTTTTTAAACATTACCTGCGGGAATATAAACTCTTATACAATCTTATAGCCCATCACAATTAGGAGTGGCAATTCGTCTTTTTGGGTCTTGTTCTGGTCACACAACAAGAACCACTAAGACAATAAGACACGAACACAACACACCACCAAATCACCACGAATACAACCCATTTATAACACGACACGGTCGGGCTAAGACAATTAATATTTTTTAGATCCTGTGTAATTCTAAAGTCTCCCGAGACCCAGGGGTGGTATATTGGGTTTTGGCCCCTACCCAACACGACAAGACCATTCAAAACACGAATGCAAAGATGACAACTTGTTTTTTTTAAACCTGAAATGAACATGACCCGTATAAAATATGACATGACAACACATGTCATGGATATCCTATGAAGCATAGATGCGGGTGCGAGATACGGGTGCGGCGATTCGAAAAATCTCAAAGAAGTAGGGTTCGAGTGCTTTAGGAAATATAATAAAAATAGAAATATATTATAATATTCCTTAATTTTATGTAGATTGTACATTAGGTTATATACAATTTAATAACTACTATTATAAATCTCCCAACATAAAAATTGGATCATAACGAAAAAGATTTAAGTGATAATATTATTCTTGAAAAAGATCTATTTTCAAACCACTTCCCACTACTTAATTTCAGCTTTCATAAGATCTAGCCGTGTATCCAACTTTCGAACACCACTGTTGTAAATCATTATAGAACTATTATTCAGTATCTCACCACTAGAGGTCGAAAAATGTTGAAAGTTGATTTGCAATAACATGACAATGTTGAGCTTGATGATCCACATCGATAAAATCCACGTCAATGATTTTCAATTTAATATGTAGTTTTCTAACCCTCGAATCTCTGTCTTTGGCCAACTCTTACCCTCTCTCCTTCTCAAAGTTCCATCCAATCTAGACCATATATCCTCATAGCTTCACAAAGGACGTTGATAAAAAAATACCAGAAAAATTGGTTGACCTGAGTATTCTTCACGAGAAAAATCAGGATTCTTAAAGAATCCATGAAGAATCCGTAATAAAATTTAAATAAAATAATTGGATACGCGGTGGGTGCTAATCGGAGGAGAATCGGGTGAGAACGGGTGCAATTCGGATTCGTTTATTATTTTGAAGAATCCGTGCTTCATAGTGGCTAACATAATAGGATATGAACACGAGTAAAAGTGAACACGAGCACGCACAATATGAGCGGATTTAACATATGCCGAGGAAGGCGGCCACCCCCCATGAACTTTTGCAGAATTTTAGCTCTAATTGAGTTCAAGCAAATTATAGAGGCTCTATTTCTTCACTTGTAAAGTTTAAGATAAAAAATGTAGTCTCTGCCCTATTTTATTTCTTTGTATACTCTTTAGCCCTAAATTCTAGCCATAATTTTCTTTTGTTCCCCAATTTCCAGCCGTTATATCGTAGTTGTGCCCTACATGTAATCCTAATTTCTGATTTGGTTAATCCTCTGTTTCTGTCATGACTGTTCATTATTGAAACTGAATTTTTAGTGTTTCTTTATTTTTGATTTGTGAATAATTAGCTGATTGTATGCAAGCTAAAAGATCTGACTAATTATATTCTAAAAATTTCCCCCCCCCCCCCCCGCAAAAAAAAAAAATCACAAATATGGCATTATCGGTGAACTCCAACCCCTTACCCGAATTTTGAATCCGCACGGACGGCAAGAATACGATATATCGTGTCAATTTTTTGTCATGTTGACTTTTTGTTGCTAGACTTGGCACCCATATAGGCACTCTTCAATAGGGGTGGTAATTTTGGGAATAAAACAATAACACGACACGAAACGAAATTGACAGGGTTTTTCGTGTTCGGGTCTAGGTTTTTGGACCTGTCATCGGTCATATCATGTTCGTGTCCAACTTCTACCACAAAATTGACCCGATAAGGACACAATAGTCATACAATTAAGGACTCGGTATAGACCTTATGTAGACCCATTATCGACCCCATTTAGACCCATTATCAACTCACTATTTTTAATTCCTCACTAATTAGTCTAATCGTGTCAGGTCGGATCTAATCTAATCGTATCCATTCAAACCATATTTACTTATCGTGTTAACTTGTCGTTTCAAGTTGTTAACGTGTCATGTTCGGGTCAAGGAGACAACACGCTATCGTGTCGTGTTGTGTTCGGATCCGCTGAATTCTTATCGTGTCGTTTCGGGTCGTGTTTTTGACACCCCTACCTACAATCCTTCACTGATGAGGTTTGTGTAAATCCAAAATAGTTGCAGTATGAATACCATATGGACTTCCCATTTGTGTGGACTAGTGCTTAATTTTTATTATGTCAGGGAAATTTGTGCCCGATTTAACTGTTATGCCTCATTAGTTTCTCACCATCTTTTATACAATTTATTTGCAGCTGTTGTCAACAATATCCTTAAAACCAATGAACGCTTTACGGTCCCAGTAACCACAGCCGAATTTGCTGTGTTGCGCACAGCTTTCAGTGTATGATTTGTCTTGTACATCTTTATTCTATTATTTAACTGGAATACTGATTTTGCAATTTTCTCATAAAATATATTACTCTGGTTGTCTTTGAAAGCTGAATGAAGATGCAGGTTAATTTATTTCTCTATCAGATTATTTTATTTCTCTTTGTTCTGAAACCTAAAGTTGCTACTTAGTGGTTTATGAAATCTTATTTGGGCTGAGTGAGATGGGGCTTGGGGTTATCGAGGCTCGGTCCGAGTTGAAATCGCCCTTCCCCAGCCTGAGCTTGGCCCCCCAAAAAACCCCATATGACTGAAATTTGGCACTTACTATATTACGGGCTTCAACTTAACCTTTGAGTGAGTGATGACAAAACAAATAGGTCAAAATAGACAAAAACAAAACCCTAATCAAATACTCCCCCCTCCCAAATTAATATTCCTACTTTCCTTTTTGGGTTGTCCCAAATAAATGCATTTTTTCTTGTTTGGACATAATCGACGGGTCAAATTCCATGACAATGAACAAGGCTTGATCTTGGCCATTGATTAACTAAATCCTCAAAACCATCATTTGCAAATATCGACTATTAATTTGGGACGAGTCACGGGGGTAGTATAAAAATATGTTATCTTAAATAAACACACACACTCTCATGTACATATATATATATATATATATATATATATACCAACTTAGGATAACAGGATTTCTCGGTCAGAATACAGTTGGGGCTTAAAATTTTGGATCAGGCTCAGCTCGGCTTTTAAAGCTCGGCCCTCTAACGGGCCAAATGGACCAGTTTAGGGCTTGTTGGACCCAAATGACATTTAGGAATGGCGAAATGAATGGGCGTGCCACAAGTATGATGCATTGGTGTGCAACAAACATGAATTCATTGGAGCAAAATTACAACCGTGTCATCGGGACGGGTTATCACTAGTACAGAAATAACGAATAACGTAAAGACTTCGGAACAAATATAGTTTAACACAACGGAACCCACGTCTTTACTTATTAACGAGGCACTGTAAGAGCCGTGAAATCTGAAATTACTTGAAAAGAGTTTAAGCTCTGATGCTACATATCTTGAAAGTAGTCCCAAACCTGAGAAGCTAAATGAAGTGAGCATAATTTTGGGTGGAAATATCACATATCCTTTTGCCAAATAATTTATTTGTCCAATATTGGAGCCTTTTCCGGTTAGCCGGCCTGGGAGGAGAGTTCCCTTTTTATTTGCTTATGAGATCTAACATCTGACACTAAAGTTTAAGAAGACGAAAGCATAAGACAAGGTGTTTTCTTGTCAATTAGCAGGGTGAAAGCTTAAGCCGTTAAGCCGTAAGCCTTTGTGCATTGGCCATTTTAATAAAAAATAAATGATGTTCGTTTAAAAATAAAACTATTATATAAAATTCATCCGATCATTTTCAAAGAAAGTGAGTAATACTCGAAATACATAAATGAAAGTTTATCCTTTACAATCATATACTGTAATTAGCATATGCATATACAATCAAAGTTTGCATTAATCTGTTCTGAAGAAACACACACACATACTATCAAAGTTTGCATTATCCTTTACAATACCGATGAAGTACTCCCGCATACTATCAAAGTTTGTCATAAATGTGCCTAATTTGCGCGCACACAATTTTTTCATATTGTATGGGATTTATAATATATGATGATGGAAGTGTTATTTTTTCCTTAGTCGGATTTACTCGGATGGAATACAGGGTGGACGTATTGTCCCCAATTCTGTGTTTCTCTTTTTACAGATCACCCGATCCAAAAAAACCCTCTAAAGTCCCCCCCTAAACTATTGAACCGTGACAACTAACGCATTTTCATTAAAAAAATAACAATATTTATGAACAAGATCAAATTTGTCGGGCTTTTTAGATCACCTGTAAACCCGGTGTGGTTTTGTGTGTGTGCGCGGGGTGGGGACCACTTCGCTACGAGCTAATTGCGATCATCAATGCTAATTATAATGTTTAGTGATTTGTGCATATCGTATTTGCTTATTTTGCTATGTGTTTAAAAAATGCAGTTTGCTCTACCCCACATCATGGGGTGGGACAGGTACACTACTCAGCATTCAAAAGGATTGGAGAAGTATCCGTCAAACGCGGTTCCGCAACTTGCAACAAATTCGGAGTGGGATAGGTGAAAGTTGGTGTCCATTTTTATAAACATCACAAGTAAAGAAGTCTGGGATGTTTCTTATTACTAGTAAACTTCGCATTTTTTCTATGCATGCAAAAACACTGGTATTTTTGGGTCATCTCAGGATTGATTCTACTTTTAGTGTGTAAAAAAGATTGATTATTGCTTGTATGGTTGGTTTAATACACTTTTATTCCTTGTCCTCTCTCTCTCTCTCTCTCTCTATATATATATATATATATATATATATATATATATATATACACTAGCGGATGCCCGTGCCGAGGGCACGGCGATAAATTTGCCCCCGTGATAAAAAAATAAAAATTAAAGAAAAAATAAAAATAAAATATTTTAAAAATATAAATTAAAACACTAAAAAAATATTTTAAAATATAAATTAAAAAAATATAAAATATATAAATATTTTTTAAAAAATATAAATTAAATTATTTAAAACTATTTCCCTTCTTAAAAATAATTTTTTCCCTTTTAAAAAAATAAAAACAAAACCCTTTTCATGCATGGACATGAAAGGGGAAAATATCATACATTCAAAAAGTGAAGATATTTTTCAAAAATTTTCAAAAATCATGCTATCATATTATGTGGATATATATATATATATATAGGGGGAGGCTCACCTACATCATGCTCTATACATCATCCGTGCATCACGCCTAATTCTAAGCCCTAAAAAACTTTTTTTTCAAATTTTATATTTTTTCCGTGAAATTCATCTTCCAATCAATCCATATGCAAAAAATTAGGTTAAAATACATTTTGTAGCTATTTTTAAAAAATTCACAAAAAACTGCTAAAAATACCTTATTTTTAAGGGTCTGCGCCAGCAGTTTTTTGTGGATTTTTTAAAAATAGTTACAAAATGTATTTTGACCTAATTTTTTGTATATGGATTGATTGAAAGGTTAATTTCAAGGGAAAAATATAAAATTTGAAAAAAAAGTTTTCTGTGCCCTAGAATTAGGTGTGATGTATGGTGTAATGTATAGTCCATGATGTAGGTGAGCGTTCCTCTCTCTCTCTCTCTCTCTCTCTCTATATATATATATATATATATATATATATATATATATATATATATATATATATATATATATATATATAATAATGCTCCTGTGCGGACTAGTCTGCATTTTAAGAATGCGGACCGGACATGTGTCGCTTAACTGTGCGCCTAGAAATTATCGCCTAAATTATAGGCACACTCTCTCTCTTTTCTGGGCTCACCGTCAGGTGACACATGTTCGGTCCGCATTCTTAAAATGCGGACTAGTTCGCACAAGAGCAGGACTGTATATATATATATATATATATATATATACAGTGGCGGAGCCACTTTGCACATGACCTGGGCACAGGCCCAGGCCCAGGCCAGCCCAGGTAAATTCCCTTTCTTTTTTTATTTTTTTATTTTTTTTATTTTTTTTATTATATGTATACATTGCTGAGATTCTGAGATTACTGTGATTCTAAAAATATCGCTAAGATTATGAAATTCTGAAAATATCAGTGTTGTTTTACCCCTTTTAATATTAGTATAAATATGTTTATTGGTTTGTAGTAATTATTAGTATAAATGTCACAGTTGTTTTACCCCTTTCAATATCAGAGTGTTATTTTATCTCTTCTAATATTAGTATAAATGTTGTTATTGGTTTGTAGTATTTATTTTTGGGACATATACCAAATAGTCTCTCGAACATTTTTTAATACCCATTTAGTCCAATCTTTTTTATTTTTCTTCAAAAAGTCATTTGCCACATATTTTGGAGAAAAAGTGTCGCTGGCGCGGCCTCTAAAAATAAGAGAATATTGAGTGCTTGAGAAACTAAATGAGTTAAACTAAAAATATGTGTCCTTTTTAAAACATATATATTTATAGTAGGGACTATTCAATAATTGACCCTTTATTTTTTGGGCATGAAGTTGTTGAAATTAATGTTAATTTTAATTTACTCCTCAAAAAAAAAATTCGGGGGCTCCCGCCCCCGAACCCCCGAAAATTTCCTTTGGTGCCCAGGCCACCTAAAATTCCTGGCTCCGCCACTGTATATATATACAGTCCTGCTCTTGTGCGAACTAGTCCGCATTTTAAGAATGCGGACCGGACATGTGTCACCTCACGGTGCCCCTAGAAATTATCGCCTAAATTATAGGCACGCTCTCTCTCTCTTTCGGGTTCACCGCCAGGTGACACATGTCTTGTCCGCATTCTTAAAATGCGGACTCGTCCTCACAAGAGCAGGACTATATATATATATATATATGATCAAGTGAGGTCCCAGTTTGAGGATCCTGAATGAGTACCATTTTTTTAAAATAGTAAAAAAAATATTTTTAAGCTGATATTTTTTAATGATTTTAAATATTTCAATAAGACAATAAAAAAATAATCAGTTCAAAATGATTTTTTTTGCTATTTTAAAAAAATTGGTCAAACTTTGTGAGTTTGTAAATTGTTAAAAACTGACAAAGTTTGATCGATTTTTTTAAAATAGTAAAAAAAATTATTTTGAGTTGATTTTTTTTATATGGTCCTACTGAAATGTTTAAAAACTATATAAAAAAAATTAGCTCAAAAATATTTTTTGTACTAGTTTATCAAAATTGGTCCGCGCTAGCGGTATGCAAAGAGAAGTCCTCATGAGATCCTCTCTCTCTCTCTCTCTCTCTCTCTCTATATATATATATATATATATATATATATATATATATATATATATATATATATATATATATATATATATATATATATATCAAATGCAATTTGATCACATACCAATTAAAACTCGGCACTGATTAAAATCCGGCACTACTTATATACAAATTGAAACCCAATTGATAGATTCCCATACAAATTGATATCTAGCACTAATTGAGATCGAACGCAGATTGAAACCCATTTAATAGAAAATACAAATTGATTCACATACATAATTATGTCTATTGTGAGTATATAAATTGAAGCTGAAATTATATATATATATATTTATACTACTCTTGTGCGGACCGAACATGTGTCGCATCGCGGTGAGTCTAAAAGTTATAGGCACTATTGTTCTCTTTTTGGGCGCACCGTCAGGTGATAGATGCCCGATCCGTACTCTTAAAATGCGGACTGATACGCACAAGAGCAGTACCGTATATATATATATATATATACGGGTGATACTTTCTATCACACTTCATTTCAGACACTAGAGAATACACCTTATCATTAAGTATATTGGGTTATAACATTTTGGGTTGGATTTTTTAGAATGACCTGGCCCAACCCAAGACACTTGAGTGAGGATAAGTGAGCTGTGTTCTTTAATATGTTGGAGGACCTCACCGTGAATATATATATATATATATATATTTGTGTGTGTGTGTGTGTGTGTGGGGGGGGGGGGGGGGGTGTATTAATTTTATAATGAAAAGTTGCAGCAGTTTTTGTTTTTAAAAATTGCTCTCTCTCTCTCTCTCGTGTGCGCGTGAGCGCAAGAATCGCAGTCCCAAATTAACATTCTTGTTTTCCTTTTAAGTGGCAGTCCCAAATCAGTAGTCGTTTTTATTTTTTTGGACGTAATCGACGAACCAAAATTAACGATAATGATTAAGCGTGAACTTGGCAATCAATTAAATACTTAAAATCTGTCGACGTCAAATAGCGACTTAGGGCATACTTATAATTTTGGCCTTTTCTTTTACTTTGTTATATGGTTATCTTTGTGCAAGTGTGGTTTGCAATATTTTGCAGTTTTTCCTTTTGAAAATATAATTTGGAATTCTCGTTTCAGATTTAGATGAAGTGACCATGTTACTAGTTTTTGCATTTATTCTTGTGGGTTTATTTTGCTTAATTGAATTGTTACGGTGTTAATATTTTACTGATGGAAGTGTGGTCTCTCTCTCTTGTTAATCAATAGTAATTACAAAGATACCAATAGTAGCTTAAATGCCTCAAAAACAGAATTGTCCAGGTATAGTAAAAAATACACAATTCATGACTTTTGCCAAAAATGGCAAAAATGAGTTTTCACCATAGAATCGAAGTAAAACATGACAGAAAACCAAAACTTTTTGCGGAACATTAATATCAATTTTCTGTAAAGATTTATAAGCTCTGAGATTATTTCCTAAAATGATAAAAACGGGGTTTTGAGGGCCTTAATAGACTCTGATTGCCGAACCGTGAAATTCGATCGTTGGCTCGTTTCCAGTCAACATATCAAGTTTAAAGTCAATCGGACACCAAAAATTTCAAAAAATACTATTCACTGCGCTAAAAAAAAAATTATTCTGAAATTTGTTTTGCGTTAAGTCACAATTTTCACTTAATTAAACTTAAAAACAAATTTGTTTTCTTATCATGATCAATAAAAGTGTTTTTCAGAACGCTTATACAACTTGAAATAATAAAATCATGTTAACGGTATATTAGGGTTCTTATAACACGAAAAGGGGTTGAACAATAATGGGACAATTATCATAAAATAATGGGACAGTTATCATAAGATAAGGACTGTATACAGTAATTTCGTTCTTAATATCATACATAACACAAATTCGAATTACCATATGTATGATTATCAGATTACTTAAAAATTTCAGATTTCCAGATTTTTCAAAAAAAATTTTCAGATTTCTCAAAAAAATTCCAGATTTCCAGATTCAACAAATAAAATTTTCAAATTTTCAGATTCATCAAATAAAAATTCCAGATTTCCAAAGATCATAAATCATAATTGTTATAAAGAAATTTTCATTAACGAAAAACATGAGATTATAAAACGAAAGCTCTGATTCCACATGTTAATCAATACTGTTTTGTCAATCATAAAAATCGGATATAAATCATAATGTTACATCACGTTAAAAACAGTTTTCTCATGAATCCAGGATGTTTAATTCTTCATGTAATCACAAAATCGTAAGTTCTTTATAACTATGATCAAAACTAACATTATTCCATTGCAATTGATTGGAATAAGATGACTTAAATGCTCCCGTCAAAGCTTCCTTTGAATCCCTTCTTGTATAGTTCAGAATTACTCTCTTAAGTGCCCAAGAATATTTGTGAGAAAATAGGAATAATGAGAATTTTAAATTTTCTCTTCCTCCTTAGAAACAGTGTGTATTGAGATTACTCTAGATGGTGTAGATTTCTCTATTTATAAGGGGAAGAGGACCAGAATCCTAGTGGTGGTGGGACTCTTTTTAAGTCTCCCACTAATGGCACTAACCATCATGTGACTAACGGATAAGGTTTACCCAATCTTTTAATATATTTATTTATCACATTCCTAATTAATTATCTGACATTTATTAAAACCACATAAATGGGAAATTCAAAATTTAATACAATTGAAATTAAATAATTAATTTCGACACTTAACATTAATTTCCAACATCTCTCTCTCTCTCTCTCTCTCTCTCTAAATATATGCACATAGTCTATCAAATGGTACTTTTTGCATCTTTTCGTTCACCGCCGGATCCACACTAGGTCCAAGTGGGGGGCGACCGCCATAGTTGACATTTGGATTTTTTTTTAGGGTTGGTCCAATCGATCATCTCCAAAGTTCAGGTTGGATATGGGTTTTTATCAAGTTGTTTCCGTTTCATCAGGTGTGCTTGAATTGAGCCTTAATTGTGCTAGGTGAGTTTAACCCATTTTTGTACTTCATATTAAGCAAAATTCAATTGTTATTACTATTAAAATTTGGGTATTGTGAATATTTATTAAGCGTTGTTTATTTCTTAAAATTAATTAGGTATTGTTAATAATGATTGAGAGTAGTTATTTGGGCATTATAAAGCTATACTTTGTATAAATCTCGAAATAATCCCAAATTTTTTTGCCTCGAGGGCTCCCGCTCCCGAACCCCCAGTACCACTCGAAACTTTCGTCCCACTTCACCTAAATTCCTGAATCCGCCATTGTTTCAATTATTATAGAAATCTATGTGCACTTTAAGGTTTACTAGTTAGGGTTATTATTAGTTTGGGTTATAAAGTTGTGCATATTTGCTTGGGGAAGCCTATTTTCATTTCTCGCAACACTTTTTAGTTGGGGGTCTAAAATTTTGCATATTTTGCACTTGGGGGGTAATTTTCACTTATTTCAATCTTTTTAATATTTTTATGATACATTTTTCTTGCATAAGCATTAAGAAATTGCAACAAGGCAAAACATTGGACCTAATACTAAAAATATTAATTATACAAAACACCAAATGGGTGTGACTAATTACAGTCTAAGAGCATTTGCAATGCAAATGTTTATAATTTGCTGATTATGTAGAGGTGTGATAAGACAATGTGAATAATATGTGGAAAAAAATTACCTTACACTTTTTACATAAAAAATATTCTCCAATGCAAGTGTCCAAAGCTTAACTTGTATTAAATGTGGGACTTACTACAATTTTAAAAATACATCGGATGGGAGTCTAATAAAAATTTGGAATTAACGGTTTACTGGCGTGCTAAGTGCAATCGAGAAATGCCTACAAAAGTGGAAATTTTTATTATTTTATTATATTTTTATATTTATGTTTTGGTTGTTTATTCATATTGTTTTTTTTTTGCTCGAGGACTAGCAAAAGATTGCTTGAGAGCATCCAAAAATGTCTTTTTAATAGTCGAATTTTCTATACTTAATTGCTAGTTATTGTTAATATGGGTCTTATATGCTTATTTGTTGATTTTTTTAGGCTAAGACATGCATTTGCAGGAAAAAAATGCGGTCAAAGCGCGTCAAGTCAAATACACCTCAATTAGACTCGAGACATCATGCAACCTAAATAGAGTTCTTCCAACGATGTTAACCTTCTCATATTTTCTCACCTCATGTTTGTGCGTGTATTATATTATATAAACATATTATTATTATATGTATATATGAGCGTGTTTTTATTTAAGTGTTATTTTATTTAGCTAGTATGTATGCATTTCGTGTGTTTGAATGTCTAATAATTATATAAATGTATCGGTACTCATTTTTATGCACCAAAAATTTATATGTTTTTACATTATAGTATGTGTTATTATTTTTATGTGTTTATATACTAATATAAATATTTATTTGGATGTATTTACTATTTTTATGAGTGTATGTATTTTATGTATATTTACATATATATTTATTTATATATGAGTGTGTATTTGTATAGTTTCATATTTATACTTATATTCGTTTGTGTATTTTAATGTTTAGTGTACCCATATATATATATATATATATATATATATATATATATGGGAACGACTATTCCCACTCCACACCCTTCGTCCCCCAGTCCACTTTCAACGTTTAAATACCAAATTGACTAAAGTGTCCATCTATACATATATAACTTAGTTTGACCAAATATAATATTTTATAAAAAATCTACTATTTATTTTAAAATACATAATATTTTGAAAAAAACATAATATTTTGAATATAAAAAAATTCTAATATTCTGGAAAATAATTTTTAAATATTCTGAAAATACATAATATTTTGAAAAAAAACTTATTATTATTTTTTACAGAAATGGAAGCCAATAAAAAAAATTGTGATATTATTTATTTAAAAAAATGAACATTCTTTTTGTCCAAAAAAATGTTGACGATAATATCAAACAAAAAAACTGAACAACATTTTTTTAAAGAAAAAATGGTTAACTATATTTTTTAAAAACTTTATTTTTTACAGTTTTTTTATAAAACATAACTCTTTTATAAAAATGTAATTTTTTTTTTTGTAAAAAATTAAGTTGTGACTTTGACACAATACTAATTTTGTATTTTTTACTTTAATACACGACATGACATAAATAGCGCGATTTATAAATTTTACACCACATTAAATACAACAAGACACGAATAACATGAGTAAACTTATAAATTTAATATCGTGCCACTGACACCACAATATTCGTGTCATATTTGATTTAATATGGTGTGAAAATTATAAATCACGCTATTCGTGTCGTGTCATGTATTAAAGTATAAAATAAAAAAATTAGTAATTTATCAAAGTCACAACTTAGTTTTTTCTTAAAAAAATACAGTTTTATAAAAAAATTTATGTTTTATAAAAGTTTGCAAAAAATAAGGTGTGATGACAATTATATTCAACACAAATAAATAAGAAAAGCGCATTCACCAGAGGAAATAAAGAAGATAAAATGCCAATTACACAACACAGTATGTACGTGGTTCAGCAAGAATGCCTACGTCCACGGTGGTGCAGTCAGTATTATTTCTATATACTCACGGGAGCGTTTTACAGAGAATACAGTGCGTGCCTTTTGCCCTAGGCTTAGGGTTTTTTTATATACATGTTTATCTTCGGGGAGTGGGGGTGTTGGAATCCCCCACGTCCATCTTTCTCTCCTGGAATATCTCCCTACGAGATTTCAGGAGAGGACTAAGTTATAACTGAATTTAGTTGAGGTGCGAGGGGTTCGAACTTTGGGCCATTTTTATTAAACTACTCGTCTGGGCCCATGATGGCAAATCCGGGTACCCACAATTGCCCCTAAAGTGGTTGGGCCACAATTTGGGCTCAATAAATTTAAATGATTTGTCATAATGGCTCTTTTGTAAATCGTGTAACTCTTTCCAATGATGGAGCTTTTTACTTTGATTTTGGCGGCAGCCTGCTTCGTGTTCCG
This sequence comes from Sambucus nigra, assembly GCA_949130495.1. Taxonomy (NCBI): domain Eukaryota; kingdom Viridiplantae; phylum Streptophyta; class Magnoliopsida; order Dipsacales; family Adoxaceae; genus Sambucus; species Sambucus nigra. The sequence goes on along the minus strand of OX422223.1, from coordinate 473,621,439 downwards.
TGCTTCATGATTGAGAACGTTTAAGGAGTTATTTGGAGTGGCATTTCTATATTATATTGTTGTTTCAAGTTTCTTAGCATTTCTTCATCTTCTGCGAGTTTTAGCCGTCGTGCTCTCCTCTCCAGGTCTTCATTTTCTTCGTTTTCAATCTCCCTCAACGTCTGGGCATGAGATCTCGCGTTGTCCAAGCCAAACTTTCATCTCGTAAGTCCCCTTTGCTCTCTCTTTATGCTTTCTCTGTTGAGTTTTCTTCGAATTTGTAATTTAGGGTTTACACATGACGAAGATAGGTAATAGATCAGTGCCTGAGTTTAGGAAGTTTTACAATATCCCTGAATGGGTAGAGATTGAATGCGTCTCTGTCCCTAAGAATGTTAGAGAGATAGAGGGTGCTCATTGGATTCATATCCTGTTGCTTTCCCAAGGAGGTCGTACTTTCCCTCCAAACAATTTGTTTCTGCATTTCTTTGGTTATTTCAACATCGTCCCTGCACAGTGCTCGCCCAACGTCTGGAAGATAGTCAATGGTGTCCATAGGATAAATCAACTTTATGGCACTAAATTAGGGCTTGCTGAAATTTATTTTTGTTATTGCTTCTCTCGAACTAGATCTAGTCTTATCTACCTTAAGGCCAGGAGTCCTGACAGGGTATTGGTAGTAAATTTACCTGATTCCCACAAGGACTACTGGCAAGATGGCTTTCTTGCTAGGAATTGGCAGCTCTCCCCCCAGACAGAGGGGGCGAGGTCTGATAGATTCACTGTTCCCTTTTATAGGGAAGAGTACATAGGCAATCTTCGCTCTGATCTTTCGATCTTTTTGTTAATGTATGCTTTCTCTGATATTCTTTTATCTTCTTTTTAGCGAGGACAAAGAATTTGGAACCTGCACTTAGCGAAGTTCGAGCTGCTGAGCTGATCAAGGCTTGGAACATCAGAGAGCCTTTGGCTGAAGGTGGACATCCCCGGTCAGTCGCTTTTCTCCTGGAGTACAAGAACACCGGGTCCAGTTTCATCGCGCGACCTGTAGATAGCATTCCTATCCTAGATATTACTGAAGAAGTTGCTGTTGACCCCATCCAGTTGGACGAAGAAAGCAGTTCTGAAAGTGATATTAGAGGAGGTGCTGAAGGTGGTTCTGGTGAGGCGAGCTCCAGTAGTGAAATTTCTTCTAGTTCATAAGAGGTTTTCGAGGCTCAAGAGTCTTCAAGTATATCCAGCAGTTCTAGCGAGGAAATGGTTGCCCCTAGGAGGAACTTGATTCGTAATGATGATGATGAGGATGATGTGCTTCTCTCTCAGAGGTCGAAGAAGCAGAAATCCAGCAGTGGGGCTATTGCCACTGGTTCTCAGTCTGCTGCTCAGGAGCAGGAGAAGAAGAGAAAAGAAGAAGAGTAGTTGAGAGAGAGAGAGAGATAAAGAGAGAAGAGGAGAGGAAGAAGACTGGAGAGAAAAAGAAGGTGGAGGAGAGGAAGAGGGCAGAGAAGGAGAAGGAGAGAGAGGAGGAGAGGAGAAGAATGGAAGCGAGGACGAAGGCTGGGCAAGATCTAGTTCCTGTGTCTGCGTTGCCAGAGGGGGCCTCGGTTTCCATTTCTCCTCAACTGGCTCCTGCGTTGCTCGAGAGAGTAGTCCTTCCTGTTGGTCGCCAAAGGGCAATGGGGACTGGCCTGTTAGCCTTGCAAGCGAGTCAGAGGCTAGCCTTGGTAAGTCTGTTTCTTTTCTCTAACACTTGTAAATCTTTGTTCCGCTGCTCTCTTCTAATGTTTTTTGTTTGTTTGCAGTTTGTGACTGACTTCGCCGTGCTCTATCGCTCTTACGATGTGATGGTGAATAGGAATGCTGAGTTGGAGAAACAGAACGCTGCTCTAAAGGGGAAGAGTATTGAGCTCAAGGTGATCTTGAAGGCTTTCGATACTGGCCGGATGTCCTCTGATCTTTCCCTTTTTGAAGCCAATCGGGCTAGAGAGGCAGCGGTCAAGGGTCTGAACGAGCTGCAGCAGGCCTATGATTTAGTCTGCTCGAGCAAGCTAGCGGTGGCGGAAGAGAATAAGGTGCTGGTGGAGAAGATAAAGGATAAGGAGTCTGAGGCAGCTAGTTTGAAAGAGAGTTCTTATAATGATGGTTGGGCTGTGGCGTACGAAGATACCGATGTTCAGATTGGCTACATCATCCAGCTGAATTTGAAGAAGGGCTGGAACAAGGCTCTTCTAGCTGCTGGGGTGGATACTGACTCACACTTATTTGACGATCATGATCCATGCCTAAATCCTGTTATAGATAAAGCCCCTGCTCCAATCATTAAAGGTGTTTCCCCTGCCTCACAGACTATTCCTGCTGGTGCTCTTCCTACTCAGGGAACAGTAGTTGTTCCCTCTGAGGGTGAATCTCCTACTGCTGCTGATAAGGGAAAGCAGCCGGCTTCCTCCGAACAAGCTGAGGTTACTATTTAGACTGCTCTTAGGATTGATTTTGTATTTTTGACTTGTTTGTAATGTTCCTTTCTGATTCTCAATGTACTCTGATCCTTTATGTATGAATGAAATGAAGAGACTTTTTCCCTCAGCGTACTGATTCATTTTATCCTTTACTGCTCTTTTACGGCCTGTAGTCGGTTGATGTAGAAGAATATATTCCAGCCACTTCTCGACTGGGAAGAATGCTTGGTCCTCATGTGAGTGTTCAAGTTTGCCAGACCTTCGTAAGAATTTACAAATCGCTGCGATCGAGGAATAAGAGTTTCATAGATCAGTCAAAGCTCGTTGCTAAACTGAAAGACAGGCTTCAGGAAATGGAAGAAGTTGGAGCCTCTGTTCAAGAGGAAGTGAACACTCTGAGAGGAAGACTCCTCAATGCTACTGAGATTAACCAAGTCGGAGAAGTTTTACAACAGGCAAATGACTCCTTGAGGAGAGAAGTGTTGCGTCTCAGGGAGTATTCGCCGAGCATCGCGCCTCGCATTTTAAGGGGTTCCTCTTCATCACGAGCTGGCACAGGACCAAGCGATGCTCCTTCGATTCTGCGAGTTTCTACCCCATCGTCTGTTCTGCGAGCTGGTACAAACGTAAGAAGACCATCTAGGAAAATAGATGAGCTCCGTGAAGATGTCCGTTGAGCATACGTGATTACTGCTGGGCCCAAAGAGATGTCACACGGCTGAGGCATCTGTTTAAGAAAGGACCTCGACGAGTGTGGGCTGATGGTTACGACCAAGGTTGGACATATGCTCCAATGAGGCTGACAGAGTTTGAAGAGCTCTCATTTATCAGGGGATGGTTGAGTGCCCTCAGGGAGCTGCAAGTTCCAAGGAACTCAGTACTCTGGTACCGTCATGAGATCTCTCCTTTAACTTTATGGCATAATTCTTTTAGGAGGGACGACCAATGGATCCCTATCGATGCTATCCTTAGGTAGCTGTTAGAGCCAAACTCCAATGAGGTCGAGCAGGAACTGGCTCCTCATCCGGACGATAGCCGAAGAGCACAAGTAGCTAACTATCTTGCTCAGAGGCCTCAGCCTCATTAGGATTTTATCAGCTGTACCTTTCTGTATATATGTAATGAAGTAATGTAATATTGATGTTTTGGGCGATCTCACCGACTAAACACGGGTTGTACATTCTTGTTGTAAATGTGATGAAGTAATATAATATCTATGTTTTAGGCTATCTCGCCGACTAAACATGCGTTCATCGTTTATCTCTCACTTAATTATCTTGGGCCCTTGATGGCCGACTAGATTGGTAGGGTTGCAATGTTGAGTTAATGCCCTCCCAGTCCACTATGCTTATGAGATACCGTTCTGCCTCACTTTACCTTTTAGGTCATGTCGTCACATTTCCTTAGGCCTAAGTGTGGCAATGGCGAGGAGACACCTGACACTGGATGTTCTATTCGAGCAGGTTTTTTGATCCAAACATAGTCTGGTGACCAATTTGTTTTTTGTCTAATTGTCTAAGGATCCCCTGTTGGGCTTCATATATTACCGGGGCAACGCAAGGAGGTTGTTCGTGTTTCATAACGAATACCTGAGGAGGGTGATACCCTGCTTTTATGCTTTGAGTAAGGTGCCTGTTATTTAGAAAGGCTGTGCAAGTTATAAAGTTATCAATACTTAATAGAATGCAACTGCCAAACATCTTTCATTAATTCACAAGTTAATAAAAAATGAGTTGCCAATTCCAAAGATTTGATAAGAGAGCCAGGAAAAAGAAAAGAAAAAGCTAGAAATAGAATTTCTTTAGGTTGGCTGCGTTCCATGCTCGGGGTATATCTCTGCCCTTCAGCGTTTCTAAGTTATAGGTTCCTTATAGATCGTCTCTTGTTATCTTGAATGGTCCTTCCCAGTTCGGCCCTAGCTTGCCGTCTGAAGGTTTTACTGCGCTGTCAAGGACTTTTCTTAGGACGTAGTCCCCAACCTGGAATGCCCTCGGATTGACCTTCTTATTATATTATTTCATGAGCTGTTGTTGATAGCTCGCTAGCCTTACCAGGGCTAGGTCTCTGCGTTCGTCAGCTAGATCAAGTTCAGCGAGTAATGCTACATCGTTCTGGCCTTGGTCGACAAGGGTGGTTCTCATCGTTGGTAGAGCAGCTTCCAAGGGGATGATTGCTTCCATTCTGTACGTTAGTGAGAATGGGGTTTCCCTAGTTGCTCGCCGTGGGGTAGTGCGGTAAGCCCACAGAATATGCGGCAGCTCACTCACCCATGCACCTTTGGCTCGTTCTAGTCGTTTCTTCAGCCCATCAATCACTGTTTTGTTGGAAGCCTCGGCTTGACCTTTGCTCTGGGGGTACGCCACCGAGCTGAAATAATGCCTGATCCCGTGTTCATTACAAAAGTTCTAGAAAGGGCCACTCTCGAACTGTGTTCCATTGTCAGTGATGATGGTTTTTAGGATTCCAAAACGTGTAATTATGTTTTCCATATGAATCTCATCATATCTGCATCTTGGATGTTTGCCAGTGGTTCTGCCTCGATCCATTTGGTGAAGTAATCCGTTGTGACCAACAGATACTTGCAGTTGCCGACGATGGTAGGAAGTGGTCCTACGATGTCCATTCCCCATTGGGCGAAAGGCCAGGGGTTGGTGAGTGATCTTAGGTCGTTGGCAGGTTGGTGAACCATAGGAGCTTGTAGTTGACATTTTTCGCATTTGCGAGCGTACACTGCCGGATCTTTTTGCATATATGGCCACCAATAGACTTCCTTCATATCTCGAAAAGCTAGTGATCTTCCTCCAATATGACTTCCACAGATTCCTTCGTGGAGCTCGTGTAGAATTTTCTCGACATCCTTTAGGTGAACACATTGAAAGTAAGGGCCGGAGAACAATCTCTTGTACAGCTTCCCCTCAGGAGATGAGCGGTCTTCCTATCATTTGAAAGTGTGCTATCTTTCAAATAGTATCTTAAAGGGTCCATCCAACTGGGTGCTGACTCAATCTGGAGCACATACTCCACGCTTGGCACCTCATCGCTCTGGTTAATGCTCGGATGGATGGGAAAGTCGATGGGGATTGTTCTTTTTAAGTCAGAATTGATTGTCGAACTCAGGGCTACCAGGGCGTCGGCATGGCTGTTTTGACCTCTGGGAAACTATTGGACACTGACTTCCTCGAAGCTAGACATTAGCCTTTTCGTTAAAGCGAGGTAGGCAACCATTCTTTCATCTTTTGCGTTGTAGTCCCCACTTATCTGATTGGAGACCAATTGTGAGTCGCCGAACACCCGTAACTGTTTTTCCCCCCAACCTCTTTGCCTTCTGGTGGCCGGATATCAAAGCCTCATACTCTGCCTCATTGTTGGAGGCTTCAAATCCAAGCCTGATTCCCTTTTCGAGGAAGGTATCTTCTGGGGTAACAAGCACAATGCCTACTCCTTCCCCCTTTGAGTTGGAGGCTCCATCAACAAATAATTGCCAAACTCCATCTGTTGCGTAATTCTCTCTTTGCTTTATGGGTTGAAGTTGGTCGAGAGGTTGCTTGCCTGTGAACTTGGCTATGAAATCAGCAAGGACTTGCCCTTTGATTGCATTCCTTGGTTGAAATTGGATGTCAAATCATCCGAGCTCGACCGACCATTTAGTTATTCTGCCCGACAAATTCGCTTTCTGCAGGACTGCTTTAAGGGGGTGTGATGTAAGGATGACGATAGTGTGAGCTTCAAAGTAGTGCTTCAACTTTCTCGAAGCTACTATGAGTGCAAGGGCGAGCTTATCTAGTGGTAGGTACCGCTTCTCGGCGTCTAATAAGGTCTTTCTTGCATAATAAATCGGGTGCTGGATTCCTGCTTTCTCGCACACCAGTGCAGAACTGACGGCGTGGCTGGAAACGAAGAGATATAAGTACAAAGAATCTGTTTCTTAAGGAATGACGAGTAGGGGTGGTGAGTTAAGGTAAGCTTTGAGCTCGTCCAATGCTTGCGAGCAATCTTGATTCCATTCTACTATCTTATTTCCCTTCAAGAGCTGGAAGAATGGTTTTCACTTCTCAGAGGACTTCGAGATGAAACGGTTCAAGGCCGCGAGCATGTCGGTGAGCTTCTGTACGTCCCGTATCGTGTGAGGGGGCTGCACCCTGTTGATTGCATTAATCTGGTCCGAATTATCCTCGATGCCTCTCTTACTGATCAAGTACCCAAGAAACTTTCCTGACTAGACACCGAAAGAACATTTGCTCGCGTTGAACTTCATTCGGTATTTCCTGAGGATTTTGAAGGTTCTTGATAGGTCTGAGAGGTGGTCTTCTTTGTTCCTGCTCTTGACGAGCATATCGTCGATGTAGACTTCCATGGTGTCTCCTATTTGGTCTTTGAACATCTTGGTGACCAGCAGCTGGTAGGTTGCCCCTGCATTTTTGAGCCCGAAGGGCATGACTTTGTAATAATATAATCCAACGGTGGTGATGAATGCTGTCTTGTCCTGGTCCGGTGCATACAGAGGGAACTGATGATATCCCGAATATGCATCCAGAAACCTCATTCTTTCGTGAGATGTTGTGGCGTCCACCAATTGGTCAATTTTTGGGAGAGGGAAACTGTCCTTAGGGCATGCCCTGTTAAGGTCAGTGAAGTCAATGTAGACTCTCCATTTCCCATTACTCTTCGGAACTACTACTGGGTTGGATAACCATTTAGGGAATTGAACCTCCCGTATAGATCCTGCATCCAGTAATTTTTCAACTTCTTTTTCTACGGCTTTTGCCTTCTCGGGCGCAGTTCGTTGTGCCTTCTGTGTGATAGGTTTGAAAGTGGGGTCGACGTGCAATCGATGACAAACCACACTGGGATCAATTCCAGGCAGCTCGTATGGTTCCTATGCGAAAACGTCTACATTACTTCTCAACAGAATCGTCGATTCTTTCTTTTCTTGATTTGTGAGAGAAGCTCCAATCAAGAATATCCTATCTTTCTCGCTACCACCAGCTGTAACTTCCTCCAGGTTTTCGATGACCTGCTCAGAGGGGAGTATCCTAGTCTCTTCCACTTCGGGTCTTCCGTATCTTAACTGCTATTTTGAAGGTATTAAACCTTCCTGTTCCTCGACCTTCTCTTTGGGATTTTCGGCCTTCTTCTCTGGTTTTGGGCGGATGGCCGCTATGAAGCACCTTCTTGCCATCGCTTGATCGTCATAGATCTCCATTACTCCTCGTTCGGTCACATATTTGAGTTTCTGATGGTAGGTCGAGGGGACTGCCTTCATCGCATGTAGCCACCCTCTACCGAGGATAGCTTAGTATGGCGAGTCAATGTTCACTACCAGAAACTCAATCATCTTGGAGATACTTCCTGCCCTAACTGGTAGGACAATCTTTCCTCATGGAATAGTCACCTTTCCAGCGAAGCCAACTAGAGGGACAGTGGCTTCCTTCAGGTCGGCGATGCTCAACTTCAATTTTCTGAACAGCTCGAGATACATTACCTCGGATGAGCTTCCTTGGTCGACGAGCAACTTATCGACGTCGTAGTTGGCTATCTTGAGCATAATGATCAAGGCGTCATGATGTGGGGTTCTCACTCTGACCAGATCTTCATCTGTGAACACGATATGTTTGCTATAGTCGACGTCATCTGTTTGCCGACGCTTTCTTGATTGTGTCTTTGCTGGATCGATCTGAAAAGCATGCATCACTGTTGTAAGCTTTTTTACTTCCATCTGAGCCAAATTTCCTTGAATCTGCTTCACATCAGATGCCCCATGAATTACTGCGAATTCATGGATATCATCGTCCTTGAGTACGTTGTCAGGTCTTGCTTCTCCCTTGGCAGCGACTTTCTCTGCCTTCTTCTCCACAAACTCATTCAGGTGCCCGGACTGGGCCAGTTCTTCGAGGTGGGACTTAAGAGCTTTGTAGTGATCAGTCTTATGTCCTCCCTCTTTATGAAAAGCGCATCTCAGCGCGTTGTTTCTCTTTAAGGGATCTCCTCCCGTCTTTCTGGGCCACTTAATAAATGGCTCGTCTTTGATCTTTGCCAGAATCTTGTAAATTGGTTCTTTGAAGACAATGTTGACTGCCTGAAATGCTTTCGGAACATCGTTCCTGCCTCCGTTCTTGGAGCCATTCTTGCCCCCGTTCTTGCCTCCTTTCTTCTGGTTCTCAGCTTTATCGTTGCCTTTGGTAGCGATCTTAGTTCAACCGTTTTCCCCTGTGCTGAGGCGAGTCACATCCTCCACTTTGGTGTACTTCTCGATGCGAGCCATCAGGTCGTCGATGGTCGTGGCCTCTTTCTTCGTCAGGGATTGGTGCAGAAGGCAAGATATGCGTAGCCCAATTTTGAAAGAGTCCACTGCTACCTGTTCCGAGCAGTCTTCGACCTCGTTGAACAACTCCCAATACCTCTTCGCGTAGTCCCGGAGTCTCTCTTGAGGCGTCTTTTTCATTGTTAGTAAAGCATCCATCCTTTTGGGATGGGAGCTACTAGTAATGAAGCGAGCCGTAAAGAGCTTGGCCAGGGACTCAAAACTCCTGATAGACCCGTGAGGGAGCCTCTCGAACCATTTCTGCGCCACATCATGCTGACTCGAGGGGAAAATCCGGCACATCAGTGCATCTCGGTGGTTCCAGAGAGTCATGGCTTGCGTGTACTGCCTAACGTGATCAATAGGGTCAGTTTTTCTGTCATAGATTTTGAATCTCAGAATAGAAAATTTCTTGGGGGCTTCCTCTTCCTCTATTTCCCTCGAGAAAGGGGATTTAATTTGGGTCTTGAGAGCTCGTCTAGCAAGCTCCCTGGTCGATCTTGCATCGCGACGTGCTGGGTGTTGGTCCATCTCCCTTCGGACCAAATTTCGTATGTTCTCATTACTGCGAGCTGGGCTCCTGTAACGGTGAGCCGGTCGCTGGTGCCCGAGCGAGTCGTCGCTTGACTCGTGCTTCTCACTCTTTTGGGATCCACGTCTAGGACTCCTTCCTTGGCTGCGAGACTTGCTCGCCTGAGGGCTAGGAGTGCGGCATGGACGTCGCCTAGTGCTGCGATGGAGATCTTTCTCCATCATTTATAGTTTCCTTTTGAGGCGAGCATTCTCAGCCTCTTGCTTGCGAGCGGACTCCCTCTGCTCTTGGAGCCTTGCCTCATACGCATTAATCAATCTGGAGATTTGTGTGGATTTTGCTGGTCCTTGGCTCTCCTCTGAGGCTGGTCTCTCTGGGCGAGCCCTCTAATCTGAACGCCGAACTTCAGATCTGATCCTGCGAGGAGCAGGTTGTTCTTGGATATCTCCTGCCTGAGGGGCATTACTGTTGTGACCAAACATTTCAAATTTCTTTGTTGGTGAGGGATTTCTTAGGGAAGACAAACGTTCCCACAGACGGCGCCCACTACACCAAATCTGTCGAATTGTCAAGGTCATTGACCTTGACAAATCCAACTTGTCAAGGTTAATGACCGTGACATTTCGAGGCGAGACAACTTTTTTTGTCACGGTCGTGTCACGGTCATTGACATTGACACAAAACTCGCATTTTGTGTCACGCTCGTGTCGCGGTCAATGACCGTGACACATTTGTCACGATTTATAACCGTGACAAAGCCGTGATCCTTTTTAAAAAAATTGTCACGGTCAATGACCGTGACAATTCTGGGCAGAATTTAAAAAAAATTTGCTGGGCAGTATGGTCACTGCCACTGCCCAGCAGTATATTTGTACCTGTTATAGCAACGTTGTACCTGTTCCAAACATCATATATCCAAACAAACTAAAGATAATGCAAATATATATTCATGACGATATAATCCAAATATTCAAAATAGAAATAATATACATGACGATATAATCCAAATATAATTAAAATGGACAAACTTAAAAATAATGTTACTACATGTCTTGGATAAAACTGAGGAGGTGAGTAGGCCACACGACATACGAATTAACGCACCCACTAATATACGTGGCTTACCCCCTGGCCCACTCCCTACCCCCTGAAATAAAATAAAGTAAAGTAAAATTAGTATCGGCCCCGCAAAGTAAAATAATGAAGAATAATATATTTCTGTAGTTATAGATAAATTAAATCTTACCTGCATCCTATGCTCCACCTCGGCGTAAGAGGTCCGGCCGGAGTAGTGCACGTCCGTCTTTTTTCCCCGATTTTCCCTCCCCGATTGGCGAGATGCCAATTGTCGATCCCCGATCTCATTGTCAATGAACTTTTGCCATTGTGCCAATGAGATCGGCTCCTTGGGCGGGACGGATCCGCGCCATTGTATAATGGACTCTCGTGTTTTTCCAAAGTACCGTGTCCGCATATTTTTCTTCCACGTCTTGTGTTGCTCCCTCAACTGCTCCAAGACGAAATCGCGTAGCTTTGGATCCAAGTTTAATTGTTCCCGTCCAACAAATACAATGTTAGTTGCGAATAAATATAAATATAAATATAAATATAAATATAAATATGAAATTGAAATTGAAATTGAAATTGAAATTGAAATTGAAATTGAAATTGAAATTGAAATTGAAATATTCATATTCATATAAATATAAATATAAATATATTACCTGTAGTGCCGCCCAAACAGCTAACTTGAGCTCATATGGCATCTCCTTCCAACTCACAAACCCCGGGCCGATGACCGTCTTTAGCAGCTCGAGGGATCTCGCTAATAGCTCCAACTTGTTCTCCACGGTAATCCCAAATTTTTCATATTTGGGGAGCCTAGGGGCGGAGGAGCCCTCGTCGCCTCCGCTACCACCGAACCCAGACGACATCATCATAAACAACATCATCATCTTCGCCTTAATATCTGAAGGAGACATTTTTGCTGTAAACAAATGTTATTAGTACAGATAAAAAAAAATGTTAATAGTACACATACACACACCCCTACCCCACCCCCACCACACACATGCACACGTCATGCCACTTTTAAAACTAACCAACCCAACATTTCATCAATTAAACTAACAATTAAAGTATACAATTATTAATTTACTAATTTACAATGAGGGACAATCCTACTTTCATATGAAATTGGCACTAATTATTAATTTACTTTCATCTAAAACTATACAATTAAAATTACAATTAAAGCTATACAATTTCTTAATTAAAGATATACAATTGTTAAAATTGCCCCTCCACACCTCCACCCCCACCCCCACCCCCATCCCCACCACACCCCTTGCCCCCCTCCCCCCGCCACGCACACACGCACACACCTACGCACACACACACACACCCCACCCCCACCCCCTCCCCCCACCACGACCGTGACAATTGGGGTATTTTAAATATTTATATAATTAAATTTAACATATGAATTCTAGAACTTTTCTAACATTTACACAATTCTAACTATCACTAACCTTGCATTCATACTAAGGTTTACATAGTTTTAACAAATTATAACAAAATATTATCATATTTTTAGTTAGAAAATTCCACCCCCACCCCCACTACCCCCGTCCCCCACCACACCCCACCCCCACTACCCCCTCCCCCACCACACACCACCATACACACACATATACACATACCCCACCCCCTCCCCCTCCCCCCCCCCCCCCCCGCCACGCACACACGCACACACCTACGCACACACCCCCGTCACGCAACATTTTGTGAATTATTTTGGCAACATTATGACACGAAAGTAACTAATGATATTCCTAAAAACATACAATTGGCAACATTTTGTGAATTTACTAAACTTTATATAATATTATCAAATTCTGTTAAAAAATTATCTAGGGTTTTACCTAATTGAATTAATTTCATGAATAAAATTATTATCAATTTAAATGAAAATATCAATTATTATCCAATATTTTTGAATGAAATATTTATTTTGAATGAAAATATCAATTATTATCCAATTATTATCCAACTATTATCAATTATTTATTTTGAATGAAAATAAATTGTTATCCAATATTTTTGGATATTATTTACATTTACATTTTTGGATATTATTTTTGGATATTATTTACATATATATACACACGTACACACATATATATACACACATACACATATATATATACACACAAACATATATATAAATGGAAGAGAGAGAGAGAGAGAGAAAATCGACCTGAAAGTAGAGAGAGAGAGAGAGCAGCGTCGAGAGAGAGAGAGAGGGAGGGAACGACGGTAGGGAAAAAAGAAGGGGGATAGGGTTTTTGCTGCAAACATTGTCACGGTCTTGTCAAGGTCATTGACCGTGACAAGTATTTAAAGAATTGTCACGGTCATTGACCGTGACAAGTCCGTGACCAGTAAATTTGTCACGGCCTTGTCACGGTCAATGACCGTGACAATTCTTTGCCACGGTCGTGTCAAGGTCAATGACCGTGACATAAAACGCGTGTTTTTTGTCACGGTCAATGACCTTGACAAGGGTGACCGACTGAAAGGTGACAATTTGGCCATTTTGGTGTAGTGGCCAATTGTGGTGACAATTATATTCAACACAAATAAATAAGAAAAGCGCATTCACCAGAGGAAATAAAGAAGATAAAATGCCAATCACACAACACAATATGTACATGGTTCAGCAAGAATGCTTACGTCCACGGTGGTGCAGTCAATATTATTTCTATATACTTCGGGGATCGTTTTACAGAGAATACAGTGCGTGCCTTTTGCCCCAGGCTTAGGGTTTTTTATATACATGTTTATCTTCGGGGAGTGGAGGTGTTGGACTCCCCCACGTCCATCTTTCTCTCCTGGAATATCTCCCTACGAGATTTCAGGAGAGGACTAAGTCATAACTGAATTTAGTTGAGGTGCGAGGGGTTCGGACTTTGGGCCGTTTTTATGAAGCTACTCGTCTGGGGCCATGATGGCAAATCCGGGTACCCACATAAAGGTGTCAAAAAATTTAAGTTTATAATAAAAGTTTCGTCTAGTTTTTCTTTAAAAAATGATATCCAATTTTTTTATTTGATAAAATTATCGTCAAAATATTTTTTGATAAAAAGAATGTCCATTTTTTACATAAATAACACAACAGTTTTCTATTAATGTCAGTTTCAAAAAAAAAATAATAATCAGTTTTATTTTTATTTTTTTATAATCGAATGTTTTTTTAAATAAAAACTGACTTTTTATGATTTTTATATTTTCAGAATATTAAAAAACTATTTTTCAGAATATTATGATTTTTATAGTCAAAATTTATGTTTTTTATTTTGAAAATATTACTTATTTTAAAAGAAATAATAGACTTTTAACAAAATATTATATTTGCTCAAACTAAATTATATATGTATACAAGGGTACTTTAGTCATTTAGTGTTGAAATGGCGAAAGTGGAGTGAGGTTTAGCCGGTCCCTATATATATATATATATATATATATATAAGGGTGATTTTAGGGAGACCCTCAAATTGTATATAAAATAAAAAAACGGGGATGTGTCAAGCTTGTATTAGTTAATGCAGCTGACGCGGACTCACAAACACAGAAACACCAACCAATACTCATATGACACATCATCGGGTATGAGTTTTGTGTACAATTTTGAGGATCTCCTTACAATTATCCAATATATAATACAGTACTGTTCCCGTATATTAACACTGCAAACAGAAGACGTGTCACCTGCGGTGAGTCCAGAAAAGAGAGAGTGCCGATAATTTAGTCGATAAGTTTCGGGTCACTATGAAATAACACATGTTTAGTCCGCACCGTTAATATGCGAGACAATCCGCACAAGAAGAGTACTTATATATAATATTGTATACAAACTTTAATCCACATGAAATCACTCCCCTCACCTCCTTTCCTTTCTTTCCCGTCAAAACCCATCAGCAGTTACACACAAACTACCATCAGCGCCATGCAGCTTTTGCTGCATGGCTTACACCTTTATACCCATTTCAGCCCCTTTCTCTCTTTTTACTCAACCCGTGACTACTCAGTTTTGAAGTTTCACTAAATTGTGCAAACAATTACTAAACTAATCTTTTACCCCTGCTGCATTATCCAAAAATACCCAAAGAAAATCAACTCTATCATCTTTATATTTGGGAACCAGCAAAAGATTGAAGGCATTCTCCACACAGATTAATCCACAACATTTAAAACATAAGCTCTATGAGAATGAGACTTAGAGAGGGGAGTAAGTAGTATGTTATTATTCTTTCTTTATTTTTATTTTAGAAACAATATTCTGTGGTGAGATTTTATAGTGTATTTTTTTCATTATTCTGGTAATTTAGAGGAATATTAACGGAACTATCTATAAACTGTGTTCACAAAAAATAAGTCTAGGTCGATTCATGATTTTTCATGAGTTGGCCGGGACAAAGTGATGTGATGTATCGCGATTGATTATTGTCTTATGAATATGGGTTCGCGTCAGCGGCACTAACCAATCGTAACACGTCACGTCATTGTGTCGCGGTCGACACATAAAAATCATGCGTTGGGGGTGGACCCATTCCGTTCCAAGGAACGGTGGCCGCTCCCACAATTTTTTAGATTTTTTTGTTGCGTGCGTGCACTTTAAAAAAATATGAACATATGTGTAAGTTTTTCAAGCTATGGGGGCGGATATTGTAAATAGACATAAAGGAAAAAAAACTAATTTTCACTCCCTCTCTCTTTCTACCAGCCCCTCCTCCCCTCTCCCTAATTTTTCTCCCTCCCCCTCTCCTGCCCTCTACTCTAGGATAGACACTGTCCCCCACCCCCCCACCCCACCCCACCCCGGCTAGGCCTGTTGCTGCTGCCTCGTATTGGAGCTAGCCTCCTCCCCCTCGTCTGCTCGACTCCTCCTTTTTCCAGTCAAAACAACGACTTCACTCTGGTAATTTTTTAAAGTTTAATTTGTTATTTTATGAAACTTTGTTGCTGAAATTTTATAGATATTGTATGAAACATTGTTTCTGAAATTGTCTTAGTTAATTTTTATGAAATTTTTATGTACTAGCCTTTTTTTCAGTTCAATTTTTTTGGTTTAAATTTTCCGCCCCTAAGTTTATGATTTTTTTAGTTTAATTTTTATGAATGTGTCAATTAATATGAATGTTTAAGTTAGTTTATTTTTTCAGCCCTGAGTTTATGAATGTTTATATTAGTTTAATTTTTCATCTTCTAAGTACTCGTTTGCTCATTGTTGGTTTGTTAGGGCAATGTAATGTTGAAATATTATATAAAAAAAAGTCACGAACAAAAGAGGAGTTCAAATTTAGTTAATTGATACCTCAACATTTTTAGGGTTAAAAACTTGTCCCCCCCCCCCCCCCCCCCAAAAAAAAAAAACAACCCAAAAAAATTCGGCTCGGGGGCTCCCACCCGTAACCCCCCGGCTTCATCAAAACTTTTCAAACCCCTTGACTCAAAATCCTGGGCCCGCAACTGCTAATCTTTATTTTATTGGGAAAAATGAAGCCTCGATTACATTATCATTGATTTTATTAATTTCTTAATTTTTAGCGCCCACTACTAAATTTCATCGAATTATTTATGATTAATGTTGTGCTTTGAGAGAAGGCAACATGGTCTAGTCATGCCTCGAGAGAGGGTGAGTAATTTTCAGTGATTCGAAATTCCCCTTCCAGGAGAGATGGGGTGATCTAGTCATTGACAAAGAACCCAATGTTTACATTCATATTTCTCTAGAGAATCAAATAAGAGATAGACTTTTTTTTGGTTAAATATGTTTTCTAAACCTCACTTTTTGTGTTCAAATCGAAAATGGGTTAAATGATAATTTATTGATTAAGCCCCAAGAGATGGTAATAGTACATGCTATATTATCTCAAATTTTGAAAGAAGATATCATGGAGAATTCAAAGAAAATTCATAATGATTAAATTATTATCTTGTATTATCTAGCATTAATACTGAGTAATACTTTATTCTTGGTCCATTTTAAAATTTGAAATTAATTTTCTAAATTATTTCAATATAGTGGAAGTTCATTATTTCTCATTAAAGTCCCCCACGTCACTCTCCAAAGTATTTTAGTTACATTTTTTACTTCTGTTTAATTCGTTTAGTTTATTTTAGTTTTAAAATTGCACAACTCCTATCATATATATCACTTTATTTTAATTTAAGTAGTAAATTGTTATTAACTCTAAAATACCATTCCTTGTGGATACGATTCTTTTTTTTGCAACTATACATAATACTAGGTAGATTAGGTTTTGATTGAAAGGCTACTGATGCATTGACCTAAAATATATCACATGCAAAACGCCTCTTGTTAGAAAGTAATGTTAAAGGTAACTAAGTCACATCAAAATTTGGAGTGGCTTTACCTTTTACCAAAATTTTAAGACCTATTTAGTGATGAGTTTTTTTTTTTAATTTAGGATGGTTTGTGTTTTTAATTTTTTTTCGAGTAGCCTCAAATCAACCTACGAAATTCGATAGATTCCTTAAAAGGTTGATTTCACGAATCCATTCAATCACATCAATAGAGTCTAAATTTTTAGAATAACATGGAAATATCAATCCAAAAACATAACAAGCCGTAGAAATCCACTGTTTGCCTTTGAAGTCCTAAAAGATATATAAAACAGAGAACAAATTATTTTCAGAAGAGGATATTGAATTTGAGTCTTATAAACTTTCTTGTGGCATAGTCATCAAATAAAACATCTCAAATCACATACACAGTTGGCTCCTCTTCATGATATCGTGGACACTGATGGTATGTGGGTAATTCCTTTCCCTCAATTGGAATTGTAGCTTGTAAACCAACTCCATATTAAAGTACAAACAGGCCTCGGGAATAATTTCTTGAGCCGATCACTCCTTTTCCCCTTGGGATGGAATCTCTGATTCCGAAATAATTGGGATAGGTCATAACCATTGTCCTTCTTATAAGAACCTTCTAGAAACATGAATGTCTTCTTCCACGATGAGCCATGTAGAATTCTAGTCCACCACTAGGGTATCCCATTAGGTTCTTATATAGAGCACTCTTAGGGTTTGTGTTCCGTGCTTTAGCTATATAGGACTTCATCTAGTTGGACTTCGACTTTGATAAAATTATTCTTGAATTTAGAGTGAGTGTCGTTACCTCCGCCAAGCTCGTACTGCTATCTACATCATCTCGGCAATCAAATCAGTCCGTCAATCCTGCATAAGGTTGATTCTCACACCCTCTATGGCCCATAGGACTTTTATACTGTCATGTAAGACACTACACGACACAACATATCATTTTAATCATGTCTATTGAGATCATCGAGCCGAGTGTGGCCATTCCACCACCACTTGACGCCATTCCTCTGTCGGCCTTCACTGGTGCCGAGTTCGCTCAGAGGTTCCCGGGTAACCCATCAACATCTGCTCCGGACGACGTTGAGCTAGATGATGATGATGTTGAAAGTGATGTCGACGTCTCTGAGGCGGCCGAGATCGAGAGTACCGTAACTGAGGTAGACCTCCTTTGCTTAAGATATCTGTATTCCATTAGTCCCTCCATAAAGCTAAGAAGACCTTTGAGGGAAGAGAGGGATTTTCACGGCCGAGACGGCGAAATCTGCTTGTACGAGCAGATGTTCAAGTTGGGGTTTCGTCTGCCCGTCCATCCCATTATCAAATCTATCCTTTCCTATATCAATTTGGCCCCCTCTCAACAGTCCCCTAATGCCTGGAGGGTCATAATAGGGGCCATAGTCTTATGGAAGGCTGTCCACCACTCAGACCTCCCAGTTCAGGTCTTTGTAGGTTGTTATGTCCCTTCCTCAGCCAAAAATCATCCGAGCTACTATCATTTCGTAGCTCGGAAGCCTGAAAAAAAGATGCTTCAAATAACTCAGACTTCCAACCATAACTGGAAGCCACGATACTTTTTTGTTTCTGGACCATGGGAATTTGGCCCATGTGCTCCCTCATCCATTCTGGAGCCGAGGATGCCCCTTAGATGGGGTAAGGTCACAATATCTGCGAGGGCTGACCCTGGCCTGAGCCCACAAAACCTTCAGAAGGTGAAAGCCCTTCAAGATCAGGGGGTACATGGTCTGTTCGTTAGGTTCGAACACTTGATGATCCCCCACTACCTCTCTGAGACAGGTCTGGGTGGAAGTCCTCTTTCCGAGCTTGGTAAGCTCTTTCTATTTGAAGTTGAACCTCTGAGTTTATTTTTGTCTGATCTTCTAACTCAGATCTATTAGTTTTTTGCAGAGCGCCCAAAGGACATCTCAGACGAACTCTGGGAAATGGCTGCACCCAGCTTGACGAGACTTGCAAAGAAAGCTGGCCTTAAAGCTCCTCCCCCCGCTCCCTCTGCCTCGAAGCCCCAAGCCACAAAGAAGAGGGCTCCAGCTGATCATGCCCTTGAGGATCAGAGGCCGAAGAAAAAGAATGCTGATACTGCCATCCCCATCTCTTCAGCAGACTCCCTGTCGGCTCGTCTATAGCAGCTGAAGATTACTGACAACATAGTCGACCATAGTCTTCAGGCCCTAGATGCCTTCGGCTCTACAATGACCGAGGCTGACAAGCGCTTCTTCAGGTCACTTGATACTCCTTTGCTTGTTGAGTTCGGCATTGACAGATCCATTCAAGTATGACCTTACTTTTCTTTCCAGTTCCTAAGTGTAACCTCTGATTTGTCTTCAACTCATTCATGATCACAAAATATGCAGGGCCTGGCAGCGATGCACCACCTCTCCAATTGGACTCTGAGGAAGTTGCCCCTCATCCAGAAGGGTCAAGAGGCTGAGAAGGTCCAAAGTTCTTTGAACGCAGAAATCAACCGGCTGAAGTCTGAGTTAGGTGAGTCTGACAAGAAGGTGAAGGGGCTAGAGAAGGAGGTCTCTCGGCTTAACAAGGACCATGCTGCGGCTCTGAAGGCCAAGAACGATGTTCTGCAGCAGAAGGTCAGCTCGGCCATGAAAGCAGCCCTTGATGATGCCTCAGAGGGGATAATAGCCGAGTACAAAAGCTCTGATGAGTTTATTGGCTTTGGCTTTGAATACCTCGAGAGAGGTATCAAGGCTACTACCAAGTGGGTGGCTGTCAAGGAGAAGGAGGCTGGCACTTTGAAAGCCTCTAACTTTATAGGCCTTGGCTTTGCTAATCCTCAGCTTGCCCAGGCCCTTCAGGAGGTTGAGGAGGAGGCTGCCGCGCCTACTGAGACTGCCACGTTGGACGGCACAGAGGTTGGAGGGGCAGACCACCATGATGATGTTACCGAGGTGACCAATGTCGTCCATCTTAACCAAACCGAAGGCACCAATATTCCTCCCTCAACCCTGAAAGAGAATCTCTGAATATTTTTGTTGCCCCTGAAATTGTAATCCCTGCACATCTATAATTTTTGAATGAGCATGGCTCTTATTTTTCCATTCTTTGTAACCTCTGAATATTTATAATCTCTGAATGTGTTATTCTCTGAATGTGTTATTCTCTGAAGAGGACCATCTTCTTTTGTTGTATGTATGTCGTGATGTTTTTGCTCTAAAGCTTATGCAATTGTGTTTGCTTAAACCAAATTAGTAGTCTGAGCTCAGACCTCGTCACCATTGAATGGTGTTATGAAGGTCTGAGGTCATCACCTAAGATGTTAGCCCCGTTAATGAATCTCACTAAATTAATGATGTTAAGGGTCTGAGGTCATCCCATTATGGTGTCTGAGCTCAGACCTCGTCACCATTGAATGGTGTTATGAAGGTCTGAGGTCATCACCTAAGATGTTAGCCCCATTAATGAATCTCACCAAATTAATGATGTTAAGGATCTGAGGTCATCCCATTATGGTGTCAGATCTCAGACCTCGTCACCACTGAATGGTGTTATGAAGGTCTGAGGTCATCACCTAAGATGTTATCCCCATTAATGAATCTCACCAAATTAATGATGTTAAGGGTCTGAGGTCTTCCCATTATGGTGTCTGATCTCAGAACTCGTCACCACTGAATGGTGTTATGAAGGTCCGAGGTCATCACCAAAGATGTTAGCCCCATTAATGAATCACACCAAATTAATGATGTTAAGGGTCTGAGGTCATCCCATTATGGTGTCTGATCTCAGACCTCGTCACCACTGAATGGTGTTATGAAGGTCTGAGGTCATCACCTAAGATGTTAGCCCCATTAATGAATCTCACCAAATTAATGATGTTAAGGGTCTGAGGTCATCCCATTATGGTGTCTGATCTCAGACCTCGTCACCACTGAATGGTGTTAAGAAGGTCTGAGGTCATCACCTAAGATGTTAGCCCCATTAACGAATCTCACCAAATTAATGATGTTAAGGGTCTGAGGTCATCCCATTATGGTGTCTGATCTCAGACCTCGTCACCACTATGGTGTTATGAAGGTCTGAGGTCATCACCTAAGATGTTAGCCCCATTAATGAATCTCACCAAATTAATGATGTTAAGGGTCTGAGGTCATCCCATTATGGTGTCTGATCTCAGACCTCATCACCACTGAATGGTGTTATGAAGGTCTGAGGTCATCACCTAAGATATTAGCCCCATTAATGAATCTCACCAAATTAATGATGTTAAGGGTCTGAGGTCATCCCATTATGGTGTCTGATCTCAGACCTCGTCACCACTGAATGGTGTTATGAAGGTCTGAGGTCATCACCAAAGATGTTAGCCCCATTAATGAATCTCACCAAATTAATGATGTTATGGGTCTGAGGTCATCCCATTATGGTGTCTGATCTCAGACCTCGTCACCACTGAATGGTGTTATGAAGGTCTAAGGTCATCACTTAAGATGTTAGCCCCATTAATTTCTGACAAGTGCAAAATGAAGCAAGGGCCACCATGAAACTGATATTTTATTAATAACCTCTTCATGACAAGATGGTACATTTACACAACTTCATGCAACATCATATGTAATACTTCTTTAGGTGATCAACATTCCATGGATTAGCGAAAGGTTCTCCTTATAGATTTTCTAGCCTGTAAGTGCCAGGCACAACCTCTTCTGCCACTTTGTAGGGACCGTGCCAGTTTGGGTGGAGTTTGTTTGCTTTCTGTAAAGTGTTCTTTAGCACTAGGTCTCCCACTGCAATGGGTCTGGACTTCACCCTCTGGTTGTAGAATTTCGCTGCCCTCTGTTGGTAGGCTGCTTGTCTGACCTCTGCGTGCTCTCTTCTTTCTTTGATAAGATATAGGTCTAGCCTCCTCTCTTCCCCATTATTATTAGGGTCATAGGTCTGAATCCTATGAGTTGGGAGCCCTACTTCTGTTGGTATGTCGGCCTCTGAGCCATGGGCCAACATGAACGGGGTTTCTCCTATCGATGTCCTTGCCGTGGTTCTGTAGGCCCATAAAACAGCGTAGACCTCTTCAGTCCATCTTCCCTTCGCATCTTCTAACCTCTTCTTGATTCCATCGAGAATTGTTCTGTTTGTGACCTCGGTCTAACCATTTGCCTGAGGTCGGCCAGGAGATGAGAAGAATTGCTTTATTCCTACTCTTTGGCAATACTTTTCTAAAGAGGAGTTCTTGAACTGGGTCCCATTGTTCGAGATGAGAGTGTTTGGGAGGCCATATCTGCATATGATATTCCTCGAAATAAATTGGAAGGTCTTCTGCTCTGTGATCGTTATCATCGGCTTTGCCTCCACCCACTTTGAAAAATAGTCGATGGCAACTATCAAGAATCTATAATTGTTGGCAGCTCTTGGCAGGGGCCCTACTAAGTCAATTCCCCATACTGCAAATGGCCATGGAGAAGCGATTAACGTCATAGGCTGGTGAGGCTGATGAGGGGTGGCGGCGAACCTCAAGCATTTATCACATTTCCTCACGTAGGCTGCAGCGTCCTTGGACAGGGGTGGCCATCAGTACCCCTGGGTGATGATTCTTTTGGCCAAGGGTCTTCCCCCTATGTGGCTAGAGCAAGAACCCTCATGGACCTCCTGTAAGACCCGGGGAACTTCTGTGGGGTGCACACATCTGAGGAGAGGTAGCAAGAATCCTTTCTTATACAGGACATCTCCTACTACCGAGAACTTGGCAGCCTTATATCTCAATTTCCGCCTTTCTAGCTTGGATTCAGGTAGCTCTCCCTCTTTGATATATCTGAAGAGGGGGTCCATCCATGACTCTCCTAAGTTCAAATTGTGACAAGGGTTATATACCTCTTCTTGCTCAATGGTTGCCTTCCCCAAGACCTCGATCGGAATGGTCCTTCTAACATCTGTCTTCGTTGCCGAGGCCAACCTCGCCAATGCATCTGCGTGGCTGTTACTTTGTCGAGGCACTCTCTTCAGTCTTGCCTCTTCAAAATGTTCTAACATTGTTCTCACCCTTTTTAGGTATTTGTCCATCCTTTCATCTCTGGCCTCATAGATTCCCAATACCTGATTGACAACTAACCTTGAGTCGCTGTGGAGTAGGAATCGCTTTACGCGAAGAGTCTTTGCCAATGAGAGACCTGCTATCATGGCCTCATACTCGGACTCATTGTTAGAAGCTCGGAAGTAGAATCTCAAAGCGTATTCAATGTTGGCACCATCTGGAGCTGAGAGTATCAACCCCGCACCGCTTCCATTATCACAGGAAGAGCCATCAACGAAGAGGCTCCAAATATCTATACCTGATGAGAAGACCCCTTCTGTCATGACTCCTTTTTTGAAGAGGTACCAATCTTCCTCGTTCTCCGCAACTTGGTTCCTGGCCCCGTTGGATGCGATCTCTTCCTGATCTTGGAAGATGTTTGGTGTTGTCTCTTCTGAATTTCGGAAGACACCACGGTTTTCAACACCCTCTAGGTCATTCTCTGCCTCGGCCTCTTCCCATATAAATTCAGCGACAAAGGCTGTGAGGGCTTGCCCCTTGATGGCCGTCCTAGGTTGGTAGGTAAGATCGTACTCCCCCAATTCAATGGCCCATGTCATCAATCATCCGGACTTTTCAGGTTTATGTAGGACCTATCTTAATGGGGAGTCAGTGAGGACAACCATGGAGTGGGCCTGGAAGTAAGGCTTCATCTTTCTCAAGGCATGTATCAAGGCGTAAGCTAGCTTTTCCATGCGAGGGTAATTCTGTTCGGCCCCTTGAAGGGCCTTACTGTTGAAATATACAGGCCTTTGGATTCCAGCGTCTTCCCGTATTATGGCTGCACTGATGGCTGATTTAGAGACTGCCAGATACACGTACAGTTTCTCCTCTTCTACAGGCCGAGACAGCAATAAGGGAGACCCTAAATAAGACTTGAGCTCGTTGAAGGCTTTTTCGCACTCTTCGTCCCATTGGAAGGCCTTTCTCAGCACCTTAAATAATGGAAGGCACTTGTCTTTTGCCCTAGAAACAAACCTATTAAGGGCAGCCACTCTCCCCGTAAGTCTTTGAACATCTTTGATACTCCTCGGTGTCTTCATGTCAAGTAAAGCCTTGATTTTTTTAGGGTTCGCTTTAATCCCTCTCTGGTTGACGATAAACCCTAGGAACTTCCCAGCTCCTACTCCGAAGACACACTTCGCGGGGTTGAGTTTCATTCTGTATGAGTCCATAATGTCGAAGGTCTTCTCGAGATCCGTTACATGAGTGTTAGCCTTCAAGCTCTTTGTTAGCATATCATCTACATACACCTCCATAGTCTTACCTATTTGCTCTTCGAACATCTTATTAACAAGACGTTGGTATGTTGCCCCTGCATTTTTCAGGCCGAAGGGCATCACTTTGTAGCAGTACGTCCCTTTGTCGGTAATGAAGGCCGTCTTCTTCGAGTCTTCTGCATCCATGAAGATCTGGTTGTTGCCTGAATACGCGTCTATGAAGCTCATGAGCTCATGTCCCGCCGTAGCATCCACCATCTGATCTATCCGAGGTAAGGGATAACTGTCTTTTGGACAAGATCTGTTCAGGTCAGTGAAATCAACACACATTCTCCACTTCCCATTGGCCTTGGGCACGATGACTGCATTTGATAACCATTCCGGATATGTGACTTCTCTTATAAACTCAGCCTCTTCCAATTTTTTGACATCTTCTCGGATGACGTCATACTTCTCCCTGGAATAGACTCTTCATCTCTGTTTGATTGGCTTGGCATCTTTGGTACGTTGAGCCTGTGACTCATAACTTCAGGGTCGATGTCGGGCATGTCTGTGTGACTCCATGCGAAGACACTCTGTCTCCTCCTGAGGAAGTTTATCAGCTCTTCCTTAATTTCTGCCTTTAGGGCTTTACCGACCTGGATGATTTTTCTGGCTCGTCCTCATTGAGGACGAAGGATTCTACCTCTTCCGTGGCCTCTCCCTTCTTCAACGTTGTCTCATCTCTTGGGTCAACCGTATCGATGCTATAAGTGGTAGTTGCCCTCTTATGGGCTTCTCTCTCTTCGACCGAGTTGAAGTAATATTCTTGCGCTGTGGTCTGGTCACCTTGCACTTCCCCTACCCCACAAGGAGTCGGGAATTTTAGCATCTGATGGACCGTCGACGACACATATTCAAACTCTTTAAGGGCCACCCTTCCTATGATGAGGTTATAGGCTGAAAACACGTTCTCGTCCATGACTAAAAAATTTATCTTCTTGGTCAGCCTCTTAGGCCACTCATCACCCATCCGTACGTCCCCTTGGGTATGTATGACATGGACGTACGGATGGGTGATGAGTGGCCTAAGAGGCTGACCCAGAAGATAAATTTTTTCATCATGGACGAGAACGTGTTTTCAGCCTATAACCTCATCATAAGAAGGGTGTCCCTTAAAGAGTTTGAAGCTGTGCCATCGACGGTCCATCAGATGCTAAAATTCCCAACTCCTTATGGGGTAGGGGAAGTGCAAGGTGACCAGACCACAGCGCGAGAATGTTACTTCAACTCGGCCGAAGAGAGAGAAGCCCATAAGAGGGCAACTACCACTTATAGCATTGATACACTTGACCCAAGAGATGAGATAAAGTTGAAGAAGGGAGAGGCCGCGGAAGAGGTAGAATCCATCGTCCTCAATGAGGACGAGCCGAAAAAAACCATCCAGGTCGGTAAAGTCCTAAAGGCAGAAATCAAGGAAGAGCTGATAAACCTCCTCAGGAGGAGACAGAGTGTCTTCGCATGGAGTCACGCAGACATGCCCGACATCGACCCTGAAGTTATGAGTCATAGGCTCAACGTTACCAAAGATGCCAGGCCAATCAAACAGAGACGAAGAGTCTATTCCAGGGAGAAGTAGGACATCATCCGAGAAGAGGTCAAAAAATTGGAAGAGGCTGAGTTTATAAGAGAAGTCACATATCCAGAATGGTTATCAAATGCAGTCATCGTGCCCAAGGCCAATGGGAAGTGGAGAATATGTGTTGATTTCACTGACCTGAATAGATCTTGTCCAAAAGACAGCTATCCCTTCCCTCGGATAGATCACATGGTGGATGCTACGGCGGGACATGAGCTCATGAGCTTCATAGACGCGTATTCAGGCAACAACCAGATCTTCATGGATGCAGAAGACTCGAAGAAGACGACCTTCATTACCGACAAAGGGACGTACTGCTACAAAGTGATGCCCTTCGGCCTGAAAAATGCAGGGGCAACATACCAACGTCTTGTTAATAAGATGTTCGAAGAGCAAATAGGTAAGACTATGGAGGTGTATGTAGATGATATGCTAACAAAGAGCTTGAAGGCTAACACTCATGTAACGGATCTCGAGAAGACCTTCGACATTATGGACTCATACAGAATGAAACTCAACCCCGTGAAGTGTGTCTTCGGAGTAGGAGCTGGGAAGTTCCTAGGGTTTATCGTCAACCAGAGAGGGATTAAAGCGAACCCTAAAAAAATCAAGGCTTTACTTGACATGAAGACACCGAGGAGTATCAAAGATGTTCAAAGACTTACGGGGAGAGTGGCTGCCCTTAACAGGTTTGTTTCTAGGGCAAAAGACAAGTGCCTTACATTCTTTAAGGTGCTGAGAAAGGCCTTCCAATGGGATGAAGAGTGCGAAAAAGCCTTCAACCAGCTCAAGTCTTATTTAGGGTCTCCCTTATTACTGTCTCGGCCTGTAGCAAAGGAGAAACTGTACGTGTATCTGGCAGTCTCTAAATCAGCCATCAGTGCAGCCATAATACGGGAAGACGCTGGAATCCAAAGGCCTGTATATTTCAACAGTAAGGCCCTTCAAGGGGCCGAACAGAATTACCCTCGCATGGAAAAGGTAGCTTACCCCTTGATCCATGCCTTGAGAAAGATGAAGCCTTACTTCCAGGCCCACTCCATGGTTGTCCTCACTGACTCCCCACTAAGAAAGGTCCTACATAAACCTGAGAAGTCCGGACGATTGATGACATGGGCCATTAAATTGGGGGAGTACGATCTTACCTACCAACCTAGGACGACCATCAAGGGGCAAGCCCTCACAGACTTTGTCGCTGAGTTTACATGGGAAGAGGTCGAGGCAGAGAATGGCCTAGAGGGTGTTGAAAACTATGGTGTCTTCCAAAATTCGAAAGAGACGACACCAAACATCTTCCAAGATCAGGAAGAGATCGCATCCAACGGGGCCAGGAACCAAGTTGCGGAGAACGAGGAAGATTGGTACCTCTTCAAAAAAGGAGTCATGACAGAAGGGGTCTTCTCATCAGGTACAGATATTTGGAGCCTCTTCGTTAATGGTTCTTCCTGTGACAATGGAAGCGGTGCTGGGTTGATACTCTCAGCTCCAGATGGTGCCAACATTAAATACGCTTTGAGATTAAACTTCCGAGCTTCTAACAATGAGTCCGAGTATGAGGCCATGATAACAGGTCTCTGATTGGCAAAGACTCTTTGCGTAAAGCGACTCCTACTCCACAGTGACTCAAGGTTAGTTGTCAATCAAGTATTGGGAATCTATGAGGTCAGAGATGAAAGGATGACCAAATACCTAAAAAGGGTGAGAACAATGTTAGAACATTTTGAAGAGGCAAGACTGAAGAGAGTGCCTCGACAAATTAACAGCCACGCATATGCATTGGCGAGGTTGGCCTCGGCAACGAAGACAGATGTTAGAAGGACCATTCCGATCAAGGTCTTGGGGAAGGAAACCATTGAGCAAGAAGAGGTATATAACCCTTGTCACAATTTGAACTTAGGAGACTCATGGATGGACCCCCTCTTCAGATATATCAGAGAGGGAGAGCTACCTGAATCCAAGCTAGAAAGGCAGAAATTGAGATATAAGGCTGCCAAGTTCTCGGTAGTAGGAGACGTCCTGTACAAGAAAGGATTCTTGCTACCTCTCATCAGATGTGTGCACCCCACAGAAGTTCCCCGGGTCTTACACGAGGTCCATGAGGGTTCTTTCTCTAGCCACATAGGGGGAAGACCCTTGGACAAAAGAATCATCACCCAGGGGTACTGGTGGCCAACCCTGTCCAAGGACGCTGCAGCCTACGTGAGGAAATGTGATAAATGCCTGAGGTTCTCCGCCTTCCCTCATCAGCCTCACCAGCTTATGACGTCAATAAATTCTCCATGGCCATTTACAGTATGGGGAATTGACTTAGTAGGTCCCCTGCCAAGAGCTGCCAACAATTATAGATTCTTAGTCGTTGCCATCGACTATTTTTCAAAGTGGGTGGAGGCAGAGCCGATGATAACGATCACAGAGCATAAGACCTTCCAATTTATTTGGAGGAATATCATATACAAATATGGCCTCCCAAACACTCTCATCTCGGACAATGGGACCCAGTTCAAGAACTCCTCTTTAGAAAAGTATTGCCTAAGAGTAGGAATAAAGCAATTCTTCTCATCTCCTAGCCGACCTCAGGCAAATGGTCAGACCGAGGTCACAAACAGAACAATTCTCGATGGAATCAAAAAGAGGTTAGAAGATGCGAAGGGAAGATGAACTGAAGAGGTCTACGCTGTGTTATGGGCCTACAGAACCACGGCAAGGACACCGACAGGAGAAACCCCGTTCATGTTGGCACATGGCTCAGAGGCCGTCATACCAACAGAAGTATGGCTCCCAACTCATAGGATTCATACCTATGACCCTGATAATAATGGGGACAAGAGGAGGCTAGACCTAGATCTTATCGAAGAAAGAAGAGAGGACGCAGAGGTCAGACAAGAAGCCTACCAACAGAGGGCATCGAAATTCTATAACCAGAGGGTCAAGTCCAGACCCATTGCAGTGGGAGACCTAGTGTTAAAGAATACTTTACAGAAAGCAAACAAACTCCACCCAAACTGGCACGGTCCCTACAAAGTGACAGAAGAGGTTGTGCCTGACACTTACAGGCTAGAAAATCTAGAAGGAGAACCTTTTGCTAATCCATGGAATGCTGATCACCTAAAGAAGTAATACATATGTTGTTGCATGAAATTGTGTAAATGTACCATCTTGTCATGAAGAGGTTATTAATAAAAGATCAGTTCCCATGGTGGCCCTTGCTTCATTTTGCACTTGTCAGAAATTAATGGGGCTAACATCTTAGGTGATGACCTCAGACCTTCATAACACCATTCAGTGGTGACGAGGTCTGAGATCAGACACCATAATGGGATGACCTCAGACCCTTAACATCATTAATTTGGTGAGATTCATTAATGGGGCTAACATCTTAGGTGATGACCTCAGACCTTCATAACACCATTCAGTGGTGACGAGGTCTGAGATCAGACACCATAATGGGATGACCTCAGACCCTTAACATCATTAATTTGGTGAGATTCATTAATGGGGCTAACATCTTAGGTGATGACCTCAGACCTTCATAACACCATTCAGTGGTGACGAGGTCTGAGATCAGACACCATAATGGGATGACCTCAGACCCTTAACATCATTAATTTGGTGAGATTCATTAATGGGGCTAACATCTTAGGTGATGACCTCAGACCTTCATAACACCATTCAGTGGTGACGAGGTCTGAGATCAGACACCATAATGGGATGACCTCAGACCCTTAACATCATTAATTTGGTGAGATTCATTAATGGGGCTAACATCTTAGGTGATGACCTCAGACCTTCATAACACCATTCAGTGGTGACGAGGTATGAGATCAGACACCATAATAGGATGACCTCAGACCCTTAACATCATTAATTTGGTGAGATTCATTAATGGGGATAACATCTTAGGTGATGACCTCAGACCTTCATAACACCATTCAGTGGTGACGAGGTCTGAGATCAGACACCATAATGGGATGACCTCAGACCCTTAACATCATTAATTTGGTGAGATTCATTAATGGGGCTAACATCTTAGGTGATGACCTCAGACCTTCATAAAACCATTCCATGGTGACGAGGTCTGAGCTCAGACACCATAATGGGATGACCTCAGACCCTTAACATCATTAATTTGGTGAGATTAATTAACGGGGCTAACATCTTAGGTGATGACCTCAGACCTTCATAACACCATTAAATGGTGATGAGGTCTGAACTCAGACTACTAATTTGGTTTAAGCAAACACCATTGCATAAGCTTTAGAGCAAAAACATCACGACATACATACAACAAAAGAAGATGGTCCTCTTCAGAGAATAACACATTCAGAGAATAACACATTCAGAGAATAACGTATTCAGAGATTATAAATATTCAGAGGTTACAAAGAATGGAAAAGTAAGAGCCATGCTCATTCAGAAATTATAGATGTGCAGGGATTACAATTTCAGGGGAAACAAAAATATTTAGAGATTCTCTTTCAGGGTTGAGGGAGGAATATTTGTGCCTTCGGTTTGGTTAAGCTGGACGACGTTGGTCACCTCGGCAACGTCATCATGGTGGACTACCCCTCCAACCTCTGTGTTGTCCAACGTTGCAGTCTCAGCAGGCGCGGCAGCCTCCTCCTCAACCTCCTAAAGGGCCTGGGAAAGCTGAGGATTAGCAAAGCCTCGGCTTATAAAGTTTGAGGCTTTCAAAGTGCCAGCCTCCTTCTCCTTGACAGCCGCCCACTTGGTAGTAGCCTTGATACCTCTCTCGAGGTATTCAAAGCCAAAGCCCATAAACTCATCAAAGCTTTTGTACTCGGTTATTATCACCTCTGAGGCATCATCAAGGGCTGCTTTCATGACCGAGCTGACCTTCTACTGCAGAACATCGTCCTTGGCCTTCAGAGCCACATCATGGTCCTTGTTAAGCCGAGAGACCTCCTTCTCCAGCCCCTTCACCTTCTGGTCAGACTCACCCAACTCAGACTTCAGCCGGTTGATTTCTACGTTCAAAGAACTCTGGACCTTCTCAGCCTCTTGACCCTTCTGGATGAGGGGCAACTTCCTCAGAGTCCAATTAGAGAGGTGGTGCATCGCTGCCAGGCCCTGCATATTTTGTGATCATGAATGAGTTGAAGACAAATCAGAGGTTACACTTAGGAATTGGAAAGAAAAGTAAGGTCATACCTGAATGGATCTGTGAATGCCGAACTCAACCAGCAAAGGAGTATCAAGTGACCTGAAGAAGTGCTTGTCGGCCTCGGTCATTGTAGAGCCGAAGGCATCTAAGGCCTGAAGACTATGGCAGATTCTGCTGTCAGTAATCTTCAGCTGCTCTAGACGAGCTGACAGGGCGTCTGCTGAAGAGATGGGGATAGCAGTATCAGCATTCTTTTTCTTCGGCCTCTGATCCTCAGGGGCATGATCAGCTGGATCCCTCTTCTTTGTGGCTTGGGTCTTCGAGGCAGAGGAGCTGGGGGATGAGCATTAAGGCCAGCTTTCATTGCAAGTCTCGTCAAACTGGGTGCAACCATTTCCCAGAGTTCGTCTGAGATATCCTTTGGGCGCTCTGCAAAAATTTAATAGATCTGAGTTTGAAGATCAGACAAAAATAAACTCAGAGGTTCAACTTCAAATAGAAAGAGCTTACCAAGCTCGGAAAGAGGACTTCCACCCAGACCTGTCTCATAGAGGTAGTGGGGGGTTGATGATGCTAAGATTTAGCACCACCGGATAAATGATAGTGAGCTCAAACAGTAGCAGCCATGGCAGCCATGGAGATGTATAAGCGTATAGAAGGGGATGAGTATAAGAGGAAATAAGACAATAATGTATAGTGGTTTAGCCAATTTGGCCTACATCCACTGTGAGTGTGTGATCCACTAAGTATGGGCACTAATGGCCTTGGATACAATGCACATAAGCCTCTCTCTCTCTCTACTGTGTGTACAAGCAGAGTTTTTGCTAGGGCTACTGTTCATGGATCGATCTCCTGTAGGGTTGTAGGTGACAAGTATATATAGGTCTTGGGGGGTGTAGTGTACACCCCAAGTAAGCATGGTGCATGTGAATAATGATCTAGCCAATCCCCTGTTGACATCTGTAGATGCCAAATGATGACATAATATTCCCTCACGTGAGGGTGTGATTTTGTTATAACGGTCTGCCACGTGCCATATGAGCCTCACGCGCACTGTTCCACGCGTCTCCCAAACCACACGCTATCATGATATCACCCTCGGCCTATGAGCCAAGGCCGAGGGGAAAGTTTCTTCCGGGAGTGAGCCTGGCCCAATTCTGGCCTCGTACTGTCGGCCCTTCGTACTGTCGGCTGGAGCCTGGTGGAGGGTCGGCCTCTCGTACTGTCGGCTGGAGCCTGGTGGAGGGTCGGCCCCTCGTACTGTCATCTGGAGCCTGGTGTGAAGGGTCGTCAAGAGATTGGTGAAAGGTCGGCCCCTCGTAGGGTCGTCCGTTTTGGAGGTAATCCTCTTCCAGGCTGAGGGTATAAACGGGTATATCAATCACCCCCCAGCCCTTAGCCATAGGTGCCATTGAGATGGCTGAGGGATATTTGTTGAAATTGAGACGCGTGTGATCAGTTAGGTGAGTGACACCTGTGCAGATACTCATTGCTGTTCCAGTTTCCAAGGCATGGCGGCTGCGCAGTGCACTTGGGGCCTTGTGCCCTAATTATACCTTTCTTGGTAAATGGGTCCACTCATTACCAAAGTATTTAAGAGATTTTCAAACTCTCTCTCTTCCTTCTTCTTCTTCGCGCCTAAGCATTCTCTCTCTAGAAACTTATCAGCTTCCATCGCCATTTGCAGCCTTCGATTCTTCCAAGTCTTAGCAACGTTTGTTGCTCTCTTTATCAGGTACTCTCTATCACCCAGCGCTTTCTTCTGCCTTCATTTCTATTTGTTTTTTAGGGTTGTGAGGCTGCATTCTCTTTAGGTTGTGCCATAACCTTTTCCGGCATCTTCTCCGGTAACTGGTTCTTGGTTGTTCTTGACAAAACCCATTGAGTTCCTTTGTTTAATCTGAAAGTCAAACCTGGTCAATTTCCCCCTTGTTTGTAGCTAAGTTAGGTGAGTTGGGTGTAATAGCTAAGTGTAGAGTCTTCCCCTTAATGCTTAGGAGTCTTTATATCTTAGTATCTGAGTTCCCGTCTTTGAGAGAGAAGCTCTTTACCAAGATCAGACGAATAGAGGAAGAGGAAGAGAGGAGACGAGGGACCGACCCTAATTGGGTACGACCCATCTTTCCCATTCCTCTTGCCACCATAAGACCATCTGAACCTTCTGAGTCTTGTGGGTCGTCACCTCTTCCTGCCGAGACACCCAACCCAAGTGAGATGGACGAGAGAGTCTCCTCACCAACAGGTGCTGGAACTTCTGGTAGAAGGGACACACCTGACCTTAGCCCAGGCCGAGAGGCCGAGGGTACGACCCCCTCTGAGGCTGTCCCTGTGTCAACCCTGTCTCCCCATGCCTTCCAAGTGGCTTTTCCCCAGGGTCCTCCTGCAGGTGACGAGGGGGAGAGAGCTGAGGACGAGGACGATGATACAGATGATGAGGTTGATACCTCCCATGCCTCGTCCTTTATCTCCTCTGTTAGGGATCGAGACCTCCTGATATGGAGGCATATTTATGGAGTGCCCTCCGGGGTAACTATGAGGGTTCCCTCTGAAACTGAGAGGGTTTTTGATTGTCAAGAGGGAGAGGTTGCAGTCTATGAACAAATGTTCAAGGTTGGAGTCAGGCTCCCTCTGCACCCTGCCATTGCCGATATCCTGTTTGCCCTCGGCGTTTCCCCCTCTCAACTTCCTCCCAACTCTTGGAGGATGATCTTGGGCTATATTTCCTTGTGGAAGAATGCCTTTACCAACGAGCCCTCGGCTGACCTATTTTTGGGCTGCTACAACATCACTTCCTCGTCCAAGCAGCCTGGATATTATCACCTGGGGGCAAGGAGGTCTGAGAAGAAACTCCTCCATGTGGCACAAACTTCCAACCATGATTGGAAGAAGAGGTTTTTCTTTATCTCCGGGGAGTGGGAGCCCGTTGCCGATAGTTCGAAGGTCCCCAGGAAATGGTCTAACCCCTCCATGAAGGCCAGGTCAGACCCTGGACTTAGTCTGGAGGAGAAGGACATCGTAGATTATCTGAGAGGACGAGGGCGAGAGGGTGAGCTTGCCAAATTTGAAGACTTGATGACCCCTCGGTTCCTTAAAGAAGCTGGTCTGAGGGTCGGCCCTCTGACTGAACTATGTGAGTTATACTGAACATTTCCTATTCTTTGATTTTTTCCAAGTGTTTCCTCTTTAGATCTGCACTTTTCTAACGTATCGTCCTCTTATCAGATCGTCCTGCAGGTACACCAGACTATCTTTGGGAAATGACGGCTCCCAGCTTACTGTCTGGATTGGCCAAGAAGAAGGGGAAGGAGCCTCAGCAGGCTTCGAGGAAGACAAAGGCCGCTGGGCCGACAATGGTGGAGCCGACCACTGACAGTCATAAAAGGAAGGAGTCTGAGGCCCCTGTTGAGCATCGGCTTGATCCTCGGACAAGGGCCAGGGTCGAAGCCTCTGAGGGGACGACCTCTTCGTCGAGCATGGGGGCTTTCTGGTCTCAAAACCTGGCACACTTGAGGGCCGACCCCTCGTCACTGATCACCAACTTAAGGGCAGCCAAGGCCTCAATGTTCTCTGCTCCTTCGGCCTCTGACTATGAGTTCTTAGCAAAGATGCCTCCAGCCAAGGTGTACGACTATGGTCTGCACTCCCTTGCACAGGTATTGGTTCTGACCCATCTGTTTAATTTCATTCTCTCACTAACTGTCCCCTCGGCCCCTCTTGACATCTTTTTATTTTTGCGCAGTCTGTTTGTGCCTTCACCTCAGCCACCAAGTGGATGGCTGAGAACCAACATAAGTTTTACGAAGCTGAGAGGACCATTCGGCATGAGGCCGACCTTCGGACAGAGCTTGATATTGCAAGGAATGAGCTTAATACTGCGAGGGCTGAGCTTGAGAGTGCTAAGACTGAGCATGCTAGGGTCCTAGATGAGCTGACGAGGCAGCACGATGCCGACCTGCAAGCCAAGGACTTGGTCATCAAGGATAGGGATGAGGCTTTACTGAACATGGAAGTCAAGCATAAGACTGATCTCGCAGAAGCTGTCAGAAAAGCCGAGGTCAACGCTGTTGAGGCTTACAAGGTTTCTGACGAGTTTCAGGGCTTTGGACTTGAATATCTGGAGAGGGGGATTAGGACGGCATGTCGATGGGTCGTCCTCAGATTTGGCGACGTCGTCAACTCGGTCCGCCCTACAATTGAGGCAGTCGGATTGGACGACCCTCTGATCTCTGAGGCCCTGTTCCAAGTGGAATCCCAAGTTCAAGTCGAGGGGGTCGGCACTTCTGAAGATGACCCAGTTCTGGTTATTGAGGAGACCACTCCTGTAGACGTTGAGGCTCTGCCCTCTGACATCGTCCCTTAGGGTGGCTGTCTGTAGCCCATACCCTCATAGTGTACTTATTATTTTTGTGCTCTGTTTTGTAAAACACTTGGATATTTTGTGTAACACTTTTATCAATATCATCGTCTTCTTCTACTATCTTCCATATTTACTGCTTTTATGGTTTGCTCTTTGTTGGTTTGCTGTCTTTGTTAATGCCACCAACCTTTCCCTCGTCTTTCTTGAGGACAGTGGTGGGGTCGTCCCGTCCACTGGTCCCCATTATAGCCGAGGGATCCACTTACCAATTTAATGGATTTTAAAGTCTTCCCTCGTCTTCCTTGAGGACAGTGGTGGGGTCGTCCCCTCCACTGGTCCCCATTATAGCCGAGGGATCAACTTTCCAAATTAATGGTTTTTAATAATGTCTACCCTCGTCTTTCTTGAGGACAGTGGTGGGGTCGTCCCCTCCACTGGTCCCCATTATAGCCGAGGGATCCACTTACCAATTTAATGGATTTTAAAGTCTTCCCTCGTCTTCCTTGAGGACAGTGGTGGGGTCGTCCCCTCCACTGATCCCCATTATAGCCGAGGGATCAACTTTCCAAATTAATGGTTTTTAATAATGTCTACCCTCGTCTTTCTTGAGGACAGTGGTGGGGTCGTCCCCTCCACTGGTCCCCATTATAGCCGAGGGATCCACTTACCAATTTAATGGATTTTAAAGTCTTCCCTCGTCTTTCTTGAGGACAGTGGTGGGGTCGTCCCCTCCACTGGTCCCCATTATAGCCGAGGGATCAACTTTCCAAATTAATGGTTTCTAATAATGTCTACCCTCGTCTTTTTTGAGGACAGTGGTGGGGTCGTCCCGTCCACTGGTCCCCATTATAGCCGAGGGATCCACTTTCCAAATTAATGGATTTTAAAGTCTTCCCTCATCTTTCTTGAGGACAGTGGTGGGGTCGTACCCTCCACTGGTCCCCATTATAGCCGAGGGATCAACTTTCCAAATTAATGGTTTTTAATAATGTCTACCCTCGTCTTTCTTGAGGACAGTGGTGGGGTCGTCCCCTCCACTGGTTCCCATTATAGCCGAGGGATCCACTTTCCAAATTAATGGATTTTAAAGTCTTCCCTCGTCTTTCTTGAGGACAGTGGTGGGGTCGTCCCCTCCACTGGTCCCCATTATAGCCGAGGGATCAACTTTCCAAATTAATGGTTTTTAATAATGTCTACCCTCGTCTTTCTTGAGGACAGTGGTGGGGTCTTCCCCTCCACTGGTCCCCATTATAGCCGAGGGATCAACTTTCCAAATTAATGGATTTTAAAGTCTTCCCTCGTCTTTCTTGAGGACAGTGGTGGGGTCGTCCCCTCCACTGGTCCCCATTATAGCCGAGGGATCCACTTTCCAAATTAATGGATTTTAAAGTCTTCCCTCGTCTTTCTTGAGGACAGTGGTGGGGTCGTCCCCTCCACTGGTCCCCATTATAGCCGAGGGATCAACTTTCCAAATTAATGGTTTTTAATAATGTCTACCCTCGTCTTTCTTGAGGACAGTGGTGGGGTCGTCCCCTCCACTGGTCCCCATTATAGCCGAGGGATCAACTTTCCAAATTAATGGATTTTAAAGTCTTCCCTCGTCTTTCTTGAGGACAGTGGTGGGGTCGTCCCCTCCACTGGTCCCCATTATAGCCGAGGGATCAACTTTCCAAATTAATGGTTTTTAATAATGTCTACCCTCGTCTTTCTTGAGGATAGTGATGGGGTCGTCCCCTCCACTGGTCCCCATTATAGCCGAGGGATCCACTTTCCAAATTAATGGATTTTAAAGTCTTCCCTTGTCTTTCTTGAGGACAGTGGTGGGGTCGTCCCCTCCACTGGTCCCCATTATAGCCGAGGGATCAACTTTCCAAATTAATGGTTTTTAATAATGTCTACCCTCGTCTTTCTTGAGGACAGTGGTGGGGTCGTCCCCTCCACTGGTCCCCATTATAGCCGAGGGATCAACTTTCCAAATTAATGGGTTTTAATATCTTCCCTCGTCTTTCTTGAGGACAATGGTGGGGTCGTCCCCTCCACTGGTCCCCATTATAGCCGAGGGATCAACTTTCCAAATTAATGGATTTTAGTCTTCCCTCGTCTTTCTTGAGGACAGTGGTGGGGTCGTCCCCTCTACTGGTCCCCATTATAGCCGAGGGATCAACTTTCCAAATTAATGGATTTGTCTTCCCTCGTCTTTCTTGAGGACAGTGGTGGGGTCGTCCCCTCCACTGGTCCCCATTATAGCTGAGGGATCCACTTACCAATTTAATGGATTTTAATGTCTTCCCTCGTCTTTCTTGAGGACAGTGGTGGGGTCATCCCCTCCACTGGTCCCCATTATAGCCGAGGGTTCAACTTTCCAAATTAATGGTTTTCTGCAGATGTTTCCATGCGTGCTAGGACTGACAACCACAGGATGAGGGAAACACTGATATTTCTTATTAATTTTGCAAAGTGTTCTGTTGGAGCAACTCTCATTACAATTATGGCCTTTCAAGACCTTACAACACTACTGATAGTATTTCTTCAAATGATCTGCATTCCAGGGGTTTGAAAAAGGTTCACCCTCTAGGTTTTTTAGTCTGTAGGTCCCAGGGATGACTTCATCGATGACCCTATATGGGCCATGCCAATTAGGGTGAAGCTTGTTGGGCTTTTGCCAAGTCTTCTTGAGGACCAAGTCCCCCACTGCGATGGGCCTCTGTTTGACCCCCTGATTGTAGAACCTTGCGGTCCTCTGTTGGTAGGTGGCCTGCCTTATCTCAGCGTTCTCCCTTCTTTCCTCAATCAGGTCCAAGTCGAGTCTCCTCTCCTCCGCATTTTTCTGGGGGTCATACACCTGGACTCTATGCGTAGGAAAGTCAATCTCGGTGGGGATGACGGCTTCTGATCCATATGCTAGCATGAATGGAGTCTCCCCGGTAGAGGTCCTCACTGTCGTCCTGTATGCCCACAGCACGGCATATAACTCCTCGACCCATCTTCCTTTTGCCTCCTCAAGCCTCTTCTTAATTCCATCTAGGATTGTCCTGTTCGTAACTTCGGTTTGCCCATTGGCCTGAGGTCGGCCTGGGGTGGAGAAAAATTGTTTGATACTTACCCTCTCACAGTATTTCTGTAGAGAGGCATTCTTGAACCGAGTCCCGTTATCCGAGATGAGGGTGTTGGGGAGACCATATCTGCATATGATGTTTTTCCAGATGAACTGGAAGGTCTTCTGCTCTGTGATTGTCACCATTGGCTCCGCCTCCACCCATTTTGAAAAATAATCAATGGCTACGATGAGGAATCGATAGTTATTGATGGCCCTAGGCAAGGGTCCTACTAGGTCGATCCCCCACACTGCAAATGGCCATGGGGATGTAATGGAAGTAAGAGGCTGATGGGGCTGGTGAGGGATGGTGGCAAATCTTTGACATTTGTCGCACTTTTTTACGCATGCCGCTGCGTCTTTCCCCAAGGTCGGCCACCAGTACCCCTGGGTGATCACCCTCTTCGCTAGGGATCTACCCCCAATGTGGCTTGAGCACGACCCTTCATGCACATCTTTCAAAATGGAAGGGACTTCTGAGGGATGCACACACCTAAGTAAGGGGAGCAGAAACCCCTTTTTGTATAAGGTGTCTCCGATGACAGTGAATTTTGCCGCCCTGTACCTCAGCTTCTTCCTTTCTTGCCTTGCTTCTGGCATCTCACCCTCTTTAATGTATCTGATCAGGGGGTCCATCCACGAAGCTTCTTGAGAAACATTTAGGCAATTGCTAAGTGTTCCCTCAGCGTCCTCAATAGTTGGCCGAAGCAAAATTTCTACTGGAACCGTCCTCCTGATGTCTGTTCTTGTTGCCGAGGCCAACCTAGCAAGGGCATCAGCACGGCCATTGTCGAGCCTAGGTACCCTCCTTAATTTCACTTCTCTGAAGCCCTTCAGTAATGACCTCAACTTCTCAAGGTACCTAGCCATCCTCTCGTCCTTAGCCTCGTAGGCTCCTAGTATCTGATTCACTACTAGCCTTGAATCACTATGGACCAAAATCTGGCCGACACTAAGAGACTTAGCCAAGGAGAGGCCTGCTATTAAGGCCTCATATTCAGTCTCGTTGTTGGAGGCCTTGAAGTTGAACCTCAGGGTGTATTCGATGTCTGTGCCATCGGGTGCTGATAGTATCAGTCCGGCTCCACTTCCGCTGTCACAGGCGGACCCGTCAACGAAGAGGCTCCACAGAGTCTTTTCCTCTAAAAAATTTCCCTCAGAGAGGGACCCCTGTCTAAAGATGTACCTTCCCTCTTCGTTTACAGTCGCTTTCCTTCTAGCGGTGCTTGTCTCAGCCCTATCTGCGGGTGTGTCTTCTGTATCCGTCTTCCCGAGGGTCTTACCCTCGGCCTCATCATCTTCCCAGGTGAACTCAGCCACGAAGTCTGCCAATGCCTGCCCCTTAATGGCCGTCCTAGGCTGATACACAATGTCGAACTCCCCCAGCTCTATGGCCTAGGCCATCAACCTACCTGATTTTTCTGGCTTGTGCAGGACCTGCCTAAGAGGAGAGTCAGTGAGGATGACCATTGTATGGGACTGAAAGTACGGCTTCATCTTCCTTGATGCATGGATCAAGGCGTAGGCCAACTTCTCCATCCTCGGGTATCTTTGCTCTGCCCCCTGGAGTGCCTTGCTGTTAAAATACACAGGCTTCTGTATCCCGTCTTCGTCTCTCACAATGGATGCACTGATGGCCGACTCTGAGACGGCGAGGTACACATAAAGTTGTTCACCTTGGACAGGTCGCGATAGCTGCAAGGGAGACCCTAAGTACGACTTTAGGTCCCTGAAAGCCTCATCACACTCTTCACTCCATTCGAAGACCTTCCTAAGGATCTTGAAGAATGGCAAGCACTTGTCTGTGGCCCTAGACACGAACCTGTTCAAGGTAGCAACTCTCCCTGTGAGCCTCTGGACGTCTTTAATGGACTTCGGGGTCCTCATCTCAATAAGGGCCTTTATCTTCTCAGGATTGGCCTCGATGCCCCTTTGATTGACAATGAACCCCAAGAACTTCCCTGCTCCGACCCTGAAGACACATTTGGCATGATTAAGCTTCATCTTGTATTTGTCCATCGTATTAAAGGTCCTCTCCAGGTCTGCCACATGATCCTCTGCCTTCAGACTCTTAGTCAGCATGTCGTCTACGTAGACCTCCATAGACTTCCCAATTTGATCTTCAAACATTTTGTTTACGAGGCGCTGGTACGTTGCCCCCGCATTTTTTAGGCCAAAGGGCATGACCCTGTAACAGTATGTCCCCTTGTCAGTGATGAAGGCGGTCCTCTCCGAGTCTTCAGGGTTCATGAAAATCTGGTTATACCCTGAGTAGGCATCCATGAAGCTCATGAGCTCATGGCCTGTGGTAGGATCTACCATCTGGTCGATGTGGGGGAGAGGGAAGCTGTCTTTGGGACAATGACTGCATTGGACAGCCATTCAGGGTAGATGACCTCTCTGATTAATTCAGTGTCTTCTAATTTTTTGACCTCGTCCCTGATGACCTCATATTTTTCTCTGGAGTAAATTCTCCTCTTCTGCTTCACCGGCTTCACTCCCTCTACCACATTGAGCTTGTGGCACATGACTTCAGGGTCAATCCCTGGCATATCTACATGACTCCAGGCGAAGACGCTTCGCCTTCTCCTCAATAGTTTAATGAGGTCTTCCTTGATGTTGGGCTTCAGAGACTTGCCAACTTGGACGGTTTTTTCCGTATCATCCTCATCGAGGATGATGGATTCTACCTCTTCCGCAGCCTCTCCTTTCTTCAGCTTCGTTTCATCTCTGGGGTCGAGGGTATCAATGTTGTAAGTGGTCGTAACCCTCTTGTGTGCCTCCCTTTCTTCAGCGGAGTTGTTGTAACACTCTCGCACTGTCGTCTGGTCTCCCTGAACTTCCCCTACCTCGTAAGGGGTAGGAAATTTGATCATCTGGTGGACCGTAGACGGCACAGCTTCAAACCCCTTGAGGGCCACACGCCCCAGTATGATGTTGTAGGCCGAAAACACCTGCTCCTCCATAAAAAAGAAACTGACCTTCTTTGTGAGCCATCTCGGCCACTCGTCCCCCATCCTCACATCGGCCTCATATACCCCAAGGGGATGAACCTTTTCCCCACTGAACCCAATCAACGGATGATGGTAGGGGACAATTCTAGCACGGCTGAGACCCAAGGCTTTGAAGCATGGCCAAAACATCACATCTGCAGAGCTACCCCCATCTACCAAGATCCTCGGCACCTCGCATCCGTGCACCCTGGTAGTGATGATGAGAGGGTCATCATGTGGGGCTAAGAGGCCTTTGAAGTCCATCCTTGAAAACCCTACTATCAGTGTGTCCATATCCACCTTCTTCCTCTTTTCTGACTTGACCTCCAGGGAGGTTGCGTGTACCGTCTTCGTCACTGCCTTTGCCTCAGCCACATGGGCCTTCCTGTCGGCGACCTCAGACCCTCCTCCTGCAAGTCCCCCGGAGATCATTCCCACTCCGAGCGAGATCATATTAAGTCTCTTGACAGGGCCGTGGTCGTCTCTCGGCGGGAGGTCAGGGTCGTCCTCATCATCAGAAGGGTCATCCCCTCTTTTTTGAAGACCTTCTCTGCATGCATCGCCTCGCTTCTTTCTTGGGTCGTCCCCTCGGCCCCTCTTGAAGGCACCTTTGTCGACGTACTTTCTCAGCTTTCTTTCCTTCAGCATCTTCTCAATTTCGTCTTTCAGAGCAAAGCATTTATCCGTTACGTGGCCGTGGTCTTGATGAAATTCACACCACAGGTTCTTATTCCTCTTGCCGGGGGCTGCCCTCAGCTTCTCAGGCCACTTCAGCGTCCGGTCACTCTTTATCTCATTGAGGATCTGTTCACAACTGACCGTCAGAGGGGTGTACCCAGCGAACTTGTCATCCGTGGACCTCTTCTTCCCCTCTTTGTTCTTCTTAGGGTATTTACTCCCACTTGCACCTCCTCTTTCGTCCTCATATTTTGCAGCCATCGCCTCTTCGGCGTTCATCACCTTTCCTGCTGTCGACAACAGTTCGGCCATCATCCTCGGAGAGTCTTCCATAACAGCTTCCCCTTTTGGAGTCCTCCAATCAGGGCTGTCATGGCTATGCTCTCCTCATAGTCTTCCACCTCCAGCTTCTCCTTATTGAATCTGGCTATATAGTCCCTCAGACTCTCACTCTTCCCCTTCTTGACATAGAGCAGGTGGGTGGTCTTCTTCTATGGCCTCACCCCAAAGCAGAAATTATGGATGAACAGGTCGGCCATCTGTTTAAAGTTTTCAATGGAATTTTTTGGAAGAGACGTGTATCAGACATGCGCAGCCCCTGTCAAGGTACCAGAGAAGGCACGACACCTCATCTCATCTGAGATAGAGTATATGTCTGCCGCCGACTGATACATCTTCACGTGGTGGACGGGGTTGGTACTCCCGTCATACCTTGGGGTGACCATAGGTGGCTTGAATTTTGACGGCGTGGGGAAGTTGACTATCTTTGCCGCAAAGGGTGAGCCTATGGTGTATCCCCTTTGAAGAGGGTCTCGGCTCTTCAATATATCACCAATATTATCCTCTAACCGCTGGATTGAGTCATTCCAGGGCCTCATAGGGTAGGCCTGGCCGATGTTATCCCCTGCTGCCTCTCCGAGGTGGACGGAGGGTTCTGCTGCAGCAGGCCTGTGTCGGCTGTTTACTTCCCTTTGGCCATCATCTCGTCCTCGGGGTCGGCCATCTGCTGCCTCCCTCCTGGATCTCGCAGCGCTTCTTGATCTGGACAACTGTTCCCGCAGGTCATTTACTGGGCCTAGCCTCTCAAAGGCCGACCCCCGGCTCAAGCGATAAAAAGCAGAGCCTCTTGGACGATCATCAGGGTTTGGTCTCCCACACTTCCCTCTACTGTCCTGGAGGGGTCGTACAGTATTATTGGAGACCTCATAAGGTTTCCAGCATTCTATTGGGGCTTCCTCTCCCTCCAGATCGTCATACCTGTCCTCAGGGCAAGGGTTTTCTTGCCTCCCCAGGCATAAACGCCAGGGGTCAGCAACATCCCTACGCCGCTGAGAGGGTGGTAGGTCTTTGCGTGGTGCCTGGGGTGGTCCCCTGACCTCATGCTGTCCTGGAGCTACTGCCGGAGTAATCATCTCAGGTGAGACCCCTGGTGGTCTCAGTATGTTCTGGCTTAGAGCTGTGAACTGCTCCTGCATCATTCGCTGGCTTACTGCCAGAGACTTTAGGGCTGCCACCACATCAGCCATCTCAGACTGAGGCAGCGGCTGACTGGAACTGGGTCTTCCCCCCTCATCCGGTGGGGGAAGAGGTGGTGGTGGCATCTCGGGTGCCATGTGTTTGAGCTGCGAAAAGCTGGACTGAAGAAAAGACTGGTGAGCTTGAGAACCTTAGTGG
Source organism: Sambucus nigra (assembly GCA_949130495.1). NCBI lineage: Eukaryota > Viridiplantae > Streptophyta > Magnoliopsida > Dipsacales > Adoxaceae > Sambucus > Sambucus nigra. The sequence continues at coordinate 473,577,974 of OX422223.1, read as the reverse complement.
GTCTCTTTCAATGGTGAAACACCTCCTCTCAGGGGGAGTGTTGGTTCACCACCAGAGTGCCCAGTGAGGTCAAGCTGTACAAAGGAAGAGATGTCTTCTCGTTCCCACAGATGGCGCCAAACTGATGATGCTAAGATTTAGCACCACCGGATAAATGATAGTGAGCTCAAACAGTAGCAGCCATGGCAGCCATGGAGATGTATAAGCGTATAGAAGGGGATGAGTATAAGAGGAAATAAGACAATAATGTATAATGGTTCAGCCAATTTGGCCTACATCCACTGTGAGTGTGTGATCCACTAAGTATGGGCACTAATGGCCTTGGATACAATGCACATAAGCCTCTCTCTCTCTCTACTGTGTGTACAAGCAGAGTTTTAGCTAGGGCTACTGTTCATGGATCGATCCCCTATAGGGTTGTAGGTGACAAGTATATATAGGTCTTGGGGGGTGTAGTGTACACCCCAAGTAAGCATGGTGCATGTGAATAATGATCTAGCCAATCCCCTATTGACACCTGTAGATGCCAAATGATGACATAATATTCCCTCACGTGAGGGTGTGATTTTGTTATAATGGGCTGCCACGTGCCATATGAGCCTCACGCGCACTGTTCCACGCATCTCCCAAACCACGCGCTGTCATGATATCACCCTTGGTCTATGAGCCGAGGCCGAGGGCAAAGTTTCTTCCGGGAGTGAGCCTGGCCCAATTCTGGCCTCGTACTGTCAGCCCTTCGTACTGTCGGCTGGAGCCTGGTGGAGGGTCGGCCTCTTATACTGTCGGCTGGAGCCTGGTGGAGGGTCGGCCCCTCGTACTGTCATCTGGATCCTGGTGTGAAGGGTCGTCAAGAGATTGGTGAAGGGTCGGCCCCTCGTAGGGTCGTCCGTTTTGGAGGTAATCCTCATCCAGGCTGAGGGTATAAACAGGTATATCAGGGGTCATCAAGTGTTCGAACCTAACGAACAGACCATGTAGCCCCTGATCTTGAAGGGCTTTCACCTTCTGAAGGTTTTGTGGGCTCAGGCCAGGGTCAGCCCTCGCAGACATTGTGACCTTACCCCACCTAAGGGGCATCCTCGGCTCCAGAATGGACGAGGGAGCACATGGGCCAAATTCCCATGGTCCAGAAGCAAAAAAGTATCGTGGCTTCCAGTCATGTTTGGAAGTCTGAGTTATTTGAAGCACCTTTTTTTCAGGCATCCGAGCTACAAAATGATAGTAGCTCGGATGATTTTTGGCTGAGGAAGGGACATAGCAACCTACAAAGACCTGAACTGGGAGGTCTGAGTGGTGGACAACCTTCTATAAGACTATGGCCCCTATTATGACCCTCTAGGCATTAGGGGACAGTTGAGAGGGGGCCAAATTGATATAGGAAAGGATAGATTTGATAATGGGATGGATGGGAAGACGAAACCCCAACTTGAACATCTGCTCGTACAAGCAGATTTCACCGTCTCGGCAGTGAAAAGCCCTCTCTTCCCTCAGAGGTCTTCTTAGCTTTATGGAGGGACTAATGGAATACAAATATCTGAAGCAAAGGAGGTCTACCTCAGTTATGGTAATCTCGATCTCGGCCGCCTCAGAGACGTCGACATCACTTTCAACGTCATCATCATCTAGCTCAATGTCGGCCGGAGCAGATGTTGATGGGTTACCCGGGAACCTCTGAGCGAACTCGACACCGGTGAAGGCCGACAGAGGAATGGTGTCAAGTGGTGGTGGAATTGCCACACTCGTCTCGATGATCTCAACCTCTGAGGAAGAGGCTGATGTGCTTGAGTTATTATGAGATGAGTCCCGGCTGGAGACCTCGGCCTGATTAGGGGCCTGATCTTCCCGAATTGAGAAGTCCATGGCCTCCTGGAAGGAATCCACGGACATGGGGTCTAAGGTGGCAGACTCAGACTCAGACATTGGTATAGGATCGACAGGAACCTCTGCGTGATTGAAAGACGCCGAGGGATCAGTATATATCACCTTCAGGGCTGGTGGAAAGATGGGTCTAATAGGGAATTCTTGTGACCTACGAGCCTCCTCCTGTGCTCTTTCTATTTGTCTGATTTTTTCTAAAGTTTTCTCCCTAAGGGAGGGGAACTCCTCTAGAAGTTGGTACAAGGGTCTGAGCATATGAGGCAGACTATACACTTGCCCAACTCTCCTAAGTAACAAACAACGCTGGTGATTTGGGTAAAGATCGAAGGTAGGTTTTTGAGCAAGAACAGTGTATGAACAATCAACCGAAAAACTCATAAGCTAACCGGAAAATGCATGAACCAGCCAAAAAATGCATGAACCTGCCGGAAAATGCAAAGAGCAAGACAGAAAAAAAAATGGAGAGGAATAGATAATGAGGGGTACCTGAAGAAAGGCGAGGAAAAGAGAGGAAGGAATCCCAGTAAATAAGCCCCCAAATGTACTTCCAATCACGAGTTCTTCTAGAGAGAGAGAGAGTTGCAGAAATGGCTAAGTTCGGAGAAGGAGAGAAATGAAGAAGAAAGAAGAGAAAATGGGACTTACCCTTAAATATGAATGCACACTCCCCAAGGCCCATCATTGCCTTGGGGAGACCAACAGACAACCAGCATAATTACCCTTGTCAGACACGCGTGCCACTTCAGTAATTGACAAGTGTCAGAAGAAGAATATTGGTACAGAGCAATAGGACCTCGGAGTTGTAGACCCCATAGTCACCTGCTTTCATATGTAACTAAGGGCTGGGGGGTGATTGATATGCCCCAAGTGTGACCTCGGCTCGGAGACACCAACCTCGGCCAAGATCATGGCCGACATAGGAGAAGCCTTGGGCATGCGGCATCAGCACTCGGCCATAGTAAGGTCGGCCCAGGCCGACACCACCACCAGCCTCTCGAAGGGACGTCGCATGCATCACAAGGATTAACAGCATTCTTGATATACCCGTTTATATCCTCGGCTTGGATGAGGAGTACCTCCAAAACGGACGACCCTACGAGGGGCCGACCCTTCACCAATCTCTTGACGACCCTTCGCCCAGGCTCCAGACGACAGTACGAGGGGCCGACCCTCTTCCAGGCTCCAAACGACAGTACGAGGGGCCGACGGTACGAGGCCAGAATTGGGCCAGGCTCACTACCGGAAGAAACTTTGCCCTCGGCCTCGGCTCATAGGCCGAGGGTGATATCATGACATCGCGTGGTTTGGGAGACGCGTGGAACAGTGGGCGTGAGGCTCATATGACACGTGGCAGACCGTTATAACAAAATCACACCCTCACGTGAGGGAATATTATGTCATCATTTGGCATCTACAGGTGTCAACAGGGGATTGGCTAGATCATTATTCACATGCACCATGCTTACTTGGGGGGTACACTACACCCCCCAAGACCTATATATACTTGTCACCTACAACCCTACAGGGGATCGATCCATGAACAATAGCCCTAGCTAAAACTCTGCTTGTACACACAGTAGAGAGAGAGAGAGGGTTATGTGCATTGTATCCAAGGCCATTAGCGCCCATACTTAGTGGATCACACACTCACAGTGGATGTAGGCCAAATTGGCTGAATCACTATACATCATTGTCTTATTTCCTCTTACACTCATCCCCTTCTACATACTTATACATCTCTATGGCTGCCATGGCTGCTACTGCTTGAGCTCACTATCACTTATCTGGTGGTGCTAAATCTTAGCATCATCAGTTTGATGCCGTCTGTGGGAACGAGAAGACATCTCTTCCTTTGTACAGCTTGACCTCACTGGGCACTCTGGTGGTGAACCAACGCTCCCCCTGAGAGGAGGTGTTTCACCATTGAAAGAGACCCACTAAGGTTCCCAAGCTCACCAGTATTTTCTTCAGTTCAACTTCTCATAGCTCAAGCACATGGCACCTGAGATGCCACCACCACCACTTCCCCCGTCGGATGAGGGGGGAAGACCCAGTTCCAGTCAGCCGCCGCCTCAGTCTGAGATGGCTGATGTGGCGGCAGCCCTAAAGTCTCTGGCAGCAAGCCAGCGGATGATGCAAGAGCAGTTCACAGCTCTAAGCCAGAACATACTAAGAGCACCAGGGGTTTCACCTGAGATGATTACTCCGGCAGCAGCTCCAGGGCAACATGAGGACAGGGGACCACCCCAGGCACCACGCAAAGACTTGCCACCCCCTTAGCGGCGTAGGGATGTTGCTGACCCCCGGCGTCTACGCCTGGGGAGGCAAGAAAACCTTTGCCCGGAGGATAGGTATGGAGATCTGGAGGGAGAGGAGGCTCCTATAGAGTGCTGGGAACCTTACGAGGTCTCCAACAATACTGTGCGACCCCTCCAGGACAGTAGGGGAAAGTGCGGGAGGCCAAACCCTGATGATCGCCCAAGAGGCTCTGCTTTTGATCGCTTGAGCAGGGGGTCGGCCTTTGAGAGGCTAGGCCCAGTAAATGACCTGCGGGAACAGTTGTCCAGACCAAGAAGTGCTGCGAGATCCAGGAGGGAGGCGGCAGATGGCCGACCCCGAGGACGAGATGACGGCCAAAGGAAAGTGAACAGTCGACACAGGCCTGCTGCAGCAGAACCCTCCGTCCACCTCGGAGAGGCAGCAGGGGATAACATCGGCCAGGCCGACCCTGTGAGGCCCTGGAATGACTCAATCCAGCGGTTAGAGGATAAGATTGGTGATATATTGAAGAGCCGAGACCCTCTTCAGAGGGGATACACCATAGGCTCACCCTTTGTGGCAAAGATAGTCAACTTCCCCACGCCGGCAAAGTTCAAGCCACCTATGGTCATCCCAAGGTATGACGGGAGCACCAACACCGTCCACCACGTGGAGATGTATCAGTCGGTGGCAGACATATACTCTATCTCAGATGAGATGAGGTGTCGTGCCTTCTCTGGTACCTTGACAGGGGCTGCGCATGTCTGATACACGTCTCTTCCAAAAAATTCCATTGAAAACTTTAAACAGATGGCCGACCTGTTCATCCATAATTTCTGCTTTGGGGTGAGGCCATAGAAGAAGACCACCCACCTGCTCTATGTCAAGAAGGGGAAGAGTGAGAGTCTGAGGGACTATATAGCCAGATTCAATAAGGAGAAGCTGGAGGTGGAAGACTATGAGGAGAGCATAGCCATGACAGCCCTGATTGAAGGACTCCAAAAGGGGAAGCTGTTATGGAAGACTCTCCGAGGATGATGGCCGAACTGTTGTCGACAGCAGGAAAGGTGATGAACGCCGAAGAGGCGATGGCTGCAAAATATGAGGACGAAAGAGGAGGTGCAAGTGGGAGTAAATACCCTAAGAAGAACAAAGAGGGGAAGAAGAGATCCGCGGATGACAAGTTCGCTGGGTACACCGCTCTGACGGTCAGCTGTGAACAGATTCTTAATGAGATAAAGAGTGACCGGTCGCTGAAGTGGCCTGAGAAGCTGAGGGCAGCCCCCGGCAAGAGGAATAAGAACCTGTGGTGTGAATTTCACCAAGACCACGGCCACGTAACGGACAAATGCTTTGCTCTGAAAGACGAGATTGAGAAGATGCTGAAGGAAGGGAAGCTCAGAAAGTACGTCGACAAAGGCACCTTCAAGAGGGGCCGAGGGGACGACCCCAGAAAGAAGCGAGGCGATGCATGCAAAGAAGGTCCTCAAAAAAGAGGGGATGACCCTTCTGATGATGAGGACGACCCTGACCTCCCGCCGAGAGACGACCACGGCCCTGTCAAGAGGCTTAATATGATCTCGCTCAGAGTAGGAATGATCTCCGGAGGACTTACAGGAGGAGGGTCTGAGGTCGCTGACAGGAAGGCCCATGTGGCTGAGGCAAAGGTAGTGACGAAGACGGTACACGCAACCTCCCTGGAGGTCAAGTCAGAAAAGAGGAAGAAGGTCGATATGGACACACTGATAGTAGGGTTCTCAAGGATGGACTTCAAAGGCCTCTTAGCCCCACATGATGACCCTCTCGTCATCACAACCAGGGTGCACGGATGCGAGGTGCCGAGGATCTTAGTAGATGGGGGTAGCTCTGCAGATGTGATGTTTTGGCCATGCTTCAAAGCCTTGTGTCTCAGCCGTGCTAGACTTGTCCCCTACCATCATCCGTTGATTGGGTTCAGTGGGGAAAAGGTTCATCCCCTTGGGGTATATGAGGCCGATGTGAGGATGGGGGACGAGTGGCCGAGATGGCTCACCAAGAAGGTCAGTTTCTTTGTGATGGACGAGCAGGTGTTTTCGGCCTACAACATCATACCGGGGCGTGTGGCCCTCAAGGGGTTTGAAGCCGTGCTGTCTACGGTCCATCAGATGATCAAATTTCCAACCCCTTACGGGGTGGAGGAAGTTCAAGGAGACTAGACGACGGCGAGAGAATGCTACTACAACTCCGCTGAAGAGAGGGAGGCACACAAGAGGGTTACAACAACTTATAATATTGATACCCTAGACCCCAGAGATGAAACGAAGCTGAAGAAAGGAGAGGCTGCGGAAGAGGTAGAATCCATCATCCTCGATGAGGATGACACGGAAAAAACCGTCCAAGTTGGCAAGTCTCTGAAGCCCAACATCAAGGAAGACCTCATTAAACTATTGAGGAGAAGGCGAAGCGTCTTCGCCTGGAGTCATGTAGATATGCCAGGGATTGGCCCTGAAGTCATGTGCCACAAGCTCAATGTGGTAGAGGGAGTGAAGCCGATGAAGCAGAAGAGGAGAATTTACTCCAGAGAAAAATATGAGGTCATCAGGGACGAGGTCAAAAAATTAGAAGACGCTGAATTTATCAGAGAGGTCATCTACCCTGAATGGCTGTCCAATGCAGTCATTGTCCCAAAGGCCAACGGCAAGTGGAGAATGTGCGTGGACTTCACAGACCTCAATAAGCACTGTCCCAAAGACTGCTTCCCTCTCCCCCGTATCGACCAGATGGTAGATGCTACCGCAGACCATGAGCTTCATGGATGCCTACTGAGAGTATAACCAGATTTTCATGAACCCTGAAGACTCGAAGAGGACCGCCTTCATCACTGACAAGGGGACATACTGTTACAGGGTCATGCCCTTTGGCCTGAAAAATGCGGGGGCAACGTACCAGCGCCTCGTAAATAAAATGTTTGAAGATCAAATTGGGAAGTCTATGGAGGTCTACGTAGACGACATGCTGACTAAGAGTCTGAAGGCAGAGGATCATGTGGCAGACCTGGAGAGGACCTTTAATACGATGGACAAATACAAGATGAAGCTTAATCCGACCAAGTGTGTCTTCGGGGTCGGAGCAGGGAAGTTCTTGGGGTTCATTGTCAATCAAAGGGCATCGAGGCCAATCCTGGGAAGATAAAGGCCCTTATTGAGATGAGGACCCCGAAGTCCATTAAAGACGTCCAGAGGATCACAGGGAGAGTTACTGCCTTAAACAGGTTCGTGTCTAGGGCCACAGACAAGTGCTTGCCATTCTTCAAGATCCTTAGGAAGGCCTTCGAATGGAGTGAAGAGTGTGATGAGGCTTTCAGGGACCTAAAGTCGTACTTAGGGTCTCCCTTGCTGCTATCGCGACCTGTCCAGGGTGAATGATTTTATGTGTACCTCGCCGTCTCAGAGTCGGCCATCAGTGCAGCTATTGTGAGAGACGAAGACGGGATACAAAAGCCTGTGTATTTTAACAGCAAGGCACTCCAGGGGGCAGAGCAAAGATACCCGAGGATGGAGAAGCTGGCCTACGCCTTGATCCATGCCTCAAGGAAGATGAAGCCGTACTTTCAGTCCCATACAATGGTCATCCTCACCGACTCTCCTCTTAGGCAGGTCCTACACAAGCCAGAAAAATCAGGTAGGTTGATGGCCTGGGCTATAGAGCTGGGGGAGTTTGACATTGTGTATCAGCCTAGGATGGCCATTAAGGGGCAGGCATTGACAGACTTCGTGGCTGAGTTCACTTGGGAAGAAGATGAGGCCGAGGGTGAGACCCTCGGGAAGACGGATACAGAAGACAGACCCGCTGACACACCTGCAAATAAGGCGGAGACAAGCACCGCTAGAATGAAAGCGACTGAAAATGAAGAGGGAAGGTACATCTTTAGACAGGGGTCCCTCTCTGAGGGAAATTTTTCAGAGGAAAAGACTCTGTGGAGCCTCTTCGTTGACGGGTCTTCCTGTGACAGCGGAAGTGGAGCCGGACTGATACTATCAGCACCCGATGGCACAGACGTCGAATACGCCCTGAGGTTCAACTTCAAGGCCTCCAACAACGAGGCTGAATATGAGGCCTTATTAGCAGGCCTCTCCTTGGCTAAGTCTCTTAGTGGCGGCCAGATTTTGGTCCATAGTGATTCAAGGCTAGTAGTGAATCAGATACTAGGAGCCTACGAGGTTAAGGACGAGAGGATGGCTAGGTACCTTGAGAAGGTGAGGTCATTACTGAAGGGCTTCAGAGAAGTGAAATTAAGGAGGGTACCTAGGCTCGATAATGGCCGTGCTGATGCCCTTGCTAGGTTGGCCTCGGCAACAAGAACAGACATCAGGAGGACGGTCCCAGTAGAAATTTTGCTTCGGCCAACTATTGAGGACGCTGAGGGAACACTCAGAAATTGCCTAAATGTTTCCCAAGAAGCTTCGTGGATGGACCCCCTGATCAGATACATTAAAGAGGGTGAGATGCCAGAAGCAAGGCAAGAAAGGAAGAAGGTGAGGTATAGGGCGGAAAAATTCACTGTCATCGGAGACACCTTATACAAAAAGGGGTTTCTGCTCCCCTTACTTGGGTGTGTGCATCCCTCAGAAGTCCCTTCTATTTTGCAAGATGTGCATGAAGGGTCGTGCTCAAGCCACATTGGGGGTAGATCCCTAGCGAAAAGGGTGATCACCCAGGGGTACTGGTGGCCGACCTTGGGGAAAGACGCAGCGGGATACGTAAAAAAGTGCTACAAATGTCAAAGATTTGCCACCATCCCTCACCAGCCCCATTATCCTCTTACTTCCATTACATCCCCATGGCCATTTATAGTGTGGGGGATCGACCTAGTAGGACCCTTGCCTAGGGCCATCAATAACTATCGATTCCTCATCGTAGCCATTGATTATTTTTCAAAATGGGTGGAGGCGGAGCCAATGGTGACAATCACAGAGCAGAAGACCTTCCAGTTCATCTGGAAAAACATCATATGCAGATATGGTCTCCCCAACACCCTCATCTCGGATAACGGGACTCAGTTCAAGAATGCCTCTCTACAGAAATACTGTGAGAGGATAAGTATCAAACAATTTTTCTCCACCCCAGGCCGACCTCAGGCCAATGGGCAAACCGAAGTTACGAACAGGACAATCCTAGATGGAATTAAGAAGAGGCTTGAGGAGGCAAAAGGAAGATGGGTCGAGGAGTTATATGCCGTGCTGTGGGCATACAGGACGACAGTGAGGACCTCTACCGGGGAGACTCCATTCATGCTAGAATTTGGATCAGAAGCCGTCATCCCCACCGAGATTGACTTTCCTACGCATAGAGTCCAGGTGTATGACCCCCAGAAAAATGCGGAGGAGAGGAGACTCGACTTGGACCTGATTGAGGAAAGAAGGGAGAACGCGGAGATAAGGCAGGCTGCCTACCAACAGAGGACCTCAAGGTTCTACAATCAGAGGGTGAAACAGAGGCCCATCGCAGTGGGGGACTTGGTCCTCAAGAAGACTTCGCAAAAGCCCAACAAGCTTCACCCTAATTGGCATGGCCCATATAGGGTCATCGATGAAGTCATCCTTGGGACCTACAGGCTAGAAAACCTAGAGGGGGAACCTTTTTCAAACCCCTGGAATGCAGATCATTTGAAGAAATACTATCAGTAGTGTTGTAAGGTCTTGAAAGGCCATAATTGTAATGAGAGTTGCTCCAACAGAACACTTGCAAAATTAATAAGAAATATCAGTGTTTCCCTCATCTTGTGGTTGTCAGTCCTAGCACGCATGGAAACATCTACAGAAAACCATTAATTTGGAAACTTGAACCCTCGGCTATAATGAGGGCCAGTGGAGGGGATGACCCCTCCACTGTCCTCAAGAAAGACGAGGGTAGACATTATTAAAATCCATTAAATTGGTAAATTGATCTCTCGGCTATAATGGGGACCAGTGGAGGGGACGACCCCACCACTGTCCTCAAGAAAGACGAGGGTAGACTTTAAAAACCATTAATTTGGAAAGTTGAACCCTCGGCTATAATGAGGGCCAGTGGAGGGGACGACCCCTCCACTGTCCTCAAGAAAGATGAGGGTAGACATTATTAAAATCCATTAAATTGATAAGTTGATCCCTCGGCTATAATGGGGACCAGTGGAGGGGACGACCCCACCACTGTCCTCAAGGAAGACGAGGGAAGACTTTAAAAACCATTAATTTGGAAAGTTGAACCCTCGGCTATAATGAGGGCCAGTGGAGGGGACGACCCCTCAACTGTCCTCAAGAAAGACGAGGGTAGACATTATTAAAATCCATTAAGTTGGTAAGTTGATCCCTCGGCTATAATGGGGACCAGTAGAGGGGACGACCCCACCACTGTCCTCAAGAAAGACGAGGGAAGACTTTAAAAACCATTAATTTGGAAAGTTGAACCCTCGGCTATAATGAGGGCCAGTGGAGGGGACGACCCCTCCACTGTCCTCAAGAAAAATGAGGGTAGACATTATTAAAATCCATTAAATTGGTAAGTTGATCCCTCAACTATAATGGGGACCAGTGGAGGGGACGACCCCACCACTGTCCTCAAGAAAGACGAGGGAAGACTTTAAAATCCATTAAATTGGTAAATTGATCCCTCGGCTATAATGGGGACCAGTGGAGGGGACGACCCCAACACTGCCCTCAAGAAAGACGAGGGAAGACTTTAAAAACCATTAATTTGGTAAGTTGAACCCTCGGCTATAATGAGGGCCAGTGGAGGGGACGACCCCACCACTGTCCTCAAGAAAGACGAGGGTAGACTTCATTAAAACCATTAATTTGGTTAATTGAACCCTCGGCTATAATGAGGGTCATTGGAGGGGACGACCCCACCACTATCCTCAGGAAAGACGAGGGTAGACTTTATTGAAAACTGGTTAATTTGAACCCTCGGCTATAATGAGGGCCAGTGGAGGGGACAACCCCACCACTGCCCTCAAGAAAGACGAGGGAGAGGTTAGTGACATTAAGAAAAGACAGAAAACCAACAAAGAGCAGGCCATGAAAGCAGTAAATATGGAAGACAGTAGAAGAAGAGACGATGATATTAATAAAAGAGAGAATATCCAAGTGTTTTACAATACAGAGCACAAAAATGATACGTACATTGAAAGGGTATGGGCTACAGGCAGCCACCCTATGGGACGACATCGGAGGGCAGGGCCTCAACATCTATAGGAATGGTCTCCTCAATAACCAGAACTGGACGATCTTCAGAAGTGCTGAACCCCTCAACCTGAACTTGGGACTCTACTTGGGATAGAGCCTCGGCGATCAGCGGGTCGTCCAACCCAACTGCCTCCAATGAAGGACGAACCGAGGAGACGACATCACCGAATTTGAGGACGACCCATCGGCAGGCCGTCCTGATCCCCCTCTCCAGGTACTCAAGGCCGAAACCCTGAAACTCATCAGAAGCTTTGTAAGCCTCAACAGCATCGGCCTCGGCATTCGTAATGGCTGCTTCAAGGTCAACTTTGTACTTGGCCTCCATGTTGGTCAAGGCCTCGTCCTTTTCCTTGAGAAGCAAGTCCCTGGCCTTAATGTCCTCGTCCCTGGCCTTAATGTCCTCGTCGTACTGCCTCGTCAGCTCGTCCAGGATCCTTGCATGCTCAGTCCTGGAACTTTCCAACTAGGCCCTTGCAGTGTCAAGCTCAGACTGAAGATCAGCCTCATGCTGAATAGCCCTTTCAGCCTCATGGAACTTCACCTGATTCTCGGCCATCCACTTGGTGGCTGAGGTGAGGGCATAAACAGACTGCACGAAAAATGAACAGATATCAAGAGGGGCCGAGGGAACAGTTTGTGAAAGAATGAAATTAAAGAGGTGGGTCAAGACCAATACCTGTGCAAGGGAGTGCAGACCATAGTCGTACACTTTATCAGGAGGCATCTTTGCTAAGAACTCATAGTCAGAGGCCGAAGGAGCAGAGAACATTGAGGCCTTGGCTGCCCTTAAGTTGGTGATCAGTGACGAGGGGTCGGCCCTCAAGTGTGCCAGGTTTTGAGACCAGAAAGCCCCCATGCTCGACGAAGAGGTCGTCCCCTCAGAGGCTTCGACCCTGGCCCTTGTCCGAGGATCAGGACGATGCTCAACAGGGGCCTCAGACTCCTTCCTTTTATGACTGTCAGTGGTCGGCTCCACCACTGTCGGCCCAGCGGCCTTTGTCTTCCTCGGAGCCTACTGAGGCTCCTTCCCCTTCTTCTTGGCCAATCCAGACAGTAAGCTGGGAGCCGTCATTTCCCAAAGATAGTCTGGTGTACCTGCAGGACGATCTGATAAGAGGACGATACGTTAGAAAAGTGCAGATCTAAAGAGGAAACACTTGGAAAAAAGCAAAGAATAGGAAATGTTCAGTATAACTCACATAGTTCAGTCAGAGGGCCGACCCTCAGACCAGCTTCTTTAAGGAACCGAGGGGTCATCAAGTCTTCAAATTTGGCAAGCTCACCCTCTCTCCCTCGTCCTCTCAGATAATCTACGATGTCCTTCATGGAGGGGTTAGACCATTTCCTGGGGACCCTCGGACTATCGGCAACGGGCTCCCACTCCCCGGAGATAAAGAAAAACCTCTTCTTCCAATCATGGTTGGAAGTTTGTGCCACATGGAGGAGTTTCTTCTCAGACCTCCTTGCCCCCAGGTGATAATATCCAGGCTGCTTGGACGAGGAAGTGATGTTGTAGCAGCCCAGAAATAGGTCAGCCGAGGGCTCGTCGGTAAAGGCATTCTTCCACAAGGAAATATAGCCCAAGATCGTCCTCCAAGAGTTGGGAGGAAGTTGAGAGGGGGAAACGCCGAGGGCAAACAGGATATCGGCAATGGCAGGGTGCAGAGGGAGCCTGACTCCAACCTTGAACATTTGTTCATAGACTGCAACCTCTCCCTCTTGACAATCAAAAGCCCTCTCAGTTTCAGAGGGAACCCTCATAGTTACCCCGGAGGGCACTCCATAAATATGCCTCCATATCAGGAGGTCTCGATCCCTAACAGAGGAGATAAAGGACGAGGCGTGGGAGGTATCAACCTCATCATCTGTATCATCGTCATCGTCACCTGCAGGAGGACCCTGGGGAAAAGCCACTTAGAAGGCATGGGGAGACAGGGTTGTCATAGGGACAGCCTCAGAGGGGGCCGTACCCTCGGCCTCTCGGCCTGGGCTAAGGTCATGTGTGTCCCTTCTACCAGAAGCTCCAGCACCAGTTGGTGAGGAGACTCTCTCGTCCATCTCACTTAGGTTGGGTGTCTCGGTAGGACGAGGTGACGACCCACAAGACTCAGAAGGTTCAGATGGTCTTATGGTGGCAAGAGGAATGGGAAAGATGGGTCGTACCCAATTAGGGTCGGCCCCTCGTCTCCTCTCTTCCTCTTCCTCTATTCGTCTGATCTCGGTAAAGATCTTCTCTCTCAAAGACGGGAACTCAGATACTAAGCTATAAAGCCTCCTAAGCATTAAGGGGAAGACTCTACACTTAGCTATTACACCCAACTCACCTAACTTAGCTACAAACAAGGGGGAAATTGACCAGGTTTGACTTTCGGATTAAACAAAGGAACTCAATGGGTTTTGTCAAGAACAACCAAGAACTAGTTACCGAAAAAGACGCCGGAAAAGGTTATGGCACAACCTAAAGAGAATGCAGCCTCATAACCCTAAAAAACAAATAGAAATGAAGGAAGAAGAAAGCGCTGTGTGAAAGAGAGTACCTGATAAAGAGAGCAAAAAACGTTGCTAAGACTTGGAAGAATCGAAGGCTGTAAATGGCGATGGAAGCTGATAAGTTTCTAGAGAGAGAATGCTTAGGCGCGAAGAAGAAGAAGAAGGAGAGAGAGAGTTTGAAAATCTCTTAAATACTTTGGTAATGAGTGGACCCGTTTAGCAAGAAAGATATAATTAGGGCACAAGGCCCCAAGTGCACTGCGCAGCCGCCATGACCTTGGAAACTGAAACAGCAATGAGTATCTTCCCAGGTGTCACTCACCTAACTGATCATACATGCATCTCATTTAAAACACTATGCCTCAGCCATCTCAACAACACCTATGGCTAAGGGCTGGGGGTGATTGATATACCCGTTTATATCCTCGGCTTGGATGAGGATTACCTCCAAAACGGCCGACCCTACGAGGGGCCGACCCTTCACCAATCTCTTGACGACCCTTCGCCCAGGCTCCAGACGACAGTACGAGGGGACGACCCTCCACCAGGCTCCAGACGACAGTACGAGGGGCCGACCCTCTTCCAGGCTCCAAACGACAGTACGAGGGGCCGACGGTACGAGGCCAGAATTGGGCCAGGCTCACTACCGGAAGAAACTTTGCCCTCGGCCTCGGCTCATAGGCCGAGGGTGATATCATGACAGCGCGTGGTTTGGGAGATGCGTGGAACAGTGCGCGTGAGGCTCATATGACACGTGGCAGACCGTTATAACAAAATCACACCCTCACGTGAGGGAATATTATGTCATCATTTGGCATCTACAGGTGTCAACAGGGGATTGGCTAGATCATTATTCACATGCACCATGCTTACTTGGGGGGTACATTACACCCCCCAAGACCTATATATACTTGTCACCTACAACCCTACAGGGGATCGATCCATGAATAGTAGCCCTAGCTAAAACTCTGCTTGTACACACAGTAAAGAGAGAGAGAGGGTTATGTGCATTGTATCCAAGGCCATTAGCGCCCATACTTAGTGGATCACACACTCACAGTGGATGTAGGCCAAATTGGCTGAACCACTATACATCATTGTCTTATTTCCTCTTACACTCATCCCCTTCTACATACTTATATACTTATACATCTCTATGGCTGCCATGGATGCTACTGCTTGAGCTCACTATCACTTATCTGGTGGTGCTAAACCTTAGCATCATCAGTTCTCGTATACTTTAGAATGGCAACCTCGGCCAGACATAGGCCGAGCTCGTAAGAAGTCACCGCAGCCTCATCAAGACAATGTCGATGCTCCAAACGCACCAGCTCAACCTCGGCTCAGGCCGACCTTGTCCATTGTCTCGGCTAGGATTAAGCCGAGACCTCCATGGTCACCTCGGACTGAACGAGCATCTAGACTTACCAACCTCGGCCTCTCCCAGGCCGAGGTTATACATCGAGCGCAATAGCCGAGCATCTGCTGACATTTGGATAAGGGCACGTGGACACATATCAGTTATAACAAGATTATTCCCCACACGCGGGGAGAATATTTCATCATCATTCTCTACTTGTGACAGTGACAGATGGCTTTCCCATATTGGTGAGGCAAACACACACATGCACATTACATGCATGGGGGGTACATTACACCCCCTAGGTACTATATATAAAGGTCATCCTCTACCTAGCAAAGGATCCCGAATTTGGTAACCCTAGCTGAAATTTTGTCTTATACATACAGTAGAGAGAGAAAGTGAGCTTATGTGTATTGTATCCATGGCCATCAGTGCCTTGTTACAGTGAGGTTATTCACACACAGTGGACGTAGGCCAATTTAGGCTGAACCACTTATATTCTGGTGCTCTCTCCTCTTCTCCTCATCTCATTCTCCTACCTTTTACGTAACTATGCTGCCATTGTTGTTCTTAGATTGAGCTTGAAAAAACCTTACCTGGTGGTGCTAATTCTAGCATCATTATTTTGGCGCCGTCTGTGGGAAGAGAGAGAAGCTATCTCTTCCTCTTCTTCAGCTTAACCTCACCGGAGACTCTGGTGGTGAACCAGGCACCACCCCTTGCGTGGAGCAGCTTCACCATTGAAAGAGGTCTGTTGAGGTACTAAGCTCATCTGCTACTCAAGCTCTATAGTGTTGACATATGGCACCAGAATTACCACCGCCTCTTCCGCCACCTGGGGGTGGAGGGCCTAGTTCCAGTCTGGCGCCGCCCCAGTTCGAATTGGCGGAGGTAGCTGCAGCCTTGAGGTCTTTAGCTGCAACACAACAAGCTATGCAGGAGAAATTTGCACAGCTCAGCCAAACTATGATGAGGCCACCTGGAGTATCACCGGATATGATCACTTCGGCGGCTGTTCAGCCTCATCCTGATGCCAGGGGACCACCCCAGGCACCAATGAAGGACCAGCCTGCACCCCAGCGGAGAAGGGACGTTGCTGACCCTAGGCGCTTGCGCCTGGGGAGGCAAGGAAACCCTTGCCCAGAGGACAGGTATGACGATCTAGAGGCGGAAGAAGCCCCGGAAGACTGCTGGGAGCCGTATGAGGTGTCAAATAACACTGTACGACCTCTTCGGCAAAGTCAAGGTTGTGTCGGTCGAAGAGGTGAAGAGGCCCAACAAAGAGGGTCAGCCTTTGATAGGTTGAGCAGAGGGTCATCCTTTGAGAGATTGGGCCCGGTGAATGACCTAAGACAGAGATTATCGAGATCAAGGAGCGCAGCAGGCTCTCAGAGAGGGAACAGGCAGGGTCGGCCAGATCAAGGCCGACACTGCGAAAGAAGAGGCAGGGAACAAGAAGAGGTCAACAGCCGACATACCGCGACAGGGGAACCCTCGGTCCATCCTATGGAGGTGGCTGGGGATAACCTCAGCCAGGTCGATGGTAGAAGACCGTGGAATGACTCTATCCAGCGCCTTGAGGAGAAGATAGGAGACCTCATTAAAAGCAGGGACCCATTACAAAGGGGTTACTCAGAGGGCTCTCCATTTGTTGCTAGGATAGTGGGCTTCCCAACCCCAGCTAAGTTCAAGCCTCCTACAGTGTCTCCCAAGTATGATGGCAGCACTAACCCTATACATCATATCGAGATGTACCAGTCGGCAGCAGACATCTACTCGATAACCGATGAGATGAAGTGTAGGGCCTTCTCTGGGACCTTAACAGGGGCAGTGCACAGTTGGTTCACCTCCCTTCCGAAGAACTCAATTGAGAACTTCAAAGGCTTGGCTGAACGATTCATCCACAACTTCTGCTTTGGGGTGAGACCTCAAAAGAAGACTACCCACCTGCTGTATGTCAAGCAGGCCAAGGATGAGAGCCTAAGAGACTACATAGCGAGATTCAACAAAGAGAAGTTAGAGGTCGGAGATTATGAAGAGAACATAGCCATGACCGCCCTCATAGGCGGTTTACAGAAAGGGAAGCTATTGTGGAAACTTGCGAAAGACCCCCCTAGGTCCATGGCAGAGCTCCTGGCAACCGCAGGGAAAGTAATGAATACGGAAGAGGCAATAGACGCCAAGTATGAGGATGAGAACCGCGGTGGAAGTGGAAAGTCCCAAAGCAAGAAAGATGGGAAGAAGAGGTCGGGTGATGACAAGTTTGCTCACTATACTACTCTGACTGTAAGCTGCGAGCACATCCTCAACGAGATTAAGAATGACAGGACTCTGAGATGGCCAGAGAAACTGAAATCCCCACCACATAAGAGGAACAAAAACCTATGGTGTGAGTTCCACCAGGATCATGGCCATGTCACGGACAGATGCTTCGCCCTGAAGGATGAGATTGAAAAGATGCTAAAATCTGGAAAGTTGAGGAAGTATGTGGACGGTAAGGCTCCTAAGGGTGGAAGAGATGACCCAAAGAAAAGGAGAAATGACAGATGCCATGACAATATCCCGGCCAGAAGAGACGATGATTCAAAAGGTGGTGATGAAGATGATCCGGATCTTCCGCCGAAAGATGACAGCACCCCGGTGAAGAGGGTTGGTATGATCTCGTTTGGTGTTGACACCATATGCGGAGGATTTGCAGGAGGTGGCTCTGAAGTAGCTGATAGGAAGGCTCACGTGGCAGAGGCCAGGTTAGTGGCCAAGATTGAAGTTGTGAACCTAACGTCTTCCGATACAGTGCAGAAGAGGAAGAAAGTAGACATGGACACCCTCGTAGTTGGGTTCTCCAGACTTGACTTTAAGGGTATCTTAGCCCCCCATGATGACCCTCTGGTCATAACAACAAGGGTGCATGGGTGCGAGGTGCAGAGGATCCTTATAGACGGGGGGAGCTCGGCGGACGTGATGTTTTGGCCTTGCTTCAAGAGCCTAGGTCTTAGCAGAGCAAGGCTGGTACCCTATCATCACCCATTGATAGGCTTCAGTGGAGAAAAGGTCCACCCCTTGGGCATGTATGAGATGGACGTACGGATGGGTGATGAGTGGCCTAAGAGGCTGACTAAGAAGATAAATTTTTTCATCATGGACGAGAACGTGTTTTCAGCCTATAACCTCATCATAGGAAGGGTGCCCCTTAAAGAGTTTGAAGCTGTGCCGTCGACGGTCCATCAGATGCTAAAATTCCCAACTCCTTATGGTGTAGGGGAAGTGCAAGGTGACCAGACCATAGCGCGAGAATGTTACTTCAACTCGGCCGAAGAGAGAGAAGCCCATAAGAGGGCAACTACCACTTATAGCATTGATACACTTGACCCAAGAGATGAGACAAAGTTGAAGAAGGGAGAGGCCGCGGAAGAGGTAGAATCCATCGTCCTCAATGAGGACGAGCCGAAAAAAACCATCCAGGTCGGTAAAGCCCTAAAGGCAGAAATCAAGGAAGAGCTGATAAACTTCCTCAGGAGGAGACAGAGTGTCTTCGCATGGAGTCACGCAGACATGCCCGACATCAACCCTGAAGTTATGAGTCACAGGCTCAATGTGACCAAAGATGCCAGGCCAATCAAACAGAGACGAAGAGTCTATTCCAGGGAGAAGTACGACGTCATCCGAGAAGAGGTCAAAAAATTGGAAGAGACTGAGTTTAAAAGAGAAGTCACATATCCAGAATGGTTATCAAATGCAGTCATCGTGCCCAAGGCCAATGGGAAGTGGAGAATGTGTGTTGATTTCACTGACCTGAACAGATCTTGTCCAAAAGACAGCTATCCCTCACCTCAGATAGATCAGATGGTGGATGCTACAGCGGGACATGAGCTCATAAGCTTCATGAACGCGTATTCAGGCTACAACCAGATCTTTATGGATGTAGAAGACTCGGAGAAGACGACCTTCATTACCGACAAAGGGACGTACTGCTATAAAGTGATGCCCTTCGGCCTGAAAAATGCAGGGGAAACATACCAACGTCTTGTTAATAAGATGTTCGAAGAGCAAATAGGTAAGACTATGGAGGTGTATGTAGATGATATGCTAACAAAGAGCTTGAAGGCTAACACTCATGTAACGGATCTCGAGAAGACGTTCGACATTATGGACTCATACATAATGAAACTCAACCCCGCGAAGTGTGTCTTCGGAGTAGGAGCTGGGAAGTTCCTAGGGTTTATCGTCAACCAGAGAGGGATTGAAGCGAACCCTGAAAAAATCAAGGCTTTACTTGACATGAAGACACCGAGGAGTATTAAGATGTTCAAAGACTTACGGGGAGAGTGGCTGCCTTTAACAGGTTTGTTTCTAGGGCAACAGACAAGTGCCTTCCATTATTTAAGGTGCTGAGAAAGGCCTTCCAATGGGACGAAGAGTGCGAAAAAGCCTTCAACCAGCTCAAGTCACATTTAGGGTCTCCCTTATTGCTGTCTCGGCCTGTAGCAGAGGAAAAACTGTACGTGTATCTGGCAGTCTCCGAATCAGCAATCAGGGGAGCCATAATACGGGAAGACACTGGAATCCAAAGGCCTATATATTTCAACAGTAAGTCCCTTCAAGGGGCCAAACATAATTATCCTCGCATGGAAAACCTAGCTTACGCCTTGATACATGCCTTGAGAAAGATGAAGCCTTACTTCCAGGCCCACTCCATGGTTGTCCTCACTGACTCCCCACTAAGATAGGTCCTACATAAAGCTGAGAAGTCCGGACGATTGATGACATGGGCCATTGAATTGGGGGAGTACGATCTTACCTACCAACCTAGGACGGCCATCAAGGGGCAAGCCCTCAGAGACTTTGTCGCTGAGTTTACATGGGAAGAGGCCAAGGCAGAGAATGGCCTAGAGGGTGTTGAAAACCGTGGTGTCTTCTGAAATTCGGAAGAGACGACACCAAACATCTTCCAAGATCAGGAAGAGATCGCATCCAACGGGGTCAGGAACCAAGTTACGGAGAACGAGGAAGATTGGTACCTCTTTAAAAAAGGAGTCATGACAGAAGGGGTCTTCTCATCAGGTACAGATATTTGGAGCCTCTTCGTTGATGGCTCTTCCTGTGATAATGGAAGCGGTGCGGGGTTGATACTCTCAGCTCCAGGTGGTGCCAACATTGAATACGCTTTGAGATTCAACTTCCGAGCTTCTAACAATGAGTCCGAGTATGAGGCCATGATAGCAGGTCTCTCATTGGCAAAGACTCTTCGCGTAAAGCGACTCCTACTCCACAACGACTCAAGGTTAGTTGTCAATTAAGTATTAGGAATCTATGAGGCCAGAGATGAAAGAATGGCCAAATACCTGAAAAGGGTGAGAACAATGTTAGAACATTTTGAAGAGGCAAGACTGAAGAGAGTGCCTCGATAAAGTAACAGCCATGCAGATGCATTGGCGAGGTTGGCCTCGGCAACGAAGACAAATATTAGAAGGACCATTCCGATCGAGGTCTTGGGGAAGGCAACCATTGAGCAAGAAGAGGTATATAACCCTTGTCACAATTCGAAATTAGGAGACTCATGGATGGACCCCCTCTTCAGATATATCAGAGAGGGAGAGCTACCTGAATCCAAGCTAGAAAGGAGGAAATTGAGATATAAGGCTGCCAAGTTCTCGGTAGTAGGAGACGTCCTGTACAAGAAAGGATTCTTGCTACCTCTCCTCAGATGTGTGCACCCCACAGAAGTTCCCCGGGTCTTACAGGAGGTCCATGAGGGTTCTTACTCTAGCCACATAGGGGGAAGACCCTTGGCCAAAAGAATCATCACCCAGGGGTATTGGTGGCCAACCCTGTCCAAGGACGCTGCAGCCTACGTGAGGAAATGTGATAAATGCCTGAGGTTCACCGCCATCCCTCATCAACCTCACCAGCCTATGACGTCAATCAATTCTCCATGGCCATTTGCAGTATGGGGAATTGACTTAGTAGGGCCCCTGCTAAGAGCTGCCAATAATTATAGATTCTTGATAGTTGCCATCGACTATTTTTCAAAGTGGGTGGAGGCAGAGCCGATGATAACAATCACAGAGCAGAAGACCTTCAAATTTATTTGGAGGAATATCATATGCAGATATGGCCTCCCAAACACTCTCATCTCGGACAATGGGACCCAGTTTAATGGTCAGACCGAGGTCACAAACAAAATAATTCTCGATGGAATCAAGAAGAGGTTAGAAGATGCGAAGGGAAGATGGACTGAAGAGGTCTACGCTGTGTTATGGGCCTACAAAACCACAACAAGGACACCGACAGGAGAAACCCCGTTCATGTTGGCACATGGATCAGAGGCCGTCATATCAACAGAAGTAAGGCTCCCAACTCATAGGATTCAGACCTATGACCCTGATAATAATGGGGAAGAGAGGAGGCTAGACCTAGATCTTATAGAAGAAAGAAAAGAGGACACAGAGGTCAGACAAGCAGCCTACCAACAGAGGGCAGCGAAATTCTACAACCAGAGGGTGAAGTCCAGACCCATTGCAGTGGGATACCTAGTGCTAAAGAATACTTTACAGAAAGCAAACAAACTCCACCCAAACTGGCACGGTCCCTACAAAGTGACAGAAGAGGTTGTGCCTGGCACTTACAGGCTAAAAAATCTAGAAGGAGAACCTTTCGCTTATCCATGGAATGCTGATCACCTAAAGAAGTATTACATATGATGTTGCATGAAGTTGTGTAAATGTACCATCTTGTCATGAAGAGGTTATTAATAAAAGATCAGTTCCCATGGTGGCCTTTGCTTCATTTTGCACTTGTCAGAAATTAATGGGGCTAACATCTTAGGTGATAACCTCAGACCTTAATAACACCATTCAGTGGTGACGAGGTCTGAGATCAGACACCATAATGGGATGACCTCAGACCCTTAACATCATTAATTTGGTGAGATTCATTAATGGGGCTAACATCTTAGGTGATGACCTCAGACCTTCATAACACCATTCATTGGTGACGAGGTCTGAGATCAGACACCATAATGGGATGACCTCAGACCCTTAAGATCATTAATTTGGTGAGATTCATTAATGGGGCTAACATCTTAGGTGATGACCTCAGACCTTCATAACACCATTCAGTGGTGACGAGGTCTGAGATCAGACACCATAATGGGATGACCTCAGACCCTTAACACCATTAATTTGGTGAGATTCGTTAATGGGGCTAACATCTTAGGTGATGACCTCAGACCTTCATAACACCATTTAGTGGTGACGAGGTCTGAGATCAGACACCATAATGGGATGACCTCAGACCCTTAACATCATTAATTTGGTGAGATTCATTAATGGGGCTAACATCTTAGGTGATGACCTCAGACCTTCATAACACCATTCAGTGGTGACGAGGTCTGAGATCAGACACCATAATGGGATGACCTTATACCCTTAACATCATTAATTTGGTGAGATTCATTAACGGGGCTAAGATCTTAGGTGATGACCTCAGACCTTCACAACACCATTCAGTGGTGACGAGGTTTGAGATCAGACACCATAATGGGATGACCTCAGACCCTTAACATCATTAATTTGGTGAGATTCATTAATGGGGCTAACATCTTAGGTGATGACCTCAGACCTTCATAACACCATTCAGTGGTGACGAGGTCTGAGATCAGACACCATAATGGGATGACCTCAGACCCTTAACATCATTAATTTGGTGAGATTCATTAATGGGGCTAACATCTTAGGTGATGACCTCAGACCTTCATAACACCATTCAATGGTGACGAGGTCTGAGCTCAGACACCATAATGGGATGACCTCAGACCCTTAGCATCATTAATTTGGTGAGATTCATTAACGGGGCTAACATCTTAGGTGATGACCTCAGACCTTCATAACACCATTTAATGGTGACGAGGTCTGAGCTCAGACTACTAATTTGGTTTAAGCAAACACCATTGCATAAGCTTTAGAGCAAAAACATCACGACATACATAAAACAAAAGAAGATGGTCCTCTTCAGAGAATAACACATTTAGAGAATAACGCATTCAGGAATTATAAATATTCAGAGGTTACAAAGAATGGAAAAGTAAGAGCCATGCTCATTCAGAAATTATAGATGTGCAGGGATTACAATTTCAGGGGGACCAAAAATATTAAGAGATTCTCTTTCAGGGTTGAGGGAGGAATGCTGGTGCCTTCGGTTTGGTTAAGCTGGACGACGTTGGTCACCTCGGCAATGTCATCATGGTGGTCTTCCCCTTCAACCTCTGTGTCGTCCAACGTGGGAGTCTCGGCAGGCGCGGCAGCCTCCTCCTCAACCTCCTGAAGGGCCTGGGCAAGCTGAGGATTAGCAAAGCCAAGGCCTATAAAGTCAGAGACTTTCAAAGTGCCAGCCTCCTTGTCCTTGGCAGCCGCCCACTTGGTAGTAGCCTTGATACCTCTCTCGAGGTATTCAAAGACAAAGTCCATAAACTCATCAGAGCTTTTGTACTCGGCTATTATCCCCTCCGAGGTTTCATCAAGGGCTGCTTTCACGGCCGAGCTGACCATTTGCTGCAGAACATCATCCTTGGCCTTCAGAGCCGCATCATGGTCCTTGTTAAGCCGAGAGACCTCCTTCTCTAGCCCCTTCACCTTCTTATCAAACTCACCCAACTCAAACTTCAGCCGGTTGATTTCTGCGTTCAAAAAACTCTGGACCTTCTCAGCCTCTTGGCCCTTCTGGATGAGGGGCAACTTCCTCAGAGTCCAATTAGAGAGGTGGTGCATCACTGCCAGGCCCTGCATATTTTGTGATCATGAATGAGTTGAAGACAAATCAGAGGTTACACTTAGGAACTGGAAAGAAAAGTAAGGTCATACCTGAATGGATCTGTGAATGCTGAACTCAACCAGCAAAGGAGTATCAAGTGACCTGAAGAAGCGCTTGTCGGCCTCGGTCATTGTAGAGCCGAAGGCATCTAGGGCCTGAAGACTATGGCCGACTATATTGTCAGTAATCTTCAGCCACTCTAGACGAGCCGATAGGGCGTCTGCTGAAGAGATGGGGATGGCAGTATCAGCATTCTTTTTCTTCGACCTCTGATCCTCAGGGGCATGATCAGCTGGAGCCCTCTTCTTTGTGGCTTGGGGCTTCGAGGCAGAGGGAGCTGGGGGAGGAACATTAAGGCCAGCTTTCTTTGCAAGTCTCGTCAAGCTGGGTGCAGCCATTTCCCAGAGTTCGTCTGAGATATCCTTTGGGCGCTCTGTAAAAAATTAATAGATCTGAGTTAGAAGATCAGACAAAAATAAACTCAGAGGTTCAACTTCAAATAGAAAGAGCTTACCAATCTCGGAAAGAGGACTTCCACCCAGACCTGTCTCATAGAGGTAGTGGGGGGTCATCAAGTGTTCGAACCTAACGAACAGACCATGTACCCCCTGATCTTGAAGGGCTTTCACCTTATGAAGGTTTTGTGGGCTCAGGCCAGGGTCAGCCCTCGCAGACATTGTGACCTTACCCCACCTAAGGGGCCTCCTTGGCTCCAGAATGGACGAGGGAGCACATGGGCCAAATTCCCATGGTCCAGAAGCAAAAAAGTATCGTGGCTTCCAGTTGTGGTTGGAAGTTTGAGTTATTTGAAGCATCTTTTTTTTTCAGGCTTCCGAGCTACAAAATTATAGTAGCTCGGATGATTTTTGGCCGAGGAAGGGACATAGAAATCTACAAAGACCTGAACTGGGAGGTCTGAGTGGTGGACAGCCTTCCATAAGACTATGGCCCCTATTATGACCCTCTAGGCATTAGGGGACAATTGAGAGGGGGCCAAATTGATATAGGAAAGGATAGATTTGATAATGGGATGGATGGGCAGACGAAACCCCAACTTGAACATCTGCTCGTACAAGCAGATTTTGCCGTCTCGGCCGTGAAAAGCCCTCTCTTCCCTCAGAGGTCTTCTTAACTTTATGGAGGGACTAATGGAATACAGATATCTGAAGCAAAGGAGGTCTACCTCAGTTACAGTACTCTCAATCTCGGCCTCCTCAGAGACGTCGACATCACTTTTAACGTCATCATCATCTAGCTTAACTTCGGTCGGAGCAGATGTTGATGGGTTACCCAGGAACCTCTGAGCGAACTCGGCACCGGTGAAGGCCGACAGAGGAATGGCGTCAAGTGGTGGTGGAATGGCAACACTCGGCTCGAAGATCTCAACCTCTGAGGAAGAGGCTGAGGTGCTTGATTTGTTATGAGATGAGGCCCGACTGGAGACCTTGGCCTGATCAGGGGCCTGATCTTCCAAAATTGAGAAGTCCATGGCCTCCTGGAAGGAATCTACGGACATGGGGTCTGAGGTGGAAGACTCAGACTCAGACATTGGTATAGGATCGACAGGAACCTTTGCGTGATTGAAAGACGCTGAGGGATCAGGATATATCACCTTCAGGGGTGGTGGAAAGATGGGTCTAATATAGGTAATTCTTGTGACCTACGAGTATCCTCCTTTGCTCTTTCTATTTGTCTGATTTTTTCTAAAGTCTTCTCCCTAAGGGAGGGGAACTCCTCTAGAAGTTGGTACAAGGGTATGAGCATCCGAGGCAGACTATACACTTGCCCAACTCTCCTAAGTAACAAACAACGCTGGTGATTTGGCTAAAGATCGAAGCTAGGTTTTTGTGTAAGAACAGTGTATGACCAATCAATCGGAAAACTCATAAGCTAATCGAAAAATGCATGAACCAGCCGAAAAATGCATGAACCCGCCGAAAAATGCAAAGAGCAAGACAGAAAAAAATGGAGAGGAATAGATAACGAGGGGTACCTGAAGAAAGGCAAGGAAAAGCGAGGAAGGAATCCCAGTAAATAATCCCCCAAATGTACTTCCAATCACGAGTTCTTCTAGAGAGAGAGAGAGTTGCAGAAATGGCTAAGTTCGGAGAAGGAGAGAAATGAAGAAGAAAGAAGAGAAAATGGGACTTACCCTTAAATATGAATGCACACTCCCCAAGGCCCATCATTGCCTTGGGGAGACCAACAGACAACCAGCATAATTACCCTTGTCAGACACGCGTGCCACTTCAGTAATTGACAACTGTCAGAAAAAGAATATTGGTACAGAGCAATAGGACCTCGGAGTTATAGACCCCATAGTCACCTGCTTTCACATGTAACTAAGGGCTGTGGGGTGATTGATATGCCCCAAGTTTGACCTCGGCTCGGAGACACCAACCTCGGACGAGATCGTGGCCGACATAGGAGAAGCCTTGGGCATGCGACATCAGCACTCGGCCAAAGCAAGGTCGGCCCAGGCCGACACCACCACCAGCCTCTTGAAGGGACGTCGCATGCATCACAAGGATCAACAGCATTCTCGTATACTTTGGAATGGCAACCTCGGCCAGACATAGGCCGAGCTCGCAAGAAGCCACCAGCAGCCTCATGAAGACAATGTCGATGCTCCAAACGCACCAGCTCAACCTCGGCTCAGGCCGACCTTGTCCATTTTCTCGGCTAGGATTAAGTCGAGACCTCCATGGTCGCCTCGGACTGAATGAGCATCTAGACTTACCAACCTCGGCCTCTCCCAGGCCGAGGTCATACACCGAGCGCAATAGCCGAGCATCTGCTGATATTTGGATAAGGGCACGTGGACACATATCAGTTATAACAAGATTATTCCCCACACGCGGGGAGAATATTTCATCATCATTCTCTACTTGTGACAGTGACAGATGGCTTTCCCATATTGGCGAGGAAAACACACACATGCACATTACATGCATGGGGGGTACATTACACCCCCTAGGTACTATATATAGAGGTCATCCTCTACCTAGCAAAGGATCCCGAATTTGGTAACCCTAGCTGAAATTCTGTCTTATACACACAGTAGAGAGAGAAAGTGAACATATCATCATCATCACACACAGGCCGAGGTCACACTTGGGGCATATCAACCCATATTTGGCATATATTGATTTTTATTGCCTTTATTTTTTTTTCAGGCTCTTTTAACCTCCTTGGACCACGGATAATAAAATTCCTCAATTTTTTAGGTCCTTTTTAACGGTGGCTTAAAATCGCAAAGGTTAAATGAACCTTTCGCAACCCTTCCCCGTTTTCAAATAAACACACAGTCTCACCAAAACGGTTTTTACATGCATTCCAATCTTGTCAAGTTTTATCGCATATTATTAGTTGTATAGACATAATTGATATGGAAACACTCAAGCTAATATGTGATAGACAAGTACAATAGTCAAATAAAGCCGCACATGTGTGCAATAAAGGATATATGAGTCAAATATGTAGAAAGATATCACTAATCACATCTCAAAGACTCCAATCAATGTAAAGCACGTGGATGAAATGATGTAGCGTCTCAAATCTCTATCAAACAGTCACATGGATAAATGGAATGAAATTGTGACTTGGCTATCTTAAATGCTATCCATAAAAGGTGCAAATAAAATAAAAAAATCTTTTTGAGTTTTTCAAAAATTTTATAAAAGAAAATCTTTTTGGAATTTTTTTAAAAAAATAAATACCTGTACAACAAAGCAAAAATACATATACAACAAACTAGCAATAGGAAGCATATGATATGAACATGAAAACGCATCCTATCCTAGACATAGACCAACACCTCATTCAACTGTGAAAATCCCTAAAGACTTCCTAAGACTCTCAAATCTAAGTGCATCTAAAGGTTTCGTGAAAATATCGGCTAACTGCCGGTCGGTGGGGACAAAACTCAGGGATACGACTTTCTCCTCAACTAACTAACGTATAAAGTGCTCGCGTATCCTGATGTACTTTGTGCGCGAATGTTGGACTGGATTACGGGATATGTGTATCGCACTCATGTTATCACATGAAATAGTCATGGTGTCCTGTGAAATCCCATAATCCTCCAACATTTGCTTCATCCACAAGAGTTGCGTGCAACAACTCCCGACGGTGATGTACTCAGCCTTCGCAGTGGACAAAAAGATGGAGTTTTGCTTCTTGCTCAGCCAGGAGACAAGAGCAGAACCAAAATAGAAACACCCACCAGAAGTGCTCCTACAACCATCTACATCCCCGGCCCAATCGACATCCGAATAGGCGGACAAATGGTCATCGGTATCAAAGGAATACCAAATACCATATGAGAGAGTCCCACTCACGTATTTAATAATACATTTTAGAGCTAGTAAATGTGACTCTTTCAGGGATGCCTGATATCGCGCACAGACTCCAACACTAAAGGAGATGTCGGGACGACTGGCAGTCAAGTAGAGGAGACTACCTATCATACTCCGATACACGGTTTTCTCTACGTCCTTGCCTGAAGTGTCCTTACTAAGCTTGGTAGTGGTACTCATAGGTGCACGTGCGTGATTAGCAGATTCTAACCCAAATTTCTTCACTAGGTCTCTAGCATACTTAGATTGGGAGATGAACATCCCATCCTCTAGCTGACGAACCTGGAGACCAAGGAAGAAAGTAAGATCACCAACCATGCTCATCTTAAACTCACTTTTCATCTCCTCCTCAAAGTGATGAGCATGTTGGGAGCACGTGGATCTAAAGACTATGTCGTCCATATAGACATGGGAAACCAAAATAGCACCGTCATCTCTCCTGATGAATAACGTCGTATCAACTCCCCCTCTCTTGAAGCCACGGGCTAAGAGATAGGAAGTAAACCTTTCGTACTAAGCACGGGGTGCTTGCTTCAAACCATACAAGGCTTTCCTCAGATAGTAGACGTGTTTCGGGTGCTTAGGGTCTTCAAACCCTTTTGGTTGTTCCACGTAAACCTCCTCCTGTAGAATGCCATTTAGAAAGGCACTCTTGACATCCATCTGATATAACTTGAAGCGCATATGACATGCGATGGCGAGTAGTAAGCGGACGGACTCAAGCCTCGCAACAGGGGAAAATGTCTCCCCAAAGTCTACACCTTCTATCTATGTGTAGCCTTGAGCGACCAACCTAGCCTTGTTTCTGATTATGGTACCATTTTCATCCATTTTATTTTTGAAAATCCATCTGGTACCTATCACATTAGTCTCACTAGGTATGGGGGACAAGTTTCAAGACATTATTCTTTTTAAACTGAAGCAACTCATCCTATATAGCAGATATCCAGTGTTCATCCTTGAGTGCTTCTTTGTGGTTCTTGGGCTCGACTTTGGACGTGTAGCAAAAATGGCTAACAATGTTCTCAAGCTGAGCGCGAGTCTTGACCCCTAGAGTGGGATCACCGACAATGGCAGAAGGGTCATGACTCTTACGAACCCAAGCAGGTGTGTCCCCTAACACATGAGTAGGGTCCACAGAGTGTGGGTGAGGTACAAGTAAATTACTGCCAGAAACATCCTCATCCTCACACTGAAGTATAGAATCAATAAACGCCGAAGGTTCGTCATCTTGCACGGTGATGTTTATTGACTCCATAACCTTAGAGCTCTTCAGGTTAAAAACCCGATACGCTCTACTATTCGATGAATATCCTAACAGTATTCCCTCGTCGCTTCGGGAGTCAAAATTTCCTAATTTCTCTCTATCCCGTAAGATGTATCATTTACTCACAAAGACACAAAAATATGCAAGGTTGGGTTTCTTGCCAGTCCACAATTCATATGGCGTCTTAAGAGTGAGTGGACGCAGGTAAACCCTATTCACCGTGTGGCATGCAGTAGACACTGCCTCTGCCCCAAATCTCCTATAAACCTTACGACCTAGAGGCATAGATCTAGCCATTTCCTGGATCTTCCTATTCTTTCTCTCAATAATCCCATTTTGCTGAGGAGTCTTCACAGCAAAAAACTCATGTTTGATCCCAATGCTATCACAGTAAAGATATACCTTTGCTTCCTTAAAGTCAGTGCCGTTGTCAGTACGTATCCTGTTAATAGTGACTCCGTGTTGATTTTGCAGGACACGACACTTGGTCGTTAAAAACTCCACAGCATCAGATTTCTCCCTCAGAAAACCTACAATCGAGTATCTGGAGAAATCATCCACCATCACGAGGATATACTTCTTACCACCCAGACTCTCAGAACGAGTAGGACCTATAAGATCCATGTGAATGAGCTAAAGTACATGAGGGGTGGTAATGGAATGCAACTTCCTATGGGGGGTACAAATTTGTTTTCCCAACTGACAGGGTCCAAAAACCATCGAAGTTGGCTTTCCAAGTGATGGTAAGCCACGTACTAGGTCCTTTTTAGCTAAACGAGTTAAGTCTCTAACGTTCATGTGACCTAGACGTTGATGCCACAGATCCATAGGAGTGATCGTGGCACTGTTGCAGACAAGTGAGGATGTGGGCTCAGTCCCATAGAAATTATCCTTTATCCTCACCCCTCACACTAAAAGTTTACCGGCTTAATTATAGACATTACATGCATCCCAGTCAAACTTTACGGAAAGTCAGCGTCGCACAACTGGCTAATGCTGAGAAGGTTTGCTTTCAAACCTTTGATGTACAAAACATTCTCTATCTTAGGAAATCTTGGTAACTCTACAGTACCACGTCCTACAATGCTAGACTTGCTCCCATCTCCAAAGGTGACTCTGCCATCCTGATAATCCTCATTAAACGTAAAAAATGAGGCATCACATGTCATATGTCTGGAGCACCCACTATCAAAATACCACTGTGAGGTATTATGTGCTTTGAGAGTGACATGAACAACAAAGGCCTATTTATCTTTCTTAGGTACCCAAGAAGTGGTAACCTTTTGTTTACCTTTGTTGTTGGTGGTTTTAGCCGGAATGTGAGAAGCATTCACTGACGGTAAAGACATCCATCAGAATTCCTCCATCAAACTCTGTGTTGTGGCAGCTAAAAACTCAACTCGCTCTCTCAGACTGGTAAAATCATTAGTAGGCTGTGGTGGAGAAGTAGTACGTCGTGTCCGACCCATACTATAGCAAAACTCCTTGAGGTGTCCTTTTCTTTTGTAATATGTACAAAAGAACACAGTCAAAGGCGGACCTTGGTTTGCTTTTCTTAGTCGAACTCTCCTTCGAGGTTTTTGACGATGGCCATAAGGAGTCGTAGTAAACTCAGGAACTAGTCCAGCTGCAATTTGGGACGTGGAGGCACCATCATAACCTATTCCCTGTCTATCACCAAAGCCTAAAGCGGGGCCGAGGAGCATCTTTCCCATCTTCCCAGATCTATCCTCGATTTGAACCTTGACTTCCCATGCTCTCTCAAGATCATGAGTAAACTGGGCTACAAGGGCTTCAAGATTCTTTCGAGTCTCCACGGAGGAATGGAGCTCACTCGTAAGACTAGCCACTTGTTTAGTCAAGTCCCCTCTCTCTTTCTCAAAACAACTCTCTCTAAACAAACTCTCTTTCTCAACACAGGCAAACTCTCTCTCTCTTAAGGTAGTGCAGGTGGAGGACTCTCTCTCTCGTTTTTCTTAAGTCTTCCTCTAAAGCGGTGATCCTACGAACTAACTCTTTGTTATGCTTTTTAGTTTTAAAAGACTCAGAATAAAGCTCGGCGTAGGCGCGTTGAAGATCACTCTCGCTCTCACTTGTGTCATCCTCCCCCTCACTCACATCGATCTCACTGTTGAGGTGTACCTGTGAAGCAGTAACCTCATCGTTGTGAGGAGCACTGGAAGTACTCACATGACTAGCCATGAATGCGGTGAAGTTACACTCATGCGGTGACTCATCTCCAGAATCCACCGACTCGACCTCACTGTCGTCACTAAGGGTAGCATTAAGGACAACTTTGCCCTTTTCTCTGTTCAGCCTAGTAGCACACTCAAAAGCTCTATGACCCCTACCGTCGCACTCAAAGCATCTCTCACTATCTTTCTTAGGAGGATCTTTAAAACTTTTTCATTTTTCTTTTCAAAATTATTTTTCTCAAACTTCTTTTTATCTTTAAAATTACCATTTTTCTTGAATTTGA
Organism: Sambucus nigra; assembly: GCA_949130495.1. NCBI lineage: Eukaryota > Viridiplantae > Streptophyta > Magnoliopsida > Dipsacales > Adoxaceae > Sambucus > Sambucus nigra. Next base: position 473,545,867 of record OX422223.1, on the reverse strand, counting down.
GAATTCTCTTGAAATTTTTAGCAAATAGGGCCAAATCGTCTAAGTCAAAATCACACTTAGAATCTGACGCATCTGTCTTTCTATTTCTAGATGACTCTCCCCTCTTTCTTGCCGACCCCTCACTTTTTCTCTCCTGGGCATTAAGTGCAATTTCCTTATCTTTAGACTTGACAGATTTAGAAAACATATCAATTTCATACGTTTGCAAGTCTCCTACAAGTTCTTCCAATATAAGCGTATTTAAATTACCCATAGTTTAACACAGTGACTTTAGGGATAAAACGCTTAGGCAGTGATCTAAGAATCTTTTTAACAACTCTGGCATTAGGGATGTGTTCACCAAGATTGAAGCTAGTATTAACAATATCGGACAGTCTACCATAAAATTCATCAAAACATTCAGATTCAAGCATGGTGATTATTTCAAATTGAGTTGTTAAATTTTGCAGTTTAGACTCTTTCACAGCATTAGTACCTTCATGGGTAAGTTGCAAAACATCCCATGCCTCTTTTGACGTGGTGCACGTCATTATGCGTTTGAACTCATCAGGTGTGACAGACCCAGAAATGGCACTTAAACCCTTAGAATTAAAAGATGACCATTTAAATTCTTCTTCAGTCCATGTAGTAACAGGTTTTAAATTGGTCACGTTTTTAAGAGTGACGGAGGGAGGTGTCCACCGTCTTTCAACCAAAATCCAGACACGCTCATCAATGGCTTTTAATGTAGATCTCATGCGGGCTTTCCAATATGCATAGTTTGTCCGTCAAAAAATGGCATTTTATTATATAACTTCTCCATTATGAACACACTCATTTTCAAAAATCAATTTTTTTTCCAGAAAATTGATATCTTAGAAAATTTTATAGAAAATTACATGGTAAAGTTGTGTAACTGGCTCTGATACCAATTTGAGAGGAGTGTGCTTGCGTTCAAATAAGGAAGTTAGTTAATTAAACTCAGTTTTTATCAATTAAGTCCTAAACATGCATATAGGTGTGATTGATGATGATAAAGTCAAGCAAGAACAATCAAACACACACAAATGAGGAAAAATCCCCCAAAGGGGCAAAACCTTTTATTTCACTATAATTTTGTAAGAAATGGTTTACACGGATTACAATGAAATATGTGACACAGAAATACCCTCGGGTGTCGGTTCTGTTGTCGGCGGCTGGAACTATCCCTTTCCAGTAAGACAACAATGAAGAAGAGAACGACTTCCTCACAAATTACTCCAGATGAGTAAAAGATCCTCTTGAAGGTTTAAAGATTCACACACATAAATGGGAACGGTTTTGTGAATAAAAAAGGTTTAGAAAACCTTAAAAAGATGAAGTCTTATTCTGGATAGTCTTCGTAGAATTTTGAGATTGTAGAAAGACTTGAAAAATGTGTAGAAGGAGAATGAATATTTATAAAAAAATCTAGGCGGTGGCTCGTTCGAACGAGATAGCCATGTCGGTCGAACGAAGGACAGAAGTCGTTCGAACGAGATTGCGCGACATGACTATCTCGCGCGAACGACATTCAAAGTTGTTTGAGCGAGCTCGTCGTTCAAGGAACTTCGCTTCTACACTTAGAAAAAATTCTTCTTTTGATAAAAATTAATCCAAACTTCAAAAATAATTTTCAAAAAATTTCCCAAATATTTATGCAAATATTTAAAGCTCTAATAAAACATTTTACCAATAAAGCGTAGTGGAGTAGTGGGAATGAACTGAGCAGCATGTCACATGAAGCATGATGCACGTGAAGATACTGTATGCATTGAATTCGGATAAAGGCCGTCAAGGTTGATCATGTTGACGTGTCGAATGTAGCGGTATCAGACATACAAATTGTGATCTAGGAGAAAACAGAAAATTCCTAGATTCTACCCCGAACATTTATAAAATTATGTCCTTACACTTCAATATAGGGTATAAGGAAGTAGTGGGAATAATTTTGTTTTGAGAAAGTGGTATCACCTATAGCACGAAGAATAAGTGCGAGGTGATTGACGACTGGTGGAACTATATGAAAGCAATTTTGGATTCATTGCGATCATTTCATTTTCAAAACGGGTATAGCTAGTAAGTGAGGTATATTGTGGTAATGGGGAGAAGATATTACCTAATGATACAGTTGGGTGAAAGCACCCGTATCTATTCATAGTGGACAAGGTGCTTACTGAGGATCTGTGTGGATAAACCTTATCATTCTTTCTCTGGATGTTTAGAGGTGAGCGAATTATCAGAGTTTTGGATCAGTCAGGAGTTAGAGTCCGATGACTAAAATGGGATAACCACTAACTGTCAAGAGTGGTTTTCCCCTTGTGTAAAAGTCACAATGTCGGGAACAGAGATACAAAGAACGGACAAGAGCAGTCAGATGTTCTATGGTTTCTCCCAGGATGGGAGTTTTGTGTCTAGATAAACGTGGGAGTTAATATGTAGTGAGGTGCGGACTCACAATAATATTGAGATAATGCGGCCAATGATGTATAGGCTATTTTTATTCGAATGTTGGTCAGTAAGAGCGCAACATGAGGTGCATTTATTGAGGTATAACCCTATAAATGATAAAGTGTTAAGAGTGTTCAACAAGCTTGTGGTGAAGCGAGGGCTGTAGTGATTGAGCCTTTCTTTGTATTTTACTTTGAGTACTAGAGGATTACAAATTTTTCCAGATATGCCTATTTTTTTAATTTTGGGATGAAATTCCGTTATTAGTGGGGGAGTATGTAATACCCCATATTTTTATAGCTTTTAATTATGTGATTTAATAAATTAAATTGCCTTGAATTATGAGATTTATTAAAATTATTTTGGGATAATTAATTGGAAAATAATTCGGATTTAAATGCTAGCGAGACGAGAGTTAGTATTTGATTATTATAATGTTGTTGAATATTACTGAGTGATTATGGTAATATGTGATTATTGAATTTATTAAAATTGTCGTGAGTTGAAAATACGACAGTTTCGGTAATTAAGTTGGGACGCGCGTGTCAGTCGTGTCAAAACCCAATTTAATGGATTTAAAAGTATTTTTCTTATGTCATCCGTATGAGCATTTTGAGTGCGCCAACGTATCCGATAGGGTCGAGATAGTCATAAAACACTAGTCGGGGGTTTAGTTTGGGTCCCGAGGCATTTTTAAGCATAATCGGCAACCCGGGAGGGTATTTTAGTCATTCCTATTTTTGGGTGAATAGTGGCCCACGAATTTTAGATAGTTATTATCAGCCAACACTTGAGTCCATTAGGGTTTCACAACCAAAAATCATAAACGGACATTAGAGTGGAGGAGAAGGGAGTTTTCAAAGGAGAACCACCAATTAGAAGCTTTTTGCACCACCGTCACCACCACCGGATAGATCGGAAGGCAAGGATCATCCCCATACCGTCTACTTCATAGAACCAAAATCTTCATTACTAGGCAAGTGATTTAACTTGCAATAATTTAGAGCATATATCATCCATGTTAGGTTAGAATTGAAGAATAACCTTGAATATTGATAATTAAATGGATTTGAAGAGTTGAAATCGTAATTTGGGTAGGTTTTGCATGTAGATTAACTTCTGGGATTTTAGCAGCCACAAAATCATGATCCATGTGTAGAGAATTATGGAATTTTATTTAATTAGATTGTGTTCTTCAAGAAATAGAAGAATAGGGTTTTTATATGAGAATTTGGTAAATTGATCCAAGAATTTGATGTTCTACTTTGATTTGATGATTCTAAAACGTGGGAAATGATGCAAACATGTTGGTATGATAATTAGTATACTTGGTTGGGAGTTTAAGACATTGTAATGAAGAATTAGAGGTGTAAAAAGATGAAAACCCGTAATTGTTTAAGAAAATCTGGGTTGATACCTGCTTGATCGATCGATCGACTCAAGAATGTCGATCGATCGACCTTTTTTATTTGATCGACCGACCCCTTATGATTTTTGGAAATTGTTTTCCCTTAAGTCTTAATAAAAATCCCAAGGCCGATGATAACTCTTAGGATGTTTAAATTGATATTTTGGAATTGAACGCCGGAAAAAAAATGATTTACTGTATGGAATTGAATGCTATTGCTTACGAGGGTCTACCGAGTGAGGTACGATTAGAAATCATTCGAATTGAAACTATAATGGGAATTTATGATGATGTAAGGATAAGAACAGTAATGGTGGGACTTTAAGTTACTGGGATAACATTAGAAACTAATAGGAGACTTAGTAACCTTTTGGGATGGGTTTAAGTACTCAAATTGATTCGACGAGAGAGTTCTCAAGCTATATATATTATGTATGATGTTCGGGATAAACTTACTACGTATGAGACTTACTATAAGGAATGTGTGAATATCTATATGGAAATATGATTACTTAGGTTGTGTGAATTCCTAGTGTATGGATTTCTTATATGTGTGACATACCTACCATACTTGCTATAACGGGAGGTTAGTTTTCAGAAAATGGGCCATCTTATCTTTGTGTGCCTTCGAAGGGGGGGGGGGGGGGGATTTAGATTGGTACCTTAAGGACATAGGACTGTGAATGACTTATTTGTGAGTTGATAAGTCAGCTGACCATGGGAGCGTAGGTATGTGCGTGACCCATGGGTATGTGAACTATGTTCGTCTCCAATATGTGTGATTTGTATTTAGACGGTTCCTGAGTGATTCGGAACACGTGATCCTTATGTATGTGATATACATGGATTTGATAGCAGAGTCTGCGTGCACCGCAGCTTAGCCTAGAGGTGCCATATATGTATTTATGTACTGAGGGTGATATACTTATGTACTTGTGACTGTTCCTTGTTGCTTCGTAGATTTGAATAACTATGATCTCTGAATGGGCTAAGAATGATAATTTAATTAACATTTGATATAAGTAATTTTAATGAATGCGAATATGGGTTATGAATATAACTGGTTTGGGTACTAAGAGTAGACATCCTATGGTAGAATGTGAAGCGAAAGTGGTACAGGCTAGTTAGTTAGCGGCTTAACTAGGATGGGTTAAGGGCATACGTTAGGCGTGCACATTAGTTGAGAGGTGAGAAACTCATGTGAGAGTACGCAACTAACGTGTATATAATATGTATTTTTATTTGTAATTTAAACACTTGCTAAACTTTTAAACTGTTTCATCTCGGGCTCTGACCCGTTTTCTTCCAAATCTATTTTTGTATTGTAAAAACATTTTAGGTGCCCAGCCACAGGGACGCCAAGCATAGGAATTCCATTCTGATGACGTGCTGTAGCTGCTGTGGAGGCTGCAGGATCTTGGTATTAGACGCCTTCATATTTATCCTTGGTTCCTTCAGAGTCATTTGTATCAGTTATGGCATGTCACCCATTCTTATTTAGAGGTTGTAGTTGCAGACTTCCATTATTTCAGTTATTGGTTTATTTATTCATACTCCTGTATTGGGACTTTATTTACTTTGGCATTATGATTATTGGAGTGTTTACTCCAGACTCCGTTGATTTCATTTCGTTGGTTATTCATATGAGATTGTTTATGCGATTGATGGTTAATGATTTAATTCTTGGTCATTTGGTAACTTAATTAATAAAATTTGATATCTCTATTTTTTAAATATTAGGTGGCTAGTAATTAATTAAAATTTTTCGACAGTGATGCTAAGACTGAACCAACTTGATATTCTGTATTAATTTAATAAATGAGTTGCTACCCGGTATTTAATTAGACGGGGTGTCACATAGGATACCCAAGTGGTGGGCTAAAATTCTACCTGGCTCACCATGGAAGAAGACATTCACATTTTTGGGTGGATCCTATAAGAAGGACAATGGCTATGACACATCCCATGTATTTCGTAATCACAGATTACATCCCAAGAGGGAAAGCAGTGAGTGACTTAAGAAATTTGGCCCGAGGACTGTTTGTAGCTTACAATGGAGTTGTTTTTTTTAACACGCCGTTCCATTTGAGGGAAATGAATTCCCCACACATCATTAGTGTCGACCATTTCATAAAAGAACAAAAAAACTTTGTGTATGATTTGAGATATCTTATTTGATTCCTACTCAAAAAATAAGTTTGTTAGAATCAAATTAAATATCTCATTCTAAAACAAATTTTGCTATATTTTATATACGTTTTAGAACTTGAAAGGAAAAGAGTGAATTTCTATTGCTTATTTTGTTTTCTGTGATCGAATAGATTGATTAAAAAGATTTCTTAAGTCTTATATTGAATTTCCTGGAATGATTTGATGTTGCGCGAAAAAAGAATCAAATGCACAAATCATCATAAATTAAGAAAAAACTAGTCACTAAATAAGTATCAAGATTTTGGTAAAGGTAAAGCCAAGCCTAGTTTTGATGTGACTAAATTACTTATAACCTTTCTTTCTTTTATGATTCCTCTCCAAGTTTCTCTCGTTTACTTCATAGTTTTAGTCATCCTATCGAGAAAAATATGAGTTTGTTTTCAGACAACAAAAGTTGTTCAAGTTTTTAATCTTTTCTTTTTCTTTGGATTTCCACAAATACATGGAGTAGCACCAATACAACGATATGTATGTGTGTCTCTATTATGAATAATTTTTTTTATAAATTGATTAAATTGATAAATTAACAAGACTATTATTATTGAATTTTTTTGTTATAAAAGCTACATTTCTTTTTATAATAACTCTTTAATTATGTAATAAATTTTCATATACGTGTGTTACATGGCAATATTTTTTAATTAATTTCTTCAATGCAACCTTGCATACTTTACATGATTTAGACTACATTGTGCTTTGGACTAACCATGGGTCGGTGGCATTACTCATTAGAAGGCATGTAATCTGATAATTTGTATGAATCTTGATAACAAATGCCTTAGATCTTTTTTTCAGAGGCATCGGCACATTTGCAAAATATTATTTTTTTGACCCAATTTGTGATTTAGGCATGTGGTGAGCCGAGGAAAAAAATCTATAATTTTGTTCCGCACATTGTGGTTATATTAAAAAAACATGGAGGATTCATAATTTTCCCACTTTTATGTTATAATTTTCTATTTTCTTTTTTTTTTAATCTTACCTAAATTACAAGTAATGGATTCACATTTTCAATGTTTCCTAATTACGCACCATGATTGTTTTATTTTTTTGCTCCTCTTTTCCCACACATTGATTTGATGCACGTTTTGAGATTTTCACACAAAAAGATTCTCTGTTATTTTTAATTTTAATCCACCTATTAAAATATGAAACTCTTAAGTTGTCTTTATATATTTTCTCACGTAAATAGTGACTAGTGTGTAAGTCAATGCATGCGTGAAACCAAAATGCAAGAGAAATAGGATTTTCGTAAAACAAAACACTAATGTAAAATTTGTAATCATTTTAATGAAATAGAATTCTTACCTGGATCTTATTCTTACCTAGACCATTCATTCCAAAACTAGAAATAATTTGACCTTCAGAACCATGCCACATCTTAGCCTTTTCAAAGTGAGACTAATAATAACACACACATTTTTCACAAAAAATATTAACTTTAACTTGTAAATCTAAAGAAATTTCTCAATGGGTAAATTATTATGCTGGATAATACTTTATTCTTAGGGAATTTTAAAATTTGAAATTAGTTTTCTAAATTATTTCAATATTGTGTAAGTTGATTATTTCTCATTAAAGCCTCCCCCATTACCTCTTCAAAGTATTTTGGTTATTTTTTACTTTTATTTAATTAGTTTAGTTTAGATTTAAACTTCTAGTTTTCCTTTCATATCATTTTGTTTTAATTTAAGTACTAAATCAATATTAACTCTAATACCATTCTCCGTGGATACTATCCTTCGCTCTCCACTATAAATAATAGTAGGGAGTTTAGGTTTTGATTGAAAGGATGTTAATGCAACGATCAAAATATATCACTTGCAAAATGGCTCTCGTTAAATAGCGCCGTTGTTGGGGAATGGTGTCATTTTAGAGTGTATTGAGTTGTTACTTTGTACATGTGTTGTGTATATTTCGTGTCTCTTTATCTTATTTTATTTTTCGTTATTTATTGTTTTTACGCTTCTAAGCCAAAAAAAGTTTGAAAACAAAACAAAATCCTGGAAAACAATGTCTATTTTAAAATTTTGTTGGCTTTGTATTTTTTGTTTATATTTTTCTAAACTTTTAGGTACTTTTTACTTTTGTTTAATTAGTTTAATTTAGTATTAAACTTGTAGAACTCCTATCATTGTACTTTATTTAATTTAAGTTGTAAATCAATATGAACTATAAAATACCATTCCTTATGGACTCGGTCCTTTGTTTACCACTTTACATAATACTACAAAGTTCAGATTTTTATTGAAAGGATGTTAGCACAATGATTACAATATATCACTTGCAAAATGCCTCTCGTCAAATGGCTCCGTTGCCGAGGAATGGTGTCATTTTTGAGTTTATTAATGTCTTACTTTGTACATATGTTGTATATATTTCACATTTCTTTATTTGTTTTTTTGTTTATTTATTATTCTTATGCTTGCAAGGCAAAAATAGTTGTGGAAAAAAAATGGTTGAATTACCGAATAGCCCCCAACATAATACATATTTTATATAAAAGACACTTATTTTTAGTTTAACCCATTTAGTCACTCAATCACCCATTTACCCAATATTCTCTTATTTTTAAAGGTCCACGCTAGCGGCACATCCTCCCCATCTCCCCACATCCCACTCCCCGCTGTCGAAGCTCCGACGACCCCCACTCCGGTGGGGGTCGCCGAAGCTCTGCCGAGAGCTGTCAGAGCTTCGACAGTAGGGAGAGATTGGGGGTGGGGGGTGGGGTGGGGTAGGGTGGAGGGAGGTGGGTAAATGGATTTGTATGTATCTTTTTTTGAGTGTTTTTATGTGGCGAGGGACTTTTTGGAACAAAATAAAAAGTCTTGGACTAGACTTGTATTAATAAATGTTTGAAGGACTATTCGATATATGCCCCAAAGCAAATTCTGTTTTGAAATTTTGTTGACTTTGAATTTTTTGTCTAGATTTTAGTGAACTTTGATATTTGTTCAAGACAATAATTTTTGATCGTATTTGAATATGAAGATTTGGTCTATTTTAATTATCAGTACTTAAATAGTTGTTCATGAAAAGTCTAAGCCCTTGATCAAAAGATATTTATCAATGTATTGTTACGACCAAAGACTTTTAACATTTTTAAAAATAAAATTTTCAAACAAAATTTCATATTTCCTTATTTATGGAAATCCTTTTATGATTAAACCAATCTTCTTCACTTGGTAATATCTCAAGAATTATGTCAATTTAAAGAAATTTCAAATCAAACATACTAATTGTAATGGATTTTGGATAGAGAAAATGGCAGCCACTTTGGGTTAGAGTGAAAACTCCTTTTGGGATGTAGTTATAAAAGAAAATAATAGTAATAGTAATAATTATAATAATAATTAGTGATCCTTGGAAAAAATAATCTTGATCATAAAATTCGCAAGGAAATAATTGCGTACGTTTGATGTGTGAAATGCGTCTCCATTTTGAGGTAAAGTTCCGTATACAGAGTTTAAACGATTTGATTATTTCTTAAATGACCCATTAATCTTGGCTTAAGTTTATGTGTTTGAAAAATGTATTTTATTCTCTTAAATGTTAAGGGTTATCTTTACTTGAAATAAAACACTCTGAAAATATTAGCGCACACACAAGACTTGATGAACATTTTTCTAAATTTTGAAAGGGGAGATAGACTTGTTTTTAAAGCTTGATGTGCTCAAGAAATAAATAAAGGAATAAAATAATTAAATCCATCAAAATCTTCTTATTTAATGCATATTTCAAAATATATTAGATTTTGTGGGTAAATTCACAATAAACCCTCACGAGAACGACTTTCTGCACGTACTAAGTGCAATCGAGAAATGCATGCGAATACGAAAATTTTTATTATCTTATTTTATTTGTATGTTATGGTTGCTTATCCATTTTGTCTCTCTTTTGCAAGAGGACTAGAAAAGGCTGATTAGGGGTGGTGTGATAAGCACTAAAAACTGTGTCTTTGTAACCCCAAATTTCCTATATTTAACTGCTAGTTATTGTTAATATGGGGCATATATGCTTATTTATTTATTTATTTATTTTGTAGTCTGCAAAACCCCGTATTTATAATTTAATTAAAATTCGGTTATTTTTAAATTACACGTGTGCTGTAATTTATTTGAATTAATTATTATGTGTTTATTAAAATATTAATCGGGAGAGATAAATATTATTATTTATGGAACAAAATTACAAAGCGAAGTATAAATAATTATTTTTACGTCATAGCAAGTGATAGTGATGTGGCCGTGTTATATCTCAACCGAGAGTCGCGTGTAGACTATAGGAGGTCGAGATAGGAAATTATTATAGAGTGATTCAGATGGTGATTTTGAGATCACAGTTGGTTCCAGAAGGATTGAGATAGTTAAAATAATGTACCCGATGGTAGTAATTGGGTCCCGGGGCCTTTTTAGACATAATCAAGCCTACATGGGGTATTCAGATCATTTGGACTTGGTCCGTTAGCCTAATTTCGGGATTAGAAATATTAAACTTAAGTTTTAGAGTTAATGGAAACCATAACTCAGATTGAAAACACTAGAAATTTGAGAGAAGAGAGAAGGAAGAAAAGAAAGGAACTCTAGAAACCAAATTCAAGGAGGAGTTGGGGTGTGTTGGGTCCAATCCATATTCTACAAAGAGTAATCAGACCCTATGAACCAATAAAGGCAAGTGATTAACTTTCTTCGATTTTAATTTTGCAAAAACTCATGTTCATATCATTGTAGGTGTACGTAAACTCGTTTTGGGGGAGGGTTATCACACGTAAAATGGGTTTTTGGTAATTTAGGCATTTGATGTAGAATAAATATCAATTGACCATGAAATACGATTTAATATGATTGGAATCTGATTTATAAATGACACCCAATAGTGAATTTTGTTTAATTTGGATTGTAGAATCTAGTTGAAGGAGAGGATGGAATTAAATTGAGAAAAATCAAATTCATGATGTTATGAATTTTAATGGAAATCAGTGATGATTAATGATTTAGATTATGATTGGAACCTAACTCGATGTGTAATAAATGTTAGGTATCAATTGGTTGAGAGTTGAGTTGATTTGATGAAGGTTTGGGTAACAAAAATGGAGGAAAGCAGCATGGGGAAGAAGAAGGCTGCGCCCAGGATCGATCGATCAATCAATTTTATCGATCGACCGATGAAGCTTGAAACGATACTGTTTTGCCTATTTTCATTTCTAGTTCTAAAATCTTTGAAATTTGTCCTAACTTTATTTATTTAGTGAAAATAAATAGGGGGCCAATTACTTAGTGATTATGGGTAAATATAATTGGGTTTAGGAAAATGTGAAATGGCGAGAAACCTAGGAATGGATAAAGTGAGATAAATTCATAAATATTTAAATACGGGTCGATTGGGTGAGTCTGTATATTTTAGCAAGTGAAGATACACTAATTATTTAATGGGTGTGAAAATTAAGTAAATTAATAGTCGGGAAAATGGACTTGGGAATTATGGGCTAGTGATACGGGAGTTAGGCACGGGTTAGACGAATTTAATTTTTTATATATATATATATTTGTGTGTGTTTTAAATATTGGTGTTAGATACTTATGTGAATTCATTCCCTTCTAGTACTATCATAGGAGGTTGTTTGATGTGGGTGAATCCCCTGGTTAGTGAATGCAGGGAGATTATAATCCCCAGGTCATATCGCTTGATATTTTATTGTGTGTTTTATTTTTCGAGGTGAGACGCTTTGGGTATGATTCAGTCTCACTCTAAGGGGAATATTACTGCCTCCACTTCGTTTGGGATTTTATTTACCTATTTCGGTGTGAGTTAACTGATTTATGGTAACCGGGTTAGAGCTAGCATACCTGGGATGATAGCATTTTAGAGAAGGCTTCCAGTGAGTTATTACTTGGAAGGATGGATATTATACATGGCATATGTTTGATTGTTGTAGTATCCTAATACGTATATGTAATACGCGTATTTATGAGGATATAAGATTTAATTAAAGTGGTTATTTATCATTTATTTAAATCAGTGATTTGGGATTTATTTATTTTGGAGAAATTATTTAATCGGGTGATTTAGAGTTTAAATTAATTCAGTCTATTTGAATTTCATGCGTGCCATATTTTGTGGTGGAAATAAAAAGATTGTATAAAGTGACTCAGATGATGATTAAGAGGTCACAGTTGATTCTGAAAGCGTCGAAATGGTCAGAATAGTATACCCGGGTGTATAGTTTTGGTCCCGAGATGATTTTAGACTAAACCGGCACCGTTTAGCGACATTTCGGTCATTTGAAAACTTAGGGTTAGAGGAATTCTAAGAATTGTAAGTTTATATCTGCACATTCAAGTGAGGGGCTAGGGTTAACATAAAGTCAAGAGAGGAGAGGCCATAAGAAAGGAAGGAGAGAAGAAAGCCAAATCTTCCTACACTAATTTCCAGAAGGAAGGGAGAAGAAACATATCATCATTCAAACGAAATCAGACCTTCAATTTAGAGGTAGGTATTTATCTTGCGTTTATTTTTATCATGTTATAATACCTATGTAGAATAGAGTTTGATTTACATATTTTTGGAAGATTTAATATGAATTTTGGGTGAGTGTAATCTATGAATTGAAGTAGGATTGCATGTAGTTATGTTCCTTTATGTTGGTGACACGAAATTAGAGGGTTTTGGATGATTGATACGAATGAAGTCTGGGTTTCTTGATGAATACACTTGAAGAACACATAAACTAGGGTTTTATGAATTTATAGAAGATAATCGGTTCTTGGATTGAATTTTGATGAATAAGTGTTTAATTTATGTTGAAAATCATCCCTATACACTTATATAATGATTAGTTATGTTGGTTTGAAATTTGGTAAAGTTTCATGAAGATTTGAGAAAGATATTATGGTGAGAAATCGTGAAAATGTAAGGAAGAAGAGACCTAAGGTGAATCGATTCTTGGGTGAATTGATTCAGCTTCCTAGATTTAGCCAATTTTGCCTTTTTGTTGTTATTTCCTCCTGGGATGAATTATGGGAAAATTGGGGAACATGCCGTTAAAGGGTGAAAATATGAAATAGCCTCCAAAGTCCCCTGCAAGAGGCACAAACACTTTCCACGGGACCAACGCAACACGTAGCTACTAACCTCGTAGTCACGAGACACCCAGGTTGAGAACATGACCAAAAATTACAAATAGCTAGCCTTAGGTTTAAAAACATGCCGTTGACGGGTGAAAATACAAAATAACCTCCAAAAGCCCCCGTAAGAGGCACAAACACCTCCAACGGGACCAATATAACACGTAGCAACTGACTGCGTAGTCATGGGACATCCAATTTGAGAACATGACTAAAAATTACAAATACCTAGACTTAGGCTTAAAAACATGTCATTGAAGCAGCCACAACTCAAAGATAAAACCCTAGGCTTGCAGAGAAGAAAAGAGGTTGAGAGATTTTTGGAGTCAAATTCATCGTCTTCATCAAAAGAATCAGACATTACAAATCACTACATGCAAGTGGTTAATTTGTTTCAATATAAATTGGTGATAATCGATTCATATCATAGTGGGTGTGATAAAAATCCATTATTTTTGGGTTGAGTAGATATATAAATTAAATTTTCAAAATTTATGGAGGGCTACGTATATATATATATATATATATATATATTGAGGAAGACTAATATCTGTTGGGGGATTAGAATTGGTGATCGAAAATCCAGAAATTTATCTCTTTTAAATTGTTAACTGGAAAAATTTAGATGGAGGTAGTAGTAAATCTGTTGAAATTGGAATTATGAGTTTAGAGGTAATAAATCGTGGACTGTAAAAGATTGGGAAGTTATATCAATTGTGTCGTTAGTGGTTACTGAAATTAGAGTATGAATCTGGGTAGAAAGCTCGGAAGAAAACATCCATGGCGGATAAATAAAAGGAAAAGGAAGAAGAGAGAGAAAACCCAGGCGTCGTTCGAATGACCCTGGGCCTCGTTTGCGTGACATCACCAATCGTTCCAACGATAGGGTTAGACGTTCGAACGATGTGGATGGGCTAGGTGCGATTTGTCTTATTTCTGATTGGGCCGGAGGTACTGATTTTGGTGGTTCAAGAGGAGTTAGTCAATGAGGTATTTATATTTAGGGACATAAAAATGAGATGAGTGTCAATAATTATGTGGAGATAAAAAATGGGAAATCTAGATTATGGAATTTGAGGTGATAAATTCTAAGAAATGAATTACGGGCCGAGGGAATGTGTCCGGGCATTTTGGTTAAGTGATACCATTTTAATAAATTAATTAAAGTTCAAATTAATTAAGTTTAGAGTCAAGAAATTGACTCAGATATGTTTGGGCTAGTGCTACGGGTGTTAGGCACGAATTAGCCGAGTTTAAATTAAATATATATATGCTATGATTGTCTAGTATATATATTTGTGTGCGTTATAAATATTGGTGCAAATAATATTTATAGGAATACATACCCCTCTAGTGCTATCACAGGAGGTTGCACGATGTGGGTGAATCCCCTGGCTAGTGAATGCATGGCGAGTTTAATTCCCAGATCATAGGCATCCAAGATTTTTATTGTGTGATTTATTTTCGGGGTGAGATGCTTTGGGTATGATTCAGTCTCACAGTCGGGGAACTATGGCCTCCTCCGCTACGTTAATTTTCGTTTTACTAATTCGGTGAGCTAACTGCATCGGGGTTTCAGGTGGATGAGTATACCTGGAGTGATAGCATTTTAGAGAAAACATGTAGTGAGTTCTTACTCTAGAGGATGTATACACACACACACACACACACACACACACACACACACACAAACATATATATATATATACCCAACATGTGTGTGAATGTTATAATATAGTGATACGTATATAATGGTGTAGATATTTCTATACAGGTGGAATACATGAAGTGCAATTGTATTGAGTATATACGTATATAAGAATGTAGATATTTATATACAAGCGAATTGCATAAAGTAAAAAAAGGTATTACTTGTATTTAACTATTTAGAATGTTATATAGTGCGTTTAAAAAGTATTAATTAGGTTAAAGCGATAAATAACTTATGAAGTAAAAGTGTGAATTACTCGGGCTAGAGTAGTATATCAAAGGATTTTTAGGACAAGACTAGTTAGACGGGGTAATGTAACTAGGAGGGTTAGAAAGAAGTTTTAAGTGTGCAATTTAGATGAGGGGCGAGTAGTATCTTAAGTGAGTGCAACACTGACTTAAATATGAAGAGCATTCATGCATTTTAATTCACTTGCAAAATATTTTCAAAAGGATTTGGGCTCTCACCCGTACTTACCAAAATATTTTCAAAACCTTTTAGGAGTCCAGTCACAGGACGCCAAACTTGACAATCTGTTCTAGGGATTCGTAGCTGCAGCTGGTGTGGATGCTTTCAGGATTGTGACTTAGTCACATCGGTTACTTCATTCTTAGAGTAGGATGAAGTTCAGTTATTTCATTTGGGCATGTTACGCTAGCAGTTTTTATTTCAGTCAGACTTTGTATTCGGATTATTATTCTATTTGATTATTATTTTGGATTTGGGATTTTTAGCCGATGGTTTATTCGGCCAGTCTTTTATTTATTTATGCAGTATTGATTTAGACTTATTGATTGTGTGAACGGTTTAATTTATATTTTTTCGCGTATTGTTATTGTTTAATAAAAATATTTTTTTTGACATCGGCTTTTTGGATACTAGGTGGTTAGTAAGTTTTAAAAAGTTTTCAACAGTGATTCTAAGAGTGATTTCCCAATTGAGAAACCACTTTTAATTTAATAAAGGACCGATCACCTGGTATTTAATTAGGCAGGGTGTCACAGATGACATCAGAGCATGAGGTTATAGTGTCCATAGGATTGGTATGGCTTTTGACGTTTCATCTTAACATTATTTGATGTCGAGCCTTATGATAGGATTGTTGTATTATTTTACATACGTGCATTTACATTCTTCTTCGATTATAGATGTATGAATGGTGAACTCAAACAACCCATTTTGAAATTTCAAATGCCGCCTATGAGAGGTAGACCGGCTAGAATAACAGTAAGAGATGAGGAGAGGGAGACTCGTCAAGTGCTAGTGGTTCCACAACCGCAACCACCACCAGGGAGGATGACGACTGCATAGGTGGCCGAGATAGTTGCCCAGGTAGTCACTGCAACTATGATATCTATGGACGTTCATTTTTCACATCCGTAGCCACAGCCGCCAGTGGCATTGGAGATTCAGTCCGAACCCGGACCATCTACTTGGCAGAGAGTCAGAGAGTCATTTCAGAAGGGCCACCCGCCTGAGTTTTAGGGTAGCTCTGATGTAGTTGAGTCATGTCAGTCAGTGGAAGAAGAATATACAACGCCACCTACATGGTGGAGTGTAGTGTGATGCAGAAGCAGATGTTTTGGGTACAGTTTGATCGCAAGTATTTTCTTCCATCAGTGGAGACTGAGATACAAAATAAGTTCAGTGAGGTGACCTAGGGTGATTGCTCCATAACAGAGTATGAGGAGGAGTTCACCCGTTTATCGTGAGTAACGAGGAGCAGAAGAAGGCGAGGTTTATAGACGGATTAGCCTGGAGGATTATGCAACACTTGACCAGTAACCCAACATTGGTGATGTATACTGATGTCACCAAGGCAACATTATTACACTGCCAGGATCATCGCTTCCACATAAAGGGAAAAAAAAAGGAGGTGAGTCTAGCCAGCAGGGTAAGGTAGGTGGAGGTACTGTTAGCGGAGCACAATAGAAGATTGGGAGGCAACATGGGCAGGACTCTCGCAGGGGAATTTTCCTAAGAGATTCATATATGAGGTCTATCGATCGGATGGTCAGAATTTTCGACAGGGCCAACAATGTCTGGATTAGCAGTAGCACTTTGCTCCTCAGGGCTGCTAGGGCCAAGGGAATGGCGAAGGAGGCTAGTAGAGAAAGGATCAGGGGCAGGGAGGGTTTTCTAGGAAGTGTTTCTTTTATTGAGAGGCAAGTGACTTGAAGGGAGATTGCCTTAAGCGAGTTAGGGGGAAACTCCAGGACGAGGTTTTGGATGTACAGCCACTACAGTAGTTAATTGGTCAGTTTACACGAGAGAATTTTGACCAAGAACCCAAGGACCAGGCAAAGCAGCTAGAGTATGGAGGTAAATTATCTTTTCATCCTATGAGCTAGGGGTGCACAACGAAATCGGTAAAACCGATAAACTAAATCAAATCGGTTGTATTGGATTGGGTTGGTTAGGTTTTTTAGACTATTGGTTCAGTTCTGATTCCAAAAAAAATAAAACTTATATTTTCGGTTCAGTTCTCGGTTTCACTATAAATCCAATCTGAATCGATCCGCTACCCAAACCTGTCCGAACTGATATGGAATATTTTATAAAATAAATAAATATATACGTATATAAAACTTGTAATTTATATTTTTGGGATTACTTGAGTTTCTAACTTATGTTATTGGGGATCAAAATTAATTTTGATCTTACAAAAATTGTTTTTGAAATACATTAATCTTAAGATTTTACTAAGTTTAAAATATGAATTTGGAGCCGAAAACCGATCTGAACCAATCCGAAAACCATTGGTTCGGTTTGGTTCGGTTCTACACAACTATCGTTTCGGTTTCGATTCCAAAAATTTAGAACTGACCCATCCCGGTTCGATTCTCGAGTTTGTATCAAAATCGAACCAAACTGAATCGTGTGCACCGCTACAATGAGCATTGATAAGCATCCAAAAGTGTTTAAATAATTCCCCGAATAGACGATTTTAATTGTTAATTCTCGAAAAAATGGGTCTTCTGAGCTTATATGTCTATTTCTAGGTCATATGCCTGTTGCTGTGTTTAAATACTCAAATCTTGGCAAAATAAGACTAAAAAAGCCTACCTAACTCCCGTAGCCTTACCCTATCCCCTAGCCTAAGCCTAAATCGAGTCCAGACCTGTCCCGAGCCTTGTGTGTGTCTAGTTTGTATTTTTTATTTTTTAAAATTTTTATTTTGAGTCAGTTTTAATTTTTAGAATTTATTTTAGATTTTCTTTAGAATTTTGTATATATTTTTAGGATTTATTTGTGTTGGCTAATTTTAATATTTCTTTTTATATAGGTGTAAGTTCTATTTCAATTTTTTTAGTTTTTAGTTTATTTTATTAGGGTGACTTTATTTTTTTTTAGGAATTTATTTTTCTAGTTTATTAGGTTTTGCATTTTCTCTAGTTAGGACTTTAGGTTTTAGTTTTAATAGATTTTTTTATTTTTTATTTCCTTTTATTTTTGAGTTTTTTATTAAATAAATTAAGAATTTTAATTTTTAATTTTAATAGATTTTAATTTTTAATTTTTTAGTTTTATTGATTTTATATTTTTTAGTTGTAATATGTAAATAGTTTAATTTTCATTTTTTAAGGGTACAATCTACACACACACACACACTAACTAATCCTACACCCTCACACACCCAAACACATCAAACCCATCTTTAACCTCTCACCAATCCTCTTTCTCTCTCATCTCTCCTAACCTCCATTAAACCATCTACCTTCATCAACTCCCCTTGCTACGACACGTCAACCCCCCATGATTCTCATTATAACTCGATCTCCTACATCAACTCAACTACTACCCAAACCAACAAAATCCACACCACAAACCAGGCGACCTCCGATTATACACCCGGAGTTGCCATGGCAGACCCTACCCGCCAATCCTCAACCCTAAACCCACGATCTCGGTTCCCCAATTTAGAAATCTAAGACCCGAAACCCCCCGTTCACCCATAACCACCTACCTCTCCCAAACCCATTCAAAACAACCCACAACCCATCACCAATTCGACCCCACCTGCCTAGCTCGAACCCGGAGCTGCCAAACCTATATATCTCCAACCTGGTTTGAAAACAAATCCCATTCGAACCCGATTTCTGACCCACTTCGTCCCTCAACTCGAGCTCCGACCTCCATTTGAACTAGTAAAACCCAATACCCATTTTCATTTTACGCATAACCAATCCAAACCTCTTATCCATTTCTAACCAAAAAACACCCAAATAAAACCCAACCCTTACTTGATCATGGCAAAGTTCCAAAAACAATCCAAATAAAAAAAAGGACCCCATGTTAAATGCCAATTTATCCACCTTTTTCCAACTTACCCCCACACTCTCCTTATGTTCCCTTTTTCCATTATACCCTCACTAACTCACCATCTCATCCCGCATGCACTTTTATTCTCCCAATTATACCCCTCGGCGCTATTTTTCCATGATATAAAAGAAGCAATGGAGGCTCATTGGAAAAAAAAACTAAGCATTGTAGAGAGAAAACCCTAAAGAGAAGAATAGGGAGAGAAACATCTTTTTAAATATATTTTTTATTTTTTTTATATTATTTAGAGATTTTGTGAGAAGTAATTATGAGTGATTGAATCGTATGGAGAAGATAGAGTTCAATTTGTCAAATTCAAAGAGACTTGTTTGAAGATTTGTTCTCTTTTCTCTACTATTTTATTTTAAATGCCTTTGAATATTTGTTCATCATGTTTAATATCATGTTAGGCTAAATCTCCTTTCAAGGGGTGGGATGAATCCTCATTTATGTTATTTTAATTAATTAGTTTGTTTATTTAAATTCCCTTTGAATGGTAATTTTGATCCTTCACCCTTCAATTTACACCTCGAGAGAGGGTAAATGATGTTTGAGTGAAAATCGAGATTCTTTATATAATACCCATTTTAGAATAAAACTAGAGATAGTGGTTTCTCAAGTGTGGTATTATTCCTTGAGTTTCTACTCTAATTTTTATTTTCTAAGATTTATATGAATTTTAATGAATCGTTCCTAGCGGGTGGTTTATTAAAAGGAATATAGATCTAATTTCTAGAGTTGTGGGGGGTTGAAACTTAATTTTCTAAAAGGTTAATGTTAAAATTTCATTTGTGACGAGAGTTGATTTGCAATTTTAACACTATTTTGGGAGATTTTAAATGAACTAATTAATTAATTAGATTAACTAGAATATGTGATGTATTCCTATTCCTTGATTGTTCTCACATTTATTTCCTCACTTCATCTCATTTTTTACATTTTATTTTGTTATATTTCACTTATTTTTTATCACACTTTTTAGTTAGTCTTTAGATCTTTGATTTAGTTTAGTCTTATTTCACCCTCATCAGAAAAATTGTTTTAATATTAAAAAAATATAAAAAAATTAGAAAAAAGTAAAAAGTATAAAAACAAATTAAATAAAAAAATGAATTGCATAACTTTTCAATTGTTTCGCTCCATAGATCTGGATTAGATTAGGATTGACATCCTTACTTAACTCTATTCTAGTATTTTTTATATTTTTGTAAGTAATTGAAGGAAATTGTTGATTAGAAAGTCTTGCAACAACGAAATATACAAAAGTCCAAATTCTATCAAATGGCACCGTTGCCGATCTTTGGAGTTTGAAGCACTTAGAAAGCATTTTGTATTGTGGTTCATTTGTTTTCCATTTTTACTCTTTTGTACCATTTTTCATTTTATTAGAAGGCTTGTATTAGGATTATATTATTTGTCTTGTATTGCGGTGCTTGGAGACACCATTATTTTTTATTTAAATTTTTAATAATTCAAAAAATGAAAAAGAAAAGCGTGATAGGGAAACCGAACAGGGTAGAGAGAGGGCGTCCAAAGGCGAGGATTTAGAAGCCTCTCTACTTTGGGTCGGTAGGACTCCCAGGTCCGAATGAGATAGGTGAGATCTCCCCCCGATCAACTCAAATTGTTCATCTCCCCATGGTGTAAAAACAGTGAGAGGTACATTTCTCAAACCCTCGCGAATCTCTTGCAAGCGAGTCAATTTTCTGTGTGACTTCGTGCTCTTATTTGATTTTTATTCTCGCAAATATTTTTGAATGTGTGTGATGAATTATTCAATTAAGACCTACACCCGGTCATTCACGAGAAGAAATTTCATCACCGACTCACTCGTTTATCCTTTGTATGCTATCTTAGGTATCATTAAATTTAAAATCAATCAACTAGCTAGCGCAATAGGAGAATATTTTTGCAAAGGTGATCACAAAGATAAATTCCGTGATTTTTGTTGCCAGTGGACTTAATTAAAATTTGGATACCCTTTCACTAAATTTTGAAGATAAAAATTGGCAATGTGCTAGTTAGGATTTATCCTTGACTTCTGTGTGTTCAATTCCAATCTTTTTCTAGTCAGTTTTAGTGAGTTCGTCCAAATCAAGAGTTCATATTTTCCCCATATTTTCTTTCAAAAAATCCAAAAATATTTTCTTCCTTTATTTTATAAAAATCCAAAATTATTTTCTTTCCCTCATTTTGAAAAAAATCCAAAAATATTTCTTTCCTTTTGAAAAATATTTAAAAATCCAAAAAAAAGAGAAGAAATTCTCCCATAATGGCTGACGAACGTCGTTTAAGGGACTACTTTGGCTATTTCCCATTGTCTCGAAGCATGTTTGTAGTTGAGCCCGAGTCCAACCTCCATACTTTACTTTGGGGCTTTAACTCTCATACACACATCGTTGATACTCATGCGTCATCCACACACGCATCTCACATTCCATCGCCTCCGATGATGAGTGTCAACGCGTTAAATGCTTCGTCGTGTACCTCTTGCTTTCAAGCCGATCACTTGTCCCATGATTGTCCATACTTTCCATATCTATCCGAACTAACCATGGCCCAAGTGTTTCTAAATGACACTGTTCCGAAACCCACCATGGCATATGCTCATGATATATCCAATACTGAGTGGTGTGAGCAACCAAGTTATTCATGGAGGCCTGATCACCCTTTTACGCAATATGAATCCCAACCCTATGTTTGGGATTATCACATGTTCCAACAGTCATTATGGCAATCAAGTGTAGCCTATACCGATCAGTCACCTCACTATGCACCCCATGATTATCAACCTTTTTTCTCTCACGGTGATGCTTCTCTCATGTATGCCACACTTAACCCCATTCCCCACACTTCTTATGAGTATTCTCCGCTTGATAATGTCCATAGTGAGTTGAGTCCACCTCCGCCACCGCCCATCACCCCACCACCATCATCCACCTCTTCTCTCGAGAGCCTCTTGTAAGCATTCAGCCTCGAGCAAGATCAAGCCACTCAATATCAAAATGAAGCCCTCCAACGATTTGAAGAACACCTTAATGAATTTGAGTGTGAGAGAGAGTCAGATTTCACCCCAAGTCAACCCATTGTTTCCCCCACGTGGAGTGATGATGAGTGATCTCGTGCCACTGATTTTGAGTGTGACTAACCCTCTCCTCCCGAGAATATCGATGTTGAGACCATCCCATGGTCCGGGCCCTAAGTTTACAATTGTGTTGATTTATTCACTGATTGTGAGACTGATCCCATTTCTATCACAGATAAGGAACCCACCATTGAGGTTCACACTCCCTTTCCCGATGAATCCAAAAAAATGCCCGAGTCACCAATTGAGCCCCACCACATTCCACTTTCCAAACAATTTTCCCTTCCCATCCAAATTGAGCACCATGCTTATAGGGCCGTTGCTGCCCTCACATTTACACTCAATAAGGCCCATAATCGATGCTTATTCACCCTTGCCTTTCATTCATATACCTTTCTACCCACCAGCCCATGGTCAACTGGTTCTTTTCATCTTGTGAAGCACTTTGCTATACAAGTGCATTTATCCTCTTTAGCGTTTATCCAACAAGACGCTTCAGTCTTGTTTGGGGGCGATTATCATCACCCAATTCTTTTGCCACCCCGTGCTTTCATAGTTCTTAACCCGAGGGTGAGTTTCCTTCAGTCTAGCTGAAGACGTTAAACTTAGCGCTACCATGAGGTAGCCCACTATTTCTGAGTATGAGTATTATCCTATTTGGGGGTGGTGTTTCACACCACCCAATGCTTTACAATGTTTATAGACTTGTACTCATTTTTATCTCCTTACTTTTTCAGGTTTCTTCTTGGCTACATCTGATTCACTTCATTAGAAGTCGATCATGGTAATCTCTTTCCTATCCTATGCTCTCAATTTTAAAAATCATTTTATTTAACATTGAGGATGGTGTTCCTTTTTGTTTGGGGGTGGGGAATTTGATCAAAATTGTACCTCTTCTAAAAAAATTTCAAAACCTGATTTATTTAAAATTTTCGTGCAATTTCTCTAATCTCACTCATTGACGTGAATTTACTATTGTCCATCTTTTTAGTCTAGGAATCAAGATAAAGGATATTTTTTATAGCTTATGTAATGCGTACCAAGGCATTTTGCACCGTGAATTTCTAGACTCAACAAAATTTGCTCACTTATCACGTCATTAGAGTTTAGAGTTGAAGAGTATTACAATTATCAAGAAAACCTTAAGGATCACTAGTAGAGACTTTAGCTTGTGAGATTTGTGCCTTTCACCCTTTCAAAGTGTTTTACGCAATCTCCGAGTCACAAGTTGATTCAACTTCCTTGGGGTTCCAACTTTAAATCGTTGTATGATCTCATTATTCTTCATTAAAATTTTTGGCTTGATCACTGAGAACGACATCACTTTCGAGTTGTAAGAAACATGTGTCTTAAAATTTATCCCGATCACTAGATTTTCACCCATTCACTTTGCTCATTACATTCCCATATTCTTACATATTTCCACACCATCCATTTATAATCTCCATTTATATATCATCCATCATTTTGAGAAAACGAGTGCTTTCCCAAATATAAAATGTCTTTCATGTTGAGAGTATAAAAGAGAAAAAATAGCAAAAGAAAAAAAAGAAAAGAAATTTTGAAAAAAAATAAAAAAAAAGAAGAGAAAAAAAAAGAAAATTTGCAGTCAAGTCCTTGTGAAATAAAGACATTTGTGCCTAAACTATCGAACACTTTTCTCACACATCCATCAAACATCCATCACCATCCTATACTACTTATCTCATCATATCCTCCACATTTCATTTCCCCACTCACCCATAAACATCCATGTTCTCCCCTAGGTGTTCGGGAAAATGAAAGTTAACGTGGTGAATAACTTGACGTTATCACTATAGTGATTAGCATTCTTTTCGGAGATCATTTTTCTTTCTAAATGTTCGTTCTTTCTTATATATGTGTGAGACGTTTGACCTTGCTTATATTTACTCACCTCCTTACACACAAGAGCGATACACGTACCCAAATCTCGAGACTTATTTTGAGAGAGATATATTCGTGAGATTTTGAAGTCGAAGCATTGATTCCGAAAAAGCGATCTAGGAATTACTCTTATGATAGTCGGCCCGTTTTGACTGATTCACACCACACGCATTAAGTTCTAGGAAGGATGTACCTTGTACTTACTTAGCTAAACTTTTTTTTACACTTCCAGCCTGTATTCCGCAAATATTTATCTTTGGATGTTTGTGTGATTGTTCTACATCTAATAAGAGATTGACTGCCGTTTGGAAATAAATAATTTTGTTGGTATATTCGCTGCAAACTCTCATGAGACAAAAATCATCCTGTAGGGCAACCTATAGGTTTAAAGACTTGTTGCACATGCTAAGTGTAATCGCAAGTGCTCGCGAAAGTTTTACACTTTTGGTTTCTTATCTTTA
The DNA here is from genome assembly GCA_949130495.1 of Sambucus nigra. Taxonomy (NCBI): domain Eukaryota; kingdom Viridiplantae; phylum Streptophyta; class Magnoliopsida; order Dipsacales; family Adoxaceae; genus Sambucus; species Sambucus nigra. Next base: position 473,521,191 of record OX422223.1, on the reverse strand, counting down.
TTTCTCTCCATATTTTGCTCGAGGACTAGCAATGTTTTGTTTGGGGGTGGTGTGATAAGCACCCAAAAGTGTTAAATAAGACCCTTAATAGACGGTTTTTAATTGCTAATTCTAGACAAAATGGGTCTTATGAGCTTATATGTGTATTTTGTAGATCACATGCCTGTTGCTATGTTCAAACGCTCAAATCTCGGCAAAATGCGGCTAAAAAGTGCTAACCCTAACTCCCGTAGCCCTACTCTGTCCCTTAACATAAGCCTAGACCGAGTCCAGACCTGTCTCGAGCCTTCTGTGTGTCTAGTTTGTACTTTTATTATTATTTAGATTTTTATTTTTGTGTCACTTTTAATTTTTAGGACTTATATTGTTTTTAGTTTTTATTTTATTTTATTAGGATAAGTTTATTTTTTTTAGGAATTTATTTTCTAGTTTATTTGGTTTTGCATTTTCTCTAGTTAGGACTTTAGTTTTTAGTGTTAATACATTTTTGTTTTTTACTTTTATTTTTTTTATTTTTCAGTCTTTTATTAAATAGATTAAGAATTTAATTTAATTTAATTTTTAATTTTAATAGATTTTAATTTTTATTGATTTTATATTTTTTAGTTGCAATATGTAAATAGTTTAATTTTCTTTTTGTTAAGGGTAGAATCTAAACACACACACACTAACTAATCCTACACCCTCACACACCTAAACACATCAAACCCATCTTCAACCTCTCTCCAATCCTCTTTCTCTCTCATCTCTCCTAACCTCCATTAAACCATCCACCTTCATCAACTCCCCTTGCTACGACACCTAAACCACCCATGGTTCCGATTCTAACCCGATCTCATACATTAACCCGACTACTACCCAAACCAACAAAATCCACACCACAAACTAAGCGACCTCCGTTTTTACACCCGAAGCTGCAAGGCACCTACCACTACACCAAATCTGCCGAATTGTCAAGGTCATTGACCTTGACAAATCCAACTTGTCAAGGTCAATGACAGTGACATTTCTAGGCGAGACAAATGTTTTTGTCACGGTCGTGTCACGGTCATTGACCTTGACACAAAACTCGCGTTTTGTGTCACGGTCGTGTCGCGGTCAATGACCGTGACACGTTTGTCACGGTTTATAACCGTGACAAAGCCGTGACCCTTTTTAAAAAAATTGTCACGACCATTGACCGTGACACATCAGTGATAACTTTTTGTCACGGACGTGTCACGGTTAATGACCGTGACAATTCTGGGCAGAATTTAAAAAAAATTTGCTGGGCAGTATGGCCAGTGCCACTGCCCAACAGTATATTTGTACCTGTTATAGCAACGTTGTACCTGTTCCAAACATCATATATCCAAACAAACTAAAGATAATGCAAATATATATTCAAATAAAGACAATATGCATCACGATATAATTCAAATGTAACAACTTAAAACAATTCAATTCAAACTTAAAACAATGTCACTACATGTCTGGTGTATTGTTAAAACTGAGGAGGTGAGTAGGCCACACGACATACGAATTGACGCACCCACTAATATACGTCGTGCCGCATTGTTCGCGCAACCACAATAGGGAGTTCTCCTTCCCGGGTATGACATGCGTGATGAGCACCCTGGACTCCATCTCTTGAAGCGCACGTCCATGAACTATTCCACCCTGGACGATATTCGGGTCCCTCAACCCCCGTCCTATTCGCTGGCCATCAAATACGTCCAATCTGGACACGCTCGGCCAACCAAGTGTCGACATTGGTCTGTTGAAGGGCGCCAAATAGGGAAGTGGATCATCGAAGTAAGAACGTGTCGGTGATGAAGCAGCGCGGTCCACATCCTCGTCATCCTGCGCCTCGTCCTCCCGCACCTCCTCCTCCACCGCCTTCTCCTTCCCTTTCCCTTTCCCTTTACGGTCTCCGCCCAAAGTACGCTTCATGAATGCGTACATATCTTGGACTGTCGCCTCCAAACGGGACAGCTTCGCGTGGTGTGAATCCACCGTTCGAGCCAACCCGGTGTCGCTCGTCTCCAATCCGATGATCCTAGATTTGGCCACCCGCGAGCTCACCTCCCTTGTCCTCCCATTGCGATCAGAGCCAAGCACTTGGCTGAGTGCATCTGTGGACAAAGATGCCTTGTCGGCATCAGACTGCGATTCATGCACTTCCTTAAGCTTTGCCTGAAACGACAAAAAGCACATGATTAGTAAAATAAGTAAACTAAAAAATTATAACGTAATTAAAAAAAATTAAACTGTCGGATTACTTACAATCGTGGCCGCGACGCTCGGGGACACCTCCTTGTCCTTCCCCTTCTTCGTCCGAAGATCCACATAAGTATCGAGCCTATGTGGCTTACCCCCAGGCCCACTCCCTACCCCCTGAAATAAAATAAAGTAAAGTAAAATTAGTATCGGCCCCGCAAAGTAAAATAATGAAGAATAATATATTTCTGTATTTATAGAAAAATTAAATCTTACCTGCATCCTATGCTCCACCTCGGCGTAAGAGGTCCGGCCGGAGTAGTGTACGTCCGTCTTTTTTGCCCGATTTTCCCTCCCCGATTGGAGAGATGCCAATTGTCGATCCTCGATCTCATTGTCAATGAACTTATGCCATTGTGCCAATGAGATCGGCTCCTTGGAGGGGACAGATTCACGCCATTGGATAATCGACTCTCGTGTTTTCCCAAAGTACGGTGCCCGCATATTTTTTTTCCACGACTTGAGTTGCTCCCTAATCTGCTCCAACACGGGATCGCGTAGCTTTGGATCCAAGTTGAATTGTTCCTGTCCAACAAATACAATGTTAGTTGCGAATAAATATAAATATAAATATGAAATCGAAATTGAAATTGAAATTGAAATTGAAATTGAAATTGAAATTGAAATTGAAATTGAAATTGAAATTGAAATTGAAATTGAAATTATAATTGAAATATTCATATAAATATAAATATAAATATATTACCTGTAGTGCCGCCCAAACAGCTAACTTGATCTCATATGGCACCTCCTTCCAACTCATAAACCCCGGGCCGATGACCGTCTTTAGCAGAACGAGGGATCTCGCTAATATCTCTGATTTGTTCTTGACGGTAATCCCATATTTCCCATATTTGGGGAGCCTAGGGGCGGAAGAGCCCTCGTCGCCTCCACTACCACCGACCCCAGACGACATCATCATAAACAGCATCATCATCTTCGCCTTAATATCTGAAGGAGACATTTGCTGTAAAAAAATATTATTAGTACAGATATAATATTTTCAATTTTAAGGACTATTTTCATCACTTAGTGTTCATCTAAGTTCTAGTATAACAAGTTCCCATAAAAATCTTTAATAAAATTCTCATATCTTCTTTAAATTTAAACACACACACAGTAGTGACTGTCTATTTAAAATAATCTCAATGTTAATTTCAGGTATTGCATTTCTACTATTGTTTTGTGCTTTTTATAAATCATACCCCACCCCCACCCCCACCCCCACCCTAACATGTTTACGGGCTTTCATTACCCGTCATAAATTTTTCGGTCCGTGACTTATTGGCCAGTTGTCTTGGGTCTTTTAGTCCCTTAACATTACTTTAAGAATTTTACCCAATCTAAATACCACATTTTCTTTCTTGTTATACACTTGAACACGTTTTGTTATTTAGTCCTTATTAATTTATCTTTGATGTATTACCATCATCTTTACTTTTATAAACTTTATTTAATTTTCAATTTTAAGGACTATTTTCATCACTTAGTGTTCATCTATGTTCTAGTATAACAAGTTCCCATAAAAATCTTTAATAAAGTATTATCACAAATATAAACTAAGAGTGATAAAATAACTTTGAGGCATATAAATTAATTGTGACAAAGTAAGATTATGGAAACCCCACTTTTCTTTCTATAACTCCTATTTTATTAAACTTTAAATATAATTAGGGGTGTATAGAAAGAAAAGATAAATAGGAATAAAAACAACATTTTTAAAATATGAAGGGCTCACCAATTTGATCAAATTTTTCAACAACATAGACTAATTGATCTTTATTATAAGACAATTACTACAAATTTATGCGCATCGCCCGAATTCAAAAAGTAATTTAATGACTAAAGTAATACTTTTTTTAACTTTAATTATTCACCACAAATCTTAAAAAATATTTTATTTTTCATGCTTTTAGCAACTTCGGATGCCATTTTAACCCTTATTGTAGTTTTTTAGTTTTCATGCTTTTATTTGATGGATATAAAGTCATGTGATTATTTCACCATATAAAGTCAACAAAAAACGCCATATATGGTTTTTTTCTCCATTAGTATAAGTATATAGCGATTATTTCACACTTAAATCACATATTAAGCCGGCCTTCATCTTTTTATGAAATTTGTAGAAAATTACTTATTTATTTTGAATGAAAATAAATTGTTATCCAATATTTTTGGATATTATTTACATTTACATTTTTGGATATTATTTTTGGATATTATTTACATTTACATTTTTGGATATTATTTTTGGAAATTTATAGAAAATTACTTATTTATTTACATTTTTAACCCCCTACCCCCACCCTACCCCACCCCCTACCTCCACCCTGCCCCCACCCTACCCTCACCCTGCCCCACCTCCTACCCCCACCCTGCCCCACCCCCCACACACGAACACACACACGCACATATATACACACATATATATACACACAAACATATATATAAATGGAAGAGAGAGAGAGAGAGCAGCGTCGAGAGAGAGAGAGAGGGAGGGAACGACGGGAGGGAAAAAAGAAGGGGGAAAGGGTTTTTGCTGGAAACATTGTCACGGTCGTGTCAAGGTCATTGACCGTGACAATTATTTAAAGAATTGTCACGGTCAATGACCGTGACAAGTAAATTTGTCACGGCCTTGTCACGGTCATTGACCGTGACAATTCTTTGTCACGGTCGTGTCAAGGTCAACGACCGTGACATAAAACGCGTGTTTTTTGTCACGGTCAATGACCTTGACAAGGGTGGCCGGCTGAAAGGTGACATTTTGGCCATTTTGGTGTAGTGTACCCGCCAATCCTCAACCCCAAACCCACGAACCCGATTCCCCAATTCAAAAATCGAAGACCCGTAACCCCCTTTCACCCACAACCACCTACCTCTGCCAAACCCATTCAAAACAACCCACAACCCATCACAAATTCAACCCCACATGCCTAGCTCGAACCTGGAGCTGCCAAACCAATATATCTCCAACCCGGTCTGAAAACCAATCCCATCCGAACCCGAATTCTTACCCACTTTGTCCATCAACCCGAGCTTCGACCACCATTTGAACTAGCAAAACCCAATACCCATATTCATTTTACTTATAACCAATCGAAACCTCTTACCCATTTCTAACCAAAAAACACCAAAATAAAACCCAAGCCGTTACCTGGTTCTGCCAAAGTTCCAACAACAATCCAAATAAAACCAAGCCCCACATGTTAAATACCAACTTATCCCCTTTTTTCCAACTTACCCCCACACTCTCCTTATGTCCCCATTTCCCAGTATACCCTCAACTACCTCACCATCTCATCCTGCATGCAATTTTATTCTCCTAATTATACTATTAGCCCTATTTTTCCATGATATAAAAGAAGTAATGGAGGCTCATTGGAAAAAAACAAGCATTGTAGAGAGAAAACCCTAGAGAGAAGAATAGGGAAAGAAACATCTGTGTAAATATTTTTTTATTTCTTTTATTTTATTTAGAGATTTTATGAGAAGTAATTGTGAGTGATTGAATTGTATGAAGAGGATAGAGTTCAATTTGTCAAATTCAAGGAGACTTGCTTGAAGATTTGTTCTTTTTCTCTACTATTTTATTTTAAATGCCTTTGAATATTTGTTCATCATGTTTAATATCATGTTAGGCTAATTCGAGTCATTTTTAGATTCACATATGTCGCATTTTGAGATCGAAATTGAATAACGTTATAAAGTAATTCAGATGACAATTCTGAGTGCACGATTGATTTCAAATAGGTCGAAAAAGTAAAAAAAGAGTACCCGAGGGTAGTATATGAGTCTCGGGGCATTTTTAGGCATAACCGAGCTCACATGAGGGTGTTTGGGCCATTTCAATTTATCCCACAAGTCTAATTTCTGGATCAGTATTAGAAAAACAAAATTTAAGAGTTTGGGATAGATACACCTATCATTCGAACGACCTTGGGCCTCATTCACGCGACATCACCTGTCATTCGAACGACAGGGTGAGACGTTCGAACGACGTGGACGGGGCAAACTCGATTTGGCTTATTTCTGATTGGGACGGAGGTATTAATTTTGGTGGTTCAAGAGGAATTGTTGATTTTGGTGGTTCAAGAGGAGTTATTCAGTGGGGTATTTATATTTAGGGATGTAAAAATGAGATGAGTATAAATAATTAAGTGGAGATAAAAAGAGGGAAACCTAGATTATGGAATTTGAGGTGATAAATTCTAAGGAATGAACTACGGGCCGAGGAATGTGTCTGGGCATTTTGGTTGAGTGACGCCAATTTAAAAAATTAATTAAAGTGATAATTAATTAAGTTTAGAGTCGAAAAATTGACTCGGATATTTTTGGGCTAGTGCAACGGGTATTAGGCACAAATTAGACGAGTTTAAATTAAATATATATATGCGGTAGTGTGTGTGTGTGTATATATATATTTGTGTTCTTTATAAATATTAGTGTGACTAATATTTATAGGAATACATACCCCGCTGGTGATATCACAAGAGGTTGCGCGCTGTGGGTGAATCCCCTGGCTAGTGAATGCAGGGCGATTATAATTGCCAGGTCATAGGCGTCCAGAATTTTTATTGTGTGATTTATTTTCGGGGTGAGACGCTTTGGGTATGATTCGGTCTCACACTTGGGGAACTATGGACGCCTACGCTACGTTTATTTTTGTTTTACTGATTCGGGGAGCTAACCCCATCAGGGTTTCAGGTGGATGAGTATACCTGGGGTGATAGCATTTTAGAGAAAACATCTGATGAGGTCCTACTCGGGAGGATGGATATACTTGGGAGGATGGATATACACACACATCATGTGTGTGAATGTTATAATATATTGATATGTATATAATGGTGTAGATATTTATTATACGGGTGGAATACATGAAGTGCAATTGTATTGAGTATATACATATATAAGAATGTAGATATTTATATAAGGGCGAATTACATAAAGTAAAAAAAGGTATTACTTGTATTTAACTAGTGAGACTGTTATATAGTGCATTTAAAGAGGATTAATTAAGTTAATGCGATAAATAGCTTATTAAGTAAAAGTACGAATTACTCGGGCAAGAGTAGTATATCAGGGAATTTTCAGGACAATACTAGTTAGACGGGGTCGTGTAACTAGTCGGGTTAGGAAGAAGCGTTATGTGTGCACTTTAGATGAGGGGTGAGTAGTATCTCTAGTGAGTGTGGAACTAACTTAAATATGAAGAGCATTCGTGCATTTTAATTCACTGAAAAATATTTTCAAAAGGATTTGGGCTCTGACCCGTACTTGCAAAAATATTTTTAAAACCTTTTAGGTGTCCAACCACAGGACGCCAAATTTGACGATTTGTTCCAGGGATGCGTATATGCAACAGGTTTGGGTGCTTACAGGATTGGGACTTAGTCGCTTCGGTTACTTCATTCTTAGAGTAGGATAAAGTTCAGTTATTTCATTTGGGCATGTTGCCCCAGCTATTTTTTTATTTCAGTCAGACTTTGTATTTAGAATATTATTTTCTTGGATTATTATTTTGGATTTGGGATTTTTAGCCAATGGTTTATTCGGCCAGACTTTTATTTATTAATGCAGTATTGATTTAGACTCATTGATTGTGTGAATGGTTTAGTTTATATTTTTTCGCATATTATTTTTGTTTAATAAAAAGTAAAAAAAAATTGATATCGATTTTTTGAATACTAGGTGATTAGTAAGTTTTAAAAAGTTTTCGACAGTGATGCTAAGAATGAACCCTATGAGAAGCCCCTTTTAATTTAATAATGGACTGATCACTTGGTATTTAATTAGGTGGGGTGTCACAGTGAATTGTACGGTAAGTATTTGAGGGATAAATACTACGTACGGATAATATTTATAGGTTGAGTGTGTACCTATATCTATTTATAGGTGGAGCGTATACCTATACATGTTATTATTATAGGTTGTGTGTATTCGTATAATGAATATACATATGATTAGGTTGTGTGTATGCCTATTATGTGATTTGTGTATGTTAACATACCTACGCTACCTGATATCACGGAGGTCCCGCGCAGTGGGAGATCCCACCTTGAGGATTCTAGTGAGGTGTGGATTTGTGCCCCAGAGCATAGTACTGATAATGGATAACTATATGAGAGAAATAATGACGCCGGCAAGTCGTTTGGGTATGTTAGGTATGTGCGCAACCCCAAAGATTTAGTTCTATGTTCACCTCCAATATGTGTGGTTTTATTGATGGTTTGAGGAGACATTTTGAACCGATAGTCCATGATTAGGTACGAGAGGTACTTGGACTGATAGCAGAGTACGCAAGTGCGCATCATTATGACTATTCCGTGAGATGCGATAGTATATGTATACTCATGGATGTTTAATCTTACTTATGTGTGATAGTAAGGAGACTAGATAGTGTATATCTAAACAATGTTTAATCTACTTATGTGTGATAGTAGTGAAACTAGATAGTGTATATCTAAAACATTGCTTAATCTACTTAAGTGTAAATAGTAGAAAAGATAGATAGTGAGAATCTAAAGGTAAAGTAAGATTGAGGACTAAACATAAGGATAATAATAATAACGTAAGAGTAATATTAATTATTAGTTGGTTGGTAACGTACTGTATGGGCGGTACGGATAAGTTGAAGAGAGAATTTAACTAAAGACTTAATGATGAGTAAGGGTATACTGTAGTGTACTGTATGGGAAGTACAATAGAGCTAGACTGATTTATGGTTAGTTATATGCTTAAGACCTAGTTAGATTGGGTAGCTTGACTAGGTGGGCTTAGTAGAATACGTTAGGTGAGCACTATAGATGAGAGGTGAGGAGCCCAAGAGAGTGTACGCAACCTAACATGTGTATCTAATAACTGTTCATTCAAACTGCAATTTAAATACTTGATAAATATTTTCAAATGTTTTACTTGGGCTCTGACCCGTACATGAAAAGTTTTTTTTCAAAACCTTTTAGGTATCCATCCACTGGGACGCCAAGCTTGACGATCTGTTCCAAGGATGCATAGCTATATCACATGTGGATGCTTGGAGGATTTGGACTTAGATGCCTCGGTTACTTCATTCCTAGAGTAGAATGCAGTTCAGTTATTTCATTTGGGCATGTCGCCCCTTCAGTTATTCATATTATGCAGTTTACCAGACTTTGTATTTGTGGACTCAGTTTGATTCCATTGGACGTTTAGTTGGATATTTATATTGAGAGCCGATAGTTCATTCGGTATCATTTTATCTCAGTTATTTATCTAGTGTTTAGTTCAGATTATTTTTATTGCATGGATGGCTTGATTATTGTGATTATTTCGCTTGTTGATATTGTTTAATAAAAAGATAAAATTTGGCGCCAACTTTTTGAATACTAGGTGGTTATTTAAATTTTAAAAAGTTTTCGGTAGTGATGTTAAGAATGAACCATATGAGATTCTTATTTTAATTGGATGAAGGACTGATCACTCGGTATTTAATTAAGCAGGGTGTCATAGTATATAATAGATTGAATAGTTATCTATGGGTTAAATACATAAAGCGTGAATGTATTACTTATATAACCAGTGTGAATGTTATATAACCAACTACAATGGAAATGATTAAATAAGTTAATGAGTGGAATAACTTATGAATCGAAGTAAGAAATACTCGAGTTTGATTAGCGTGATAGAAGGATTGTAACAAGGCTAGTTAGGTGGGGGTAGTATAACTTGTTAGGCCATGAGATAAGCATTATGTGTGCACATTAGTTGAGGGGTGAGGAATGTCTCAAGAGAGTGTGACATCTACTTAAGTATGAAAAGTGTTAATGCATATTTAACTATTTCCTTTTAATTACTTGCTAAATATTTTTCAAATGATTTTGGACTCTGGCCCGTGTCAACATATTTTTCAAAACATTTTAGGTGTCCAGCCACAGGGACGCCAAGTTTGAGAACTATTTCTAGGGATGCGTAGCTGCAGCATTGTGGAGGCTTGCAGGATATTGTATAGATTCTTCGGTTATTCATTCCTAGACTAGGTTATTGGGTCAGTAGTTCATTTGGGCATGTTGCCTCTTTTAGTTGATACATTTAGTTTTATTTATCAGACGATGTACTTGGATTTAGCTTATTGCTTCAGACTTATGTTTTGGATTCTGTTTTACGAACTGATGGTTTGTTTGGTATTCATTTTATCTATTGGTAGTGTGATGATTCAAATTCTTATGATTTTTGTGGAGGAGTTACTTTAGTTTTATATTCCGTATATTGTTAAGTTAATAAAAGATAAAATTAGAACCGTCTTAATTTAACATTAGTGGTTAGAATTTTTTAAAGTTTTCGACAGTGATGCTAAGAATGAACCACATGATATTCCTAGTTATTTTGATAAAGGATTGATCACCCATGATTAAAATAGTCGAGGTGTCACAGATAGTATCAAAGCATCAGGTTCTTGTGTCCATAGGATCTGTGTGGCTTACTACGATTTCAACGTAGCGTTCTTTGATATAGAGCCCTATTATTAGGACTGTTGCATTCAGATTTACACATTTGAGATTTCATTCTTCTGCTTATTATAATTGTATTGAGCGTGAACTCATAAATTTTTTAGGTGGTTCTAGATGTCGCCTAGGAGGGAACGACTGGCTAGGATCGCCAAAAGATGTATTATGGACAAGATCAGCAGGGTATGGTGACGACCACAGAGGTGGCTGGTATTGTAGAACAAGAAGTTACTGCTGCATTATTACACTACTGAGAGCATTATTTCCAACTGATAGGGAGCAAAAGAACAAGGGAATCTATCCGGTTTGGCAGGTCAGGAAGCATTAGTAGTGGCATGCCAAAGCAGCAGCGACAGGTTACTAGAGGTCGTCGGGGCCAAAAGAGTAATGGAAATGGTTAGCGAAGTCAAGGCCACCAGGATCAACAGGGCCACAAGAAGGGAGACTTCAAAGGGAGATGTTTAAAATGTGGAGAGCATGGCCATACTGTAATAACCCCACTTTTATATGCTCATATATAGTTTGTTTTTACAATTTCGTCTGACTTATTATCTGATAAATATTGTATTATTACATATGTGATATTCTATGTTATTAATATGACAAAGCCAATTTTTAAATTTGAAGAATCAACTAAAAAAGGGGTCAAGTTGAAGTTTTATGGCACATCCTAAGCTAAATGATAAATTTTGGTGTAGAAAATGTAAATTTATGAAACTTTAGGACTTGGTTTTAATTAAGAAAGTTTCAGGGACCAAAATGAAAAATAGAAAGGGCCATTTTCATAAATAAAATATTTCAAGGACCTCTAAGAAATATAAAAAATATATAGTGTGAAATTACCAAAATGCCCTTCATGTGTAAAATGACCCTTATACCCTTAATATCTTTCCACCTCGTGCTTAACACGTCGTGCTATATTTTTCCACCACCACTTTACACATGTCATCCATACCGATAAAGCTTAAGCACGTGTCGCCATTCAATAAAATAAGACTGCAAGACCACCTCGATACACGACACTTCAACACTGACTCGCTATTGTAAAGGCTTTGTCAGCTAAACACGTGTGAACATCGTGATATCTTTGAAAAACTATAAATAGAGCCTTTGAGATAATTTGAAACTCACACCAATTCCTTGAGAATTATAGAAAGAAATAGTGAGAGAAATTGTGGAAAAGTTTAAGAAGAAGTTCTTAAAGTTCTTAGTGATATTCATCTTAAGGTAATCTTTTCTAAATGTTATAATGCATCTTTATACTTTTAATTTATTGCTTTATAACTTTACTTAGTAGTTATGCTGGTAAAATACACTAAAGGCTTCACTAATCAAAACTTAAAATTTAGAAGAAATCCAAGTTGATTTTATTTTTAATACATGTAAACTTGTTTGAAATTATATATACGCTTTTAAAAATGATTCTTTTTAAATTAATTGCTCGTTATTATGGAATTTCGTTTAAGTAATTCCAAAGTCAGGCCCGGTGAAATTCTGTCAAGATGAGATGGTATTTAAGTGGTGCCCCTGTGACCCTCCATATCTACTGGGAATGAATCTGGAAATGTTCTGTCTAGATGAGATGGTATTTAAGTGGTTCCCCTTGAACCTTGCTCTCTACTCGGAACTGACATATTAGGAAGAACTATGAATTGAATTCTTCAATTACAATCAATGAATTTTAAAAGTTGAGAAAATAATTTTTAGTAATCCTTTAAAAAAATTTATTAAAATACAATAGATAGACTAAACCTTGTTTAGAACGTGTACTTAAACCTTTATCATATTTGTTAGATTAACGTGTGATCGAAAACTCGATATCCATAATTTCGACCACCATTTTGGGTGAGTAATCTATGCCATTTCTTGCATATTTTGACTACATTGTATTATGCAAACTATATATATTTTATGAAACTTCTTTTATTTTCAAAAATACATCTGATAACGATGATTTTGTCGATTGTTATATGTGTATATCTCTCAATATAAACATCTGATTTGAATTCTGAAATTTTTTATTCGGCCTATGGAAACTCTCTTACTAAGTTGGCCTTAACTACCGGGTGGAAATATTTTGGTGGCACCTTCCCAGTTGGTTTATCGCTGGTGTGCCCTAAATAAAGCGTTGTGCCAGAGATAATGATTTTCTATCTGTGTTGTTACCGGGTGGAAACATTTGGTAACATCATATGTCCGAGTATTAGAGCGTACATAGCCGCTAAAACTAAATAATTAACATATTGCTCAATTACTTATCTCTTTTGTTTTGAACTGTTTATTCTAAAAATATATACTGTCAGTTTACTTTATATATATTACTGTAAAGTCCTATCTCTATATATGACTTATGTTCTAAATTCAATAGGTATTAATTTTCTGAAACCCCCTGGAATGTCTAGAGACTGAATCTCACACGGCTTTTAGCTGATGTTGTATAAATAACCAGTTTTTAGGAAATAATTAGGCAAGCGGATGGAAGGTAAAAGGAATATGTTGAAAATTTAGCTCTTGGAGCTCTTTTTATTACTTCTAGTAGAGTATTTTCTTTATCAGATAGAGCATGTTTGGCTCTCTAGTAATAGGTTTTAAATTTTCTCTCAAGTTGTAACTCGTTGATACTTTTAATATAAATAAAATTTCCTGTAGAAAGCTCTGATGATGTAATTTCGTCACTTTCAGTATTTTACGATTCATAACCATGTGATTGAATTTTTGTTGCATTTATTTAAGGAAATAATTTAAGTCAGAATATTTATTGCCATGGTGGCATGTCAAGACACTCGTTTCCTACTACTATTTTTGGTCTGGATCGTGACAAGAGATGGTATAAAAGCATATGTTATGTGAAAAGTTATAATTTCCTTGTTATGTATAAACTATATGCGGAAGCGGTGTGGTGGTTCAATTTTAACACAACGAATTTTAATTTCTTAAAACAAAATTAAAATTAAACCAAGTGAAGTAAAATTAATCAATTAATATATTCACTTAAACCAAGTTAATTAATCCAAGTCCTAGAATTTGCCTAAGTCATAATTATCAATATTCCAAAGTTAGGCGAAACCAAATTTTAGCCAATGACTTGAATTAAATAAACTTTACCCAATATTCAATTTAGCACCAAATTAAATGAGTGTGATGATTTAAACCAAATTTTATCTTGAATTATTCTAAGCATGCGTTCTACGTTATTTTGCAAGATAAAATAAACCAATCACACTACGCCGCGATGTACGAGGAAAAACCCAAGAGGGGAAACAACCTCGGACGGCCCTAGCCACAAATCCACTAGATACGGAATTACAAGTACAAGACAAAAGACTTACAACACATGACTCGATCCCTCTCAAGCCCCGACGCTTCTTCTTGTAGACACCTCTTCCTAGCGGATAACCTTGAAACACCACCGCGGTCTCGGAATCCACCGATAGGACTTTCTATGGTCACCGTCACCCGTACATGGAGTCTTTCTCCAAGTGGGTAGAATCGCAACAAAACGTCTTCTTCTTTGATGGATGTAGAAGAAAACCAAAACTTCTCTTTGAAACGGAAGAGATAAACCGGTGCCAAACTCCAAGCAATTGATATGTATATATGAACTTGAATAAACACTAATTTGGGTGTAAAACTAGAGTGGTAAGTAAATTTCTCTTTGAAAATTAACACTCAAAACTTGAACATTTTCCTTAAAACAATTTGCTCTCAAACTCTCTCTTAGAGATGAAAATAGGATGGAAAAGTTAGATTGGAAAATTTTATTCCCGCTATTGATAAATTCTGAAAAAGTTGGTTAAAAACTTAGTGGGAAAGTGGGTAAAAAAACTGCCAAAAACTGCTAATAACTGTTCCCGCCTGGCATCTCGTTCGAACGAGAATTTCGTTCGAACCAGATCTCGTTCAAACGAGACTTCTAACGACGCTCCAGAATGGACTCGTTAGAAACTCATTGGATATCTCGTTCGAACATAAGGTTCGTTCGAACGACATATCGAACGACATATCGAACGACATGTCATAGGCCTGTACTGGAACCTCGTTGGCAAACTCGTTCGAACGACATCTGGTTCGAACGAAAATCTCGTTCGAACGACATATCGAACGAACTTCCAGAACTTTGGAAAAATTCGATTTTGGCCCAGAAAACTTTATAAACTTATTTTAAAGTTTTATTTAATTCGTTCTGAAAATAAAACACAGTTTTTATAAAACCTAACACCTAATAAAACTTGTTCCAAGCTCCTATATATATAATATTGCATTCATACCTTGGGAGCATGGAACTATGGTTGATGACGTAGAAACGAGGCACGCAAACCGGCATATTTGATGAAGCTTTATACTCTTTGCCGCTACGTCTTCAACAAACACTTCATAGGCTTGAGAATATTACAATTAAATACTATCCTATGAATAAATGTTTTTGTCCGGAATTGAGCCAAAACTATATATGGACTCAATTGGAAATTTGTGTCCTTACAAATCTCCCCCTTTGGCTATTCCGGGACAAAAACCAAACAAAAATCCTAAAGGGCCGTCAAGCTCACTAGACTCAAAACATAACCCACCCAAACTTGACTCAACCCAAGGATTAAATGCTTTGCCATTGAATGTTGCCGCTTTAGAAGAATACCTGCACACTTAAGCAAGCTATCAAACGCATAGGGAATATCAAAATAGTAAATGCAATTAATTAAATTACTCCCCCTAAATTAATTCTTCCCCTTTAACAAACACATGACCTACTTAGAAAGACGTCTACCCCTAAGATAAATCTCCCCCAAACTAATACGATAATAATAGGATTAGATACCATTTCTCCCCCTATCATTTTCTCCCCCTTTTTGTTCAGGAATAGGCAAAGAATAAAGAACTAATAAACACGTTGAAGCTTAAAGTGATAAGACGGGAAAACATATGAGCAACAAAAGCATAACTAATCCATTATAGATACTAAAAATGAAGTATAAGCATAGAAGGACTAGAAAGCAAGGCAAAGACAAATGAATATCATATATATATAAACTAGAAATATACCAATGAAGCACTTGCATATATATATAGATATAAACACACATATAACACAAAATACAATAAGTTTGCACACTCGTATGGCAAAAATGTGTCATATGGAAACGTAAGTGTAGGGGTGTGAACTAGCAACAATTAAATTTAGACCCAAACACTTAATAAACATTCACAGAGTTCTCATTTGATTGCAAACTTTATCACATTTAAATATAACCTCATGTGACAATATGAGGATTGAACTCAATGAACAAACATACACAATGCATACAAGCCTAGCATGATGATGATTCTACAAACCAAATAGAGTCATGACATTAAAGACAACTAGGATAAACGGACATTGTGCAAACTGTTGATATACCATCCAATTCTCCCTCAATAAGCATATATATTCTTTTGTTTTTGAATGAATATATCAAACAAACATAGGCCTTGGAAATTGTTTTCTTTTTAATGCCAAATATTATGTTTTTAGGCCTTTGGATCACGTATTTCTTTTAGATCCAATAAACGGTGGCTTACTATCGCAAAGGAGTTAATTCATCCTTTCGGAGCCCTTCCCCGTGCACATTTAGATATACAATTTTTTTCTCACAAAGCTCACGTGCAACGGATTTTGACATGCACTAGTCCTCCTAGGTCATAGATATGTAGATGACTAGATTGGTAGGAGAACACCTCAAAAAGCTCAAATATAACATGTGACATTAAGATTTCAAAAGAGCTCGTGCATGTGTGAAAAGAGGCATATAAGAATAGAATCCATTTAAACAATACAAAATCCAACTACTCCATATAAAACATGGTAAAGAACATTTTAAGGATTGAAAATCTAAACCAAAAGTTCTAGCCACGTGGGATCGTAAATGATGGAATTCAAACACAAGTATATGCCACTTAAAGTGTGTCAAACTAAAATACACACAAAAAATCTTTTTGAGTTTTTAACCTTTTTTTTTACCAAAATAAATATATATACTCAAAAGGATAAACAAAAATCATTTGTATTTTTCATTAAGCATTAATGAAACAAATAAAACACAAATGATAAACAAAAATCTTTTTGTATTTTTCAGTTAATTCAAAAAAAAAAATATAATACAAAAAGATAAACAAGTCATAATTTCTAGCATATGATATGAAATGAGGCAATGACTAGAAAATGACTAAACAAGCATACATTTAGCATGTGAATATAGCATGAAGTACAAACGCTAAAGTTTGCAAACACTAACACATTCATCCTTTAGATTTAGCAAGGGAGGAAGCATGTGAAAGTAAATGAGAATCAAAAACCCTATTTTGCAAAGCAACCAAGTCGGATTTCCTAACCCAAATTAATGAAGAATGACTATCTTGGGGTGTAGGAACTTTAACTACCGTGGGTACTTTACTATGGGATTTTCTAGGAATTCGTTTAAGATCAAAACAAAATTTCCTAAGATGACCTTTTCGACCACAATGTGAACAAGTAAAGACATGTCGAAAAGAGTTACTTAAGGAGTGATCTTTAAATGTATTCCTAGTAGATTCTCCTAAAATGTTGGTTTTGACTTTAGAGGTAAATTCATTACACGTATTGAAGCCTAAACCATAAGTGTCATTTTTAATTTGGACCGTTCCTAAGATTTTATCTAATTTTTCCGAACGACACTCCAAATCAAATTTGACATTACTAGAGTCTTTTAATTTATTTTACAATTCTAAAATGTTAGACTCTAATAAAACATTGCGCTCTTCAAATGCAAGAAGCTCCTTTTTCAAGGATTCCATTAAACCCCTAAGGTTATCTCTTTCGCCTTCGATATATTCTAGCTTCTCTTGAAGAGTCCTCTCACGTGTCCTAAGGTCTTCTATTAAGGCATTTTCATCAACGACCTTGACACTCTCTCTTAAACTAGCTTCTAACATCAAATTAGCCCTTTTCAATTTAATAGATTCTTTATAAAGTTCTTGAAAAGCATTTTGAAGTTCACTCACATTAACCTCTTCTTCATTTTCACTCTCTCTTTCTTCTCCACTCTCACTATCATAAAAAACAAGAGAATCATAAACAATGACCTTGGAAGTGTCATGTGTTAAAGTTTCATCAATCGATGAGTTCTCACTATCACTCACATGACTAGCCATAAAAGCCACAAAATTTTTCTTAGTGGGGGAAACGGGCTTCTCTTCCTTATCACTATCACTAAGGGTCGCATTATATGAAATGGGTCGCTTACCCTCTTTCCTTAGTTTAGTGGGGCACTCAAAAGCCCTATGGCCATAACCTTCACAACCAAAACACTTATTAGACTCGTCCCTATCTAAATGTTCATTACTAGGTTTAGGGATATTTTCGGCTTTTGGAATCTTCTCCGCTTTAGAAATCTTCTAGTTCTTGTCATGCTTAGAAGATTCAAATTTCTTAAAATCATTTGTAAATTTATCTTTGTTAATTTTTAGAATTTTTCTAAATTTACGAGCAAACAAAGCCATGTCTTCCGAGTCACTATCACTCTCGCTCTCTACTACTTGTTTGACCTCTTTTCGGGATTTTAAAGCAATGCCCTTTTCGATTTTCTTTTCGGTTTTAGAGGGATTCATATCTAGTTCATAGGTTTGTAAATCACCTACAAGCTCTTCTAATTTCGTAGAGGCTAAAGTGGGTAAAGAATTTAAAACGGTCACCTTTGGAATAAATCTATCGGGTAGGGACCTTAAAATTTTCTTTACAACACAGTCGTCAGGTATTTTCTCTCCCAAATTAAAAGATGAATTAACAATATCGGAAAGTCTAGCATAAAATTCATCAAAGGTTTCTTTTTCATTCATTTTGATAGTTTCAAATTGAGTGGTGAGGTTTTGGAGTTTTGAAGCTTTAATGACACTAGTTCCTTCATGAGTTAATTGTAAAATATCCCAAGCTTCTTTAGCGGTTTCACACGTCATAATACGTCGGAATTCATCCGGTGTGACAGCGCTAAACAAGGCATTCAAACCTCGGGAATTGAAATTAGCAAGTTTAAACTCATTTTCAGTCCATCTATCGGCGGGTTTGGGTACACGTTTATTTTCAACTAAATAAGTTGGTGGGGACCACCCGTTAACAACAGACATCCAAACTCTCTCGTCGATAGATTTTAGTGCCGATCTCATACGCGCTTTTCAATACGCGTAGTTTGAACCATCAAAAATAGGAAATTTTGAAAATGGGGAAAATTCCATTTTAGCAAAAAATTTAAAGGATCTTAACGAAATAATTTATCATTTTTGGCTCTGATACCAATTTGAAAAGTTATAATTTCCTTGTTATGTATAAACTATATGCGGAAGCGGTGTGGTGGTTCAATTTTAACACAACAAATTTTAATTTCTTAAAACAAAATTAAAATTAAACCAAGTGAAGTAAAATTAATCAATTAATATATTCACTTAAACCAAGTTAATTAATCCAAGTCCTAGAATTTGCCTAAGTCATAATTATTAATATTCCAAAGTTAGGCGAAACCAAATTTTAGCCAATGACTTGAATTAAATAAACTTTACCCAATATTCAATTTAGCACCAAATTAAATGAGTGTGATGATTTAAACCAAATTTTATCTTGAATTATTCTAAGCATGCATTCTACGTTATTTTGCAAGATAAAATAAACTAATCACACTACGCCGCGATGTACGAGGAAAAACCCAAGACGGGAAACAACCTCGGACGGCCCTAGCCACAAATCCACTAGATACGGAATTACAAGTACAAGACAAAAGACTTACAACACACGACTCGATCCCTCTCAAGCCCCGACGCTTCTTCTTGTAGACACCTCTTCCTAGCGGATAACCTTGGAACACCACCGCGGTCTCGGAATCCACCGATAGGACTTTCTATGGTCACCGTCACCCGTACATGGAGTCTTTCTCCAAGTGGGTAGAATCGCAACAAAACGTCTTCTTCTTTGATGGATGTAGAAGCAAACCAAAACTTCTCTATGAAACGGAAGAGATAAACTGGTGCCAAACTCCAAGCAATTGATATGTATATATGAACTTGAATAAACACTAATTTGGGTGTAAAACTAGAGTGGTAAGTAAATTTCTCTTTGAAAATTAACACTCAAAACTTGAACATTTTCCTTAAAACAATTTTCTCTCAAACTCTCTCTTAGAGATGAAAATAGGATGGAAGAGTTAGATTGGAAAATGTTATTCCCGCTATTGATAAATTCTGAAAAAGTTGGTTAAAAACTTAGTGGGAAAGTGGGTAAAAAAACTGCCAATAACTGTTCCCGCCTGTCATCTCATTCGAACGAGAATTTCGTTCGAACCAGATCTCGTTCGAACGAGACTTCTAACGACGCTCCAGAATGGACTCGTTAGAAACTCGTTGGATATCTCGTTCGAACATAAGGTTCGTTCGAACGACATATCAAACGACATGTCATAGGCCTGTACACTACACCAAATCTGCCCATTTGTCAAGGTCATTGACCTTGACAAATCCACCTTGTCAAGGTCAATGACCGTGACATTTCGAGGCGAGACAACTTTTTTTGTCACGGTCGTGTCACGGTCATTGACCTTGACACAAAACTCGCATTTTGTGTCACAGTCGTGTCGCGGTCAATGACCGTGACACGTTTGTCACGGTTTATAACCGTGACAAAGCCGTGACCCTTTGTAAAAAAATTATCACGGCCATTGACCGTGACAATTCTGGGCAGAATTTAAAAAAATCTGTTGGGCAGTATGGCCACTGCCACTGCCCAGCAGTATATTTGTACCTGTTATAGCAACGTTGTACCTATTCCAAACATCATATATCCGAACAAACTAAAGATAATGCAAATATATATTCAAATAAGAAACTATTTAAAAAGAAACAACATCACCATCATTTTATCTCAAATCTATAAACTATTTGCATGGAAAAGAGATTTTGTACCGCGACGCTCGGGAACACCTCCTTATCCTTCCCTTCTCGTCCGAATAGCCACATAAGTATAGAGCATATGTGGCCTACCCTTAGGGCCACTCCCTGTCCCCTGAATTGAAATAAAGTAAAATTAGTATCCGCCCCTCAAATATAGATAAATATAAATCGTAATTGAAATCGAAATCGAAATTGACATATAAATATAAATACATTACCTGTAGTGTCACTCAAACAACTAACTTGAGCTCATATGGCACCTCCTTCCAACTAATGTACCCCGGGCAATCGTGTCAATTATAATTCTCTTCATATCTAAACACTAAGAAATACCATAATCCTAGGGAGTTATGCATTGCAAATTCCTTCCAACCGTTGTGTAGCCAAAAATCAGCAGTTGAAGTTGTCAATTCCACCTTTCAATGGTCTCCCATGTTTTGCTAGAAGTTCCAAGTGGTGGGGTATGGAAAGTGGAATTGACAACTTCAACTGGTGATGTTTGGCTACATAACGGTTGGGAGGAATTTGCAGAGCATCGCTCCATAGGATTATGGCATTTCTTAGTGTTCGGATAGACGAAGAGATTCAGTCTCCTCTCCACAAATAGGACATCCCAAATAACTATGTACTAATCACCTATTAAAGGTAAGAAGCGTATATTCATGGATTAGTATAAACAAAACTTAGATGTAGTTGGAATATTTATGTATTAATATCACCCACACACGCACACTACACAAGAGTGAAAATGATAAAGTGCAGATCAAGTAAAAGCATTAAAAATGGATGTTTCAGTACAAATTGAATTATTTATTACAAATTGAAAAATTGTTTCAAATTCGGGTTATCATAAAAAATGGATTGATATTCGGTAGGAGTAGCCAAGTCATCCACACTACTATTTAGACGCCTTGACGCGTGTTGGACAATTGACCACGACTCGTTGTTGATATACTCCGAGTAAAACACTTGCTTAACCTTTTGAAATGCATAAACAAACGGCTCATCGCTCACGTGGTCGTTGCTCTTCAACTTGGACAAGTCAACCATGATCAAATTGGTGACAGGATCAACTTTACAAGCATTTTTATCCTCAACTCTTACCCATTCACAGTAAAATACAACCTCTTTGAAGCTTATATAATCCAATTCAAATATATTTTGGATTACACCATAGTAAGTCATTTCAGCTTCAACGAGGTTTTTATCTTTTGCGCTCGCTTGAAAGAAAGTAAGAGCCTTGTATGAAATTCCCGAGTTCTGTACATTTGTACTTTCCTCGTACACTTTAGCGCCGAAAATGTAACCGTTCAATCGATACTTTTTGTACTCTTGTGCCACGAACAAGGGTCCAGTGGCTAGACGAGCAAGCCTTAATGTCGCATCACCCATCTTTAGGAGCTGAGAATATAGATAAATTAATTATATTAGTGGTAAAATTTGAGTGTAATGTAACGTTATATAATGACTGTTTTCATTATAATTACCTCTTGTGTCAACCATAGCCTAAATTCGCTGTCTGATTGTACCATTGTTTCTCGTCTTTTATTGTTCTCACAGGCTTCATATTTACTGCATATTACAAAATTAATCATGTATAAAATAATCTAAAATAATGTTAAACATTAGAATATTCGAAACTTACTTTTTCCATTCTTCGACATCTTCATGTGTGTCAAATAGATAACGAGCTACTTGTTCATGTTGCAAACTCGTTAATTTCACTCGTTTTCCCATCACATTACCACCATCATCGAGGAATTCATCAGTGTCATCAACGCTGGTCGAGTCAGGCATATATTCCTGAGTATATATTGATGACTCCACGGTGATGTATTCCTCTGCAATTGATCCTGCAATATATCGCGTATTCTTGACGTAATCTTTAAAAACTTTCATCAATCTTTCAAACGGATACATCCACCGATATCTAACTGGACCACAAAGAAGTGCCTCGTCGCATAGGTGTACCAATAAGTGAACACTTATGTCAAAGAATGCTGGGGGAAAGTACTTCTCCAATACACAAATCGCTTCGTTCACAGCCAATTTTGCGGCCACTATGTGTTCTCGATTCACTACTTTCTCACACAAGAGGGAGAAGGTAATACTAATTTGCATAATAGCCCTACGCAAATCCTTGTGCTTGGAGAAACAGTGCTTAAACAATAGAGGAACCAATTGCATGATCACATGCCAATCGTGGGATTTACACTTATGTAAATCATGAGTAACATAATTCACAATCCTTTGCAAGTTGGACGAAAAAGTAGATGGGCCCTTCAAATTATATATTGTGTCTAGAAGCACCTTCCTTTCCTCACTCGTCAAAGTAAACGCACCAGGGGGAATTATTGTCCTTCCCCTACTATCTTCTTTCAACCATAGTTGTGGTTTAAGTTTTAACGTTTTAAGGTCTTTTTGTGCATTTTCTCCATCCTTCGAATGACTCCCCCCAAGGCAAGTACCCACAATATGTTCAGAGAAGTTCTTCTCTGCATGCATCACATCCAATACATGGCGCACCGAGTTTTTCTTCCAATAAGGCAAGTCAAATAAAATTGACCTCCGAGACCATGCCTTTCTTATCTCAGTTTCATTCCCAGTTGGGGTCTTCTTATGCTTGACAGTCTTAAATTTGGGATTCTTACCTGGCATATTTGGGCCACATTCAGAAGATTTACTTTCAATTTCTGAACCCGAAAGTTATCTCGGCGGTAGCCTATGTTCAACTCCGCCCAATAAAAAATTGGAACCTTTCTCAAATCTGAAACTATGAGCTGGGGGTAAAAACCTCCTGTGGCAATGGTATACATTTTTTAAGCTAGAGGATAGACGAAGAGATTTAGTCTCCTCTCCACAAATAGGACACCCCAAATAACCATGTACTACACATCCGGATAATGTCCCATAAGCTGGAAAATCATGAATTGCCCACACCAACATAGCTTTCAGCGTAAACTCTTCTTTTCTAAAAGAGTCAAATGATTGCACACCCTCTTCCCACAACTCATTTAATTCTTCTACCAAAGGAGCCAGGTAGATATCAATGTCTTCACTTGGTGCCTTTGGCCTAGGTATCAATAAAGCCATTATCGAAAATTCAGGTCTCATACACTGTGAAGGAGGGAGGTTGAGTGGGGCTAGGATCACTGGCCATACACTCTGATTGGTGCTTAGATTTCCAAATGGATTGAAACCATCTGTTGATATAGCCAAACGAATGTTGCGTTGTTCTCGAGCAAAATCGGGATACTCATAATTCATCCTCCGCCAGGCAGTAGAATCAATAGGATGACGCATGATATTACCCCCTACTTCTGCCCTAGCATGCCAAGTCATTGCCTCTACAATCCATGGTACTGTGAAAAATCGCTTTAATCTAGGCCCAACGGGAAAATATTTCAATATTTTTTGAGGCACTTTTGAGCTTGTGCCTTCCTTACTAGTAGATTGGACATATCTAGGTTCATCGCATACCGGACAACGATCGAGATTTTCATACTCCTTTCGGTATAGTATGCAATCATACACACAAACATGAATCGATTTATACTTCATTCCCAAACCTTTCAAACTGTTCTTCATAACAGGATAGCTATTTGGAAGTGTATTCACCTTGGGTAATAAGCCCTTCACCCATTTCAGAATTCCCGTCACGCTATTTCCAGACAAACCGTACTGCGTCTTCAAACTGTGCAAACCAACCATGGCATGTAAAGTTGTTTGACCTTTCTCACAGCCGGAGTATAACGGTTGGGTCGCCTTAAATTTTAAACTTTGGTAGTCATCGTCAAGTTTTATCGTGCTATCTTCACGAGCACTTGAATCTTCTACATCATCAGTAACCTCATTCTCCTCAGCTTCATAAAATACGTATGCATCATCAACTAAATCCTCTAACATATTATGATCTACGTCGTCCCCTTCTTCATCTATTTTACTTGTTGAAGGTTGTTGTG
Source organism: Sambucus nigra (assembly GCA_949130495.1). Lineage (NCBI taxonomy): Eukaryota > Viridiplantae > Streptophyta > Magnoliopsida > Dipsacales > Adoxaceae > Sambucus > Sambucus nigra. Next base: position 473,496,545 of record OX422223.1, on the reverse strand, counting down.
AAGGTTGGTCGGGGACAAAAGGAACTTTCAATTCACCGTGAAAACTCCAAAATCGATAACTATCTTGCATACCCGATCTTAACAAATGTAGTTCAACTGTTTTCCACTCAAACACCTTACCATTCTTACACCTAGCACACGGACACGGAAACTCTTCATCATTACGACATCTCTTCGCATATTTCACAAATTCGTTAGCACCTCTGCGAAACACATCCCCCATTCTATTAGTCTCACCCATCCACTCTTTGTATTTCGGATATCCCATCACAGCTACCACAACTAAACACCTATTAAAGGGAAACAAAACTTAGATTTATAGTATGTTTTATTTAATTATCCCATCATTTAATTATCCCATTAAAGGGTAAGTGGTCCTATCCCATTCAAGAATGCATTTTTCTGTAATATACTTAACAGCTCATGCACATTGTTACGATTTGAAAAAAATTCGACAGCATATCCCCTTAGTTCTCCAAGTACACGACGTAGATTGGCAGGTGTGAGTGTTATTTCAATTGGTCAATTAAAATAACAGTCACACTTGTCAATCTAGTATGTACCCAGAGAACATTAAGATACGACTGCAGAACTTCCTCCAAAAGTAACAACTTTAAGCCAATAAGAATATTATACAGAAATTATACAGTCTCAAACTGTCCAAACAGGACAATTCGAGAGATCTCATTACATGGGTAATGACTCTCGAACGGGTCTAAGGGCTATTGAATGCGTACGCATAAGAACTAGAATGCTAGTATCTATGCGCATTATATTTAATTTCAAGTATGTTTCATATAATGGGTTAATTCAAATACAAAAATAAATTCATGGGTTAATTTAAATACAAAAATAAATTCATGGGTTAATTCAAATACAAAAATAAATTCATGTATTGACCACATACACACACACACACACACACACACACACACACACACACACACACACACACTATATAAGCTGTTCTATAGGAATAAAAACAACATTTTTAAAATATGAAGGGCTCACCACACATGCACACACACGCACATATATACACACATACACACATATATATACACACAAACATATATATAAATTATTATCAATTGAATTAATTTCATGAATAAAATTATTATCAATTTAAATGAAAATATCAATTATTATCCAATATATTTGAATGAAATATTTATTTTGAATGAAAATATCAACTATTATCCAACCATTATCAATTATTTATTTTGAATGTATATAATATCCAAAAATATAAATGTAAATAATATTCAAAACCCCACCCATATAAATGTAAATGTAGTGTAGCATCCCCGAGATAATTGCCTATGTCCCAAATGTTGTGTAGCATCCCCAAAAGTTGTGAAGCAAACCCAACCCCAAGATAGTGCATTATCCCCCAAAAGTTGTGAACCATCCCCAACCCCAAGATAGTTACGTATCTAATTGCTAAATGTTGTTTTTTGAATTTAAATATTAGACCTTTCATCGATAAGACGTGAAGGCTAAATGCTATTACCTAGACACCATGGAAGACCCACCACACTAAAATTTAGTATTTTTTTGCTAAAAATAATATTTTCTGGTGTTTTCGTGCCAAAAAAATCAGTGTTTTTTCAATTATTAACATTTTGAGTGTTTATTTTTCAAAAATAAAATTAATTAATGTTAAGGTCACACACACCCCACCCCCCCCACCCCCTGCCCCCTCCACCACCCCCTCCCCCCCTCCACCACCCCACACCACCACACACACACACCCCTCCCCCCCCCCTGCCCCACTCCACCCCCCCCCACCACACACCACCACACACACACACACACACCCCACCCCACCCCCCTCCACCACCCCCTCCCCCACCACACACCACCACACACACATATACACACACACACACCCCACCCCACCCCCTGCCCCCTCCACCACCCCCTCCCCCACCACACACCACCACACACACACACACACACCCCACCCCACCCCACCCCCTCCCCCACCCCACCCCACCACACACACATATACACACATATACACACACATATACACATACATATACACACGCACACACCCCACCCTGCCCCACCCTTCCCCCACCCTGCCCCACCCCCTACCCCGCCCCACCCTGCCCCACCCCCCACACACGCACACACATACACACATATATATATACACATACACACATAAATATACACACAAATATATATATAAATGGAAGAGAGAGAGAGAGAATGAAAATCGACCTGAAAGTAGAGAGAGAGAGAGAGAGCAGCGTCGAGAGAGAGAGAGAGAGGGAGGGAACGACGCAGGAGGGAAAAAAGAAGGGGGAAAGGGTTTTTGTTGTAAACATTGTCACGGTCGTGTCAAGGTTATTGACCGTGACAAGTATTCAAAGAATTGTCACGGTCATTGACCGTGACAAGTCCGTGACAAGTAAATTTGTCACGGGCTTGTCACGGTCAATGACCGTGACAATTAGTTGTCACGGTCGTGTCAAGGTCAATGACCGTGACATAAAACCCGTGTTTTTTGTCACGATCAATGACCTTGACAAGGCTGGCCGGCTGAAAGGTGACAATTTGCCCATTTTGGTGTAGTGTGTACTGGAACCTCGTTGGCAAACTCGTTCGAACGACATCTGGTTCGAACGAAAATCTCGTTCGAACGACATATCGAACGAACTTCCAGAACTTTGGAAAAATTCGATTTTGGCCCAGAAAACTTTATAAACCTATTTTAAAGTTTTATTTAATTTGTTCTGAAAATAAAACACAGTTTTTATAAAACCTAACACCCAATAAAACTTGTTCCAAGCTCCTATATATATAATATTGCATTCATACCTTGGGAGCATGGAACTATGGTTGATGACGTAGAAACGAGGCACACAAACCGGCATATTTGATGAAGCTTTATACTCTTTGTCGCTACGTCTTCAACAAACACTTCATAGGCTTAAGAATATTACAATTAAATAATATCCTATGAATAAATGTTTTTGTCCGGAATTGAGCCAAAACTATATATGGACTCAATTGGAAATTTGTGTCCTTACATTATGAACCCGTAGACTACTGAACATAAGTTTGGAACGTATAGATTTTAAGTTTCCATACTTAGGATACAGGATTAAATATCCGACTTATGTGATAACCCTCCATATGTCTTACATTATATATAATTATTTATATGTCATTGTTCTTCTAAATTACAATCGCGGGATAGTATAATACATCTTGCGTTTGGCCACGACTGTAGAAAAGACCAAAAAAAGATCAACTCCAGGAAATAGTGGTTCGAGTATCGAAGGACTGGAAGGTTCATACAAGGCAATTGAAAGTCTAGCAATGATTATGGAGCATCAGGTGAATAATGGAGAACTAAGGAATCCCGAACTAAGTAAATGTACTATTGAACAATTCAAGAAGCCGAATCCTCCATCTTTTAAAGGTTCTCCTAACCCTACTGAAGAAAAAATTTGGGTGACGCAAATGGAAAATATACTCAATGTTCTTAAGTGTACCGATGAACAAAGGGTTTCATTTGCAACATTTATGTTAGAAGGTGAAACCGAACATTGGTGGAGAATGACTAAGAGAATACAGGAGGAATGGAATACTTACATAGGTTGGCATGACTTCTTAGTGATATTTTATGAGAAATATTTTCCTAAAATGGTGAAAGATGAAATTGCAGCTGACTTCATGAGTCTAGTGCAAGGGAATATGATAGTTAGTCAATACGAGGCAAGGTTTACTGAGTTATCCCATTTTGCACCTCATGTGGTGGCAACGGATGTTTTAAAAACCAAGAAGTTTGAACTTGGATTAAGGTTGAATATTCGTAGTCGAATTTCCATCCTGTAGTTGACATCGTATGTTGATGTCATGGTTGGGCTACAATAGCTGAGAGGGATGGCGAGGAGTACAATAGAATTAGAGATGGTAAGAGGAAATTTGGGGAACAAATAGGGAAGAAACCAAATAATATAAATAATTTTAGGAATACATCCAATGTTGAGGGATCTAATGGTAATAAAAATTATAATTACAAGATATGTCAGGAAAGATGCATAGAGGACGACCTTGTTACAAGGATTCAGGAGATTTTTTAGATGTGGACAGAAAGGGCATAAGATAAAAGACTACCCAACCCGAGCAAGGGTTTTGATAAAGATATTAGTCGAAAAGAAGGATCAAGGTAGATAGGGTAAAGTTTTTATACTTTCTGATAGCCAAGATTCTAACACAGTAGTGTCAGGTACACTTTCTATATATGCACAACCTTTTCAAGCTTTGATAGATCCTAGTTCCACCCATTCATTTGTATTTATACGTGTATTGAATCACTTTCATAATATGCCCGAACCGTTGAATCATAACATACACAATTTTACTACTTCTGATTGATTTATTGACGGGTACATCAGTATACAAAGCTTGCCCCATATATATTGAGAATCATACGCTATTTACTGATTTGATAGTTTTAGATATAAGAGATTTTGAAGTCATTTTGGGGATGGACTGGTTAGCATTATATCATGCTAAGGTAGATTATTTTAAGAGGCGTGTTACTTTCTAAATTCCTCACCAACCAAAATTCAGTTTTGAAGGAACTGGCATCCTATCCCCCATGTGTATTATTTTTTCAATACAAGCTTTTAGTTTTCTTAAGAAGGGATGCCAAGGATTTCTAGCAGCTGTTACCAGTTTGCAGACCATAGAGCCTAGCCCAAAAGACATTCCTATTGCTAATATATTTATAGATGTTCTTCTCGATGATTTACTCGGTCTACCTCCTAATAGAGAAATAGAGTTTACAATTGACCTTATTCCTGGAACTATACCAATCTCAAAATCACCTTATCGCATGGCACCTTTATAATTAAGGGAATTAAAAGTTCAATTACAAGATCTGTTAGACAAGGGTTTTATTAGACCAAGTATATCCCCTTAGGGCGCTCTAGTGTTATTTGTTAAAAAGAAGGGTGGGATGATGAGGTTATGTATAGATTATCGTGAACTAAATAAGGTGACCATTAAGAATAAATACCCCTTACCTGTATAGACAATTTTTTTGACCAACTGCAAGGTGCAAAAGTATTTTCCAATATTGACCTTAGGTCAGGCTATCACCAATTGAAGATTACGAAAAATGTCATTTCGAAATCATCTTTTCGTACTATATATGGTCACTATGAATTTCTTGTATTCGGACTTATTTTCGCACCAATCATTTTTATGGATATGATGAATAGAGTGTCTAGGAAATATTTAGATCAATGTGTAGTTGTTTTCATTGATGACATCTTTATTTATTCCAAGAGTATCGAAGAACACGAGAAGCATTTAGAGATAGTATTACAAATCCTTAGGAAAGAGAAATTATATGCGAAATTAAAGAAGTGTGAGTTTCGGTTGCCTAGTGTTTATTTTCTAGGACATGTCATTTCCAATGAGGGAGCATCAGTTGATCCTAAAAAGATTGAGGCTATACTAAATATTCCAAGACCTAACTAATCTGACGGATATTCGTAGTTTCCTTGGATTAGCAAGTTATTATCGGAGATTTGTTGAAGGATTTTCTCGTATTTCCAAACCTCTATCGAGGTTAACACAAATGAAGGTGAAATATTAAAGGTCTAAGGAAGTTGAGAATAGTTTTTAAGAACTTAAGAATCGATTAGTAACATCCCCAATTTTGAATATTCCTTTCGAGACAGGGGGATTTATGATTATAGGGATGCTTCTAAAAATGGTTTAGGGAGTGTGCTAATACAAAATGGAAAAGTAGTAACTTATGCCTCAAGATAATTGAAACCCTGTGAGCAAAATTATCCAATCCATGACCTAAAATTAGCAGCTGTAATTTTTGCTCTTAAGATTTGGAGACATTATTTATATGGTGAGACTTGTGAGATTTATACTGATCATAAGAGTTTGAAATATATATTTACTCAGAAAGAATTGAACATGAGACAAAGGAGGTTGTTAGAATTGATGAAGGATTATGATTTAAATATTCATTATCACCCAGGGAAAGCTAATTTAGTATCTGCCGCTTTAAGTAGGAAGTCTACAACAAATTTATCATGTCTCATTACAAATCAGGAACCTTTGTTAAGGGATTTGAGAAGTATGGAAATAGATGTACGCATTTATAACAAATGAGGAATAATCGCAAACTTACAAGTACAACACATGTTGATGGAAACGATCAAAATTGTACAAGTAAATGACCCACAACTAAAGATGATTATAGAAGAAGTTATCGAAGGTAAGAGAATTGAATTTGCGATACGATATGATATATTGAGGTTTGGAAATAGAGTGTGTGTTCCACATGATGCCCAACTAAAGAGGCAAATTTTGGAGGAAAGTCATTACTCGAGATTCACATTTCATTCCAGGTGTACAAAGATGTATAGGGATCTTCAAGAAGTATTTTGGTGGAATAACATGAAGAGGGAGATAGAAGAATTTGTATCTCAGTGTTTGGTTTGTCAATTAGTAAAAGCTAAACATCAGAACCATCAGGCTTACTACAAACCCTACCTATCCCTGAGTGGAAATGGGAACATACTACTATGGATTTTTTGACAGGTTTACCAAGGAGTTCAAATGGTAATGATTCTATTTGGGTAATTATTGATAGGTTAAATAAATCTACTCATTTTCTTGCCATGTAGTGTATGAAATAAGCATGAATAATCACTAAGTACTGCATATGAACAACCCAAAACTGCCAAAATATAGTGATCTGATAATTAAAACGAAGCAGGTACTGAACAGAAGAATCCTCTAAAAATCTTCCAAAGGTTGCTCGAGCGACAATGCACTGTCGTTTGAACGAATTTTCATGTCGCTCGAACTATCCCATCAAGCGACCTAAACAACCATAAAACAGTGTGATCTCGCGTGATAAAACCTTTTATGCGACCTTCGTACGACCCTTCAAGTGAGCCATACCTGACACTTTTCTTTCTGTAGCTTGAACTTCGCGTGAACAAAACATCATGCGACATAGAGTTATCGCTCAAACGAAACCCAAATGTCATTTGAACAACATAGAAAATTCTTAATTTCAGTTCTAAAAATGATGAAGTTTTTCCAGTAAAAAATCTTGAAAAGTTAACTGGAAAGAGAAAATAGTAGAAAAACATACTCAAAACAAAAAAAAAAAATAAAACAAGTAAAGCAATGTGAGTTTCATGCCAAAGTAGTATCAATGTGCTTAAACATGGATATAAAGTGAATGGGCGTGAACTAAAACAAATGAATCATAACTCCAACACATTGAAACATTTAATGAGCTCTATTGATAGCAATATGTCAACAAACTAAGTTTTAGTCGTATGTGATAATTAATATATTGAGCTAAATGAACTAAACAATCAACATGCACACAAATCTGGAATATTGATGATTCTACAAACAATAGTGTCATGACACGATGTCTCAACCTAAGGATTCATGGTGCAATCCCGTTAAAATTTTTCAACCAAACTCCCTCATATATATATATCTTTTTCAAGATCTTTTGAGGTTTCTATTTTTTTCAACTTAGAGAAATCCTATTGGCCCTATTTGGCATATGATTCTTTTTATTGCCTTTATTTTTTCTCTTGGGCTCTTTTAAACGACGGCTTTCACAACGAGTTGATTGTACTCTCATAGCCCTTTCCCGTGAATACTCATTATTTTTTAATTTTAATCCTCACGATAAACGGTTCTTACATGCACACCTCCTCCTAAATTTACTTACGCATAAATGATAAGATTGAGATAAGAACGTATCCCCAAACTTAAATATGCAGGAGATGTCAAACATTCATATAAACTTATGCATCTGTGCAAAATGGCATATGTACAAAGTCGAATCCAAATGCATATCAACTTCGAAACAAGCCCATAATACAATGGTTAAGATCATTCAACGCATCAATACTTATTACCAAATGTCCTAGCCACATGGATAATGTAATGGCGGGGATCTAAGCACACCAATATGCCACATTAAACATGAAAAACTCGCGGCACAAAAGTAAACCAAAAATCTTTGTGTTTTTCTAAAAATATTTTTGATGCAAAAATAAAATAGTTTTGTATTTTTCTTAAAAATATTTAAAACCAAAAATCTAATTATAGTTTTCAAAAACTTTATCAAAAACAAAATCTTTTTTGTATTTTTCAAATAAGACTCAATAAATGAAAAACAATATAATACTAAAGATACAAATGTCATAACACTAGAAAAATATTAATCATGATGCAAAAACTAGCATATGACAAACATGGCAACACAATCATCTTTTAGTTCTAGCATGGTAGGAATCAAGTGCAACCAAATAATAACCATGAAGTTTAATTCCTAAAGCTTCTAAGTCCAATTTCCTAACCCAAGTAGGTGTGACATGACACATGGGAGTTTTAGGAATCGAAACGACTTTATTCCCAAACTTCCTAGGAGCATTACTAAGGTCATAGCAAAAAGGTCTAAGGTGACCTTTTCTACTGCAATGAGTGCAAGTGTAAACACGACGGGAATGATTACCAAACTGTTGACCTCTCCTCACGTTCCTAGTGGGCTCTCTCATACGATTGGTATTAGCTTTGGAAATGGGAACGACGTAATCATCGCAGCTTATACCAAACCCATTTCCCTTTACTTGGACGGAGCCTAACATCCTATCCAAATTCTCTGACCTTACTTCTAATTCAAAGTTCACCTTACTTGAGTCTTTTAACTTCTCCTCTAACTCACTAATCCTAGACTCAAGCACATGCCTAGACTCCTCAAACTCAAGAACCTATTTCTTCAAAGCCTCCATCAAGCCACAAAGACTCTCTCTCTCTTTCTAAACATACTCTAGCTTCTCCCTAAGCATATTTTTCCATGCCTTAAGATCCTCAATTAAAATATCATTATCCTCTTTGGCATGCTCATTCAACTTAGTTTGCAACTTCGAGTTTGCCTTTTTCACCTTTACCGTTTTCGCATACAATTCACTAAAAGCAACTTGCAACTATCCTAAATCGATCTCCTCATCCTCACTATCTTCACCCTCGCTCACTTCGGATTCAACGACCTTGGAAGTGTCATGCACATGAGAATCTTCATGGGAAGATTTATCGTCGTCGCTCGCATGACATGCCATGAACGTTATAAAGTTGAGCTCAATGGAGGAACTCTCTCCCTCTTCCCGTTAACTATCACTTAAGGTGGCATTATACGCTATCGGTTTCTTGCCCTCCTTCTTAAGTCTAGTGGGGCACTCGGCAACCTTGTTAATATACCCCTCACACCCAAAACACCTATCTGACTCATCCCTCTTAGCTTTCTCATTCTTACCCTTAGCGGCGGGATCTACTTTGTTGTTCATAAATTTCTCAAATTGTTTGGCATCTTTCGATTGCTTTTGGAATTTAAGAAATTTATTGAACTTCTTTGCCAAGAAGGCAACATTCTCAAAGTCAGAATCGGAATCGTCATCCGAAGCTTTAGTCTCCTCCTTCCGGGCTTTTAAATAAATGCCCTTTTCTTTCTTTGGCACTTGCTTGGAGGTAAACATATCGAGTTCATAGGTTTATAGATCACCTAGAATCTCTTCAAGTTTCATGTTTGCATGAAACTTACTCGGCAATGACCTTAAGATTTTTTTATGACACGATTGTCGGGTATCTTCTCTCCTAAGTTAAATGATGAGTTGGGAATAATGGACAACCTAGCATAAAACTCATCAAACGACTCACTTTCCAACATCTTAATCGTCTCAAATAGTGTAGTGAGGTTTTAAAGTTTAGAGGCCCTAACTGTGCTCGTGCCCTCGTGAGTAAGTGGAAGTATATCCCAAGCTTCTTTTGAAGTTTCACACGTCATGATTCTAGTATACTCTTTCGGTGTGACATGCGGGGAAATAACGTGAGGACCTTTAAAGTTGTTAAGTACAAATCTATGTTCAGATTCTGTTCATAACTCAACGGGTTTTAAAGTAGTGGCCTCGCCCTCTTGTGTAACCGCTGGTGTCTAATACTTTTTGACTGCTAAACACACACGCTCATCAATTGATTGCAAATCATTTCTCATTCGCATTTTCCAGTAAGCATAATTAGTGTCATAAAAAATAGGAGCTCCAAAACTTTCATTTTGTTTTGAAATTCATCCTTAAAAACACAAGGGATCAATACAATAAAAAATATGTTTCTAGTTCTGATACTAATTTGTAGGCCCCTTTTTCTTTCGAATGTGTTTTAAGGATGTTAAAACTAACTTTCTTATTGAAAACCCTTTTTCCAAAAAATTAACCGCACCAAGTATGTGAACAAATTTTAGTTTCGCCTAATTTTGTCTTGTTTATCCCTAAACACGCTGTAACACTTCGCTCAATTAAATACCGGGTGATCAACCCTATACCCAATTAAATCAGAGTATACAGTTGGATCATTCTTAGCATCACTGTCGAAAAACATTTTCTTTTTTTGTTAATCACCTAATACTCAATTAAGCTGGTGAAAAAACTTTCAAATTTTAATTTAATACAATATCATTTTACCATTACACACAATTTCATGTAATCCATTCCACAACAATGCATAATAGATAAGTAACATCACAACTGAATTAAATGTAACTGGAATAAACTCCCAAGTTTAAATATCTCAATACAACAATCCAAATAAATTGAATGTATGAAAACTGACATAAGTAATACCACTGTCTGAGATAGAATCGAAATAACTAGAATCCTTGGGCGACATGCCCTACATGAACTAACTACTACGGATGCATGAATAAAGAGAATGGAAGCTTCTAAGCAAAGTCTGCAACTCCATAGCATCCATAGTACGTCAAGTATCCAATCCTCTATGCCTGACATTCCTGTGACTGGACACCTAATATAGAAGATACAAGGGAGGCGAGAATATGCAAGAAAACGGGTCAGAGCCCGATGGTAAAATATTTTTACAAAAATAACAAGTGATTAACAAGTGCAATTAAGCAACTATTATGTACATGTTAGATTCTCGAACTCTCTCTTGAGATTCTCACCTCTCATCTAGTGTGCACGCCTAACATACCTTTAAACCAACTAGTTACTATTCCCATGCTAACTTGTTCTATCCAGTCTAACATCTAAATATATCTCAATATCGTCCCCACGTATTTATCTCGCAATATAAGTAATACATATATATCCAATTTCTCTTTAACATGGATAAGCACTTTTTCAATTTAATATAATTAAGGGTTCACCAACTTAATTCATTTCAGATTTCATTATCATTCATGTCTACATAATTCACACAGTAGATAATATCATAAGTATATATATATACATTCACTCTATTCTATATATACAACACTCCACCGTGAGACTCAGCTGCGGTGCATGCACTACTCTGCTATCATGTCCTAGTACATCTCGTCACTGTACAAAGGAACATTGATTCAATATCTCACTCGAACGCGCAAACCTCCCGTCGATAGCAAGTAGGATAAGTATGTCATACACATTAATCATCATATAGGTATACACTAAACCTATATATATATATATATATATATATATATATATATATATATATATATATATATATATATATATATATATATCAACAATAGGGCATAAGCACACCCCATATTACAAGTCTTATATGTAGTATACTTATATCTCGAATATCTTACGTATCATTGTATTTTAAACCACAATTATATTATAGGTATTCTCTCCACCTATGTATATATATCAACAAACGGGTCTACTCTCATCCCATATACAAATCCCACATGTAGTATAGTTCAAGTTTATCCCATAAACTGATAATTCACATTTTATTCACATTTCCCATTACTCCTAACATCACTTGTTAACCGAAAGGTTTTAATTAATTATTCCAGTAGCTACTTCAACCCATACTTATTGGTCCAAAATCTACACTCATTATAACAAGCCCGAATTATATTTTAATTCCCAATAATCCTTTTTCTCAATAAAGTTACATTCTGCCCAGAAATATAAAATTGCAAGTTGAGGCTTTTCTGCTCCGATTTTGAAAAAAATTAAAACCACAAAGTTGTGCATAACGTGATTTTATACAAGAAATCGCAAACACACTACCAATTTCGACTTAAAACAGTCCTAAAATTATCATACAATGTTCGTCATTTTTCAACATATTTCTACCTACGGGTTGTAACATAATTCATCCTCAAAGCTCTACCAAATGATCCCAAATTCCTTACAATTTATCCCATATGATATACCCCAGTATGTACATGATTTATAACATCAAATCATATCAAAATCATCATGTAATTTGGATTAATCATGCTAATTCCATTTTAATTCAGAAAATCTGTATTTTATCATTCTTACTCAAGAACACGTATAAACTCGAAATTTCTTCAACAAATAAACCCAAATTTCATGATGTTAATTTTAATATCAACAAGGGATTAATCCTACACGGTTTCCATTTCAAGTATTAAATCAAAATCATCAAAACTCAACTTTGATTTATAAAACTTAAAAAAAAAATGTTTTTCTATCTACCATGGACAACACACATGCTGTAGATTGCAAGAGTTAAAACACTTGCCTCTAATTTCTTAGATCCGAACCTTTGGGAAATATGATGCTATGGTGTTCCTCTCTTTTTCGATTATTCGTCGGTGGCGGCGTTGGTGGTGAAAGGTGCGTTTGTCCCTTGGTTTTCCTAGAACAACCCTTACTCTCCTAGAGAAATCTTTCCCTCTCCTCAATGGGTGCCTCTTAGAGTTTTTGTGAATAGACCTTTGGCTAACATATCACTTAACTTATATAAGAATTTCCAAATTTCGTAAGTAGTATTCATCTCCCAAGTAAAATGACCAAAATACCTCTTTGGGGTGTCTATTCGGTTCTAAATTGACCCGAGACCCAAACAAACCCCCGGATAGATTTTTTTTGACTATTTAAACCCCTTCAGACACTTTAGCGCACTCGAAACGACCATTCAGATGACACAAAAATAATTTACTTTTCATTCCATTCAAATATAGTCTCGACACGACTCGTACGCGCGTCCCGACTTAATTATCGTAATTGTCGTATTTATATATCCCGACAATTTTTATAAAGTCATAATCATATATTAATTTTAATCACTAAGTAATATTTAATTTCAATCACATATTACTTTATTCAAGTAATATTCAATCTGGATTAATTTAAATTATTTTCACATAAATAATTCTAATTAATCCCCATTGCCTTACCCCATTTACTTTTAATTTATCTCATTTAAAAAGTAATTCAAATACGGGGTATCACACACGTATCTAGGTGATTAAAACAAGTCAAATAAATAAGTTCACAAAAGCAACGCCAGATGTATGAGGAAACCACTAAGGGAAAAAATCTCGGACGACCCAAGCCAGACAATCACTATAATGTGGTATTTCAAAGTACAAACGATGGACTTACTCAATGACTCGATCCCCCACCAGTCTTGAAGCTTCTCTGATCCTTCAACCACTCCTCTATAGTGCCCACTCAGATGTCCTTCCGCGATACCTGTCCACAACATAAGCGTCCACGAGTGCCTTGGTGTCCACCGATGTATCCTGGTAGTGTCTACGATGTTGAACACGAACTCCTTCGCTTATTCACCGCAAACCAGATGATATTCAAAGTGTAGAACAAACTCCAATGGTTCAGACAAAGATCATAGTAGCATATGTGAATGAAAGCTCGAACCTTTAAAATCTAAGGATGTTTTTAAACTTTGAAAATCTATAGAAAACTTGTGCAGAAAACGTACTATATGTAAACTATTTTTCTATTTCTGCAACTTACGAAATTCTGAGAGAAACACGCCGTAAATAATAAACTTGAGTTGGCGCATCGCTAGAACGAAATATGCGTGTCGTTCGAACGAAATGTCCATGTCGCTCGAACGATATGTGCATCTCACTTGAACGACTTGCAAGTCGTTTGAACCACTGAACACCAGAGTTTGTATTTTACACAACTCTAGACGATCTTTATCTCAGAATAAACGGATTTTAAACATTTTAAAATCATTTTTATCATTTTAAAAATATTTATTTATTAAAGTAACAGCTCAAAATATTTTTCGAGTGTCATAAACATTACGCATTAATGCCTGAGCGATCTCGGAATGTAAGGAAGACGTGAAACGTATACCAATAAAATCTCGGCATGATTTATCTTTGAAGCTTGACTGCAACGTTTTCAATAAACTTTATGACATAGACTATATGGGGTCGTGACAATAAAAAATCTATCTATGACTCAAACATGTTTTGTTCCGGGAATATGTCAAATACTACTATGGACTCAATTAGAAACTTTGTCCTTACAAATAACACGAGTAAACTTATGAATTTAATATCGTGCCACTGACACCACATTATTCGTGTCATATCTTATTTAATGAGGTGTTGTGAAAATTATAAATCACGCTATTCGTGTCGTGTCTTGTATTAAAGTATAAAATAAAAAAATAGTAATTTATCAAAGTCACAACTTAGTTTAAAAAAAAAAAGATACAGTTTTATAAAAAAAGTTACGTTTTATAAAAAATTGCAAAAATAAAGGTTTCAAAAAATATAAGTTTATAATAAAAGTTTTGTCTAGTTTTTCTTTAAAAAATTATATCCAGTTTTTATTTGATAAAATTATCGTCAAAATATTTTTTGATAAAAAGAATGTTCATTTTTTTACATAAATAACATAACAGTTTTCTATTAATGTTTGTTTCAATAAAAAAAATAATAATCATTTTTTAATAAATAATCGAATGTTTTTTTTAAATAAAAATTGTCTTTTCCTGATTTTCATATTTTTAGAATATTAAAAAACTGTTTTAGAATATTAGGATTTTTATAGTCAAAATATTATGTTTTGACTTATTTTAAAATAAATAATAGACTTTTAACAAAATATTATATTTGTTCAAACTAAATTATATATGTATACAAGGGTATTTTAGTCATTAAGTGTTGAAATGACGAAAGTGGAGTGGGGGAGAAAGATTGTGGAGTGGAATTTAGCTGCTCCCATATGTATAAATAAGGTGATTCTAGGGAGAACTTCAAATTGTACATAAAATAAAAATTTAATGATGTGTCAAATATGTATTGATTAATGTCGCTAGCGCGGAACCACAAACACAGAAACACCAACCAATACCCATATGACACATAGCGGGTTTGAGTTTTGTGTACAATTTTGAGGCTCTCCTTAAAATTATCCTATAGATAATACTGTAGTGTTCCCTTATATTAACACTCCAAACTGAACATGTGTCACCTGCAATGAGTCTAAAAAAAAAAGAGAATGTCGATAATTTAATCGATAATTTTGGGTCACTGTCAAATAACACATATTCAGTTCTATATAATATTATATACAAACTTTAATCCACGTCACATCACTCGACTCACCTCCTTTCCTTTCTTTCCCGTCAAAACCCATCAGCAGTTACACACAAACTGCCATCAGCGCCATGCAGCTTTTGCTGCATGGCTTACAGCTTTATACCCATTTCAGCCCCTTTCTCTCTTTTTACTCAACCCGTGACTACTCAGTTTTGAAGTTTCACTAAATTGCGCAAACAATTACTAAACTAATCTTTTACCCCTGCTGCATTATCCAAAAATACCAAAAGAAAGTCAACTCTATCATCTTTATATTTGGGAACCATCAAAAGATTGAAGGCATTCTCCACACAGATTAATCCTCAACATTTAAATAAGCTCTATATGAGAGTTAGAGAGGGGAGTTAGTAGTATGTTATTATTCTTTCTTTCTTTCTTTCTTTCTTTCTTTTTATTTTAGAAAGAATATTATGTGGTGAGATTTTACACTATATTTCTCTAATTATTCCGGTTATTTGGAGGTATATTAACAAAACTATTTTCATGTTATAAATTGTTTTAACGTCCAATAAGTTTGAGCCGCCTCATGATTTTCATGTATAAGCCGCGACAAAGTAACAAGCCTTATGGACGTCGATACGTGCTAGTGTGTCTCGGTGGACACATGAAAATCATGTGTCGACGTAAAATAACTCTTTTACATTTTCTAAAATAGGCTAATCTAAAAGAAATATGAACCCATGTGTAAGTTTTCCCAAGCCACATGGGCTGATGTTATACATAGACATAAAGAAAAAGAACTAATTTTCACTGTCTCTCTCTCTCTCTACCAGCCCCTCCTCTCCTCCCCTCTCCTAATTTTTCTCCCCCCACCCCAAAACATCCAGGACAGGCCTGCTGCTGCTGCTGCCTCGGATTGGAGCTAGCCTCCTCCCTCCTCCCCTCTTCTACTCGGCTCCTCCTCTCGCAGGTTAAAACAAACACTTCACTCTAGTAATTTTTTTTAGTTTAATTTCTTATTTTATGAAACTTTGTTGATGAAATTTTATAGATATTGTATGAAACATTGTTTCCGAAATTGTGTTAGTTAATTTGTGTGAAACTTTGTTGTTGAAATTTTATGCATATTGTATGAAACTTTTATGGATACCGTGTGTAAATTTTTATGTACGTGCCTTTTTTTTTTCAGTTAAATTTTTTCACCCCCAAGTCTATGATTTGTTTACTGTAATTTTTATGAATGTGTGACTTAATTTAATTTTTCAGCCTCTAAATTATGAATACTTAAATTAGTTTAATTTTTCAGTGTTAAGTATTAGTTTGCTCATTGTTGGTTTGTTAGGGTAATATTATATTGAAATAATATATATAAAAAATCCATGAATAAAATAGGAGTACAAATTTAGTTAATTGATACCTCAACGTTTTTAGGATTAAAAATTGCAAAAAAATAAGTAAAAACAACCCAAAATAATTTGCCTCGGGGGCTCCCACCCATAACCCCCGGGCTTCATCAAAACTTTTCACCCCCCGACTCAAAATCCTGAGCCCGCCACAGCTAATCTTTATTTTAATGGGAGAAATAAAGCCTCCATTACATTGTCATTGATTTTATTAACTTCTTTATTTTTAACGCCCACTACTAAATTTCTTTGGATTATTTATGATTAATGTTGTGCTTCGAGAGAAGGCAACGGGTTCTAGTCTTGCCTCTTGAGAGGGTGAGTAATTTTCAGTGATTCGAAAAATTTCCCTTCCATGAGAGATGGAGTGATCCAGTCATTGAGAAAGAACCCAATGTTTATATTCATATTCGTCTTTAAAATCAAATTAGTGATGGACTTTTTTTGAGTTATATATGTTTTCTAAACCTCACTTCTTGTGTTCAAATCTAAAATGGGTTAAATGATAATTTATTGATTATGCCCCGAGAGAGGGTAAACAGTACATGTTATTTTATCTCAAATTTTGAAAGAAGATATCATGGAGAATTCAAAGAAAATTCTTAATGATTAAATTATTATCTTGTATTAACTAGCGTTAATATTGGATAATACTTATTCATGGGTCATTTTAAATTTTGAAATTAATCTCCTAAATTATTTCAATATAGTTGAAGTTCATTATTTCTCATTAAAACCAACCATCTGCAAAGTATTTTAGTTACATTTTTACTTTTGTTTAATTAGTTTAGTTTAGTTTGGTTTTAAACTTGCAGAACTCCTATCATATCACTTTATTTTAATTTAAGTAGTAAATTGTTATTAACTATAAAATGCTATTCCTTGTGGACACAATCCTTTTCTTACAACTATACATAATACTAGGGAGATTAGGTTTTGATTGAAAGGTGAATGACACAATGACCTAGAATATATCACACGTACAATGCTTCTTATTAGAAAGAAATGTTACAGGTAACTAAGTCACATCAATATTTGGTGCGGCTTTACCTTCTACAAAAATTTTATGACTTATTTAGTGATGGATTTTTATTAATTTAGGATGGTTTGTGTATTTGATTTTTTTGAGCAGCCTCAAATCAATCTACGAAATTCAATACAAGCCTCAAGAAGTCTTTTTCATGAATTCATTCAATCACATCAATAGAGTCTAAACTTTTATAATAGCATGGAAATATCGACCAAAAAACGTAACAAGCAGTAAAAATCCACCGTTTGCCTTTCAAGTTCTAAAAGGTATATATAAAATAGAGAAAAATATATTTTCAAAACAGAATATTGAATTTGAGTCTTGTAAACTTCCTAGTGGCATAGTCATCAAATAAAACATCTCAAATCATGTACATAGTTGGTTGCTCTTTATGAAATCGTAGACACTAATGGTGTGTGGGTAATTCCTTTCCCGCAAATGGAATTATAGCTTGTAAACCAACTCCATATTAAAGTACAAACATGCCTCGGGTCAAATTTCTTGAGACAATCACTCCTTTGCCCATCGGGATGGAATATGTGATTCCGAAATAAATGGGATAGGACATAGCCATTGTCCTTCTTATAAGATCCTTCTAAAAACATGAATGTCTTCTCCCATGGTGAGCCATGTAGAATTCTAGCCCACCACTTGGGTATCCCATTATGTTTTATGATAAAAACTATTTAATAATTACTCATAACAGCCTGTCTCACGAACCCGAGAAGATCATAAAGTTAAATATTGTACCCATTCCCTAAAAGAAATTGTGATTGTATTTTTTCCATATATATAGATTCATGTTATCCGGTTAATGTAAAAGTGTCTCCTCTCTAAAATTTTTAAGGTCAGCGAAATAATAGCATACACTTTTCTCTACAGGGGTTCATATTTCATACCACTGCAATCAATTTCCCAGAAAGTTGTAAACTTTCAGCTATCCCTTCATCCACGCTCTGAGAAGTCGAACTGACCTTAAAGTAAAAGAGAATGGGCCCCAAACCAAAATTACAAAGGGAGATACCATTGGATAGATTTCCATGATATTGCCTCCTGTGATGTATCTCCTTTATAGAGATAAGAATAACTCTAAAGTTCTCACAAAATTCCTCGCTCATTCTGAGCCATAATGTGCTATTTTTGGTTAACAAATATTTATTGATTCATTGATTTGACACCCAATGAGTCCTCTAAGATCGCAATTGTTGAATAACCACAACAAAAAGTTTGTCCTCTTATTCATCATGAAATGAACATTACACTTGATGGCTCTAGGACATTTCATCATCACACTTATACATCTTTCTGCGTCCACTCTTCATTGTCCACCACAATTGATTTTTAAATTGTATATGCCACGAATCTCAATAGGATTTACGAGACTTCCAAGATTTTCCCGAACAACATGTCACGACCTTGAGATTTGAAAGAATAGTGGACATTGAAAGATATATGAATGTGATGATGGAATGTCCCAGGGCCACTAAGTGTAATGGTCATTTTGTGATGAATAAGGGGATAAACGTTTTTGTTGTTGTGAGTCAATAATTGCGATCCTAGAGGACCCATTGGGGGTCAAGTCAAAGAATCAATATATATTGATTAAACAAGAATGTCACATTATGGTTTAGAATGCATTAGTAATTCTGTGAGCACTTTATCATTATTCTTATCTCGCTAAAGGAGATACATGACTAAAGACAATATTATGGAAATCTGGCCAATGGTATCTTCCTTGGTAATTTGGGGTCGAGGCCCATTCTATGTAATTTATGGCCTGTTCGACTACTCAGAGCATGGATGAAGGGATAATCGAAGATTTATAGATTTTAGGGCAATTGGTTGAAGATGTATTAAATACGCCCCTTGCTGAGAAGATTGTACGCTATTGTTCCCCCGGACCATAAAATTTTTAGAGAGATGTTGATGATTCTACATCAACTGAATAATATGAATTTATGTAGATGGAAAATATATAATCAAAATTTCTTTTAGGGGATGAGTACAACAATTAACTTTTATGATATTCACTGGTCCATGAGATGGGCTATGAGCAATTATTCAATACTTATTGTCATAAAACTTAATAAGATACCCAAGTGGTGGACTATAATTCAACCTGGCTCACCATGGAAGAATACATTCACATTTTGGAGCGGATCATATAAGAAGGACAACGACTATGACCTATCCCATTTATTTCAGAATCACATATTATATCCCAAGAGGGAAAGCATTAAATGATTCTAGAAATTTGGCCTGAGGCCTGTTTGTAACTTAAAATGGAGTTGGTTTTTCTAACTTGCAATTCCATTTGAGGGAAAGGAATTCCCCACGCACCATTAGTGTTGACCATTTGAGAGAAGAGCAAACAACTCTGTGTATGATTTCAGATGTTTGATTTGATTTCTACTCCAAAAAGAAGTTTGTAAGACTCAGATTTAATATCCTGTTCTAAAACAAATTTTGCTCTATTTTATATACCTTTTAGAACTTGAAAGGCAAAGTGTGAATTTCTATTGCTTGTTCTGTTTTCTGATTGATATTTCCACGCCCTTCTAAAAGTTTAGACTTTATTGATGTGATTGAATATATTGATGAAAAAGACTTCTTGAGGCTTGTATTGAATTTCTAAAATGATTTGAGGCTGCTCGAAAAAAAAATCAAATGCACAAACCATCCTAAATTAAGAAAAAAATAGTCACTAAATAAGTCTCAAAATTTTGGTATAGGTAAAGTCAAACCATGTTTTGATGTGACTAAGTTACATTAGCCTTTCGTCCTTCTACGATCCCTCTCCAAGTTTCTCTCGTTTACTTCATAGTTTTAGTCACCCCATCAAGAGAGAAATGAGTTTGTTTTGAGACAATGAAAGTCGTTCAAGTTTCTAATCTTTTCTTTTTCTTTCGATTTCCACAAATACATGGAGTAACCACCAATACAAAGATATGAATTTGTGTCTGTATTATAAATAATTTTTTTTTATAAAATGATTCAATTGGTAAATTAACAAAAGTATTATTATTGATTTTTTTTTGTTACACAAGCTTCATTTCATTTTATGACAAATCTTTAATTGTGTAATAATTTTTCATCTACGTGTGTTACATGGCAGTATTTTTTAATTAATTTCTTCAATGCAACATTGCATACGTTACATGATTAAGGCTACATTGTGCTTACGACTAACCATGGGTTGGTGGCCTTACTCTTTAGAAGGCATGCAATCTTATAATTTGTATGAATCTTGATAACACATGCCTTAGACCATTTTTTAGAGCCGTTGGTACATTTGCAAAATATTACTTTTTTTTCTACCCAATTTGTGATTTGGGCATATGAGTCGAGGAAAAAATTCTATAATTTTTTTTTATACCTTGTAGTTATATTAAAAAAGAAAACATGGAAGATTTATAATTTTCCCACTTTTATGCTACAACTTTTTTTTTTTTTTTAACCTTGCCTAAATTACAAGTAATGGAATCACATTTTCAACGTTTCCATATTACGCAACATCATTGTTTAATTTTTTTCTCCTCTTCTCCCACATTGATGTAAAGTATAACTTGTTAATGCACGTTTGGAGATTTTCA
Organism: Sambucus nigra; assembly: GCA_949130495.1. NCBI lineage: Eukaryota > Viridiplantae > Streptophyta > Magnoliopsida > Dipsacales > Adoxaceae > Sambucus > Sambucus nigra. The sequence goes on along the minus strand of OX422223.1, from coordinate 473,475,143 downwards.
CATAAAAAGATTCTCTATTGTTTTTAATTTTTTATCCACCTATTGAAATATGACACTCTTAAGTTGTGTTTATTTATTTTCCCAAGTAAATAGTGACTAGTGTGTAAGTAAATGCACGCGTGAAACCAGAATGCAAGAGAAACAAGATTTTCGTAAAACAAAACACTAACGTAAAATTTGCAATCATTTTAATAAAATAGAATTCTTACCTGATTTTTATTTTTGCCTACACCATTGATTCCAAAACTATATATAAATTGACATCAGAACCATGCCACATCTTAGCCTTTTTTAAAGTGGGCCTAACAAAAACACACATTTTTCAAAAAAAATATTAACTTTGAACCTGTAAATCTAAAGAAATTTCTTAATGTGTAAATTATTATGTTGAATAATACTTTATTCTTGGGGCATTTTAAAATTTTAAATTAATTTTCTAAATTATTTTAATATAGTGAAAGTTGATTATGTCTCATTAAAGTCTCCCTCATTACCTCTTAAAAGTATTTTAGTTACTTTTTACTTTTGTTTTATTAGTTTAGTTTAGATTTAAACTTCAAGTTTTCCTATAATATCATTTTGTTTTAATTTAAGCAGTAAATCAATATTAATTCTAAAATACCATTCCTCGTGGATGCTATCCTTTGCTCGCCACTATACATAATAGTAGGGAGTTTGGATTTTGATTGAAAGGATGTTAACGCAACGACCAAAAATATCTCTTGCAAAATGGCTCTTGTTAAATGGCGCCGCTACTGGGGAATGGTGTCATTTTAGAGTGTATTGATTTATTACTTTGTACATATGTTGTATATATATCGTTTCTTTTTATTTTATTTTATTTTATTTTATTTTTTCGTTATTGATTATTTTTATGCATGCAAGCAAGAAAAAGTTTAAAAACAAAATAAAATCATGGAAAACAAAGTCTATTTTAAAAATTTTGTTGGCTTTGTATTTTTTGTTTATATTTTTTCGAACTTTTAGTTACTTTTTACTTTTGTTTAATCAGTTTAATTTAGTATTAAACTTGTAGAACTCCTATGATAAAACTTTATCTCATTTAAGTTGTAAATCAATATTAACTCTAAAATACCATTCCTTATGGACGTGGGCCCTTGTTTACCACTATACAAAATAGTACAAAGTTTAGATTTTTATTGAAAGGATATTAAAACAATGATTATAATATATCACTCGTAAAACGCTTCTGGTGAAATGGCACCGTTGCCGGGGAATGGTGTCATTTTTGAGGTTATTAATTTGTTACTTTGTACATATGTTGTATATATTTTACAGCTCTCTATTTTATTTTATTTTATTTATTTTTATTATTTATTATTCTTATGCTTGCAAGGCAAAAAAAGTTGTGGAAAAAAAATGTGTGAATTACCGAATAGTCCCCAATATAAATACATATTTTGTAAAAAAAACACTTATTTTTAGTTTAACCCATTTAGTCTATCAAACACCCGTTTACCTAATATTCTCTTATTTTTAAAGGTCCGCGCTAATGACACACCCTCCCCATCTCCCCCCATCCCACTCCTCACTGTCGAAGCTCCGACGACCCCCATCATAGCTATGGTGGGGGTCGTCGAAGTTCTGGCGAGGGTTATCGGAGCTCCGGCAGTGAGGGTGGGGTGGGGTTGGGGGGAGGGGGTGATGGGGAGGGAGGGGGTAAATGAGTTTGTTTGTATTTTTATTTTGAGTGTTTTTATGTGGTGAGAAACTTTTTGGAACAAAATAAAAAGTCTTGGACTAGACGTGTATTAATAAGTGTTCGAGGGACTATTCGGTATATGGTCCAAAATAAATTCTATTTTGAAAATTTGTTTACTTTGTATTTTTTGCCTAGATTTTAGTGAACTTTGATATTTTTTTCAAGACAGTAATTTTTTTACCATATCTGAATTTGAAGATTTAGTCTATTTTAATTACTAGTAATCAAATAGTTGTTCATGAGAAGTCTAATCCCTTGAGTACTTTATCAATATATAGTTACGACCGAAGACTATAGTTAGCATTTTTAAAAATATATTTTTTCAGACAAATTTTCGTTATTCCTTATTTATGGAAATCCTTATATGATTAAAGTAATCTTCTTCACTTGGTAATATCTCAAAAATTATGTCAATTTTAAGAAATTTCAAATCAAACATATTAATTATAATGGATTTTGGAGAGAGAAGGTGGTACTATTTTGTGGTAGTTATGAAATCAGAACTATTGTGGTTGTTATGAGCCATTGTACTATTTTGTTAAATGTTGAAAATAATGAGTTTTAGTGAATGGATAATATAGCTTTGTTGCTTCTATTGGTAGATTTAAGTGTTGCTATAGCTTTGTTGCTTCTGTTGGTAGATTTAACTTTCTCGATAACTACTTTGGACTTGCAGCTGAGAAAAAGGCTGAATAAGTAATGTTTTATGTCATTGAAATGTGTTGTAAACCTCATGATATTAGAGAGATGTAACCCAATGTGGTTTGAGACAAGACAAATAACCGCGTTAAGGTTTTATTATGTTGAAATTTCAGGGCTTATATCCCATGAATGATTAGCCATGTTATCTCTATTCTCTTTCAACACAAGTCAATTGTTAAAGTCAAGGTCTCTAAACATTGAGTTTTATGGGTAGATGTGAATTTGGGCATTTACAATTACTACGAGATTGAGGATGGACTATTCGTATTGTTGGACTTTTTTCTTTTCTTAAACGTTGTGTATAGTCTTATAAGCATAGTTTAAATTGTTTACACTTAGGTGTTATAAAACAACCTTTTGACTAAATAATACAACATTCAACCATACTTAAATTTACATGATTCAATTCATTAAAAATGTACACTTATAATATAAAAATAATTATTATTTACATTATACGTGATTTTATACTTTTCAAAATTATATGCATGCCTTTCGGCACGGCTATTCTTTGTTAGGTGTGTTGATGCTATGGCAAGAACCCAATTGGCCAAACTGTTGTCTAGTTTACCATATAACTTTGTTAGGAATTATTGTCTCAAAATCAATGCTTCCATCACACGCCCTTTTTTTTCAAATATAACATATGAATGCTGATGAATGGGAAGTTCATTTATAAAAAAAATTATCATACTAATGTCAAGTATTATTTTATTTACATACAACAAATGTCAAATATTATTTTATTTACTTACAACTTTTATCTTCTTGCCTAATATTTATTGGTCATGTGACGAGGCAAGTGTTGTAAGCATACGAGTTGGAGTCATGATGCATAAAAATTTGAAAATTATGACCAGTTCTTTTAAAATAAAACTTTATTTTGTTGGGGAACGATATTTTTGTCGTTTTACGATTATGTACTTTCAAAACTTTCGTCGTTTCACGATACGTACTTTGGAAATTTTTGTCGTGCCTTTAGGCACGGGTATCCGCTAGTATATATATATAAAGGAAAATATTTTTGGGATTTTTCAAAAAAGGGGAGAAAATGGACTATTGATTTGGACGAACTAACTAAAACCGACTACCTAAAGAATTGAATTGAACACACACGAGGCAAGGAAAATCCCAACGAGCATGTAGCTAATTATTATCTTCAAAATTAGTGAAAGGAATAGTCAAATTTTAATTAAGTTCGCGGGCGACAAAAATCAAGGAATTTGTCTTTTTGATCGCCTGTTGTAAAAATGTGTTCCTACTAGACTAGCTAGTTGATTGATTTTAAATTTAATGATAGCTAGGGTACCACACAATGGATAAGCTAGTGAGCAGGGTGATGAAATCCCTTCTCGTTTCAATGACCGGGTCTATGTCTTTGGTAAAGTAATTCATCAAACCATTCAATTTAAGTGCGATGTAGAAATTAAAAGCACACAGGAGCAAGTAATCACACAAAAATTGAACTCGCTTGCAGGTGATTAGCGAGGGATAGAGAAATGTACCTCCCACGATTTTTACACACGTGGGGTGAAAACCGAATTGAGTCGACCGAGGGGAGATCTCGCCTATCTCAGTCGTCCCCAGGAGTCCTACGGACCGAAATTAGGGAGGCTTCAAAATCCTCGCCGTTAGACGCTCTCTCTCTACCTTGCCCGGTTTCCCTTTTCGATTTTTTATGGATAATTATTACAAATAAATCGGTGTCAAAATGCACCCAAATAAATACAAAGCTTTAAAAAAATCCTATACAGACAACAAAAAATTAACAAAAATTTAAAATAAAAAAATAAAAAATTACAAATCTTCAACATAGTCTCCACGTCAAGAAAGCGTCAACGACGCCATTTGATAAGACGCTTTTTGCGTATGGTTGTTGTCTTCAAAAGTTAATCTCAAAATCCCCTCAATACCTACAAAAATTGTCTAAAACAACTCGTATTGGGGTAAGTGCGGGTATCAATCCAACTTCCAAGGTGAAACGATTGATGTGAAAACTTGCAATTCAATTTTTTTTCTTAAAATATTTTTTTAATTTTTATTTTTTTTTTAAAATAATTTGAAGGGGAAGTTAACAAATAAATGTTAAAATTATAAATGACTAAAGAACGAAATATAATGTGCAACCGAGCGTGATAAGTGAGAATGTCAAGAGATGGGATTACACCGTATTATCAATTATTTTAATTTCTCAATTTATTAAATTGAAAATTTTCGAGATAATATTAAATCGATAATCTAACTCCCATTACAATTATAAATTTAATAATATCTTTTTCAGAAACTAATTTAAAAATGTGACACGATGAAAAAATAAGAACTATACTATTTTCAATAAAATTCCCCGCTAGGATCAATTTAATAAAAACAATATGAATTCTCAAATTTCAACATCGAAATAATATTCAAATTTCGAAAAAACCTATCTCTAGTTCGATTCCTAAATTCAAACATTAATTTGTAAAAGTAATTTACTAAATCTCATTACATAAATTAATTTGTGACAGTTTAAATTAATTAACCTAGTAATATATCATTAATGAAATTAATCAATTAATATAATATCATACGTAGTGCATCCCACCCCTTGAACAGGGTGACTACCCAAGCATAATTAAACAATCAATCACAATCACAAACATGGAACAAGAATTTAAAGAGTAGATCAAGAAATACAATACACAAAAGTCTCCCTTTGAATTGATTTATTGGATCGCGTTCATGAACGTGTATCCCAATGTTGTCATAATTCTAGCACTTGATCACACAAATAAAAAGAAACACTAAACCCAAAAATCTATTCTAACACTAAACTAATTTTTTTGTATTTTTTTATGTTCTTACTATGTACATAATATACACTATTTTTCTCTCTATGCGTCCGAGTCCTACGTTCTGCGTCTTTTTTAAAATGAGCTCGTACCCTTTTTTTTTATAAGTCACGAAGTGAGTTTGTTGGTGGATAAAATTTTGGGATTTCCTTGACTAAGTCAATAGTGGATTGAGATGGAAACATGTGGGGTTTGGAAAGGGGGTTTGTTCCGAGTTTTAAGGGATGGCAAATGGGGTATGGGTTAAGTCGGGTTTTGATTGGCCTCGGGTTGGAGGAATTTGCGAGTTTTGAGTTTCAGCAGGGTTGGTAAATGGATAGACCCGATTAGATTTGGATATGGATTTTGAAGCTGAAGGTTCGGGTTATGGACGTTGGAGTTGGGCAGCTCGGGTTAGAGGAATGTCCGGTGCTGGGTTGGGTTCGGATAATCCGAGTTTCGTTCGGGTTGGTTCATGGTTTTGGTGGAAGAGAGAGAAGATAGGTGTGTTAATGGATGGGTGAGGTGAGTGAAGAAGATGGTGAGGGGGTTTAGGAGGTGGTGGTGTTTCGTTTTGGTGGAGTAGGAGAGAGAAGGTGGGTTTGATGGGGAAGATGATGGGAGGAGTGTTTAGGTGTGTGAGTGTGTAGGTTAGGTAGGGTGTGGGTGAGTGAGTAGTTTAGGTGTATATGAGTGTAGGATAGTGTGGTGTCTGTGTGTTTAATTTGTATCCTAAATAAAATAAAATAAGAAAATAATAAAAATAAACCTAATCAAATAAAAACAAGTAAAATAAAAATAAAAACTAAATTAAACTAAAAATAAAAATCAACAAAAATAAAACTCAATAAAAAAATAAAAGTAACACAATACACAATACAAACTCTAAAAACTAAACACGACTCAAATAAAAATTAATAAAAAAAAAATAATAATAATAATAAACTAACAAACACTAAAAACAAATAAAAATAAAGGAAAAACAAATACTTGACGCACTAAAGTTTAAAACAAAACATAAAAAAATAAATCCTCTAAAAATAAACCCTCTATAAATAAAACTCAAATAATAAAAAAAAAAAACTACAAAAGAAGAAAAAATAAAACCTAAGGTCCTAAACATATAAAGTCTAGAAAAACTAAAAATAAAGACTAAGATTAAAAACTAATAAAAAGAAATATAAAATAAATTCTAGAAAATTCTAAATAAATATAAAATGAATCCTAAAAATAAAAACGACTCAAACTAAAAATCTAAAAAGCCCAAACTAAACGCACACGGGATCGGGTGAAGGTTTGTGCTAAGTTTAGGCTCGGTTAAGGTTATGGGACTGGTTATTTAGCTCCATAAATCACACATTTGCTTTGAAGTAAGCATCGAATTTCCGCAAACGGCGATCAAACCTCCACGATAACAATTACGCATATAAGACACAATTTGTCGAGAATTAGAAACTAAAATGCGTCTATTCAAACTACACCAAATCTGTCGAATTGTCACGGTCATTGACCTTGACAAGTTCAACTTGTCAAGGTCAATGACCGTGACAATTCCTGAGGTGACAACTTTTTTTGTCACGAACTTGTCACGGTCATTGATCGTGACAAGTTCATTAGAATTATCACGGTCGTGTCATGGGCCTTGACCGCGACAAGTTTTATCACGGTTAAGGACCGTGACAAGCCCGTGACATTCTTCAAAAAATTATCACGGTCATTGACCGTGATAGGTCTGTGACAACAATCCTTTATCACGGACTTGTCACGGTCAATGACGGTGACAATTCTGGGTAGCATTAAAAAAAATCTACTGGGCAGTTTGGCCACTGCCACTGCCTAGTAGTATATTTGTACCTATTATAGCAACGTTGTACCTGTTCAAGCATCATATATCCTAATAAAATAGAGATAGTGCAAATATACATTCAAAATAGAGACAATATGCATCACGATATAATCCAAATATAATTCAAATGTACCAACTTAAAAATAATTCAATTCAAATAATGTCACTACATGTCTTGGGTAAGGTTAAATTCGAGGAGGTGAGTAGACCACACGATATACGAATTGACACACCCACTGATATACATCGTGCCGCATTGTTCGCGCAACCACAACGGGGAGTTCTCCTTCCCGGGTATCACATGCGTGATGAGCACCTTGGACTCGATGTCTTGAAGCTCACGTACATGAACTAATCCACCCTGGACGATATTCGGGTCCCTCAACCCCCGCCCTATCCACTGGCCATCAAATATGTCCAGTATAAACACGCTCGGCCAACCAAGTGTCGACATCGGTCGGTCAAAGGGAGCCAAATAGGGAACTGGATCATCAAAGTCTGCACGTGTCGGCGATGAAGCAGCGAGGTCCACATCCTCGTCATCTTGCACCTCATCCTCCCGCACCTCCTCCCCCCACCTTCTACTTACCTTTCCCCTTGCGTTTTTCGTCGCCCAACGATCGCTTCATGAATGAAAACATATCTTGGATCGTCGCCTCCAAACGGGAAAGCTTCGCATCATGTGAGTCCACCATTTGAGCCAATCCGGTGATCCTAGATTTGGCCACCCGCGAGCTCACCCCCTTGTCCTACCCTTACGATCAGGTCCAAGCACTTGGCTGAGTGCGTCTGTGGACAAAGATGCCTTGTCGGCATCAGACTGCGACTCATGCACTTCCTTAAGCTTTGCCTGAAATGACAAAAAGCACATGATTAGTAAAATAAGTAAATTAAAAAATTATAACGTAATTAACAAAAAGTTAACTGTCGGATTACTTACAATCGTGGTTGCGATGCTCGGGGACACCTACTTGTCCTTCCCCTTCTTCGTCCGAAGAGCCATATAACTATCGAGACTATGTGGCCTACCCCCAGGGCCACTCCCTGTCCCCTGAAATAAAATAAAGTAAAATTAGTATCGGCCCCGCAAAGTAAAATAATGGAGAATAATATATTTGTATAGTTATAGAAAAATTAAATCTTACCAATATCCTATGCTCCACCTCGGCGTAAGATGTCCGACCGGAGTAGTGCACGTCCATCTTTTTTGCCCGGTTTTTCCTCCCCGATTGGTGAGATGCCAATTGTCGCTCCCCGATCTCATTGTCAACGAACTTTTGCCATTGTGCCAATGAGATCGGCTCCTTCGACGGGACGGATTCACGCCTTTGGATAATGGACTCTCATGTCTTTCCAAAGTTTCGGGTCCGCATATTTTTCTTCCACGTCTTGTGTTTCTCCTTCAAGTGCTCCAAGACGGAATGGCGTAGCTTTGGATCCAGGCTTAATTGTTCTTGTCCAATAAATACAATGGTAGTTGCAATATATATATATAAATATAAATATAAAATGAAATTGAAATTGAAATATAAATATAAATATAAATATAAATATAAATATAAATATAAATACATTACCTGTAGTGCTACCCAAACAGCTAACTTGAGCTCATATGGAATCTCCTTCCAACTAATGTACCCCGGGTCGATGATCGTCTTTACCAGCTCGAGGGATCTCGCTAATAGCCCTGACTTGTTCTTGATGACCATTCCCAATTTTCCATATTTGGGGAGCCTAGGGGCCGAGGAGCCCTCGTCGCCTCCACTACCACCGAACCCAGACGACATCATCATAACTAGCATCATTATCCTCGCCTTAATACTTGAAGGAGACATTTGCTACAAACAAATGTTATTAGTACATATCAAAATGAGTTAAAAGAACACATGCAAATATGTACAATTACTACAAATAAAAATGAATTGTTATTGTCAAACACCTCAATTCTGAATTCCAAAACAATAACATCTAGCTCATAATATGTACAATTACTAAAAATTCGAAACATCCCCACCCCCACCCCTAATGCCCACACACACACGCACCCTACACAAGAGTGAAAATGATAAAGTGCAAATCAATTAAAAGCATTAAAAATGGATGTTTTGGTACAAATTGGAATATTTATTACAAATTGAAAAATTGTTTAAAATTCGGGTTATCATAAAAAATGGATTGATATTCGGTAGGAGTAGCCAAGTCATCCACACTACTATTTAGATGTTTTGGCGCGTGTTGGACAATCGACCATGACTCGTTGTTGATATACTCTGAGTAAAACACTTGGTTAACCTTTTGAAATGCACAAACAAACGGCTCGTCGCTCACTTGGTCGTTGCACTTCAACTTGGACAAGTCAACCCTGATCAAATTGGTGATAGGATCAACTTTACAAGCATTTTTATACTCAACTCTTACCCAGTCACAGTAAAATACAACCTCTATGAAGCATATATAATCCAATTCAAATATATTTCGAATTACACCATAGTAAGTCATTTCAGCTTCAACGAGGTTTTTATCTTTTGCGCTCGCTCGAAAGAAAGTAAGAGCCTTGTATGAAATGCCCGAGTTCTGTACATTTGTACTTTCCTCGTACACTTTAGAGCAAAAAATGTAACCGTTCAATCGATACTTTTTGTACTCTTGTGCCATGAACAAAGGTCCAGTGGCTAGACGAGCAAGCCTTGATGTCGCATCACCCGTCTTTAAGAGCTAAGAATATTGATAAATTAATTATATTAGTTGTAAAATTTGAGTGTAATGTGACGTTATATAACGACCATTTTCATTATAATTACCTCTTATGTCAACCACAGCCTAAATTCGTTGTCTAATTGTACCATTATTTTTCGTCTTTTATTGTTCTCACAGGCTTCATATTTTCTGTATATTACAAAATTAATCATGTATAAAATAATCTAAAATAATGTTAAACATTATAACATTCGAGACTTATAGTAATAAGTTCACCTGCATTTTTCAAACCAAATGGCATAACATTATAGTAATAAGTTCCTCTCGGAGTAGTAAAAGAATTTATTTCCTTGTCTTTAGGCTTCATATCACTACACCAAATCTGCCCATTTGTAAAGGTCATTGACCTTGACAAATCCAACTTGTCAAGGTCAATGACCGTGACATTTCGAGGCGAGACAACTTTTTTTGTCACGGTCGTGTCACGGTCATTGACCTTGACACAAAACTCGCATTTTGTGTCATGGTCGTGTCGCGGTCAATGACCGTGACACGTTTGTCACGATTATAAACCGTGACAAATCCGTGACCATTTTTAAAAAAATTGTCACGGCTATTGACCGTGGCACGTCCGTGACAACTTTTTGTCACGGACGTGTCACGGTCAATGACCGTGACAATTCTGGGCAGAATTTAAAAAAAATTGTTGGGCAGTATGGCCATTGCCACTGCCCAGCAGTATATTTATACCTATTATAGCAACGTTGTACCTGTTTCAAACATCATATATCCGAACAAACTAAAGATAATGCAAATATATATTCAAATAAGAAACTATTTAAGACGAAACAACATCACCATTAGTTATCTCAAATCTACAAATTATTTGCATGGAAAAGAGATTTTGTACCGCGACGCTCGGGAACACCTCCTTATCCTTCCCTTCTCTTTCGAATAGCCACATAAGTATAGAGCATATGTGGCCTACCCTTAGGGCCACTCCCTGTCCCCTGAATTGAAATAAAGTAAAATTAGTATCCGCCCCTCAAATATAGATAAATATAAATCGTAATTGAAATCAAAATCAAAATTGACATATAAATATAAATACATTACCTGTAGTGTCAATCAAACAGCTAACTTGAGCTCATATGGCACCTCCTTCCAACTAATGTACCCCGGGCAATCGTGTCAAATATAATTCTCTTCATATCTAAACACTAAGAAATACCATAATCCTATGGAGTTATGTGTTGCAAATTCCTTCCAACCGTTGTGTAGCCAAAAATCAGCAGTTGAAGTTGTCAATTCCACCTTTCAATGGTCTCCCATGTTTTGCTAGAAGTTCCAAGTGGTGGGGAATGGAAAGTGGAATTGACAACTTCAACTGGTGATGTTTGGCTACATAACGGTTGGAAGGAATTTGCAGAGCATCGCTCCATAGGATTATGGCATTTCTTAGTGTTCGGATAGACGAAGAGATTCAGTCTCCTCTCCACAAATAGTACACCCCAAATAACTATGTACTAATCACCTATTAAAGGTAAGAAGCGTATATTCATGGATTAGTATAAACAAAACTTAGATGTAGTTGGAATATTTATGTATTAATCTCCTCTCCACACACGCACACTACACAAGAGTGAAAATGATAAAGTGGAGATCAAGTAAAAGCATTAAAAATGGATGTTTCGGTACAAATTGAAATACTTATTACAAATTGAAAAATTGTTTCAAATTCGGGTTATCATAAAAAATGGATTGATATTCGGTAGGAGCAGCCAAGTCATCCACACTACTATTTAGACACCTTGGCACGGGTTGGACAATTGACCACAGCTCGTTGTTGATATACTCCGAGTAAAACACTTGCTTAACCTTTTGAAATGCACAAACAAACGTCTCATCGCTCACGTGGTCGTTGCTCTTCAACTTGGACAAGTCAACCATGATCAAATTGGTGACAGGATCAACTTTACAAGCATTTTTATCCTCAACTCTTACCCATTCACAGTAAAATTCAACCTCTTTGAAGCTTATATAATCCAATTCAAATATATTTTGGATTACACCATAGTAAGTCATTTCAGCTTCAAGGAGGTTTTTATCTTTTGCGCTCGCTCGAAAGAAAGTAAGAGCCTTGTATGAAATTCCCGAGTTCTGTACATTTGTACTTTCCTTGTACACTTTAGCGCCGAAAATGTAACCGTTCAATCGATACTTTTTGTACTCTTGTGACACGAACAAGGGTCCAGTGGCTAGACAAGCAAGCCTTGATGTCGCATCACCCATCTTTAGGAGCTGAGAATATAGATAAATTAATTATATTAGTGGTAAAATTTGAGTGTAATGTAACGTTATATAACGACTGTTTTCATTATAATTACCTCTTGTGTCAACCATAGCCTAAATTCGCTGTCTGATTGTACCATTATTTTTCGTCTTTTATTGTTCTCACAGGCTTCATATTTACTGCATATTACAAAATTAATCATGTATAAAATAATCTAAAATAATGTTAAACATTATAACATTCGAGACTTACTTTTTCCATTCTTCGACATCTTCATGTGTGTCAAATAGATAACGAGCTACTTGTTCATGTTGCAAACTCGTTAATTTCACTCGTTTTCCCATCACATGACCACCATCATCGACGAATGCATCAATGTCATCAACGCTAGTCGAGCAAGACATATATTCCCGAGTATATATTGATGACTCCACGGTGATGTATTCCTCTGTAATTGATCCTGCAATGTATCGCATATTCTTGACGTAATCTTTAAAAACTTTCATCAATCTTTCAAACGAATATATCCACCGATATCTAACTGGACCACAAAGTAGTGCCTCGTCGCATAGATGTACCAACAAGTGAACACTTATGTTAAAGAATGCTTGAGGAAAGTACTTCTCCAACACACAAATCGCTTCGATCACCGCCAATTTTGCGGCCACTATGTGTTCTCGATTGACTACCTTCTCACACAAGAGTGAGAAGGTAATACTAATTTACATAATATCCCTCCGCAAATCCTTGTGCTTGGATAAACAGTGCTTAAACAATAGAGGAACCAATTGCATGATCACATGCCAATCGCGGAACTTACATTTATGTAAATCATGAGTAGCATAATTCACAATCCTTTGCAAGTTGGACGAAAAAGTAGATGGTCCCTTCAAATTATATATTGTGTCTAAAAGCACCTTCCCCACTCGTCAAAGTAAACGCACTAGGGGGAATTATTGTCCTTCCCCTACTATCTTGTTTCAAAAATAATTGTGGCTTAAATTTCAACGATTTAAGGTCTTTTCGTGCATTTTCTCCATCCTTCGAATGACTCCCCCCAAGGCAAGTGCCCACAATATGTTAAGCGAAGTTCTTCTCTGCATGCATCACTTACAATACATGGCGCACCGGGTTATTATTCCAATAAGGCAAGTCAAATAAAATGGACCTCCTAGACCATGCCTTTCTTATCTCAGTTTCATTCCCAGTTGGGGTCTTCTTATGCTTGACATTCTTAAATTTGGGATTCTTACCTGGCATATTAGGGCCACATTTAGAAGATTTACTTTCAATTTCTAAACCCGAAAGTTGTCTCGACGGTAGTCTAGGTTCAATCCCGCCCAATAAAAAATTGGAACCTTTCTCAAATTTGAAACTATGACCCGGGGGTCAAAACCCCCTATGGTAATGGTATACATTTTTTGAGCTAAAGGATAGACGAAGAGATTCAATCTCCTCACCACAAATAGGACACCCCAAATAACCATGTACTACACAATCGGATAATGTTCCACAAGCTGAAAAATCATGAATTGCCCACATCAACATAGCTTTCAGCGTAAACTTTTCTTTTCCAAAAGAGTCAAATGATTGCACACCCTCTTCCCACAACTCATTTAATTCTTCTACCAAAGGATCCAGGTAGACGTCGATGTCATCACTTGGTGCCTTTGGCCCAGGTATCAACAAAGCCTTCATCAAAAATTCAGCTCTCATACACTGTGAAGGAGGGAGGTTGAGTGGGGCTAGGATCACTAGCCATATACTCTTATTGGTGCTTAGATTTCCAAATGGATTGAAACCACCTGTTGATATAGCCAAACGAATGTTGCGTTGTTCTCGAGCAAAATCAAGATACTCATAATTCATCCTCCTCCAGGCAGTAGAATCAATAGGATGACGCATGATATTACCCCTACTTCTGCCCTAGCATGACAAGTCATTGCCTACACTATCCATGGTGCTGTGCAAAATAGCTTTAATATAGGCCCAAGAGGAAATATTTCAATACTTTTTGAGGCACTTTTGAGCTTGTGCCTTCCTTACTAGTAGATTGGACATATCTAGGTTCATCGCATACCGGACAACGATCGAGATTTGAATACTCCTTTCGGTATAGTATGCAGTCATACACACAAGCATGAATCGATTTATACTTCATTCCCAAACCTTTCAAAATGTTCTTCATAATAGGATAGCTATTTGGAAGTGAATTCACCTCGGGTAATAAGCCCTTCACCCATTTCGGAATTCATGTCACGCTATTGCCAGACAAACTGTATTGCGTCTTTAAACTGTGCAAACCAACCAAAGAATGTAAAGTTATTTGATCTTTCTCACAGCCAGAGTATAACGGTTGGGTCGCCTTAAATTTTAAACTTTGGTAGTCATCGTCAAGTTTTATCGTGATATATTCATGAGCACTTGAACCTTCAACATCATCAGTAACTTCATTCTCTTCTTCTTCATAAACTCCGTACGCATCATCAACTAAATCCTCTAATATATTATGATCTACATCGTCCCTTTGTACATCTATCCTACTTGTTGAAGGTTGTTATGAAGGTTGGTTGGGGAAAAAATGAACTTTCAATTCACCGTGAAAACTCCAAAATCGATAACTATCCTGCATACCCGATCTTAACAAATGTAGTTTAACTGTTTTCCACTCAAACACCTTACCATTGTTACACCTAGCACACGGACACGGAAACTCTTCATTATTATGACATCTCTTTGCATATTTCACAAATTCGTTAGCACCTCTGCAAAACACAGTCCCCATTCTATTTGTCTCACCCATCCACTCTTTGTATTTCGGATATCCCATCACAACTACCACAACTAATCACCTATTAAAGGCACGAAGCGTATATTCATGGATTAGTATACACAAAATTTAGATTTATAGTATGTTTCATTTAATTATGTCTTATTTATATTCAAATTCAATTTATAATAGAAATTTCTATTTCCTCCATCTCCTCTAAAGGGTGAGTGGTCCTATCCCATTCAAGACCGCATTTTTCTGTAGTATACTTAACAACTCATGTACATTGTTACGATTTGAAAAAAATTCGGCAACATATCCCCATAGTTCTCCAAGTACACGACGTAGATTGGCAAGTGTGAGTGTTATTTCAATTGATCAATTGAAATAACAGTCACACTTGTCAATCTAGTATGTAGCCAGAGAACATTAGGATACGATCGCATAAGTTCCTCCAAAAGTAACAACTTTAAGCCACTAAGAATATTATACAGAAATTATGCAGTCCCAAGCTGTCAAAACGGGACAATTCGAGAGATCTCATTACTGGGGTAATGACTCTGGAACGGGTCTAAGGCCTATTGAATGCGTACGCATAAGAACTAGAAGGCTAGTATCTATGCGCACTATATGTAATTTCAAGTATGCTTCATTTAATTATCATACTATATATATATTGTTCGATATACAAAGTAATTTTTAAAAAAAGTTGAAAAATCCCACCCCCATATGGACAATAATCCAGTGGTCATGCCAGTTTTAAAATTAACCAACCCAACGTCGATCGACTATAATCCAGCGGCAACGTCAACAACAAATGTGTATCCCCTACTACTTCTAATTCATCTACTCAATTAATTGTTTTCATTAATTAAACTAACAATTAAAGTATACAATTATATATATACTAATTTATAATGAGGGGCAATCCTACTTTCAAAATTAATCGTATATTAATTTACTAATTTAAAATGAGGGGAAATCATATATTAATTTACTAAAAAAATTGATAACCAATAAATTCGTTTACAAGGGACATTACGCACAAACACGCACATGGGATTATTGTCCATAAAATTCAACTCACCCTCCATAAAATTCAACTCACCTCTCAACTAAAGCGCGCAACTAAACGTATGCACATGATATATAATTAATTCCCCAAATATTTCTAGCGGCAAAGTAATCTAACTTACTCGCAATTCTAATACTTAATTAACATCCATCTAAATTATCTCTCAACTTCAAATATTACCACTCTCATCTATTCGCCCACTTTCTACGCATATAAAATATACATAAACATTATCTTTTACAAGAAGTTCTCATATTCTAGTTAAGGACATATATATATATATATATATATAAATATATATGCGTTATTAGCATCTAAGTGGTAAGGACTAAATGATTGGGGTGCGAAACGTGTGCACGTGTAAAGTGCACAGTCGTTGTTTTCGTTTCGCCAACTCAATACAAAAACCTAAGTTACTACTACACTTGCGAGGCAAGTACAGCGGTAAGTCGGGTATCGAAAATCCACAGAGACGAGTTGCTAGAATTTAAGTGATTTAATATTCCGAAATAAAAGTGTAAAAGATGATTACAAACTAAAAGAAAAGATGCATAAAGGAAAATGTTAATCTAGGCGAGTGTATTGAAACTAGATTATTAAAGCGAGTAAAACTATAGGTTGCGTCGAATATCCCTCACCCGAGTTAATTAGTATAAAATGGTTACATGGGTCGGCGAGTTATTACAAGTGCGTCTCGTTTCGACAGTTAATTAAATCAAGGGTTGTTACACCCTAAATCATCATAAAAGCCTAATAAGATTTTGGCGTCAACAAATATCCCGGAAATTACCCGCGAAAGGTTGTAAGCACGGGACATACATGATATGCCCCATCAAATCTCCTAGGCGTAAAACTAGGACAACGCACCCGAAATAGACTCGTAAACTCCACCACCAAAGCAAAGCAACGCGTCAACTCGAGTGAGTTCAATTCAAACACAACCTAATTTAAGTTACCTAGAAAGCATGTTAAAAACGCGGTAAATGGAAAGCGGTAAATAAACGTGGTAAAATTACACTACAAAGAAAGTAATCAAAGCATGTAAATAAAGCATGTAAACCTAAATTAGAAAGCTTGTAAATTAACTAGAAAGCAAGAAATGAAGAAAATACAAACTTAAATTAAATGGAGAGGATGATGAATAGTCAACTTACACAACAAATGGGGTGTCAAGCCAAGTATAAATGAAGAAGAACCATCCAAAACCACCCAAACCCTAACTACCACTCTCTACAATCTATTCTAACTAAGTATATCTAAATTAAAACAAAAAATGGGTTTATATAGTAAGTGGGAAAAAGTAAGGGAAAAGGAAAGAAAGAGGAAAGAGCCCAAAATATCTGGCACTACCGGTCGACCGGTCGCAGGGGCGCGGTCGACCGGCCCCCTAAGCAAAAGCATACTGTCTCCTTCCCACGGCAAAAGTTGACACCGCGGTCGACCGGTCCCAGGGACGCCGTCGACCGGTACTCTGTTTTCAGGCTGCATTTGGTCCATGATGAGGGGGCTAAGGTCCATTACGGAAAAGAGCCTAACTTCTTCGTTCGAACTCCAAACGACGCACCGTTTGCGGCCACGCGATGCTAACTCAATGAACTACGCATCCATGGAATTTCCATGAGCCAGATAAGAAATTTGAATTGACTAAAATGCCCTTGAAGTAGCGTCTAGCGATGGAACTTCTCCGAAATGCAACCGAACCTCACTTTTAGCGTTCCAATACCTACAAAAGCACAAATAACCCCTACAAAGCATGTATATATCCAAATCTAAGGTTGTCTAGTTAATGAGCATAATTATAGGCATTTAGGACCGTAAAAGTGATAGAATGCATAAAGATATTGGGCGAAAATATGCAATATTCGATACGAATCACACCCCCTAACTTAAACATTGCTAGTCCCTAGTGATGAAACAAACAAAACCAAACCACAAAGGGCGGTACAAGACGTATATATGCATAGAAATATAAATGCCACTTGCGTAGGGAACACGATTGCATTTAGCATATGCAATAAGCCGTTAAACCCCTAGGTTACCCTAGGGGACGAGTGTCGTCTCGTGAGGGTTTTCAGGGATGATACCCACAAACATCACATGGTTTCCTCAAAATATGCCCAAACCAACATGCGACAAGACCAACAATGGAGAAAAGGATTTCATATGCATTATTAGCAAAGTGAATGAATTCAAACAAAAGTCCAAAACATTAACATTATAGAATGCACCTCATCGAATTGAAACCTTAAAATGTGGGAGGGGAGCGAGCACATGCAAAGTATGATTTGGAGAAAAACTTAAATAGACCGGATAAACATTAAAGCAAGCATATATTCAATCCTCACGGGCATTACGCTCATCAAGCGAATTTACTCGAAACAGGGAGGTAACACACGGGACATGCGGGCTAAAGAGTAAATGTAAATGGAAACCAGGCCGCACACATGTCACAGATGAAGAACGCTATATATAAACTGAAAAACTGTAATCTCAATGAAAGGATACCACTCACTAAAAGAGGCGAAATGCATTTTCACACATTATCACAACTATTATGACTTTTAAATTACATCAACCTAAGATCACATAGGACTTTAATAGGGTTATAATGTAGGTATGGCTAAGGTACGAAACGAAGGAATATATGTATGAATTCAAAGTGTTCGGAATGAAAACTCGGGATAATGGGATAATGTGGCCAATATCAAAATCGGAAAAAAAGTTCCAAAAAGGCATTAGATATATCATCGGGGAGAGTAATCAAAGCTTATTGAACTATATACAACATATACAAACTTTCTCTTTCTTTTTCTTTTCTTCATTTTCTCATTTTCTCTTTTGTTTTCTTTTTCTTTTTGCTTTCTCTTTTTCTTCACTTTTTTCACTGTTTTCTTTTCTTTACTTATCAAACTCTCATATGCCTAAATTGCAACCGACATCATAACAACATCATTCAATCCCAAGTAACATTCCAAACAAAGGTATGGAAAGTGCATGTATGGGCTAAAACACCAATTTAGAGTTGGTTATGGGAATGGGGTTATGAAACGAAAGGCTATATTTAGGCTCAAAGGGGTTAACGAGGGTAAACATATAAGGGTGAGGTCAAGGCTAATATGGGTGATATAACAAAGATGGCCTATGATCATTTCACAAAGTTTACGCAATTCTCGAATCAAAACAATATATGAAAATCATGCTCAAGTAACACATTTCAAGTATGAACTCAATTAATGAATGGTCAAATGAAAGAATAGTGAGATTACCAATGAATTCAACGTTTTCAAATAGGAAAGAATAGTGTATAACACTCACAAACGACGAAAGGTACAAAGCTTACTCGGTGTCAGTATATACAATGCAACAAAAGATTACCGAGTTATAAAAATCTTAAACCAAATCAATAAAGCAGGGAAAGTGCATGTGCTCACGGGATTAAAGTTTAATTCATGAAGTTATTCATAATATCAATAATCGAGACTAAAGTCTAATAACTTCTAAAATCGAGAACATGGATCGTTGGGATGTCTATTGGATCGGGCAATTATTGAAATTTATCATCGAAAACAAAGGCTAAAAGCCCAAAAAAAAGAGAAAAAAGAAAGAAAATCTTTTTGAAATTTTTGAATTTTTCTAAGAAAGGCATACTAAGTAACTAACATGTGAGCAAAAACAGGGACTAAATAAAGAAATGGATAGAATATCCCACACCCCCTAACTTAAAACTTGACATTGTCCTCAATGTGAATTAAGAACCAAGTCAAAGAGAGGAAAAGAGTGATATTACCCAAAATTGGAGCGATCCCCATAAGAACAAGTCCAAAGAATCTACAAAACAAGTTAGTACCGAGCATAGCAAAAACAAATAACAAAGAGTTAACTAATTACACTAAACTAAATTAACAAGGAAAGAAAAAAATAAAAAAAAAGAAAGCTAACTATATACAACCTACTATTTAGGATTCACACTAACTGTACACTAGAAGTCTAAATAGCTGAGGGTCCACAATAAGAACGATTTGACTTGGGAGGATAACCAGTGTACCCTCACATACAAGCATGCCCTCCAAAAAATATGGATTCCGTTTGAACAACGGAAGGCATGTGTAAGGCGTAAGAAAGGAACAATCGCCAATTAAAAGTTTTGGAGGGACGATGGGGGGTTTGGATTGAATGGGTGACAAAAACATGTGGGGACCAAGAAAAGACGAATATCCTCCCAAGGATTTTGAAGTTGGAATGGGAGGCGGCGCACACAAAGGCAAAGATGCGATTGTGGAGGGCGACTCGAGCAAGTACTCCTCATCGGCGATAGGGTGGTTTAAAACATTAAAGTTCGAAACCGAATCATCGGGTACTTGTTCCGGTGTGGTAATAGAGAATGAAAATGGGGATGAAAGAAATTAAAACTCATGAGATGAATCATCATCGCATGAAGTTGGAATTTCAAAGGAAATAATATCATTTTCAATGAAATTTTCTTCTTTGGGGGCCAAAGAAGAAATCATTTCATTGCAAATAGATATTACGTCATTTTCATCCTCACTTTCAATATCTATTATGAGATGGGCAAAGTCTAGAATGGCTTGTTCCAAAGTAGGTACAAGTACCTCATTTGGTTCAAAACATTCCTCGACTTCAAAAATCTCGGAAGCAAAATCATCGTCGGACTCAAATAATAAATCCAACTCATGTTCCCACGAACGATTTTCTTCCTAATAATGATTTTCAATTTTCTCAGTCTCATACATACGCAATCCCTCACCGAATGTCATAGGTCGAGGTGCGGATGCATTAGAATGGAAACTTTGAAAATTACCATCGGACTTAAACGAAAACTCATTATTATAGGAATTTTGAAAACTATTGCAATTCGTTTCAAAATTCCTATTATAAGGAGGTAAAGGCCCAAAATCATTATCATCATCATCAAAATTACAATAGCCTAAGTTTTGACTTTCGTTATACTCGCCCAAAGTAACATTTGTTTTACTTTGGGATGCTAAGTATTCACCGAAAGTCATAGGCCTAGAATTTTGAGAATTTTAACAAGGATTACCGAAAGAATTGGAATAAGACATGCTTACCCCAAAAATGGCTCGAATGGCGGATTCCACAAAGTAAGTGCGTGCGTGAAAGATTCGAGCGTTTCTAAGTGCTCAAATGTGGAAGTCCTACAAAATATTAGCAAATAATACAAATAGAAAGAAAATACTATGAAATACTAAATCAAATAAAGTCTAAACAAACTCATCCCCGGCAACGGCACCATTTGATTGGGGTGCAAAACGTGTGCACGTGTAAAGTGCACAGTCGTTGTTTTTGTTTCACCAACTCAATACAAAAGCCTAAGTTACTACTACACTTGCGAGGCAAGTACAGCGGCAAGTCGGGTATCGAAAATCCACAGAGACGAGTTGCTAGAATTCAAGTGATTTAATATTACGAAATAAAAGTGTAAAAGATGATTACAAACTAAAAGAAAAGATGCATAAAGGAAAATGTTAATCTAGGCGAGTGTATTGAAACTAGATTATTAAAGCGAGTAAAACTATAGGTCGCGTCGACTATCCCCCACCCTTGTTAATTAGTATAAAATGGTTACATGGGTCGACGAGTTATTACAAGTGCGTCTCGTTTCGAAATTTAATTAAATCAAGGGTTGTTACGCCCTAAATCATCATAAAAGCCTAATAAGATTTTGGCGTCAACAAATATCCCAGAAATTACGCGCGAAAGGTCGTAAGCACGGGACATACATGATACGCCCCGTCAAATCTCCTAGACGTAAACTAGGACAACGCACCCGAAATAGACTCGTAAACTCCATCACCAAAGCAAACAAACGCGTCAATTTGAGTGAGTTCAATTCAAACACAACCTAATTTAAGTTACCTAGAAAGCATGTTAAAAACGCGGTAAATGGAAAGAGGTAAATTAACGCGATAAAATTACACTACAAAGCAAGTAATCAAAGCATGTAAATAAAACATGTAAACCTAAATTAGAAAGCTTGTAAATTAACTAGAAAGCAAGAAATGAAGAAAATACAAACTTAAATTAAATGGAGAGGATGATGAATAGTCAACTTACACAACAAATGGGGTGTCAAGCCAAGTATAAATGAAGAAGAACCATCCAAAACCACCCAAACCCTAACTACCACTCTATACAATCTATTCTAACTAAGTATATCTGAAATAAAACCAAAAATGGGTTTATATAGTAAGTGGGAAAAAGTAAGGGAAAAGGAAAGAAAGAGGAAAGAGCCCAAAATATCTGTCACTACCGGTCGACCGGTCGCAGGGGCACGGTCGACCGGCCCCTTAGGCAAAAGCATACTGTCTCCTTCCCATGGAAAAAGTTGAAACCGCGGTCGACCGGTCCCAGGGACGCGATCGACCGGTACTCTGTTTTCAGGCTGCATTTGGTCCATGATGAGGGGGAAAAGGTCCATTACGAAAACGAGCCTAGCTTCTTCGTCTGAACTCCAAACGACGCACCGTTTGCGGCCACGCGATGCTAACTCAATGAACTACGCATCCGTGGAATTTCCATGAGCCGGATAAGAAATGTAAATTGACTAAAATACCCTTGAAGTAGCGTCTAGCGATGGAACTTCTCCGCAATGCAATCGAACCTCACTTTTAGCGTTCCAATACCTACAAAAGCACAAATAACCCCTACAAAGCATGTATATATCCAAATCTAAGGTTTTATGGTTAATGAGCATAATTATAGGCATTTAGGACCGTAAAAGTGCTAGAATGCATAAAGATAATGGGCGAAAATATGCAATATTCGGTACGAATCACTAAACTTCTCTCAATTCTCAATACTGCACTGCATTTCGTGCGTCGGACATCTCGCAAGCGAAATCCAAACAAAGAACCCCCCAATACACTACTCCTTGTCAGTATTGATTATCAAGATTCATTATTCCCTCAATGAATGACTCATATAATCCAAATTCTTCTATACTATAAATGATTTATTATTCTTAATTCTCAATAGTGCACGACATTTCGTGCGTGGGACGTCTCGCAAGTGAAATTCAAACAAGGAACCCCCTCTATACACTACTCCTTGGCACTGTCGATCATCGATGTATACATACTAATATATAAATATGAGCACTAAGGACTAACTTATCCTCACTCCCATTATTGCACTACGTTTCATGCGTGGCACGTCTCCCAAGCGAAATCCAAATAATGAACCCCCCGATACACTACTCCTTGGCAATGTTAGTCGTTGATGTCCATTATGCCCTCGATACCCAAAGTACTATATATACTCATAATAATTATCTACACTTCATTTTCACTTTAATAAATTCATCACAATTTGTCCGGATAAATCTCCCAGAATAAGATTCAATCAATCTTCTTAGGTCTCTTTTACTCTAGAGACAAAAATTATATCACATAATCATATACAATTAATATACTATTCGCACAAGTACAATTATAACCATCCCAGTGAGCTATAACTCGAGGATGCAGGTTCTCAATGCTATCATCTACCAGGGAATCACTCACATATCATCCTGGGTACTAACGGTCGGAATCTCACACCGACTTGGCAAAAACCATATCACAACGTACGGGAAGCGATCATAGTTCCTCCTTGGAAATGAGACGAAACATACCCACCACTTCTCACCCCTAATAAAAATCACACAATAATAAATGGATGTTATGACCTCGGGACTATATGCATCCCTCCTCCTCAAGCCAGGGGCCTCACCCACATCGCGCAACTTCCCATGATAGCATAGATTGGGTATGCTTCAGATATACATATATCATTCACACAAGATATACATACATCATCGCATCATATAAATGTATACCATCACAAAGGGTATATATATCACACTATTTACATACTCTTATTACGCTTTTAGGCGTAGATGAAATAATATTTACTTAGTATATATACTCTCGATATACTATTCATCAATAACTCACATAACTTCCCCACTTAGTATACACTATACTATTTCTCACTTGAAATTCACACCTCACTTATCTTAGTATGAATTGTCTCTCAATTCAATTTACCTTATGGATATTCTCTATATCCGTATGCACATCAATCAACATTTATTATTCTCAATCCATAATATGGTTCAATCAGTCATATGAACCTTGAAAGTTATCCCATTTGGGATTTAATCAAAACCCAATATCACTAAGCACATCCCAACTCTCTCTTATAAAACCATAATTATCTCCACACCGAATTCTCAATTATAGTGGGCTTCCCCACTTTGTCAATACGATACTCTCTAATTGGTATTCTCTCGAATTAAGTCAATAGGACTCCAATAATCTCTCATAAGGGAAACTCCCTAAAAGTCTCCAAAACAAACTTCTCATAACTCATATAGAGATTCCTAGTCGATAAACTCAAACAAAATCGGATGAAACACACTCCAGAAAAACTCCCCCAAAACATCCCTATTTCCAAATTGATCCGGGCCCAATCCGAATCGATTCGGCCCAGCGAATCGATTTGCCTCTAATGCGAATCGATTTGGTCCAAAGGACCTAGGATTCTGTCTTAGGCAGAATCAATTCAGTCACTTAGACCTGGGCACCTGCAACATTCCGAATCGATTCAGTAAGGGGTCGAATCGATTCAACCTATCAGAAGTTACGAAAATGGCTACTTTTCTCAAATGCCAAAAATCCCAAAAATCATATATCTCCAATTCTCTCCATTTTTCTGCAACCCAAACATAATATTAACATAAAAACTCATTATATAACTCAACCCAACTAATTTTATACCCTTAAATCCATATATACACCTCAAATGCAAGATTTACCCAAAAATCTAGGTTTTGATATTTTAAACCCAAAATCCATAATTTTATCCACAAATCATGAAATAAATGATACACAATAATTATTTAGCAAGTTTAATCACTTGCCTCAAATTTGTAGAGTCTGATTCGCTCTCGAAATCATGGATTGGTCGAAAATCCCACTTTTCTCCTCTTTCTCTTCTTCTTTTCTTCTTCTGTCTATTTCTCTCTTTCTCTCTAAGGAGAATTATTCTATCGTAGGCTTAATAAGCCTTATCTCCAAAATACACAACTTTAAATGATAATACACACTTTAAATGACTCAGTCACTTTCATTCGAGCCAAACGAACTTAAAATATTTCGGAACCCAAATAAATCCCAAGTACAATCATTTCGACTATCCCGACCCTTCCGGAAACAACCGCACCCTCAGAATCATCATTTGAATCTCTTTTTAACATCTTTATATTTTGATCTCAAATGCCCATTTAATCATTCTTGAATTAAATTAATATTTATTTCTCCAAAAAATAAGTAAATTATTGTCTCAACAATCTCGGGTTGTTACATAGAGAGAGAGAGAGGGAGAGCAGCGTAGAGAGAGAGAGAGAGAAAAAGGAGGGAAGAAGTCGGTGGGGAGAAAAAGGAGGGGAAAGGGTTTTTTGTTGTAACATTTGTCACGGACGTGTCACGGTCCTTGACTGTGACAATATTATAAGGATTGTCACGGTCATTGACCGTGACAAGTCTTTGTCACGGACTTGTCATGGTCAATGACCATGACAAAAAACACGTGTTTTTTGTCATGGTCATTGACCATGACAAGGCTAGCCGCTGGAAGGGTGCCAATTTACCCATTTTGGTGTAGTGTCGGGGCACGAAATATTCACTTTTGGGTGCTTATCAATTATACTTGCATTTTGTTTACTAATTAAAATGCAAACTCAATGGACATCAAATTAAACTTTTCAACCATATTTGTTACATTAAATCCATTCCAACCACCCATCACTAAAGACTAAACATCTCACCCAATATCAAAAGGTAACCCCTCATGTTCATCTCCTTCCCTAATCAAGAACCTTAAGAGAAAATGAAAAGAACCACAATCAAAAGAATAAACAAACAACATAAATCGACTTACATCAATCAGGATCGAAATATAACCAATAAACATTTGTAGTCGTAGGATTCCAGAACAGAGGCATTAACATTTAGTTTATCAATGAAAATATCAAAAGAACAAAAAACTTTCATCATACATTAGGGGACATACCTAAAGAGAAGAAGATATAATATTGGTTGTGAAGTAAATTACAATTATACATATATAAAATGGTGTGATTAGGGGCACAAGCTCACAAACCCAGTTAAAACACAATATAGCGAAAGGAAAAAGAGTAACCCATGTATCAAAGGGTAATTTTTAAATATAACCGAATGGTAATTTTTAAAAATAAAAATTAGTTGTTTTTCATTAAGTCGCTATATAAGAATTGATTTAGAGATCTCATCGTACATGTTTGATACTTATTGGGACTTCATTGGCAATCGTGAAGTCCACAAATGAATGATCAGTTAGATAGATTAGATATGTGAAGCGGTCTTTCTACATTTTTGGAAATTTATATGTACTTCTCTTGAAAATATAACAAGTAATAATGAAATAAAATGTCTAAACAAAAAATGATAATTTTTGACCATCTATTCTCAATTCATATTTCTAAAAGTCATAAAACATTTAGGTTTTCAACAAATATTAAAATAGTTTTACATGACTTTTGAATAATAAAAAACACAAATGAGTTTAATTCTGCCTATGATAAACTATTTATGTGTATATCATTTCGTAATAAAAGATTAAAAAAAACTTTAAAAATAGAAGTTATATTTTAAAAAAAATATATTATTTATAGAGTTTCACATAACATTATATTAAGCGTAACTTAATTATTTAAAATATTTTTAATTTATATACTTGGTACAACCACACATATATTCAAGTAAACATGTAACTCCATGTTTACCACTGTTAAACATGTACTTGAATAAATAGTGAAATTCCCTTTAAATAATGTTGTAAACATTGTTGAAACCTCCAAAATGTATATTCCCTCGATATAGAATATCCCAAAACTATTCAAAATCTAGGTAGCAAAATGTAACATTATACAAATATGTATAATATAATATGAACTATGGATATGCATCAATTCACTATGTTCGACTATATTGCAAAGATGAAATCCCCTTTCATTCTCTCATCTTGACGTCGAATGTATCATATTATAATATAATATAATATGAACTATGGATATGCATCAATTTTCAATTTATAGGGTATCCAATGTTGAAGAGTAGTAATTGGTGTTAGGAGCTAGTTGGTAGCATAAAGGATTATTTTTATAATAAGAAAATATCTAAAGTATGAAGAAATTAGTAAATAATATTAATTGATTAATTGATGTTGGTGTATGTCATTAACAATTTTTATGGTGATAATACATTTCTAATAATTTGGATATTATTACATATATATAACCCAAGTCTTTAAAAATGTGTTACGTGAAAAAGGACGACTTTAGGGTGTATTTGATACACTAATATAATTTTTTTTATAAGAGTTGAACAAGATAATTTTATTAAAGAAATAAAAAATTACTACATAAGAAATTTGCCTTATTTTGTGTTAAACTTATAAATAAAAATCTAAAGGACCAACAATCCAACCAAACAAAAACATAGAATATAAAAATGTCTAAAAAAAACTTTGGGCTGAATGAGAGATATATGCAACACATCTATTAGTCATTAGAATTGTGGTCCACGACTTTCAATTGAATAAACACACAACCATATGATGCAAAACTAAAAACTAGGATATTTTGCTAGTTTTTCTATTATAATATTAGAGGCAGTAAAAGTAAATAATTAAGTCTAAAACCACTTAAAAGTAATAATTTTTTTTTATATATGTAATAAGTTAATGGCACAATACATATTTAATACTAATTACATGTGAATATATTAGGCTCCGATTGGTTGTCCCAAAATTAAAAATTGGCTCATTAATAATTTGGTCCATTTACCCATTGATACATTAATTGTGTTTAGTTTTATTAATGAAATGATTCATTAATTGCTTCATTTTAATTCATGTATAAAATCTGAAATTTGATCATTTCACAAAAAATGTAAAATGCATCCATTTGAAATAGGAGTCGCATAAACTATATGCTCCTCTCCCCCTCCCCCTCCCCCTCTCTCTCTTAATTTGTTTTTATCTTTTTTCTCATAGAATCTTAACATCGATTTTAGATTACCTAACATTGTGCAAAATTGAATTTAAACTCATTTCGAATCCACTCATTTGTGATTCATTAATTCATAATGAACTAATTTACATAATCAAATAATTTGCGCAACAAATAGGGCCTTAGTTTTTATACTTTGAATCTAATCCTAAATTCAAACACAATAGTTTTAAAAAGTAATATTGTATAAAAATATTGACAATTTTTAAATTGAACTCTTATCATCTTGGATAATGAATTATTCCCTTTTTTATTATTACAATTTTTTAAAACATGATGTTTCGTCAATTAAACAGTTAGATTTACGTATAAATTTAATTAATTAAATTTTATTAAATATAATCATGTACTATTTCTTCATCAAATAGGTTTAAAAGAGTTTCTACCATTGATATATAAATAAATGTTGAATAAACACCAAACTGTAACAACAATAACATAACATATTTCCAGAACCTAAAATATTTATAGCGGTCATAACTAGAAGCAAGCATGTATTATGTTTAATAAGCACCGAATTGTCATAACTTAAAAGTGTTAATTGTACTAAAAATACGGAACAAATTAGGCAAATAACAAATAAATTATGTTAAACATTGGGGTATTTAATGCAAACTATGCATTAAGAATATGAATTTTCACAAATAGAGTGGCCCACAATGGAAAAATGAGCGAACAAGCAAAGGGAAAATAGTGCACATTCATTTGCCAACTCTAAAAATAATAGAAATGAATCAATTAGAAGACCCTAAAAATGGGAGTCGAACTCAAATTAAATCTAAAATTAGGGAAACTCCAATATCTAAAATGAAATGACACAAAGTCATTGGCATGTACGTATGTTGGAAGAAATGAAGAATAAGGATAGAACATATTATGAAGATGCATAAAAAAAACTAATAACAATAACCACACAATAATAATAAAAAATATCAAATCCTTAATCAACATATAAAAACCCTCCAAACAAACCCACCATACCAATGCAACAGACAAATTAACGAAGCGACTGTTGTCAGTGAGTATGTCAATATATGTTCAATATAATAAGGGAAAGAAAATAGAGATATGAGAATCTCTTCTCTCAAAAAATATGAATAAACAAATACATCCAATGAGTTAAGAGTAAACATAATAGAAAATTAAGGAAAAGGTTATGTTTCTTCTTATATTTGGATTTTTAGAATAATGCTTTTCAAGTTTATAAATCTAGTCTCTGTGGTACAATATCATTTATAAATCTAGTCCCTATTGTACAATACCTTTATTTTTTTGGTTCGCGCCAGCAGCACTATTTTTCACCATTTTTCATGGTATTTTTAGCACAGGGACTAAATTTATAAAATTATATGGAGTGTCCTATTTTTATACACTTTGAGTACTATAAGGACCTTTTTCCAAATCCCCCTAAACATAATTAGAGAAGACAAAAGCTATTAAGAGAGGTTGTGAGAGAGTTCATTTAGTAGATGCCACATGGTGAGTCTAGGTTAGGCCTACAATTTTAGTTATATTCTAAAGATTTATCGGTGCAGACCTGCCACCATCAGAGTTTGGATAGTATCACTTAAGGTGTGGTAATTCATCTCGTAGAAAATCCTCTATTAAATGTTCTCACTGTAAATGTATGCAATTTATGTTTCACATAAAACTATGCTTTAATTACAAGCAATTTTTATGATTTTATTTATAAATTGATATGACACAATTAATGATTATGTGAGATTGCACTTTTGATGTTATATCTTTTCTTATTTTCATCATTTATTGATGTTACATCAGTTTATACAAAAAAAACAATTTAGTTATAAACATAACAATTTTCTTCAAATAAATATTGGTTTCTAATTTCTCATTTTACATGAATGTTTGTTTACTTGAATTAATGATATTTTAGTTAAAAAGACTGAGGAAGAAAATATTATTTTTTTTCCTATATTTTATTTTTATACAAAAAAACAAGTAGCGTGAATTTTATTTTTATTACTGAGAAATTCCATCAATGGACTCAATTTTTTGTTATTTACTAAAGGATTTAGAATTAGATCACAACATTGGAATAAAAACTCATAAATATTGTTAACTTAACCGATTGGATGGACCGGGATTGAGAATTCATATTGAATGAAAAATAAAAAAATCTATTCAACTCATGAAACGTCACTACACTAAAACTGGCAAATGGTCACGACCAAAATCCCTGACCAAGACTGTGGGTTGCGGACTTGGGCTATGACCATTTCGGGGACGACCAATTTCGTGGGTCGTGGACCAAGTGCGAGACCAATTTCATGGGTCGTGGACCAAGTCCGAACCAATCGGGGGGTCATGGCCCTGATGGGTCACTACAGATGGTCGTGACTTAGGCCGTGACCCATAAAAAGATAGGGAAAAAATGGTCGCGGCCAAAGCCCGTGACCCCCAACTGTGATGAAAAATGTCGCGGACAACATCCATGAACCACATCATGATGAAAAAATGGAAAAAATGGTCACAACCAAAGTCCGTGACCCACATCGCAAGGAAAAAAATGGTTGCAGCCAAAGTACGTGACCCATTCTGCGACCATTTTTTTCATTTTTTTTCATCGCGGTGTGGGTCACGGACTTTGGCCGCGACCATTTTTATGCGTGATAGAAAAAATAAAAATAGTCATGGACTTTGTCCATGACCTTATTTCACTATAATAAAAAATATTTTTTTTGTCCAATCTTAATACTGGGAGTCCCGTGACTGCATGACCAATTGCTTCGGGGGTTTTTTCGTATTTTTTCCCTCTAATGCCATGTTTTTTAACCTAAGTCCAGATATTTTCAAATTATCATTGTATTCTCAAATTGAGAGTCCCATGATTGCGCGATTAGTTCCTACGAGTTACATTGGTCCCATACGAGGTGTTGGTGCCTCTCACGGGGCCGTTCGGGGGTTGTCTCGAGTTTTTGCCAAATAAAGCCATGTCTTAAATCCTAAGCCTAGAAATTGTCAAATTATCGTTGTATTCTCAAACAGGGAGTCCCGTGACCACGCACTCAGTTTCTATAAGTTACATTGGTCCCGTCCGAGGTGTTGGTGCCTCTCACGGGGCTGTTCAGGGGCTGTTTTGGGTTTTCACCCTCTAATGCCATATTTTTAAGCCTAAGTCTTGATATTTGCAAATTATCCTCGTATTCTCAAACCAAGAGTCACAGGATCGCACGACTAGATCCTACGAGTTACATTGGTCCTGTGCGAGGTGTTATTGCCACTCACGGGGCCGTTCGAGGTTTTTTTTTGAGTTTTCACCCTCTAACGCCTTGTTTTTAAGCCTAAGTCATGATATTTTCAGATTATCATCGTATTCTTAAACTGGGACTCCCGTGAATGCGTGGTCAGTTCCAACGAGTTACATTAGTCATCTACGAGGTGTTGGTGCCTTTCACGAGGCCGATCGGGGGC
Source organism: Sambucus nigra (assembly GCA_949130495.1). Taxonomy (NCBI): domain Eukaryota; kingdom Viridiplantae; phylum Streptophyta; class Magnoliopsida; order Dipsacales; family Adoxaceae; genus Sambucus; species Sambucus nigra. Next base: position 473,443,662 of record OX422223.1, on the reverse strand, counting down.
TGTCTCGGGTTTTTGCCCCTTAACGCCATGTTTTCAAATTATCATCGTATTCTCAAACCGTGAGTCCTGTGATCGCACGATCAGTTTCTATGAGTTACATTAGTTCCGTGCGACGTGTTTGTGCCTCTCACAGGGCCATTCGGGGGGTTGTTTCGAGTTTTTGCTCTCTAATGCCATATTTTTAAGTCTAACTCCTGATATTTTCAAATTATCCTCGTATTCTCAAACCAGGAGTCCTGTGATCACACGATTATTTCCTACCAGCTACATTAGTCTCGTGCGAGGTGTTGGTGCATCTCGCGGGGCCGTTCAAGGGATGTCTCAAATTTTTACCCTCTAATGCCATGTTTTTAAGCGTAAGTCTAAATATTTGCATATTATCCTCATTTTCTCAAATCGGGAGCCTCGTGATCTCGTGACCAGTTCCTACGAGTTACATTGGTCGCATGCAAGGTGTTAGTGCCACTCACGAGGTCGTTCGGGGGCTATCTCGAGTTTTCGCCCTCTAACGCCATGTTTTGAAGCCTAAGTCCTGATATTTTCAAATTATCATCGTATTCTCAAACCAGGAGTCCCGTGATCGTGGTAAGTTCTTATGTGTGTTAAACCCGTGTGAGGTTTTGGTGCCTTTCACGGGGCAATTCGGGGGCTGTTTTGTGTTTTTGCCCTCTACCACCATATTTTTAAGCCTAATTCTATACATTTTCAAATTATCATCCTATTCTCAAATCGGGAGTCCCGTTATCGTGGGGTTTGTTCCTTTGAGTTACATTGATCCCGTGTGAGGTGTTGGTGCCTCTCACGGGGCCGTTCGAGAGCTGGTGGGATTTTGTCCTTCTAACGCCGTATTTTAAAGTCAAAATCTAGATATTTTCAAATTATCATCGTATTATCAAATCGGGAGTTCTGTGATCATGCATCAGTGTGCACGAGTTATTTTGGTCTCGTGCGAGGTGTTGGTGCCTCTCATGGGGCCATTCGGGGGCTGTGTCGAGTTTTTTTCCCTCTAACACCATGTTGCTTAAGTCTAGAAAATTTTAAATTATCATCGTATTCTGAAATTGCAAGTCCCGTGATTGTGCAGTCAGTTTCTATGAGTTATATTGGTTTCGAGCGAGGTGTTGGTGCCTCTCACCACGCCGTTTGGGGGCTTTTTTGGGTTTTTGTGATCGACATGTTTTTAAGCCTAAATCCTAATATTTTCAAATTATCCTCGTATTCTCAAAACTAGAGTCCCGTGATCATGCAGAAGTTCCTACAAGTTACATTAATCCCACGCGAGGTGTCGGTGCCTATTATCAGGCCGTTCGGGGGTTATTTCATGTTTTTGGCCTCTAACACCATATTTTAAAGCTTAATTCTAGATATTTTAAATTTATAGTCGTATTCTCAGATCTGGAGTCATGTGATAGCGCGGTCAGCTCCTATGAGTTAAATTGGACACGTGTGATGATGCTTGGATTTAGCACCACCAGATAAGTGATAGTGAGCTCAAACAGTAGTAGCCATAGAGATGTATAGGTGTGTAAGTGTGCAGAAGGGGATGAGTATAAGAGGAAATAAGACAATAATGTATAGTGGTTCAGCCAATTTGGCCTACATCCACTGTGAGTGTGTGATCCACTAAGTATGGGCACTAATGGCCCTGGATACAATGTATATAACCCTCCCTCTCTCTACTGTGTGTGTACAAGCAGAGTTTTAGCTAGGGCTACTGCTCATGGGTCGATCCCCTGTAAGGTTGTAGGTGACAAGTATATATAGGTCTTGGGGGGTGTAGTGTACCCCCCAAGTAAGCATGGTGCATGTGAATAATGATCTATCCAATCCCCTGTTGACACCTGTAGATGCCAAATGATGGCATAATATTCCCTCACGTGAGGGATTGATTCTGTTATAACGGTCTGCCACGTGTCATATGAGCCTGACGCGCACTGTTCCACGCGTCTCCCAAACCACGCACCGTCATGATATCACCCTCGGCCTATGAGCCGAGGCCGAGGGCAAAGCTCCTTCCGGTAGTGAGTCTGGATTAATTCTGGCCTCGTACTGTCGTACCCTCGTAGGGTCGTCCGGAGCCTGGGGAAGGGTCGGCCCCTCGTATGGTCGTCTGGAGCCTGGTGGAGGGTCGGCCCCTCGTAGGGTTGGCTAGAGCCTGGTGGAGGGTCGGCCCCTCGTAGGGTCGTCTGGGCCTGGTGGAGGCCAGCTGGGGTCTGGTGAAGGGTCGGCCCCTCTTAGGGTCGTCCGTTGTGGAGGTAATCCTCATCTAAGCCGAGGATATAAACGGGTATATCAATTACCCCCCAGCCCTTAGCCATAGGTGTCATTGAGATGGCTGAGGGATATTTGCTGAATTCGAGTCACGTGTGATCAGTTAGGTGAGTGACACCTGTGCAGATACTCATTGCTGTTCCAGTTTCCAAGGCAGGGCGGCTGCGCAGTACGCTTGGGGCCTTGTGCCCTAATTATATCTTTCTTTGGTAAATGGGTCCACTCATTACCAAAGTATTTAAGAGATTTTCAAACTCTCTCTCTTCATCTTCTTCTTCTTCGCGCCCAAGTCTATTCTCTCTCTAGAACCAGTAACCTTCGCCACTTGCAGCCTTCGTTTCGTCAGGTCTCAGCAGCGTTACTTTCCCTCTTTATCAGGTATTCTCCTTCATTAAGAGCTTTCCTTTGTCTTCAATTCTGTTTGTTTTTTAGGGTCATAGGGTTACATCAGCTTCGAGTTCCCTTTAGCTTTTTCCGGTGTCTTCTCCGGTAACTGGTTCTTGGATCGTTCTTGACGAAAACCTTTAAGTTCTTTGTTCAATCCAAAAGTCAGACCTGGTCAACTCCCCACTTGTTTGTAGCTAAATTAGTCAAGTGTAGTGTAATTTTTCCAAGTGTAGAGTCTTCCCTTTAATGCTTAGGAGGCTTTACAACCTAGTGTCTGAATTCCCACCCTTGAGAGAAAAACTCTTTACCGAGATCAGACGAATAGAGGAAGAGGAAGAGAGGAGACGAGGGGCCGACCCTAATTAGGTACGACCCATCTTTACCATTCCTCTTGCCACCATAAGACCATCTGAACCCTCTGAGTCTTGTGGGTCGTCATCTCGTCCGGCCGACACTCCCAAACCCAGCGAAATGGACGAGAGAGCCTTCTCTCCAACTGGTGCCGGGACGTCCGGTAGAAGGGACACGTCTGATCTTAGCCCTCCCCGAGAGGCCGAGGGTACGATCCCCTCTGAGGCTGTCCCTGTGACAACTCTTTCCCCCAATGCCTTCCAAGTGGCTTTTCCTCAGGGTCCTCCTGCAGGTGATGAGGGGGTAGGGGGTGAGGACGAGGACGACGATACAGATGATGAGGTTGATACCTCCCATGCCTCGTCTTTTATCTCCTCTGTTAGGGATAGGGACCTTCTGATATGGAGGCATATTTACGGAGTGCCCTCTGGGGTAACTATGAGGGTGCCCTCTGAGGCTGAGAGGGTTTTTGAGGGTGAAGAGGGAGACGTTGCAGTTTACGAGCAAATGTTCAAAGTAGGTGTCAGACTCCCTTTCCATCCTGCTATTGTAGATATTCTGTCGGCTTTGGGCGTCTCCCCCTCGCAACTTCCACCCAACTCTTGGAGGACGATTCTGGGGTATATCTCTTTGTGGAAAAATTCTTTTACTGATGAGCCCTCGTCCGACGTATTCTTGGCCTGCTACAATATCACCTCTTCATCTAAACAGCCCGGATACTATCATCTAGGGGCGAGAAGGTCTGAGAAGAAACTGCTCCACGTGGCTCAAACTTCCAATCATGATTGGAAAAAGAGGTTCTTCTTCATATCTGGGGCATGGGAGAGCTCTGCTGAGGCGTCCCCTTCTGCCGACGGTCCGAGGGTCCCTAACAAATGGTCTAATCCCTCAATGAAAGCTAGGTCAGACCCCGGACTTAGCTTGGATGAAAGGGATATTGTTGAGTATCTGAGGGGACGAGGGAGAGGGGGCGAGATCCCGAAGTTCGAAGATTTGATGACCCCCCGGTACCTCAAAGAAGCTGGTTTGAGGTTCAGCCCTCTGACGGAACTATGTGAGTGATGCAGCACATTTTCTATTTCTTACTTTTTTGAAGTGTTTCCCGTTTATCTCTGTATTTTTCTGATGCATCGTATCCTTTTCAGGTCGTCCTTCAGGTGTGTCAGATTACCTCTGGGATATGACTGCTCCAAGCCTACTTGCTGGTCTGTCAAAGAAGAAGGGGAAGGAGCCTCAGCAAGCTCCCAAGAAGACAAGGGCCTCAGGGCCGACGGTTGATGAGCCGACAGCCGATAGTCGCAAAAGGAAGGAGCCTGAGGCTCCTGTTGAGCATCGGCCTGATCCAAGGACGAGGGCAAGGGTTGAAGCCTCTGAGGGGACGACCTCCTGGTCCAGCATGGGGGCCTTCTGGTCTCAAAATCTGTCCCATCTGAGGGCCGACCCCTCATCTCTTATTGCCAACCTGAGGGCAGCCAAGGCCTCGATGTTCTCTGCACCGTCGGCCTCTGACTTCGAGTTCTTGGCAAAGATGCCACCAGCCAAAGTGTACGACTACGGTCTGCACTCCCTTGCTCAGGTATTGGTCTTGACCTTCTTTAATTTCACTAACTGTTTCCTCGGCCCCACCTGATATTTCTTCATTTTTTCTTGCAGTCTGTCTGTACCTTGACCTCAGTCACCAAGTGGATGACCGAGAATCAACAAAAGTTTCACGAAGCTGAGAGGGCCATTCAACATGAGGCTGAGTTGTAGGCAGAGCTAGGTACAGCAAAGACTGAGCTTGACACTACGAGGGCTGAGCTTGAGAGTGCCAGGACCGAGCATGCTAGGGTCCTAGATGAGCTGATGAGGCAGCACGATGCCGACTTGCAAGCCAAGGACTTGATCATCAAGGATAGGGATGAGGCTCTGATCAACCTGGAGGCCCAGCATAAGACTGACCTGGAAGCAGCCATCAGGAAAGCCGAGGCTGATGCTATTGAGGCATACAAGACCTCAGATGAATTTCAGGGCTTCGGCCTTGAATATCTAGAAAGGGGGATTAGGAAGGCCTGCCGATGGGTCGTCCTCAAATTTGGCGATGTCGTCTCCTCTGTTCGCCCTTCACTGGAGGGTGTTCAACTGGACGACCCCCTAATTGCCGAGGCCCTCAACCAGGTGGATTCCCAAGTCCAGATCGAGGGGGTCGGTACATCTGAAGATCATCCAGTGCTGGTAACTGAGGAGACCATTCCCATTGATGTTGAGGCCCTTCCCTCTGATGTCATCCCATAGGGTGGCTGCCTGTAGCCCATACCCTTGTTTTTGTATTTTTGTTCAAAGGCCTTGTAAAAACACTTGATACTTGATGTTTTATTAATACCAGTCTCTTCCATAATTGTTGTCTTCCATACTTAATTCTATTATGGTTTTTTCCTTGCTAATTTGCTTCTTCGTTGATGATGATGCTACTAACCCTTCCCTCATCTTTTTGAGGACCAATGTGGGGTCGTCCCCTCATCAGGCCTCATTATAGCCGAGGGTTCAAATAATCAAATTAATGATTTTTAACAAAGTCTACCCTCGTCTTTCTTGAGAACAGTGGAGGGGTCGTCCCCTCCACTGATCCTCATTATAGCCGAGGGTTTAACCAACCAATTTAATTGTATTTATGAAGTCTACCCTCGTCTTTCTTGAGTGCAGTGGAGGGGTCGTCCCCTCCACTGGTCCTCATTATAGCCGAGGGTTTAACCAACCAATTTAATGGTATTTATGAAGTCTACCCTCGTCTTTCTTGAGGGCAGTGGAGGGGTCGTCCCCTCCATTGGTCCTCATTATAGCCGAGGGTTCAACTTACCAAATTAATGGATTTTAACAAAGTCTACCCTCGTCTTTTTTGAGAACAGTGGTGGGGTCGTCCCCTCCACTGGTCCTCATTATAGCCGAGGGTTCAACTTACCAAATTAATGGATTTTAACAAAGTCTACCCTCGTCTTTCTTGGGGACAGTGGTGGGGTCGTCCCCTCCACTGGTCCTCATTATAGCCGAGGGTTCAATTAATCAAATTAATGATTTTTAACAAAGTCTACCCTCGTCTTTCTTGAGGACAGTGGTGGGGTCGTCCCCTCCACTGATCCTCATTATAGCCGAGGGTTCAACTTACCAAATTAATGGATTTTAACAAAGTCTACCCTCGTCTTTCTTGAGGACAGTGGTGGGGTTGTCCCCTCCACGGATCCTCATTATAGCCGAGGGTTCAACTTCTTTGCATGTATACTAGAACTGATAACCATTGGATGAGGGAAACACTGATACTTTTCATTAATTTTCCATGTGTTCTGTCGAAACAATGCTTATTACAACTATGGCTTATCAAGACCTTACAACACTACTGGTAGTATTTTTTCAAATGATCTGCATTCCAGGGGTTTGAGAAAGGTTCCCCCTCCAGGTTTTCTAGCCTGTAGGTCCCAGGGATGACCCTATATGGGCCATGCCAATTAGGGTGGAGCTTGTTGGGCTTTTGCCAAGTCTTCTTGAGGACCAAGTCCCCCACTGCGATGGGCCTATGTTTCACCCTCTGATTGTAGAACCTTGCGGTCCTCTGTTGGTAGGAAGCCTGCCTCATCTCAGCATCCTCCCTTCTTTCCTCAATCAAGTCCAGGTCAAGTCTCCTCTCTTCTGTATTTCCCTGGGGGTCATACACTTGGACCCTATGAGTGGGAAACTCGACTTCGGTGGGGATGACTGCTTCTGATCCATAAGCTAACATGAATGGGGTCTCCCCAGTAGAGGTCCTTACTGTCGTCCTGTACGCCCACAACACTGCATATAACTCCTCGACCCATCTTCCTTTTGCCACCTCAAGCCTCTTCTTAATCCCATATAGGATTGTCCTATTCGTAACTTCGGTTTGCCCATTGGCCTGAGGTCGGCCTGGGGTGGAGAAAAATTGTTTGATACTTACCCTCTCACAGTACTTCTGCAGAGAGGCATTCTTGAACTGGGTCCCGTTATCCGAGATGAGGGTGTTGGGTAGACCATATCTGCATATCACATTCTTCCAGATGAACTGGAAGGTCTTCTGCTCTGTAATCGTGACCATCAGTTCGGCCTCTACCCACTTTGAAAAGTAGTCAATTGCTACGATGAGGAACCGATAGTTATTGACTGCCCTCGGTAAGGGTCCTACCAGGTCAATCCCCCACACTGGGGATGTAATGGAGGTGAGGGGATGATGAGGTTGGTGAGGGATGGTATCAAATCTTTGGCATTTATCACACTTTTTAACATATGCGGCAGCATCTTTCCCTAAGGTCGGCCACCAGTAGCCTTGGGTGATCACCCTCTTTGCCAAGGATATACCCCCAATGTGGCTTGAGCACGACTCTTCATGCATATCTTGCAAAATGGAAGGGACTTCTGAGGGATGCACACACCTAAGTAAGGGGAGCAGAAACCCCTTTTTGTACAGCGTGTCTCCGATGACAGTGAACTTTGCAGCCCTATATCTCAGTTTCTTCCTCTCTTGGCTTGCTTTTGGCATCTCTCCCCCTTTAATGTATCTGATCAGAGGATCCATCCATGAAGGTTCTTGAGAAACATTCATGCAAATGCCAAGTGTTCCCTCGTCGTCTTCGATAGTTGGTCGAAGCAAGATTTCTACCGGAACTGTCCTCCTTATGTCTGTCCTAGTAGCTGAGGCCAACCTTGCAAGGGCGTCAGCACGGCCATTGTCCCTAGGTATCCTCTTGAATTTCACTTCTTTAAAGTTTTTCAGCAATGACCTCACCTTCTCAAGATACCTAGCCATCCTCTCGTCCTTGGCCTCGTAGGCTCCTAGTATCTGATTCACCACCAGCCTTGAATCGCTGTGAACCAAAATTTGGCCGACACTAAGGGACTTAGCCAAGGAAAGGCCAGCTATCAAGGCCTCATACTCAGCCTCATTGTTGGAGGCTTTGAAATTGAACCTCAGGGCGTACTCGATGCCTGTGCCGTCGGGTGCTGACACTATCAATCCAGCTCCGCTCCCACTTTCGCAAGAGGACCCGTCGATGAAGAGACTCCACACAGCATGTTTCTCCGAGAAATTTCCCTCGATGAGTGACCCTTGTCTAAAAAGGTATCTTCCCTCTTCGTTTTCAGTCGCTTTCCTTCTAGCGGTGCTCGTCTCAGCCCTATCCGTTGGTGTGTCTGCGGGTCTGTCTTCTGTATCCGTCTTCCCGAGGGTCACACCCTCAGCCTCATCATCTTCCCAAGTGAACTCAGCCACGAAGTCTGCCAATGCCTGCCCCTTAATGGCTGTCTTAGGCTGATACACAATGTCGAACTCCCCCAGCTCTATAGCCCAGGTCATTAGCCTTCCTGATTTTTCAGGCTTGTGTAGGACCTGCCTAAGAGGAGAGTCAGTAAGGATGACCATAGTATGGGACTGGAAGTACGGTTTCATCTTCCTTGAGGCATGGATCAAGGCATAGGCCAACTTCTCCATCCTCGGGTATCTCTGCTCTGCCCCCTGGAGTGCCTTGCTGTTGAAATATACGGGCTTCTGTATCCCGTCTTCGTCTCTTACGATTGCTGCACTGATAGCGGACTCTGAGACAGCAAGGTACACGTAAAGTCGGTCACCCTGCACGGGTCGTGACAGCAGCAAGGGAGACCCTAAGTATGATTTTAGCTCCTTGAAAGCCTCATCACACTCTTCACTCCATTCGAAGGCCTTCCTGAGGATCTTGAAGAATGGTAGACACCTGTTTGTAGCCCTTGACACAAATCTGTTCAAGGCAGCCACTCTCCCTGTGAGCCTCTGAACGTCTTTAATGGACTTGGGGGTCTTCATCTCAATAAGGGCCTTTATCTTTTCAGGATTGGCCTCGATGCCTCTTTGATTGACAATGAACCCCAAGAACTTCCCCGCTCCGACCCCGAAGACACACTTGGCCGGATTGAGCTTCATTTTGTATTTGTCCATTGTATTAAAGGTCCTTTCCAGGTCTGCCACATGGTCCTCTGCCTTCAGACTCTTAGTCAGCATGTCATCTACGTAAACCTCCATAGACTTCCCAATTTTGTCTTTGAACATTTTGTTTACGAGGCGCTGGTACGTTGCCCCCGTATTTTTTAGGCCAAAGGGCATGACCCTGTAACAGTATGTCCCCTTGTCAGTGATGAAGGCGGTCCTCTCCGAGTCCTCAGGGTTCATGAAAATCTGGTTATACCCTGAGTAGGCATCCATGAAACTCATGAGCTCATGGCCTGCGGTAGCGTCTACCATCTGGTCGATGCGGGGGAGAGGGAAGCTGTCTTTGGGACAATGCTTGTTGAGGTCTGTGAAGTCCACGCACATTCTCCACTTGCCGTTGGCCTTTGGGACGATGACTGCATTGGACAGCCACTCAGGGTAGATGACCTGTCTGATAAATTCAGCGTCTTCTAATTTTCTAACCTCATCCCTGATGACCTCATACTTCTCTTTAGAGTAAATCCTCCTCTTCTGCTTTATCGGCTTCACTCCCTCTACCACATTGAGTTTGTGGCACATGATTTCAGGGTCGATCCCTAGCATATCTACATGACTCCACGCGAAGACGCTTCGCCTTCTCCTCAACAGTTTGATAAGGTCTTCCTTGATACTGGGCTTCAGAGACTTGCCAACTTGGACGGTTTTTCCCGGGTCATCCTCATCGAGGATGATGGGTTCTACCTCCTCAGCGGCCTTTCCTTTATTGAGCTTCGTCTCGTCCCTGGGGTCTAGGGTATCAATGTTGTAAGTGGCTGTAGCCCTCTTGTGTGCCTCCCTTTCTTCAGCGGAGTTGTAGTAGCACTCTCTCGCTGTCGTCTGGTCTCCCTGAACTTCCCCCACCCCATAAGGGGTAGGGAACTTAACCATCTGGTGGACTATGGACGGCACATCTTCAAACCCCTTGAGGGCCACACGTCCCAGTATGATGTTGTATGCCGAAAACACATGCTCATCCAGCACAAAGAAAATGACCCTCTTGGTGAGCCATCTCGGCCATTCGTCCCCCACCCTGACATCAGCCTCATATATTCCCAGGGGGTGAACCTTCTCCCCACTGAATCCAATCAATGGATGATGGTATGGGATAAGTCTGGCACGACTGAGGCCCAAGTCCTTGAAGCATGGCCAAAACATCACATCTGCGGATGAGCCCCCATCTACCAGGATCCTCGGCACTTCGCACCCGTGCACCCTGGTAGTGATGACAAGAGGGTCATCATGCGGGGCCAAGAGGCCTTTGAAGTCCATCCTTGAAAATCCCACTATCAAAGTGTCCATGTCAACCTTCTTCCTTTTTTCTGACTTGACCTCTAGGAAGGTTGAGTGCACCATCTTCGTCACTGACTTAGCCTCAGTAACATGGGCCTTCCTGTCAACGACCTCAGACCCTCCTCCTGCTAAACCCCCGGAGATCATTCCTACACCGAGCGAGATCATATTGAGCCTCTTGACAGGACCGTGGTCGTCTCTCGACGGGAGGTCAGGGTCGTCCTCATCATCAGAAGGGTCGTCCCCTCTTTTTTGAGGACCTTCTCTGCAGGCATCGACTCGCTTCTTTCTGGGGTCGTCCCCTCGGCCCCTCTTGAAGTCGGCTTTGTCGACGTACTTTCTGAGCTTCCCTTCCTTCAGCATCTTCTCAATCTCGTCTTTCAGAGCGAAGTATTTATCTGTCACGTGGCCGTGGTCTTGGTGAAATTCGCACCACAGGTTCTTATTTCTCTTGCCGGGGGATGCCCTTAGCTTCTCAGGCCACTTCAGCGTCCGGTCACTCTTTATCTCATTGAGGATCTGTTCACAGCTGACCGTCAGAGGGGTGTACCCCGCGAACTTATCATCCATGGTTCTCTTCTTCCCCTCTTTGTTCTTCTTAGGGTACTTGCCCCCGCTTGCACCTCCTTTTTCATCTTCATGTTTTGCGGCCATCGCCTCTTCGGCATTCATCACCTTCCCTGCTGTTGACAACAGCTTAGCCATCGTCCTCGGAGGGTCTTCGGCAAGCTTCCATAATAGCTTCCCTTTTTGGAGCCCTCCAATCAGGGCTGTCATAGCTATGCTCTCCTCATAGTCTTCCACCTCCAGCTTCTCTTTATTGAATCTGGCTATGTAGTCTCTCAGAGTCTCATTCTTTCCCTGCTTAACATAGAGCAGGTGTGTGGTCTTCTTCTATGGCCTCACCCCAAAGCATAAATTATGGATGAACAGGTCTGCAAACTGCTTAAAGTTTCCAATGGAATTTTTTGGAAGAGACGTGTACCAGACATGCGCGGCCCCTGTCAAGGTACCAGAGAAGGCACGACACCTCATCTCATCTGAGATAGAGTATATGTCTGCCGCCGACTGATACATCTCCACGTGGTGGACGGGGTTGGTGCTCCCGTCATACCTTGGGGTGACCATAGGTGGCTTGAACTTTGACGGCGTGGGGAAGTTGACTATCTTTGCCACAAAGGGTGAGCCTATGGTGTATCCCTTCTGAAGAGGGTCTCGGCTCTTCAATATATCACCAATCTTATCCTCTAACCGCTGGATTGAGTCATTCCAGGGCCTCACAGGGTCGGCCTGGCCGATGTTATCCCCTGCTGCCTCTCCGAGGTGGACAGAGGGTTCTGCTGCAGCAGGCCTGTGTCGGCTGTTTACTTCCCTTTGGCCATCATCTCGTCCTCGGGGTCGACCATCTGCTGCCTCCTTCCTGGATCTTGCAGCACTCCTTGGCCTGGACAACTGCTCTCGTAGGTCATTTACTGGCCCTAGCCTCTCAAAGGCCGACACCCTGCTCAAGCGATCAAAAGCAGAGCCTCTTGGGCGATCATCAGGGTTCGATCTCCCGCACTTTCCCCTACTGTCCTGGAGGGGTCGCACAGTGTTGTTGGAGACCTCGTAAGGTTCCCAGCACTCTATAGGAGCCTCCTCTCCCTCCAGATCTCCATACCTATCCTCAGGGCAAGGGTTTTCTTGCCTCCCCAGGCGTAGACGCCGGGGGTCAGCAACATCCCTACGCCGCTGAGGGGGTGGAAGGTCTTTGCGTGGTGCCTGGGGTGGTCCCCTGGCCTCATGCTGTCCTGGAGCTGCTGCCGGAGTAATCATCTCAGGCGAAAACCTTGGTGCTCTTAGTATGTTCTGGCTTAGAGCTGTGAACTGCTCCTGCATCATCCGCTGGCTTGCCGCCAGAGACTTTAGGGCTGCCTCCATATCAGCTATCTCAGACTGAGGCGGCGGCTGACCTGAACTGGGTCTTCCCCCCTCATCCGGCGGGGGAAGTGGTGGCGGTGGCATCTCAGGTGCCATGTGCTTGAGCTATGAAAAGCTGAACTGAAGAAAATACTGGTTAGCTTGGGAACCTTAGTGGGTCTCTTTCAATGGTGAAACACCTCCTCTCAGGGGGAGTGTTGGTTCACCACCAGAGTGCCCAGTGAGGTCAAGCTGTACAAAGGAAGAGATGTCTTCTATTCCCACAGACGGCGCCAAACTGATGATGCTTGGATTTAGCACCACCAGATAAGTGATAGTGAGCTCAAACAGTAGTAGCCATGGCAGCCATAGAGATGTATAGGTGTGTAAGTGTGCAGAAGGGGATGAGTATAAGAGGAAATAAGACAATAATGTATAGTGGTTCAGCCAATTTGGCCTACATCCACTGTGAGTGTGTGATCCACTAAGTATGGGCACTAATGGCCCTGGATACAATGTATATAACCCTCCCTCTCTCTACTGTGTGTGTATAAGCAGAGTTTTAGCTAGGGCTACTGCTCATGGGTCGATCCCCTGTAAGGTTGTAGGTGACAAGTATATATAGGTCTTGGGGGGTGTAGTGTACCCCCCAAGTAAGCATGGTGCATGTGAATAATGATCTATCCAATCCCCTGTTGACACCTGTAGATGCCAAATGATGGCATAATATTCCCTCACGTGAGGGGTTGATTCTGTTATAACGGTCTGCCACGTGTCATATGAGCCTGACGCGCACTGTTCCACGCGTCTCCCAAACCACGCGCCGTCATGATATCACCCTCGGCCTATGAGCCGAGGCCGAGGGTAAAGCTCCTTCTGGTAGTGAGTCTGGATTAATTCTGGCCTCGTACTGTCGTACCCTCGTAGGGTCGTTCGGAGCCTGGGGAAGGGTCGGCCCCTCGTATGGTCGTCTGGAGCCTGGTGGAGGGTCGGCCCCTCGTAGGGTCGGCTAGAGCCTGGTGGAGGGTCGGCCCCTCGTAGGGTCGTCTGGGCCTGGTGGAGGCCAGCTGGGGTCTGGTGAAGGGTCGGCCCCTCTTAGGGTCGTCCGTTGTGGAGGCAATCCTCATCTAAGCCGAGGATATAAACGGGTATATCAACGTGCAAGGTGTAAGTGCCACTCACGAGGCTGTTCGAGGGTCTATCTTGAGTTTTTGCCCTCGAACGCCATATTTTTAAACCTAAGTCCTGATATTTTCAAATTATCCCCATTTTCTCAAATCGGGAGCCCTGTGATCCTACAGTTAGTTCCTATGAGTTACATTGGTCCCGTGCGAGGTGTTGGTGCCTTTCACAGGGCCGTTCGGCGGTTGTTTCTAGTTTCCCCCCTCTAACACCTTTTTTAAAGCCCAAGTCTCAATCTTTTTAAACTACCATCGTATTCTCATAGTAGAAGTCTGTGACTACATGGATAGTTCCTACGAGTTAGATTGATCCTATGCAAGGTGTCGGTGCCTCTAAAGGGGTCGTTCAGGGGCAATTTCGGGGTTTCCCCATTTAACGCCATTTTTTAAGCCTAAGTCTATATATTTTCAAATTATTATTGTATTCTTTCAAACTAGGAGCCCCGTGATCCCGCTGTCAGCTGCTATGAGTTACATTGATCGCGTACAAGGTGCTGGTCCCGTGCGAGGTGTTGGTGCCTCTCACGGGCCCTGTGATCTCGAGATCAGTTCCTACGAGTTAAATTGGTCCCGTGCGAGGTGTTGGTACCTCTCACGGGCCGTTCGATGGATGTTTCGGGTTTTCCCCTTTAACGCCATTTTTTAAGCCTAAGTATAGATATGTTAAAATTATCCTCGTATTCTCAAATAGGGAGTCCCGTGACCGCGCAAACAGTTCCTATGAGTTACATTGATCCCGTGCAAGGTATCGGTGTCTCTCAAGGGGCCGTTCAGGGGCTATTTCGGGGTTTCTTCCTTTAACGCCATGTAGCTGAAGTTAAGAAAATTTCAAATTATTGTCATATTCTCAAATTGAGAGTCCCGTGATCGTTCGATCAATTTTTACAAGTTTCATTGTTTCCATGCGAGGTGTTGGTGGCTCGTACGGGGCCATTCGAGGGCTTTTTTGAGTTTTCACAAACGCTATGTTTTTAATCCTAAGTCCTGATATTTTCAAATTATCATCGTATTCTCAAACCACGAGTACCGTGAAAGTGCGGTCAGTTCCTACGAGTTTTATTAGTCTCGTGCGAGGTGTTGGTGCCTCTCACGGGGCCGTTCGGGGGCTATCTCGGGCTTTCGCCCTCTAACGCCATATTTTTAAGTGTCAGGTTTTTGCCTCATAATGCCATGTTTATAAGCCTAAGTCTAGAAATTTTCAAATTATCATCGTATTCTCAAACTAGGTGTCCTTGATCGTGTCATCATTCCAGTGCGAGGTGTTGGTGCCTCTCACGGGGCCGTTCATGGGTTATTTTGTGTTTTCGCCCTCTAATGCCATGTTTTTAAGCTTAATTCTAGATATTTTAAAATTGTCATTGTATTCTCAAAACGGGAGTTCCATGATCACGAGATCAATTCCTACAAGTTATATTAGTCATGTGAGAGGTGTTGGTGCTTCTCATGGGGCCATTCAGGGTCCGTGTCTCATTTTTGCCTTCTAATGCCATGTTTTTAATTTGAAGACTCTATATTTTCGAATTATCATCATATTCTCAAATCAGGGGTCCAGTCCTCATGCGTTTATTTCTACGAGCTATATTTGTCCCTTGCGAGGTGTTGGTGCCTCTCGCGAGGCCATTCAGGGGTTATTTTGGGTTTTCGCCCTCTAACGCCATGATTTTAAGCCAGAGTCGAGATATTTTCAAATTAACCTCATATTCTCAAAACGGGAGTCCCGTGATCATGCATTCAGTTCCTATAAGTTATATTGGTCCCGTGCGAGGTATTGATGCTTCTCACGGGGTTATTCAGGGGCTATTTTGGTGGTTTCCCCTGTAATGCCATTTTTTAAGCCTAAGTCTAAATATTTTCAAATTATTACCATATTGTCAAATCGGGAGCCACATGATCCCGCTGTCAGTTGCTATGAGTTACATTGGTCGCGTGCAAGGTGCTGGTGCCACTCTCTGGACCGTTCGGGGTCTGTTTTGGGTTTTTTCCCTCAAACGCCATATCCTTAAGCCTAAGTCCTAATAGTTTCAAATTATCCTTGTATTCTCAAACTGAGAGTCCCAGGATCACGCGACCTATTCCTACGAGTTACATTGTCCCATACGACGTGTTGGTGCCTTTCACGGGGTCATTCGGTAACTATTTCAGGTTTTCCCCTCTAATGCCATTTTATTAAACCTAAGCCCGAATATTTTCAAATTATCATTGTATTCTCCGATCGGGAGTGTTGTGACTACACGAACAGTTCCTACGAGTTACTTTGATCCCGTGCAAGGTGTTGGTGACTCTTAAGAGGCTGGTCAGGGGCTGTTTCAGGGTTTCCCCCTTTAACGTCATTTTTTAAACCTAAGTCTAGATTTTTTCAAGCTATTATCGTATTATCAAATTGGGAGCACCATGATCTCGCTGTCAGTAACTATGAGTTATATTGGTCGCATGCAAGGTGCCGGTGCCACTCATGGGGTCGTTCGAGATCTGTCTCGGGTTTTTTCCCTCTAACGCCACATTTTTCAAATTATCCCCATTTTCTCAAATCTGGAGCCGTGTGATCCCGTGATCAGTTCCTACGAGTTATATTGGTCCCGTGCGAGGTGTTGGTGCCTCTCACAAGGCCGTTAGATGAATGTTTCAGGATTTCCCCTATAACACCATTTTTTATACCTAAGTCCAGATATTTTCAAATTATCATCATATTCTCAGATCGGGAGTCCTGTGACCATTAGAACAGTTCCTACGAGTTACATTAATCCTGTGCAAGCTGTCGATGCCTCTCAAGGGGTTGTTCAGGGGCCGTTTCGAGGTTTATCCCTTTAACACCATGTTGCTGAAGTCTAGAAATTTTCAAATTATCATCGTATTCAGATCGGGAGTCCTGTGATCACACGATCAGTTTCTACGAGTTACATCGGTTCTGTGCGATGTGTTCGTGCCCTCACGGGGCCATTCGAGGGCTTTTTCGGATATTCACGAACGCCATATTTTTAAGCCTAAGTTATGATATTTTTAAATTATCACCGCATTGACAAACCGTGAGTCCTGTGAATGCGTGATTAGTTCCAAGGAGTTACATTATTCCTATGTAAGGAGTTCGTGCCTGTTACAGGGCCGTTCGGGGGCTGTCTCGGGCTTTCGCCCTCTAACACCATGTTTTTAAGTGTCAGGTTTTTGCCTTCTAACGCCATGTTTATAGGCCTAAGTCTAGAAAATTTCAAATTATCATCATATTCTCAAATTGGGAGTCCCGTGATCGTGCCATCAGTTTTTACGAGTTATATTGATCCCGTACGAGGTGCTTGTGCTTCTTACAGGGCTGTTCGGAGGCTGTTTTGGGTTTTTACCC
Organism: Sambucus nigra; assembly: GCA_949130495.1. NCBI lineage: Eukaryota > Viridiplantae > Streptophyta > Magnoliopsida > Dipsacales > Adoxaceae > Sambucus > Sambucus nigra. The sequence continues at coordinate 473,426,966 of OX422223.1, read as the reverse complement.
TCTAATGCCATGTTTTTATACCTAGGTACTGATATTTTCAAATAATCATCATATTGTGAAACTTGGAGTCCCGTAATCATACGATCAGTTCCTATGAGTTACATTGGTCCCGTGCAAGGTGTGGGTGCCTCTCACGGGGACGTTCAGGGACTGTTTTATATTTTCACCCTCTAACGCCATGTTTTTAAACCTAATTCTAGAAAATTTCAAATTGTCATTGTATTCTCAAATCGGTAGTCCCATGATCGCGCGATCAGTTCTTACAAGATATATTGTTCCCGTGGGAGGTATTGGTGCCTCTCACGGGGCCAATCGGGGGCTTTGTCCGATTTTTGCCTTCTAATGCCACGTTTTTAATTTGAAGTCTAAATATTTTCAAATTATTGTCATATTCACAAATTGGGAGTCCTGTGATCGTGCGTCAGTTTCTACGAGTTATATTGGTCTCGTGCGACGTGTTGGTGCCTCTCACGGGACTATTCGGGGGTTGTATCGAGTTTTCACCCCCTAACGCCATAAATTTAAGCCAAAGTCTAGATATTTTCAAATTATCCTCATATTCTCAAATCAGGAGTCTCGTGATCATGCAGTTAGTTCCTAGGAGTTACATTAGTCCTGTGTGAGGTGTTGGTGCTTCTCACAGGGCCGTTCGGGGGTTGTCTCTGGTTTTTTCCCTGTAATGCTATGTTTTAAGCCCAAGTCTAAATATTTTGAAATTATGGTCGTATTTTCAAATTATGGTCGTATTTTCAAATTTGGGCTATCTTAAATTTTTTCCCTCTAACGCCATGTGTTCAAGTACAAGTGTAGATATTTCAAAATTATCCTCACATTATTAAATCGAGAGCCCCTTGATCTAGTGGTCAGTCCCTATGAGTTACATTGGTCCCATGCGAGGTGTTAGTACCTCTCACTCGGCCATTCAGGGGCATTTTTTTTGAGTTTTTGCCCTCTAACACCATATGTTTAAGCCTGAGACTTGATATTTTCAAGTTGTGAGTCTCGTGAATGTGCGGTCAGTTCCTACGAGTTACAATGGTCCCATGTGAGGTGTTGATGCCTCTAACGGGGACGTTCGGAGGATATTTCGAGTTTTCGCCCACTAACGCCATGTTTTTAAGCTGAAGTTGAGAAATTTTGTAATTATCTTCATATTCTCAAACCGGGAGTCGCATTAATGCGCGATCGGTTCCTACAAGTTAGATTAGTCCCATGCCGGATGTTGGTGCCACTGAGGAGGCTGTTCGGGGGATGTCTCGGGTTTTTTCCCTCTAACGATGCCTTTTTAAGCCTAAGTCTAAACATTTTTAAATTTTCAGTGTATTCTCAAACTAGGAGTCCCGTGATTGTGTGGTCAGTTTCTATGAGTTACATTGCCCCCCTGTGTGGTGTTGCTGCCTCTTATGGGGCCGTTCGATGGCTATCTCTGGTTTTCTCCCTCTAACGCCATGTTTCTAGGCGTAAGTCTAAATATTAGCAAATTATTCTCACTTTTTCAAATCGAGAGCCCCGTGACCCTTCGGTCAGTTCCTACTAGTTAAATTGGTCTCGTGTAAGGTGTTGGTGCCACTCACGGGGCAGTTCGAGGGCCGTCTCGGGTGTTAGCACTCTAACTTCATATTTTTAAGCTTAAGTCCTGCTACTTCCAAATTCTAATTGAATTCTCAAATCGGGAGTCCCGTGATTGCGCGATCAGTTCCTACCAGTTACATTATTCCCGTGCGAGGTGTTGGTGCCTCTCACGGGGCCGTTATGGGCTCCTTAGGATTTTCACCCTCTAACGCCATGATTCTAAACCTAAGTTTAGATATTTTCAAATTATCCTCGTATTCTTAAATTTGGAGTCCAGTGATCATGCAGTCAAATCCTACAAGTTACATTAGTCCAGTGCGAGGTGATGGTGCCTCTCACGGGGCTGTTCAGGAGTTGGCTTAGGTTTCTCCCTCTAATGCCATGTTTTTAATCCTAAGTCTAGATATTTTCAAATTATCATCATATTATCAAAATAGCAGTTCCGTGATTGCGCGGTTAGTTCCTATGAGTTACATTGGTCCCATGCAAGGTGTTGGTGCATCGCACAAGGCCGTTAGGGGGGTTATCTCGAGTTTTCGCTGACTAAAGCCATGTTTTCAAGCCTAAATCTAGAAAATTTTAAATTATTGTTATATTCTCAACACAGGAGTCCCGTGATCGCGCAGTCAGTTTCTACGAGTTATATTGGTCTCGTGTGAGATGTTGGTGCCTCTTACGGGACTTTCGACTGTTGTCTCGGATTTTCTCCCTCTAATACCATGTTTTTAAGCCTAAGTTTAAATATTTGCAATTTATCCTCGTTTTCTCAAATCGAGAGCCACGTGATGCCGCATTAGTTACTATGAGATACATTGGTCGTGTGCAAAGTGTCGGTGCCACTCACGGGGTCATTCAGAAGCTGTTTTGAGTTTTTCCCTCTAACGCCATGTTTTTAAGCCGAAGTCTAGATATTTTTAAATTATCCTCATATTCTCAAACTAGGAATCCCATCATCACGCAGTCAGTTCTTTCGAGTTATAGTAGTCCCGTGCAAGGTGTTGGTGCCTCTCACGGGGACGTTCGAGGAGTGTTTTGGGGTTTCCCCTCTAACGCCATATTTTAATTCTAAGTCTAGGTAGTTTCAAATTATCATCGTATTCTGAAACTAGGAGTCTCGTGACAACATGGATAGTTACTACGAGTTAGATTGATCCCGTGCGAGGTGTCGGTGTCCCTCACGTGACCGTTTAGGGGCTGTTTCCAGACTTTCCCCTCAAACGCCATGTTGTCTAAGCCTAGAAATTTTCAAAATTTTGTTGAATTCTCAAACCGAGAGTCCCGTTATCGAGAGGTCATTTTTTACGAGTTACATGGATTCCCGTGCGAGGTGTTGGTGCCTCTCACGGGGCTATTTAACGGATGTTTTGGGTTTTCCCACTCTAACGCCATTTTTTGAGCCTAAGTCTAGATATTTTAAAATTATCATCGTATTATTAGATCGAGAGTCCCATGACCATGTCGACAGTTCCTATGAGTTACATTGATCCCATGCAAGGTGTCAGTGCCTCTCACGGGACCGTTCGGGGGCTATTTTGGGATATCTCTCTCTAACGTCGTGTTACCAAAGTCTAGAAAATTTTAAATTATCATCGTATTCTCAAATCGAGAGTCCCATGACCACATGGTCAGTTTTTACGAGTTACATTGGTTCCGTGAGATATTTTAGTGCCTCTTATGGGGCTGTTCTGGGACTTTTTTGAGTTTTTCCAAACATCATGTTTTTAAGCACAAGTCCTGATATTTTCAAATTATTATTGTATTCTCAAACTGCGAGTCTCGTGAATGCACAGTCAGTTCCTACGAGTTGCATTGGTCTCGTATGAGGTGTTGGTGCCTCTCACGGGGCCATTCGGTGGATTTTTTTAGTTTTCCCTCTCTAATGCCATTTTTTAAGCCTAAGTCTAGATATTTTCAAATTATCATCAAATTCTCAGATAGGGAGTTCCGTGACCATGTGGACAGTTCCAACGAGTTACATTTCTCCCATGGAAGGTGTCGGTGCCTCTCACAGGGCCGTTCGGGGGGTTTGTTTCGGGGTTTCTCACTCTAACGCCATGTTACCTAAGTCTAGAAATTTTAAAATTATTATCGTATTATCAAATCGGGAGTCCCATGATCTCGCGGTCAGTTTTTACGAGTTACATTAGTTCTATGCGAGGTTTTGGTGGTTCTCACGAGGCCATTTGGGGGCTTTTTTGGGCTTTCGTTAACACCATGTTTTTAAGCCTAAGTCCTGATATTTTCAAACTATCATTGCGTTCTCAAATTGCAAGTCCCATAAATGCGCGGTTAGTTCCTACGAGTTACGCTGGTCCCGTGCGAGGTGTTAGTGCCTCTCATGGGGCTGTTCGGGGGCTGTCTCGGGTATTCTCCCTCTAACTCCATGTTTTCAATCCTAAGTCTTGGTATTTGAAAATTATCCTTGTATTCTCAGACCGGGAACCCCAGGATTATGCGGTCAGTTCTTACGAGTTACATTAGTCGCGTACAAGGTGTTAGTGCCCCTCACGGGGCCGTTTGGGGGCTCTCTCGAGTTTTCTCCCTCTAATGCCATGTTTTTAAGCCCAAGTACTATTATATTTTAAAATTATCATCGTATTCTCAAACCACAAGTCCCATAATCGAGCAATCAGTTCTAATGAGTTACATTGGTCTCGATATTGGTGCCACTCACAAGGCTCCTCGGGGGTTGTTTCGTGTTTTCTCCCTCTAACGCCATGTTTTTAAGCCTAATTCAAGATATTTTTATATTATCGTCATATTCTCAAACCAGGAGTCCCGTGATCATGCAGTCAGTTCCTACGAGTTACATTGATGCCGTGCGAGGTGTTGGTGCCTCTCACGGGTTGTTCGGGGGCTGTTTCGTATTTTCTCCCTCTAATGCCATGTTTTTAAGCCTAAGTCTAGACATTTTCAAATTATTGTGGTATTCTCAAATAGGGAGTCCCGTGATCATGTGGTTAGTTCCTACGATTTATATTGGTTCTTGTGAGGTGTTGGTGCCTCTCACTGGCCCGTTCGGGGGCTTTGTCGAGTTTTTGCCTTCTTACGCCATGTTTTTAAGTCTAAGTCTAGATAATTTCCAATTATCCTCGTCTTCTCAAGTCGAGAGCCCTGTGATCATGCGGTCAGTTACTACGAGTTACATTGGTCCTGTACGAGGTATTAGTGCCTCTCACGGTGCCTTTCAAGAGCTGGTTTGGATTTTGGACCTCTAACGCCATGTTTTTCAGCATAATTCTTGATATTTTTAAATTATCATTGTATTCTCAAACCGTTAGTCCCGTGATCGTACGACCAGTTGCTTCAAGTTAAATTGGTCCCGTGTAAGGTGTTGGTGCCTCTTACGGATTGTTCATTGTCTGTTTCATGTTGTTTGCCTCATGGTTTTAAGCCTATGTCTACAAATTTACAAATTATCATCGTATTATCAAACTGAGAGTCCTGTGATCATGTTGTTAGTTTCTAGGAGTTGTACTGGTCCTGTGTGATGTGTTGGTGTCTCTCACGAGGCCGTTCGGGGCTGTTTTGGGGTTTTTCCCTTAACGCAAAGTTTTTAAGCCCAAGTTCTGATATTTTCAAATTATCATCATATTCTGAAATCGGGAGTCCCGTGACCGCGCGGTCTGTTCCTACGAGTTACATTGGTCCCGTACGAGGAGTTGGTGCCTCTTAATGGGCCGTTCGACGGCCATCTCAAATTTTCGCTCTCTAACGCCATATATTTAAGCCCAAGTCTAAATATTTGCAAATTATCCCGTATTCCCAAACAGGGAGCCTTGTGATCGCGCAGTGAGTTACTATATATTTTTAAGAATAATTCTATATATTTTCAATTTATTGATGTATTCTTAAACCGGGAGTCCTGTGATTGTGCGGTCAGTTCCTATGAGTTTTATGGTCCCGTGCAAGGAGTTTGTGCCTCTCACGGGGTCATTTGGGGGATGTGTCTAGTTTTTTCCTTCTAACACCATGTTTCTAAGTCTAAGTCTAGATATTTTCAAATTATCCTCATATTCTCAAATCGAGAGCCGAGTGATCGTGCAGTTAGTTACTATGAGATACATTGGTACCGTGCGAGGTGTTGGTGCTTCTCACAGGGCCGTTCGTGGGTTGTTTCGTGGTTTTCCCCTCTAAGGCAATTATTTTAGGCCTAGTCTAGATATTTTCAAATTATCATAGTATTATCAAATCGGGAGTCTTGTGACCACGCAAAAAGTTCCTACAAGTAACATTGATCCCGTGCAAGGTATCGGTGCCTCTCACATGGACGTTCGGGCGCTGAATCAGGGTTTTTCCCTCTAACGCCATGTTTCCTAAGTCTAGAAATTTTCAAATTATCGCCGTATTCTCAAATCGGGAGTCCTATGATCGCGCGGTCAATTTTTACGAGTTATATTGGTTTCGTGCGGGGTGTTGGTGCCTCTTACGAGGCCGTTCGAGGGTTATTTTGGGTTTTGACAAACACTATGTTTTTAAGCCTAAGTCCCGGTATTTTTAAATTATCATCATATTCTCAAACCACGAGTCCCGTGAATGCGCGGTCAGTTCGTATGAGTTACATTGGTCCCATACGAGGTGTTAGTGCCTCTTACGGGGCCGTTCCGGGGCTGTTACTGGTTTTTGCCCTCTGACACCATTTTTTAAACCTAATTCTAGATATTTTGAGATTATCCTCGCATTCTCAAATCGAGAGTCCTGTGATCATACGGTCAGTTCCTACAAGTTACGTTGGTCCCATGCGAGGTGTTGGTGCCTCTCACGGGACCGTTCGGGGGCTATTTTAAATTTTCTCCCTCTAATGCCATATTTTGAAGCCTAAGTCTAGATATTTTAAAATTATCATCTTATTCTCAAATTACGAGTCCCGTTATCGCACGATTAGTTCCAATGAGTTACATTGGTCCCGCGCGAGGTGGTGGTGCCTCTCACGGGATCATTCGGCGACTGTGTAGGGTTTTTGCTTTTTGACACCATATTTTTAAGTTTAAGTCTAGAAAATTTTAAATTATCATTGTATTCTCAAACTGGGAGTGCTGTGATTATGCCGTCAGTTTCTAATAGTTATATTGGTCCCATATGGGTTGGTACCTCTCACGGGGCTATTCGGTAGTTGTTTTGGGTTTCGCCCTCTAACGCCATATTTTTAAGCCTAAGTCTAGAGATTTGAAAATTATCCTCGTATTCTTAAATCGGAAGCCCCGTGGTCATGCAGTCAGGACATACGAGTTACATTGATCCCGTGCGAGGTGTTGGTGCCTCTCCAGGGGCCGTTCGGTGGCTGTTTTGGATTATCGACTTATAACCCCATGTTTTTAAGACCAATTCAAGATATTTTGAAATTATCATTGTATTATCATACCCGTGAGTCCCGTGATCACGCGGTCAGTTCCTACCACTTACAAGTGTCCCGTGCGAGGTGTTCGTGCCTCTCACGGGGCCATTTAGCGGTTGTGTTACTTTTTCGACTTTTATTGCCATATTTTAAAGCCTAAGTCTAGAAATTTTCAAATTGTCATCGTATTCTAAAACTGGGAGTCCTGTGATCATGCCGTCAGTTTCTACGAGTTATATTTGTCCCATATAATTTGATCGTACCTCCCAAGGGGCCGTTTGGGAGATGTTTCGAGTTTTCGCCCTCTAACGCCACGTTTTAAAGCCCAAATCCTGATATTTTAAAATTATCCTCTCGATCTCAAACCAGGAGTACCGTGATCGCGTGGACTATTCTGACGAATTACATTAATCCTGTGCGAGGTGTCGGTGCCTCTCATGGGGCCGTTCAAGGGCTATTTTGGGGTTTCCCCCTCTAACGCCATTTTTTAAGCCTAAGTGTATATATATATATATATATATATATATATATATATATATATATATATATATATATATATATATATTCAAATTATCACCGTATTCTTAAACCAAGAGTCTTGTGACCTCCCGAACTGTTCCTACAAGTTACATTGGTCACGTGTAAGGTGTCGGTGCCTCTCACGAGGCCATTTGGGGCTGTTTTGGGGATCCCCTTTGTCACACCCAACAAAATCCGACAGACGGGGTGGCCAGCCACCGCCGCCGAACTATGTAAGGCGTGAACTAAATAAATACCATTCTTATCATGAGACAGATATGAGACATAAATAAATCAGTCCATAAGATAAAAAATTGAATCAATATTAAATTATCATAAACAACTAAGTGATAAAAGATCCATCACATGCTCACTCCTGAAATCCATTCTCCAATAATGATTAAATAAAATATGAAATAATCCCAAAAGAAATCCTCTAAACAACTTTGGAACCGAATGGCCCAATAAAACTCCAATGAATTCTCAAAATATAACTGGAAAATAAAGTCTAACTAAACTATGCCATAAAATAAATAAGTCCAGCTTCACCTTCAAATGATAACTCCGATAAACTTATGCAGCTTCTCCAAATCAAATCCTGAAAAAGATTAGTCAACGCATGTGTCAGAGCCAAAGCCCTGAGCAAGAATACACACTACTCTCCTCATTTAGGATCCTCAAATCTAGACAGTAGCATTATATGCAATAAATATCACAATAGAATATTTTAAATTAAACGAAATAATTAAACACGATAAATATAAATCACCAACTACCCACAGAATTCCCCATTTAATATGGCACACCAATATGGTTTAAAATTCCCAAGTTCCACGATGTTAATTTAATTAAATTAACTAACTTTTATTATTGTTCTCACTTTTTATTAAAGTGCCACACTTCCCCTTGTCAATCTTCCTCTGACCCGTTTAAACTGTCGGCCCCGACACATGACAAGGTTTCACACAAGACACGACATAAATCATCCTCTGACCCGTTTAAACTGTCGGCGCCGACACATTATGTCGCCAAAAATTTTAATACCCGTTTTTATCTTAGGCATTAATTCTCAATTTCTCAATTTCAGAATTTATAAATTACCCCACCCTTTTAATCGATGTGAGATCCTCAAAATACCCTTAGTCCCATAACTAAGGGTCCCAGAGTTATTATTACGTCCTACCCTCTGTATAGGAAGAATTTGTATCCTAAACTTCGACCTAGTCTGATGCCTAGGCTAGCGTAACGATGAAAAAGTACCAAAAATCAGCCCACCCCCAAGATGATAAAAATACGATAATCTACCCTCACTAGTCCCATACCTAGAAGGCGTAAATCATTAAAAGGCCTACCCACTAGTCCCATACCTAGAAGGCATCCTAAAATATAGGGAGAGAAAAAATTACCCAACAACCCGTCGCCATAAAGGCAATATAATAATATCAACAAGTCACACAAACAAGCATAATTAATCAATGTATAAAACTACGCATGATAGTCCAATTCAATTAAATCTTAATTTAATTTTCACCTCATCATAAACATCCAATTAATCTCATTTAATTATTTAGATTAAATATGCGGTTATTTCATCATTTAAAGCATCAAAATACTAATTCCATTGTTTCAACACAAATTACATGAGTTCTACGCCCCTAAATCCATTTATTTTAAAACTAGGGTTTTTCTACATGCAACCTACAACAATAAAACCCAAAATTACTCATGAATCCTACGTACCCAAAGGGTTATGAATATTATTAAGATTAAAAGGTTTTATAAAAACAACCCCATAGTTATTGTCCACTTTTTCTAATTAAGTTACTAATTATTTTTAAGAAAACATGTAATTAGATGTTTAGGTGACACTTAAAACGCATAATACTAAAGGAAAAGAATAGAGTATTCATGCCTGTGATTTCAGAATCAAATATCTGGGTTGACGATGGATTCCTTGCGAAAAATTAGCAAAAGAGTGTTCTTGAACGATCTTGATTAAACCCGAATTAAGCCTTCAAAAACTTGTGCCAAAACTTGTGACAAAAACTTGATTTTGTTGAAGGTTGATGATTATGAATGAGAGGAAAAATATTTGGACGTGTTCTCTGGTGAAAAACGGGAGAAAAGGTGATTATGAGAAGTCCCCTTACGGATTAACAAGGTTATATAGTGATTAGGAGTCCTAATCCTACTCAAATTGTAATAAAATTCGACTGAATCGCGCAAAACTGGGCATGGTCGATCGATCTACCAAAAGGGTCGATCGATCGACCCTATAGAAAATCTGATAGTTTCCCAAAAAATGCATATAAGGCAAAATATTATAACTTCCACTAAAAATCCATTTTAAATCCGATTTCAATTCCGCTTGAAGTTCTATTCTTCTAAAATCATAACCAACATATTTAGCCAATAAAAATTATTTAATTCAAAAATTTGTTTTTCTCAAATATTCTAATTAATTAATTAAATTAATTAATAAAAACACGGGGTGTTACACCCTTTTAACGCCAAGTTTTTTTTTCCCAAGTCTAGATATTTTCAAATTATCGTCGCATTCTCAAACCGGGAGTCCTGTGACCACGCGGTCAGTTCCTACTAGTTACAATAGTCCCGTGCGTGGTGTCGTTGCCTCTCACGGAACCGTTTAGGGGTTGTTTTGGGGTTTCCCCCTCTAACGCTATGTTTTTAAGCCTAAGTCTAGACATTTTCAAATTATCATCATATTCTCAAACCGAATGTCCTGTGACCACGTGGTCAGTTCCTATGTGCTACACTAGTCCCGTGCGTTGTGTTGGTGCCTCTCACGGGGTCGTTCGGAGGCTTAACTATTAAGAGAGGTCTAGCCTATTATCTTGAAATAGGTAATCATTTGTTTCCTCTTCATATTGAAAATGAAGCCAAAGATAGTTTTAATCATGTGAAACATTACCATGTAAACTTGGTAATATATTTAGTAAAAATATGAAATTAAACATATTGATTCAATCTTACAAGCTAAAATAATGCTTAAAAACCTACTAAGAAGTCTTGAAGATTAAAAATCAACCATATACATCTATATAGTTAACATTATTTGATGTAAAATTCCAACAGAAAAGTAGTTGGATCAAAACCATAAACAATATTCAACTACAAACCATAAACAATACCCATTAAATCAAGAAAGTTATCAAGTATTCAAGTTAGACAATATTCAGCAAAGAAGAAGCTTTTATCAAATGTCTAACTTGAAGAATCCAAGCTGGGGCAGACTTAAACCCAATACCAATGGAAAATCAGATGGAAATGGTCATTTGGGATAGGGTTAATCATTAGAAATAGTCAAGGTAGTTTTGTTTAGGTCTATTCCATTTATGAGTCTAATGGTATAAGCCCCTTCATTGAGGCTTTAACTATTAAAAGTGGATTATAATTCTGTTTTGACAGGGGGCAATCATCATAAAGGACCTTTTGTTTGGGCCTATTCCAATTATGAGTCTAATGGCATAAACCCCATTTATCTTTGTTTAGATTTGGATTTATTCCAACTTTCCAGCACCATCTTTTTATCAAGATATCTGATCTTAAGGGATGGTGTTTTTAGTGATGTTGATTTTGTAAATTCTAATTAGGGCCTGGAATTTATAGTTTTGGAAATGTAATTGAGGTTCATTATGTGCCGTTCAGTACATATATGAAAAATTTTGTTAGAACTATTTATGTTATATTTTTTGCCTTTGAATTATTGAAATTCATTTAACATTACTTGGTGGTTTTCAATTTAAAGTATCTATGTACTCCACCCATATAATGTTTTATTTTCTTGATTTTGTTTCATGAACTGCTGCATTTTATGGAGTTGAGTGGAATCCGGGATGAAATCGGTGATGAAGCATGTATTGCTAAGATGTGATAATCGAGTTAAGAGGGTTAAGAAGATGGTGGTGATACTTTTGTTGAGTTTTGAAGTTTTACATCAGCCTCTACCTTGAGCAAAGTTTCTCGAAATTCGTAAGCCAAACACATTTTCATCTCATCTCCATTTACATTTACATACATTCATATATGTTGCAGTAGAATTATGGTACTCCCTTTATCATATGCAACGGGTGTACGCATATATGAACAACATCATATATGCATACGACAACATATATGTAGGTATAAAACAGCACACTATATGCATTTATGTTGCATATATGCCTACAACAATATATAAGTAGTTAATGTTGTTTACAATGAAATTGATTATTACTTTTTTTACTTTCAATTTTTATTTAATAAATTAACAAATAAGAGTATAATGGTCATTCTTTTGCATTGACCAGGTGTCTGTTAGAATAAGGGAGGTTTCTGAATGATATATCAAAAATCAGGTAAGATTTGTGCTATTATGTGCACATAACCTGAAATTAAGCAATTTCAACATGCATGTTAAGGACATACGAGTAAATTTGAGACATGATGTAAACTCACAAGGCCTTTCAGAAATAAGAACCCTAAACTTCTCAAATTCAGGTGTTTGCCTTTTGTTCGTTGAGTAACCACAACCCATAGTCAATTCTCCACTTGTCCATATGAAATGAAAATTCAATAATCCTCCGCGAAATTATGATTAAGACAACATATGTTTACAAATTCAATACAAGATGAGAGGAAGTGTATTTTTTAGCTCATGTAAGCAAATCAACTAATGATAGACTAGGCTAAATGGCGAATCCATAAATGTGGGTGAGAGTAACTAGACAAGAGTGACTTGCGAAATGCATGTTTCTGCTATAGGATGCGTCTAGCAGCCTAATAGATATTGTTACTTATGTATTATTATTTTTCTTAGACGAGTCGATCCATAGTTTTCAAGTCTAATAATTATTTAACCTTATTTCCTTTAATAGAATTCATTGCTAACCAAGGTTTAGGGTTAGTAAGATTCCCACTTTTAACCCCAAAATAAGCCTTATACTAGTTAATTCTCACAACCGGGAGCCCGGTGATAATACGATCACTTCCCACTATTTATTTTTGTTCCCCATGAGGTGTCTGTACCTCTCTCTGGACCACTCGATCTCTGTTTTGAGTTTTTGCCTCTTAATTCCCACTTTTAACCCTGAAACAAGCCTATACTAGTAAATTTCAAAAACCGGGAGTCCATAAAGGATGCGGTCACTTCCCGTGGGTCACTTTTATGCCACATGGAGTGTCCGTGCCTATCTATAGACAACTGGATCACTATTTTGATTTTTCCCCTTAACATCCACTCTTAATCCCAAAATGAGCTTATACTAATTAATTTTGCCAACCGGGAGTCCGGTAAGTACACGATCACTTCCCCCGGGTTATAGTTATGACCCTTGGGGTGTCCATGCCTATCACTGGGGAAACTTGGTTGTTGTTTTGGGTTTTTTCTCCTTAATGACCATTGTCAATCTACATGTATAATCTTTGTCTACACTCAATTTGTTAATTGAAAATTTTGTAAAGTTTTACAAAATTTAGTGACACACATGCTCACTAGATTTTATCAAGTTATGTTCGGGTCATGCTAAGTGTTTCTTGGGCTACCCACACACGTACTCACTTACTTTAATTAGGCCAAAATTAGTCTAGCAAAACAAAACCCTATACGGTAGTCAAAAGCACAATCAACATGCTTCTCTCGAATGGATAATCGGATAACATAAATAGAAACAACCCAAAATGTGAGAACCTTACAACACCACGTCTTCATCCACTGGAAGTGAGAAGAAACAAATGCGCCAACGAAATAGTTCACAAATTTCTTGAGTTGCATACGTTGCTGGGATTTATGAATTCCTACAAAACCTACATCAAAATCCCATGTTTTAACTCAAAGTTGAATTAAATCTAGAATAATACTTGAAGAATCTGAAATAAAAATAAAACATGCTAAAAACCATGTCATTTGAAATTATATACCAAGTCTCTAAGGGAAACACATTCTAAGCGAGATTAGAAAAAGCATCACTTATATAATAGTCTAACCATGTCACTTATATCATATCTCCAAGGGCAACACATTCTAACATGTCACTTATACCTAACCATGTCATTGATGAATCACATTGATCAATCATGGAATATCTAACCATGTCATCAATGAACAGGTGACGGTTTGCTACAAAATCAAAATCAGTGAGGGTTTGATACTGAAATGAAATCGAAATCATTTATTTAGATAACCCGATTGTGTACAAATATGTGTGTTTCTGTGTGTGAACGAGCATGAAGCTAGTGAAGTATTATAGAGCTAAGCTTAACAAGCTCATTGGGAATTTTTAAGCCCATTATTATACTTTGTCGGGAAAGAATCTATGAAACGAAAGATCCCACCAAATCGCCGAAATCGCAACACAAAGTCATATACCAAAATCATCTTCCAAAAACACCAATCAATCAGTCAAAAGAACCAAAATTCAATTTCTTCCCAACAACGACTTAATATTCATAACTTATGAATATTAAGTCTAGTTAAAAAAGAGTCCTTCTAGTTTAACACAATTTTGTGACACAATTGATACGTCACATCCTCATTCACTTGTGCCCGGGCTCCACTTGGCTACACCCCCAGCGTGACCCAGACATGAGCGAATAAGGGTGCAACATGTTAATTGTGTCGCACTTTTGTATCACAAAATTGTGCCAGCCTAGTATTTCTTGTTAAAAAAATAAAGATCTGTAAATCCTCATAATCATTTTTGAAAAAATATAGTTAAAAAATATACAACTACTTCCCAACAATGAGAAATCAAAGCTAAGATCTGTAAAAATCAAAATTCGAACTAAGAACTGTAAAAATTAAAATACACAACTAGTTTTATATTTAAAATAGTTATAAAATGCATTTTGTTAAAAAAAATATGAAAAAACTGTATGATTTTGAGTTTGTGGAAATCTACGTTCCTCGTAGTTATTGTTCGACCTTGATCCGTGAATCAAATCTTCACACCAACTTATGGAACTGAACTCAACATTACGCCTAAAAAAATTTATGTGAAGCAACTGAAACTAACCATCTGAGATTGAGCAAAAAATTTAATGTTTGAGGTGTTGAATAATATTTTGTCAAAAAAAATAACCCTAATACAATTTCTAGGATTTATTGACGTAAAATACAATTTGTTCATAGTTACACATAAACACACATATAAACATAAATCTATAAATACACACACATACACACGCATATACACATACCCACACACAATGAGATTCTAAATGCACACACACACAATTAGAATCAAAATTAGGGCTTTAGATAGAAATGAGGAAATGAGGATATGTAAAGTATGAAATGGAAATAAGGACACAATACCTGTAGACAAATCGACATGAAATCACACAAATCACCACAAATCGCACAAATCAAAATGGCTTTAGATAGTGAAATCATTCGACAGAAATGGGGATACACCAGGTTTTTATTTGAAGTTCTGATGCTAGTCACGGCCTGTAGCCGTGACCTACCATGTACGACCAATAAATGAAGGTAAGGTGTTTCTCCATTAAACCTGGTCATAGCCTAGGTCCATAACCCACCATGCGTGACCATCAAAACCATCATAACACTGTTCGAATAGGGATGGTCACGACCTCACACCGTGACACACAACAAGAAATTGCCACGGCCCCAACCGTGACCATCAGTGTGTGTGTGGTGCTCCATCATGCCTATGGTCATGGCACAAATTCGTGACCCATCCTCAACCAAGTTTGGAGGGAATTTCACCCCGTGAGTGGTGTTGGTGCCTCTTATGGGGCTGTTCGGGGTCTATCTCGAGTTTTTGCTCTCTAACGCATTATTTTTAAGCCGAAGTATAGCAATATTAAAATTATCGATGTATTCTCAAACCATGAGTCCCGTGATCGCGCGATTAGTCTCTACGAGTTACGTTGTATCTGTGCTATGTGTATGTGCCTTTTACAGGGTCGTTCGGGGGATGTTTCAAGTTTTTTCCCTCTCGCGCCATATTTTTAAGCCTAAGTCCTGATATTTTCAAATTATCATCGTATTCTCAAATCGAGAGCTCCATGATCGCATGGTTAGTTCCTAAGACTTACGTTGGTCCCGTGTGAGGTGTTAGTGCCACTCATGGGCCGTTCGGGGGCTGTCTTAGATTTATGCCCTCTACTGTCATTTTTTAAGCCTAATTCTAGATATTTTGAAATTATCATCGTATTATCAAACTCGCAGTCCCGTGATCACACAGCCAGTTACTACGAGTTACATTGGTCCTGTGTAAGGTGTTTGTGGTGCCTCTCAAGGGGCCTTTCAGGGGCTGTTTTAGGTTTCCCCTTCTAACGCCATGTTGCCTAATTCTAGCTATTTTGAAATTATCACCGCATTCTCAAACTGGGTGTCCCTTGATCATGCGGTCAGTTCCTATGAGTTAAATTGATCCCGTATGAGGTGTTGGTAACCCTCACGGGGTCGTACGGGGGCTTTTTTACCCTGTAATGCCATGTTTTTAATATATTTTCAAATTATCATCGTATTCTCAAACTAGAAGTCCCGTGAATGCCCGATCTATTTCTACGAGTTAAAATGGTCCCGTGTTAGGTGTTGGTTCCTTTCATGGGGCCGTTCGGGAGCTGTCTCGGATTTTTTCCCACTAACGCCATGTTTTTAAGTTTAAGCCTAGATATTTTCACATTATCCTCTTATTCTCAAATCAGGAGCCCCGTGATCGCGCAGTCAGTTCCTACGAGTAACAATGGTCCCGTGTGAGGTGTTGGTGCCTCTCACGGGGCCATTCGGGGGGCTATTTTGGGGTTTCTCCCTCAAACACCATATTGCCTAAATCTATAAATTTTCAAATTATCAGCATATTCTCAAATCAGGAGTCCCGTGATAGCATGATCAGTTTTTACTAGTTACATTGGTTCCGTGTGAGGTGTTAGTCCCTCTCACTAGGCCATTCGGGGGCTTTGTTAGGTTTTTGCGAACGCCACATTTTTAAGCCTAATTCTTGATTTTTTCAAATTATCATCGTATTCTCAAATCGTGAGTCTCGTGAATGCGCGATCAGTTCCTACGAGTTACATTGGTCCCGTGCGAGGTGTTAGTGCCTCTCACGGGCCCGTTCGGGGGTCGTATCGGGTAATCACCCTCTAATGCCATGTTTTTAAGCCTTAGTGTAGATATTTGAAAGTTATCCTGATATTCTTAAACTGAGAGCCCCTTGATTGCACAGTTAGTTCCAATGAGTTACATTGGTTGCGTACAAGGTGTTGGTGCCACTCACGGGGTCGTTCGGGGGATGTATCGAGTTTTTGCTCTAACCCTAGGTTTTTACACCTAAGTCCTAATATATTTTTTAATTATCATTGTAGTCTCAAACTGGGAGTGCCGTGATCACGCAGTCAGTTCCTACGACTTACATTGGTCCCGTGCGAGGTGTTGGTACCTCTCACGGGCCGTTCGAGGGCTATTTCGTGTTTCTCCCTCTAATGCCATGTTTTTAATCATAATTCTAGATATTTTCAAATTATCCTTGTATTATCAAATCGGGAGTCCCTTGATCACGCGGTTAGTTCCTAAGAGTTATATTGGTCATGTGCGTGGTGTTGGTGCCTCTCACGGAGCCGTTCGACGGCTATCACTGGTTTTTGCTCTCAACACCATGTTTTTAATCTTAAGTCTAAATACTTTCATATTATTATCATATTTAAAAACCGTGAGTCCCGTGACTGCGCAGTTAGTTTCTCCGAGTTACATTGGTTCCGTGCGACATGTTTGTGCCTCTCACGGGGCCGTTTGGGGGTGTTTAAGGTTTTCGGACACTAACGCCATGTTATTAAGCCTAAGTCTAGATATTTTCAAATTATCCTTCTATTCTCAAACCAGGAATCCTGTGATCGCACAGTCAGTTCCTACGACGAACATTGGTCCCGTGCGAGGTGTTGGTGCCTCTCACGTGGCCGTTCGGGGATTATTTTGGGGTTTTCCCCTCTAACCCCATTTTTTAAATCAAAGTCTAGATATTTTTAGATCATTATCGTATTCTCAAATCGGGAGTCCCCTAACCACATCGACAATTTCTAGGAGTTTAATTGATCCCGTGCGAGGTGTCAGTGTGCCTCACGGAGCCGTTTAGGGGATGTTTTGGGGTTTTCCCCTCTAATGCCATGTTGCCAAAGTTTAAAATTTTTCAAATTGTTGTGGAATTCTCAAACCAAGAGTCCCATAATCACGCGGTCCGTTCCTACGAGTTACATTGGTCCTGTGCGAGATGTTGGTGCCTCTCACGGGTCCGTTCGGGGGATGTTTCGTGTTTTTGCCCTCTAACACTATGTTTTTAAGCCAAAGTCGTAATATATTTTCAAATTATCATCGTATTCTCAAATTGAGAGTCCCGAGATCATGCGATTAGTTTTTACGTGTTACATTGGTCCTGTACGAGGTGTTGGTGCCTCTCACGGGGCCGTTTGAGGGCTATTTTATGTTTTTGCCCTATAACGCCATGATTTTACGCCTAATTTTAGATATTTTCACATTATTGTCGTATTCTCAAACCAAGAGACCCATGATCGCGAGGTCAGTTGCTACGAGTTATATTAGTCCCATGTGAGGTGTTGGTGCCTCTCACGAAGCTGTTTGGGGGCTGCATCGGGTTTTTTCCTTTTGATGCCATATTTTTAAGTCTAAGTCTAAGTAATTGCAAATTATCATTTCATTCTCACACCTGGAGCCACGTGATCACGCGGTCAGTTACTACGAGTTACATTGGTCCCTTGCGACATGTTGGTGCCTCTCATAGGGCCTTTCAGGGGCTGTTTTGGATGCTATTTTTTTTAAACCTAAGTCTAGATATCTTAAAATTATCATTGTATCCTCAAATTTGGAGACCCATGACAACGTGGACAATTCCTACGAGTTACATTGATCCCATGTAAGGTGTCACTACCTCTCACGGGGCTATTTCGGGGTTTCTCCCTCTAACGCCATGTCGCTTAAGTCTAGAAATTTTCAAATTAGTGTCGTATTCTCAAATCATGTGTCCCGTGATCATGTGATCAGTTTATATGAGTTATAATGGTTATGTGAGAGGTGTTGGTGCCTCTCACGGTACTGTTCGGGGGATTTTTTGGTTTTTTGCAAATGCCGTGTTTTAAAGCCTAAATCTTGATATTTTTAAATTGTCATCTTATTCTCAAACCTCGATTCTCGTGAATGAGATATCAGTTACTATGAGATACATTAGTCCCATGCGAGGTGTTGCTGTCTCTCACGGAGCCGTTCGGGGGCTGTCTCAGGTATTTGCCCTCTAACACCAAGTTTTTAAGCCAAAGTCTCGATATTTGGAAATTATTCTAATATTCTCAAATCAGGAGCCCCATAATCATGTGGTCGGTTTCTATAAGTTACATTGGTCACGTGGAAGGTGTTAGTGCCACTCACGGGGCCGTTAAGGGGTTGTCCCGAGTTTTTTCCCCCTAACGCCATGTTTTAAGCCTAAGTACTAATATATTTTCAAATTATTGTAGTATTCTCAAATCGGGAGTCCCGTGATCGCGCGATAAATTCCTACGAATTACATTGGTCCCGTGTGACTCTAACGGGGCTGTTCTTGGGTTGTATCGTGTTTTCGCCCTCAAACGCCATGTTTTTAAGCCTACTTCTAGACATTTTCAAATTATAGTCGTATTCTCAAACTGGGAGTCGTGTCATCGTGCGGTCACTTCCTACGAATTACATTAGTCCTGTGCGAGGTGTTGGTGCCTCCTATGGGGTCATTCGGGGGCTTTTTTGGGTTTTCGACCTCCAATACCTAGTTTTTTAGATATATTCAAATTATCATCGTATTCTAAAATCGGGAGTCCCGTGAATACACGGTCAGTTTTTACAAGTTAAATTGGTCCCGTGCGAAGTGTTGGTGCCACTCACAGGACCGTTCGGGGATTTTCTTGAATTTTAGCCCTCTAACACCAATTTTTTAACTCTAAGTCTAGAATTTTCAAATTATCCTCAAATTCTCAAACTGGGAGCCTCGTGATCACGCGATCAGTTCCTATGAGTTACATTGGTCCCTTGCAAGGTGTTATTGCCTCTCTCGGGGCCGTTCGGGGGCTGTTTCGTATTTTTGCCCTCTAACGCCATGTTTTTAAGCCTAAGACTATATATTTTCAAAACATCATCGTATTCTTAAACCGGGAGTCCCGTGATAATGCGATCAGTTCCTACGAATTACATTGGTCCTGTGTGAGGAGTTGGTGCCTCTTATGGGGCTGTTCGACTGATATTTTGGGTTTCCCTCCTCTAATTCCATTCTTTTAAGCATAAGTCTAGATATTTTCAAATTATCATGGTATTCTACAACCGGGAGTCCTATGACCCCATTAAGAGTTCCTACGAGTTAGATTGATTCCCTGCAAGGTGTTGGTGCCTCTCACCGAGCCGTTCGGAGGATGTTTGGTTTATCCTTCTAACGCCATGTTGCATAAGCTTAGAAATTTTCAAATTATCGTCGTATTCTCAAATCGGGAGTCCTGTGATTGTGCGGTCAATTTCTACGACTTACATTGGTTCCGTGGTAGGTGTTGGTGCCTCTCACGGGGACGTTCGAAGGCTTTTTCTAGTTTTTGTAAATGCCATATATTTAATTCTATGTCCTAATATTTTCAAATTATCATCGCACAATCTGTTCTTATGAGTTACATTGGTCCCATGCTATGTGTTTTTGTGCCTCTCACGGGGATGTTGAGGGGATCTCTTGGATATTCTCCCTCTAATGCCAGGTTTTTAAGCCTAAGTCAAGATATTTGAAAATTATCCTCATTGTTGACAAAAAAATTAGTCAGCTGACGTGGACCAATTATATGAAGACACACATTATCCAACATGGCACAAGTTCAAATATTGAGCTACTCAGTGTACCGAGTTGCTCAGTGTATCGAGCTACTTAGCGTACTGAGCTACCAAGCATACCGAGCAACTTATTAGGAATGTTAAACGACCAGAAATATTGAATGCTTATTGTATTACAGTCATTCCTTACCATGTGTAGATGTAAACGCCCATTTGATAAAGGCACACTATCTATTCACATTGACAGCCCAAAGGCTATAAATACATTGTAATACCCTCTTGGAAGGACAAGTGTGAATAATCGAAACCAAGGCAAGACACCGAGTAATACAAATCAGTGGACATAGGCCATTTCATTAAGGCTGAACCACTTTAAAAATCTCGTCTTATTTCTTTACTCATATTTATCAGTTATTAATAAATTAGATCAAATCTAATTTTTTACATCAACAGATTGACGCCGTATGTGGGAAACGAATATATGTAGCGTTTTTTGCCAAAAACTCATCACCAATAGGCTAAATCCCATAATCCAGTAATAGAAATAATGAAGGAAATCCTGTGAGTCCTTCTGCACCTCTAAATGCAAACGATTTGACATGAATATTAACTAGTCTAGCCAGGGGTAAGAAGCTATGCGACACTGAGCTCAGACCTTTCAAAACATCCAGAGACGCATGCATCTGCCATCTTTGTGACACATTGATCCACTATCTGTGTCACGATGCAGGCATACCGAATTCAATTATTCCTGGAATTCAAGAAATCCATCCTATCACCCGGTGTAACTTCCTCCATAAGAATATTGGATTATCAGAAAGACATCACTCTAATGCCAGAGAGACCAAGTGCTCTGGAAAGGTTTATCAGAGCCTCTACCTTCAACTATTTGGGCCCCAGGGGAACATAAGTCCTCCTCGATTTGCGTCACGAAATTCTCAATGACCAAATTATCTAAGGGAAGGCTCAACCTAATCACATACAAACCCGAGACCTACAGCTCGAAGAGAAAGATCCAAAGAGGAAAATTCTGCGTGATTTGTTGCTCGAGAAAAAACTAATAAGTCAGGGGACGAAAATGATGCACGAAAAGGATATATTCAGAGGTTGGAAGACAGGTTAGGAGAGATGTACAAGGCCAAGAACCCTTTCCAAAGAACCTTTATTAAAGGATCTGCATTTGTACAGGCGATTGTGGATTTCCCCACACCAGAAAAGTTCAAGGCTCTTGTGGTCACACCTAAGTACGATGGAAAAATAAATCATGTCCTTCACATAGAGCAGTACCAGGTTATGATAGATATTTATGTGGTCCCAAATGAAATGATGTGCAGGGCATTATCGGGGACCATTACCGAAACTGCTCAGATATGGTACAACAGCCTTCCTCAGGGGAAGATTTCAACCTTTCACCAAATGGTAGAGCTCTTTATAGGTAATTTCTTTTTAGTGAAAAGATATTTAAAAGGGTAACCCATCTATTGAGCATTAGGCAGAAAGAAGGTGAAAGTACCAGAGACTACATCACTCATTTCAATAATGAGAAACTAGAGGTCATAGACTATGAGGAGAACACATCCATCACATCTCTCATGAGTGGTCTTTTGCCAGATAAATTGTATTATACCTTGGCTAAGGATCGCCTGAAATCCATGGAAGAATTAATGGCCAAAGCAACAAAAATGATGAATGCCGTGGAGGCCATGGCCGCGAAGAAAAATGTTGAGGTGAAAGTACAGAATAAACATGATGGTAAATCGAAGAAGAAAGATAACAAGAATAATGGTGGAAGCAAGCAGTAAAAGGGCAAGGAAGCATTAGATCATTTGAGAAAGTATACTAACTATACTCCCTTGAAAGTGGACATAAATCATATTTTGGAGGAAATCAAGAATAGGGAGCAATTGAATTGGCTAGAAAAACTAAAGACAACCCCTAATAGGAGGAATAAATCCAAATATTACGAGTTCCACAATAAATTATGGCCACACAACCAGGAAGTGTATAGCTATGAAATATGAGATATAGGCACTCATTAGATGAGGAAATCTAAATAGGTTTGTTGATCACCAGAATGGTGGAAAGACAAATAATAGAGGTCGATAGAGATCCAAATCTCCTTGCCGACCAAGAAAAGATATGAAAAGGGACCATAAAGATGACCCCGATCTCCCAAAAAGGACAAGACAACCTAAGCGTAAGGTATTTTGGATTCATTTCGGTTCATTTGAATATAACATGATTACAGGTGGAAACGCATGAGGAGGTGATCATACCGCTGAAAGGAAAGCTTACCTCAATTAGGCTCAAGCTTGTTCCTATATACAATGAATAAACCTGGTTGAAGAAGATCACCCAAGGAAACTTAACAAAGATAAGGTGGTCATTGGCGTTTTATAAAACGATTTGGAAGGAACCTTATATCCTCATGATGATCCTCTGGTGATCAAAATGAGAATGAAGGACATAATCATTTTGAGAGAGCTAGTGGATAATGATATATCGATAGAGATCATGTTTTACCCTTGTTTTGATAGTTTGAACTTGAAACTTAGTCAGTTGGAGCCGTATCACAGGCCCCGTATTGGGTTTTCTAGAGAAAAAAGTTTTTTCACTTGGAACGATCAAGATAGACATGTTATTTGGTACCTGGCCAGTTAGAAGAACAGAGAAAGTGTGTTTCTTTATGATGGATAATAATATATAGTAAGCCTATAATATAATCATGGGAAGAGTAGGCCTGAAAAAGTTTGAAGAAGTTCCATCCACAGTACATCAGTGTTTGAAGTTCCCGACCAACTTTGGGGTTGGAGTTATAAAGAGAGATCAAAAAGTAGCTCGGGAATGCTACTAATCTTTCGCCAAGTAAGAGGAATTGGAGGATGCTAGGAAGAAGACAACCACTTATCAAGTGGATGAATCTGATGAGTTTGAGAATGTAAACTTAGACCCAAGAGATGAAATGGAGCTCGTTAAAGGCCAAGTCATGGAGGCAACCGAAAACATTATTCTGGATGATGAGAAACCATAAAGAACAACTCAGATTAGCATTTCACTTGATCATGTCTTAAAAAAAGAGCTTGTAACATTCTTGAGATAAAGAAAGTAGGTATTTGCACGGAGTTATGAGGACATGTCGGGTATAGACCCAAATTTCTTGTGCCATGAGGTTAACGTTAATAAAGCGATCAAACCAATGAAGCAAAGAAAAAGAGTCTTTAGTCCGGAGAAGAACTAGGCTATTCAAGAAGAGGTGGAAAAGCTGCAAAAAGCTTCTTTCATAGAAGATGTGAAATATCCAGATTGGTTGGCTAATGTTGTGATGCTAAAAAAGAATAATAATAAGTGGAGGATGTGCATGGATTTTAGAGATCTGAATAAAGCATGCCCGAAAGATCATTTTCCTCGGCCCAGAATAGATCAGTTGGTGGACGAAACTTCAGGACATGAGCTGCTAAGCTTCATGGATGCATATTCTGGATACAATGAAATTAAAATGAAGCTATCTTTAGAGTACCTCTTTTATTACCCCCAAGGAACATATTATTACAATGTTATGCCTTTTGGTCTTAAAAATACAGGTGCTACATATCAGTGGCTGGTAAATAAGGTATTTGTGGAGCAAATTAGCAAAAATATGGAAGTATATGTCGACGATATATTGACTAAAAGCAAGAAAGTTGTCGACCATATAACTGATTTGAGCAAAAAATTTGATCAACTGGAGAGGTACACGATGAATATGAACCCGACCAAGTGCATTTTCGACATACATGAAGACATGTTCCTCGGATACGTTGTGAATCAAAGAGGTGCTCAAAAATACCTTTAAGTGGAACGAAGAATGTGAGAAGGTGTTCTTAGAGTTAAAGAGATACTTGGGGATACCTCCTTTATTGTCCAGGCCAGTAGTGGGAGAAAAACTATACTTGTACTTAGCTGTCTCAGAAAGCGTATTTAGTTCAACCCTGATAATAATAGAAGATGGAGTGCAAACATTAGTTTACTATACCATCAAGGCATTCATGGGAGAAGAAATCAGGTATCCTAAACTCGAGAAATTGGGGTAGGCATTGATTGAAGCAAGCAGGAGAATGAAGCCATATTTTTAAGCCGATACAATAATGGTATATACTGACATGCCACTCAGACAGGCCTTACACAAGCCAGAAAAGTCTGTAAGATTAATGTATTGGGAAATGGAGTTAGGAGAATATGACATTATCTATGAGCCAAGGTCCTCTCTCAAAGGACAAGTAGTGGAGGATTTCATCGCAGAGTTTACTTACCCAGATATCTTCGATCATCAAGGGGCCAATAAAGAGCAACTCAAGGATGCCAGAGTTACTAAAAATACCCCTGATCAACTCTTAGCAGCAAAATTGACAGAAGGGATGACAACGGATCAACTAGAATCTTCTGCTAAAGTACAGGAGATGAAAAAGAAGTATGAGGAAATGAAAGGCAATATATTTCATCAAGGAATTTTTTCAGACCAAGGGTTCGATGATAATATTCCCATATGGAATTTGTATGTTGATGGTTCTTCATGTGGGACAGGCAGCGGAGCGTAATTATTCTTAATAGTCCAAATGGGATAGATATTGAATATGCTCTCCGTTTCTAGTTCCAAGACTCTAATAACGAAGCTGTGATTACGGGTCTAAACCTAGCTAAATCACTAAATGCAGATCAAGTGCTGGTATTCAGTGATTCGCAATTAGTGGAGAATCAAATGTTAAGTCTTTATACAATAAAAGGGGAGTTTATGTCAAGATACCCAACCAAGGCTTTGGAGATTATAATTAGTTTAGCAGCTATTCAGATGGTTAGAATTCCTTGATTAGAGAATGCAAGAGAAGACGCACTTGCTTGGCTAGCTTCATCCACTCGCACCGAGTTAAGAAGGACAATCCGCATTGAGCTACTTACTAGCAAAAGTATTGATGAAGACCTGATGATAAATTTTATCACCTTGGATATGGGACCATCTTGGATGGATCCCACCAGGGCTTATATTGAAGAAGTTATTTTACCAGTAGACCTACTTGCAACCAAGAGTCTGGAGTACAAGGCTGCCATATATGTTTTGAATAATGGAGTTCTTTACAGGAGAGGTTTGATAGATGGTTTGCAAAGGTATGTTACCCAACAGAAGTTAAAGACCAAGTAAAGGAAATTCGAGAAGGATCTTGTGGGGCTCTCGCAGTAGGAAAAACTCTACTACAGAGAATTAGTATGCAAGGGTATTACTGGCCAACAATGAGCGCTGATTGTACGGCTTATGCTAAAAAAATGTGACAAGTGTCAGTGATTATCTATTATACACAGAACTCCTCAGATGATGCTAACACTAATCACTTCACCTTGGCCATTTGCTATGTGGGGAATAGACTTAGTTGGGCCTTTACCAATTACAAGAGGACGATTCAAATATTTAGTGGTAGATATTGACTACTTCAAAAAGTGGGTGGAAGCTGAACCTCTCATCGATATGGCCTATAAAAAGGTCTATTAAGTCATTTGGAAGAATATCATTTGCAGATATGGTCTGCCCCATGCTTTTATCACTGATCATGGTACCCAGTTTAATAATGACGAGTTTGCAGCATACTGTCTATAGTCCAACATTCAAAAAGTCCATTATGATCTAGGTCATCCCCAAAGTAATGGAAAAATAAAGGTGATGGACATAACTCTAGTGAATGGGTTGAAGAAGAGATTAGATGATGCTAAAGGGAATTGGATTAATGAGTTGCAATCAGTGTTATGGGCTTACCAAACATCTACCCGAACAGCACCTGGAGAAATCCCTTACATGTTGTCTTTTGGGAGTGTAGGAGTGGTACCTACTGAACTCAGATTACCAATTCATAGGGTGCTCAATTTTAATTCTTCGGTAAGTGATTTGATGAGATTCTTCGATTTGGACATAGTCGAAGAAGTCCGAGAAGATGCAACGATCCAAAATACAGCCTACCAGTAAATGACTGCTATATTCTAAAACAAATGGTAAAGAAATACGATATAAAAGAAAGTGATTACGTGATCTAGAAGGTAATTCAAAGGCATAATAAGTTGGCAGCCAATTGGCATGGGCCCTATCACATTACGTCCATTGTTCGACCTGGAACTTACAAAATAGAAACTCTCGAAGGGGAAGAATTCAAGAATGCTTGGAATGCAGAGCACCTATGAAAGTACTACCAGTGACGTAACAACCAATGTACTCAATTTTTTCAATATGAATGAAAAAGATGGTTTCCCCATTCATTTGTTTTATTTTTTTGGAGTAATAGTGCTACACACTACACTCAATAACTTGCAGCATTTGCAAATGCACAACCACCAACTAAAAGTTGGTCGCCATCAACAACCACCAACTAAAAGTTGGTCGGCATCAGCAACCTCCATCTATAATGATGTTCGGCATCACTAAAGACACTAATAATATTGGTCGTCTCATAATCGAGCAAGGCAAAGCCCTAAACGATTGGTTAAGACATGGGTGGCAAAAAGGGCACCTAAACTGGGAAAGAAGTTAGCTAAACTTCCACCGCTTGGGAACCAAGGTAGCTAATTATATAAATATCTAGACATATTAGTGAGAGCCATGGTGACAATTGGGTGATCAATAAGATCACTACAACTAGGAAAGAACTTGGGATAAATATTCCATTGCCCATGCATTTATTGGTGATGAAACATCGTTAAAACTAGACAGGAACATGGGATGAATATTTCATTGTCTAGGCCCCAAAAATAAAGTGATAGATTGTCCTTTCATATTCATCTATATCCAAAGATTGATCAGATAAGAGATCCATCATTCTTATTAGTAATTCACTAATAACATCATATTATTGATCTACTTTTAAAATGGCAAAAGAACTCCATGCTCAAAATCAAGAATGAAAAATTTCATTTTCTTCATTAAAAAAAAACTGTTAATAACACAGTACAAAAACATCATTCTATTATTTTTTTTTCCTTCAAACTTTGATACAGGATCCATTCCCGCTGGAGGGTCATCTAAAGCATAAGAAGAATTGATAAAATCCAAGACATGAATCATTCTGGTGTTACTTAAACTTGGTCGGTCTAGAAAATAAGGAGGTCGGGATATCTCAAAGTTTTCATGAAGATTGTAATCACCTAGGTACATGGAAATCAAACAATGAGGAATGGAGTGAACTGGAATCCAATTAACATGTAGCTGGAAAGGTGGTTTTGGTAGATCAAGTATCCCAGGGTCATACCAATCCCACAGTTAAGTTACTTACTCAACTTTCATTACAGTTAGAGAGTTCATCCATCCCTATTTATACCCTTCATTATTTGATTGCTTCAATCTAGCATCAAGATGACATAAATCCTCATTGTATCCCTCCATCCAGAACTCTCTGGTCTACTTGTGAAATTGATAAGTGAGCCATTCAACATGTTAGTGTAGTCTTGTCAGCAAACTTTATTTATTCTGCAATGAAGAACTCTGAGTGGATAGTTATTTTGTAAGAGTTTGAATGTTTTGGGACATCTTTACTAGAGCTTGGTTTTTTTCCTTCAATTGAGCAGCTTGATTTTCTAAGATTTCCCAAGTTCTAGTTTTTTCAATGCTACTTCGACCTACTCTTGTTCTACCCCGAGAAGTGGATGCAGGTCTAATTATATTCAAAGTTTCCAACTCTTCTCTTAATGAAGCATTTTCAGTCTCTAAAAAGGAAATACCATAATCATTAACCGGTACTATAGATCTAGAAGAAGAAGTATATTTTAACTATCTTAATTCTTCTCTCAGAATGTTATTTTCCTCCTCCAGCGGTTTGGCGATGGTTCTGTTCTCTTTAATTTCGATATCCAGAACTCTTTCTCTTTTATTATGGCCAGAAATGAATCTATCATAACCTGATCATGCTTAATTGGTGGTATTTCTTCTCATAACTTTCATAAAAAATGGCATTAGCTTCTTTGTGCCGATCTTGGAGCTCCTCAATCATTTCATAATAGGTCACGTTATTCTACATAACTCGATTAAGAAGAAACTTCAAAGTACTGATAAGCCTATTTTACTTGTTCTGAGGCATCATCACCGAATATTGCAATTATTTCATCCTCGGATAAATTCATGTGACTATCTTTGAATAAGTCAGTACACCTTCTCAGCAGCTCAGAATCATGAGGAGATAAAAATTCTAACCTAGCAACAAACTAGCGAAGAAAAGTAAAGACAGATCAACAATAGAAATAACGAATAGCAGAAGAGGAACTTCATATAAGCAAATAGTCCATTTTATTGATCAAAATGAAGTGAAGTACACTCAATGATACAAAATAAAAGAAAAACTGCAGAATAACTTTACTCCTTCTCCTTATCCCCCACCACCTTCTTAGCTGAATTTGAAGAACGAGTTGGTTGCTGAAGTTGCTCGAAAGGCAACCAATGTTGTTCGAAGGAAGGCGCTGCCTGCTGGGCTTGCTCGGAAGGTTGAGCGACAATAGAAATAGGTGTTTGCTCTACCACTATCAAAGAAGATTCATCAGATACGACTTCATCTTCATATTCCTCTCCAATGGTAGGAGGAGGGCCATGGATATGTTTCTGAAATAATTTAGAGTGTTAAGTAATGTTCAACTCTTTTAGCACTGCAACCCATCCATCCCTGAAGAATTTCAAACTTGCATACTCAATTTGAGCAGAGGCAGCAATTAGAGCCTTATTCCACCGTTTATCCTAGCGAGAGTTAAAGGAATTTTTCACAGTAGACTTCCTCTTCGTCCTCTCCGAGGAAACCTTCTCCCTAAGTGGGTATTCAATAGATTGTATCCTCTGATCAAGATCTTTCTTATGTTGTTTAGCCTCTTCAATCTTGCTCTCAGCTTCTTCCTTGCTGGTAATAACGACCTTTAATTTCTTCTATATCTCCTTTGTGGCATCCATAACTTTTTGCTGAGCTATTTCAGTATCCTTGATTTTATTCTCCCATGAAGTTCTATCATCTTCATATATTTTTTGGGAGTCCTACAAATATTTTGATAACCCAACAAGGGCCTCTTCTACTTCATTGGAAGAGGAAGAAGCTTTGATAGCTTCATCCTTTTCCAATATATTATTGAAATACACCAAAAGTTACAAGACAAAGAGAAACTAAAGTTAGTATATGAAAATTGAAAGCAGAACTCAAATGTCAAGGTAAAATAACACTTACTCATGCAAGGTGTTGGGCTGCCAAATCAGAGTCTTTTGCTCGAGGAGTATAGGTTTCAACAGCTCTGTGTCTGGAAGAGTTCTAGACCAGATCAATTTCCTGGCCAAACCAGGAGTAATGAGTGCTGGAGGACCTGCGCTTATGGAGAGTAATGAGTGCTGGAGGACCTGCGCTTATGGACATTCAACCCCAGCACATTGAACAACAACATCAATGGCCTTTTCAGTAAGACCCTTTCTTAGTCTTCACAAAGGTGCATCCTCTTCAATCAAAGGTGTTGCCTCTTTTTGAGCAGTAGGGGGCTTCTTGGTAACCTCCTTAATAGATGTATTCCCCCCCCCCCCCAGATGGAGCAACATCCTTTTTCTTAATCCCTTTAACTGGGACATCTTCTTTGTTGTTTTATTCATCTTCATCACCAGGGAAAATCTTAGTAAAGAGATCAAGAACTTTCCTCTTCTTCGTCACCAGATCAACAATGGCAGTATTCAAATCACGAGAGGATTCTTTAACAACTAAAGAAGATGCTGGATCTTGCTCAAGATCAATCACCAAAGAAGGAGGAGCAATATGCCGAGCAATAAAGGAAGAAGTGGTGTTCCTTATTCCAACAAATAGGAAGCAGATTTCACGTTTTCCCCAACAATTAATTATTGAAGAGCCCAGATAAACTTCAACTCTTTTATATTAATATCATTCTATTTTGGTAGTTTTCTTTTACTGTCAACTGTAAATTAAAATTTTAGAAAGCAAAAGTCAGTGAAACAATTTATCAAACAAAAACAGAGCTAGTTTAAAAATAAAGAACAACCTATCCCATTGCCATAGGGTGGACATCTGGGACCTTGGTACACGTCATCTCCATTTAATGGGGGGTGTTGCCAATTTTTCATCACGACCCCATGGTCAAAATAATCCCTATTAGAATCAGGAAGATTAACTACCAAGGCTCTGTTAACATACCTAGTTTTTAAATAAAAAGTGGTATCACTTGTGACCCATTTATAACAAAACATAATTTTAGGAATCCCTAGATGAGTTCCATGTATTTGATTTATCCTATGTATGAAATTAACTACCCTCCAAGTATTTGGAGCTATTCTTGCAGGTACAATATTGGAGTATTGGCAAAATTCCAAACACAGGGGATTAGGCGGGAAAGAAAAACTGCATTTCTCTATAAAATAGAGGAAAATGAGTGTCCCTCAGTTAAAGAAAATAAATCACAAGGACAAACAGGTTCTTCCAAATCAACCCAGGAAAGAATCCCAAAATCGGTTCTTAACTTATCCAATGACTCAATAAAGTAAACCATGGTGACTAAAGCAAAGAAGGAAGAAGAAAGGAAGAAATTCTTAAAGACGATTAAGGAATCAACTAAGACAAATGACATAAAGAATGTTCGTAAGGAGAAAAATGAGAAAATAAGGACTTTGGAAACAAATATGGTAAAAGGTATAAGATAATCTAATTTTACTGTCTTTATACATGCCGCCTTGGAAAATGAGAAAAATAATGAACAAAAGTGATGACGGTTGCATTCTCAAGGCTAATCAGAGGAAAAAGACGCAAATACCCACGTGTTCACCAGAACTCAAAATATTTACAAATTTGCCATTTTGCGCTCAAAACTGTCAAGCAAAGTGGAATAATTTTACAAGTGTTGAAGGTCTGTAATTAATCCACATATGGGCAATGTGCCCAAATAACTTTTTAGGTAAAATATTCCACACTCTCGCATCCAACTTCAACTGTGTAACATTGGGGGCTTTTGTTGATACAAAAATCAGTCAGCTGACGTGGACTAATTATACGAAGACACGCATCATCCAACATGGCACAAGTTCAAATGCCGAGCTACTCAGCGTACCAAGCTACCAAGCATACCGAGCAACTTATTGGGAATGCTAAATGACCAGACAGATTCAATGCTTAATGTATTACATTCATTCCTTACCATGTACATATGTAAATGCCTATTCGATAAAGGCACACTATCTATTCACATTGACAACCCAAAGGCTATAAATACATTGTAATACCCTCTTGGCAGGAGAAATGAGAATAATCAAAACCAAGAGAAGACACCCAGTAATACAAATCATTGGACGTATTCCATTTCCTTAACGCTGGACCACTTTAAAAATCTATTATCGTATTTATTTACTCATATCTATCTGTGATTAATAAATTAGATCAAATCTAATTTTTTATATCAACACTCGTATTCTTAAAACGGGATCCCCGTGATCACACAGTCAGGTTTTATGAGTTACATTGGTCGCGTGTAAGGTGTTAGTGCCACTCATGGGGCCATTCGGGGGCCCTCTGGAGTTTTCTCCCTCCAACGCCAAGTTTTTAAGCCTAAGTCCTAATATATTTTCAAATTATCATCATATTCTCAAACCTGGAGTCCCGTGATCGCATAGTCAGTTCCTACGAGTTACATTAGTCCCATGGGATAATGCCATGATTTTCATAGGTCTATTTGGGGGTTGTTTTGTGTTTTCACCCTCTAACACCATGTTTTAAGCCTAATTCTAGATATTTTCAAGTTTTCATCGTAATTCTCAAATTGGGAGTTATGGGATCGCGTAATCAGATCCTATAAGTTAAATTGGTCCTGTGCGAGGTGTTGGTGCCTCTCACGGGGCCATTTAATGGCAGTCACTATTTTTAATCTCCGATGCCCTATTTTTTAGCCTAAGTCTAGAAGTTTTCAAATTATCCTTGTATTCTCACACCGGGAGTCCTGTGATCATACAGTTAGTTCCTATGAGTAACATTGGTCCCTTGCGAGGTGTTGATGCCTCTCATGAGAACAATTAGGGGCTATCTCAGATTGTCGACCTCTAATGCCATGTTTTTAAGCCTAATTCTAAATATATGGAAATTATCCTCGTTTTCACAAATCGAGAGCCCTGTGATCCCGAGTTCAGATCCTACGAGTTACAGTGGTCGCGTGCAAGGTTTTGGTGCCACTCACAGGGTCGTTCGGGGGTTGTTTCGAGTTTTCACCCTCTAACGCCATGTTTTTAAGTCTAAGTCTAGATTTTTTCAAATTATCCTCGTATTCTCAAACCAAGAATCCTATGATCATGCTTTCAGTTCCTACGAGTTACATTGGCCCCGCGTGAGGTGTCGTTGCCTCTCACGGGGCCATTAGAGGACTTTTTTGAGGTTTCCCCCTCTAAAACCATGTTCCATAAGTCTATAAATTTTCAAATTATCATCGTATTCTCAAACTCGGAGTCCCGTGATCGCGCAGTCAGTTCCTACGAGTTACATTGGTCTCGTTCAAGGTGTTGGTACCTCTCACGGACCGTTCAAGGGCTATTAAGTGTTTTCACCCTCTAACGCCATGTTTTTAAAGCCCAATTCTAGATTTTTCAAATTATCACCATATTTTCAAATTGGGAGTCCCATGATCGTGCGGTTAGATCCTACGAGTTGTATTGGTCCTGTGCGAGGTGTTGGTGCCTCTCACGGGGCCGTTCGATGGCAGTCACTAGTTTTCACTCTCTAATGCCCTATTTTTAAGCCTAAGTATAGAAATTTTCAAATTATCCTCTTATTCTCACTCCGGGAGTCTAGTGATCGAACGGTTAGTTCCTAGGAGTTACATTGGTCCCGTGCGAGGTGTTGGTTCCTCTTACGAGAATGTTCGAGGGACTATCTCAAATTTTTGCCCTCTAATGCCATGTTTTTAAATATAAGTCTATATATTTTCAAATTATCCCCGTTTTCACATATCCGGAGACCCATGATCCCGTGGTCAGTTCTTACAAGCTACATTGGTCGCATGCAAGGTATTGGTGCCACTCGCGATTCCGTTTGGGGGCTATTTTGAGGTTCCCCTTTTAACATTATGTTGCTTAATCTAGAAATTTTAAAATTGTCATCGAATTATCAAATCGGGAGTCATGTGATCGCGGGGTCAGTTTTTACAAGTTACATTGGTTATGTGCGAGGTGTTGGTGCCTTTCACGGGGCCGATCGGGGGATTTTTCGGGTTTTCGCCCTCTAATGCCATGTTTTAAAGATAATTTCAAATTATCCTTGCATTCTCAAACCGGGAGCCCAGTGATCGTGTTGTCAGTTCCTACAAGTTACATTAGTCCCGTGTGCGGTGTTGGTGTGTCTCACGGGCCGTTCGGGTGCTGTTTTGGATTTTTGTCCTCTAATGTCATGTTCTTAAGCCTAAGTCTAGATATTTTCAAACAATCGTCGTATTCTTAAATCGAGAATCCCATGATCACATGGTCAGTTATACTAGTTACATTGGTCCCGTGTGAGGTGTAGGTGCCTCCTCATGAGGATGTCCGTATGATGTTTTGGGTTTTCCCCCTATAACGCCATTTTTTTAATCTTAAGTCTTGATATTTTCAAATTATCATCGTATTCTTAGATTTGGAGTCCCGTGACCACGTGGATATTTCGTACGAGTTACATTGATCCTATGTAAGGGGTCGGTGCCTCTCACGGGGTTGTTCAGGGACTCTTTCGGGGTTTCTCCCACTAATGCCATGTTGCCGAAGTCTAGAAAATTTCAAATTATCATCCTATTCTCAAATCAAGAGTCCCATGATTGCACGGTCAGTTTCTATGAGTTACATTGGTTTTGTTGTTGGTGTTACTGCCTCTCATGGGGCCATTCGGGGGATTTTTTGAGTTTTCGCAAATGCCATGTTTTAAGCCTAAGTCCTGATATTTTACAATAGTCGTATTCTCAAACCGCGAGTGTCGTGAATACGTGGTCAGTCCCTACGAGTTCCATTGGTCTCGTGCGAGGTGTTGGTGCTCTCATGAGGCCATTCGGGGGTTGTCTCAGGTATTCTCCCTCTAATGCAATGTTTTTAAGCCTAAGTCTAGATATTTGCAAATTGTCCTCGTATTATCAAATCGGGAGCCCCGTGATCACGTGATCATTTTCTACAATTTACATTGGTCACGTGCAAGCTGTCGGTGCCACTCACGGTGCCGTTTAGGGGCCGTCTCTTATTTTCCCCCGTAACGCCATATTTTTAAGCCTAAGTCATAATATATTTTCAAATTATCATCGTATTCTTAAACAAGGCATCCCGTGATCATGCAATCAGTTCCTACGTGTTACTTTGGTCCCGTGCGAGGTGTTAGTGCCTCTCACGAGGCCGTTCGGGGGTGTTTTGTGTTTTTTCCCTCTAACGCCATGTTTTTAAGCCTAATTCTAGCTATTTTCAAATAATCATAGTATTCTCAAGCTGGGAGTCCCATGATCGAGCGAGGTGTTGGTGCCTCTCATGGGACTGTTCGGGGGATGTGTCAGGTTTTTGCCTTCTAACACCATATTTTTAAGTCTAAGTCTAGATAATTGCAAATTATCAATTCATTGTCACATCGGGAGCTGCGTAATCATGCAGTGAGTTACTATAAGTTACATTGGTCTCATACGACATGTTGGTGCCTCTCACGGGCCCTTTGGGGGGATGTTTCGAATTCTCGCCCTCTAACGCCATTTTTTTAAACCTAAGTCTAGATATTTTTAAATTATGATCGTATTCTCAAACCGAGCATCCCGTGACCACGTGAGCAGTCCTTCTGAGTTACATTGCTACCATGTAAGGTCTCGCTGCCTCTCATGGGGTTGTTTCGGGGTTTCTTCCTCTAACGCCACGTCTCCTAAGTCTAAAAATTTTCAAAATATTATCATATTCTCAAATCGTGAGTTCCATGATCGCGCGGTCAATTTCTACGAGATACATTGGTTCTGTGCGAGGTGTTGGTGCCTCCCATGAGGCCATTCGAGGGCTTTTTCAAGTTTTCGTAAATGCCATGTTTTTAAGACTAAATCTTGATATTTTCAAATTATCGTCATATTCTCAAATTGTAAGTCTCATGAATGCGTAATCGATTCCTACGAGTTACATTGGTCCCGTGCGAGGTGTTAATGTCTTTTACGAAGCCGTTCGGGGGCTCTCTCTCGAGTATTCTCCCTTTAACGCCATGTTTTTAAGCCTAAATCTTGATATTTGGAAATTATTCTAGTATTCTCAAATCAAGAGCCCCGTGATTGTGTTGTCCGTTCTTGCAATTTACATTGGTCACATGGAAGGTGTTAGTGCCACTCACGGGGCCGTTAGGGGCTGTCTCGAGTTTTTCCATCTAACGCCATGTTTTTAAGCTAAGTACTAATATATTTTCAAATTATCGTTGTATTCTCAAACTGGGAGTCTCGTGATCGTGCGATCAATTCCTAAGGGTTACATTGGTCCCGTGCGACTCTCACGGGGGCATTCTGGGGCTGTATCGTGTTTTCACCCTCAAACGTTGTGTTTTTAAGACTAATTCTAAAAAATTTCAAATTATCATTGTATTCTAAAACCAGCAATCTCGTGATTACGCGGTTAGTTCCTACGCATTACATTGGTCCCGTGCGAGGTGTTGATGCCTCTCCTAGGCCCGTTGGGGGGGCTTTTTTTGTTTTTTGCCCTCCAATGCCTAGTTTTTAAGATATATTCAAATTATCATTGTATTCTCAAATCGGGAGTCCCGTGAATGCATGGTCAGTTTGTACGAGTTAAATTGGTCCCGTGCGAGGTGTTGGTGCCACTCACGGGGCCGTTCGGGGTTTTTATTAAAGTCTATGTCTAGAAATTTTCAAATTATCCTCGTATTCTTAAATCGGGAGTCTCGTGATCACGTGGTTAGATCCTACAAGTTACATTGGTCCCGCAAAGGTGTTGGTGCCTCTCACGGGGCCGTTCGGGGGCTGTTTTAAATTTTAGCCCTCTAACGCCACGTTTTTAAGCCTAAATCAATATATTTTCAAATTATCATTGTATTCTTAAACCGGAAGCCCCGTGATCACGCGGTCAGTTCCTACGAGTTACATTGGTCCCGTGCTAGGTTTTGTGCCTCTCACGAGGCTGTTTGACTGATGTTTTAGGTTTCCCCCCTCTATCGCTATTCTTTTAAGCCTAAGTCTAGATATTTTCAAATTATCATCGTAATTCTCAAACCGAGAGTTCTATGATCATGTGATCAGATTCTACGGTGTTGGTGCTTCTTACGGGGTCGTTTGATGGCAGTCACTAGTTTTCGCTCTCTAATGCCCTATTTTTAAGCCTAAGTCTTGAAAATTTTAAATTATCCTCATATTCTAACACCGGGAGTCCCTTGGTGGCACGGCTAGTTCCTATCAGTTACATTTGTCCTATGCGAGGTGTTGGTTCCTCTCACGAGAATGTTCGAGGGCTATCTCGAATTCTCACCCTTTAATGCCACGTTTTTAAGGCTAAGTCTACATATTTGCAAATAATCCTAATTTTCACAAATCGGGAGCCTCGTAATCCCGATTTCAGTTCCTACCAGTTACATTGGTCGCGTTCAAGGTATTGGTGCCACTCACAGTGCCATTCAGGGGATGTTTCGGGTTTTCACCCTCTAACGCCATATTTTTAAGCCTAAGTCTAGATATTTTCAAATTATCCTCATATTATCAAACCAGGAATCCCATGATCACGCAGTTAGTTCCTACGAGTTACATTAGTCCCGTGCGAGGTGTCGGTGCCTCTCATGTGGCCATTCGGGGACTATTTTGGGGTTTCCCCCTCTATCGTCATGTTTCCTAAGTCTAAAAATTTTCAAATTAATATCGTATTCTCAAATCGGGAGTCCCGTTATCACGCGGTCAGTTTTTAAGAGTAACACTGGTTCCGTGCAAGGTGTTGGTCCCTCTCAAGGGGCCGTTTGGGGGATTTTTTGGGTTTTCGTAAATGCCATATTTTTAGGCCTAAGTCCTGATATTTTCAAATTATCATCGTACTCTCAAATTGTGAGTCCCATGAATGCGCGGTCAGTTCCTATGAGTTATATTGATCCCGTGCGAAGTGTTGGTGCCTCTCACGGGGAAGTTTAGTGGAAATGTCGGGTATGCACCCTTTAACGCCACATTTTTAAGCTTAAGTTTAGATATTTCTAAATTATCCTTATATTCTCAAATCGGGAGCCCCGTGATTGCGCGATCAGTTCTTACGAGTTACATTGGTCATGCGCATGGTATTGGTGTCGCTCACGGGGCCGTTCGGGGACTGTCTCCAGTTTTCACCCTTTAACGCCATGTGTTTAAGCCTAAGTCCTAATATATTTTCAAATTATCATCGTATTCTCAAACTAGGAGTCCCTTGATCACGTAATTAGTTCCCACGAGTTACAATGGTCCCATACGACGTGTTGGTGCCTTTTACGGGAACGTTCGGGGCTATTTTGTGTTTTCAACCTCTAACACCATATTTTTAAGCCTAATTCTAGATATTTTAAATTTATCATCCTATTCTCATACCGAGAGTCAATGGATTGCGCGGTCGACTCCTATGAGTTAAATTGGTCCTGTGCATGGTGTAGGTGCCCCTTACGGGGCCGTTCGGAGCTTGCATCGGGTTTTTTCCTTCTAACGCCATGCTTTAAGTATAAGTCTAAAAAAATGCAAATTATCTCTGCATTCTCAAGCTAGGAGCTCCGTTATCTCACGATCAGTTACGATGAGTTTCATTGGTCCCCTACGAGATGTTGGGGCCTCTCACGGGGCCTTTCGAATTTTTTCCCTCTAACGCCATGTTTTTAAGGCCGATTCTAGATATTTTCAAATTATTGTTGTATTCTCAAATCGAGAGTCTCATGATCATGTGGTTAGTTTTGACAAGTTACGTGGATCCCGTGCGAGGTGTTGGTGGCTCTCACGGGGCTATTTGGCGATTGTTTCATATTTTTGCCTTCTAACACCTTGTTTTTAAGCCTAAGTCTAGAAATTTACAAATTGCCATTGCATTCTCAAATAGGGAGTCCCGTGATGCTGTCAGTTTGTACGAGTTGTAT
Source organism: Sambucus nigra (assembly GCA_949130495.1). Classification (NCBI taxonomy): domain Eukaryota; kingdom Viridiplantae; phylum Streptophyta; class Magnoliopsida; order Dipsacales; family Adoxaceae; genus Sambucus; species Sambucus nigra. The sequence goes on along the minus strand of OX422223.1, from coordinate 473,388,673 downwards.
TAGTCACGTGTGAGGTGATGGGGACTTTCACGGGGCGGGCCGTTCGGGGGTTATTTCGGGTTTTCTCCACGTAATGCTATGTTTTTAAGCCTAAATCCTCATATTTTCAACATATCCTTGTATTCTCAAATTGAGAGTCCCGTGACCGCACCGTCAGTTCTTATGAGTTACATTGGTCCCATGCGAGGTGTTGGTGCCTTTCACAAGGCCGTTCAGGGGTTGTCGAAATTTTTGCCCTCTAACACCATGTTTTTAAGCCTAAGTCTAATATTTGCAAATTATCCTTGTATTCTAAAACTAGGAGCCCTTTGATCCCACGGTCAGCATCTGCGAGTTACATTAGTCACGATCAAGGTGTTATTGCCACTCACAGGGCCGTTCGAGGGCGATCTCAAATTTTCACCCTGTAATGCCAAGTTTTTAAGCCTAAGTTCTGATATTTACAAATTATTATCGTATTCTCAATCCGAGAGTCCCATGATCACGCAATGAGTTTCTATAAGTTACATTGGTCCCGTGCGAGGGGTTAGGTCATCTCACAGGGCCGTTTTGGGGCTGTTTCATATTTTCCTCCTCTAACGCCATTCTTTTAAGCCTAAGTCTATATATTTGCAAATTATCATTGTATTATCAAATCGGGAGTCCAGTGATTACGCGGTCAGTTCCAATGAGTTACATTGGTCCCGTATTAGGTTTTGGTACCCCTCACAAGGCCGTTCGAGGGTTGTTTTAGATTTTTAAAAATGTCATGTTTTTAAGCCTAAATCCTGATATTTTTAAATTATCGTCGTATTGTCAATCTGTGAGTCCCGTGAATGCATAGTCAGTTCCTACTAGTTACATTAGTCCCGTGCGAGGTGTTGGTGCCTCTCACGGGGCCATTCGGGTGTTGTATCGGATATTCACCCACTAACACCACATTTTTAAGCATAAGTATTGATATTTTCAAATTATCCTTGTATTCTCAAATCAAGAGCCTCGTGATCACGTGGTCAATTCCTACGAGTTAGATTGGTCACGTGCAAGGTGTTACTGCCACTCACGGGGCCGTTTAGGGGCTGTCTCGAGTTTTTGACTTCTAACGCCATGTTTCTAAGCCTAATTCCTAATATATTTTCAAATTGTCACCATATTCTCAAACCGAGTGTCCTGTGATCGCACGATCTATTCTTACTAGGTACATTGGTTCCGTGTGACTATCACAGGTCCGTTTGGGGGCTATTTCATGTTTTCACCTTCAAACACCATGTTTTTAAGCCAAATTTAAGATATTTTCTAATTATTATGTATTATCAAACTGGGAGTCCTGTGGTCGTGTGGTCAATTCCTACAAGTTACATTGGTCCCTTGCGAGATGTTGGTGCCTCTCACGGAGCCTTTAGGAGGCTTTTTGGGTTTTCTCCCTCTAATGCCAAGTTTTTAATATATTTTCAAATTAATATCGCATTCTTAAATTGGGATTCCTGTGAATGCGTGCTCAATTTCTACGAGCTAAATTGGTCCCGTACGAGGTGTTGGTGCCTCTCATGGGGCCGTTCGGGTTTTTTGTTGGATTTTTGCCCTCCAACGCCATGTTTTTAAGTCTAAGTCCTGATATTTTCAAATTATCCTCATATTCTGAAACAGGAAGCCCCCTGATCACGCAGTCAGTTCCTACGAGTTACATTGGACCCGCGTGAGGTGTTGGTGCCTCTTAAGGGGCCATTCGGGGGTTGTTTCAGATTTTTTCCCGATAACCCATGTTTTTAAGGCTAAGGCTATGTGTTTTGAAATTATCATTGTATTCTCAAACCGGGAGTCCCATGATCGCGCGATCAATTCCTATGAGTTACATTGGTCCTCTGCGAGGTGTTGGTGCCTCTCACGGGATCATTCGGTGGATATTTTGGGTTTTCTCCCTCTAACACCATTTTTTAAGCCTTAGCCTAGATATTTTCAAATTATCATCATGTTCTCAGACCGAGAGTCCCGTTACCACGCGAACACCTCCTATAAGTTACATTAATCCCATGGAAGGCGTGGGTGCCTCTCACGGGTCCATTCGGGGCTGTCTCGAGGTTTCGCCCCCAAATGCCATGTTGCCTAAGTCTAGAAATTTTCAAATTAACGTTGTATTCTTAAATAGGGAATCCCGTGATCACGCGATCAGTTTCTATAAGTTACATTGGTTCTGTGCGAGGTGTTAGTGCCTCTTACTGGGCCGTTCGGGGGCTTTTTTGAGTTTTTGCCAATGCCATATTTTTAGGCCTAAGTCCTGATATTTTCAAATTATCATCGTATTCTTAAACTATGAGGTTTGTGAACATGCTGTCAGTTCCTACGAGTTATATTGATCCGGTGAGAGGTGTTGGTGCCTCACATGAAGCCGTTCGAGGTATGTCTCGTGTATTTGCATACTTCCGCCTTATTTTTAAGCCTAAGTCTCGAAGTTTGTAAATTATGATCATATTTTCAAATCGGGTGTCCCGTGATCGTGCTGTTCATTTTTACGAGTTATATTGGTCCCGTGCGAGGTGCTAAGGCCTCTCACGGGGCCATTCGGGTATTGTTTCAGGTTTTCTCCCTGTAATGCTTTATTTTTCATTCTAAGTCCTAATATTTTCAAATTATCCTCGTATTCTCAAATTGGTAGTCCCGTGGTCGTGCCGTCAGTTCCTATGAGTTAAATTGGTCTCGTGCGAGGTGTTGGCGCCTCTAACGGGGCCGTTCGGGGGCTATCTCAAATTTTCGCCCTCGAACGCCATGCTTTTAGGCCCAAGTCTAAATATTTAAAAATTATCATCGTATTCTCAAACTGGGAGCCCTGTGATCCCTCGGTCAGTTTCTACGAGTTACATTAGTCGCGTGCAAGGTGTTGTCGCCACTCAGAGGGCCATTCGGAGGCTATCTCGAGTTTTCTCCCTGTAACGCAAGGTTTCAAAGCCTAAGTTTTGATATTTTTGAATTATCATTGTATTATGAATTCGGGAGTCCCGTGATCACGCAGTCAGTTCCTATGAGTTACCTTGGTCCCGTGAAAGGGGTTGGGGCCTCTCACTGGCCCATTTGGGGGATCTTTCATGTTTTCCCCTCTAATTCCATTATTTTAAGCCTAAGTCTAGATATTTGAAAATTATCCTCGTATTCTCAACCTGCGAGCATCATGAATGTGCGGTCAGTTCCTATGAGTTACATTGGTCTCGTGTGAGGTGTTGGTGCATCTCACAGCACCATTCGGGGGTTGTCTCGGGCATTCAACCACTAACACCATGTTTTTAAGCCCAAGTCTAGATATTTTCAAATTATCGTCATATTCTCAAGCTGGGAGCCCCGTGATCATGCGGTCAGTTCCTATGAGTTACATTGATCACGTGCAAGGTGTTAGTGCCACTGACGGGGCCATTCGGGGGCTGTCTCGAGTTTTCGCCCTCTAACACTATGTTTTTAATCCTATGTGCTAATATATTTTTAAATTATCATCGTATTCTCAAACCAGGAGTCCCATGATCGCGCGATCTATTTCTACAAGTTACGCTTGTCCCATGAAACTCTCAAGGGCCGTTCGGGGGATGTTTTGTGTTTTTGCCCTCAAATGTCATGTTTTAAGCCTAATTCTAGATATTTTTAAATTATCACCGTATTCTCAAACTAGGAGTCCCGTGGCCCCATGATCAGTTCCTATGTGTTACATTGGTCCCGTAGGAGGTGTTGGTGCCTCTCACGGGGCCATTCGGGGTTTTCTCAGATTTTCACCCTCTAACACCATGTTTTTAAGTCTAAATCTAGATATTTTCAAATTATCGTCGTATTCTCAAATCGGGAGCCCCATTATCATGTGGTAGTTCCTACGAGTTACATCGGACCTGCACGAGGTGTTAGTGCTTCTTATGGGGACGTTCATGGGATGTTTCAGATTTTCAGCCTCTAACGCCATGTTCTTAAGCTAAGTCTAAGTATTTTCAAATTATCATCGGATTCTCGACCTGAGAGTCCCATGATTACGCGACTATTTCCTATGAGCTATATTGGTCCCGTGCGAAGTGTTGGTGCCTATCATAGGTCCATTTGGTGAATGTTTCGGGTTTTCCCCCTCTAACGCCATTTTTTAAGCCTAAGTATAGAGATTTTCAAATTATCATTAGGGTCTTAGACCGAGAAACCCGTGACCACACAGAGAGTTCCTATAATTTACATTGATACCATGCAAGGTGTCGGTGCGCCTTACAGGGATGTTTCGGGGTTTCTTTCCCAAACGCCATGTAACTTAAGTCTAAAAATTTTCAAATTAACATCGTATTCTCAAATTGGGAGTCCCGTGATCGCGCGGTCAGTTTTTACGAGTTACAATGGTTTCGTGCGAGGTATTCGTTCCTCTCACGGGGCCGTTTGGGAGATTTTTCGAGTTTTCACTAATGCCATATTTTTAGGTTGTCCTGATATTTTCAAATTATCATCGTATTCTCAAACCGTGATTCCTGTGAATGCATGGTTAATTCTTACGAGTTACATTGATCCCGTGCAAGGTGTTGGTGCCTCTCAAGGGGCCGTTTGGGGGCTGTCTCGGGTATTCACCCTCTAACGCCATATTTTTTAGCCTGAGTCTAGATATTTTCAAATTATCCTCGTGTTCTCAAACCAGGAGCCCTGTGATCACGTGGTTTATTTCTATAAGTTGCATTGGTCTCGTGCAAGGTGTTGGTGCCACTCACGGGGCTATTCGGGGGCTGTCTCAAGTTTTTTCCCTGTAACGTCATGTTTTGAAGCCTAAGTCCAAATATATTTCCACATTATCATTGTATTCTCAAACCGAGAGTCTCGGGATCATGCGATCAGTTCTATGAGTTACATTGGTCCCATACGAGGTGTTAGTGCCTTTCACGGGGTTATTCGGTGGCTCTTTCGTGTTTTGGCCTCTAATGCCATGTTTTTAAGCCTAATTCTAGATATTTTCAAATTATCATCGTGTTCTCAAACTGTTAGTCCCATGATCACGTGGTCAGCTCCTACAATTTATGTTGGTTCTGTCCGAGGTGTAGGTACCTCTTACGAGGACGTTCGGGAGCTGTGTTGGGTTTTTGCCTTGTAATACATAAGCCTAAATAATTGCAAACTATCCTCATATTCTCAAGCAAGGATCTCCATGATCGTGTGGTCAGTTACTACGAGTTACATTGGTCTCGTTTGAGGTGTTGGTGCCTCTTAAGGGGCCTTTTGGGGGTTGTTTCGGACTTTTTCCCTCTAACTCCATGTTTTTATTGATAATTCTAGAAATTTCAAATTATTGTTGTGTTCTCAAATCATGAGTCTCGTGATCGTGCGGTCAGTTTTGACGACTGACATTGGTCTCGTGCGACGTGTTGGTGCCTCTCACGAAGCCGTTCGGTGGCTGTTTCAGCATTTTGCCTTCTACCGCCTTGTTTTTAAGTGTAAGACTAAAAATTTTCATATTATCATCATATTCCCAAACTGGGAGTCCCGTGATCGTGCTGTCAGTGTCTACGAGATATATTGGTCCCGTTCGAGGTGTTGGGGCCTCTCACAGGGTTGTTCGGGGGTTATTTTGGGTTTTTGCCCTACAACGTTATGTTTTGAAGTCTAATTTATGATATTATTAAATCATCCTCATATTATCAAATCGAGAGTTCTGTGGCTGCACCGTGAATTCCTACAAGTTACATGGGTCCCGTACGAAGTGTTGGTGCCTCACATGAGGTCGTTCAGGGGCTGTCTCGAATTTTTCCCCTCTAACGCCATATTTTTAAGCCTAACTCTAAATATTTGCAAATTATCCTCGTATTCTAAAACTAGGAGCCCCGTGATCCCACGGTTAGTTTTTACGAGTTACATTAGTCACGTGAAAGGTGTTGCTGCCACTCACCATGTAGTTCGGGGGCTGTCTCGAGTTTTCACCCTGTGATGCCATGTTTTTAGGTCTAAGTTTTGATATTTTCAAATTATCATCATATTCTCAAATCGGGAGTCTCGTGATCGTGCGGTCGGTTCGTATGAGTTTCATTGGTCCCGTGCAAGGGGTTAGGGCTTCTCACGGGGCCGTTCGGTGGCTATTTCGTGTTGTTTCCCTCTAACGCCATTCTTTTAATCCCAAGTCTAGATATTTACAAATTATACTCTTATTCTTAAAATGGGAGTCCAGTGATCATGCAGTCTTCTCTTATGAGTTACGTTGGTTTCGAGTGAGGTGTTGGTGCCTTTCACGGGTCTGTTCAGAGGCTGTTTTAGATTTTCACCCTCTAATTGCATGTTTTTAAGCCTAATTTTAGATATTTTGAAATTATCATCGTATTCTGAAACCAGTAGATGACCGCGCGATCAGTTCTGATGAGTTACATTGGTCCCGTGCGAGGTGATGGTGCCACTCACAAGGCTATTCGGTGACTGTGTCAGGTTTTCACCTTCTAACACGATAATTTTAACCCTAAGTCTAGAAATTTTCAAATTATCATCGTATTATCAAATTGGGAGTCCCTCTCTTGATCATTCTAGTAGTTTTTATGAGTTATATTGGTCCCGTGCGAGTTCTCACGGGGCTGTTCGGGAGCTATTTCGAGTTTTCTCCCTCTAACGCCTTATTTTTAAGCCTAAGTCCTGATATTTTCAAATTATCATCGTATTCTCAAACTGCGAACCCCATGAATGCGCGATTAGTCCCAATGAGTTACATTGGTCCCATGCGAGGTGTTGGTACCTCTTATAGGGCCGTTCGGGGGCTGTCTCGAGTGTTCACCCTCTAATGCCATGTTTTTAAGCTTAATTCTAGATATTTTAAAATTATTGTCGTATTATCAAACCGAGAGTCCCATAATTGCACGGTCAGTTCCTATGAGTTACATTGGTCCCGTGCGAGGTGCTACGGCTTCTCATGGGGCCATTCGGTGATTGTGTCAAGTTTTTGCTTTCTAACACCCTATTTTTAAGTCAAAGTCTAAAAACTTTCAAATTATCATCATATTATCAAATCGGGAATCCTGTGATCGTGCTATCAATTTCCACGAGTTGTATTAGTCCCCTGCAATGTGTTGGTACCTCTCACAGGGCCGTTTAGTAGTTATTTCAGGTTTTATCCCTCTAACGCCATACTTTTCAGCCTAAGTCCTAATATTTTAAAATTATCCTCATATTTTCAAACCGGGAGTCCCATGATTGCACGGACAGTCCCTACGAGTTACAATAATGTTGTGTGAGGCATCGGTGCCTCTCACCGGGCCCTTTGGGGGCAATTTTTGGGTTTCCCACTCTAACGCCATGTATTAAGACTCAGTCTACATAGGTGAAAATTATCCTCGTATTCTTAAATCAGGAGCCCGGTGATCTCATGGTCAGGCCCTACGAGTTATATTGGTTGCGTGCAACGTGTTAGTGCCACTCACGGGGCCGTTCGTGGGCTGTCTCGAGTTTTTGCGCTCTAACGCCATGTTTTTAGGCCTAAGCCCTAATATATTTTCAAATTATCATCTTATTCTCTAAACGGGAAACCTATGATCACGCGGTCAATTCCTACAAGTTACATTGGTCCCATGCGACATGTTGGTTCCTCTCACGGGGCCGTTCAGCGGATGTTTCGGGTTTTCCCCCTCTAACACCATTTTTTAAGCATATGTCTAAATATTTTTAAATCGTCATCGTATTCTCAGACTAGGAGTCCCATGACCACACGAATAGTTCCTACGAGTTACATAAATCCCAGGAAAGATCTTAGTGCCTCTCATGGGGTCGTTCGGGGGCTATTTTGGGGTTTCTCCCTCCAATGCTATGTTGCCTAAGTATAGAAATTTTCAAATTATCATTGTATTCTCAAATCAAGAGTCCCTTACTCGTGCTATCAGTTTCTATGAGTTACATTGGTTCTGTGCGAGGTGTTGGTTCCCCTCACGGGGTCGTTCGGGTTTTTTTTCAATTTTTCTCGAAAAAAACATGTTTTAAAGCCTAAGTCCTGATATTTTCAAAATTTCATCTTATTATCAAACCACAAATCCCATGAATGCGTCGTCAGTTCCTATGACTTACATCAGTTTCGTGCGAGGTGATGGCCGTTCGGGGCTATCTAGGGTATTTGCCCTCTCTATTTTTAAGCCTAAGTCTAGATATTTGAAAATTATCCTCGTATTCCTAAACTTGGAGCCCCGTGATCACGCGGTATGTTCCAACGAGTTACATTGGTAGGGTTCAAGGTGTTAATGCCACTCGAGTTTTCACGATCTAACGCCATGTTTTTAATCCTAAGTCCTAATATATTTCTGAATTATCATTGTACTCTCAAACCCGGAGTCCCATGATCGCTTAGTCAGTTCCTATGAGTTATGTTGGTCCTATGCGAGATGTTGGTGCCTCTCATTGGGTCGTTTGGAGGAAGTCACTAGTTTTCACTATCTAATGCCATGTTTTTAAGCCTAAGTCTAGAAATGTTCAAATTATCCTGGTATTGTCAAACTGGGAGTCCCGTGATTATGTGGTTAGTTCCTACGAGTTACATTGATCCTGTGGATGGTGTTGGCGCCTCTCACGGGGATGTTCTGTGGCTGTCTCAGATTTTCACCCTCTAACGCCATGTTTTAAGCATAAGTCTAAACATTTGCAAATTATCTTCATTTTCACAAATCGGGAGCCCCGTGATCCTGAGGTCAGTTCCTATGAGTTACATTAGTCGCGTACAAGGTGTTGGTGCCACACACGGGGCCGTTTGGGGTGTGTTTCAGAATTTTTGAACGCCATGTTTTTAAGCCTAACTCTAAGAATTTTCAAATTATCCTCGTATTCTAAAACGAGGAATCCCGTGATCACGCAGTCAGTTCCTACAAGTTACATTGGTCCCATGCAAGCTGTTAGTGCCTCTCACGGGGCGACCGTTCGCGGACTATTTTTTGGGTTTGCCCCTCTAACGCTATTTTTTAAGTCTAAGTCTAGATATTTTTAAATTGTCATCGTATTTTCAAATCAGGAGTCCCGTGACCACACGGACAGTTCCCACGAGTACATTGATCCCGTGCGAGGGTTCGACTCCCCTAATGGGGCAATTCGGGGGCTGTTTCAGGATTTCCCCCTCTAATGCCATGTTGCCTAAGTCTAGAAATTTTCAAATTGTCATCGAATTCTCAAACAAGGAGTCCCGTGATCACGTGGTCAGTTTCTACCAGTTACATTGGTTCTATGCGAGGTGTTGGTGCATTTTACGAGGTCGTTAGGAGGTTTTTTTGGGTTTTTGTCCTCTAATGCCATGTTTTTAAGATATTTTAAAATTATCATTGTATTCCCAAACTAAGAGTCCCGAGAATGCGTGATTAGTTTGTATGAGTTAAATTGGTCCCATGCGAGGTGTTGGTGCCTCTCACGGGGCCATTTGGGGCTGTCTCGAATTTTCACCCTCTAACGCCATGTTTTTAAGTCTAAGTCTAGCTATTTTTAAATTATCTCCGTACACTCAAACCAAAAGCCCCGTGACTGTGAAAACAGTTCCTACGAGTTACATTGGTCCCGTGCGAGGTGTTGGTGCCTCTAATGGGACCGTTTGGGGGTTGTTTTCAATTTTTACCCTCGAACGCCATGTTTTTAAGTGTAAGTGTAGATATTTTTGAATTATCATCGTGTTCTCAAACAAGGAGTCCCATGATCGTGCGTTCAGTTCCTATGAGTTACATTGGTCTCGTGCGGGGTGTTGGTGCCTCTCATGGGGCCATCGACGGATGGTTATGGTTTTCCCCCTATAACACCATATTTGGAAGCCTAATTCTAGATATTATCAAATTATCATCGTATTCTCAGACCGGGAGTCCTGTAAACACGCAAACAGTTCCAATGAGTTAGATTAATCCCATGCCAGGTGTTGGTGCCTCTCACAAGGCCATTCGGGTGCTGTTTCGGGATTTTCCCCTCTAAGGACATGTTACCTGAGTCTAAATTTTTTTACATTATCCTCGTATTCTCAAATTGGGAGTCCCATGATTGCGCGGTCAGTTTCCACAAGTTATATTAGTTTTGTGCGAGGTGTTGGCGCCTTTCACTAGGCCGTTAGAGGGTATTTTGGGTTTTTACCCTCTAACACCTTATTTTAAAGATATTTTCAAATTATTGTCTTATTCTGAAACTGGGAGTTTCGTGAATGCATGGTCAGTTTTTACAAGTTAAACTGGTCCCGTGCGAGGTGTCGGAGCTTCTCAAGGGGCTGTTCGGGGACTGTCTCAAAATTTCACCCTCTAATGCCATATTTTAAGTCTAAATCTAGATATTTTCAAATTATCCTCGTATTCTCAAATCGAGAGCCCCATGATCCCGCGGTCAGTTTCTATACGTTACATTGGTCCTGTATGAGGTGTTGGCGCCTCTAATAGGGTCGTTCGGGGGCTGTTTTAGATTTTCTCCCTCAAACGCCATGTTTTTAAGCCTAAGTGTAGGTATTTTCAAATTATTGTCGTATTCTCAAACCAAGAGTCTCGTGATCACGAGGATAGTTCCTACGAGTTACGTTGGTCCTATGCGAGGTATTGGTGCCTCTCACGAGGTCGTTCGATGAATGTTTTGACTTTTCCTCCTCTAACGCCAATTTTTAATCCTAAGTCTAGATATTTTCAAATTATCATCGTATTCTTGGACAGGGAGTCCCGTGACCACACGATAAGTTCTTACGAGTTACATTGATCCCATGCATGGTGTCAATGCCTCTTACGGGGTCGTTCGGGGGATTTTTTAGGGTTTCTTACTCTAATTCCATGTTGCCTAAGTCTAGAAATTTCTAAATTATTGTCGTTCTCTCAAATCAGGAGTCCATTGATCTCGTGGTTAGTTTTTATGAGTTACGTCAGTTCCGAGCGAGGTTTTGGTGGCTCTCACGAGGCCGTTTATGGACTTTTTTGGGGTTTTGCAAACACCATGTTTTTAAGCCTAAGTCCTGGAAATTTTAAATTATCATCGTATTCTGAAATATCAAGTTCCATGAACACGGGGTTAGTTCCTATGAGTTACATTGGTCTCGTGCGAGGTGTTGGTGCCTCCTATGCAGCCATTTGGCGGTTGTATACGATATTTTCCCTATAAGGCCATGTTTTTAGGCCTAAGTCTAGATGTTTGAAAATTATCCTCATATTCTCAAATCAGAAGCCCTGTGATTGTGTGGTCAATTCCTACGAGTTACATTGGTTGGGTTCAAGGTGTTGGTTCCACTTAAGGGGCCGTTCGGGGGATGTCTCGAATTTTCGCCCTTTAACACCATGTTTTTATGCCTAAGTCGTAATATATTTTCAAATTATCATCGCATTCTCAAATCGGGAGTCCCGTGATCATGCGATCAGTTCCTACGAGTTACATTGGTCCCATGCGACCATTGCCGTTCGGTGGATGTTTCATGTTTTCACCCTCAAATGCCATGATTTTAAGCCTAATTCTAGATACTTTAAAATTATCATCGTATTTTCAAACTGGGAATCCTGTGATCTGCGGTGAGTTCCTACAAGTTACATTGGACCCGTGCAATGTGTTGTTGCCTCTCATGGGGCCGTTCGAGGGCTGTTTTAATTTTTTGCCCTCTAACACCATGTTTTTAAGCCTAATTCTAGATATATTGAAATTATCCTCGTATTCTCAAACTAGGAGCCCAGTGATCGCATGGTCAGTTCCTATGAGTTACATTGGTCCCGCACGAGGTGTTGGTGCCTTTCACTGAGCCGTTCGAGGGCTATTTCATTTTTTTGCACTCTAAGGCCATATTTTTAAGCCTAAGGCTAGATGTTTTCAAATTATCATCGCATTTTCAAACTGGGAGTCCCGTGATCGTGTGGTTAGTTCCTTCGAGTTACATTGGTCCCGTGCGAGGTGTTGGTGCCTCACACAGGGTTGTTCAGCAAATGTTTTGGGTTTTACCCCACTAATGCCATTTTTTAAGCCTAAGTTTATATGTTTTCAAATTATCATCGTATTCTTTGACCGAGAGTCCCGTGACATCGTGAATAGTTCCTACGAGGTACATTGATCCCATGCAAGGTGTTGGTGCCTCTCACAGGGTTGTTCGGGGGACGTTTCGGTATTTCTCCCTCTAACACCATGTTGCCTAAGTCTAGAAATTTTCAAATTATCATTGTATTCTCAAATCAGGAGTCCCGTGATCACACAATCATTTTTTACGAGTTACATTGGTTCCGTGCGAGGTGTTGGTGCCTCTCATGGGGTAATTTGTTTTTTTTTTGGGTTTTCGTAAATGCAATATTTTTTGTCCTAAGTCCTGAGATTTTAAAACTATCGTTGTATTCTCAAACTGCGAGTTCGGTGAATGAGCGATCATTTCCTACGAGTTACATTGATCACATGCGAGGTGTTCGTGCCTCTCATGGGGCCGTTCAGGGTTTGTATCTGGTGTTCGCCCTCTCACACAATATTTTTAAGCCTAAGTATAGATATTTGTAACTCATACTCATATTCTCAAGTCGGGATCCCCATGATCGCACGGTCAGTTCCTATGAGTTATAGTGGTCGCATGCAAGGTGTTGGTGCACTCACGGGGACTTTTGGGGGTTGTATCAAGTTATGCCCTTTAACGCCATGTTTTTAAACCTAAGTCCTTATATATTTTCAAATTATTGTCGTATTATCTAATTGGGAGTCCCATGATCATGTGATCAGTTCCTACAAGTTACATTGGTTTTGTGCGAGGTGCTGGTACCTTTCACGGGATGGTTTGGGGGTTGTTTCAAATTTTTGCCCTCTAACACCATGTTTTTAATCGTAATTCTAGATATTTTAAAATTATCATTTTCTTGTCAATCTGGGTGTCTCGTGATCACGCGATCCGCTCCTACAAGTTATATTTGTCCTCTGAGAGGTGTAGGTGCCTCTCACGGGGCCATTCGGGGGCTGTTTCGAGTTTTTGCCTTCTAACACCATGTTTTTAAGTCTAAGTATAGATAATTTCAAATTATCCTTGTATTCAAAATTTGGGATCCCCGTGACCCTTGATCAGTTACTATGAGTTACATTGGTCCCGTGTGAGGTGTTAGTGCCTCTCACGGGCCCTTTCGGGGGTTATTTTAGATTTTTGCCCTCTAACGCCATGTTTTAAAGGCTAATTCTTGATATTTTCAAATTATGATTGTATTCACAAATTGGGAGTCTCGTGATCATGTGGTCAGTTTTGACGAGTGTTATTGGTCCCGTGCAAGGTGTTGGTGCCTCTCACGGGACCGTTCGACGGCTCTTTCAGGCTTTTGCCTTCTAATGTCTTGTTTTAAAGCCTAAGTCTAGAGATTTGTAAATTATGATTGTATTCTCAAAATGGGAGTCCCGTCCCGTGATCGTGATGTTAGTTTCTATAAGTTATTTTGGTCCCGTGCGAGGTGTTGGGGCCTTTATGGGGCGGTCCGGGGGCTTTTTATGGTTTTCCCCTTTAATGCTATGTTTTTAAGCCTAAGTCGTTATATTTTTGAAATTATCCTCATATTTTCTATCTAGGAGTCCTGTGGTCGCGTCGTTAGTTCCTACGAGTTACATTGGTCCCGTACAAGGTGTTGGTGCCTCTCACAGGGCTGTTCGGGGGTTATCTCAGATTTTCGCCCTCTAACGCCATATTTTTATGCCTAAGGCTAAATATTTGCAAATTATCCTCATATTCTCAAATTGGGAGTCTTTTGATCCCTCAGTAAGTTTCTACGAATTACATTAGTCGGGTGTGAGGTATTGGTGCCTCTCACGGGGCCGTTCGAGGGTTGTTTCGAATTTTCTCCCTCTAGCGCCATGTTTTTAAGCATAATTCTAGATATTTTGAAATTATCATTGTATTCTCAAATCGAGAGTCCCGTGATCACGCGATCAGTTCCTACGAGTTACATTGGTCCCGTGTGAGGTGTTGGTGCCATTCATGGGGCCATTCGACGGTTGTGTGAGGTTTTCTCCTTCTAACGCCATGTTTTTAAGACAGAGTCTAGAAAATTTTAGATTATCTATGTATTTGCAAAGCGCGAGTCCCGTGAAAGTGCGATCAGTTTCGACGATTTACATTAGTCCCGTGTGAGGTGTTGGTGCCTCTCACGGGGCCATTCGGGGGTTGTTTCAAAAAATTTCCCTCTAACTCCATATTTTTAAGCCTAATTTTAGATATTTTGAAATTATCATCGTATATTCAAATTGAGAGTCTCGTGATCACGCGGTCAGGTCCTACGAGTTACATTGGTTCTGTACTAGGTGTTTGTGCCAGTCACGGGGTCGTTCGGTGGTTGTGTCGAGTTTTCTCCTTCTAACGCCATGTTTTTAAGTCAAAGTCTAGAAATTTTCAAATTATCATCGTATTATCAAGGAGAAAGTCTCGTGATCTTGCCGTCAGTTTCTACGAGTTTAATTAGTTCCGTGCGAGGTGTTGGTGTCTCTCACGGGACCGTTCGGGAGCTGTTTTAAGTTTTTACCCTCTATCGCCATGTTTTTAAGCCCAAGTCCTTATATTTTCAAATTATCATCGTATTCTCAAACCGCGAGTCTCGTGGACGTGCGATCAGTTCCTACGAGTTACATTGGTCTTGTGGGTGGTGCCGGTACCTCTCACGGGGTCATTCGGGGGTTGTCTGGGGTATTCGCCCTCTAACTCCATCTTTTTAAGCCTAAGTCCAATAATTTTCAAAGTATCCTCTTATTCTCAAACCGAGAGCCCCGTGATCATGTGGTCCGTTGCTATGAGTTACAATATCCCCATGCGAGGTGTTGGTGCCTCTAACGGGGTCGTTTCAGTGACTGTGTCGGGTTTTTGCTTCCTAACACCATATTTTTAAGTAAAAGTCTAGACATTTTCAAATTATCATCATATTCTCAATTCGGGATTCCCGTGATCATGACGTCAGTTTGTACGAGTTATATTGGTTCCATACGAGGTGTTGGTAAATCTCACGGGGCCGTTTGGTAGCTTTTTTGGGTTTTCTCCCTCTAACGCCTTATTTTTAATCCTAAGTCTTGATATTTTCAAATTATCCTCGTATTATCAAATCGAGAGTCTCGTTACCATGCAGGCAGTTCCTACGAGTTACATTAATCCCGTGTGAGGTGTCTACGCCTCTCATCGGGCCATTCGGGGGTTGTTTCAGGGTTTCCCACTCTAACGCCATTGTTAAGCATAAGTCTATATATTTGCAAATTATCCTCGTACTCTCAAATTGAGAGCCCCATGATCGCGCTGTCAGGTCCCACGAGTAACATTGGTCGCGTGTAAGGTGTTAGTGCCACTCACGGGGTCGTTCGGGGGTTGTCTCGAGTTTTTTTCGCTCTAACGCCATGTTTTTAATCCTAAGCCAAAATATCTTTTCTAATTATCATCGTATTCTCAAATCGGGAGTTTCGTGATCGCGTGATCGGATCCTACGAGTTACATTGGTCTCGTACAAGTTATTGGTGCCTCTTACGGGGCCGTTCAGGGGTTGTTTCATGTTTTGCCCTCTACACCATGTTTTAATCCTAATTCTAGATATTTTTAAATTATCATTGTATTCTCATATCGAGAGTCCCATGATCGTGCAGTTAGTTCCTACGAGTTATATTGGTCATGTGCGAGGTGTCGATGCCTCTTACGGGACTGTTCGGGGGCTGTGTCGAGTTTTTGCCTTCTAACACCATGTTTTTAAGTCTAAGTCTATATAATTACAAATTATCCTCATATTCTCAAGTTGGGAACCCCGTAATCACGCGGTCTGTTACTACGAGTTACATTTATCCCGTGCGAGGTGTTGGTGCCTCTCACGGGACCTTTCGAGGGCTATTTCAGGGTTTCTCCCTCTTACGCCAAGCTTTTATGCTTAGTTCTAGATATTTTGAAATTATTATTATATTATCAAATCAGGAGTCCCATGATCGCTGATCATTTCCTACGAGTAACCTCTATCCCGATGTTAGTGCCTTTCATGGGGCCTTTCGGTTACTGTTTCAGGTTTTGACTTGTGACGCTATATTTTTAAGCCTAAGTCTAGAAATTTGAAAATTATCATCATTTTATTAAACCCGGGGTCCCGTGACCATGCAGTCAGCTCCTGCGGGTAACATTGGTCCCGTGTGAGGTGTTGGTGCCTCGCACTGGGCCGTTCGGGGTCAGTCTTGGATTTTCTCCCTCTAACGCCATGTTTTTAAGCCTAAGTCTAAATAATTGCAAATTATCCTCATATTCTCAAATTGCGAGCCCTGTGATCCCGCCGTCAGTTTTTACGAGTTACATTGGTCACGTGCGAGGTGTTGGTTCCACTCACAGGGCCGTTCGGGAGCGATTTTGAGTTTTTTCCCTTTAACTCTACGTTTTTCAGCCTAAGTTGTGATATTTTCTAATTATAGTCGTATTCTCAAATTAGGAGTCCCGTGATCGCGCGGTCAGTTCCTCTGAATAGCATTGGTCCCGTGCGAGGGTTAGGTGCCTCTCACGGGGCCATTCATGGGTTGTTTCGTGTTTTCGCCCTTTATCACCATTTTTTTAAGCCTAATTCTAGCTATTTTCAAATTATCATTATATTCTCAAATCGGGAGTCCCGTGATCGTGCGGTTAGTTCCTATGAGTTATATTGGTCCCGTGCAATGAGTTAGTGCCTCATGGGGCCGTTCGGGGCTTGTGTCGGGTTTTTGCCTTCTAACGCCGTATTTTTAAGGCAAAGTTTAGATATTTTTAGATTATAGTCGTATTTTCAAATCGGGAGTCCCCTGATTGTGCGTCCGTTTCTACAAGTTATATTGGTCCCGTGCGTGGTGTTGGCGGGAGATCGTTTGGGGACTATTTTGGGTTTTTGTCCACTAATGCCATGTTTTTAAGCCTAATTCTAAATATTTTCAAATTATCCTCGTATTCTCATACCGTGAGTTCTGTGATCATGCAGTCAGTTCCTACGAGTTAAATTGGTCCCGCACGATGTGTTAATGTGTCTCATAGGGTTGTTCGGGGATCCCCCCTAGAAGTAATTTTTAAAGACTAAGTCTAGATATTTTAAAATTACCATCGTATTCGTAGACCAGGAGTCCCGTGTCTAAGCAAAAAGTTCCTACGAGTTACATTGATCCCGTATAAGGTGTCGGTCCCTCTCACAGGGCTGTTCGGGGGTTGGTTCGCGGTTTTTACCTCTAACTCCATGTTGCCTAAGTCTAGAAAAATTTAAATTATCGTCATATTATCAAATTGAGAGTTCCGTGATTGCGCGGTCAATTTTGACGAGTTACATTGGTTTCATGCGAGTTGTTGGTGCCTCTTACGGGGCTGCTCAAGGGCTTTTTCGGGGATTTTCACTCTAACACCATGTTTTTAAGCCTAAGTCCTGATATTTTCACATTATCGTTGTATTCTCAAACCGCGAATCTCGTGAACGTGTGGTTAGTTCCTACGAGTTACATTGGTCCCGTACGAGGTGATGGTCCCTCTCATGGGATCGTTCGGGTGCTGTCTCGGGTTTTCGCCCTCTAACACCATGTTTTTAAGTCTAATTCTAGATATCCTCGTATTCTTAAATAAGGAGGCCAATGATCGTGCGGTCAATTCCTACGAGTTACATTGGTCTCGTGCGAGGTGTTGGTGCCTCTCACGGGGTCGTTCGGGGGTTGTTTCAGATTTTGCCATCTAACGCCTTTTTTAGGCCTATTTCTAGATATTTTGAAATTACCATTGTATTCTGAATTTAGTAGTCCCGTTATTGCATGATCGGTTCCTACGATTTACATTGTTCTAGTGCGAGGTGTTGGTGCCCCTCACAGGGTCGTTCAGGGGCTTTGTCGCGTATTTGCTTTCTAACACCATGTTTTTAAGACCAAGCCTGGAAATTTTCAAATTATCGTTATATTCTCAAACCGAGAGTCCCGTGATGGTCCCCTTAGTTTCTACGAGTTTTATCCGTCCAGTGCGAGGTGTTGGTGCCTCTCACTAGGCCGTTCGGTAGCTATTTTGGGGTTTCATCCTCTAACGTCCTATTTTTAAGCCTAAGTCCTGATATTTTCCTATTATCCTTATATTCTCAAACTCCAAGTCTCATGATCCTGCGAACAGTTCCTACGAGTTACATTAATCCCAAGCGAGGTGTCGATGCCTCTCACGGGGTTGTTCATGGGTTGGTTCGGGGTTTCCTCCTCTAACGTCATTTTTTATGCCTAATTTGAAATATTTACAAATTATCCTCGTTTCTCAAATTGGGAGCCTCGTGATCACATGGTCAGTTCCTATGAGTTACATTGGTCCCGAGCGAGGTGTTGGTGCCTCTCACGAGGCCATTCGGGGGCGATTTCGGATTTTCGCCCTCTAACCCCATGTTTTTAAGCCTAATTCTGGATGTTTTGAAATTATCATCGTATTCTCAAACTGGGACTCCCGTGATTGCACAGTCAGTTCCTACATGTTACATTGGTCTTGTACGAGGTGTGGGTGCCACTCAAGGGGCCGTTCAGTGCTTATGTCGGGTTTTCGCCTTCTAATGCCATATTTTTAAGCGTAAGTTTATAAACTCTCCATTTATCATTGCATTCTCAAACCAAGAGTACCGTGATCATGTCATGAGTTTTTACGGGTTATATTGGTCCCGTGCGAGGTGTTGGGACCTCTCGTGAGGCTGTTCGGGAGTTATTTTGGGTTTTCTCCCTCTAATTCCATGTTTTTAAGCCTAAGTCCTAATATTTTCAAATTTTCCTCATATTCTCAAATCGGGAGTCCCATGATCGCACGGATGGTGCCTACGAGTTACACTAATCCCGTGTGAGTTGTTAGTGCCTCTCACGGGGCCGTTCGGGGGCTGTTTCGGGGTTTCCCCTCTAACGCTTTTTTTAAGCCTAAGTATAGATATTTTCAAATTATCATAGTATTCTCAAATTGGGAGTCTACTGACCACACGAACAGTCCCTACAATTTACATTTTTCCCGTGGGAGGTGTCAGTACCTCTCACGGGACCGTTCGAGGGTGTTTCTAGGTTTTCCCCTCTAATGCCATTTTTATGCCTAAGTCTAGATATTTCTAAATTATAGTCGTGTTCACAAATCAAGAGTCTCGTGACCACGCGATTAGTTCCTATGAGTTAAAATAGTCTCGTGAAAGGAGTCGATGCCTCTCACAAGGCCGTTTAGAGGCTATTTTGGGTTTTCCCCTCTAATACCATGTTTTTAAGCTTAAGTCTAGATATTTTCAAATTGTCATCGTATTCTCAAATCGAAAGTCCTGTGAGCACACGATCAGTTCCTACGAGTTACATTGGTCTTGTGCAAGGTGTTGGTGCCTTTCAAGGGGCTATTCGGGAACTTAGCTATTAAGAGAGGTATAGCCTGTCGTTTTGAAAATGAAGCCAAAGATAATTTAAATCATGTGAAACATTACCATGCAAACTTGGTAATATATTTACTAATAATATGAAATTAAACAAATTGATTCAATCTTACAAGATGAAATAATGCTTAAAAACCTATTAATAAGTCTTAAAGATTCAAAATGAACCATATACATCTATATAGTTAACATTATCTGATGTAAATTCCCAATAAAAAACTACTTGGATCGAAACCATAAACAATATTCAACTGCAAACCATAAACAATATTAATTAAATCAAGAAAGTTATCACGTATTCAAGTTAGGCAATATTCCGTAAAGAAGAAGATCTTATCAACTGTATAACTGGAAGAATCCAAGCTGGGGAAGACTTAAACTCAATACCAATTGAAAGTCAGATGCAAATGGTCATAAAGGGCAGGGGCAATCATCAGAAATAGTCAGGGTAGTTTTGTTTGAGCCTATTCCAGCTATGAGTCAAATGGCATAAACCTCTTCGCTAAGGCTTTAGCTATTAAAAGAGGATTACAATTTTGTTTTGAGAGGGGAAATCATGAAAAAGGACCTTTTGTTTGGTCCTATTCTAGCTACGAGTCTAATGGCATAAGCCCCATTTATCTTTGTTTAGATTTGGATTTATTCCAACTTTCCAGCACCATCTTTTTATCAAGATATCTGATCTTAAGGGATGGTGTTTTTAGTGAACTTAATTTTATAAATTTTAATTAGGGCCTAAAATTTATAGCTTTGGAAATGTAATTGATCTTTATTATGTGCCATCCGTTATAGAAATGAACAATTTTATTTGAATTATATATCTTATATTTTGTGCCTTTGAATTATTGGAATTCATTTAACATTACATGGTGGTTTTCAGTTTAAACTTTCTATGGACTCCACCCATATAACGTTTTATTTTCTTGATTTTATTTCATGAACTGCTGCATTTGATGGAGTTGAGTGGAATCCATGATGAAATCGGTGATGAGGCATGTATTTCTAAGTGTTGACGATCGAGTTAAGTGGGGTAAGAAGAAGGTGGTGATACTTTTATTGAGTTTTAAAATTTTACGCCAGCCTCTACCTTGAGCAAAGCTATTCGAAATTCATAAGCCAAACAGATTTTCATCTCATCTCCACTTACATTTACATACATATGTTTATGCTGCAGCAGACTTACGGTAGGCCCTTTATTATATGCAGCAGTTGTATGCATATATGCACATCATCATATATACATACAACAACATATATGCAGGCATACAACAACATACTGTATTCATATATGTTACATGTATGCATAAAATAACATATATGTAGTTAATGTTTTTTGCAATGAAATTGATTATTAATTTTTTACTTTGAATTTCTATTTAATAAATTAACAAAGAAGAGTATAATGGTCATTCTAAGGGGGGTTTCTGAATGATATATAAAAAATTCAGTAAAGGTTTGTGCTATTTTGCACACATAATTTAAAATTAAGTAATTTCAACATGCATGTTAAGGACATACGAATAAATTTGAGACATGATGTAAACTCACAAGGTGTTTCAGAAGTAAGAACCGTAGACTTATCAAATCCAGGTGTACGCCTATTGTTCGTTGAGTAAGCAGAACCCATCGTCAATTATCCACCTGTCAATATGAAATGAAAGTTCAATAATCCTCCACGAAATTGTTATTAAGACAACATATGTTTGCAAATTCAATACAAGATCAGAGGAAATGTATTTTGGATATCATTTAAGCAAATCAACTAATGATAGACTATGCTAGATAAGTGGTGGATCCAGAAATGTGAGTAAGAGTGACTTGCAAAACGCATATGTTTCCGTTATGGGATAAGTCTTAAAGCCTGATAGATATTGTTACTTACATATTATTATTTCCTTAGTCGTTTTGATCAATAGTATTTAAGTCTAATAATTATTTACCCTTATTTCCTTTGCTAGAATTCATTGCTGACCAAGGATTAGGGTTAGTAACACGCCCACTTTTAACCCTAAAATGATCCTTATACTAGTTAATTCTCACAATCGGGAGACCGGTGATAATGCGATCATTTCCCACTGTTTATTTTTGTGCCCCATGGGGTGTCCGTACCTCTCTCTGGACCACTCAATCTATGTTTTGAGTTTTCGTCTCTTAATGCCCACTTTTAACCCTGAAACGAGCCTATACTAGTAAATTTCGACATTGGGGAGTCGAGAGAGGACACGGTCACTTACCACGGGTCACTTTTATGCCACATGGAGTGTTTGTGCCTATCTCTGGACAACTAGATCGCTATTTTAAAATTTTCCCCATAACACCCACTCTTAACCCCAAAATGAGCTTATACTAATTAATTTAGCCAACCGGGAGTCTGGTGAGGACGCGA
Organism: Sambucus nigra; assembly: GCA_949130495.1. NCBI lineage: Eukaryota > Viridiplantae > Streptophyta > Magnoliopsida > Dipsacales > Adoxaceae > Sambucus > Sambucus nigra. The sequence goes on along the minus strand of OX422223.1, from coordinate 473,367,064 downwards.
TCACTTTCCACGGGTTGCATTTATGTCCCATGGGGTGTTCGAGCCTATCTCCGAGAAACTTAGTTGTTATTTTGGGTTTTTGCACCTTAATTCGCACTATCAATATGTATATATATAACCTTTGGCTACACTAAATTTGTTAATTGAAAATTTTGTAAAGGATTTCAAAATTTAGTGACACACATGCTCATTAGATTTTATCATGTTATGTTTAGGTCATGCTAAGTCTTGATAGAGCTACCCACACACATGTTTGCTTAATTTAATTAGGCTAAAATTAGTCTAGCAAAACAAGATCCTATACAGTAGTCAAAAGCACAACCATCTTGTTTCTCTCGAATGGACAATTGCATAAAATAAATAGAAACGACTCAAAATGTGAGAACCTTACAACACCATGTCTTCATCCACTGAAAGTGAGAAGAAACAAATGCGCCAAAAAAATAGTTCGAAAAATTTCTTGAGTTGTATACGTTGCCGGGATTGTTGCAATCCTACAAAACCTACATCAAAATCCCAAGTTTTAACACAAGGTTGAATTAAATCCGGAATAATATTTGAAGAATCTGAAATAAGAATAAAACATGCTATAAACCATGTCATTTGGAATTACATACCAAGTCTCTGAGGGCAAGACATTCTAAGCGAGATCTGTAAAAGCATCACTCATATCATATTCTAACCATGTCACTTGTATCTAACCATTTCATTTATATCATATCTTTGAGGGCAACACATTCTAACCATGTCACTTATATCTAACCATGTCACTGATGAATCACATTCACAAATCATGGAATATCTAACCATGTCATTAATGAATCAGTGAGGGTTTGATAAAAAATCAAAATCAGTGAGGGTTTACTACTGAAACGAAATCGAAATCTTTGCTTTAGATAGCCCGATTATGTACAAATATGTTGGGTTATGTGTGTGAATGAACATGTGTGTTTCTGTGTGTGAACTAACATGAAACTAGTGAAGTGTTATAGAGCTAACCTTAACAATCTCATTGAGAATTTTTTAAGCCAATTATTCTTCTTTGTCGGGAAAGAATCTACGAAAATGATAAATCCCACCAAATAGCCTAAATCGCAACACAAAGTCATATACCAAAATCATCTTCAAAAAACACTAATCAACCAGCCAAAAGAACCAAAATACAATTACTTCCCAACAACTACTTAATATTCATAACTTATGAATATTAAGTCTAGCTAAAAAATAGTACTTCTAGGTTGACACAATTTTGTGACACAATTGATGTGTCGCACTCTCATTCGCTTGTGTCCAGGCTCCGCTAGGCTACACCCCTGGCGGGACCCAGACATGCGAGAATGAGGGTGCGACACATCAATTATGTCACACTTTTGTATCACAAAATTGTGCCAGCCTAGTATTTCTCGTTAAAAAAATAAATATCTGTAAATCCTCATAATGATTTTGAAAAAATATAGTTAAATTACTTCCCAATAATGAGAAATCAAAGACGAGATCTATACAAATCAAAATCCGAACTGAGAACTGTAAAAATCAAAATATACAACTGGTTTTATATTTAAAACAGTTACAAAATGCATTTTTGTAAAAAAAAGATATGAAAAAATCGTATGAGTTTGAGTTTGAGGAAACTAGCATGAGTTCCTCATATTTATTGTTCGACCTAGATCAAATCTTCACACCAACTTATGGAACCGAACTCAACATTACTCCTAAAAAAATTTTGTGAAGCACCGAAACCTAACAATCTAAGATTGAGCAAAAAATATGATGTCTAGGGTTTTGAATAATATTTTGTCAACAAAATAACCCCAATATAATTTCTAGGATATCTTGGCATAAAATACAATTTGTTCATAGTTACACACATAAACACACATATAAACATAAATCTACACATACACACGCACATACACACACACACAATGAGAATCAAAATGCACACACACACACACACACACACACACACACATAATGAGAATCGAAATTAGGGCTTTAGACAGAAATGAGGAAATGAGGATATGTAAAGTATGAAATTGAAATAAGGGCGTAATACCTTTAGACAAATCAAAATGAAATTGCACAAATTGAAATGGCTTTAGACAGTGAAATCATTCGATAAAAATAAGGATGCAATGGGTCTTTTTTTTTATGTTCTGAACCTAATCATGACCTAGAGCCGTGACCCACCCTGTGCGACCAATAAATGAAGGTAAGGTGTTTCTTCATTGAACCTATTCACGGCCTAGGGTCATGACCCACCAGGCGCGACAAAAAAAACATCACAACACTTTTCGAATAAGGGATGGTCACGGTCTCAAGCCATAACCCACACCAAGAAATGGTCACGGCTCCAGCCATGACCCTCAGTGTGTGTGTGTGGTTCTTCCTCATGCCTATGGTCATGGCCCAATTTCGTGACCCATTCTCAACCAAGCTTGGAGGAAATTTTGGCACGAATTTCGGGTGAAAATGTTCACGACCTGATCACTGCCCATGTTCGTGACCCACAATGGTCAGAGACTTGGGTCGTGACCACTCCCAGAGTATCCATGACTCAGTGTGGTATCGAATATGGTCACGCTAAAAATTGATATGGTCATGGCCCGTGTCCATGACAAGATGGTCACAAAATTGGGCCATGACCAACTGGGTGTGACCATTCGCAGGATTTGGTGTAGTTCGTCCTTCCTAGAAAGAAAATAAATGGGGGAAATTTTATGTCTCAACGATTCACACGTAGAGATATTAATTTCACTCATAGATTTAATGGGATTTCATAATTCATTGATTAAACAGAGGCTCCTAGACCACCTAAAAAAGAAATATTTATTATTTTATCCATATCCTGACATAAGAAGTCCAACGGGAGCAATACTTGAAATGGCAATCCATAAAAAAACACCGATACTGAAATCGGCTAGAACAAGACGATAGCTAAAAGGAATTAATAATTAACTTAGTAGAATTGATATGACTGCTATGGATGATCCGAAAATGAATAAACGAGTATGTCCTCCATATGGAAGAAGATTATCTTTGAAACATAATTTTGTACCATGCGCTAGAGACTAAAGAATTCCAAAAGGTCCAGTGTATTGAAGTCCAAAATGTTGTTATATCATTGCAAATATTTCTCTTTCTAACCAAACAATTACTAGTACACATATTGTGATTCATAATACATGAGCAAAAAGCATCCATATGATACCATATACCTATTTTAAGGTTTCCAATCTAGAAAAAGAATTGATAGTTTGAACTTTTGTTATTAGCAATTATCATTTTAATGATCAACTTCTCCCATAATGATATCTATGCTACCTAGTATCATCACAATATCAACCAATTTCATTCTTTTATCTGATTGAAGAAGAATTTGCAAATTGAAAAAAACACGGTTGTCCAATTTTCCTATTTGCATGTTAAAACACTTTTATTTCATATCAGAAAAATTCCTGATTCTCCTTTTGGGGCTTCGACTCCCACATAAAGTTTTGGCTTCGATAATTTAAAATTCGGAGAAGGATTTTTACTAATGAATCAGTAATCAAAATCATTCTATTCGGGATCCCTTATTCTATCAAAGCATTGGATTTCTAAATATTGATAAGGCCCTCCGAAATTCCTTATGGAGCCCGTTGAATTATTTTTATGGATTCTGTCATTTTACTGATTCATACTAAATAAAAAACTAATAAATCCCCCTCTTTTTGCCATTGAACCTCCTAATCAGACTCGTCGTAACACTCATAATGATCAACTTTACGAAGATCCCATTGTACTCCAGAAGCTCGTAGCATTAGTCTTAATAAACCCCAATTTATTACCTCCTCTCCGCCTACTCCTTCAACTCGTTGTAGAAAAATATAATTCCGTGTAATAAGCTTTTGATATTAAGGACCCCCTGTTAAAAAATAATTGCAAAAATTCAAACAGTTATCTATCCATCCATGGGGGTAAATCAACAACTACTCCTCAATATGAAAATAATTATGCATCATTCGCATACCGGTGGAAGCTTCGAATAGGTCATATATCAATTGTCTTTATCGAAAAATATAGAAGAAATGAGTTTGTGTGACAATATCGGGCATAAAAAGGCCAAGCAATAAAAAATGTTAGGCTATACAACGCAGGTCCAATATAGTAACTCTGATATAGCTGGCCCTTTTTGGTACTTAAATAAAAGATATATGATCTGTTGCATTTACAATTATTGTTGTTGTGAACATAGTAGCTAAATAATCCCAACATGTTAGATAAGGCAAATATTGTATAATTGTTTGGGTTTTTGCAATTTGCTATGTCCCTCTATATAAATAACCCAATATTGGTTCACAATCGATAACATCTTCACCATTTAGAGTGACAATGAGTTGAAGAAAACTATGCATTGATGTCTTCGGGTTCAGGATTGATCTAGAGTATCCAAATATAATTTTATTCGTATACCGAAAAAGGAATGATCTATTGGGTTCAGGATTGATCTCTGAGAATGGATCAGATCACACCAATATCAATCTGTTTTCTTCCATTTTTTCCTATTACAAGGCAAGGTGACATAAATCTTCAAATGCGGAAGTGTTATTATTACACTACACAACAATAAACTACACAACAAGAACTAAACTAAAGAAATGAAATAGTTTTCTTTCTCTCTCTATTCTCAATTCTCAAAATTCAAGCGTGATTACAAATTAGGGCCAATGGGACCATTTATAGGAGAGATTAGCTTGATAATCAAGCTAATATCCAAAATGACTAAAAAGGGCAACTAATAACCAAAAATGACATATTAGTCCCAAACATGCTTGAAAACTAATTAGACACTAAAAATAGAGGAAAATTACAATTAAACCATAAACTAAAAAAGTAAAATAAAAGATAGTCTTCTCCTGGACACACAACCACGCTCCACATGTCGCTATATATCCCATACACATAATTCTCCCCATCTTCAAAAAAGCTTATCCTCAAGCTTGGAGGGTGAGTCATCCATGCCACATGAACACATGTCAAAACAAGTGTTATCCTCCAAAGTAAAACAAAACCCCAAATCAAATCCAACACACAAATGGACCGGCTGAACTTCGATTAGACCCATATGGAACTTCAACAAATGGGCTAATATACCCAAATCTCAACGATGTCTGAGAAATCAAAAACTAATGACCACTCCACCTTATCAACACTGTAGGCACATGGTTGAAACTTATCTTGGTGGAACCTTGAATCCGACCGAACGGTAACTCCGACGAGCACACCTTTTGCGAGTACGATGGTGAAACAAGAGAAATGAAGACGGAGACATTCCGAAAAGCCAGACACAAAATGACAAATAGTCGAAAAATGTATTACAAGTTGGTACATTTCTCATGGAAGTCATATGTTAGGTCAAAGATTAACCAGAATAGAGGTCAATAGGGTGGGTGAGATTGGGTTGAAGTAGGTCAAGCCTGTTTTGGGTTGAATGGACTTGTGGTTAGACATTAATGAGTGGGAAAAGGGAAATAGGGTTAAAAAGAGAGGTGGGGATTGTTTCGTGGGTTTGGGTTTTGAAAAAATTTGAAGACAGAGATTAATGTAGACATGGTGGTGGTTGTGTGGTGGTAGGAGGTGGAGATGGAGAATGGTGGTGGTGGAGATGGAGGTAGAGAAGCTAAAAGAGGTGGTATCCCCTTTTTTAGTGGTGATGGAATATAGGGTTTCCATTCACCCGAATCTCTTTTCGACATTTATCAATCTTTCGAGTGAAAGGTTGCCGAAGTTGGAATCTCCACTCGTATCCCGCTTCACGTACCCCAACAAACACAAAGAAAAAACTTCGCTCTAATACCAATTTGATGTAAATTTTCAAATGCGGAAGCATTTTTGTTACACTACACAACTATTAAATGCACAACACTACACTACACAACAACAACAACAACAACAACAACAACAACAACAACAACACTAAAGAAATGCAATGGATTTCTTTCTCTCTCTATTCTAAATTCTCAATATTCAAGCGTGATTACAAATGAGGGCCAATGGGCCTATTTATAGGAGATATTTGCTTGCTAATCAAGCTAATACTCAAAATGACTAAAAAAGGCAACTAATAATAAAAAATGACATATTAGTCCCAAACATACTTGAAAACTAATTAGAAACTAAAAATAAAGGAAAATTAAAATTAAACCATCATCTAAAAATGTAAAATAAAAGATAGTCTTCTCCCGGAAGCACAACCACACGCCACGTATCGCTACATATCCCATACACATCATTCTCCCACGTCTTTGAAAAAGCTTGTCCTCGTGCTTGGAGGGTGAGCCCTCAATGCCACATGAACACATGTAGGTACAAGTGTTATCTTCCAAAGTAAAGCAAAACCTCAAATAAAATCCAACACGCAAATGGACCGACTGAACTTCGATTAGACCCATATGGACCTTCAACAATGGGCTAATATACCCAATTTCAATGATGCCTCCCTATATAATCCGAGCAACCAAACACTGATGACCATTCCGCCTTATCAACACCATAGGCACATGGTTGCAACTTAGCTTAGTGGACCCTTGAATCTGACCGGACAGTAACTCCGACGACCACACCTTTGCGAGTATGATGGCTAAACAAGAGAAATAAAAATGATGACTTTTCAAAAAGTCGGGCCCAAAATGTTAAATAGTCAAACAATGTATCCTAAGTTGGTACATTTCTCATGGAAGTCATATGCTATGTCAAAGATTGACCGGAATAGAGGTTAATAGGGTGGGTGAGATCGGGTTAGAGTAGGGAAGGCACGTTTTGGGTTGAACGGACTTATGGTTGGGCACTAATGAGTGGGAAAAAGGGAAATAAGGTTAAAAAGAGTGGTGGGGCTGGTTTCTTACGTTTGGATTTTGAAAAAAATTGAAGACGGAGATTCATGTAGACATGGTGGTGGTTATGTGGCGGTAGGAGGTGGATATGGAGAATGGTGGTGGTGGAAATGGAGACGGAGGAGATAAAAGAGGTGGTATCCCCTCGTTTAGTGGTGACGGAATTTAGGGTTTTCATTCATCCGATTCTCTTTTCGAGATTTATCAATATTTCGATTGAAGGGTTGCCAGAGTTGGAATCTCCACTCGTGACCCGCTTCATGGACCTCGACAAACACAAAAAACAAACCTCGCTCTGATACCAATTTGACGTAAATCTTCAAATGTGGAAGCGTTATTGTTACACTACACAACTATTAACTACATAACAATACACTACACAACTACAACAACAACAACTAAACTAGAAAAATGAAATGGGTTTCTTTCTCTCTCTATTCTCAATTCTCACTATTCAAGCATGATTACAAATGAGGGCCAAGGGGCCTATTTATAGGAGAGATTAGCTGGCTAATCAAGCTAATACCCAAAATGACTAAAAAGGGCAACTAATAACCAAAAATGACATATTAGTCCCAAACCTACTTGAAAATTAATTCGACATTAAAATAAAGGAAAATTATAATTAAACCTTAAACTAAAAAAGTAAAATAAAAGATAGTCTTGTCCTGGAGGCACAACGACGCTCCACGTCGCGCTATATATCTCATACACATCATTCTCATCGTCTTCAAAAAAGCTTATCCTCGAGCTTGGTGGGTGAGTCATCAATGCCACAAGAACACAAGTCCAAAGTAAAGCAAAACCCCAAATCAAATCCAACACATAAATGGACCGTCCGGACTTCGATTAGACCCATATAGCCCTTCAAAAAATGGGCTAATATACCCAAATGTCAACGATGTCTCCCTACAGAATTCGAGAAATAAAAAACTGACGACCACTCCGCCTTATCAACACTATAAGCACATGGTTGCAACTTAGGTTGGTGGACTCTTGAATCTGACCGGACGGTAAATTATCCAACCACACCTTTGCGAGTACGGTGGAGAAAGAAGAGAAATGAAGACGACGACATCCCAAAAAGCCGGGCCCAAAATGGAAAATAGTCGAAAAATGTATCTTTAGTTGTTGCATTTCTCATGAAAGTCATATGTTATGTCAAAGATTGACAGTAATAGAGGTCAATAGGGTGGGTAAGATCGGGTTGAAGTAGTAAAGGCCCGTTTTGGGTTGAATGGACTTGTGGTTGGACATTAGTGAGTGGAAAAAAGGGAAATAGGGTTAAAAAGAGGAGTGGGGTTGATTTTTTGAGTTTGGGTTTGGACAAAATTTGAAGACAGAGATTCATATAGACATGATGGTGGTTGTGTGGCACTAGGAGGTGGAGATGGAGAATGGTGGTGGTGGAGATGGAGTTGGAGGAGATAAAAGAGGTGGTATCCCCTCTTTTAGTGGTGATTGAATTTAGGGTTTCCATTCACCGAATTCTCTTTTTGACATTTATCAATCTTTCGATTGAAGGGTTGTCGGAGTTTGAATCTCCACTCGTGACCTGATTTATGCACCCCGACAAACACCAAGAACAAATCTCACTCTGATACCAATTTGACGTAAATCATCAAATGAAGAAGCGTTATTGTTACACAACATAACTATTAACTACACAACACTACACCACCACCAACAACAACAATAACAACTAGACGAAAGAAATGAAATAGGTTTCTTTCTCTCTCTATTCTCAACTCTCAATATTCAAGCTTGATTATAAATAAGGGCCAAGGGGCCTATTTATAGGAGAGATTAGCTTGATAATCAAGCTAATACCCAAAATGACTAAAATGGGAAACTAATAACTAAAAATGACATATTAGTCCCAAACATAATTGAAAACTAATTAGACACTAAAAATAAAGGAAAATTACAATTAAACCATAAACTAATGTAAAATAAAAGATAGTCTTCTCTCTGAGGCACAACCACACGCCACGTATTGCTACATATCCCATAAACATCACAAGGATTCAAGAATCCCTTAACCAAAACTAAATAACTATTCATATGTTATTGAATAGAAATAAAGAAAGCCAATCTTGGATAATTTTTTCATCAACCAATTGTTCTCAAATGTGTCCATTCAACGATGTAAAATATCACAATATGATAAAAAAAATCGATTAAAAAAGATCCCCTAATGAATTCTTTAGTCTTTAAAATGGATCAGTTAACCTGCTTTACGAATATATTCTAACTATCAATGAATTACTAGAATTTTAAGCTGGATGGGGGTTCTAATTCTTTCTACTTCTCGAGGTATAATGACAGACCAAGAGACTCGTCTATAAAGAATTGACATAATTGTTTTTTGTTATACATGGAAATCCTTCTAATAACCGAATTGGATTTGAAACTTCCTATTTGTGAAAAAAATCAAATAGGGGTCCGGTTGTCTAATATCATTACTCCGTCATTAGTTGATACTTCACGAGGTTTTTACCTAGAATGAAAGAACAAAAATTGATTTATAAGGGTTTGATTACTGAATCGCTTCCCAATGGTATGTTCTGGGTTTGTTTTAATGATGAAGCTATGATTCTAAGTTATGTTTCGAGAAAGATGCGACGTAGTTTTATACAGGCACTACCAGGCGATGGACTTAAAATTGAAGTAAGTAATTATGATTTGACCAGAGGGCATATAATTTATCGACTTCGCAAAAAGGATTGGAGCAGATTATATATTTTCTTCAACTTTAACATTCCTTATGTGGGAATACGATTAGAGATGAAAACTTTTAAGAAGCTTATTTTCTTCCAAAAATAGATTTAGAATTAAGGTAAGGAATGCTAAATATGAAAATAAGAGCTTTTGTTTGTAAAATTTGTGATAAATGTCGACAAATCTGTAGGTGGGGACAAAATATAGTAATTTGTTCCAACCTAAGGCATAAACAAAGACAGGGATAATCATAATAATTAAAATATTCGATGTACACATAATACGAATAAGAATGGGATTTATTTTTACATGAAATGGATATATCCATATACCTCTTACTCATTTACAAGATGAAAAAATATGGCACAAGCTATACCACCAAGAAATGGTTCACGTAGAAATGGACATATTGGTTCACGTAAGAGTACACGTAGAATGCCAAAGGGTGTTATTCCTGTTCCACCAAGTTTCAATAATAGCATTGTGGCCGTAAAAGGTTACTTTTTAGAGACTTGCATTGTGAAAGAGAATATAGTTAAAGCATGTTCAAAGCATATTTAACATAGTAAAACTATATTTTGATGGTGGATAATGTGCCTAAATATCTTAATATTATTTCAAATAAATGAAAATTAATATTAAACCAATATATAAAAACTATTTTGAAAGAGACTGTTATACTTAAAAGTATAAAGAAAATAACGTAAAATAAACATTCAAGTTGTACCCATTGTCGAATAGATTACAAAACCATAATATGCAACATTAAACATTTATACTATATATGTCACGTTGTAAATTTATACAAAACATACTTTAACAAACCTAATAAGAACAACATATTAGTATCTATAGCTGAGAAATTGTAAGTGTAAATATAGTGCACTATTAATGCGTGAAGCAAACATACAATCGGAAATTTTCCTACAAAATTTTATATTTGAATAATTTTTATTTTACATTTTATTCCTTATATAATTAGGTGAAGTCATCTTACGACTATTAAGTTGTTAACATATTGTCAATAAAAAATGATACAACCCGAAACAATCCATTATCAGTTCTTAGTAGTTTGCATGTTAGATTATTTTTTGATATATCAATTTTACCCTTGGAGCAATAGAAGAAAATCTCACCTACCCCTCTGATTTTTAAACCGTAGTTTTACCTGCCCACGCTTGAGATTCAGCTATTTGACCAAAGTAACCCTTTGTATATGCAAAAAACAATATCAGCACCATCACAAACACAACCCGAGTCAGATGAACAGTCTAACTTAAGACGATATTTATATACCAAAAATTCCATTGATCAGTGATAGACAGTTGTTGAACTTGGACATGTCTTAAAGAAGTTCCAACTGTTCCTTGTACATCTTAAGCTATTTTCCCTTGCACACACCGAATAACGTGTAATTATCTTCCTCGTAATCTTCCATTTGTGTCACTAGTAAATTCATATCGATGCCTTTTATACAATGTTAAATTTAAAACACCAAACAAATAAAAGTAGAGAGTGAAATGATGGGTTGAACATACCGCATTTAGAATTCATACATAAACCTCTTAATATATGAACCAACTAAATGCACGTATTGACCTACGACTGTGTTTTTTTCCAAACATTTTGTTTTTTCTGATATTTTTCGATTTTGGAACGTATATAGGGTTTTCCGATTTTTTATTTTTTCGAAAAAATCGGATCGAAAATCAGAAATAATTCTTAATTTCTAATTTTTTTAATTTTTCCGATCCGATTTTCTTTAAACTATGCCGATCCGATTTTTTCAAATTATTTTTTATATTTTTTGATTTTTGATTTTTTTGATTGTTTTGAACATTCTCATGTGTCCCACATAAGCTAGGAGAGGAAGAGAGGTCCAAAAAACTCCTCTATAAAAGGAAATTATTCCTCTATCCTCTACACAAATGAAAAAATGGTTAAATCCTTGTGTATTTTTACACGTTGGGTTAAACTTTTTTCTTGATTTCTTTAAAATGAGAATTTCGAGTAATCTAAAATACTATCTTCATTTTTTTGAAATTTTGGAATTTCTAGATTTTTGGTATATTTCTTGAATTTTCAAATTTTTTCGCTTTTTTAATTTTTTCGAATTCAGTCTTATTTTTTTGAAAAAATTGGATCAAAAATCAGAATAATTATTTTATTTTTAAAAAATCGGAATTTTTTTCGAAGGGCCATTTTCGATCCTACCCGGCCGAAGCACAACCCTATAATTGATCAAATGCATGTGTCTATATTACTCTAGATAATATAAGATTAATAAATTACTAATATATTAATGAAGTGTACACATATCGTCGTATGAGTGTGATAAATATCGATACTATATTATGACGACAACTTTATAAATATCCATAAATAAGTTTCACAAAAGTATTCATACACTTCAACGGGGACCCCACGACAACCTACTACTCCATTAAAAGATAAAAAGTGTGGAGCCACAACTATATATTTGGATTTACGTATAAAAAGAAATCAAGATAACCAACCTATCACTTCGAAAACACGCGTTTAATCACCTCACTGCTCTCCTACGCTTTGTAAATGGGACAACGATCCAAAGCATCCCCAAAATAGATAAATACATAACAAAAATGAAAAGATACCAATCTAGATTAACTCTTTAAGGGGATTCAAGGTATTTTGTCTAATGTTATTTAGTTACAAATTTTGTCTTATTATGTAGTTCTTTACGTGACAATTTAGTTGTATTTAGTTTTTATGTATATTGGTTTTTAGGCAATGGTTCTATGAATTGTGGTTAAATATTATATGGAGCCTATGTCATTGTGACAAGCCTTCATGAAAATTTCTTTTTGTAGCAGTTATTGTACTATTGATAAAAATAACAAGGTAAGATAATAATAAATTCTTAAGCTTTTTAAAAATTAACGATAAGAACAACAAAAAAAATCCAGGTACTATTATTAATATAAATACATGAATGTGAATACAATTACACTTATTGATAAATATAGATTTATAATTACAATTGTATCTATATTAAGAGAATCGCGCATGTGCAGTATGATTTTGTGGGAGAAAATGAGGTATTAATGAAAAGCTCCTTAAACGAACAGTTTTTGGACTTTTTAACAAACAGAAAATAAATCAAAAAACAAGTAAAAGAAAATAACCGTGCACAAAAGTAACCATTCCACCGCCTTTGATAATCCTTGACCCAAACCTCTCCCCACCTACTGTAACCTCTCAGCACCAATCATAATACAAGGTGCAAAAGTGTTTTCATTTAACATTTTGTTGTTCTCTACATGAAAATATAGTCAATTAAATTGTGACACCTCGACTAATTAAATATCAGGTAGCTACTCCTTTATTTAAATTAATGAAAAATGTCAAGTTGGTTTAGTTCATAGCATCACTGTCAAACACATTTAATTAATCACTAACTACCTAATATTTAAAATAGTGAAGTGCCAAATTTTATTAAATTAAATTAACATGCAACTAATTAATTATAAGCTAACTATATAACATCCACATCATAATCACAACAGAATAATAATGGAATAAAAATGAGTCTCGAGTAACACTCCTCTGAAAAATCCAAATACTAAATAACTCCCAATACAAAAGTCTGAATAAATAGATAAGTCCAAAACTGAAATAAAACTGAAACTCTCAGAAAGCTATCTCTAAATAGAAATGGGCGACATGCCCTAACAGATGAGTAACCCTGAATAGAATCAAGTGAAGAATGTGGAGGCGTCTAATACCGAGATCCTGTAACTTCCACAGCAGCTACATCACGTCAATGTAATGAAATATTTATGCTTGGTGTCCCTGTGGCTGGGCACCTAAAATGGTTTTACAAGAAAAATAGATTTAAAAGCAAGCGGGTCAGAGCCCGAGGTGAGAACAGTTTAAAAATATAGCAAGTGTTTAATTACATTGAATAGTAAATATTATATACATGTTAGTTACATGCTCTCGCATGAGTTTCTCACCCCTCAACTAATGTGCATGCCTAACATACCTTTAACCCATCCTAGTTATGCTGCTAACTAACTAGTCTGTACCATTTCATGTCTTCACATTATAATAATATAGGGGTCTATTCGTATTATTCTAATATATTCTGCGTATAACTCACCTTTACATTAATCAAATTATTTTATCAATTATGATATAGATTCTCACTTTTTTAATACCATTCAAATATCTCAATTATTCACATTAACGATTTAACTGTGAGCCAGTTACAAGTACAAGTATACTATTCTCAACATATATATACAAATATGGCACCCCTAGGCTAACCTGCGGTGCACACATACTCTGCTATCGAATATAGGTACATCACGTACATAAGGACTACGCGTTTCGAATCACTCAGGAACCGTTTCAATAAATAAAATCACACATATTGGAGGCGGACATAGTTCACATACCCATGGGTCACATACATACATATGCTCCTATGGGCAGATGACTTATCAACTCACAAATAAGTTATTCACAACCCTATGTCCTTAAGGTACCAATCTAAATCCCCCCCATATGCACAGAAAGATCAGACGGTCCTTTTTCGAAAGCCAACCTCCTGTTATAACAAGTATGGTAGGTATATCATACACATAAGAAACCCATACACTAGGCATTCACACACCTTAAGTAATCATATATCAATATAGGTATTCACACGTTCCATATTATAAGTCTCATACGTAGTGAGTTTATTCCAAATATTCTACATAATATATATTTAGCTTAATAACTCTCTCGTCGTATCAATTAGAGTACCTAAACCTATCCCAAAGAGGTTATTAGGTACCCTATTAGTTTCTAAGGTTATCTCAGTACTTAAAGTCCCTCCATTTCTATTCATATCCTTACAACATCATTCATTACCATTATAGTCTCAATTCGAACGATTTCTAGCCGTACCTCACTCGATAGTCCCTCGTAAGTACGAACATTTAAATTCTATAAGGTAAATCATTTTTTTACGGGAATCAACTAAGACCCTACTGACCTTAACTAAGTCCCACAATACTATATTAATGACCCTAAGAATCATTATAGGCTTGGGATTTATATTAAACCTTAAAGGAGAAAATTTTCAAAAATCAGGAGGGGTTGATCAATCGAAGGAAAATGGTCGATCGATCGAACCAGTTGATCGATCGACATTCTTGAGTCGATCGATCAATCAAGCAGGTGTTTGCCCATAAATTCTTTAAGCAGTTACGGGTTCTCCAAATTTACACCCCAAATCCTCCATTATAATGTCACAAACTCCCAACCAAGTATACTACTCATTACACCAACATGTTTCCACAATCTCTAACATTTTAGAATCATTAAATCATCATGAATTAATAGTTTCTCGGATCAAAAGTCATAAATATTCCTCTAAACCTAGTTCTTCAAAATTTTTCCAAGAACATCAAATTTCTCAAAATTAATTCGTGAATTTGTATACATGGATTATGATTTCGTTGTCTCTACTTACCAGAAGTTCATCTACATGCAAAACCTACCCATTATCAAGGTTAAATTCTCCTATTCATGAAATTAATAATATTTCTAGTTGAATCTCTAATTATAACTACCATGGGTATTATATGTACTGAATCATTAAAAGTTAAATCACTAGCCTCTGTTTAAGAAGTTCTGATCCTTTGATGACGATAAAGGTTGGTTCTCCTTCTCTTTCCGATTACAAATCCAGCGATAGCGGTGGTGTGTGGTGGTTATGGCCTTGGAAACCTTGTAACTTCTCCTCTCTTCTCACATTGACCACTATTTGGTTTTGACAGATAATGGCCCTAAGGTTGGCTGATAAACAAAACCCAATTTTTGTAGGTTACTATTCATCAAAATTTAAAATGACTAAAATACCCTCCTGGGTTCTCTGTTAGGCCTAAAAATTCCCCGAAACCCAAACTAAACCTTCGACTAGTGTTTTCTGACTATTTTGAACCTTTCGAACACGCTGGCACACTCAAAATGACCATAAGGATGATACAATTAAAATTTACTTTATTATCCAATAAATTGATTTCTGATGCGAGTGACATGCACATCCCAACTTAATTTTCAAAATTGCCGTATTTATAACTCACGACAATATTAATAAATTTATTAATCATATATTACCATATTCACTCAGTAATATTCAACATAATTAACATAATAAAATACCAAATCTCGCCTCGCTAGTATTTAAATTCATATTAGTTTCTAGATAATGATTCTGTTTAATTTAATTAATCCCATTAAATAAAATAATTAAAATTACGGGGTATTACATACTTCCCTCCTAATAAAAGAATTTCGTCCCGAAATTTGGAAATAAAATATACCTGAAAAAATAACTCTAGATAATGCTCGTGCATCTCATCCTCGTGCTCCCAGGTAGACCCCTCAGGCCGCCACTGAATACGCACTAACGGTACTATCTTAGACCTTAATTTTCTCTCGCTACGGTCTAGGATAGCAATCGAACCCTCCTCATAGGAACTATCAGGCTGTAGATCAATCTCCTCTAAAGCAATGTGAGTATGGGCTAAATCATCTCGAAGAAATTTTCTCAATGAGGAAATGTGGAACACGTCATGGATCTTATGTAAGTCTTCCGGTAACCCAAGTCTATATGCAACTGGCCCAATCCGCTCGATAATAGCGAATGGCCCTACATATCTAGGCTTCAACTTCCCCTTCTTACCAAAATGCATAATTCCATTCATAGGAGACACTCTGAGTAGTACGTGGTCCCCCACATTGAACTCTTTAAAGAACCTTTTGGCATCGACATAACTCTTTTATTGGTCCTGAGCAACCCAAATACTGCTCTGTATAATCTCTATCCTTGCCGAAGTATCCTGAATCACCTCCGACCCAAGTTGCTTGTTGTCCCCCACCTCTAGCCAACATGCTGGGGAACGACAACGTCTACCGTACATCGCCTCGAATGGAGCTAGACCAATAGTGAACTGGTAGGAGTTATTATAGGCAAACTCCACAAGTGGAAGATACTGCTCCCAACCTCCGCCAAAGTCGAGGATGCACATACGCAACATGTCCTCCAACATTTGATTCGTCCTCTTGGTCTGCCCATATGTCTGCGGGTGATAGGTTGTACTTAACCGCAACTCCATTCCCATAGCTTCCTGGAAACTCTCCCAAAATTGTGACACAAAGATCTTGTCCCTGCCGGACACGATATTTGAGAGTCACCCCGTGGAGTCTCACTATCTCAGCTATGAAGATCTACGTGTACTGTCCCGTGGTGAAGTCTATCCGGGCTGGACGAAAGTGAGCAACCTTGGTCAACTGATCTACGATTACCCATATGGAATCGTGACCTCTCTACGATGTAGGTAACCCCGTGATGACGTCCATGGAAATGGTCTCCCATTTCCACATAGGAACCTCTAATGGTTGTAGAAGTCCGGCTGGTCTTTGATGGTCCACTTATGGTCTAATATCATCCAATAGTAAGCCCAATTAAGGTCACCTTGTTATGATCCTAGAATACTCCAATATAATCCAACGTGTAGACCTGAAACTTCAATAACAAAATAAACTTAATAGTGAAATGGAATGCCAAAAAAAATTAGCAATTACTATATTTATGTAAAAAATAAAATAGATTAATATAGTTTCAATTACTTTTATTTTAAAACAAAATATTACATTACTTACCTCATTCAAATATGTTGTGATTCAATTAATACACCCGTGTCGTAGCCTTCAACGGTCAGTCAATAATCCTATCACTCGAGATCAGCTGACTTTGGCCTCTCATTCCATTTGTTGTAAAAGATAGAATATGCACTTGATTAAGGATAAAGTTATAAACTACAAAAATAAATCTAGTTACATCTAAAAAATGTTGAGTTGACAAATTCAAGTTGGTCTCTTATCACTTCAAGTTGATTCTTGAGGTCAGGAAGTTTAATTCTTCTCATTCTTGGATGAACTTATTATTATTATTAATGTGTTGCCTACTCAAGTTGGTAAAATATTTTCTTTAGAGTGTTGCATACTCAATACTTGTAAAGTTCAAGAATGAGAAGAATTAATGATAAGCTACATTTTATAAATCTATTATTATTAAGGATCTCACTTTTTTTGTAAATCAACATGTAACTAAATCGATATCAAAACATCCCCAATGCATAAAGAAATCCAATAGAAAAATTTACACAATTTGATAACTATCAAAACATTAAACACACTTGAGAGAACATTGTTGTACCAGATGATATATCGACAAAAGAAAATTTCGGTCACGTTGAAAACTTGCAATATATAGGACCAAGAACAAAATAGATTTGTAAATAGATCCATTGCAGATCTGAAAAATAGAACAAAAGAATTAGAAATGTAATACAATGCAACTAAGAACACAATATAATTTTTTTATAAAACTCCACCGTTATATTCCCATTATTCCTACATAAAATAGAAGACAACGCAAACATGGCAATACTTGACAGGGCCATAGAGAAAAATACAACATGAAAAAACATCATAAATGGGGGTCAAAGAGAAAAAAAAAATCAATCCTCGTCATTCATGTGTTTATAGAATTGATTGAGCTCGAGAAAGTGTAGTTTCAATGCTTATTTGATTTGGCACCTTGTACAGAATGAACTATCAATATAAGAATATAGTAAATTGTAAGAAGGTTAGTCCCTTGACAGCTTCCCGCAACTCGAAAGGGAGGTCCTTGGTTTATCGAAAACAACTATCAAATAATTGGTCGTACACATAATATTTGATTGACGAATTCATTAACTGACTTTTTAAGGAAACAAAAGAAAATTAAGATTCCTATTTGCAAAAGCATGAAAGAAAAATGCATAACCAAACCAATAATCAATATATATATGTAAGGACGTATTTTTATAAATGTCTGTTATAATTAATTATGTCGTATACCGTTACAATCATCGAAGAAGTTCAAGAGCGATCTATATGAAGATGGATCCGAATATATCAAGGTTCTTCATCAAAAAGCCTCCGCAAAGTTTACTTTGGTAAGGTTATGTTTTAAATACCTTAACTTTGCACTTAGAGCTTTAAGATATTTTTACAAAATATTTTCTAAGTGTTGGAGCGGACTTTTTTTGTCAAAATTTAAGAATGAGTATTTTTTCTAAGCCCTGTAGCGTTCCTCGGTTTTGATGCTCAGGTCGTTCAAGCGATACCCCCATCTCGTTCGAGCGACATTGATATGTCGCGCGATGTCGTTCAAATGACACGTGTACTTCGTTCGAGCGAGATCCCTTTTTGTTCTAACGACCGAGGCGACACATTTTTCTATAAATACTCATTAAATGGTTTCATTTTTATTAAGAAGTCCCAGCGTTTTGAAAGACAAAAATTGCGAATCTGCAGAATTCTTTTGACTTCTTATTTTAGGGTTTTCATCCCTTTTGTTTTCAATTCACAAAAATCCCAATCTTTATGAATTATTTTGGAACCCTAGATTCAACTTTGTTGAAATTTATTCTTTGTGGGGAGATCTCTACAACCGAGAGATGAGTGCTATTGTGGAGGGAGTCTCTGTGAAGATTAGACGGCGTGTCCATGTGGATTCCCTGCGTGTGGATTCATTGCTGAAGATAGAACTGTGTGTTCTTGTAGAGTAGATGGGGTTGTTCCATTTCTACCGACGCCGACCGACACCTACGAGTATTCGTGTGTCACCATATTTCATTGTAATCCATATAAGTTGTTATTTACAAATTATAGTGAAATAAAAAGGCTTTGCCCTTTAGAGATTTTTCCTGAAATTTGTGTCGCATGCTTTATTTATGGTTTGCCACATGCACACACGTAGTTGCTTGTTTAGGGCCTTTTTCTAAATAGACTCTAATTAAATAAGGTTTACTTGGAAACCTGCGAATCAATTTAAATCTGTATCATACACCGTCATCATATTTTAGAATATTTATATAAATAGAAACCCAAAAGAAAATGTGATTAATGCAATACCATATGAAACTTACCAGTTTTGAACAATATGTAATTAATGCAATAATTCGTCATTTTAACTATTTAGTTCATATTTGCATTAAGAAAGATTCTTGTTAAGAAAATAAGAAAATCAAAAGTTTGCAACATGACGTAGCCTTTTGGGTAGCTCGGTGGAGGAAAAAATAAATTAAAAACAACAATGCGTGTGGGCGATAAGACAAACAGTAATAAAAACCATTCAAGGAGCTTTTTTTTAACCTTGACTGAACCATTCAAGTAAATGTTTTTTTATAAACATTCGCTTAAAATAGTTAATAAAAAATAAGAGTATTGGGCTTACCGATTGTAAGCAACATGAACAATTCCAGCACGGGATTCAGAATCTGAACAAACAGATGGTGTGAAGTAAAACCAGAGTAAATGCTTAATACAATCAGATTAATGTATAAATGCAATGAATCATAGCGTGGCTTGTTTAATATTTTCGTCTCTCCAACTTTTAACGAATGGAATTTTAGAACCAACATACTCACCGAATAAACAGTCTCCTCACATGCCTTGTATTTTTTACCTATACCAATAAAAGACATGGCTATGTTTTTAACTTAGATTTAATATCTAATGAAACTTCCATTAATTTTTCTAACAACAGCATCAAATATCACTGCTAGTTTAAAATGTATTGAACCAATATTGTTATGAATTAAATTTAAACATATGATGATAAATGTCACTTCTCACATCAAAAGTAGGACAATATTGTAACAGGAAAACATTGAAATAAAGAACAGAGAAAATGAAGAGAGATTGAGATACTAAATCTGAATGGGGGGAAATGTTCACACATGCAAAGAAATAAATAAAGATGAAAAACCATAAAAAAATGTGAGTCGAAACAATAGGTTTTAATGCATTAGAAAGACCCCAATATGTATACAAACTTACCCAAAGTGGATAGAAAGTTATGGTCCGTGAAAGAAATTAAGAGAAAAAAAAATTCTACATAAAGTTGGTAGTGGTGGTTAACACTCGCATCTCTCTCCGTTGACACCTTTAATATATCATAAAAGGTCAATAACTTATCACAAGAGCACATTCTGACTGGAAGTTATATTGTAACATTGTTGGCCACAGAAAAGCATATTCTGATCTTGAACATGCAAGTGAATTGCATTCTTAATCTCCTACATATAGCTGATTCAATAAAAATATAAGGGATGTTGGAAAAATAAATGGAACTTAAGCTCTACTAGTTTATCTAATATGGAGGATGCTAGATACATATAAGGCCTACCTTACAAATATGCTATTACACCCTATTTTCCTACCCTAGTTGAATTGGGTATTAGTACCTTCTGAATACAAATAAACTAAAATAAGACCTTCAAAGGTTTTCAACACCCTAATACAAATAAAACCCAAAATAACTTACAACGGAATCTAGTGTGCACTAGGAAAACAAAAATAAACACAAACAAAATTAAACCCCCTACAAAACGAAGTTCAAAACCCCCCAAGCAGCCATTACTGGAACTCTTATAACTGCAAAGGAAATAAAGAAATTAAATTAAACCAAAAAAATTGTGAATAAAGCCTTATACTATGTGAACAAAACCCTAAATTAGGTGAAAATAGAAAATTACGCAACCTTAAACATGCAATTGAAAAAATGATCAAGATGTAAGATGTCGAACTCAATTATAGAAAATTGAAAAAATGATCAAGCCATTAAGAATAAGATAAATATTGTACACATAAAGAATAAAATTCTTAAAGAAAGGGGAAAAATTATGACCGTTTTGTATCACCTGCACATAACCCAATCTAAAACAAGTGGACAGCCCTTGTTCCTATAACAAAAATAAAAAAGACAAAGTAAGTTCAAAAAGTTAAATGAAGAATGAAAATGATTCAATGCATTGTCTAACATCAAAATACAAATTCCTAGAAAGTAGGCTCCACAATGGATAACGTGCCAAAACCAAACAGTCTTTCACTCTTTTAGGTTTAGATCTTTATTCAATGGAGTTAGGGTTTCATTCTATGTTAATCTTCATAATCAAACTACTACTACGGAAAAAGATAATACAACGAAAATTTCTTAAGAAAAATATAGATCTATTACCTTTAATTGAGCTTCTCATTAACAGAAACTGACTGATCTAAATCAGCACCTCTGAACCATCAAAACCAAGTTTTGATAGGAAAGACGGTTTGTGGGTTTGTTAGTCAGTTTGTCAGTTCGTCCCAGTTAGAGAATGAGGATTTGGGCATGGGGGTAGGGTTAGAGAGAGGGTGAGAAAGAAGGGGTCGCGTGAGTTTGACGATGAGATGTATGGTTTAAAGTGGGTTTGGTGTGTCTTTACCAAAATACCCTTGTGTTTGAATTAAAGTGAAAGAGGGAGAATCAATTAGTGAGATGAAAAAGACAGGGGACTCAAATTTTTAAGGGGTAGAAAAGAGAACATAGGAATAATTCATCTTATGATATCACAATGTATATCTTATGACATACATAAGCTTTGTATATATATATATATATATATATATATATATATATATATATATATGTATGGGAACCACTATTCCCACTCCAAAACATTCTTTTCCCACTCCACTTTCAACTTTGAACACCAAAATGACTAAAGTGTCCTTCTATACATGTATACTTTAGTTTGAATAAATTTAATATTTTGTTAAAAATCTATTATCTATTTTTAAATACGTAATATTATGAAAATAAAAACATAATGTTTTGAATATAAAAATCCTAATATTCAGGAAAATAATTATTTTAATATTCTAAAAATATAAAAATAATAAAAGAAAGTTTTTGTTTAAAAAAATAGTCAATTATTTATAAAAAAACGTATTATTATTTTTTTATTGAAATGAATGTTAATAAAAAACACTTTTGTTATTTATATAAAAAATGAACATTCGTTCTAAAAAAAAATGTGGATGATAATATTATCAAATAAAAAAAACTGGACATCATTTTTATAAAGAAAAATTGGACGAAATTTTTAATATAAACTTAAATTTTTTTCAAACCTTTATTTTTTACAAAGTTTTATAAAATATAACTTTTTCATAAAATTGTATTTTTTTTGTAACAAACTAAGTTGTGATTTTGATAAATTACTAATTTTTGCATTTCATATTTTAAAGCACGCGATGACACGAATAGCGTAATTATAATTTTCACACCAAATTGAATACAACATCACACGAATAATTTGGTGTCAGTGACACAATATTAAATTCATTAGTTTACTCATATTATTCGTGTCATGTTGTATTTAATATGGTGTTAAAATTATAAATCATGTTTTTTATGTCCTGTCGTGTGTTAAAGTATAAAATACAAAATTAGTAATATGTCAAAGTCACAACTTTTTTTTACAAAAAAATACCGTTTTATAGAAAAGTTATGTTTTATAAGAAATTGTGAAAAATAAAGTTTTAAAAAAACATAGTTTATAATAAAAGTTTCAACCATTTTTTCTTTAAAAAAAAATTTTGTCCAGTATTTTGGGTTGGTATAATTATCGTCAACATTTTTTTTTGAAAAAAAGAATGTTCATTTTTTAAATAAATAATATCATAGTTTTTTTTTATGAACTTCCACTTCTATAAAAAATAATAATGAGTTTTTTCCAGAATATTATGTATTTTCAGAATATTTAAAATTATTTTCTAGAATATTAAATTTGTTTATATTCAAAACATTATGCTTTTTTATTTTCAGAATATTATGTATTTTAAAATAAATAATAGATTTTTGACAAAATATTATATTTTTTCAAACTAAGTTTTTTTATCAATAAATGTATTAATAATTTGTCCAACCTAAGTTATATGTATAGAATGACACTTTAGTTATTTTGGTGTTTAAAGTTGAAAGTGGAGCAGAGAAAAAATATTTTGGAGTGGGAATAGTGGTTCCCTATATATATGGGAGCCGCTCAGAAGCGGACTCAAAAAGCGGGTCTACTAACGGACCACCCCCAAACGACGTAGTTTTGGGGGTGAAATTACAAGAAAACCCCCGCTTCACCCGGTTTTCATGTCCTCCAGCCCCCGGAGATCGGGCTTGACATCGATAAATTACAGATGCTGTTGTCGTTCAAGGCCCAGGGTGCTCGACTGGTGGTGGGATCATTTTCGGATCACCATAGTATTGTGAACGCGGTCAAATTAGTCGACGTCGTCGTCTGCACCATGTCCGGGGTCCATTTCAGGAGTCACAATATTCTTATGCAGCTCAAGCTTGTTGATGCCATCAAAGAAGCTGGCAACGTAAATGTATAACTCATCAATTTATTTATCGTTAAATATACTTGGAAATTTCAATTTTTTTTTTCAAAAGAAAAATTTATTCATAACAAAGTGGAAAAGCCCCACTTGGAAATTCCATGGCAACGTAAAGGTCTTACTTAAAAACTGTCATTAACGAAGGGATCATGTCCCCAATTTTACCTCGGCTCCACTTGCTAAATTTTATCCGATATTGGGTATGAAAAAATGCATACCATGCCACGGTGTACTTTCAGAATACCGGTGGCAAGCCCAACTAGTTTTGAAGTATTTTACCTTTACTAAATTCTAGGGGGGTAAGCGGTACGATTTGGTCGGTAAATAGTAGATACCAATACCAAAATCAAACTCTAGATGGTAAAATCAAACCGTACCAGTTTACCACCCGGTACACCAAAATCAATACCAAAATCAAACCGGTTGGTATTTCGGTTTTTTCGGTAATTTCAGTTTTTTTCTAGTTTCGGTAAATTTTGTTTTTTTCTGGTTTCGGTAAATTCCGAATTTTTCTAGTTTCTGATTTCGGTTTTTTTTTGTTTCGGTAAACAACATTAAAAGTCCCAAAAAACCAAAAACAAAACCAACTAACTTTTTTAAATATTAAAACCAAAACCAAAACCAACTTTTTTCTGGTTTTGATAAATTCGGTACGGTAATTTTGGTAAATTTGGTACGGTACTGTTAATGCAAAAATTCTCCATCTACGAGGACCAATCAGAAAAGGACACATCTCATCCTACGTGGCAATATTCGACACTCGAGGAGAGTTTGTCGGCACCCGAGGAGTGTTAGTCGGCACCCGAGGAGTTGGTCGGTACCCGAGGAGAGTTAGTCGGCCCCCGAGGAGTGTTGGTCGGCATACCAACCAGGAAGATCAAGGGATAACTATACATTTAATGTGCATTAATGAAGATGACTATGCATTTAATGAGAATTAATGTACATTTATACTGTAGATGACAACACATAGCATACCAAGCAATTAGATTCGTTGAATGTAGACATAATGTATAAATGTCTACATACAATGAATCTCTTTATCTCCCATCACTATAAATACATGTATTCCCTTAGCCAAAATGGAGAGATCCAAGAGATCCAAAAGAGAGATCCAAGAGATCCAAAGGAGAAGAGAACCAAGAAACATCATACACAAGATACACATCCTTTCTCTCTCTACCACATTGTGCTATTGTAAACCCCTGGGAATAAAATAACAGTGGACGTAGGCTTTTCCTTATAGCCGAACCACTTTAAAAATCTTTGTCTCTTATATGTTTGATGTGAATGTTTATCTTCATCTTCAATCTCATCCTCATCATTTATCTGCTGTTGACGCCACTAAAATGGCAGTGGCCATTTTCTGTCTTCAACAGATTGTTGATACCAAAATTAATATGCTGATGTGGACGAATAATACGAAGACACGTGTCAATCTACGTGGCACAATAGCAGCGAGGAAGTTCATTTCTTCAACCAATTCATGTTCTCTCCGAGCAACGAGGATACCCCGAGGAACTCTAGCACCCCGAGGTATTCCAGCGCTCCGAGGAACTCTTGTTCAACGAGCAACTAAGGCGTTCCGAGCTGCATCTCGGTCATAGCATTAATTACAAGATAATCAACAGTTCAACTATTCATTGAATGTTTTTAATCTTGACGCACACGCTGCATTAAATGTATTGCCCTTTCATGCGTGTATCATTTAATGTATCGACCCTTTCATGTACAGCCTCAAGGCTATAATTACCTTGTATCAACCCCATTCAAAGGGACCGGAATTTCTTGAGAGAACTTGTATTCTAGAATTCTGCAAACACTCAGCAATAACATAACAGTGGACGTAGGCTTTATTCCTAGACGAACCACTTTAAAAATCTCTGTCTTATTTATTTATCTATGATTGAATAATTAGATCGATCTAGTTTTTTACATCAATAGGTACGATAATTTCGGTACGATTTTTTCTGGTTTCGGTAAATTCGGTACGGTATGGTAATTTCGGTACGATTTTTTCTGGTTTCAGTAAATTCGGTACGGTAATTTCGGTAAGGAGCCGGCTATTCCCACTCCTCCACATTCTTCCCACACTCCATTTTAAGGTTCAAGGACTATAATGCCCCTAAACCCATTAACTCCCTTAAATCCACTAACTCCTTTTCATTTTATTTCATTCTAAATTTATATTTATACCCAAAATTTATATTTACTTTTTTACCCCAACTAAATAAATATTTTATTTATTTAATAAAAAAGTTTTATTTATATTAAAAACTGCTTTGAATGTAAAAAAATATTTATTTAAAAAAATACTTTTTAAAAAATAAAAAATTAAATTTTGTATAAAATATTGTTCCAACTTTATATAAAGTAAATATTATTTCCACTGTTAAATTAACTGTAGTTTTAAAAAAAATGTTGTTTAAATTATTTAAAAAATTTAAAATATACGCAAAAATTAATTGTTTTGATTATGAAAAAATATTTTTAAATAATAAAATATATTTTTTGTATAAAAACTGTCTTAACTTTTTATATAATATAAAAACTGTTTTTTACAAAAGTAAATTGTTTTATCTTTTAAAAATACTAATTATAAATAAAAAATTATATATCTTATTTTAAAAAAATTAACACTCTTTTCTATTAATATAAATAAAACACTACAAAAAATGTTAATGTTTTTATACAAAACAGTTGTTAAATAAAATTTACAGTTTGTATATATAAAAGATAGATTTTTAATAGCTAAAACAGTTTATATAAAAAAAGGAGCAGCTATCGGCGCTCCCTCAAATTTGCTAACACTCCAAAAAATACATTTTTAAAAGTAAAAACATAAAATGTTTTTAAAAAATACATTTTGTGTCTTGTCGTGCCATTTTTATTTTGGCTGAGTTCATTTTTGGTTTAAAAAAAAATATTTTGTGTTATGTCGCTTTTAATTTAGTCGTGTTCGAGATAGGTTGAAAAAAATGTCATGTTATGTTATACTCTTTTTCCTCTGACTAAGTTTTGCCCCACTTGATTTTTCAAGTAAATAGTTAAAACAAATGGTCTATGTTTGCAATATGTATAGGGATTGAAATGCTTTTTTAACAAAACATTTGAAATGTCTTTAAAAGAAAAAGGAGTTGAAATGTTTTTTCAACAAAATCAGATGAAATGTTTAAAAATAGCATTCATGCCTTTTTCAACTAAAATAGATGAAATGTTTTTTTTTAAGGAAACATGACTACTATTTTTAAACACTTCGAAAACATGACTGCTATTTTTAAACACTTCATCTGTTTTTGTTAAAAAAAACATTTCAACTGTTTTATTATAAAACATCCCGCTGACACGGATTAATATATTAGAAAAAATGCTCCGCGCCAGCAGTATGTATAGTTGGTCGAACTGTCTATACATATCGTTGCCGTGAACCATTTTTTCTAAATAGTAATAAGATTATTTTTAAAATAATAAAAAATGGTGTGTGCCGGCGAAATGAAAAAAATACGACTCCATGTCACGTCGTGTTTCTTTTAGTCGTATTCATGTTACTTAAAAAATA
The DNA here is from genome assembly GCA_949130495.1 of Sambucus nigra. NCBI lineage: Eukaryota > Viridiplantae > Streptophyta > Magnoliopsida > Dipsacales > Adoxaceae > Sambucus > Sambucus nigra. The sequence continues at coordinate 473,339,611 of OX422223.1, read as the reverse complement.
AAAGATTCACAAAAAGAGGTTTATTTTTTAAAAATAGTTTTTATTTTATATAAAATAATTTTTTATTTATAAACAGTTTTCAATAAGAAAAAAAATAGATAACAATTTTTTAAAATAATTGAAATGTTTTTTAAAACTGTTATGAAAAGTAAAAAAATATTTTTTTAATTGTTTTTTTATTACAATATAATTTTTTTAATTATGCTTCAAATATATTTATTTTAATTGACAACCAAAAAGTGAAAATATATAATTTATAAATATAAGGGTATGATTGACATTTATAAAAAAGATGGAGTGTGAGAAGACTTTGGGGAGTGCTAATAGCCACTCCCTTTCGGTAAATCGATTTTTAAATATTAAAATCAAAATCAACCAACTTTTTTGCGGTAATTTCGGTTTCGGTAAGAGTGGTTTCTGGTTTTTAAATATATGAAACCAAAATAATTTTTTTTCGGACCAAAACGATACGATACGGTAAAAACTCGTACCGCTTCCGCCCCTACTAAATTCACATACCAAATTGGATTCATTGGTTGCCTAAAAGTTCTTCGCATGCGACAATAACTGAGTTATTTTCCTTGCTTAGTTGTTAGATAGTGACCTGTTTCAGAAATGGTTAATGTAGCAGTTAGTTTACATGAGTGGGTATGCCTGTGTCAGTGTAGCTTTTCATAGAATACTAGAGGGTTTCTCTAATAAAATAGTTTTGCAATTCTTGAATGTAAAAACAGCCTACCCCAGTTATTCACATTCGTAGGTACTCATGTTACTAGATACATTCAAGAATTCCGGATATCCCAATGACAATCCTTTTCAAACCCTTGTGTAATTGTGTAACCAAAGGGCGAGGGAGATGGAAAGATATGTGACTGAAATTTCATTCTCATTCATTAACACAAACACAAAAACAACTAAGTGGGTTGAGTTGGTGTAGGGGTGTGTTTCGGCCGGATCGGATCGAAATAGGGGTGTTCGAAAAAAAATTCAAAATTTTTGAAAATTTAAAATCCTTTCCAAAATAGAAAAATTAAATTTCGAAAAATCATTTTTTTTTCCAAGTCGGAATATTCGGAATTCTCGGAATTTTTGGAATTTTGGAATTTTCATTAATCGAACAAATCTCAGAAAAGTTGGAACTATCAGTTTTATTTATTTCGGAAAATATCGGAACTGTCATTTTTGAAACATATCTGTGTAACTAGGTTTATACACATTGTAAAAAAAAACAGAGGATGTTTATGACTCGGGTCTTTGCAATATCTTTCGAGTTCATACTGATGCCATTCATCTCGTTATATAATCCAACGAAAACCCCCTAAAAAATGGGTACACAGAAAATTACCACTAGCATGACTGGTTTGAATGTTCATTCACGTAGGCCCTCCAGTTTCATGACTGGTTTGATTCCTTATGCATAAGTGCATCCTTTGAGCAGGTTAAATGCTTCCATTAATAAGTTATACATTCTTCATACTTAGTTTTTATTAGGGGTGTGTTATATACCTAATTTTTATTGGATTTACCTATAAGTACTCATGTTTGGACCAAGTTCAAATTGATAAAGATTCCCTTTAAACTATTTGGTTGAACCCATTTTTAAAATATAACATAGAATAAATCCCGTAACCCAAACAACATTTTTTGAAAATAAATTAAAAAAAGGTGGTAAATCCTTACATGTTGGGAAGAAGATAAGGAAATGTCAAATTTATGGAGTGTTTGACAATCCTAAACAACATTAAAAATACTATTTCCGTGTTACTCTTCAACAGTTTTCGAGTTCGACAACCTCTCTATCATTTCAATGTTAAATTCTGGAAAGTTGGTTTCACCGGATATCAGTGTTCTTTTGGACAACATTAGGAATGTTTGTTTAAATTTCAGCATATCCTTTTATTTTCCCCCCGCACTTGTAATAGATGTGCGACGCTCTAGACGATTTTGTGACGCACATGGAGTTTTCCAATCTTTGGACCGTGGACTCCCCAATGTGTATTGAAATCTTTATTTTGACCTATTTGGTTTGATGTTCTTATAAACTCTTGAAAAAAAATTACATATACAATATTAGAAAAATCAACTATATACTACACATAGAAGTTTAGTGCACTGAATAGAATTTTTAATCGAGTCCTAAATCCCAAAATTCAAAAACCTATAAAATTTTACATATGACATTTGGGAAATGTAACACATAAAACTATTTGTCCAAACAAGATGATAAAACTAATTAAAATAAAAAAAGGAAAGTGGATTATTAATTTGGAATATTCCAAAAAGAAAAAAAACATGACTATTGATTTACTACGAGGGAGTAAAAGAGAAATAATAACTTTTCATAGTTTTTTTGCAATATAGGGGACCCATATCAAAACTTGGAAACTTAAAAGACCAGCCTCATGTTACATCCAATACTTTATTAGAAAACTTTGTTATGGTCAACAATTCAAGAAAAGAAGGGTACTTCTCGAATAAAGAAAATTATTACTTCTTAAGTAAAAACAAAATCATGATGTATGAGCCCATAAGACAAAGAAATAACCCTGGAATAGTTCATTATGATTATATCAAATTACACTGTTAAGGTCACAACTAGAGTAATGTGCATCAACCCAAAAAAATTCAAAAGGCAAAAATTTATGGGATTAATCGTAAGGCACAAACCCAAGAAAACACATAGTATGAAAATAGAGATTAGATGGTGTTTCACAAATAAACTTAAGAAAAACATGCTTACAGTGTTTTGGGAACAACAATTCTAGGTTTTTGTTTTAAAATTTGAACTTTATAAACAAAAAAAATTCTAAATGAAACTTCATGAATTAAAAATTGATAAAGCTCCGCGGGCACCTATTTGCAGCTATACATAGGTGGGTATATATAAGAGTGAATATTTGGGTTGACTTGAGTGAGAAGACAACATTTCTTCTTCTTCTTCTTCTTCTTCTTTTATAATTTGGATGGGTTAGCATGAACATAAGGCATAAGAATGATACAAGGTTGAATGTTGGTTTAGGTGACATTGTGCCCTTCAATAGCAGCCAAGAGACCTATGTGTACATCTAGCAATGTCTTATCGGCCTCTAATTGGAGTATGTATAATATTTACATTAATTACAGGAGATTATGGATGATGAAAGGACACCCCAGATCCCCCAGATCAGAAAGGATACGTGAGGTTTTTTTTATGCGCTCGATCAGTTGTTCTTCCAGTTAGTAATATCAATGTACGCCTGGGTTGTCTCCCCCTTACTTATCCATATGGATTAGTAATAATAGTATGACTGGCGCAATACCCATCTCTACAGTGGTATGACATCATTAGTCAGTGATGGTGCCAATAGAAAATGCTATATAACCGACGATACACACACACACACACACACACACAGAGTGATGTCCATATGACCTCATATTAGTTTTGAGATGACAAATCTCTTGTCGCTGTCACCAATTGGGGGATACCCAATCAGACACTTTTAGATGGCTTCCTATATCCAGTTAAAGAGCCTATCCACCTCATCTCGCAGATCCACGGTGCGTCATTATCCGAAACAAAAAATAAATAGTTATTACAGTTTACTATGTTGGTCAGATTTATGAGGTCGACTAAGATTTAGCCGACTTCTAACGATGTCAAATGTGATAATCGGACATATGAAACATTCTTATCTAAAATCTCCTCAGTTATAAGTGTGATTTTTTATCCCTACATGATAGGATGTATGATGCATTCTTGGAAATATCACACAAATGTGATACATTATAAGAAAAAACATTTTTCTTGGCAAACATTGTCTAACATAACGATGTTGTAAAATCCATTTAGGGACATACCTTTTCATGTTACCAATGTGTCAAAGATTGTATGTGTAGGAATGCGAAAAAGGTGATTCACTATGAGGGATCTTACTCAATTGAGGGTTAACATGGCTGTATAATATGTATGGTTCAAATAATAATGACACAATAATGGTCCCTTAGTTTTTAATGAGCACTTCATATTTCGACAAATCACATTGTAGAGTAGTGTTATAATTTTATCACAATATTCTTGGGAAGGAAACCCTCTAGCACCTTCTTCCAATTTCAAAGATATTTTTAGAAGGAACCCATCTAGAACCTCCTTCCAATTCAAAAGATGTTTTGGGTGAGGGACACCTCCCTCACCTCCTTCAAGTTCCAAAAAGATAATTTGGATGAGGGACCCTTCCCCCACCTCCTTCTAATTCAAAAGATATTTTGGGCGAGTGACACCTTCCCCCACCTCCTTCAAGTTCCAGAGATAGTGTGGCTAGGGACCCTCTCACCTCCTTCAAAATTCAAGATGTTATAGCCTGGGCGAGGGATCCATTCCCCTAGTTCCTTCTAATTCCCAAAACGATATAGTTAGGGTGAGGTATTTCCCCTTGCCAAGACTAGTTGAAATGATACCTGGGCGAGGGAGTCCACATACGAGGGACCCCTTTGCCAAAAGAAACTAAAAATGTAAAATCTAGTGATGAAGTGCACAGTGAGGGACCCCTCTAGTAAATGTCAAATAGTATTTATTTTGCAGACATAAGGTCCAAGAAGTGACCTAAGGAACAAAATAGTCCAGGATGAGGGGGTATATCATGAACATCCCCTCGTCATGAAAAAGATATTCTTTTTCATAACAAAAGTACTGATGTTTGAGGGCTCAAATAGGCCAGTTGGGATCTTCTGAGAGTTTTGGCTTGGTGGCTGAGAGACAAGGTTTATTGAGAAAGGCTTAACCAGTTAGCACTTTAAGATTGGGAGAATAATAGTAGAATGAACCATAGGAGTCACTCAAGCACTAACATAACCTACCTTTAGATGTAAAATAAGTGGGTGGTCAAAGGTGTGTTGATAAAGAAAAATACTTTTACGAAATGATTTTAGAGAGGGTGGTCGTCAAGGCCACTCTCAAGTTCCACGAAGTTTCTACAACAAGTTACCATTTGAAATGTTATTTACCAAATCAAATATTTTGTTATCATCCAGAGACACATTTGCTTTTTGACTTTGCTTTGTACTAGGCGTCGTATGTCAGAGGGGACAGGCGGCTGCAGACCTAGTAGGGCCAAAAGGTACATTGCAGACCTTGTCCCTCTAAGTCTCTCTCTCATTTTTGGCACCCCAAAGTGCCAACTCAGCCCTAGTGCCCAAGTATTAATAGGACCCCTGGGCAAGGTCATAAAGATAGAAAAAATATGTTAGCACTGTTACTCTGTCAAAATCACACCAGACCAGACCTAGTATTCTCTCTTTGCTCTCTCTCTAAGTGCTGATTGCTTATTTCTTCACTTCCACCGTTACAACCATCATTCTCAGGATATTCTTCTTCTCCAAATTGATATTACTATTTGTGAAGTTCCATATTTTCATGGGAGGTTCTAGCATCAACTTCATTTTTACCATAAATAGAAGGTTGTCATACCCAGCTGCTCTTAAGACCTTGGAGACTTTGAGGGCAGAGTCCGTTGGAGTGGATCGCGCCTTACTCGTTCCTATTATTCATAGACCCCAGTCACACTACCCTCCTACGCACATTATAAGGTCATGTTAACCCTCACCAAAGAGGGACAAAAAATTTAAATGTGTTTCAAACATAGAGGAAGGTATATAAAAATGACTAGTTTCTACATGGAAAGATAAAGGGGTAAGGGTAATGGCATGTGAGTAGATATAGGTTATTGAAGGGGTATAACTTAAAAGTGTTTAAAATGACAAAATCCGAATTAGATTATTTTTTAGGGATTAAGGATAAATATCTCGATAAGCTAAATATATTAGAAGAAAGGAAAAAAAGGGACGAGTGAGACCAACTCCAAGGAATAGAAACCTAACAAAATCCCAAATATAGAGATCCTAGTGGGAACTTTATAAATCAACCCAACTCGTGTAGATATCTAAAACATTACAAAGCAAGTTGGCCTAGAGGAATCTCCCTCTAAGGCGGTCATTATGGAGGAGATACATAAGTTGATTTCCTCTCAAAGGGAATCCCCTCACATGTACGAGGAGATACAAAACCCCTACCCAAAAAGTATCAATAAGAAGCCCCCAAGCACTTAACTCGAGGGGGCAATGATGCCAGAGGTTGCACCGGTCAAGAAAGTGATGGTCGAGCAACCTCCCACTCAATTAATTGGATGTGGATGCAAGAGGAAAAGAAAATATTATATCCAAGAACCATGTCCAAAAATCCCTCAATCTTGACCACCTAAGTAATTTGTCTTACTTTATTACTTGTTAAATATATTCATTTCACAAGTCTTTATTTATATTTTACCAAGCATTTCATATATATGCCAACCGATTTAATTGATAAAAAAATCATACATGCCATAATTTCTCGAGATGGCCATTGATGAAATGCAAGAACATGCATAATAGTTCTTTGTTAGTATAGCTCACTAAAAAAAAAATAACACCCATAATTAATTTTGTGGATTTTATTCACATAAATGTTTGCAGCTTTCAAAGTCACGTGTCTTCTAATTAGTTATTGTAAATCTTAGCTGAGACAAAGCATGTTATTTATTATTTTATTTATATCATGATGAATAAAAGAAGATAAAAAGGAAAAAATCTGATCATCTGGAATCATTAATGATTATCGTCAAAAAGTAAATTGGCGTGCAAAGATTTCTTGAATCAGATTTGAAAAAAAAGACAAAATCTTGCTCATCACTTTCTCAAGTGACCCGTAAAAAATACAAAAAAAAAAAAGAAAATAGAAAAAATGAGTAATATATCAACCTGACCCAAATTACGGGCTACTTCACCTAACTAAAATGTGTTGGAATTCAAAATAATATAATTTATTAATTAAATTGTATTGTTGAGTTTTATTTTTGAAATATAATTTAGTATTTTTTTTTTTATGTGAGTTTTTATTTATTGGGTTTTTATATTGGGTATTCTAGTACACAGAGCGAGATAAAGAAAAATGGGTTTAAATGAGGTGGTTATGGTTTTAGTGTTCCACATAGAAACTTTATGAGAAAGTGGAAGGGTATATAACTAAAAGACAAAAGAGGACTATTAGTCTTCTCGTCAAAGAGGCTATGTTATGGTGCTTTGCGGTGGTACGAAACACAATGAATCATGACATGCAACGTGCGTTCGTGTGATTGGGCACTTTGTTGGCGCACGTGCGCATCGTCTCTCGGGGCGTGGGAGCCTAAAGTTTTGGCAAAGTCAACCAGATCGACGACTGCAGTTAATCGATCTAATCAAGGGATGTTGATAAAAAAGACTTTTGCATAGGTATCTTTGTCGTTACTTGAAAAGTCCTTCTAATCAAAACCTTGAATTACCTACAAATAATAGCAATCTAAAGTATAGAGGTAAGTAAGGGTATCAATCCACTTTCTAGGGAGTAAAACAAATGGAACAAATTCAAATGTAATTCACTTTTTATTTTCTTTTTGTGCTTTTTCACTTTCTCTAATTTTTTTAGCTTTTTCAATATTAAAACAAAAGGGTGAGGTGAGATTTTAAACTAAACTAAACTAAGATGAAAATAACTAACTAGAAAATGACTAAAATGAAAAATAAGGTCTAACACTAAAATAAAAGATAAAGTGAGGCAAATAATTGTGAGAACAATTAAGGAGTGGGATTACACCACAAATTTTAATTATTCTAATTAATTAATTTAATTATTTGAATTCTCCCAAATTAATATTAAAATTACAAACCAACTCTCGTTGCAAGTGTAATTAGAATAGAAATCTTTTAGAAAGTTAAAATTAACATCCCACAATCTCTAGAAAATTAGATCTACACTCCTTTTAATTAATCACACGCTAGGATCGATCAATTAGAATTTATGTCAATCTTAGAAATTAATTTTAGAGTTGAAATTCAAGTTATAATACCCCACTTAAGAAACCCCTATCTCTAGTTCGAATCTAAAATGAGTATTATCACTAGAATTTCGATTTTCTCTCGAAAATTATTTACCCTCTCTCGAGGCGTAAATCTAAGGGTGAGGGATCAAATTTAACATTCAAAGAGAAATTTCAAGTAAGCAAACTAATTAAACTAAAATAATATCAAATAAGGGTTTCACCCCACCCCTTGAAAGGGGATTTAGCCTAACATGGTGTAAAATTTGACAAATTAATAATCAAAGCCATAAACAAATAAAATAGAAGGGTAAGAGGACAAATCTTCAAACAAGTCTCCTTAATTTGCAAAATTGGACTCTAATCCTCCTTTGAAATTGAGCAACATCCATTCAAAATGAGCTTTCCACAATATTCAATTACATACAAACACTCATTTGAATCACTCAATAATTAATTTCTCACAAATATCTAAAAAAAATAAAAACAAAATTATTTACAAAAATATTCTACCTAATTTATTTTCTAGTCTAACCTATCTCTCTCTCTCTAGAATTTTCTTCCTATCTAGCTCTTTTTTTTTTTTTTTTGGGGGGGGGGGGGGGGGTCTTCTTCTTCAATATATAGTAGGCATGGAGTATGGGGTAAAAATGAGAATTTAAAGTGCATGTAGGCATGGAAATGGTGAGGTGATGGTTAACATGTGCATGGGGTATTTTAGGAATTGGGCACACATGTGTATATGGTGTGAGGAGCATGTGGGTTGAGAGGTGTGAGGTCACAAAAATCTGATTTGGGTGAGGGTAATTTTGGGATTTGGTTTTGGGTGGTTAGTTAGGGGGTATTTGGGTAAATGTGAATAAATTAGTTTAAGTGGGTTGACTTGGTTTTGGTTTTCTAAGTTGGCCTTGGGGTAGGGATGGCAACGGGTCGGTTCGGGGTCGGGTTTTAACTCCCCGTCCCCGTTAGAAAAACCATTCCCCGTCCCCGCCCCATTCCCCGTTATAACGGGTTCGGGGATCCCCGTCCCCGTTTAAAACGGGTATCGGATTCCCCGCGGGGAACCCGTTTTGATTTTATTTTTTTATTTTTTTTACCGTTAATAGATCTACCTGATTTGTTAAACAAAAAATTATCTGTTAAACAAAACAACCTTTTTGACAGAACAATCTTTTACCTGATTTGTTAAACAAAAAATCATCTGTTAAACAAAATAATTTTTTTGACAGAACAATCTTTTACCTGATTTGTTAAACAAAAAATTATCTGTTAAAAAAAACAATCTTTTTGACAGAACAATCTTCTACCTGATTTTTTTGTTAAATCTCAAAAAATTATCTGTTAAACAAAACAATCTTTTATTTGACACTTTCAGATACGCAATGTAAAAGATTCATGAAACAATCAACAAATCTAGGGCTTGTTTGACAGATTCTTGTAGGCAATAGATCTACCTGATGTGAGAGAGCTGTGAGGAGAGGGCTGAGCGTGACAGCGTGAGGGAGGGCTGAGCGTGATAGCGGCGATGCCTGTCTGCGGAGCTGCGGAGCGTGAGGCGAGGGTGGCGTGACAGCGCGAGGGAGGGCCGGGCGCGAGGGGGGAGGGAGGGAGGGAGGGAGTGAGGAAGGGAGGGAGGCAGCGGCTTTAGTTAGCAGATGTGTGTGTTGTGTTTTGAGGGATTGTAAGGGAGTCTAGGGCTTTAGTTAATTTATATATTTTTTATAATATAAATATATATTTTATAATATATGTTAGTAATTCGGGTATCCCCGTGGAGACCCGAAGGTATACCCGAAACCGACCCCAAACTTTTCGGGGATTTTTTCCACTCCCCGAACCCGATCCGATCCCCGAATTTTCGGAGATTTTTCGGGGATTTTTTTTCTGGTATCCGCGGGGACCTGAAATTTCGGGGAAAATTTCCATCCCTATTGGGACCAAGAGAAGCTGCAAGAGAAGAGGAGTAAGATACGGCCTGAGTTAGATAGGAGCGGCTGAGAGTTTCAGGCGATTGTTATCGTGCTAGCGGGCGATGGCTAAGAGTTTAGGTTTTAGAGAGGAGTGGCTGAGAGTCGGAGTTAGAGAGGAGAGGAGCGGCTGAGAGTTTCTGTTTAGGTTAGTAGTGTGTTGTGTTTGTTAGGGTTAGGGTGTAGTATATATATGGTATATAAATGGAGGGTTGAGATTGTTTTAAATGAAGGGTCCTGATTACACTACTAACAAATTAAATTTTAATGTAAAAATGTTAGTAAAAATGATAACTAAAAAATTATCAAAATAAATGTTAATATTACGATTTCGGAATATATTTTGGATAATTTGGATCGGCGTATTTTCGGAATTTTCGGATCAGAAATTTGGAAATTCGGAAAATTAAATATGGTTTCCAATTTATTTCGGAAGATTGGGAAATCAGAAAATTCGAAAATCGGAAATTTAAAAATGATGCCAAAATCGAAAAATTACGAATCGGAATTCGAAAAAATCGAAAGTTTGGAAATAATTAACACCCCTAGGTTTGTGCCTTTAGTGCCCAAAATAAATATAAATTTCCTGATATATGTGTAAGCATGTGTTTGTTGTACATAATTTCTTCTTATATTCCGTGGTAAAATACTTCAAAGAAAGGTACCATAACATGCCTTTTCTTAGACTCTTCCAATAAATTTAGATCACATTACTTAACGAACATGCTCATGTGAGAACAAAATTTTCATTTTTAATTGTTTTTTTTAAATATTTAAATATAATAAAAAATAAAATTAATTCAAAATATATTTTTTATTATTTTAAATAAGTTGTCCCATGTAGTTATCCTCATAGAAACGTAACTCTTCACACATAAACTAACAAAGTTATGGATTTTACCAATGAATCTAAATCATTCTAAAAGTCAAACTTATTTCCCGAACACAAACAGCATGTCATAGTGATATAGACTGTGTCATTTAGTACCGGCCAAGAGAAAAATATACATTGTTTTTCGCTAAATAAAACAGATTTTGTCTCCTTATCAAAGGAGTACCATGTTTCTTTTGAGGCCCACGGATGTACTCAGTCAATAAAAATAGAGTAATTCTACGTTGACTTATTAATTCGATCTCTTTAGTTCGACTCACTTTTATATTGTGTATATATTCATTTTTTTTTTTATTAATACTCAGTGGATCCCGTCTGAACTTTAAAAACAAATTAATATTGACACGTCAGTGAATCGTATAAAATAAATCGAATTCGTGAGTCGATGTAGAATTAATCATAAAATTAGGATAAATGCTTTTTTATTTATTCTAAGTTTCTTGTATGTTAAACATCATTTTAGTGTATTGTAATTCCCCGTATTTTTATGATATATTAATTTGAGAATTTATTAAATTTAATGTGAATTAATTATTTAATATAAATCCGAAAATTAATTATGTTATAATTATTAATGTGATGAGAGTTAGTAATTATGGAAAATTTGTTGAATATTACTAATGAGAAAAGTAATATATAATATTGGTTATATTAAATGTCACGAGTGAATAAAATGACAATTTTAGAAATTTAAGTCAGGGTGTCACGTCGGGACTAAATATTGATGAATAAAAGTGAATATATTATAAGTTGCTCGTATGGTCATTTTGAGTGCGGCAAAGTATCCGAAAGGGTCGAGATAGTTCGAAAAGTATACTCGGGGGTTTAGTTTGGGTCTCGGGGCGTTTTTAGGCCTATTTAACATCCCGGGAGGGCATTTTGGACATTGCGCATTGTTGGGTAATTAAACCCACGAAATTTCAAGGGTTATATCAGATGTCTAAGGTTGCCTTCTAGGGTTGAAACAACCAAAGACAAGTGACGGCCATAGGAGAGGGAAGGAGAGAGCTTTCAAAGCAATCCAAGGCCTAAAATCCATCTGTTTGCACCGCCACCACCACCAACGCGTAGATCGCATGATGGGGAACGCAACCACACCAAATTTGTCATCAAAACAGAACTCTAAAAATCCCAGACAAGTGTTTATCTTGCTTATTTTTGTTAATGCATCACTCATGTTAGTCTAGGGATGATTAGGATGAGTTTTATGGAAGAAAATCCAAATTTGAGATAGGAAATCGCATGTAGTAATGATTTGAATGTAAATATGGAAACCCCATCACATGTAGGGGATTAAACCACGAAAATATGATGTTTTAGAAGAAGAAAATTCTAGAAAAGAATAATTAGAACCATGTTAAAGAGATTTCTAGGGTTCTTGAGATTTACATGAATTTTGGCCTGTTAATCCATGGTTATTAATGAAAATTTGCATGCTTTACGTAAAAGATGTATGAAATGGGTTTATACTATTAGTAGTACAAATTTTTGGGTGATTGGGAATGAAAAGTTTGGATTTGGATGAGGTTATGTGATAGAACCCGTAACTGGTTAACTGTAGAATTCGCCATACCTGCATGATCGATCGATCGAGCCAAGAGCTTCGATCGATCGAGCCCCAGCCCTCGATCGATGGACCCCTTCTGGCAGACTCTTATTTCCCTTTTGAAATTAGTTGAATTCAATTTAATGAGAAATAATCCTTGGACACCCTTATTAAAATATTTTGGGAGATGAAGAAGACCAGTAGGACTTATAAATAATTATGGGACCTTTAATGTAAGACGAGAGTTGTATTTTTGGGATATTTACATATAAGGGATGATGAAATTGTATATTAAGGGGAGAGACGCGTAAGATAGTTACGTTGGAAATTAGATGAGTACCTAGTGAATTCTACGCTTAGGAGGATAAAGTCCATGAGTGTTACGTAATAAGTTGGTATAATCCCTCAAATTTAAGTACAAAATGAACGGTTATACGTGAGAACTAAATAATGAGAAATAAGGGCAAATGTCGTAATTATGGGATTTGAGATGTACCTAAATTTGATATGGTAATATTAGTATAGTTATATGACTGTGTTTATGCATATATTATCTATGTGTGAAAATCGTGCCCGCGCTACTTGCTATCCCCGAGGTCACCGCGATGGGACAGTCTTATCTCGATGGGACCTTTATGGGGGATATTGACTCGTACCCTAGAAGATAGAAATCCTTGGTACAGGCTATCGAATCGAAAGTTCAGACGGTCCTAAGAGACGTGGGGCATGTACTATCCTCTTAGAGACTTGGAATCTATGCTTCGCCTCAATATTGTTTGTGTATGTGTTAATACAGTTCGAGAGTGATTCCGAACTTGTATTTCCCTTAGTACGAGTGATACGGGGATTGGATAGCAGAGTATGCACGCACCATAATTTTTATGTGGGGTGCTGTTAGAATATATACATATTATACGAGTATTTAATATATATATGAAAATCTGAAATTTGGAACTGCCTACTGTGTAATGGTAAGTAAGAAATGAATAATGACTTCGAATTGGAAATACTTGTTTTGAAAAGTATAATAGGACACTGAGAAACTTTATTAATAAATAAAGTTAAAATGAGAGCTTTGTTACTGAATGATATTTTCCTCTTAAACAATTATATTGTTCATTTTTAAATCTTACGAGTAACCTAAGATAAGTTAAACCATTGGGAAATTTAGTGCGATATAAGATCAGATAATCCGTTGGGAAGGTTAGTGCGATAGGCGTGCACATTAGAAGAGAGGTGAGAATTTCTCAAGAGAGTGCCGCATTAATATGTTGTTGCATTGGCCTGTAAACATTTTAAATACTTGCTAAACAAATTTTAAATCATTCACACTATCGGGATCTGACCCGTTTCTATTTCTCTTTCTCTCTTGTATATATATGTATATATTACAGGTGCCCAGCCACAGGGGCATCATGCATAGGATCCTTTGGAAGGAACGCGCTGCAGCTTAGGTGGGAGTTGCAGGCCTCTTGCTTAGACGACTTCATTTATTTGACTCCACTCCTAGCATATTCATTTAGTGGGGCATGTGTCGCCCTTTCCATTATTCAGTTGTTTATTTGGACATTGTGATTCAGTTATTTCTAGTATTGTCACTTTGGAATTTATTAATGTCTGGATGTTTTACTTTAAGTTTTAATGTTGGGATTTAGTTATTGAATGTTTAAATTATTTGGATTATATGTTCCAGGATTATTGCGGTGTGATTCTTTAATAGTGAATTGTTGTAAATATTTAAATCTTGGTTTATAAAATAAAATTTGGAAAGTAAATTTTAATAATAGTTTTGACACTTAGCTTGAAAATTTATTTTTACGACGGTGATGCTAAGAATGAACCAATTGTTCACAATGATATTAATTTAATAAAGGAGTGATCGTCCGGTATTTAATTTGGCGGGGTGTCACAGGTGGTATCAGAGCATCAGGTTCTAGTGTCCTTAGGATCTGTACAGCTTATTTCGCTTTCAGCTTAACATTTTTTGCTATAGAGCCCTATTTTAGGATTGTTGTATTCCTGCTTTTACGTTTACGTCTTCAGCTATTTGAGATTTGATAATAACTGTAGACTAATGAATTTATTCACGTTTCAGATGTCTCCGAGATGTGCACCAAAGGATAGGCGTGCCCAAGCCGAGCAGCCAGCAGCTCCGGCACAGGGTACAATGAATGTTAATGAGGTAGCCGTTATTGTTGCTCAGGCGGTGAATGCCGCGCTAGCGGTGGTTCAGCAGGCTCCACCCCAGATTCAGGCAGTGGCGCCAGTACCTGCACAGCTTCCATTTGCATGGGAGAGGGTTAGGGATGCTTTTCAGAAGGCGCATCCCCCTAAGTTCTCGGGTAGTTCAAATATCATCATCGTCAGCCAATGGAAGAAAAATATCTAGCGGCATCTTCGTATGTATGAGTGCACAGACGTGCAGAAACAGTTGTTGGCTTCCTTTAAGCTGGTGGGGGCCACTTTGCAGTGGTGGGAGTCCACCACCACCTTGAAGGAGAGGGGCACGATCCCGATTCAGTCATTTTGGGAGCGGTTTGACCGCAAGCACTTTCCACCTGCTGTGCAGACTGAGATGAGGAGGAAATTACTGAACTTAAAACAGGAGAATTCTACCGTTGCTGAGTATGAGGAGGAGTTCACGAGACTTCTCACCATAGTGCTAGATGAGGCACCTACTGAGGGTAAGAATATAATGCTGTTTGTGGACGAGTTATCTTGGAGGATCCGTCAGCACCTTATAGGGAATCTATCTCTGAGTACTTTCATTGATGTAGTCAATGCTTCTTTACTACATTGTTAGGATCAACGCTTCCATCTGTAGGGAAGAAAGAGAGCAGGAGAGTCAGGCCAGCAGGGCAGGACCGGGGGTAGTAGTGCTAGTGGAGCACCGATATCTCAAGGACAGACTCGTCAGCACGAGCAGAGTTCCCATCAGGGGGACCCTGCTAAGCGATTACGTTCAGGTGATTCCAGGCAGGGATCTGGGGGTTTTAGGCAGGGCCAACCTAATAAGCAAGGCCAGCAAAGCCAACACCGACAGCAACAGGGTCAGCAGCAGGGCCAACAGGGCCAACAACATTTTCATCAAGACCAACAAGGCCAGTGGTGGGGTGGTAACGGCCAGTAGGGTCAGAGGGGAGGTAATTTCAAAGGCCGATGTTTTGATTGCGGAAAGCATGGCCATAGGCGCCAGGATTGTCCAGAGGGAGAGAGGGCCCCACAACAGCAGGGTGCCCGTAACGAGCCACAGAGGCAACTTTTTCCAACCGCCCTCCCAGCCCCAGCTCAAGTATCAGCCCTACCAGCCGTTCCAGTAGCTCTAGTGCAGCAGGGACAGTTACAGTATGGACGTGTCTATAACGTTCACCAGGCAACAACTCCACAGGCACCACCCGCGATTGAGGGTATGTTTCCTATCCATGGTACTATGGGTCGGGTTTTATTTGATACTGGGGTGATGCACTATTTTATAGCTATGCATTTTGCGAAGGCCTTAGGGTTATTAGCCACAGCAGAGAGCACGGTGACGTGTGTAGACTCACCACTCGGGAGTGGGTCGCTTATTTTCTTTATATGCCAGGGAGTGGGGGTAGAGATTGGTAGCTTGGTATTACCTACAGACATGTTAGTCTTAGATATGCATGAGCATGACATTATTATCGGTATGGATTGTCTCACAACTTACAGAGCCATAATTGATTGTTTCGGTGGGAGTATTGTCTTTGCCATTCCGGGGCAAGAGATGTTTGTAGTGGCGATGCCTCACCCAGAAGGAGGCTCGACTGCTCATTTATATTATATAGAGGAGGATACCTCTAAGGAGGTTGTGATTCCCTTAGACTCGATTCTAGTTGTTCATGACTATTCCTATGTATTTCAGGAGATACCAGGCCTACCCCCCAGTCGAGAGATAGACTTTGTCATAGATTTATTACCGGATACTAGACCGATAGCACGCGCCCCATACCGTATGGCTCCGGCAGAGATGCGAGAGTTACGAGATCAGATAGAGCACTTGTTAGGTCAGGGCTTCATTCGCAGGAGTACCTCACCTTGGGGCGCTCCAGTTCTGTTTGTGAAAAAGAGAGATGGTTCACTGAGGCTATGTGTGGATTACAGGGAGTTGAACAAGGTCACGATACGGAATAAGTATCTGTTGCCTCGAATCGATGATCTATTCGACCAGTTGAGGGGATCAACTTTCTTTTCAAAAATAGATCTAAGGTCGGGGTACCATCAGTTACGTATTAGGGAGCAAGATGTTTCAAAGACTGCTTTCTTGACGAGATATGGGTCCTATGAGTTCAGGGTGATGCCATTTCGCCTCACAAATGCTCCAGCCATGTTTATGGACTTAATGAACCGAGTGTTCAGAGAGTTCTTGGATTAGTTTGTCATCATCTTCATAGATGACATTTTGATATATTCACACTTCGAGGAGGAGCATGCCGAGCACTTGAGACAAGTTCTTCAGACTCTACGAGAGCATCAGCTGTATGCTAAGTACGAGAAGTGCGGATTCTGGTTGCGAGAAGTACAGTTCTTGGGGCATGTTATTTCTGAGCAGGGGATAGCAGTTGACCTAAGTAAAGTGTCAGCAGTGAGGGAGTGGGGATAGCCCACGACACCGACAGAAGTGCGTAGTTTCTTGGGGTTAGTCGGATATTACTGGAGATTCATTCGAGGATTCTCCAAAATAACGGGTCCATTGATGAACTTGACTCGTAAAGGGGTACCATATGTTTGGGATGATGATTGTCAATTGTCTTTCGACGAGCTAAAATACAAGTTTACGTCAGCATCAGTCCTTGCTTTACCGAAGCCAGGTGTGGAGTACCTGGTTTACACCGATGCCTCTTTACGGGGACTTGGGGGAGTAATTCAGTAGGAAGAGAAAGCTATAGCTTTTGCCTCCCGCAAGCTTAAGCCGCATGAGAAAAATTACCCCATCCACGACCCGGAGTTAGCATCGGTTGTTTTTACATTGATGATATGGAGACACTATTTATTAGGGGAGAAATTTCGCTTGTTCATAGACCACAAGTAACTGCATTACCTATTCACTCAGCGAGAGTTGAATATGCGTCAGCGCAGATGGTTGGAGTTTGTGAAGGACTATCAGTTCGACATACAGTACCATCCGGGGAAGGCCAACGTAGTTGCTGATGCGTTGAGCCGTAGACCGGTAGACGATGTAGCGAATGTATGGAAAGCAAAGTGGAAGGAGTTGGGTCACCAGGACGCAGTAGCCCGTTCCTTCATATTTGTTATGACAATAACACCCGAGATTGTTACGTGGGTGATACAGGCACAGACCGCAGACCCGTTTTTCCAGGAGCAGATTGTACGACTTTTAGCTAAGGGTGTTGAGTCCTATTCTATTAGTTCTGATGGGGGTTTGAGGTTTAATGGGAGATTGGTGGTTGCAGAAGGAGAAGAATTACGTCATGCAGTGATGACCCAGTCTCACGGGTCTCGATTTGCGGTATATCCTGGAGGAGATAAGATGTACCAGGATATGAGGAGGCAGTATTGGTGGAGTGAGATGAAGAAGGACATTGTTGAGTTCGTGTCCAAGTGTTCTACCTGCCAGCTGGTAAAGGCGGACCATCAGAAACCGTCAGGGTTGCTTTAGCCATTTGAAGTACCCGCATGGAAGTGGGAGAGTATTTCCATGGATTTTATTACAGGGTTGCCTACATCACAGCGGGGCCACGACTCTATCTGGGTGATTGTAGACCGTTTGACCAAGGTGGCTCATTTTCTGCCGATGCGGACAGACTGTACCACTGGTCAGTATGCTCAGTTGTTCATTGCTGAGATTGTCAGATTACATGGGGTGTCCCTGAATATTATGTCAGATAGAGACAAGATTTTCGTGTCGCGTTTTTGGGAAAGCTTTCAGGAGGCTATGGGTACTGAGTTGAGGTTGAGTTCAACTTATCACCCACAAATAGATGGACAGACAGAGCGTACTAATCAGATGTTGGAGGATATGCTACACATGTGTGTTCTTGATTTTGGAGGAGGTTGGGAGACACATCTTCCACTGGTAGAGTTTGCTTGTAATAACTGTTATCAGTTCACGATTGGCATGGCTCCATTTGAGGCTTTGTATAGCAGGCCTTGTCGTTCCCCAACTTGTTGGCTCGAGGTGGGGGATAACAAGTTTCTAGGACCAGAGGTAATTTAGGAAACCTCCGCGAGTATTGAGATGATCAGGAGTCTCATTCGAGTAGCCCAGGATAGGCAGAAAAGCTACGCCGATGCGAAAAGGTTCTTCCGGGAGTTTAATGTGGGGGACCAAGTGTTACTACGTGTATCTCCTATGAAAGGAGTGATGAGGTTCGGGAAGAAAGGGAAATTGGCCCCGAGGTACGTGGGATCATTTCCCATTATCGAGAGGATTGGGCCGGTAGCATACAGATTGGGACTGCCAGAGCATTTACATTGCATTCATGATGTATTTCACATCTCATCGTTAAGACGATATCTTCGGGATGATATGGCCCATACCCACATTGCGATAGATGAGATAGACTTACTGTAATACCCCGTATTTTTGGCTATATTTATTTTTGGGATTAATTAATTAAATGCGTATTAATTGGAAATTAATCCGGGTTAAAAATACTAACGAGATGCGAGTTGGTATTTGATTATGTGCATACATGTTTTTATATGAATATTGAATTATGAAAAATTCGTCGTGAGATTAATATACGGCATTTTGGAAATTTTGTTGAGACGCGTGTGACCGCCGCGTCATGGTGTATTATTTTAATTATAAAAGTGAATTTAAATTCTATAAACCGTATGGTCATTTTGAGTGCGCCAACGCGTCCGGAAGGGTCGAGATAGTCAGAAAACACTAGCCGGGGGTGCAGTTTGGGTCCCGGGGTATTTTTAGGCCATACCGGCAACATAAAGGGCATTTTAGTAATTTTGTATTTTTGAGGAATTAAAAGTGACGAAAATTAGGAGTTTTAATCTGATTGGGAATTGACCCACTAAGCCACTAACCAAACCATATTAACCCAACAAGCTACGGGGGTTGTTAGATTAGGTTTCCTAAATTTCCCCAAATCAAACCCTAGCCACCATAGCCTTTTGGAGAAGAAAGCTTGGAGAGGGAGAGGAAGAGAAGGAATTCTGCAGAAATCTTCACCGAACCAACACCAAATTCAGAGACAATAAAAGGCAAGTGATTTAAATTACATTCTTTATGCAGTGAATGCTTCTTCCATGTTAGAAATCTTGATAATCAATCTTATTTAAGAGTTAAAGGAAAACTCATGAAATTGGAAGTTATTAGTTTAATTTTGGGTATAGGTTTGCATGTAGAAACGTTGTTTGAAGATTGAATTCAGAGATTTCATATTTATGTGATGTAACAACGGATTAAATTCTGGGAATTTATGATGATAATAATCTAGGGTTTATGTTCTTGAAGAAAATTGGAGAAAAAGGTAGAAACTTGTGATTTAATGATGTTTAGGATGTATTAATTCCTTAAAATATGTTAGTGTATGACCTTAGCATGTTTTAGGATGATTAGAGAACTTAAAACAATGGTTGGGACTAAGTTTGGAGGAGATTTGAGGAGTAAAAATGGTCAAAAACGAGATTAAGACAAATATGGGACGAAACTGGTAGGTCGTTAGAAGCCCCTCCCCAGGTCGTTCGAACGAACTCGTTCGAACGAGCTTCTAACGAATTGACCAGTCGCTTCTAACGAAAGGGAACTTTGTTCGAACGAGATCTCGTTAGAAGGTACAGTTCGTTCGAACGAACGAGCTGACAGTTTGATCTCGTTCGAACAGCCTTGTTCGAACGAGACTTCTAACGAGCTAGCAGTTTGGGCCTTTTTGGCCTGTTTTGATTTTGGGAGTCCCGTAAACTTGTTCGAGGGTAGAGTTAACATTCCTTTGATGATATATGGCTAGATTTGGGACTTTTGGGTTATTATGAGGAGTAAATTATATACGAGTGATTTAAATCAATGAACCGTTTGGGTTGAGACGTGAGTGTCTACTACGACGTGAGAATAAATTTAGGGCGCGTATGATTATAAACCGGAATCGTATAACGTGTGTAAATTATATATTGGTACTAGAATGAGAATAGTACTACGATTAAACTACGGGATTACTAAGACGTGTGTTTACTTAGTATTGGTATATGAATTGTGTGTATGACATACCTACCATACTTGCTATCACGGGAGGTTTGCGTTCGCTTAGGGCCCTCTAATCCTTGTGTTGCCCGGATTTAGACTAGTTACCTTGATGAACATAGGTCATAGAAAGACTTATTGGGATATTAATAAGTCCGCTCATCGTGGGAGCGTAGGTATGTGCGTGACCCATGTGATGTGACTGTGTTCGCCTCCATTATTTGTGATGTTGTTATTTGTGAACTATTCCTGAGAGATTCGGAATATGTAATCCTTATGTACGTGATGTACCGGGATGGATAGCAGAGTATGTGTGCACCACAGCTTAGTTCTCGGGGTGCTTATATTGTATATTTATGACGTGAATAATATACACTTAATTAATGGGAACCTTCATGTTAATGTTGTGAATATAATTACGGTATTGTTTCGAGAAACATAACGAGTTAGCTGATAGTGAAATATATTGCATATTGAGCATCTGAGTTTACGTTAAACCCCTACTTAATTACGAGCGTTATAATGTTAATAGAACCGAGTAATATGGGTAGGACCTATGATAGTCTAGCTAGATATGATGTCACTTAGCTAGTGGTCTGTGTCGTTGTAGATGGGTACTTACGTTAGGAGTGCACAGTTAGACGAGAGGTGAGAATATCATATGAGTGCACGTCCTAACATGTACTTTGCATTTAATGTTTTAAATGATTTTAAAGAACTTCCAGGTTTTTAAAATATCTTCACATTCGGGCTCTGACCCGTTTGCTTTCAAATCTATTTTCTTTGTAAAACCATTTTAGGTGCCCAGCCACAAGGACACCATGCATAGGATACTCATTCTGGTGACGAGCTGTAGCTGTTTGTAGAAGCTACAGGGATTTGCTTGTAGACGCCTCTATCACTTGGATTCCAGATTCATTATCTATCAGTTGTAGGGCATGTTGCCCATTTCTATTAGAGTTACATTTCCATTACAGTTTCCAGACTTTGGCATGTATTGATTTAGTATTCAGTTTACTTATTTCAGTTGTGGGATTGTAGTGAGGAGTTTTCCTCCAGACTTTATTTACATTGCGTGATGGTTATTCTATTTACTTCAATATGGTGAATGGTGTTATTTTTCTTTATTACACTTGTTGCATGTTAATCAGACTTAAATTAAAATTTGGCACTTACTTTTTAAATATTAGGTGGTTAGTAATCATTAAAATGTTTTCGACAGTGATGCTATTAACTGGACCAACTTGGCATTTTGAATTAATTTAATAAAGGAGTAGCTACCCGATATTTAATTAGTCGGGGTGTCACAGGTGGTATCAGAGCATCAGGTTCTAGTGTCCTTTAGGATCTGACGGCTTATTATGTTTCCGCTAAGTTTCTTTGATATAGAGCCCTATATTTTAGGACTGTTGTACTCTTTTTGTGTATGCTTCGTTCTTCAGCTGTATTAAGTTTATAACTGCGAACTTATAAACTTCATTCTTATTTCAGATGCCTCCACGACGTGCACGACGAGTTCCCAGGGATGCAACGCCCGAACCCCAGCCCGCTCCAGTTCAGGGCATGATGAACGCCGCTGAGGTTGCATCTATAGTAGCCCAAGCGGTAAATGTAATTACCGTTGTTCAGCAGGCACCACCTCAGGCGCCGGTTGCCGCGCCAGTGCAGGCAAATGCATTCCCGTCTGCTTGGGAGCGTGTACGTGACGCTTTTCAGAAAGCGCATCCGCCAGAGTTTGCAGGTAGCTCAGATGTGGTAGTCTCGAGCCAGGGGAGGAAGGATATGCAGAGGCACTTAAGGATGTATGAGTGCACGGACGTCCAGAAGCAGGTGCTAGCTACTTTCAAGCTAGTTGGATCTGCACTGCAGTGGTGGGAGTCTATTACCACCATGGAGGAGAGGGATACTCTCACTATTCAGGACTTCTGGGTGCAGTTTGACCGCAAGTACTTTACGTCGGCTGTTCACACGGAAATGAGGAGGAAATTGATGAGTCTGAGGCAGGAGGGTAAGATCGTGGCCGAGTATGAGGCCGAGTTCACGAATCTGTTGAATATCGTTCCAGATGAGATACCAACAGAGAAGAAGAAGATTGAGAAGTTCACGAACGGTTTGACTTGGAGGATCCGTCAGCATCTGTTAGGGAACCTTTCGTTGGCCACTTATTCTGATGTGGTTAACGCTGCTTTGTTACACTGCCAGGACCACCGCTATCATATGGCCGAGGGCAAGAGGTCGGGAGAGTCTAGCCATCAGGGCAGGATAGGAGGACATGGTGCCGGTGGGGCACAATCTGTCCAGGGGCAGAGACAGGGTGAGCAGGGTGAGCAGCAGGGGGATCAGAAGAGGTTCCGATCAGGGAACTACAGATAGGGACAGGGAGGTTTCCGTCAGGGCCATCAGGGTCCAAACGGCCATCAGGGCCAACAGGGGCAGAATGGGCAGCAGTTTCACCAGGTCCAGCAGGGCCAAGGGAGGAACGGTAACGGCCACCAGGGCCGGGGACAACAGGGGCAGAGAGGAGGGAACTTCCCAGGGAAGTGTTTTGTTTGTGGCAAGACTGGCCATAAGCGACAGGATTGTCCTGATAGGGGCAGGGCCCCACAGCAGCAGCAGAAGGGTGCTCGCCAGGAGCCACAGAGGCCTATGTTTCCCGCCGCTCTCCCCGCACCGCCACAGATGGCAGCATTGCCACCCATTCCAGCAGTCCCAGTTCAGCAGGGGCAGCTACAGTATGGACGTGTCTACAACGTCCACCAGGCTGCAGTTCCACAGGCACCGCCCGCGATTGACGGTACGTTTCCTATCCATGGCACTATGGGTCGGGTATTGTTTGATACGGGGGCTACACATTGTTTTATAGCTACACACTTCGCGAAAGCTTTAGGATTGTTAGCTACGACCGAGAGCACAGTGACGTATGTCGACTCACCATTGGGGAGTGGGTCACTTATTTTCTTTATATGCCGGGGAGTGGGGGTAGAGATTGGTGGTTTGGTATTACCTGCAAACATGTTGGTATTAGATATGCATGTTCACGATGTGATTATCGGTATGGATTGGCTCGTAGCTTATAGGGCCATGATTGATTGCTTCAGCGGGAGCATTGTTTTTGCCATTCCGGGGCAAGAGATGTTTGTAGTGGCGATGCCTCGCCTAGAGGGAGGATCGACCGCTCATCTGTATTACATTGAGGAGGATACCTCTAAGGAGGTAGTGATTCCTTTAGATTCTATCCCAGTAATCAGGGAGTATTCGGATGTGTTTCAGGAGATACCAGGCTTACCCCCCAGTCGAGAGATAGACTTTGTTATAGATTTGCTACCGGGTCCGAGACCTATAGCACGCGCACCGTACCGTATGGCTCCAGTTGAGATGAGGGAGTTACGGGATCAGATAGAGCAGCTGTTAGGTCAGGGCTTTATTCGCAGGAGTACCTCACCTTGGGGTGCTCCAGTTTTGTTTGTGAAGAAGAGGGACGGTTCACTGAGATTGTGTGTGGACTACCGAGAGTTGAATAAGGTCACGATACGGAATAAGTATCCGTTGCCTCGAATCGATGACTTATTCGACCAGTTGAGAGGAGCTTCTTTCTTCTCAAAGATTGATTTGATATCGGGATACCATCAGTTGCGTATTAGGGAGGAGGATGTCTCGAAGACTGCGTTCTTGTCGAGATATGGTTCTTATGAGTTTCGGGTTATGCCTTTTGGTTTGACCAATGCTCCAGCAGTGTTTATGGACTTGATGAACAGAGTGTTTAGGGATTTCCTAGACCAGTTTGTCATTGTCTTCATTGATGATATTCTGGTTTACTCCCAGACAGAGGAGGAGCACGCCGAACATTTGAGGCAGGTTTTGCAGACACTTCGTCAGAACGAATTGTATGCAAAATATGAGAAATGCGGGTTTTGGCTGAAGGAGGTCCAGTTTTTGGGACACATTATTTCCGACCAGGGAATATCTGTTGATCCGGGGAAGGTATCCGCGGTGAGGGAGTGGGGACAACCCATGACACCGACTGAAATTCGTAGTTTCTTGGGTCTAGCAGGATACTATAGGAGGTTTATTCGGGGTTTCTCAGAGATAGCAGGTCCTTTGACACATCTGACTCGTAAGGGTGTGCCATACATCTGGAGTGATGCCTGTCAGTTGGCATTCAATGAATTGAAGGACAAATTGACCCCAGCACCTGTGTTAGCATTGCCGAGACCGGGAGTTGAGTATTTGGTTTACACCGATGCGTCTTTGCAATGGCTTGGAGGTGTATTGCAGCAGGAGAGACAGGCCATAGCTTATGCTTCCCGTAAGCTTAAGCCTCATGAGAAGAATTACCCCATGCATGATTTGGAGTTGGCAGCAGTGGTATTTGCCCTACGGATTTGGAGGCACTATCTTTTGGGGGAGAAGTTCCAACTGTTCACGGATCACAAGTCCCTACAGTACCTGTTCACGCAGAAGGAGTTGAATATGCGGCAGCGTAGGTGGCTTGAGTTTGTGAAGGACTACCAGTTCGATATCCAGTATCACCCGGGTAAGGCTAATGTGGTAGCAGACGCGTTGAGCCGTAGGCCAGTAGATGAGGTGGCAGAGGTGTGGAAGGCAAAGTGGAAGGAGTTGGGACACCAGGATGCAGTGGCCCGATCTTTCATGTCTGTGATGACCGTTACACCACATATTGTCACGAAGGTAGTACGGGTACAGGCTAATGACTCATTCTGTCAGGAGCAGATAGTTCGATTACTAGCAGAGGGAGCCGAGTCCTATACCGTTAGCTCAGACGGGGGATTACGCTTCAATGGGAGATTGGTAGTTCTGGAAGGGGAGATGTTGCGACACGAGGTGATGGCAGAGTCGCACGGCTCACGATTTGCGGTACATCCCGGAGGGGACAAAATGTACCAAGACATGAGACGCCAGTATTGGTGGAGCGGTATGAAGAGAGATATCGCTGAGTTTGTTTCGAAATGCGCCACTTGTCAGCTTGTAAAAGTGGATCATCAGAGATCGGCAGGATTTCTACAGCCATTGGAGGTCCCGGTGTGGATGTGGGAGAGCATATCCATGGACTTTATCACGGGGTTGCCTACATCGCAGAGGGGTCACGACTCCGTTTGGGTAATTGTGGACAGGTTGTCCAAGGTCGCTCACTTTTTACCCGTAAGGACTGACTACACTACGGGACAGTATGCCCAGCTCTTCATTTCAGAGGTTGTGAGACTTCACGGTGTGCCCCTAAATATCGTGTCTGACAAAGACAAGATATTTGTTTCGAGGTTTTGGGAGAGTTTCCAGGAGGCCATGGGCACGGAACTGCGGTTGAGTACGACTTATCATCCACCGACTGATGGGCAGACCAAGTGCACAAATCAGATGTTGGAGGACATGCTGCGCATGTGCATCATTGACTTTGGGGTGGATGGGAGCAGTACCTACCACTGGTGGAGTTTGCTTATAACAACTCCTATCAGTTTACTATTGGCATGGCTCCATTTGAGGAATTGTACGGTAGGCCTTGTCGTTCCCCAGCATGTTGGTTAGAGGTGGGGGACAACAAACTGCTTGGGCCGGAAGTGATTCAGGATACTTCGGCAAGGATTGAGTTGGTTCGGAGTCGCATTCGGGTAGCTCAAGACAGGCAGAAGAGTTACGCTGATGCGAAGAGGTTTTTCAGAGAGTTCCAAGTGGGGGACCAGGTTTTGCTTAGAGTGTCTCCTATGAAGGGGATTATGCGTTTCGGGAAGAAGGGGAAGTTGGCACCGAGGTATGTGGGTCCGTTTCCTATTATTGAGCGGATCGGATCGGTTGCGTATAGACTTGGGTTACCGGAGCATTTGCATTGGATTCACGATGTGTTCCATATTTCCTCGCTGAGGAAATACTTTAGAGATAATTTGGCTCATTCTCACATTGCTGTGGAGGACATCGATCTCAAGCCGGATAGCTCCTACGAGGAGGGGCCAATTGCTATTTTGGACCGAAGCGAGAGGAAACTGCGATCAAAGATAGTCCCGTTAGTGCGTGTTCAGTGGAGACATCACAATGTCGAGGAGTCCACATGGGAGCGCGAGGATGAGATGCGCGAACATTATCCAGAGTTATTTTTAGCAGGTACTTTCTAGTTTCGAATTTCGGGACGAAATTCAGTTATTAGGGGGGAAGTATGTAATACCCCGTATTTTTGGCTATATTTATTTTTGGGATTAATTAATTAAATGCGTTTTAATTGGAAATTAATCCGGGTTAAAAATACTAATGAGATGGGAGTTGGTATTTGATTATGTGCATACATGTTTTTATATGAATATTGAATTATGAAAAATTTGTCGTGAGATTAATATACGGCATTTTGGAAATTTTGTTGAGACGCGTGTGACCGCCGCATCATGGTGTATTATTTTAATTATAAAAGTGAATTTAAATTCTATAAACCGTATGGTCATTTTGAGTGCGCCAACGCGTCCGGAAGGGTCGAGATAGTCAGAAAACAATAGCCGGGGGTGTAGTTTGGGTCTCGGGGTATTTTTAGGCCATACCGGCAACATAAAAGGGCATTTTAGTAATTTTGTATTTTTGAGGAATTAAAAGTGACGAAAATTAGGAGTTTTAATCTGATTGGGAATTGACCCACTAAGCCACTAACCAACCCATATTAACCCAACAAGCTACGGGGGTTATTAGATTAGGTTTCCTAAATTTCCCCAAATCAAACCCTAGCCACCATAGCCTTTTGGAGAAGAAAGCTTGGAGAGGGAGAGAAAGAGAAGGAATTCTGCAGAAATCTTCACCGAACCAACACCAAATTCAGAGACAATAAAAGGAAAGTGATTTAAATTACATTCTTTATGCAGTGAATGCTTCTTCCATGTTAGAAATCTTGATAATCAATCTTATTTAAGAGTTAAAGGAAAACCCATGAAATTGGAAGTTATTAGTTTAATTTTGGGTATAGGTTTGCATGTAGAAACATTGTTTGAAGATAGAATTCAGAGATTTCATATTTATGTGATGTAACAACGGATTAAATTCTGGGAATTTATGATGATAATAATCTAGGGTTTATGTTCTTGAAGAAAATTGGGGAAAAAGGTAGAAACTTGTGATTTAATGATGTTTAGGATGTATTAATTCCTTAAAAGATGTTAGTGTATGACCTTAGCATGTTTTAGGATGATTATAGAACTTAAAACAATGGTTGGGACTAAGTTTGGAGGAGATTTGAGGAGTAAAAATGGTGAAAAACGAGATTAAGACAAATCTGGGACGAAACTGGTAGGTCGTTAGAAGCCCCTCCCCAGGTCGTTCGAACGAACTCGTTCGAACGAGCTTCTAACGAATTGACCAGTCGCTTCTAACGAAAGGGAACTTCGTTCGATAACTTCGTTCGAACGAGATCTCGTTAGAAGGTACAGTTCGTTTGAACGAACTGGATCTCGTTCGAACAGCCTCGTTCGAACGAGACTTCTAAAGAGCTGACAGTTTGATCTCGTTCGAACAACCTCGTTCGAACGAGACTTCTAACGAGCTGACAGTTTGGGCCTTTTTGGCCTGTTTTGATTTTGGGAGTCCCGTAAACTTGTTCGAGGGTAGAGTTAACATTCCTTTGATGATATATGGCTAGATTTGGGACTTTTGGGTTATTATGAGGAGTAAATTATATACGAGTGATTTAAATCAATGAACCGTTTGGGTTGAGACGTGAGTGTCTACTACGACGTGAGAATAAATTTAGGGCGCGTATGATTATAAACCGGAATCGTATAAAGTGTGTAAATTATATATTGGTACAAGAATGAGAATAGTATTACGATTAAACTACGGGATTACTAAGACGTGTGTTTACTTAGTATTGGTATATTAATTGTGTGTATGACAAACCTACCATACTTGCTATCACGGGAGGTTTGCGTTCTCTTAGGGCCCTCTAATCCTTGTGTTGCTCGGATTTAAACTGGTTACCTTGATGAACATAGGTCATAGAAAGACTTATTGGGATATTAATAAGTCCGCTGATCGTGGGAGCGTAGGTATGTGCGTGGCCCATGTGATGTGACGCCTCCATTATTTGTGATGTTGTTATTTGTGAACTATTCCTGAGAGATTCGGAATATGTAATCCTTATGTACGTGATGTACCGGAATGGATAGCAGAGTATGTGTGCACCACAGCTTAGTTCTTGGGGTGCTTATATTGTATATTTATGACGTGAATAATATACACTTAATTAATGGGAACCTTCATGTTAATGTTGTGAATATAATTACGGTATTGTTTCGAGAAACATAACGAGTTAGCTGATAGTGAAATATATTGCATATTGAGCATCTGAGTTTACGTTAAACCCCTACTTAATTACGAGCGTTATAATGTTAAGAGAATCGAGTAATATGGGTAGGACCTATGATAGTCTAGCTAGATATGATGTCACTTAGCTAGTGGTCTGTGTCATTGTAGATGGGTACTTACGTTAGGAGTGCACAGTTAGACGAGAGGTGAGAATATAATGTGAGTGCACGTCCTAACATGTACTTTGCATTTAATGTTTTAAATGATTTTAAAGCACTTGCAGGTTTTTAAAATATCTCCACATTCGGGCTCTGACCCGTTTGCTTTCAAATCTATTTTCTTTGTAAAACCATTTTAGGTGCCCAACCACAAGGACACCATGCATAGGATACTCATTCTGGTGACGAGCTGTAGCTGTTTGTAGAAGCTAAAGGGATTTGCTTGTAGACGCCTCTATCACTTGGATTCCAGATTCATTATCTATCAGTTGTAGGGCATGTTGCCCATTTCTATTAGAGTTACATTTCCATTACAGTTTTCAGACTTTTGAAGCCCTTATACTTTTGACTCATTTGAGTCTAGACTGTATAAGAGCTCATCTAGTTTGGAAATGGTGACAAAATAGTGTCCATCCTAGAAACCAAAGAGCTTCAGAAATTGGGTTGCTTCTTCTTCTATTCATCTTGTGATGATCCTATGACTATAGCTATCACTCACACACTTAGAATTTAATTCTTGCATATCATATTGCACCCTTATGTGTATTAATGTGGTGAGTGTGTTCTAATCCCTCAATTTGATTTTTTTTAATTTTTTGGTAATTTTAAACATATTTTAAACAAGGTTTTATTTAATTTAAACTTGATTTAAAAAGTTTTGGGGTTAATATCTAAATATGTTATGTTGTGATTTTTGGCATAAAGTTACTTTGGGTAGGAACCAAAAGCGCTAGAGACTCCAGGGTTGGCTTTGTAATTAGTTTGGGACGCGCGTTTGCATTTATCCTATAGCCAACACTTGCTGTCCTCTGATTGGCCAGAGCTGTGTTTCTTTACTGAGACAAACCATCGCATGTTTTCAGCCCTTGGATCAACCCTTATCGATGGCCTGCATGTCGCGTGAGTGAATCCCCGTGTAAACCCTTAAGCCAATCACAGCCTGTTTAATCCACCGCCTGTTGTGAGCCCTTGGATTGCATTCAAAGGAGCTTGACTCAATCTCAGCCATTGTTTTTGAACGATGGTCTGGAATCTTCTTCTCTTGCTATTTAAAGGCCTCTCATCTCAGCCTTCGAAAGCTTTTACCACTTTGAGTTTTCTCAAAAAAAGAATAGAGAGAGAGAGAGAGAAGAGAGAAGAGAGAAGTTAGAGAGAGAAACCAGAGAGCCAAGTTAGAAACCCTAACTTCGTCAAATCCTTCTCCAAACCTAAACCACTTACCTCTCCATAAACACCATAACCAAATAAACACCATCCTTAGTGTTTCTTGAGTTATGAGAGTTCGAGTTGAGTGATTTCTGGGTTGCTGAATCCTTTTGTTCATAAAATCTTATTTCCAACTTAGACACATACTCAGATCTTGTTTCTGATTCAATAGAAATCATAGATCTGAAGTTTTGCATGTCATAATACACTTAGTTGCATTTATTTCTCATCTTGAGAATTTCGTTGTTGATTGTTTTCTGATTAAAACATTTTCTTACTTCAGAATCAACATATAAATGTTTTCTAGTTTTTGTTTTTACAAAACCTAGCCTGACCTAGTTGGATTCGCACTTGGAGGGTTCTCAATCTCCTAAATATTTTCAAAATAGATTGAGAAAGGTCTTGACCGATTTCTTAAGCAAGATCTCCGTGGAATCTGGGTTATTTTGAAAGGTCAAAAAGGCTTTTGGTTTTGTAAGAAAGAAATATAACAAACTCACTGCATATAGACTTTATATGTGATTTGTTAGGATTGTCTGTAACTAATAAGTGTGTGTGTGTGTGCATGCATGTGTTTTAGAACACTTTTCACAAACATCTTCACACTACAAACACTGAAAGTGTTGGCTATAAGATTTGGTGAACAATAAGTCGACGTAAAGTGCTGAAACAAAAGAAGAGTTGACAAACTGAGAGGACTACATCAACAAACAAGATCTGCAGAAAAGTTAAGGACGCCAGAGGGTACAATCCTGAACTTATATATATTTGTTTTTGTGTGCATGTTAGTTAAATAGGTTGTAAATCACATATTTGTTTTAGTGATTGTTTTTGTTTTACTCCGTAGAGGGAGTCGTGGATGTTTCCTCAAGGTTGAGGTTTTACCACGTTAAAAATCCTGAGTATTAATGTTTCTACATCTTCTCATCTCATTCTGATGTGTGCTGAGTTTAAAACATTTTAAACTGTTTACTAAAACTTGTTATCAAATCTTGTCCATATCTCGTACATAATTTTTGTTAACACATCTTGTGTTCAAAATCTTTTTGATTTAAGTAAAGAGTTTCTTAAACAAACTTTCGGAGTTTCTTAAATAGTTTATTTTCATAAACGGCTTTGGCAACGTTATTTCAATTGGTATCAGAGATTTTGGTGAACTTTTTCAAAAAGATCCTGAGTTTCTGAAACTATTTTCTCAAAATCAATAATGGACGAGAAAAATGAAAGATATGGTAACTTGACCAGACCCCCAGTCTTTGATGGAACCAATTTTTCTTACTGGAAAGTAAGAATGATTTCTTTCATTCAAGGAACCCTGGGAGACGATGTGTGGGATATTATTGAAAAAGGATACTTTTATCCTACTAAACCAGCCACTGAAGGAAGTACTGAGAGGGTTAAGAAAATATTAAGTGAGTTTACTCAAGAAGAGAAACAAGTTTCTCGCAATAATAATAAAGGAAAGAATGCTATATTTATGTCTATAAACGAACATGAGTTCAAGATAATCTCATCTTGTACCACTTCCAAGGAAGCATGGGATACCTTGATTACTGCCCATGAAGGAGACTCTAGGGTAAAAGCTGCTAAGACTCAGATGTTAATCCAACAGTATAATTCTTTAATCATGTCTGAATCGGAGTCTTTTGATGATTTCTACATGATCTTACTGATATTGTCACTAAACTTCATGCTAATGGTATAACTTATGATAGACAAGAAATTGTGTCTAAAATTCTGAGATCATTACCACAGAAATTTGACAATAAAAGATATGCTATTGAGGAGATGTGTGATATTAATCTCACTCCTGAATTACTCAGTAGTAAATTAAGAACTGTGGAAATGGAATTGGAGTTTAAGAAACAATTGACCCACACTCATAGGAAACATACCAATTCCAATCTTAACTTTACTTCTAAGATGACTAAACCTGAGTTAAACACTCCTAGTAATGATTCTGATGAGGACTGTGATTTAGAAAGTCTAGATAATCAGATTGCCCTAATGTCAAAACAATTTAAGAAAATTGTTAAATTTAGAAACATTATTGCTAATAGACAGGGCAAGTCTAATTATTCTACTCCCTCAAATCACAAGCCCCATGAGAAACCTCATGACAAACAGAACAAGGACAACACAAGACCTCACAGAGACCTCAAGAAAATTGAATGCTATAGATGTGGTAAACTAGGTCACATTGCTCAAGACTGTAGAGTTAATTTAAATTCCCAGAACAAACACTCTAGAGCCAACATATGCAAAACATGGGATGACTCAAGTGACTGTGAAAATGAGGAACCTGAGACACCTGATGGTTTTGACCCTTGTTTATCCTTCTTTGCCAAAATCATATATAATGATGATATGCCTATGCTTGATAGTGAGGATGAGTTTAGTAATTCTAGTTCTGTTGCTTTGAATCATACTTTAACTGGTTTAGATGCTTTACTTACTGAGAACATTAATACTTCCTCCTCGGGGTGTGTGAGTCAAAGGGGAATCGATACTGCTGATGTCAATGGGTGCATGAGTTTAAGAAATGAAACCTTAGGGGTCACTTCACACACTTCACTTAGTGACTCAGACAATGAAGATCTCCCAGACATTCACACTTTATATGCTAAAACTCTTAAGAAAAGCACTAGACTAGAAAAGATTGTGAAAGATCTTACCAAAAAGCTAGAGGATCTAAGCCTAATGGTAAAACTGAATGCTGAAGAGTATACTACTCAATGCATGTCTCATGACAGTGAAGTTAAAGTGTTTGATGAAAAACTGAAAACTTTGACTGAAGCTAATGAAATTCTGGAGAAAAAATACAAATGGACATTATTAGAATTGGAACAAACCAAAGAAAAGACAGCAACTGTTTTCAAAAAATTTACCAAATTTGAAAATAATTCAAACTGTTTTGATGGATTTGTTGTTGAATCTAAAACCAATTCTGATGATAGAACTGGTATAGGTTTTGCCCCAATTTGAAGACACAAACTAAACATGTTGAACCTATCAAATTTGTGTCAAGAGGCAAAAGACCTATTGAAACATGTCCAGACTTTCATTCTCTAAAAACTAAGTTTGATCATCAAAACACTAACACTGGAGATGCAAGTTGCTCTAAGCATGAAAGTTTACCAAAGGGAAAATATGTCTGCCCCCCAATTAGGAAAAGTGAACCTGCTTTCAAACCTGTGCTACCTAGGAATAAAATTCAACCTCAAAATCTCTCAAAACCTTTGTTTAGAGACTTTCCTAAGGAAAACCCAATTCTGAGCAATCTTTATTGCTCCTATTGTGATATATACGGGCATTCCTTCGACAATTGCTACGCCAGGAGACTGATTAAGCCTATCTACAGTACCTCCATGTATAAAAACTTTAACTACTCTAGGAGGAGTCGTAACAACTATGTCCTTCCCAGGCCACCAGACAAAAACTCCAACTATAGGAATAGAAAGACTAAATCTAAAAGGACATTTACTAGAAGGATTACGAGAAACTTTTCTAAATCAAATGCTCAGGAGTTTAAATTTACTCAAAATCATGCGCAAAATGTTTTTCAACAAAAATCTAATGCTCGCAAATTTTATCAAATGAGAGCAAACAAGCGCAAACTAAAAACTAGAGCAATTTGGGTTAGAAAAGATGATCTAGTACCCCAGATGAAGTGTAACATTGTTATTTCTGCCCTAAAAGCTGAACTTACATCTTCTGGTTGGTGTTTGGATTCTGGTTGTTCCAAGCATATGACAGGTGATGATACAAAAATTTTAAATAAAACCATCTTTGATGGTGGAAAAGTTGTTTTTGGTGATGGAGTATCATCCCAGATCATAGGCAAAGGAACTCTTAAAGAAAAAGGACTTCCTGTTCTTGAAAATGTTCTCTTAGTAAAAGGTCTTAAGGCTAATTTACTTAGCATTTCGCATTTTTGTGACTCAAACTATACTGTTACCTTTTCAAAGAACAATTGCAAGATTTTAAATGAAAAGGGAGAATGCTTAATTAAAGGATTCAGGACTCCTGACAATTGTTATACTGTCATGTCTAGTTCTGAAATCTGTAATGTTGCCAGAATGGATGACAATGAGATATGGCATAACAGAATGGGTCACATTAATTACGAAAATTTGAGTAAATTGTCCTGTCAACAAATAGTTAGAGGAATACCAAAAATTAAACCTATTCATAACATTGTCTGTGGTCCCTGTCAAGAAGGGAAAATTGTTAAAGCACCTCATAAAAGGGTTAAAGATATCCTTACCTCTAATCCATTAGAACTCATCCATATGGACCTAATGGGTCCTTCTCAAACTGTTAGTCTTTGTGGACACAGTTATATTCTAGTTATGGTTGATGACTTCACCAGATTCACTTGGGTAGCTTTCTTAAAACAGAAATCCGATACTTTCCAAACTTTTTTAAAAATTCTTTTACGGATTGAAAATGAGAAAGACACTCAAGTGAATAGAATCCGAAGTGATAGAGGTGGTGAATTTAAAGACACTGGTATTGTAGAATATTGTGACTATAATGGTTCCAAACATGAGTTCAGTGCTCCTAAGACCCCTCAACAAAATGGTATAGCTGAGAGAAAGAATCGAACTCTTCAAGAGATGGCACGTGTCATGCTCCATGCCAAGAACTTACCTAAGTATTTTTGGGTAGAATCCATTCGTACAGCTTGCCATCTTATTAATAGGGTCTATCTTAGAAAGAATTCCAAACAAACCCCTTATGAACTTTGGTACAATAAAAAGCCAAATCTTAAGTACCTTAGAACTTTTGGTAGTACCTGTTATGTTTGCAAAGATAGGGAACACTTATCTAAATTTGAGAGTAGGGGAGATAAAGCCATATTCTTAGGATATTCACCTAACAGTAGATCTTATCGAGTGTACAATCTTCGCACTAAGACCATAATGGAATCTATAAATGTAATTGTTAGTGACACTACTATAGAAAGCAAGACTAGTGAATTAACTATAGAAGAAGAATCATCAAATGTTTTAGAAAATGACTCTTCTGAAATAGATAATTCATTACCTATTGAGTCACCTGAAGTACCTAACTGGGTTTCTAAAGACCATCCCATACACAACGTAGTTGGTAACCCTAGTGAGCCAGTACGCACAAGATCCCAACTTAGAAATTATGCTCTTTATGCATGATTTGTTTCTCTTGTGGAACCAAAGAATGTAAATGAGGCATTGAATGACTCTCACTGGATTTCTGCGATGCAGGATGAACTTTTACAATTTGTCATTCATGATGTTTGGTATCTAGTTCCACGTCCTGATCACAAAAAGGTTATTGGTACTCGTTGGATTTTCAAAAATAAAACTGATGAAAATGGGATGATAATTAGAAATAAAGCTAGACTAGTTGCTCAAGGCTATTCTCAAATAGAAGGAATTGATTTTAACGAGACCTTTGCTCCTATTACTCGCTTAGAATCAGTTCGTCTGCTTCTTGCTATAGCTTGTCACATGCATTTTACATTATATCAAATGGATGTAAAATCTGCGTTCCTTAATGGAATACTTACCGAGGAAACCTATGTAGAACAACCTAAAGGGTTCATTGACCCTAATTATCCTAATCATGTATTTCGGTTGAAAAAGGCTTTATATGGTCTTAAACAAGCTCCTAGAGCTTGGTATGAGCGCCTGTCCAGTTTTCTGCTGGATAAAGGTTTCAAAAGAGGTGGAAATGACCAAACCTTATTTGTCAAACATTTTGGCAAACACATTACTATCGCTCAAATCTATGTAGACGATATCATATTTGGATCCACTTCTACCTCAGAAGTAAAATCTTTTGCTGAAATTATGAGTAAGGAATTTCAGATGTCCCTTATGGGGGAGTTACAGTTCTTCCTAGGACTCCAAGTCAAACAACAACCAGATGGATTGTTTCTCTCGCAAACTAAGTACGCATTAGAGATAGTTAAGAAATTTGGCCTCGAGAGTGCTAAAAGTGCTAAAACGCCTATGAGTACTACAGAGAAATTATCTAAAGATGAAAATGGAAAATCTGTAGACTCTACTTTATATCGTAGTATGATTGGCACATTACTCTATCTGACTGCCTCGCGTCCTGATATCATGTATGCTGTGTGTGTTTGTGCGCGATATCAAAACAACCCCAAATAGAGCCATTTAAACTCTGTTAAACGGATAATTAAATATGTTAAAGGCACTCTAAATTTAGGAATTTGGTACACGAATGACACACTGAGCACTATTATTGGGTACACTGATGCTGATTGGGCTGGTTGTACTGATGATAGTAAAAGCACTTCAGGCGCATGTTGTTATATTGGTAATAACTTGGTAGGATGGAGTAGTAAAAAACAGAACTGCACATCTCTCTCGACTGCTGAATCTGAATACATAGCCGCCGGTAGCTGTTGTGCCCAATTATTATGGCTTAAACAAATCCTAAGTGATTATGGTATTCTTGAACCCACACTTCATCTCTTTTGTGATAATCAAAGCGCGATTAATATTTCTAAGAACCCGGTTCAACACTCGCGAACTAAGCACATTAAGATAAGACATCACTTTATTCGTGAATTAGTGGAAACCAAGGAATTAGAAATTAACTATCTTCCAACTGATCTACAACTCGCAGATTTGTTTACCAAACCTCTTGATTATAATAGATTCATTTCTTTACGTAAATCTATTGGTATGATTTGTGTTGAGTAAATACCTGTTATATTTTCCAAGTTCCTTCCCTTTGTCCATTTGAGACAAAATGGGGGAGAAATTTGAGTCTACTGCATATACTAAAAATCTTGATCTTAGTAATTCTTTGCAGGTATTCTTCTTGTACAGTCATTCTCTTTTGTAATAATAGGATGTTAAACTGTATATAGTTGAGTTATGTAATTTTTGCTTTCTAGGATTTGGGTAGATAGAACTTTTATAGGAATAGGATTTTCTTATTTGTTATCACCCTACGAGTTCTAGATGACTCAAAGGAGATTTTGTCTCATATTTCCAAAGGGGGAGATTGAAGCCCTTATACTTTTGACTCATTTGAGTCTAGACTGTATAAGAGCTCATCTAGTTTGGAAATGGTGACAAAATAGTGTCCATCCTAGAAACCAAAGAGCTTCAGAGATTGGGTTGCTTATTCTTCTATTCATCTTGTGATGATCTTGTGACTATAGCCATCACTCACACACTTAGAATTTAATTCTTGCATATCATATTGCACCCTTATGTGTATTAATGTGGTGAGTGTGTTCTAATCCCTCAATTTGATTTTTATTAATTTTTTGGGAATTTTAAACATATTTTAAACAAGGTTTTATTTAATTAAAACTTGATTTAAAAAGTTTTGGGGTTAATATCTAAATATGTTATGTTGTGATTTTTGGCATAAAGTTACTTTGGGTAGGAACCGAAAGCGCTAGAGACTCCAGGGTTGGCTTTGTAATTAGTTTGGAACGCGCGTTTGCATTCGTCCTATGGCCAACACTTGTTGTCCTCTGATTGGACAGAGCTGTGTTTCTTTACTGAGACAAACCATCGCATGTTTTCAGCCCTTGGATCAACCCTTATCGATGGCCTGCATGTCGCCTGAGTGAATCCCCGTGTAAACCCTTAAGCCAATCACAGACTGTTTAATCCACCGCCTGTTGTGAGCCCTTGGATTGCAGTCAAAGGAGCTTGACTCAATCTCAGCCATTGTTTTTTAACGATGGTCTGGAATCTTCTTCTCTTGCTATTTAAAGGCCTCTCATCTCAGCCTTCTAAAGCTTTTGCCACTTTGAGTTTTCTCAGAAAAAGAATAGAGAGAGAGAGAGAGAAGAGAGAAGAGAGAAGTTAGAGGGAGAAACCAGAGAGCCAAGTTAGAAACCCTAACTTCGTCAAATCCTTCTCCAAACCTAAACCACTTACCTCTCCATAAACACCATAACCAAATAAACACCATCCTTAGTGTTTCTTGAGTTATGAGAGTTCGAGTTGAGTGATTTCTGGGTTGCTGAATCCTTTTGTTCATAAAATCTTATTTCCAACTTAGACACATACTCAGATCTTGTTTCTGATTCAATAGAAATCATAGATTTGAAGTTTTGCATGTCATAATACACTTAGTTGCATTTATTTCTCATCTTGAGAATTTCGTTGTTGATTGTTTTCTAATTAAAACATTTTCTTACTTCAGAATCAACATATAAATGTTTTCTCGTTTCTGTTTTTACAAAACCTAGCCTGACCTAGTTGGATTCGCACTTGGAGGGTTCTCAATCTCCTAAATATTTTCAAAATAGATTGAGAAAGGTCTTGACCGATTTCTTAAGCAAGATCTCCGTGGAATCTGGGTTATTTTGAAAGGTCAAAATGGCTTTTGGTTTTGTAAGAAAGAAATATAACAAACTCACTGCATATAGACTTTATATGTGATTTGTT
Source organism: Sambucus nigra (assembly GCA_949130495.1). Classification (NCBI taxonomy): domain Eukaryota; kingdom Viridiplantae; phylum Streptophyta; class Magnoliopsida; order Dipsacales; family Adoxaceae; genus Sambucus; species Sambucus nigra. Next base: position 473,301,023 of record OX422223.1, on the reverse strand, counting down.
AGGATTGTCTGTAACTAATAAGTGTGTGTGTGTGCATGCATGTGTTTTAGAACACTTTTCACAAACATCTTCACACTACAAACACTGAAAGTGTTGGCTATAAGATTTGGTGAACAATAAGTCGACGTAAAGTGCTGAAACAAAAGAAGAGTTGACAAACTGAGAGGACTACATCAACAAACAAGATCTGCAGAAAAGTTAAGGACGCCATAGGGTACAATCCTGAACTTATATAGATTTGTTTTTGTGTGCATGTTAGTTAAATAGGTTGTAACTCACATATTTGTTTTAGTGATTGTTTTTGTTTTACTCCGTAGAGGGAGTCGTGGATGTTTCCTCAAGGTTGAGGTTTTACCACGTTAAAAATCCTGAGTATTAATGTTTCTACATCTTCTCATCTCATTCTGATGTGTGCTGAGTTTAAAACATTTTAAACTATTTACTAAAACTTGTTATCAAATCTTGTCCATATCTCGTACATAATTTTTGTTAACACATCTTGTGTTCAAAATCTTTTTGATTTAAGTAAAGAGTTTCTTCAACAAACTTTCGGAGTTGCTTAAATAGTTTATTTTCATAAACGGCTTTGGCAACGTTATTTCAACTTTGGCATGTATTGATTTAGTATTCAGTTTACTTATTTCAGTTGTGGGATTGTAGTGAGGAGTTTTCCTCCAGAATTTATTTACATTGCGTGATGGTTATTCTATTTACTTCAATATGGTGAATGGTGTTATTTTTCTTTATTACACTTGTTGCATGTTAATCAGACTTAAATTAAAATTTGGCACTTACTTTTTAAATACAAGGTGGTTAGTAATCATTAAAATGTTTTCGACAGTGATGCTATTAACTGGACCAACTTGGCATTTTGAATTAATTTAATAAAGGAGTAGCTACCCGGTATTTAATTAGTCGGGGTGTCACACTTACATCCTGAAAACTCTTATGAGGAGAGACCGGTGGCTATCCTGGACCATAGCGAGAGGATATTGAGGTCGAAGGTAGTTCCACTTGTACGTTTCCAGCGGGAGCATCATAATGTGGAGGAATCCACTTGGGAGCGTGAGGCAGATATGCGCGAGAGATACCCAGATTTATTCTTACAAGGTATGCCTTATATTTTGAATTTCGGGATGAAATTCCGTTATTAGGGAGAAGAATGTAATACCCCGTATTTTTATGCTATATTAATTTGGGGATTTATTAAATTTAATGTGAATTAATTATTTAATATAAATTCGAAAATTAATTATGTTATAATTATTAACGTGATGAGAGTTAGTAATTATGGGAAATTTGTTGAATATTACTAATGAGCAAAGTAATATATAATATTGGTTATATTAAATGTCACGAGTGAATAAAATGATAATTTTGGAAATTTAAGTCGGGGTGTCACGTCGGGACTAAATATTGATGAATAAAAGTGAATATATTATAAGTTTCTCATATGGTCATTTTGAGAGCGCCAAACTGTCCGGAAGGGTCGAGATAGTCAGAAAAGTGTACTCGGGGGTTTAGTTTGGGTCTCGGGGCGTTTTTAGGCCTATTTAACACCCCGGGAGGGCATTTTGGACATTTCGCATTTTTGGGTAATTAAACCCATGAAATTTCAAGGGTTATATCAGATGTCTAAGATTTCCTTCTAGGGTTAAAATAACCAAAGACAAGTGACGGCCATAGGAGAGGGAAAGAGAGAGATTTCAAAGCAATCCAAGGCCCAAAATTTATCCGTTTGCACCGCCGCCACCACCAACGCGTAGATCGCGCGATGGGGAACGCAACCACACCAAATTCGTCATCAAACTAGAACTCTGAAAATCCCAGGCAAGTGTTTATCTTGCTTATTTTCGTTAATGCATCACTCATGTTAGTCTAGGGATGATTATGATGAGTTTTATGGAAGAAAACCCAAATTTGAGATAGGAAATCGCATGTAGTAATGATTTGAATGTAAATCTAGAAACTCCTTCACATGCAGAGGATTAAACCATGAAATTATGATGTTTTAGAATAAGAAAAATCTGGAAAAGACTGATTATAACCATGTTAAAGAGATTTCTAGGGTTCTTGAGATTTACATGAATTTTGGCCTGTTAATCCATGGTTATTAATGGAAATTTGCATGCTTTACGTAAAAGATGTATGAAATGGGTTTGTACTATTAGTAGTACAAATTTTTGGGCGATTGGGAATGAAAAGTTTGGATTTGGATGAGGTTATGTGATAGAACCCGTAACTGGTTAACTGTAGAATTCGCCATACCTGCTTGATCGATCGATCGAGCCAAGAGCTTCGATCGATCGAGCCCCAGCCCTCGATCGATGGACCCCTTCTGGCCGACTCATATTTCCCTTTTTAAATTAGTTGAATTCAATTTAATGAGAAATAATCCTTGGACACCCTTATTAAAATATTTTGGGAGATGAAGAAGACTAGTAGAACTTATAAATAATTATGGGACTTTTAATGTAAGACGAGAGTTGTATTTTTGGGATATTTACATATAAGGGACGATGAAATTGTGTATTAAGGGGAGAGACGCGTAAGATATTTATGTTTAAAATTAGATGAGTACCTACTTAATTCTACGCTTAGGAGGATAAAGTCCATGAGTGTTACGTAATAACTTGGTATGATCCCTCAAATTTAAGTAAGAAATGAACGGTTATACGTGAGAAGTAAATAATGAGAAATAAGGGCAAATGTCGTAATTATGGGATTTGAGATGTACCTAAATTTGATATGGTAATATTAGTATAGTTATATGACTGTGTTTATGCATATACTATCTATGTGTTAAAATCGTGCCCGCGCTACTTGCTATCCCTGAGGTCACCACGCTGGGACAGTCTTATCTCGATGGGACCTTTATGTGGGATATTGACTCGTACCCTAGAAGATAGAAATCCTTGGTACAGGCTATCGAATCGATAGTTCAGACAGTTCTAAGAGACGTGGGGCATGTACTATCCTCTTAGAGACTTGGAATCTATGCTTCTCCTCAATATTGTTTGTGTATATGTTAATAAAGTTTGAGAGTGATTTCGAACTTGTATTTCCCTTAGTACGAGTGATACGGGGATTGGATAGCAGAGTATGCACGCATCATAATTTTTATGTGGGGTGCTGTTAGAATATATACATATTATACGAGTATTTAATATATATATGAAATTCTGAAATTTGGAATTGCCTACTGTGTAATGGTAGGTAAGAAATGAATAATGACTTCGAATTGGAAATACTTGTTTTGAA